>VIAA01000019.1:0-1291533 GCA_015776775.1 Magallana hongkongensis | reverse complement strand
TCTCTCTCTCTCTCTCTCTCTCTCTCTCATATGTTCACTGTCTACAGAGAATGTCAACAGGTACTTTGCCAAGATTTTATCAGGGATAACTTGACCTAAATTAACACCAATTTCCAGGGCAGTGTAAAAATAGAGCAAAAGTAGCAACCTTTTTTGGGGTCTCTTTTCATGGCAGATTAATAATGTTATGCTTTAGGCATGCAGTGATTGTAGTAGAAACTGTTCGACCTGTTACTCATGAAAATCCTACAAAAATTAATCATTTATTAATCTCCCCATACATCAAAATAAAAAAAAAAATCTGACATATCAGAATCTCCTTGGGATCAAATAAACCTCTGATACAGAAAAAAAAATCAATCTCAGAAAAAAGAGAGAAAATGAAAATAGATTTGATGCCAAAGTTAATGTTGTTTACGTTACGTTAATAGAGCAGCAGCCCCCTTTGATGGGGCCTCTCCTGATCTTGTTATGAGAAAAGTGACCTGGTCTCTGTAGGTCAAACCCATGACCCTCTATCATGTCAGAAAGTACCCAAATTGTCTATAACAACCGTTTTTCAGGTCAACATTCACTTTTTACAGAGATACAGAGCCGTTTGAAATAGCCATTCATAACAAATTATCAATTCTCGGTTACCTATCACTCCAAAAACGACGGAACTATTTTTCTTCAAAACATTGCTGGGGCCCCAAGTGGGGGGTGAAACTCTTTGAGTTGCCTGCGATGACTTAAGGGGCTATTGATTGGTTAGGCTTATTTGCGAGAATAAATCATAAAAATAATCGAGGCTTTAGATTGCGAGGGTGATACAAATAATAATAATACGAGTAATAGCAGATTGTAAGGGTTTTTTTGTGTCATAACAGATAATTTTTTTTTGTATACGGAAAAGAACAATAACATAAGCACAGCTTGATTAGGATCTGGTCGACTTTATGTGAATATACAAGGTCAGGATATCTCAGCTGTTATAAAGAAATAGCATAACGGATACTTTTCAGAAATTAATATCCGGTTTTACAAATAACAACTTAGCATACTACACCTATTTTTGGACCAGATTTATTTTCCATAAGAGGATTTTTTTGTTCTCAAATGAAAGAGTTATTATATCTCACTTGTGAGAAAATAAAAATAACGACACCAGCTTTTCAAATATATATATATATATATCCTATTTTGGACATTAAGCTTCATTTTCCAATAGAGCATTGAATTTTTATTCTGTATTTTTTTTTTTTGGTTTCCTTCAAACATTAATCAAGTTTAATATCATTTTCAACATTACCCAATAGTGTTCAATTATTCATCACATTGAATCATAATCATAAAAGCTCTATATCACATATCACACTTAATGTTCTCAAATATAATAAATTCTTGTTACAATTTGAATTTTTTTTTTGGCCCTCTCCTTCTTATAAACCCATTTTTTCTGCAACAATCATTTTTTTAAATAATTTTTTTGGTAACAGAAACCACACCCTTCCCTGATACACTGCGATGAAGCGAGAGAGCCTTGAATCCAACCCCACACGTCAAATACAATCAGCTGATTTACGCGACTTATAATCATTGGCAGTGAGTACAAAAAGGTGAATTGTACAGCCATATTGCATAAGAAGCACACAACCCCCCCCCCAAACCAACAAACCAATGCCATCCCATTCTTTCTAATTTAATTGGTACACCAGTCCTTACTCACTGTGAGCAAATACACAATGTTAATGAAAATAAATGTCAATTCAAAATTCCGGGCTTGCAAGCAATTTACTGCAAGCGGCGAGCACGTGACAATTTATGAATGAAATCTCCATTCAAACTTCCTGCAACTGAGTATATACATGCACACGTTCAAATTACAGGCCATTTTCTAATTAATGAGCCCAATTATTATTCAACTTCTCATTCCATCCTCTTTGAAGCCTGATGCTCTGCTTCTGTGGGCACAGCTTATTTTGCCTCCTTGGACTTGTACAGGGAACCGAAATAGAACCATTTTAACAAGAGCTTGGACTTTGAGAAGTTATGTCAAACAGCAATGTGATGTAGGCATGTGTATTTCATGCTAGCCACTCAGCCATGGCTCTTAACAATCAACAAGACTTGTCTGGCTTTTGAGCTAAGACTACCCAATCGGTGGATATTTCAGCTTGAAACCGCGTCATTTTTAACTTTTTTGACGCAAGAAAATATATAGCTGCGTCTAACTGAAAGTCCAAAGTCTTGTTAAGATGGTTCTAACACAGCATGTTTAGATGGAGATTGTTGTAAGTTTTAAACACTAAGTTTTATTCCTTAGAAAATTTCATGATGTTTGCAAAATATATTACAGGGATGAGAAAGGCAGGAGAATCATGGGTCTGCATTGGTCTCTAAAAGGGACATTTTGATTTCCAAATCCGCGGAAATCAGAAAAATCCACTGAAAACTCACATCCCTGACGTTACCTCGTTTCATAGTAAAATGTTTCCAGCCACTGACAACCAGTTATAAGTTAAAGACGCTACTTAGAACCAACCTCTTAGCAACATATTTTTCTTCCCTCACAGGGAAGCTTACTGGGGAAACATTAGAACTTTTGGAGGGTACACATTTCATGGATTTTGACGGTGTACCCCTCTCCAACAAAACCACACCTTCACGATTCTGTCTAAACAGGCAAAAATGGAATTCTCACTGTTAAACTTTAATATACAAGTACTAAAAACTTCCGATTAGCTATTCATTTATTTCACACAAACATTAACTTTTATTATTGAAATTTATTTATAACTCGAAGCCATATCTGAGCTCAAATGTTCTGGCCCCTGGGCCATTAAACTAAGACAAGCTTAATTTTGATCTCTGAAGTCTTACTTTTACACAAGGAATATACAGTGCAAAAGTAAAGCTGACATCAAAAGTGAGCTCGTTTAAGTTTTATGGTCCCGGGGCAAGCAATGGTGTGACACTTCCACCCTTAATCATTATTCAAATCCGTGACCCTTCTTCTGATTAGCTATTCATTAATTTTCATTATTGAATTTATTTAAAACTGGAAGCCAAATCCGAGCCTAAATGATCTGCAATGAACACTTCCATCCACTTAATCATAATTCATATTACAGTTTAACTTCGTAATCTCGAACTGGATGGGACTGTTTAAAAATCTTTGAGATATCTTAGTATTCAAGATATCGAGGGTAAATAATTTAAAAAATAAGTGGTTGGGACTTAGAAATCACTTAAACACTGATATCTCAAAGACATATCAAATGTCTTCGAGATATCAGTGTTCGAGTTATCAAAGTTCAACTTAAGTTAACAAAACAGATGCCACATCCGTGACCTTTACATCCGTGACCTTTCTCACCTGCAATAACAACTTTGACCCGTTTTGCGATGATGCTGCCGATTTGGTTACGGACATGACACTCGTACACTCCTTCGTCCGTCACGTTCTTTTTCCGCCGGAACAGGACCCGTTTGAACGACAGCGACCCGTTTACAACCTGGACCCGCCTCTGATTGGACAGGTCAAGCGGCTCCCCATCCTTGTACCAGGAGAACCGCGCAGTGCCATTGGACCCCACGGAACAGTTCAACAGGAGGGGGTTCCCCTTCTGTGCCACCACATCGTAGGCCTCTGGCCGTGTGAAAGTAATACCCGTAGAAATGAGATCCTCCTCTGAAAAACCACAATGAAAGCATGTGAAATTCCTTGATCCTCCTATATATACAAAAAACTTCATTCTTAATATAATGACTGAAAGTAATATTACTTCTTCCTCCTATATACATACAAAAAAGTTAATTCTATGACTGAAACATTACATAATGTAACCATGCGAAAATTCTTGATTCAACCATCCAAAATGCTGTAATCCTCGGGTGTGAAAATTAAATGATATCATAGGAAATTCTTAAATCGCCCTCAAATTGCTTTCTTTTATGACAATACATTTAAAGTTCTTAGATTTCAAATCAAAAATGCTTTATTCTATGACAATGATTTGTAATCAGGTGAAATTCCTAGATAATCCCATACAAAATCATTTATTTATGACAACTACATATAATTATGAAAAATGCTTTATTATAACTACGACAATAATTATGTAATCCGGTGAAATTCTTAGATAGATATGAGATCAGGTGACAATTCTAGCTCCTACTATTGGGTCAATACAAACTGCTTTATTTTATGACTACGACATGTAATCAAGTAAAAAAGATCTACCGCCTCTCATCCAAATGGCTTTATTCTATCTAACTATATATTAAACATCATGTAGAGAAGCAAGCTGTTGCCCTGACTACATGGTGGGTTCAGAGTCATATATTGCTGTTCAGTATTGGAGGTTTATGGCCTGGTTTGTGATAAACAATATTTACACTTTCCAGTGTCTTTGTCTAAAATAACACAACCAAACAATTTTGTAATGCATAGTCCAATACATTTCATCAATGACTATCCTAATATTTAATCGTACAACTGCTGAAAATTATGTAAATACATGTAGAAGTATATACCTTAAAGGTATCATTATTTGAATATTATGAGGTGATCAAATACGGTCAGACGTGATCAGATCTATTGTAAAGCCCTTCGGACTTTATTGGATTCCCCCCACCATATTTGATCACCTCATAATACTCAGAGAGTGATTCCTTCATTATTTGTTAAATGCAAAAAGTTCTCAATAAGCTTCAAGATGAGCAGGAAAATGAAACTGACTTTTCAGTATGTGTGATTTCGTTACAACCTTAAGTGTGTAACTGTGTTGCTTTTATAACCATTGGTGTGTAATAGTGTTGCTGTTATAACCATGGGTGTGTAACAATATTGCTGTTATGACCATGGATTTGTAACAATATTGCTGTTATAATCATATATGTGTAACAATATTGCGGTTATAACCATGGGTATGTAATGGTGTTGCAGTTAAAACCATGGGTATGTAATGGTGTTGCTGTTAAAACCATGGGTATGTAATAGTGTTGCTGTTAAAACCATGGGTATGTAATGGTGTTGCTGTTATAACCATGGGTATGTAATGGTGTTGTTGTTATAACCATGGGTATGTAATGGTGTTGCAGTTATAACCATGGATGTGTAACAATATTGCTGTTAAAACCATGGATGTGTAACAATATTGCTGTTATAACCATGTATGTGTAACAATATTGCTGTTATAACCATGTATGTGTAACAATAATGCTGTTAAAACCATGGGTATGTAATATTGTTGCTGTTATAACCATGTATGTGTAACAATATTGCTGTTAAAACCATGGGTGTGTAATAGTGTTGCTGTTATAACCATATATGTGTAACAATATTGCTGTTATGACCATGTATGTGTAACAATATTGCTGTTATAACCTTGGGTATGTAATGGTGTTGCTGTTATAACCATGTATGTGTAACAATATTGCTGTTATAACCATGGGTATGAAATGGTGTTGCTGTTATAACCATGGGTATGTAATGGTGTTGCTGTTATAACCTTGGGTATGTAATGGTGTTGCTGTTAAAACCATGGGTATGTAATGGTGTTGCTGTTAAAACCATGGGTATGTAATGGTGTTGCAGTTATAACCATGGGTGTGTTACAATGTTGCTGTTATAACCATGGGTGTGTTACAGTGTTACTGTTATAACCATGTATGTGTAACAATATTGCTGTTATAATCATACATGTGTAACAATATTGCTGTTATAACCATAAGTATGTAATGGTGTTGCAGTTATAACCATGGGTATGTAATGGTGTTGCAGTTATAACCATGGGTATGTAATGGTGTTGCAGTTAAAACCATGGGTATGTAATGGTGTTGCAGTTATAACCATGAGTATGTAATGGTGTTGCAGTTATAACCATGGGTATGTAATGGTGTTGCAGTTAAAACCATGGGTATGTAATGGTGTTGCAGTTAAAAACATAAGTATGTAATGGTGTTGCAGTTATAACCATGGATGTGTAACAATATTGCAGTTAAAACCATGGGTATGTAATGGTGTTGCTGTTCATAAGCAATCTCTATCGTTGTTTTCTAATATTCAAGAAGAAATTGTATATGTGGTTATTACAGTGCCATTAGTCATGTATTGTCTTTTTTGGTTATTACAGTGCCATTAGTCATGTATTGTCTTTTTTGGTTATTACAGTGCCATTAGTCATGTATTGTCTTTTTTGGTTATTACAGTGCCATTAGTCATGTATTGTCTTTTCTGGTTATTACAGTGCCATTAGTCATGTATTGTCTTTTTTGGTTATTACAGTGCCATTAGTCATGTATTGTCTTTTCTGTTCGTGAAATTTTATAAGTACTGCTAGTTCATTCTTTACAAGGTAGTTTGAAATGAAATATTAAATGTCAAATAAATATTAAACCTAGCTGCTTCTCCCTCTCCTTTTTTTTTTTACAGAAAATAAAAATCTAATTGAAAATGTGGAAATTCTATACACATTACCTACACTCAAACCTCAACATCTATAGCAAAGTATTGTTGATGAGACAACCCCCCCCCCCCCCCCCCCCCCCCCCCCCCCAATGATAAATACCGTTAAAGATACTGAAGTCGTGTAATATAACAAGATTGACCCAAATTTTATATATTACACAAAAATTTCTCTTACAAATTCCTAACTGAACCTGTACTTTTCTCCCATAATTTCTGCTGCCCAAAAAACCCCCAAAAAACAAACATGACAAAAGTACGGTTTTTGCTATTATGGAATGAAAGGGAAGAACACTAAACAATTTATAAAAATACAATGATAAAAAGACAATGGCAGAACAAATCGATTTCATTTCCTACATACTTTATCTATATACAAATCTTTTCCCCCAACTGACCAAAACATCTATGATTTTTCTTAATTCAAAAGCCACAGGCCCCTTTTTAAAAATGGAGAAAATCATTGAATGAAATACGTAACAATTTTGAATACTTGAAGGGTCAATTAATTCAGAGAGGTGTGCTTAAGACATTACCCTTAGCAAATATCAATTACATTCGAACTTCAATATCTTGCAACACTGATATCCCACATACAATGGAAATGTCAAAGTGATTTGTTAGTCCCAACCACTTATTTTTAAGTAATTCTCCCTAGATATCTCGAATACTTGGATATCTCGAAGTTTTTAAACATTCCCATCTAGTTTGGGATAACGAAGTTTGACTGTACTTTCTTTTAAATTCTGAATCTTCACTTTTTTTAATTGTACCTCTCTATCATACAACATCATTTGCTGAAACTATTGTGTCCAGGTTTGGACCTTTAATTAATCGCATCTGACCTTTTGACCTCAGCAGGGTAGTGGTTACATAACCTGGTCATTGAGAGAAGAATTAATCCGCTTACTTAAGCAAGAACTTTCTACGTTAATTCCCGCAAATCCCAAACTTTGTCAACTTTTTAAAGAGAGTCCTCGTAAACACCTCTGTTTATTACGGTAATAATTGACCCATGGATTTCCATCCCGTCATCTCTGAATAAGACTAATAGAAAAAGCCCCCCACCCTCTTTTACATTACCAAAAAGCATGTTTTCTAAAGAAAAAAAAAAATAACTTGACAAAGAAAAAATCTTAATAAAATAATTCAACATGCATATTTTTACGGCCCCTATTTTTATATAAAAAGAAAAAAAAAGAAGTCAAGGAAAATGGTTCACACAAAACTATTGAAAAATTTGTGTTAAAACTGAAAAATAAAAAATCCATTACAATTGACGCATGAAATTCATCGCATAACAAAATTTGGTGGCGACAGCATTAGTCTTACTGTTTATTAGAGATAAATACGTACAAAATTCCTACAATGATTGGAGTAGTACTTAGTCCTACTGTATTACGTATACATATATATACAAGTACATGCACATTTTATTATAAATACTAATAGGACCAATATTGGAGGTAAAAATTTGAACTATGCGAGTGTGTGCGTGTGTGTCCCTTTTGTTAGCGGATTTAAAGTCTTAGTCTGTATTGTGACCTGAAGTCCGTTAGAACTTGTATAAATGGGCCCCAAATGTTTCCCAAACAAACAGCAGTTGAGTAAGAGGTTTATCTTAGGGGCTGATTACACCAGCCAGGACGCAAAGGGGAATGGGGGGAGGGGGGAAATGTTGCGTACAGGACTAGAGAACTTTATGTAATGTTTAAGTCCTTGGGGCCTCAAAAATAATTTTCTATTGATTGTAGACTTCAATTCTCTTTCAACAGCACATGTAAGTCACCAATCATGTTCTTCAAGAACTTTTTTAAAATTTATTTATAAGACAGCAAACAAGGCGGCCAGATGGAGGGATGGGGGGGGGGGGTATACACAGCACTTATGTTTGTAGAGAGAACAGGTTTATTGTTGACATCCTAGGGGGCCTCCAAAGTCAGTCAGGGGTTAGTCAGTTACTCCTCTTTACTTATAAGAACACTTTGTAAACTTAGCACAGAGAGGAGCTTTCGTTCATTGCCCCTACATATGTACATAATGTTGGAGAGCATTTATTTTCACAATGGCCCGGATTAAACTGTTTAGTTAGTATAATTCCAATATTTTCAATCATTCACAGTTGAGTATTCTAGAGATGACTTCAGTATGCTTACAAACACTTGTGATATTTTTACTCTGTTTATTATCATTGACTCTCATCAATAGTACTCAATTCTACAAGGTTTCAGTTTATTCATGGACTTACTAACTTAACAGCTTAAATGCTACCTGTACTTATTACATAAAATTTTAAAATACAAACCTTTAAAATGATAAAAATATTTCTCATCAATTCAACTAAAAAAGCTTAAAGCATTGACTTCGGGGAATAGCTTTTTCTTGGACCATTTACTTACAAATCTATATATCTTAATAAACATTGATTGGTGGCTACCTGCAGCATCAATACTGTAAATATAAACAAAGGCGTCCTTCGCAGTGGAAATCCAATAATTAATATAGATATTAAATCTAACAGACCACTCACCTTATATCTACCACTTAATCAATTCAGAAATTGTTGACAAGGTGATTTTTCTGGGGGTTATTTAATTAAAGAAACCTGTGGCTTTTGAATATGGAAAAAATCATCAAGATTTTGGTCAAATAGGAAAAACTAGTATTATATTTTACAGATAAACTATAAAAAGTAAATTAAACTGATTTGTTCTAATTATATATATTATTCACTGTATTATAATTAATAATTAAGTATTCTTCTCTTTTAATTTATAGATTAGTATAAAAAAAACCTGTCTTTTTTTTTTGACATTAGAAATTTGGGGGGCAAATAATAATCATATTTATCCAATTTCTTTAAACTGGAAAGGCATATTTAAAGTGAAATAAAAATGACCCTGTCTTGATTAACTCCCTGCTTGTCAGTCAAACACCCCCTACACACCCCCTCCCCCTGTGGGGGGCCCCTTTATCTGACCACTGTTTGACCTTCGGTCACTCCCCTTAAAGGTGAACTCTGCGGCCAATGACCTCTATAGCATTAGATTTATTTATGATACCGCTACAAATCCTAATGCATTCAGTCAATACTTGGACTCAGCATACCTTATGCTATGTACTGTATAACAGCAGACTTATTTTCTATGTTCTAGGTATTTCAATAAACCTAATATGATCTTTGTATTCAATAATAAAACTTTTGATCCTTGTACTTCAGTATTCATATAATGTTCTTTATAACAGTACATATGCATTTTAGTTTTATGTAACATATTATGAACAGAGTATTATTTGAATTTGAAATTATTTTGATTCATGGAATTTAGGGCTTTTAAGAAAATTGCCCTTAACGGTGACAAATAACATGAATCGTTGCGAATCAGTTTATTGGCAGTTAATTGTGAAATAAAGTCGCCGCGAATAAAAATTGGTTTACAGTATGCATTTTAGTTTAATGTATCATATTATGCTATTTTACAAGAAATAAATGCAGCGAGTACATATAATTTGTCATTTACTGAACAAACGCTCTTTGGTAAGCTTTTTGGTATGGAGAAAACTGGTTCAAATGTATACCTAAATAGACATGATTGAGATTGTGACCATTTCAGAGGGCCCGGCTTAAATAATGGAAAATAAGATAAAAGCACTCGGCATATGATTTTGCTTTGACTTAGAAATTTTCAGGCTGGCATAGTACTTGAAGTGTAGCTCAATACCTCTTACAAACAGGCAATTTTGGGTTTAATATGGGCAAGCTTAAGCCAATGGAAAATAATTCATGGTCTAAAACTAGATTGTAAAAATATCTGCTTTGTCCTTCACCTTTCACCTTGAAACCTTGCTAAAGGTTACTGCCCTCCCTTTACCCAGAGGCTCTGTTTATGTGAATTATGACCTAGATAGAAGACAGTAAATATGCTCTGAATTTTTTTTTTCATGGTCTGATATGGCCTTGACCCTTAACCTAGAAATGTCATTCAAAATCACTGCACACCCTTCCACCAAAGGCACTTTGTGGGTGAAGTATGAGCCAGATTGGACCAAGGGGAGAGAATGTAAGATTCCAGCAAAGTTTTTCCAGATACTTCTGCTATGACCTTAACCTAGACCTAGAAACATGGTTCAAGGTCACTGCACACCTTGTAGGTGAAGTATGAGCTAGATTGGAAGGACAGATGGATGGACAGATGGACAGAATGATCACTACAAGTTGCAAGCAGAGCAGAGTCCTATTAAAAAAAAATTTTGATTTCTGAATCACATTTAATATAAACTTTTTCATTAGCTATCTCTTTTAAGATACTTTATAAAACCATATATAATATATATAGAAGGGCCTATCAAGACAACATTTTTTAACCAGGATTCTTGCATCACATCTTGTCATGAGACCATGCAGGATTAATGTTAGAATTAGGAAAATTAGCAATACTTGGGCAATATTATCATACAAAGCTATAAACATATAAAACTTGTAATATTTTTGTTTCCTGGGGTTTTGTTATTAACTTTATTACATTTCTTTGCAATACACAGCAAAATATATAGCAAGACAAGTTCACTTATTCTGCACTCTCCTCACATTTTTTTTTTCTTAGGGGGAGGGGGGTACTTGTTCTGTTCAATTTTTTTTTTTTTTGGGGGGGGGGAGGGGAGTGGGAGTTGGAGAGTTATTCTTTTCTTTCGGAGGGTGGTATTGCTTCTTTCCTGGGTGGGGGGGAGGGGGGGGTCATATTTCGTTTATGAATTTGGTGGGGTGGGGATCAGTTTCTTATAAAGGTTACCCTTTTTATTAAATCTTTCAATTGCACAAATTATAGACAATCTAAAGTCCTCTTCAAAAATCTTACCAGATCTTGAGAGAAAATCTGAAAAATTTACTCATTTTTTGGCTATTATATAAGAACCTTACTATATATTATTTATGTTCTATCAGCATAATAATGAATAGAATGCACTAAGAGCTTGAAAATTTACCCTCTTTTAGTAAATGTAATAGATACGCTTATAAATTTACTTAATATGAAAAACAGCATCACAAAGTAGAATTACATTTATGGCTTACACTGGGTATTCAACTCTGCAATTACATCACAAATACGTATAATAACATTATAAAATGGTCCTGACCTTGACTGACATCAGAATTCTCAAGGTATTATATGCAAAATAAAATTACCCGATACAATGTAATAAGCGTCAGATTACCGTGACAGCAAAGAATGATTGGAGATAGGGAACTTCGTTTACAGCATGTAAAATCTGATGTGTGAAACGCATACTCTGGTTACAACAAAAATAAGTGTGAAGGCCGATTCCAATTTCAATTAAAACCAGACAAAATCAATCGGTGAAGAGTTGTATATGTATACAATTTCAAATAATGGATTTCAATCTAAAACAAATGTTCTAAAAATATCATACATCAAAATTGTGTTGATATCCAGGATTTATAATGCTAATGCAACTTAATATATAACAGAAATATGTAAATTATTATAGCAATTTGTATCAACAAACTTAAGTTGGTGCTGGCAACATTTTTTTGTTATATAGCTTCCATGATTAACACAGCATATTTCCTTACTAATTCATCACTATATTCAAAGAAATTAAAAGAAATTAGACTACGTCAGTTGAATAGGAAGTTTGGGCTATAACATGCATGGACATTTACAAAATTTTCTTATTTGATCAACCTCAAAATAACATGGAGTAAAAAAAAAAATAACCCCCATCCAATCCCAATCTCTGCCCCAACCAAAGGTCCATAGAAAAAACTACCCTCCACCCCCCTACCCCATCCAAAGGTCAGCAACACTGCATATTTTGTGACATTCGATAAAGGGCTTCAAAAACTGCTGATATATGCCCATGTACCTTCAACTGACGGGGCACAGGTCTTCGCTAATGATTCAATGAACACCTGTTCAATTCTTGGTAAAACCACATATTCACCCCTCCTTCCCTTGGCCATTACATGTATATATAAGCATTACATGTATATATTACCTGTAGATATTAACCCGAGACTAAAAAAAAATGGGCACTGAATACCATACTGTAATCCAAATTTTAATTAAGTGCAAGAAAATTTCACCATCGGTCCATGCAGATTTGCTTTAACCTCTTTCTTGCAAAACATAGGAACATTGATACTTACAAGCTAATATATCAGTCTACCTTCAAAAATCTGTCAAAAATGTTGCTATTTTCTAAAGTAGTGTAAAACTTTTTGGTCAGTATGTAGGGCAATGAAGGGCAAAAGAAACAACAAACAAGATCTGCACCGATTATACCCCCCCCCCCCTTTCCATCATCATCAAAACATATGATTTAGTTATCTTAAAAATGTTGAGTCTTAGACCCTAGTAATTTTCCTTGCTTTAAAACAAAAAGTTAATTGTTTCATGGACTTGCATGTGTCTAAATATTTATTAGAGAGAGAAAAAAGCACTGCAAGGGTAGCTTATTCATACATGTATCATTAATTCATTCAAGGCTGCCCCCCCCCCCCCTCCTAACCATGAAAAATACCTTTTAAAAATGAAGTGCTGCAAATGCTACAAATAAATACATTTAAAAGAGTCTATATTCTAAATTGAATGCAGTGATGAACTAATGATGCCAAAAAATTGCATTAAAAAATAAATCAAAAAACCATTGTTCATGTGTATCTGGAAATTGATTTTCAGAATAATATTCCCTACTGGTACATGCATATTGTTGAAACTCTGCATTCTAAGTGGCATGACCTTTGTAATCATAACGGCTATATTATCTTGCGATTTTAAACAGTATCAGTTTTCTCATCCTAAATTTCAAATAAATCTCCTTTTCTAGAAAAGAAAAAATGGGTCAAATATTGTATTTCAGCATAAAGGTTGATCATCTTGTCAACATATCATTTCAAAGAAATAGAAATTTTCTTTGAACACTTCTATGATCAACATCTGATCAGCAAAATAAGTACATGTTCACTCAATAAAACCAACATAATCAAT
This sequence comes from Magallana hongkongensis, assembly GCA_015776775.1. Taxonomy (NCBI): domain Eukaryota; kingdom Metazoa; phylum Mollusca; class Bivalvia; order Ostreida; family Ostreidae; genus Magallana; species Magallana hongkongensis. The sequence goes on along the minus strand of VIAA01000019.1, from coordinate 1,278,072 downwards.
ACAATTTATATTTATTTTATGCTAATATTCCTCTTATGGAACATGTGTTGTTGTGATTTTTTATGTACTTTAAAAAAAAAAGCAGGTGTGGAATACATGTGGGCGCATTCTAAAAATGGCAACTTAGGCCTTATCCAACCTGACCAAGTTAATGGGGTCACATTATTCTGGTTTACATATATAATTGTTGGGTTTTTTTTTAAAGATTAACTCTATGATCAATATATTGGAACTTTTCATCAGCAAATATCTTTGCACAAGTTTTATTGTAGAACGATTATCATATTAACCTGTTGCTACTATCTTGCACTGATCTTTGCTCTTACGAGGTCAACCACCTTTTTACGTTTCAAAACAAAAATAAACCATCTAATGATCCATATTTAATTTTTTTCCGCTCTCTTGGCCTGTAATACCTAATAAAATTATTTCACTTCAACATTTTTATAAAAAATAAATCTAAACTGCCATCATCCCCCCAAAAAAAACGAAAAGTGTGGTAAACAATTAAAAAATCAACAATTAACCCTTCGTGGGCCTCGCCACATTTTTTAATTCATTGAATACACAGCAAAAACATGCGAGCGAAAAAAAATCAAAACAAACCACGCTGCATGCTACGTTGAAACGAAAACAAACAAAGACATAACTGCCCGTCAATTCTGTACACAAAATATGGGACCCCTGCACGATTCGGCCGTAGACAACAATTTATATGTCCTCAGCCGATAGGGGTATAAAGACCTTCTGATCTGGCTCGACCATGGCACGATCGGCCATATTGGTTTTTTGTGATCGCGAGGTCAACAATACATAGCATGGATAAAAAATGGCGATTTGAAGAAAAAACGAGAATGCTACAAGATACATACCCCTGTCAACGGGAAATCCCTCCGCTAACGCGAACAATATGAGGCTACATAAATATATGTACGCCATTCAAACCAACACATCGGGGAGATTGTAAATGCTTCTTTCGAACGTAATGTTGGTTCCGGGCATGAATACATTTATTGAACCGAAGCACACCTTGCAAGTCGCAACCCCTACGCCAATGTTATTGGAACAACGGAATACGGTCATTGCTCTGAGCTCGCGCAGTTTATCAAAGGATAAAAGGCTTTCTAATCTAACGTATAGAAGAAAGGGGGTATTCTGAGGGTTTTTTTCGGCCCTTACATTACGAGGCGGATCAAGTGAAGAGACGGATATTGAAAACTGTGTATTACGAGTAGATGTGTTGTGTGGGTGATATGATAAAGGCCTCCCGTTACGATAAGCTATCGATAAACATATTACAAAAGAAAAACTTTACATAATATATTTATACGCAGAACAACAAAGATAGGCCGAGCAACGGTATTCGTTTGGTTAAGGCGACGTCGTGAAAGCACCTGCCGAATAAAATTATGAAAAAAATATTGTGTTGAATCAGGGACGGGGGGGGGGGGGGGGGGGGGATATGCAAAATTAGTAATTTTTTTCCGATTTTATTTTTTTTAATGTAATTAAATTATAAATATTGATGGTAACGTTTATCAGTTGGGGCGCTCTTACAGCACCTGATTTACCCGGCTTGAGAAATTGGAACTAGAATGTGAACTTGTAATAAAAACTATATTCTAATGCAATGAAATAATTTAATACAATAATCATTTATTTTTATCATGGTAAAAAAATGCATAAAGTATGTGTAGCAAATTTATTCTTAGTACTAATTAATGTTCAGATTGTAAGGTGTTATCTCTTATCAATTTCTCATTTACCGTTAGTCTTATCTATGCTTATCTATCTTTATGCCAGACCCCTAATTACCTTTTAATTATAGTGATAATTAGTTTATTGCCCGAACAGTTATATTTATTTAATATTATGTATTCCCTCCCCACACTGAGGAGGTAGATTTTTCACTCCCCACACTGAGGAAGCACTGTTCACTATATAAGTAGGTGAAAGTACCAGTAGAAGAGTGTAGTAGTAGCAGTGGACAGTGTATATTAGAGTAGCAGTAGATAACGAATATATTGTGTGGATTATGTGGATTATTTTCTGTGCGAATTGTTCTTATGTGATGCATAGACTTTGTGCGTAGATATGTAAATAAATTCGTAAACTCTTCAACGACTTTTTCATACTAGGACTTTATACATTCATTCGGATCAAAGTTAAATGTGTTGTAACCCGGCAATGTTCAGACTGCACGCTTGGCGGAGAACGTGCGCTACATATGCCTCGGACCCCCCCCCTCCCCCGACAAACTTTTAAATATTAAATATCCCTCAGACCCCTCACCTCTTCCCCCGTATTCTGGATCTGCCCATACAAGCATATACTAATGTTTTAAAATGTTGTCAAAGCAAGACTATAGGATCAATTTACTCAAATATGGTCGAGCGATATGTATTTTAATTTAACTCACCTAAAAGTAAAATAAACAAAACTTTTAAGGTAAACTTAATTTGGACTTGAAAAATATATTTAGAAAAATTGTCTAAAATTTTTAGCATTATTTTTTTGAAATTTCGCGCCGCAAATCATGCACCAGCTAGTATACTAACTTACTAGCAGTCTGACAGAAAGATAAGTAAATGTATTCCATATAACAAAACAAAATTGTATGTTGTGTAACGAATCAAAAATTGAAGACGAATTTCATCATATATATTAGAATGCACGGTATTTTTTCAAATAGTATAGAATGCAGAGACCTATAATTTTTGCCAAATTTCATGAAATTGCCGGGTATGTCAAACAGCATAATGAAAAGAATCCCTTAAAAATTAAAAAAAAATCTATGAGTTTATCTCTTCCCCTACACACGCTGACACCTATATATTTTGTACACTCCACAAAACCAAGCACGAACTCATAATTAGTATGTTTACATCCACTGAGCAAGATTCCTTGTATTTCTAACGAAAATTGGTTGTAAATCAATATATAAAATGACAATACTGAAATCTACACGATCCAGTTCTCACCGGTTTATCAATCGGTTAGAAACCTTCAGCAACCTAAGAAAAATTAGTCATGGAACGCCGCAAAACTATCAGGATTATGTCAAACCCAAAATTTGCAAATAAAACGAGTAAGCTATTTCTTTTATCTTATTAAACAACAGCATGCAACAAATACATTCATATTTTCGTTTGTTTGTTTACATATTTATTAATCAAATTTAAACAACAATTACATATTGAACCATCAAAATCAAGGGCGGAGAAACCTTAAAATAAATAGTCATAATTTTCTGATTAACATAGCAATTCTAAATTTGCTTTGAATTCATCCATGCAGGCTTAAATTCGTCCCCCTGACAACGAGGGTAAAAGAAGCGAAAATAAAACAGGGGCAAATGTTTCCTTTTTTTTAAGTGTATTGACTTGTTATTAGTTTAGAAATTAAGTCAGGAATTTAGATAGGGTTTACTGTTGAAATACTTTTTTTTTTTGGAATAGTTAATAGAATTAATTTTATTATTTCCCAAACAAAAACTAGTTACTTAGTAACAGGAAAAAATACATTTTTATAAATCTGTTGCGAAAAATTAAAGATTTTGAGAATTTTGAGAAAAAATATTTGTCCAGAGTATACGGAGATCCTGAAATTTTTTCCGAAGGAGTTCGAGTAATGCTTATTTTCCGTGTGAATGTTTGTTGTGTGTGTGTGGGGGGGGGGGGTCCAATGCTTCATTTTAGATTAACTTGTTATGTGAATAACTGCACCCCATGCACGGATCTAGAGGGGGTCAGGGGGGTTCGGAAGCCCTTCAAAATTCAAATTTCTTTAAATTACATTACGAAAATCAAGAATATGCCTTGCCCCCCCCCCCCCCCTGAAAACCCAAATAACCGCCCCCCCCCCCCCCCTGAAAAAAATTCTGGATCCGCGTTTGCCACATCTTTCGGCCTACTGATTACTTCTGATAAAATGCATATAACGGAGAAAGTCTTCCCAATTTAGAGAAAAAAAATAACATAGATGTAAATTAATTGCCAAACGTGGTTACATTTTATAGCTGCATTCATGTTGTCATTATATGTCTTGAAATAGTTGTCCCTCTTTTGATTTCTCGCGAAATTGCTTCAAGAGTTACCTTTTCTTTATATATAATCTACATTATTTAATTAATGCTAGCTGTCACATGCACGGATCTAAATGGATTGGGAGGGGTGGGGGTGGGCTAGAGATAACATATGTTGTATATTTCAGCTGTCACTGATGTCTTAAAAAGTCAACAAATTATACACGTGCACGGATCTAGGGGGGGGGGGAGGGGGTGTCATTTTAGAATTTGCTATGTGAATAACCCCACCCCATGTACGGATCTATAGGGGGCCGGACCCCCTTCAAAATTCAAATTTCTTTAAACTACATTATAAAATTACCAAAAATATGTCCGGACTCCCCCTCCCAACCTGGCAAACTTCAAAGTCTCCCTCCCCCCTCCGGAAAAAAATTCTGGATACGCGCAAGATACATGTACTTGTATTTGTTATATAATGCACACCCATGAGTGGAAAATAAATTATTTTAATACACATGTATTCTATACTAATTTACCCCCCCCCCCCCCAACCCCGAGAAAACAAACTTAACGTTAGCCGATGCCGATGAAGTATCCTCGTGTAAGCCTAGATGTTTGCCCTCATGCGATCAGCATTCGTGGTAAGGTGTATAGGGGGGGGGGGGTCACCTAGAGTGTGTTGTCTTATATCATACCTTTGACCACAGGTGCTTGAAGAAAGGATCGACCCCCCACCTTCCATCCCCATCCCCAGTATATAGACACCCGGGACTTTATTCATTTTTTAATTAAAATATCCTTTGATGACATATTTCTGATCTAATTTATACATTCGTTGCACAAAATTACCTAAAACAAACATTTTTTTTTTAAAATCAGACCCTCTACAAACTACCAAACTACCAAACAGATCTAGATTAATTATGCTGTAACTAAAGAGTAATTTCACATGCCACCAATTACTGGAAAAAACATATGTGAAAAATTACCAACAAATATTGAAAAAAAATAGTGTGTATTAGAGTGGGTAGATGTGTACTAAAAGAATAATGACGTCTTGTAAGGGCAGTAATCCACGAGTTGTCTTTCTTCCCTCGTCTTCATTCTTTTAAACTTTTCGTTGAATATTGCCTAAAGTGTTACAAACCTCTGTTGTCTCCCTTTGCTCATAAATCTACATAGTGGACAAGTTTCAGATAATCTGCATTGAAAGAATTACAGACACGACACTTGTAGAAGCATATCTCATTTTGTAGAAAATCACATTTGATAAAATAAAATTGTTTTCAAAATCATTTAACTATGTGACCATAAAAAAGCCAAGTTAGTTTGTTTTTATAACATTGTTCATTTTCATTACGGATCCAGAATTTTTTTTCGGGGGGGGGGGATATGAGGAATGATTGTGTTTGTCGGGGTGGGAGGAAGGGGATTATTTTTGATAACTTTACAATGTGAATTTAACATGATAAGTTTAACTTTTGCACCCCTCCCTCCCCACCCTGAATGCTTTCTTCGATTGTCCTTTTAGTGAATTGGCTTTGTCATGAATATGCTTCCTTTAGAGCGGGTGCATGGTGATATAATTAAGGAGATCATCCGTGGTTATTGGATCATACATGAATTATTTTACTTATACACTGTATCAGGTTGACAAATCTGGGAAATCTTTTCACTTATTGTATCCATTATTGTTATAATCATGATTATATTTTTGTTTTTAATCATGATTATATATTTTGGTTTTAATCATGATTATATTTATGGTTTTAATCATGATTATATTTTTTGTTTTTAACCATGATTATATTTTTGTCTTTAATCATGATTATATTTTTGTTTTTAATGTATAAGAATGCCTCTGCTCTTCATTGATTGGACTGGTGAATAAACAAAATAAGAATTTTTAAGCTCTTTAATAGCAGATGTTTTGTAATATAGTTCAAGAATATTTTTTTAAGCAAATTCGAAGGTGAGTTTTGTTTATAGTCGAAATTAACAACTGTAAATTCTGTATTCATTCCACCGCATAAATTCAAAATTTAGAATAATATGTACTATATATCCATATTTTACATGCACAACAATTAAACAAATCTAAAAATTAAAAGCACAATCATGACATCAACAAGACTTAGTTTAAAGTTTACAAGTGTTGTCAATAGCAATGCAATTATGCACATAATTATATATTATTTATCTTTGTTTAATATTTATGCTGCCAGTGAAAGAATCCACACATTTAGTCTCTTTGAAGATTTGATTAGTGGTAGCTACAGGTCTGTAGCTCCCGGTCTGAAAAGTCATCAATTACTAGTAATCCGAAATTTTTTTTTCAGACCGAGAGCCACAGACCTGCAGCTATAGATTTCTGGATGCACAACTGCTGTTTTCTCACGGTACACCGTATATATGGCGATTTCATCAAAGACTAGACTGGAACCAAACGGGAGCACGATTTACCTCTTTGATCATTTAACCAGACAAAACTAAGAGGTTATAGTTTGCTCAAGGCCGCTTTGATCTTCAAACATAATATACTAAATTATTTTTTTGTTATACTCATTTATCTGAAATACTGTAAAAGCACGTATTTTCGTTAGGTTAAAATTTCGTTGTTTTGGAACCAAATAAAATTCCAGTGGCATTTAATTTCGTCATATCGTAATTCCTAAGATGTATATCGCGTATCAGCTCTTATTTATTATTACTTGGGTTAAAATTCGTCATGAATTTTAGGACACACGAGACGTTCCTCAATTTTATATAATTTTCCTTGATATATTATAATTCCTTATTCATTAACATTTAGACCTGTTATTTCAAAATTTCAGGATACATTACCAGGCTAGTTTTGGAGCTAGAATATTTAGAATTTTCTTTAATAGAACATGCAAAATGCATTTGAATGCTTATGAATAAAGTCATAGTATATATTTTCATTTGAACACTTTATATCTACATAAAAAGTATCATTAAACATGAGAATAAATTAGAATAATGGAATTACTTAGTGGAGATCTTCACGTTGTGGAGATAGGAAAAAAATATTTTTGAAAAAATGGAAGATGGGTCGGATCTGACCTTAATTTCGTTGATTTATACTGCCTATGAAATTATCAAAATTTAATCCTCAACGAATTTTTCTGCTTCAAAATTAATACCATTTCGTTTGTTGTTATTATATGTGGGGTGGGGGGTTGCATGGTGTGCGTGTGACTGTCTGTGTGTGTGTGTGGGGGGGGGGGGTAGGAAACGAGGAAGCAGTGGGATGGGGGGGGGGCATTTAGATTGAGTTAGCACAACCCAGGCCGTTTTCCAAACACATTAAATGAACTATCTATATATGAGAATTAATCGTAACGTTTAATAGATTGCAAGTCCATGCAATTTTAGACCAATCAACGCCAGTCTGAAGTTGACGCATATTTGACGCGAAATTGGCAGAATAGGACGCAACCCATTGTGTAAAAAGCGTCAACTAATATTGATTTGACTTCTCAGTGTATTTGCAAAAACAAAACAAAATATTACAAAACAAATTAACAAACTCTATTTTACAATGTATGAATTCAATCAGTCCAATATATTTCTTTTCATGTAAAGCGTAAAATGTGGCAAAACTCTTGTAAAGCAAAATAAATGAAGCATTGATTGATAATTATGGTGGTTTTTTTTTTTACTGATATTGAATAAAAATGACAAAGATCCATATCATATCTTCAATTTTAAGATAATTTTTGATGGTCAAAGTACAAAATTATACCGTAGTCCGTATAAATCTATAAACAATGTATAAAACAATGTTAAATTAATATAAGATTTTTGGACATTTTTACAAACTTTCTATATATATGCATATATGTCTCCATTTAACTGCATTTCCCTAGATTTGAATTCTTTTATATCAACATATTAAATCTCAATGTCATGGAGCCTAAAGTGGTACATGTATCTAAAAGAGAGTTGGGTATATAGGTTGTTATATAATGAATATTTTTAAAGTGAAGCATTTAAATTAAAATTAATTATGAAAACAGATAAGGGAATTCTTTTCAATTTCTAGATTTGATTTTATTCAATTTGACAGAAAATGCACGAATGCTGAATGCCACCAAAACAAAAATCATAGAAGGAATATTTAAACCTTTTAACGATAATGCAAAACAAGATGGAATTTGCATGGACTCATTTGCATTTTCTTTCCATAAAACTTAGTCCAAATTATCTGACGTTTTCCTGGATTTTTAAACGATTTTAATGATTTACTTGCGAGGTTCTGACGTTTTCCTGGCAAGTAAAATATCAAAATCCTTTTTAAAAAAAAAACCAGGAAAAGGTCAGATACTTTCTGAGTACATAAAACTGTATTCACATTTTAAAAACAGATATATTTAATTTTTCAGACAGTTTTCTGTAACAACATTATCTTGAAGTTTGTTGACAGCTCCAATCTTGATACGAAAAAAAAATTCATCTTTTTATAAAAACTCTGTTTAAACGACCTATGGAGGGCTTACATATAATTAGCTAAAAAACCATAAGGAGGTATAACTTTTCAAACGATATTTACAAAAAATCAAAAGGCCGAACTCTTTCAGTATAGAGATAGAAAAAAGCCTCGATTGTATCGATGTCTTAAATGTCACTTCCCCGGATAAAAACGGACACAGCTTGCCTCTTTAACGAGTATTTCACGGGCTTTTGGTAAACTTGTTAACTTTGAAAACTTCTCGAGTAATTGTCAAAAGAACATTTCAAGCGATTCGTTGAACTAGGTAATTGTCGTTTTCAAAATATTGACTATTTGATCAATTGCTGATCTGTCAACCAATTCTATGGCCTTATTGTGCGCATGACAAAAAGGTCATTCATCAGGTGTCATCGTTTTAAATTGTCCACAAACCCTTTTATTTGCTCTTTTTCTTTGCAAACCTTAACAGGTCGATAACGGATAAATTGTGGTTTAAAATGATAGAAAGATAAAAATGATAGAGAGAAAAATGAGAGCGAGAAAGAAATGATAGAGAGATAGATAGAAATGATAGAGAGATAGAAATGATAGAGAGATAGGAATGATAGAAATGACTGAGAGATAGAAATGATAGAGATATAGGAATGATAGAAGTGATAGAGAGATAGAAATGATAGAGAGATAGAATGATAGTAATTGATAGAGAGATGAGTCTGATCCCGTCTTTCTTTCCTCGAATAAAAAAACATCACCGATAAACCATTGCGATACTCGGCTTAGGTTAGCTGCAGGTCTGTAGCCCCTGGTCTGAACAAATTCGGATGGACGTCCCAGGTCGTCCATCCGAATTTAATGTGTACGGACATATGTATATATGTAAAGAAAATTAGTTGTTTAGCGTTATCGAATTCATTTATTTTTTTTCCACGAGCCCAAAAAAATATCCTCTTAAGCTAGAGGTTATTAAGTTAGTACATGTATAAGATTCTTTGAAACTTTTCAAATCAGTAATCCATTTATTTTCAAATCATACCGATAATGAGTAATGCTATATTTAAGAAGTGTAGAGAGGGGTCAAATCACAGAGATGTGTACTAAACATGACAAACAAGCAAGCAAGAATATCAAGCAAACATTTAATAAATGACACCAAAATTTGAGGGGGTGTGATATGGGTGCAACCTTCCCCTTGTCTCTGTTTGTACATACATGTACTTTGAATTCCGATTTTCATGCCTTTAGTTCTTAAATACATCTAAAACTTAGTATATATGCCTATATTTATATATGAATATTTCAAGCATATAAATAGTTCTTAAAATATTTTCTTAAAAAACATTTCCTCAAAAAAGTTTTGTTTTTGGTTTTTGTATTTTTCTCAGAAGGTAACAGAAGAACTACATGTACGGAGCTTTAAGGAGGCGCGGGGGGGGGGGGGGGGGGGGGAGGGTGTGTCAAAAAATTAACCATTAGATATACTTTAGATTTTAAAAAAATGATTTTTTCAGCTATAATTTAGTAAAGAACATTTCATAAATTTTAACTTTAAAGTCTGAATGTTTCCCGATATCCTTATAGAGAGCTCTCCTTCTCAAAGAGACTGATACGGTCTAAGAATGGCCGCGATCATCTTAAGGTTGATTTGTAAAGAACTATCAATACACGTAGCCTCGTTGACCCGTGAATGTTTGTGGAGTTCTGACTCTTCTTTGACTGTTTAAACACTTGGCAGCCATTAATACTACACGAGAGATCCAAGGTCACTCTATATCATTCGCCATTTACCACAACTCTGGGAATTCCAATATTCTGATGATTTATTTCTATATTTTACCCTACCGCGTCATCACGCTAACTATTTTTTTTTCATGCAAGATAGGTGGGTGTTAATGCTAGAATAAATATTACAACATCAACATTACTACCCAAAGTCATACCGTACGCTGTAAATTCCTGAGCTAATTTTAAATGCGTCTCTCGGTCGTTTTTGAAGCATGCAGATATTGGCGCCCCGCCTTAAGAAATTAATATGCAAAATAAAAACCAAGGGATTTTATGGTCAACGCAGTTTATGCAAATACATTTGGTAAGCGGTTATTTTAAGCATACTTCATGCAGGTCTGCCACGGCATTTTTTGGGTAGATTATTTTTTTTTAAATTGCATATCGTTGATCAACAATGTTTTCGCAAAAAAATACAGTCATATTCTAGAGCAGTAAACCAACAAAGTTGTAAATCTCGGCACCAAGAATTAACTGAGTTTTACTGAGTTTTCTTGGAACAAGACTTTACTACCATTAGAACAATTACTGCTAATACGTCTTTTAGTAGACACTGTAATAAATATTAAGAGTTTTATCCCATAATATGCACGGGTCCAGAATTTTTTCCAGGGGGACCAAGGGATATTTGGGTTTTCAAGTGAGGATCTCAGGCTTAAATTCGGTAATATTATAATGTTAGTTCAAGAAGTTTGAATTTTCCGGGGGGGGGGGGGGGGGCGGGAGGGGGGATGGGGGGCGGTCGGGTCCGGATCCCGACCCCCCTTTAGATCCACGGATACATGACACTGTGAACTGAGTATTGCAAGGAACTATTGCCAACATACATGTACATGCTAGACGTTTTAGTTACATAAGCCATTACACACCCCTACAATAGGTACACAATACGATATACCTATATTTCTTTTGGTTCTTTGTTTAAGGTTTGAGTTCTCAATAATCGGTCGATACGTTTACTTTTGTCTTTCAAAAGTTTACTCAGTGTTTTCATGACTAACCCTAATTGGCATATTGGCGCAATTGAATATATCACTTCTAACTGCATTCGATAGAGAGGGGGAAATTTTAAAAATTATTAACCATATACACATAAGGTATCTGTCTGAACATCTTTCCCAACATTGTGTATTTCTAGCCATCAAAACCCCTCCACATCTTTAACCACCGTATTCACACACGCAGTTTATGCCCCACCCCTCCCTCCATCGACTCGACCCACTTAGCAACCCGGAAATGATTCTTCATCAAGATAGACCATGTTTTCTTGATTTATGAATGACTAAAGTTTTATTCGGCACAAAGATAGTCCTCTTTCACTTTCATAAGGTTGCAGGACATTCGCTCAAGCATGATATATTGTTACATTGTAAGTTCTGAGTATGATGGGCGGATGTAAATTAAAAATTCAAAATTTACAATCCTCTGACATGGTTACTGTATAATAGGCTAAAGAGGGCTGAATGGTCGTTGCCATTTGTTAAGACTATATTGATCTCCTTCACAAGGAGATCTCTTCATAAATATACATAAAAAATATCCAAATCTCTGAACTAAATGGATGTTCATGTACTATGTATCCTTACCAATTAACAGTGTAGAGCTTAAATAATCATATTGGAAAATTTGTTGACCGCCCAGCCTGGTTAGCCTTTGGCTCATAGTGCTTGTATAGGTTCTGGACTCAGGATCATTAAGAAATTTTAAATTGTTCATAAAATGGCGATTGAAATTTGTAAGTTTACAACGTTATATCAAGACACTTTTCATAGCATTTCAATTTTGTCAGTGTTTTCCGTCAAATAGACGACAGAGTGTACAATTTTTGCTTCGCGATCCCGGGGCTTGGTTGACACATTCATTCTTTTTTGCCATCTTGTATATAAAAATTGGTTTGATGTATTTATATCCTTCTACAGAGAAATATTTTGGATAAGTTGTTATTATGGAAATCATCATAGTACCATATTTTTGCAGCATAATGCAATTCTGAAATATACATCTTATATAGAATTTAAGCAATACCGGTATAATTATTTCTAACACCAGAAAATTCACCATACAGAATTTGTGACCTCCTTCAACTTGATTTTGACCGTTTGACCTTTAGACCACAAACAATCCAATCCTTGATAAATATATATAAGCTATATATAAGCTATTATACTAACATAAGTGTTACATGTAATCGTATGCATCATTGTGTGTGTGTTGTGGTTTTTTTTTGTGTGAAACCTCTTTTTTATCAAAATGGTTTAATTTCGATGTAGCTATCATTTGTTAATTTTTCTTTTTTCTGCACATGCATGCATTAAAAATTCATTTGATTTTTTTTCTACCAGTTAAACAAAGTTCTCTTTTGTCACCCGCATCTATACTATTTTTGTCCATATTTGCATTCTATATAATACAATATACATCTTCCCTGAGTACTTGAGTTTCCGTTTGGTCAGAGTATTTAGTAGTATTGTTTTTTCTATGGTTTGACTGTCCCCCGAGTGCCCAGTAATCCATTTATTTTCAAATCCACCCTTTTATTCTCCTTTACCTCTCTTTTGACACGCCAAATATTGACAGGAATAAAAATGCCGAGTAAAACCCCAAAAGAATGACAATCTCATTGATATCGAAAACAAACAATTGGGACATTTTTGGGGGCGAATAATATTTGTTTTGAGTTGTGAATTAAATGGAACAAGCCCAAACATGTGCCGATAAAATTGGCCCGTTCAAGTCTGAACGCGTTAGCGTGCACGGGAAATAAACCAACTAATTGTGGCAAAGGTAAAAAAAAGAAAGATCAGCACCGATTGATCCGGCTGATAAAAACATATTTTTACCTGTATTCACAGGTAATTTCTGAAGTTTGAAATAGTGACCCACTTTTTGTAAATCTTTGCGAATATCCACAAAATGATCTCATTTTTTGAAAATTATCTGCACTGGATTTCCGTGTTTCATCATCTGTATTTCAAGACGAAAAGACAGAAACAAAAATTATGGCCCTCTTCATGGATTGACAATGAAGCATTAAAATCTTTTAATGATAATATATGCTCAAGAAAGAGTAAATTATTACCCAAATCTTTTCATCCATGTACGTTTCACAATTAACGGATTAAACAGGCAGGACAGAATTCAGAAATGCAGTAATGAAAACGACCGTCATTTTCTTAATCCTTTTAAAACTGTTTCTATCAAGCGTGTAAAATTTCTCCGATCATCTGAAGTTAGTTTATACAATACAGACATTAAGCCGACAAACGTGTATAAAACTGGAACCTTTAGTAGAACGGTATTCCATGTATACACGCGTGCATACATTTACATGTACAATATTATAGCCATGTCAATCGTGAAGAGCTAGTCTTTATATATTACTGCCGTGCACAAGACTATTTATTATTTCTCGCACGTGCACTCTTCAAAATAGTAGTGCTAAGTTTCAAAAATAAGCTACAAACAACTGTACAAAATATTAGCTGCTCCATTACTACAAAGAAACATCATTTTCTTCAATATCCTACAAAACCGTGCACACCACTAGCTGTGATACCTAACAACCGTGCATACCACTAGCTGTGATATCTAACAACCGTGCACACCACTAGCTGTGATATCCTATAACCGTGCACACCACTAGCTGTGATATCTAACAACCGTGACACCACTAGCTGTGATATCTAACAACCGTGACACCACTAGCTGTGATATCTAACAACCGTGCATACCACTAGCTGTGATATTTAACAACCGTGCATACCACTATCTGTGATATCTAACAACAGTGCACACCACTAACTGTGATATCTAACAACCGTGCACACCACTAACTGTGATATCTAACAACCGTACACACCACTAGCTGTGATATCTAACAACCGTGCATACCACTAGCTGTGATATCTAACAACCGTGCATACCACTAGCTGTGATATCTAACAACCGTGCAACCACTAACTGTGATATCTAACAACAGTGCACACCACTAGCTGTGATATCTAACAACCGTGCACACCACTAACTGTGATATCGTAAAAACGAGCAAATCACTAGCTGTGATATCCTATAACCGAGCACATCACTAGCTGTGATATCTAACAACCGTGCATACCACTAGCTGTGATATCTAACACCGTGCACACCACTAGCTGTGATATCCTATAACCGTGCACATCACTAGCTGTAATATTCTACAACCGTGCACACCACTAGCTGTGATATCGTAAAAACGAGCAAATCACTAGCTGTGATAATCCTATAACCGAGCACATCACTAGCTGTGATATCTAACAACCGTGCACACCACTAACTGTGATATCGTAAAAACGAGCAAATCACTAGCTGTGATATCCTATAACCGAGCACATCACTAGCTGTGATATCTAACAACCGTGCATACCACTAGCTGTGATATCTAACAACCGTGCACACCACTAGCTGTGATATCGTAAAAACGAGCAAATCACTAGCTGTGATATCCTATAACCGAGCACATCACTAGCTGTAATATCTAACAACCGTGCATACCACTAGCTGTGATATTCTACAACCGTGCACATCACTAGCTGTGATATCCTAAAACCGTGTATAACACTAGCTGTAATATAATAAAACCGTGCACAATTAGCTGTGATGTTTTTCAACGTGCACATCACTAGCCGTGATATCTACAACCGTACACATCACTAGCTGTGATATCTACAACAGTTTATATCTCTGGCTTACAGTTTTACCACCTTCTTAGATAATTTCGGCAAGCTCAGGGGAAAACCCAGGATATCTTTTTAATAGCTGCAGGTCTGTAGCTCCCGGTCTGAAAAAATTCGGATGGAGGACCTGGGAGCTACAGGGCCACCCATTGAAAAAATTGTATCTTTATTGCGCAGAAAAACGTGCGCTAGTTTTCGACTAATTTACCTTATTAATACGCAAATTCTGTGAAACAATTAGTACCATTAAATTCTTCATGCAATTTACTACTGATATCGCCTCTTTATTTGCCTCACACTTTTTCCGAAACACGCTACCGACCTCGGAAAATCGAGTATGTTGAATTTACATCGAGATCGAGAGTCACCATTTTTACATGTAAACAAAGTGCGCCACATGAATTTACGGGACTGGTGATGGTGTTTAAAGACTATCCGAGGCAAGTGAAGAGACGATATCAGTAGTAAATTGCATGAAGAATTTAATGGTACTAATTGTTTTCAAAGATTTTGCGTATAAATAAGGTAAATTAGTCGAAAACTAGCGCACGTTTTTCTGCGCAATAAATATACAATTTTTTCAATGGGTGGCCCTGTAGCTCCCAGGTCCTCCATCCGAATTTTTTCAGACCGGGAGCTACAGACCTGCAGCTATATTTTTTAGAGTATGTCCGAAAAAACAAGATATGATCTTTTCATAAATTATTTCTCATTTGGCTTTTGGCTTGAGTCTATCACACGAAAAATCCGAGAAATGAAACGACAATCACGTGTTAAGCCTTCCTTTGTGTGTATAAACATGGCTACAGTGCTAGCTCACCTATATTTTCAAAAAGATAACTTTGTTGATACTTACATTAGTCAGTTAATCAAAATTGCACGAATACCCCCCCCCCCCCCCAAAAAAAAAAAAACAAAAAAAAGGAAAACTACGTTACGATGCAGGTTTTCACAAACTTGAAATCTGAAATCAAGCCAACAGTCGTAAAACAAAAGTTTGTATTATGTATGGTACAATATGCATATATAAATCATTGAATGCTGGTTTTCATAGCAAAAAATATTTTCTGAATGTCATCGATAATTTGGTGTAAAACATCGAAACTCCTCCATAGTTCCACATACACAAAACACGAGGGCCCTTGTACTTTTTAAGATGGCTATAAACAGGAATGAAATGCACTCCTGGGTTGCAGTGCATTTGAAAAAAATATTCAAAAGACAACCATTCCAGACTTTTGTGCGAAAAGTATGCGGTGACTCATTAAATTCATAACTCCAATAACTCGCTACTCCAAATAGAAAACAGAAATATCTTTATTCAATGGCAATGGTATAGATATAATGAGCATATAATGATGTTTTACTTTTAAAAACGCATTACCGGATTTTGTGACAACTTTAGCTAAATGCAGCTAAAACTGAAAACCTTCGACATAAAAACATACGGTCGGTGACATCCCGATTTTCTGTACATCTCCGTAAATAGGCCCAGAACCCCGAATAACTTTACATTATTGCCCGCTATCTTAAACTAATTTAATATGTAATACATTAAAACATCAATAACAGGTATTTAAATTGTTAACTTTATTGCGAATAGATTGTCCAAATCCATTAATCCAGTTAGAGTTTTTAAAGTAAAAAAAGCAAAACCGTGACGGAATACATATACACGGTAAAAGGGGATCATTAAATTGTTTACTACATTGAAAATTAATACATTAGGCTTCGCTTTCCTTCCATCCTAAAGGGATTAAACCACAAATCACGAACTAATTATTCCCTTTACCCGGACCAAGGCTTCGGATTTCTTAATAAAAGAGGGAACCAAGGAAAAAACCTAAAGTTGGAATTTTTTTTATTTCTTATTTTCATAACCACAATATTTATTGGTCGATTCTACGTATACGTCAATGCATATGATTATAGTTTTACAAGAATACAAGTCGAGGCATTGATAGTTCACTATTTGGGACAATTCCCGCCTTGACGCCATTTTCTACACCCCCACCCCTCCACCACCGATGCATAATTCAATTTAAATGAGGAAAATACTTTTAAATAACGCTCTTAATAACGCATATGTTCAGCTTAACGGTTTTTAAACTATTCATTAATTTCGATATGGTTATTTTTTTTAATCACAAATCTATAATCTTTTTGACTTATTGTTATTTTTTTATTGTCGTCATCGCTGAGATCATCATCATCATCATCATCATCATCATCATCATCATCATCACCATCATCATTTCAGTAATAACACCAATACAGTCCTTTTAATTCCGCCCCACTTAAGAAAATCAATCTACTTACATCTTTGAAAAGAAATTTTCATTTTCAATTTTTCAATTACGATATTCATATTCCTTGAGTCAATATTTGCACGCCCCGTCTGAGTAAGGGGTCGTGTTGTGTGTGTGTGTGTGGGGGGGGGGGGTCTATTACAGTCAGGTTTCCCCCTCTGTTTGACCTGGGCGTTCTGTTCCCCTTCTCGCCTCTCATGCCTCGCCTTTACTTCACGTGTGGCGACATTGTCCCAGAAGCGGGAAAAGACGCATGAAACTCGCCGGTTTTTCGACGAAATCCAATTAGGAAGTAGGCGAAAAGTGGTGTACAGTTCTAAATCCGTGATATTAAAGTCTTATAGTTGGTTATAAAAGAAGAAGAAAATATCTCCTTTACGACCGTTTTATGATTTCGATTTAACTTCACCCTTCCTGATTTTAATTTTCTCTTTCTCTCTTTCTCTTGTTTTTTTCTCTCTCTCTATTGTTCCGTCCAAATTCTGAAGTAAAAAAAGAAAGTGCTTACACAAAAAAGCAATTCTATGCTATCAAATGTATAAAATTGGCATGTTCGTGACTTTAACAAAATATGTCGACCCTGGAAATATGTTAATTTTCTTAAAGCCTTTTATTTATTAAACTTTGCAAAACCGACTATAATTCCTACAGGTATTATTTTCAAATTGTATAATTCATACAAACGCCAAGTGAATTTATTTTCTTTTTCTTGGAAATGCCCTAACCAGGAAAAGCAACAAAAAACATAAAACATCGCAATCTTTAACAAATAAATCAACCCTCTCACGTGCGTGACTTTCTGCTTATTTTCAGAAAGGAAAAATGTTTTGTTTTTGCTTTATGAG
This sequence comes from Magallana hongkongensis, assembly GCA_015776775.1. NCBI lineage: Eukaryota > Metazoa > Mollusca > Bivalvia > Ostreida > Ostreidae > Magallana > Magallana hongkongensis. Next base: position 1,259,923 of record VIAA01000019.1, on the reverse strand, counting down.
CACGAGTTATTGAAAACCAAATACACAAGTATTAGTAATGAATAAGCTTGTATATTGATGGTAGGCTTCTATGCATTGTATATATTTTGTTTCTAGATATGTTTACATTAGAATTGAAATCTGAAATAAAAAATATAAATGACGCTACAATGAAGTTATAAGTTGGCTTACATGTCAAACTGGACCGGATTAAACTACCTGTACCTATTTGAAAATATGCTGATTTATTTTTACATCAACAAGGATGTCGAATTGTAGCTGCAGGTCTGTAGCTCCCGGTCTGAAAAAATTCGGATGGAGGACCCAGGTCGTCCATCCGAATTTTTCAGACCGGGAGCTACAGACCTGCAGCTAGTCGAGTTGCAGTATCAAGTTCAAGTTCTTTATTCCAAGAGACAAATAGGTTATACATGTGAACATATACATATCAAATAAACAGTAAGACATACTCATTCACTCATTTTTTTTTATTTCTTTAAGCTTTGCAGCTCATCAGATTTTACAAATTAATTAGTAAAGTACAGAAGTGGGTATTTTACAGGAGAACCTATTACATTGTACATACATAAATATGAAAAATGACGTAAGTAAAGGGGAAGAGAATCAAAAGAACGACATCTAAAGTTAATTACATATATCGTTTCTTAATTTCATACTATAGTAAATGTATTTGCCGAGGTTACACATATCTTTAAAATTTTCGTTATTAAGCAATTGCAACAATTAAACAGTGTGTAACAAATCGATGGTTTCTCATAAAAATACTTTTTTATATATTTTTGACGGTATTCAATATATACTGGACACACTAAAAAGTGTACATAATCAATTTTGATAATTTACATTAAGAGTTCAATGCTTGTTTGCATAATATAAATATTTCCCTAAATCACACAGTTCTTTAGTATTAGATAAGTATTAGTATCAAATTGATCAAGAAGACCTCGTTTCGATGTTGTTTTTGATGAAAAATGAAGTCACACAAATTGCTTGTGCGAAGTGATTTCGTTGAAAATGATTCATAGAATTTCGGGTATGACAAACATCACTTCCGTTGAATGTCCGTGAAAAAATTAGTAGATAAATAAATTAATTAAATTGAAATAAATAAACATTCTACTTTGCGTGGTACCGTGTAATTAGTTTAATCCAGGGTTAATTAAAGTGACACGTGTCGTTAGATTTAATTCTATTATTTAAAAGTTTCATAGTAGCATAAGGTTCCATGGAGCATGTTGTGCAAATTCATGGTTTACAACTAAAAACCTGCTGAAACATGAAAAGAAAAAGCACCTTTCTACAACAATTAGCGCAGCAGTTGCAGTTACTGAACAAAATTTATCATTATCATCATTTTTTGGTATTTTCTTAATATATAGTTAAAATTGGTATGATTCAAAATTTATCATGAGATCATTTAAATATATTTTTCTATTATAATACATGTATTGTGTCTCTCCGTCAAAGCTTCGTATATAATACATACATATATATACATTTACTCAGTAAAATAGATGGACTAGTTTTTGCACTCACAATATTATGTATGCTGATTTACTATTTTCAATTCAATGTTTTTTTGGTCTGTTCATAAATTGTGGGAAATTTTCGCCACAGAAAGAAAATAGACGAAGATCATTGCAATTCGATAGCTTTATTAAGATTTATAGCAAAACTGCTGCAAAATGACAATCATATGTTTTTATCATCTTTCTTATCTGATGTTTAAATCGCTCGGAGAGAAAATTGAAAACGTCTGGGAAATACTTGAAAAGTGAAACTTACGAACCATGAAAAAAATAAATATCTCAAAAATAATTATATGGTTGAAAAACTAAGGCAATGTGCAGTCATAAGGCAAGTGCATGGAGGTATATGTCTACAAACTCTTTAATTTTGACAACAACTATGAGATGTAAAATGCCGGTGGATGAACACATTTTTCTCCATAACAGCTGGGACCAACATAAATTTGTTCATATTGTAAGTAATATTTCAGTCAATTGGATGGGTTTAAATTTTATACAAAATTTATATGTTGTCATATTGTAGATTTTTCATTTACATATAGCCAGAAATTCAAAATTAAACTATGACAAATGGGGATAGCGGTGAGTTGGAATCAAATGCATGGTGTGTGATGTTATCGGAGGGAATGGGGTGATTACTTAGTCTACTCTAATAATGTAAATATAAAGGGGAGGGGTTAGGGTTTGGTGTGTGTGTGGGGGGGGGGGGGGTGCGCTAGATACACGTACAAACCTACATGCAGGTAAAGATGCATTACATGACATTTAATACCTGACATACACAACATTTAAAAATAAAGGAATCATAATTTGTCTCTCAAAGGAAACACCGAATTCGACACAAAAAAGCAAAGGAGACAGAGCAAGAAACATGTTACATGTGATAAAACAGGTATAGGAGAGAGAGAGAGAGAGAGAGAGAGAGAGAGAGAGAGAGAGAGAGAGAGAGAGAGAGAGAGAGAGAGAGGGAGAGAGGGAGAGAGAGAGAGAGAGAGAGAGAGAGAGGTTATTTATTTGACGTGACTGTGAGATGGCAGATGCAAGATTAATTCAACGGTACAAGCACAAACACAATGCTTAATCAATTTATCAATTACTAGTCTCTAATTAATTGTGTTTCAGGTTTCAGAAGAATCATAATACATATTACTGAGTCTGTTTCTAAATTCTTTTGCAAATATTGCTTCAAATATTACCTTTTTTATTCATGTTATAACCTGAATAAATGGAATAATTATCGGAATTTAAAAAATTGTCTTTTGATTAATGTTTTTCTTTCCAAGTTACTCAGATCTTTTTAAAACGAATTTAGAAGTGCTATTTTTCTTTGATATGCAAAATCATGCAAAGATCTCGACTTAATATGAAAATTGTTTTTAAATATCAAGTGCATTTCTGCGAGTTTTAACATGAAAAGTCCTTTTCACTCAAAATTCTCAGCACTCGAAATGGAAATTTCTCAATACACCATGCTTTCTTAAGTAGGTCGAAGACGCTATTGGGTTTATTATCTACTATTAAAATCCGAACTTCTTGTCAGGGCACGTAAGCGGCCCCCAAAAATGTGTAGTTTTTAGAAAAATCAAATATCTCAACCGTTCTTAGTGCCAAATCAATATTTGTGTATGTTTTAATAGAAGGGCTACGCCTTTTATCCGAGTTTAAACCCTCGTGGATGGGAAAATATAATACATTCCATTTGGAGGAATCGCCTCGACAAAGCATACATAATGCAGGGGCTATACTTTAAATTTTTGACGGACAATCTCTTCTCGTTTTGTTTGATCAAGGGTTACTTAAATTTCAAAATGTAAATACGACATCATATTCTCTCGGACATGTCAACCGAAAGAGTTCCGCATTTATCTTAATCAATATTCAAAAAGGGCGGTCCATGGTAACAAACGTATCCTAATCAACCAATAAGAGGCGTTCACCCGTTAAAAAGTAGGCGGGGCTTATCTATTGTTTCTAGGGCGATGATTGACGTGTGTAAGTGCTAGAACCTTACTCTACGGATGACTGATTCCCGGTTAAATGTGTGTGTATATGTATTAAATCCACGTGGGGTTTACCTATACCGAGACACATAACGGTTTGTTTTGTCAGGATAGGTGCACGGTACACCCTGACAAGGCAATTTAAAGAGCCGAGTCGTCGATCTACCGTTATTCGCACGCCGGGCACCCCATTGAAGCACACCGTTGTATTCTGTATAGGGAACCATTTAACGGACTAACATGTGCAATGGATTATTATATACCTATATATACGACTGACCTTATACAGAACATGTTCTTATGAAGAAGTCAAGATGAAGTTTCATTTCAAAGGTAGATGTTTAAACTTTTTTTTTTTAAATTTAATTTTTTGATTCATTTCACCAAATTAGTGAAGATTAAAATTTTCATTTGCTATAAGCAATTTCGATGGAATAACATTGAAAGTGAAGAATTGAAAAATTCTTGTTTGCAAAAGTATTGAAAAGTTATGAAAGGTGTTTCTTCATTTTAATTAAAAATCAAGTTTTACCAAACTTAAATTGATGTCATTAATTCCGTTCTGGGCCAAAATGACATTTTTAAAATGCTTCCTGCGGGGAAAAGGGTAAACTCATTGCAAATCACATGTAAATGCATAAATATCACCGTGCACTTAAACTATTTTTTTCGGCGAATTTTTAGGAATTTTTTAATGCAAAACACACAGAAGACGTGGGTAAACATTCACAAAATATAAAAATGATCAACAATTGAACGAATCACAACCGTGCTTATGCATACAGATGTTCATAGAGAAAATATCGGACAAGATACAGGGATTCCATTCCACCATATAGCACCGTTACGTACCAGGTTTTCGCCGACTCACGTTACGGAGCTCAAGCAATTAACGGAATAATATATCATATCTGCTGAATAAGAAACCTTTGAATAATAATTATGCACCTGCTCTCTCTCCACGCGCGCACGGTTTCAGATGTCGCAGAGTTAGGTGATACCCAATACACAATTTCGCAGGTAAATGGGGACCCTTCGTGTAATTGGTCCATATGGACCAAACGTAGATTGGCTCGAGTTTCCTCTGGCCCCATCTCAGTCTATAAACCTGTTCCCGACGACAGAAGAAAACCGGGCAATTATCATCTCGACCAAACGACATTATCAATTTAAACCGATAATGTTATTTAAATATTTGAAATGCAAACTTTATTTCTATGGGACGGGGGTCGGGTAGATTTCAGTCGGTATCAGCCAGGGCCCTCTATTCTTATATATCAAATTACGTCCCCCCTGTACGCTATCTTATCGCCTGTTATAAGGATATGTAAATGCTATCTAGAAAATCCATTCCGTGTCGCAAGGGTTTAAATCAATATTCAAATTCGAACCGCAGTCGATTTTCTTATCAACAGTCCGCGCATTCAGAAAAGAAGAAAAAAAAAAATACACGTTTACCTGGGCAAATTGCAAAGTACGCGAGTGCGTGGCACCTCAATGTTCCAAAATAAAAACCCAGCGTAGGACTCTTAAATGTTTTTTTTTTTAAATCAAAACAACGTATCGATTTTTTTTTCAAGTAATGCACTTCATTTGAAGTTCACATTTCTATGGTTTTAAATGCATACTACAACCTTGCAAACATTTTTTCCCTTTCGTTGACAAACTCACAAAAGGTATTTTTTTTTTTACCTTTCTCCGTTTTGAAAAAAATCTTAATATTTTAAATGTCGGAGGATAATAACAAAAAAGTTGTCGCTTTTAATTTTTTATGCTTTGAATAGGTGTAATAGTACCCAAGGGGGTTGACTCGATTTAATCTCCGTTTGCGGATATACATAATAATAAATGGGTGAATAGATTGGTATATAGCCTTTCTTTTTCAATAGCTCTTAATTGATCAATCCGATTTAAGAAACCTCAGGTGCGTTTGAACACGTCGGGATACGTAATTGGTCTTTAAGCCTTCGTTTGAACTTGTCAAAGTCTTCAGTTGCTTACGGCACTTTCACAAAAAAGCATTGGTTGTTAATCATTTCTTATTGACTCCAAAACAACCCACTAAAAAAAACGTAAGAACTAAACTGGTATTTAAATATAAATTACATAGACTGAGAAATGGAATTAAAAAAAATAAAATATATTCACACCATATCGCAAAGCAATCAAAGAAAAGGGGTAAAAAAAATTAAAGTATAGATTGAGTTTCCAGACGGTGATCAAATGGAATTCATTAAAAACTCCGTTTTCATCCGAATGCAATAAATTTGCCATGATTGAATTACGACATTTAGGGCAATATAAATGTTCATGGAATCCCCGGCCGACGTACACGGGAATCTCATTATAACGTATGCCAAACAAACAGACAAGGAGGGGTCATCCCAAACCGACACAGACATAGATAAATCAAGTCCAAAGCGCCCAGTCCACCCGGACTATATTTAATCATCAGTGTTGAGTACTCCAGGAGATGATTTGATGACATTCCATAATGTTAGTAAACACACTCAAGACCTTGTCCTTATCACCCAGACTCTTGAGATTGTCTCCGCGAGATGGGGACAGAGGTCATAAATCACTGTTTTCTCACACTGTATTATCTACGGCTTCTCCCAAATCTACTTAAACTTAAGGAGGCTCTATCATTTTATTACGAAGACGGCACCATGGTATATATTGCATGCCCTAGTCCGGAGAAGGGGACCAGCCACTATTGCTCGCTCAGCATAATCCCCTTTCCATACCGCTAGTAAACGCAGAGTATAAAGAACCGTCACGCGCGATCGCATAAATCACCAAATTAAGCAAGAGATTATAACTATTTAAACTTAAACGCTACGAATTTAAGAGAGATGAAGTCAAATTTTGCAAGATTGATTAATATCCTCGCGGAGTTTTTGAAAGCACACACATAAGCCCGATCTTGATAAGATACAAGGACATCTATTATCAAATCTTGTTCTTTGGAAGTTCGCTACATCCGCGCACATTGATCTTTGGTCATTCACAAAGATAAATTAAGGAGAGAACCTCCAAGCGGAGGAATGCAAATTTGACTCTTGACACAGAAACAGAAGTGAGGGGGAAGTGTTACGTAGATTAGATGGAAATTCATAATTGTTACACGAAACCTCTAATAAAAATCCTAACCCTTTGCTATATTAAGCATAAATGCTGAATTTTTTTTATGATCGGCTTGGTAATTCAACAATTTTATCTTTATTTGATTTTTACCCCATCCGTTTCAAAGTTCTCGAAAACTTAAAACGTTGATTCTCAAAATAGACAGCTTTTGTACTTTTACAGTTTTGATAACGGAAAATATGTTCTAAATAAACATTAGTATAACCTTTGACCCCCACTTTCTATTTTCGCAAGTCATCATGCAAAGGGGGATGCAAATTTATGACGCCAACTACACAGGCTCAGACGCAATGAAAAACCTCTGCTGTACTCTTGTGATAGAGTAAAAAAAAGGATGAAAAATAACACGCCCTTACCGGCTTTCACTTGAAATAAAATAAAAAAGAGGAGACATCGCGATATTGAAATAAGATTTCCGTTATCAGATTTATCAGTATTATTAGATAGATATGTTTATTTCACAAGGGGAAAAATCAATTACAGAACTCTTTTCTCCATGTTTTTACACCCAAATAGAAAAAAATCCGTTTTGAATGGAGTGCGTCAAGGAATAGCACTTAAAGAGCCTTTGTCAGTGCATAAAAGAAGAGAACTATTTTATTACGTGACACGAAGTCTTTGAAACCGTTGAACCTTTTCTTAACATCTTTTGAAAAGACTTGAGCCTATATATCATTTTATTACCATTCTTAACGGTATTTTATCGTTTTATATAATTCCTCGCTTTGATATTTGAATTCCTGAGGTATTTTTTTCTAAACCATTCATTCATGATAACACAGCGTAGATTTTTTCTCTCTCAGTTACGTAAAAAGGACTAAAATTCAGAAATAAGTTTTGACTCGCATATCCCACGGTCTACATTGCGATAGAAACCTGTGTGTATATATGAAACTGCCGAAAATCGCAATTCATGATGATTTGAGTCAGATCTGATGAGAAATAGCGAAAAAAGTCTTTTAATTATTTTTCTGAGCGTGAGAACAGCCGTTTAAAGATCTCATTGGGCAATCATCTTGAATAAAGCGCTTATTTGACCATGCATCACATCTTCACGTAATGCATATTAAGCAAATGATTTACAAATGATGTCGTAAAAATCACAGAAGCGTTTACGATATAAATTAAATTTCTATGTTAAAAAACACCGATAAGCACAAATGCGCTAAGCGTCTTTTGTATATAAAAGTAGTTTTTGACACATAAACATAATCGTAAAAAACTTTCGTTCTCATAATAATAAATTCTTCTTTTTTTTTCTTTTGTGAAATGTAACAAATTAAAGTTATGTGTATGTTGAACGAGAATTTGAAAAGCTTGACATGTTTGACTCAAGTGTTTATAAAACGGTGTAAACGATCTCTATAATAAACTCCACCATACATAGACTCCGGGTTATTTTGCCTGTCGTCTATTGTCTTTCCAAAGCCCATACAAAAATATCAAGTTTTTAATCCGATTTGACACAATTTAAATTCCCCTATAACTGTACGCCAGCCTATTGTTCGCCATTGTTCCCTGGTTTTCGGCAAGGCATTGTGGTCATTCTGTTAATCTTTGATTCATCGACGAAACATCTGAATTCCACAGAACATGGTCAGGGATCAGGTGTCCCTATGCTCTCTGTGCATAAGTTTGATCAATTTTCAAAATGGCAGGTCTATTCTCTAGGAAAAAAAAGAAGAAGACCGCACGTTTATCCGTCAAGAAATAATTGAATATTTACATATTGATGATAAAAATTGCTAAATTTCTGAGTCGCCAATATCCCAGGTAGATAGGCTCCACGTATCGACTTTCAATACCTGCATTTGATGTCAAAGTTTAAACAAAACGGCAGTAATTGTCCGAAAGACCGTTTCTATTGTTAACCATAGGATCACCTCAATGTTTGTCAATACGTGTGTAAATAATGGAATAATTAGCAAGCGCCTGTCAACGCAGAATTCCAACCGCAATAACGTTCCGGTACTGCATTACAGACTGTTAAGAATACAAAAGAACCATTAACCGAATTTGTTACTAAATATTGAAAGCTATCAATGCAGCCGTTGATGTACGACACATTAAAACGCTTTCACTTAGCAGAACAATTGGCTACATTATAATGTCATTAAATTTAACAGGGCGGGGTAAGCGATGGAGATCAATAATTGGGTTTTCTATTAATAGATCCTGGGTACAGAAACATGCAAGTCGGTATTTATACCTTAGGTAATACGGGGGATATGTAAAACTCGGGGGGAGAAACCTGCGTTCATTCAACTAGTAATCCGACTTATATTGAAATGATCAGAATTCAGATTCTTTTCAACGCCATTCAAATTCTAATTTCGAATCATTTAGGCATGGGCGGAATCAATGAATAGCGTTTCATAATATGCCCTCGTTATATCAACTTTTCTCACGACTTTTTTTTATTTCTTCCAATTTCAGTTTGACAGTCAGCATTAAATCATCAGAAGGAAAAACAGAACCTCTCTCCACATAGAATGGAATCCAAGCAGTCTTTCCTCGACTTTTCATCATTTCCAAGAGAACTCATGGAACAGTTGCAAAAGTTCCGACAAATTTCCGCACGGAGTCGGGAAGATTCGGAAGTGGAACGATGTTTTCGGGACATCAGATCACCATTCAAACCATCGGACGGGAATTTGTTCAAATTTCCTCGTGATTACAGGGAATCTATTGACATGGCGGCCAGAAGTTACATTCCTTCTCCGAAAATCAATAAGAGTTCGTGTGCTCTTTACGGAGAAAATTCGGACTGGATGATGGCGGAAAGAACGAAATCACGCACCCCGCCATCGTCACCATTAACTCCCTCCAGCTCTAACAGCGCCATGAACTTCAGATACTCTCCGTCACTGACCAACCAACAGAGGTCAGAAAGCAAAATGGCGGATCCGGGTCCGAACGTAGCAGGGGACGATGAAATTGTGTACTGTGTTCCTCGAACAATCACCTCCGACCCTAAATCATCACAAAAAGACTGTTCATCCATAGAACTAACTCCCTCCAAACAAAGTTACGGGTCTGACGTCATCTCACCTTTTCGGAGACCCTCTCCCAGTCCAAGTCATTCGGAAGAGATGTTCCGTGCTCGTCTCTCGGATACTGTGGATAACGGGACATTTGACGAGAGGCAGACGGAACGTGCCCGGAAGCAACTCAATTTTGACGCATGCTCAGTGAGCAAGAAATCAGGTGAGTGACCAGCAGATAAAAAAAAATAGACCTCTTCTTTTTTTAATTCGAACGAACATTCGAAAATGTGCAATGAGTATATAGTTCATATGTTCGACAATATTCGCAGGCACAATGGACGATCTGTATTACTCATCCGAGAGGTCCCGAAGTCCCTGTAAACAGAGAAGGGAAGTCAATGAAGACGACCAAGAAGAACATACCTCACGACTCGTCCTTCAACTTCTGTCTCAGATCAAAGGTCAAGGACGCAAGCGAAAAGCATCAGACTGTTGCAGCTGTGAATGCGACACAGATTGTGACAGGGACAGTTTCAAAAGACAACGAAATGGTAAAGACCAATATATCAAATAGCAAATACAGATTCTTACATTGGTTTTTACATTATGATAACAGATACTGTATGTTTTGATAAAGCTTTAATAATTAACGACCTTTTGTTCTCTTTCAGAATTCTTTCCCAACCAATTTCGTCCCGAGAATGATTTAAATTGGCGAAGGTTTACTGACCAACAGGACGTAGTAACGGATAATTGCACATGCGCACTGATGGAAAAGGAGTTTCTGAAGATGGCTGAGCATGCGTACAAGAACATTAGGCGGCAAGATGGTAGCGCGGAGAGTTTTGTTCGATTTCAAAAGGAACTCTCTGAGACTAACTCGATCATCAATGAGTCGCTGTCCGTCCTAAAAAACATGAAGAATATCTGCGAGCACCGCCATGTAAACAAATTCTGACGCCTGAGTCGTCGCCATATTGTCCCTCGCCGTCCAGACTACCTTCATCTTTTTTTAAGTTGACTCTATATTTTTATTTAAGAGTTCAAAATAATGTGTTCAGCAAGGTCAGAAATGTCAGTTGTTCAAACCATGTTTGCAATCTGAACCTTATAAATGTGTTCATGATTTTAATATAGTTTTTTATACAGAGTTTCTATTATGTGCTACAATAACTGCCTTATGAAAATTTTCACAAAGTGATTTTTTTAGTGAAAATGTACTTTGAAAATAAGTACACGGTATTTGTAAATATTTTTTATTGTCTCTCTTGTGAGATACCGTGCTTTGTTTATCACGGTACTTTTTGGTGTGTGAACCGGAAACGAGGTTCGGTGTTCAAAATAATGGTGTTCAGATGATTGTACTTAAACATTCCTAGATACAGACGTTCATCTTGCTGGTCAAGTCGATTTTTTGTCACGTATCTACTGCTTTGGTCCACAGCCATTTGCTGCGGTCCTGATATTAAGTGCGAGACCGTGCCGGAAGTCGACTGTCACAAGATGGCGCTGTATGGCTCTTCTATTGGCTGTGATATAAAAATGTGTACAGAATTTAGAAGCAGAGAATTTAGTCCTAACACTTTAGAACTATCTTACTAAAACCAGAGTATTTATTTTCCTTGTTTCTGAAACAAATCAGTAGAGTTTAGATTTTAACTTATATCCGAGAAATATAATCCTATCGTATTTATTTTTTCTATACCTATTTAAAGAAAATTAATTTATTGCTAATTTTTATTGAGAAAAGGTTGTCTCTCTCGCTTTTTCGTATATATATTTTGGTTAATACCACGTGAATTTTGAAAGATATAATCTGTGATTTGTACATAGATCTCCCAGTAATTTATTTCTTGTATCACTTTATCTATTTATTCATCAGAGTAACCGGTTTTTATATCTATTATTTATTGTTTTCAAACTTTTGGAGAAAAAGCCTCGAAAACTTAATTGACTGGTTGTTCAATGTCAACAAAACTTGATGATTTGTGCTGTGTAAGTCCATTAGCTCTTATGGGAAATGGTGATGTATAACAATAGTTTCTTAACAGGTTTTCCATTTTGACCTTTCCTTTTTCTGTATTTGATTGGATTTTTTGTTTGAGTTTGCAGTGGGTTTAATGTCTCTCTTAGCGAGTTTTTATATTAATTTTTTATCTCTGTCTCTTTAGACGCACTCCGTCCAAATCTATATATAGCTATTACGTAATTTACTAAAAATAGCCGTTTGTTTAGAAAACGGCACACTTAGTATTCAATTATTTCGCTAGGTATAACGAGTTATAATTTTGAATATTCAATATCTTTAGTATGTAGTGTAGGATTCACGCCAGACTAATTACACGTCTGAGCTAAAACCTTATCAACCCGCCGTCCAAGTTTTGTGTGGTTCATTTATTGATTACCTTATAATAATAATTAGCGGTAGAATATATCAACTCATCACATTGTTCGTTGTGGATCGCCTTGTTCTTTAACCATATACCCGTATCGGTTAAAGTACAGACGCTTTCACTTCGAACGCCTCTTTTCCCATCACGTGACTTTTAATACATCACCCTTCATCTTTAGATTGTGAGCAATCTATTATAACCCTTATCGGAATCCGTCCAAATCTTCGATAAGTTATTTTAATGATATACTTGCATTGAATGAATTTATGGATTGTTTTTTACATTTTATAATTTTGAAAATAAAATGATGAACAACTATATTATTCTTATTGCTTATTTTTATGTATATAGCAAACAAGAACTTTTCATTATTTGACATGCAGAGAAGAATAAATCAAATTGCGATTATTAAAAACTTAATTTTGACCAAGTATGGGCCTTCCAGAACTATATAACTATATCCAGCAATAAAAACATACTTACACGAAGCTTAAAATAAAATATCCAACGTAACTCTTTTGGGAAGCAAAACTTACTACTGCGTATTTACTGACCCAAACCAACTGATGTTAGCAAACTGGACGAATAGATAATAGATAACCTATGTACACTGTATGTAGAGTTTGTTGGTTTGTTGTGTAACAAATCGTAAGAGCGATTAATATACAAAGGTATAGGAAAAAAAAGCAAAGAATGTAACAGGGACGCTTCCTTTCCTCTGATAGTTACTGTAGAACTTTTTTGCTTTACATTCGTTTGATCAAGGCACACGTCGTAATATATATATGTGCTAATCATGAGTTTTTATACCTTAAAGTCAGCCTTCAAAGAGCAACTCCTTCGAACAGAGACTGTTTATTGATACAGTGTACTTAAACAGGGGATATGTATTGATCAAACACGCGACCAATTTTAAGGTGTTCATATTTTCTAAGAAATTGTGACTTTCGGGGAAAAATCGAGTTCTTATTCCTGACACCATTTCATTTTATCGTCATTGAGATGTAAGTGTTTATCGTGTTCACTGTTCATGATTGAAAGGAAAACCTTTTGCTTTTGGCATTCTGCTTTCTTAATTTCTGCTACAAACTTGGTTTGCCAAAGATCAAGCCTTCAACAAACAAGAGTAAACCTCAAAACAACACTCCGTAGACTTTTTTAAAACGATAATTTGGATCCAATCCATATAATATATTAATTATATTCATTATTACATGTACTACTTCTTATTACATGTGCTACTACTTATTACATGTGCTACTACTTATTACCTGTGTCACTACTTATTAAATTTTATACTACTTATTATATTTTATACAACTTATTACATCTTATTACATTTTATACTACTTATTACATGTACAACTTATTGCATGTTATATACTACTTATTACATGTACTACAATTTATTACATGTACCACTGCTTATTATATGTAAAACACCTTATCTAATAAGTTGTACTACTATGCAATACTACTTATTAAATGTACTACTACTTATTACATGTACCACTACTTATTACATGTACCACTACTTATTACATGTACCACTACTTATTACATGTAATACAACTTATTACATGTACTACTATGTAATACTACTTATTACATTTTCTACTTCCTATTACATGTACCACTGCTTATTACATGTACCACTGCTTATTACATGTACCACTGCTTATTACATGTACTACTACTTATTACATGTAATGCAACTTATTACATGTACCACTCCTCTCCATCAAAGAGACTCAAGGGAAAGTTATTTGATCCGTGTAACAGCTGATCCGGATTACACCCGTGTTTGTATCTTCTTATTTATTACACAATCATTCTCCACTCAAACACAAAAGGTATAAAGTAAGTAACAACAGGATTTAAACGGATGAACTGAGCAACTCATTTTGGTCTACTTCAGCTTAAACAAGTTAGGTTCGTAAGAACCTATCTTTCTATTTCCAGTGGGTCGTATATTTACTTTAACAGATTAAAACGAAACATAAGTTACATTAACACAAATAGCCGATGATGGAACACAAATTTAAATATTGTTATGTTAACTCAGGAGATTGAAACAAAAACAAAAACAAACAAACAAAACACAACAACTCAACAGCGATAAAACAATATTTAATACAAAGCAGAATTACAATTAAATAAATTTAATACTTGGATAAAGACAAATCTCAGTGTTCACCCAGGGTCATTATGAACTAAACCTTTAAACTACATGTATAACTTGTGTCCACTTAGGGCTTCATGTACGAAAAACTGTACGCTTCCTGAATAATTATAATCTTTGGCCACAAGAACCCCTCTCCATCCCTGACTATAATCTCTTTTTCAAACTGGCAAATTTTAGAGTTGACCAATAAACCCGAAAAAGATGGCGACTCCAAAATGGAATTTCGACTCTCATTAATCGCGTTGCTGCTGTATAATTAATGGGATTATACTGATTGTTATAAATCGGAATGACCTAGGCGGCCCCTGACTGGACCGAGATGTGGTCAACATGGCGGGGGAGAGGGGAGGGTCCGGCGCCTCATGTAAAACACACACAAAGAAAAACGTTATTAAAAGTCAAACGTTTCTTGAAAGGATATGGATTTTTGTAAATCGCGTCATATAAGTATAACACGGATCATGTATTCCGTTTCGGCGAGACTTGTTTTTTTTTTTTACGCGAAGCTTGCGTTCAAATTGCACGGCTAGTACATTGGGGTACTGGGACCCAAACAACCGATAATTTCAGATTACAGGGCTTTAATTCATTTTCATGATGGAGTTGTAATGGTGCGGAAAAACCTGATAACTGCACGAATCATTATTTATAAAAGCATGTTTTTGTTGTTGCTTCATTGCTATCAAGACAGGGGGTTATGAACAGGAGGCCATTGTGTATGTATGGAAATGGATTTGGCGACATGGAAACTTGATATATTGAATATACTGGTTTTTCGTCAATAATTATCCTATAAAACTAATCACGGAAAATCCTCATTAAAAATAATGATTCATGTAGAAAAAAGGGACTCTGAGAAAAAAATCAAATCTTACGACAGAAAAGAAAAGGAAATGTCTCTAGTTTCCAGACACACACAATTGTACAAGTTAGTGTAAAGACGATGTGTATTGGAGTTTAAAGAGCGATTCTGCACCGAAAGCATTTTCAATTACAAAACGTCTGCCTTAGCAATGATTTGCATTTGCACCTAAGGCTCCCAAATTGATTGAACCATTGGCGACAAAAACAATACCTGTATATATATATATACCTGTAATACCTACATGTTATGGAAAAAATGGAACTAAAAAGCGGCAAAGAATGAGAATTTTATTTTATTACCTTGTTTACAATATTGCGTGTTGGCGATAATCTTTTTAAAAGAAAAATATAAGGAAAGCGAAATTATAAAAGTAAAGACATATTTATCAAGTTAATACAGCTATTTTTTTTATTGTCATAGACTATGAGTTATAATTGTGTAATACTTCGATACTTTTAAGTTCCCAGGCTTTTGAACAGATATAGAAAATGTCTTACTTCACTTATCGGTGACGAAACGTGCTGTTAAGATAACATGTTGGATTCTGTGTAGTGATAAAAACAATACTTACATCGCCTGTAGACGCCAAACTTTTATTGTAATGGCGATGATCTTGTACGGAGCACAACTCGGTTTTCATTTTTGGGTAAGAAACTAGTGTTCAGGTAGAACCCTCTTTTGAACCCCACCCCACCCGAAAAAAAAATCTCTCGTACAGAAGGAGTTGAAGAGATAAATAAGATTGAATAAAAAAGATAATTGTTTGCACGGGTTGGGAAAGAGGGGGTAGGTAAGAAGGGGACAACCCTCACATTCACGAAATAACTTACTCCCCCCCCCCCCAAAAAAAAAAAAAAAAACCCAAAAAAACGAAACCTCGGACTACACCTCCCGACATTGAAAACAGAATTATTCCTCAGAGATTGTTCCTTAATTAGCGAGTTGCACACCAAAGTTTTCATAAAAAATTGATGTAGCAACTCCCTAAATTCAATTCTTATTTTGAAATTAGCATTTGAGTATGTCATTCAAGAATATTGCCTACACGCACCTGACGTCTTTTTGAATGAAGAAAAATAACACTTGAATAAAATTGTAACGGTTTATCGAGGTATTATATTTCTATGCTAATGGCGTAATAAAAGATTCCCTCATCAAAGTCGCGGATTCATATTGCGGACGGGAGTTAAGAAATGCGAGTCTCGGCGCGTGCTGGTTGTATAGAAATGTTGACAGAGAGTATTAATATTATAATTAGATATCAACTGCTGTCATCCATATTCTATATGCTATTGTAAATAGGGTACATATATATATATATAAGAAGTTTTATTATATTAAACCCTCTGTCTTTAAATTAATTCTATTATTGTCAACACAAAATGTAAAGGATTTGTGCAATTTAGGTAAATATATTAAGAATGCTTTTGTAATCAGAAAACTTCATGTATAAACTTGCCTTTTTCAAGTGACCAGTATATGTATTATAACATGTGTATATTAATTGTATATGTCTATGAGCTGTACAGCTGTTGACTAATAAACAATACAATATATATATGACATCGTCTCAAGTCACAATTCCGGAGTCCGCTTAGCTCTTGATGGGAGGGGATCGTACAGATTGGCCGTGGTTTCTGACGATGAGTATATAAGT
Organism: Magallana hongkongensis; assembly: GCA_015776775.1. NCBI lineage: Eukaryota > Metazoa > Mollusca > Bivalvia > Ostreida > Ostreidae > Magallana > Magallana hongkongensis. Next base: position 1,243,160 of record VIAA01000019.1, on the reverse strand, counting down.
TTATATATATACATATAAATACCAGGTTTTATCGCAAATATTGTGGAAAACGTCCTATTAAAACATATAGTTATAACCCAGAAACCATTATCAACTACAATGTAGGTTTTTTTTTGTTTTCTGTTCGGCTCAATAATCTTTTCAGTGTATTTTATACCCATCATCGAATATGTGGAGTTTCGCAAAAATCTTCTATTTAAAGATTTTTTTCCTTGTTAGTCACACTTTGGAGGGGTAAGAAAATAATTAATCGCGACCACATGGTTATAATAGATTATGAGTACATCCGCTATATGACATAATGTATACAGGTCGCCATCCCTTGAAGTTACATAAAACTCAACTCTCTGAATAATTCTGAGTCCCTAACCTAGGAAAACAAACAAACAAAAATTAGAAAACACATTTACCGTTTCGCGGCAAATAAAAGAAGCTGAAAAAAAAATCGAATTTAGATGAGAAAAATCTTCGTTTACAATGACTGCAACAGCTAAATAGAGTTTGGAGAATAAAATCAATTTAACGCTAATCAATTAAACCAACAAATTACAGCAAAGGTAACTGCAGTCCAAACAAACAGAACAAAGAGGCCACCAGACAAGAATATCCGAATTTTCTCATGAAATACCTGCGACGCTTTTAAGACGGTCAATATTTGATCTGGGGAGAAAGTGAGAAATGAAAATATTTCTTCCTTGAAGTTTGTCAACAAACACTAGCCCTTTGACTTTTAAATTACGTTCCTGTTTGAAGTAAAAGGTGCAAGCGATTTGACGGTCAGTTGGGTTTTAGGTGTTAAACTCGCTCGCGAGATTTTGACGTAGGTGTGAGATTTCGCGCGAGTCTGCGAAGATAAATTATTGGAGACAATGGCTCCGATTTTCTGAGTCATTCTCCCAGAAACATTTTTAAATCTTTTAAATAGTAAGACCAGTAACTAATTTTTGTTTTCTTTACAGATTTTAATCCATTAACAAATTAAGTTCTTTGAAGATTTTCGCCCTAATTAAACCGGCTTAACTTGCGTTTACCCCCCAGAAATCCAATTTACTAGTAGTTCCATTCTAGTTCTACAAGTAAACTGTCTTCTCTTCGAAATGTATCAACAAAGAATCTTCAAATATTTGATGTTTTTTTCTCCGTATTTAGCAAACGTCATTTCTGGTCTGCATGTCTTTACGTTTTTTTCGGTTGTAAACGTTCCACCACAAGTAAATATTTCTGTTCTATAGGTCTATACTTTTAAAGAATTTTTCTTGACACAATTAGGTCACAAATTCTATCTTGGAGTCTAACCTTAGAGTCAACGATCAGAGCGCTAGGACATAGAACTCTGTAAGAAATCGGTACCAAGTCACTCTAACCTTGTACACATATAATGGTAGAAGGGGTTCAACAAACCCACCATTATTCTACAGAATTTTTTTTACTGTATATGAATGATGACCATCTGATAAACGACTCATTGACGTTCTCAACATTGTCAGACCGCCTTTAGAAAACCGTTATAAATTAGAAACTCGATACGCCGATTAAAGGAAATATTCTTTTCAACATTCGGTAAATAAATTTGTATTGAAGGAGATCGTTCTCTCTCTCTCCCTCTTTCATTTTTCCTCCATTCTTCGTTTTCTTTCTCTCCCTCTCCTGCTATTCTATTTTGTATAAGAAAGGGAGGAACAAAATTGTGTATCGTAAGCAATTATAATGATCGTGAGAACTAGATTTGATTTTTTAGAATCTCCTCAAAATTATTATTACATGTATGTTGAATCGAAAGATACGCTCTGCGCTCACGCACACTGCCATAGAATTAAGAGCAAGGGGTTTTGTGGATGTGCACACATTCAAAACCTGGGAAACCACAGTTTACGGACAACGTAATATTCTAAAAGGATTATCATTAATTTAACCGAAATTACATGGTGATTTTGAGGAAATAATTGGATGTGTGTGTGTGTTAGAGAGAGAGAGAGAGAGAGAGAGAGAGAGAGAGAGAGAGAGAGAGAGAGAGCAAGTCATCTATACCTGATATATATATTTTATGTTCAATATCTTTATAGAAAGGTACTATGAATGTGAAATGAGAATTTATGAAAAAAAATCGTGCTCTTTTAACATTTGGTAAATTTACAATAATAAATCAAATCCAAAGGAAAAATACAAAATATATTATGGAAGAGGGTTAAGTTCGTGACTCTGCATGAAAATTTTGTGTTCCGAATTACATATAATTCTCATATACTTTTTTATGTTGAGAAAGCCTTAAAAAATAAGATTAAATGTTTCGATATTAAAGTCTTATTTTACACAACGCTGTATAAATCTTACATGACTCCCCCCATTTCTTTGCAAGATGCATTCATATTCAATCGTATTGTGAAGGGAAAAACTAAAATAAATTGTTTTCACTCAAAATTCTCAGGCCAGGATTTATGAAATTGAACTGGTGATCAAAGAAAGTTTTATAGGACTTTAATTGCCGACTCAACGACTTTTTCCACAAAAGAAAAATGGGTTTCTTTTCACTCCGAACCCGATCATTGCGCGCTGATCCCGAGGCCTTTGAAATTTATTAAACGCAATCTACTCAAAAACAATCTTCTGAAAATGTCTACTCAGCTTTGTGTAGACTATTTAACTCTCCACTTTCCCACCATGCCTCTACAATAACATATACATAGAATCTGAAACGAACTTCCCGTGACCATATTCATAATGCAGAAGTCAAACTGTGGTGTTTTTATTTATCCAAATAAAGTCTGAACACTGCTTCTTTTACATTTTATTGCAATAAAACTTTAAAAAAGGCATATGATTTTGATGATTAAAAATATCATGCAAATTAACATCGAATATTTTCATAGGAAGGTAAAGAAAGCATGCAACTCGTATTCGAAAGAAAATAAAAAAGCAAAAAAGTACATGAAGGAAACGGGATTTCAAGTTGAATACTAGCTAGTACTTTATAAATGAATAAGCAATATTACAACTATATTCTGGCAAAAACAACCAAGCAAGAACAACTTTTTAAATATGAAAATCAAATTTCAATATAATTAAACATGAATTAATAGTTTAAAGTACTACATATCCAGAAATGAATGTTTTATAGACTGATATAAATTATGTGTACTGTTTTATCCACGGCCCTAACATGGCTCCTCGCCGCATCAATACGCTAACGGAGCTTCAGAAATTCAATTCTTTATATTTCTGTAATGTGGAAACAAACTTTAAAATTTCACAATTAAAATTTTCGTCAAGAAAATGCAACTTAATGCATAATTTTGTATTAAGCAAACAGTCCTTTACAAAAAATTTAGATTATTGGAAATCAAAATTTGTGCATGGCAAATGATATTATTTTGTTTACTTGACGGGGCGGAGGTTGAGGGTGGGTGGGGTGGGGAGGTCCAAGATCTATTATTTGTACTTTTACTCTCTTAAGTCCGGGACCCTGGGACCCCCCCCCCCCCAAACGACCACTCCCTCTATAGGTTAACCAGAACATAATAGATAATGTACGGTTTCCCACGCTGTGTAAAGGCGCTCAAAACAGGAACGGTTGTCGCGATAAATAAATAAAAAAAAGAAGAAAAAAAGGAAAGAAAAATTGACGGAAAATTAAGAGATATTAAGGATTTAACTCTATCGCGAATTCAAATCTTATCAGTCATCGGGATATTACAGGTTAAATACCGATTTCTTGTGTCAAAATAATTGACACCTAGTAAAATGAGATCGCTATCACGGGGCTTACACCCCGCCCGTATTTTAATTCAATGCACCTCAGTTCAAAACAAGCAAAAAACTGGATTTATAGACAAGAAAGAGTTGATTTTGTTGCTGGCGACACCGATTTTTAAGAATTTGCGATCAATTAATGTCGGAGAGTGCAGACGTCAGTTTTTTACGCCAATGTTTATGTCGGAAAATTTCAAGCGAGAGAAAAAAAGAGTAGATGAAAAAAGAGCAAAGAAAAGGGGGTCCTTGAACGCCAATAACAAACAATATTGATAACAATCTATCAAAATGCAGGGTTTTTTTTCTTTCTTTTTCATATTCCATTTACAATTAAATCTGTGTGTTGCGATGCGTTCAGTTCGATTCTACCGGTGTGTACGCTGCACCATTATTTGGGGAGCGTTCGTTTTGGAATACTGATAAGTACATATTCACGTAAAGTGACATTGCTTTCGACCCATGACTCCGTAATGTACATTAGGGGATATTGGGTGTAAAATGAGATTGATTGGCCGTTACATTGGGCGATAAAACGGCACCTATGTAGAAAATTCTAATGCAGAACTATTATATATTTCTATCGTGTCATGTCTGACATATAATAATACGAGGTCATGGCAGTTATTAAATCATCTTACCCTCATTACGTTATAATAGGGAGGAAAATGGCATTTCAACCCGTTGATTTTTTGAGACAGGGAAATTTACCGCCTTGACAGCATAATGCACTGACTTGCAAATTTCATTAATTTCGACCTCGTAGTTAATCACTCTACCGCGAACCTACGTCATTGAGTCCATTTTTTTGTTAAAAATTGAAAGTACTCTTTTTTTCAACATCAATAGATGGCAAATAAATAATTTTTTCTCATTGAATTGAAATCCCTCCGAAGAAGGGATGTATTTTGATCGAAACTTCATTCACTAAATTTTCATTGTCGTGTTTTAATAAAAGCAAAACAGTTTTGTCCAATTCAACAACTTTAATAGAGGAGAAAAAAGAAATACAGAGTAAATTGACCAACTTTCCAAGTAATGAAAAGAACAAATTGGAACGAATTGATTCCTTCAATGCATGAAATTCTTTTTCATGGGGGACTATATATTAAGATAACGGACCGTAAATCCACATTGGGGTAGATTTATTGAACGAAATGAGACAATAATCGCTCTGCTGAAGGACAGAGAAAGACGTGAGAAAACACAGACCAAACGTTAACACGAGCAGAGCCGTTTTGCGTGTTTGGTCTCCGTTATAGATCTGTCATTGAGCCCTTGTACACAATGCTACTGTGTGAGTTATAACCTCAATAAGGCAGGTAGACCAAATTCTGTGGGACCCTTTGATCCCGGGGTGAAATGTCGGCTCTCCATATCGATTCATCGTCCACGGATATATGTACATGTGGCTTATCACTTCACGGCCTTATCCACGCAATAGACCGCACTGATAGACCCCACGCCCAACTCGCACCCCCACCCCCCACCCCCGCGCGTTTCCTAGTATGAATAATCAACGACTCTTGGAGGGGCACATGAACATTAAAAACAATAATATAATGTTAACTATTTTTGTGGGGTTATCAAATGGGAGTGCAATGGGAGTTTTTGTCTGCATACATGTAATGTTAAGTATGAACTTCTACTATACCATTACATGTATTCAATATGTACAGAATAAGCAATATAATTTAAAACCTTAACAACCCATCATAATTAAATAATGCCTGCATGTTTAATATGTACAGTATATTTTCTTTATCGATGCGCATGAAAATAAACTCCATTAACTGCTTCAAAGTCTACTCTTAAAAATGCAGGGTGGGCTACAAGAATACATCGCACACTATGATTCAATTTAATAAACTGTCCAGGATTAGCGATCGACTTTGGTCTTCTTCAGAAGATGAGTGGGGAATTCAATATTCCCCCACTGCTTATCTCATTAATAAGACGCGGCGCATTGATATCACTGTTTGTTTACTCACAAAAGGATGAGTCTGCGAGATAAAACTACTTACCACTGATCAAACGCTCGGCGTTCGATGAGGTGTGCGGTCGGTTAATACAAATCAGGAAGTCTCCAGTGTATACTCATACATATATATCAGGGCAGAGGTTTAATTAATTCTGCTCGTATATCCCCATACAAGAGGAATTAATTCAATAAAACAGGCCCTGATGAAATTTTAAACATATTCATGTTTTTTTTTTTATACCTAAACTATTAAGACAGTAGACTTTGAAGTTTTATTTTAAGAGGAGGCATTCCATCTTAGTTTTATGTCTTTTGTATTTGGTGAAAGAATTGGTAGCAGGTCAGAGCTTTAAATAAACGACCTCCTCCATAGATGCCGGGGAGTCTACAGATTAAAGGGCTCAGGGTTTTTTACGGCTCATTTTAAAACAACAAATTGCATTTATTATAGAGAAAATTGTAGAACCGTTAGACCAAGTCAAGATGGATGTCAATATTAATGCAATTGGGTTGATTCCATTGTGTATATTTTGTACGTCGTTTAAAATAGGTAGACTTTTCTTATAACGCCAACTTATCTTTAGAATTTTCGTACTAAACTGCTCAATATAAAAAGAGAATTTTATCGATTCATCTAATTTTTCATGGTTAAAATTTAGAAGAAGAAGAAGAAGAAGAAGAAGAAGAAGAAGAAGAAGAGAGAAAAAAAAACCATCTGTTAAAGTTAACTATAACAGTTTGAACTGTTATTAAAAGTTACATTTAAATTACAAAACTGTTGGCTTGACTGATCTTCTTGAGAAGAACTCTGAATAAATATATAATAAATATCAAATAAATATATAATAAATATTCCGATGTAAAAGCTTAGATAAATAGATTAATTTCTGACAAAATAATAGTACATAGCTTCATATTGTTGCCCTTTCTGATATAATTTGTTGTAACAGATAAAATATACAACATAACTATTAAAATATTATATGTTGTTTATTTTATTTGTTAATATAGATTATATAGCAAAAGGACAATATCATTAAATTTAAGCTAGATCTGATGAAAAAATCTGTTGGCCACCCAGCCTCCCCAAGACAGTCCCACGGTCCTCTATGATGGTCCACCATAACTAATACTGAACCGTACTCAATACGTGTGGGAGTCAAAAAACCGAATTACGGGTCTCTCCCCTCGGGGGCTGAAGTACCTGGGTCAAGGAGCAACGATGATCCCACAACACCGATCTCATAGGATTCCATTCTGTCCATCAAAGCTTCTCCAGGGTCAACGGTGAACCCGATACCTTTGATCCGGTGGGGTGGGGATTTGAGAAAAGGGCATCTCGTTCGAATTTAAATCCCGAACAAATTGGTTAAGTATTACTTCAAAAATAATTCAGTGATGTATCGTGTTTGTCAAAACTATCTTATATTTCTTTAATTAAGGGAGCTGGTTTACAAGTGAAGAATTGATGAGAATCGGATGCATGGTCATCTACCTGTTATCATAATGTGCGTGGAATTACGTCATTGGCGGAGGAAAATGATTCAAAATATGATGCCACTTAAAAAAACCACCCCCTTGAAAACCCCCATAAACCCAAACTTCAAAAACCAATGTGGGGAATTTTCTGAAAATGTCGTAGAAATAAAAAAAAAAAAAACGTGAATGAACAGAATTTTGCCTTAAAATGATTTCGTTTCTATTAAAAAAAGGCAGTGTTTGAAGGGGTCAAAAGCATATATATCAAAGGGGACGCTCTATGATATATCAAGAGGTGACCCTAACAGGGACTAGGTAAATATTGGATGTTTACACGGCCAACAGAGTGACACTTGTGTTAGTGTCCAAGAGGTTCCGAATGCCCATTCAGGGAGTTCAAAACTAGGTGAGATAGAATGTCCCCAAAGAAACGAGAGAGAGAGAGAGAGAGAGAGAGAGAGAGAGAGAGAGTCATCAATATGTGACCGCGTAGTTTTTACGGTGCTAGGAAATTCTTCTGGAGCTGTATATCCGCCGTGTGCAGTACGGACGGGGTGAGGGAATGTTGGCGTCGAGGGTATAAGGTATAAGGTTGTGGCGCGCTGTGGGCCGTAAAGTAAAAACGAAGGGTAGGTTTGCCGTGTTCCCAAAGGTCCACCAGTATACAGTTCCAGAGAAATAAACCAAGTGATGAAGGATTCCGTATTTATTGGCCGAGATTCAACGATGGCAACATTAAAACATTTTAACAGACAGACATTTTACAAACAAGTCGGATATGGCCAGTAGTGGCCTCCGGACTCAAGACTCTGGGTGAGTCGGACGTGGCCGAGGCTGGCCGCCGTATTCCAGACTGCCGATTGACAATTGTACATAACTATATATAAGAATCTGAACAATGAGTATAAATTGACAGGTGATGACATAAGAAAGCTGAGTGAAAGGTTCACAGAGCTAAAATAATTAAATAAACTCAATGAGTCTTTGATGTCCAAGAAATGAAAAACTGATAATTACACAATGTTGTTTTAAGAGTTTAACAGTCCTTGAGACACGCGGCTATGTTAAGGCTGCCCTATTGATTTCACAGCGATATGTAGAAAGTCACTTGTCTGTACTTCATAAGATATGACGTCATAGTTAACTTTGACGTCACGATCTGCATTCCTTTCGATCGTTCTTAGGGAATGTATCGTAACGTAATAAGTGATATTCATTGTGCATAGTAAAACCGCTTCATTCCTTTACATAGACACTGTTGTAAATACTAGTGATACTAAATTCAATATCACCGATATGTAGTATAAAAAAATCAACAGTTTTAAAGCTTCGTAATAGGTAAATAACTATTCATAAACTAATGGTTTTGAGACTCCCCCTGCTACGTGTAATCTAATGAATGGTGATATGTATGTGCATATAAAAAACGGCTTGGCACAAATGAAAGATAAAAATTATCTTAGTATATTTTACGTGAAATCGGGAGAGAAAATAAGTACCACTGTGAATCTTGCTGGGGGAAACCTACCGATTGACCCGATTTTCCGTAAATCAAGCCTAAAAGGTAAAAATGTGCCTAATTTCGATGGCGGTGCGAAATGTTTTGACAATATTTCAAATAAACGAAATATTTATATGAACCCCCAGCAAGAACTGCAAAATACATTACTTATCGACGGATTTTTCATAAAAATATTTTTGATTTAATGTCACTATTCACTTGTGCTGATGCGATTTTTATAGATTATTTACCGTGTTAGAATACACCCGTCACATGCTTAAGAAAAATATATGACGTCACAAAAATACATCAAATATAGTGTTGGATGCCACTGTTAACTTATGTTATAAAAGTTTTTAAGAAACTCACTCGGTTAAAGCATTTTTCGATATTCAAAATAGTATCATTTTTCGATATATATTTAGCTTCGGACAGCCTTAACATAGCCGCGCATGACACTCTGTCTCTTTGAAATCACATATAGAGTCCGAAAAGTGTTAATCACTAATTAAATAAGTAACTTTGTAAGAAAAAAACTGTGAGAAAATATTAAAAACATATGTTGAATTTTAAAAGGAAAGTCCAAAATGAAGTTATAATTAAACAGTGAATTTTGCACGGTGATAGTTTCCCACCGCTCCGGGGAAAACACGTCCTCGTGTTTTGAATGGAATATCACATTTCTTCCTCTGTTCTTTGATTTTCTTCCACCGACGACGGACGTTTGAGGACAGCTTAAGTTTCTACAGTTGACCGTTGTTTCCTGGTGATGAACAGAGAAATCTGTCTGCATTGTTCGTGATGGCTGGAACTTTTGTTGTCCATCGATGTTACGTTGAGTTGAGCTTCAATGGGGGAACTCGCTGGCTGAAGAGGTCCAGGATCTGACTACTGCAAAATATATGCAGCAGCCCCGGGCGTTGTTGTTACCCGGATTCTCCACCAATTGTGACCGCGTAGTTTTTACGGTGCTAGGAAATTCTTCTGGAGCTGTATATCCGCCGTGTGCAGTACGGACGGGGTGAGGGAATGTTGGCGTCGAGGGTATAAGGTATAAGGTTGTGGCGCGCTGTGGGCCGTAAAGTAAAAACGAAGGGTAGGTTTGCCGTGTTCCCAAAGGTCCACCAGTATACAGTTCCAGAGAAATAAACCAAGTGATGAAGGATTCCGTATTTATTGGCCGAGATTCAACAATGGCAACATTAAAACATTTTAACAGACAGCCATTTTACAAACAAGTCGGATATGGCCAGTAGTGGCCTCCGGACTCAAGACTCTGGGTGAGTCGGACGTGGCCGAGGCTGGCCGCCGTATTCCAGACCACCAAACTATCACCGGGAACAATATGGCGTTTCTATATATCCGGCGACAATAAGACTCAAATGCTCTAGATGGTAAAAAGCACTTTATTTGAACTTTTAGGTCGGTAGGGTGAATTCTGGAAATCCAAAACCTACACCCGAACAATCCGAATCCTAATTCTTGACTGATGATAATAATGAACAAATGATTTAAATAAGAATAGTAAACAATAGTAATTAGCACTATAAGCATGAGTGACAGATGACATCGCGCACGGAGTAAAACTTCAAATTGAGTGAGTCAATTATATCAAGTCCGCAAAGTTAAGAGTTAATTTAAAACGATTAAGCAATTACGCCTTACGTAAACAAATGTTTTGGGATTAATGTTTTGAAAGACAAAATGCGATAAAGATATTATAGCAAATTGATAACAAATAAAGGAATGTGAATATGAAGTTTTATACAAAATGTCCTGAATTATAGTTCATTGAAATTTCACTCCATGATAATTCCCTCTTGTGACCGCGTAGATTTTACGGTGCTAGTGATTTCTTCTGGATCTGCATCGGTCGTGTGCAGTACGAACCGGGTGAGGGAATGTTGGCGTAAAGGGTATAAGGTTGAGGCGCGCTGTGGGCCGTAAGGTAAAAACGAAGGGTAGGTTGCCGTATTCCCGAAGGTCCACCAGTATACAATTCCAGAGAAATAAACCAAGTGATGAAGGATTCCGTATTTATTGGACGAGATTCAACGATGGCAACATTATAACAATTTAACAGGCAGACATATTACAAACAAGTCGGATATGGCCAGTAGTGGCCTCCGGACTCAAGACTCTGGGTGAGTCGGACGTGGCCGAGGCTGGCCGCCGTATTCCAGACTGCCGATTGACAATTGTACATAACTATATATAAGAATCTGAACAATGAGTATAAATTGACAGGTGATGACATAAGAAAGCTGAGTGAAAGGTTCACAGATATAAAATAATTAAATAAACTCAATGAGTCTTTGATGTCCAAGAAATGAAAAACTGATAATTACACAATGTTGTTTTAAGAGTTTAACAGTCCTTGAGACATGACACTCTGTCTCTTTGAAATCACATATAGAGTCCGAAAAGTGTTAATCACTAATTAAATAAGTAACTTTGTAAGAAAAAAACTGTGAGAAAATATTAAAAACATATGTTGAATTTTAAAAGGAAAGTCCAAAATGAAGTTATAATTAAACAGTGAATTTTGCACGGTGATAAATACCTGATATGACAGAAAAAAAAGAGAGGGAGTCTGAGAGAGGGAATGTCTGTCCCCAATATTGAGAGACAGAATGAGTGAAGAGAGAGAGAGAGAGAGAGAGAGAGAGAGAGAGAGAGAGAGAGAGAGACAGACAGACAGACAGACAAAGAGAGAGTTCTATAACCTGGATACAGTTCAGTGTCTCCCTTTATTTCTAGCACTCGCCTGTATGACATTCATATATCAGAGTAAGTGAGAAAGTGAAAGAGGGAGAGTGAGAGAAAAAGAAGGAGAGAATTAATTCTAGGTCTGGTTCCTGGATACATTTTATAATGTCTCTCAACTCGCATGCCTCGTTGACACAATGAACATTTCTAAGTTGTGTATCGCTAAGTCTATGCACGTGCTTCAGGGTCTTTGACTCTTGAAATCATAAGGAGGTATGGAGTATTTTCAAAGATCGGCATGAAAAAGTAAACATCACAAATCTTTACATTCATCTTGTCCCCGTGCTACAGGAATTATGTAATGTAAACACATTTTTTTTCCTCCTTGAAATTCCTGTCTATTTTCTTGTCATACAAGGGAAAAAACACCGTAGACGAGATAAAAGGTAAAAAAAAAAAGTCCAATATGTAGTATGGAAAATAGGGTCCAACACGTGCATGGCTATCGGACAGGGAAAACCCGATCAAACACAACTAAAACAAACAGAGCATGTTTGCCTTGGACTGCAATACGAATAATGAACAAGCCCCTTATAATGTTTGCCCATCAAAATACTGCTCTATTTGGAATAGATTTGAAGGGTTGATCTGTTGGATGTCCTTATCGCGCTACCTAAATACTTGTGGTAAGAAGAGAGAGAGAGAGAAAGAGGGAAAAATTGCCCAGGTGTGTTATGATACAGGTGAAATTTGCATTAGCTCGGTAGGTACACATTAGAACCCCCGTACCGTTAGCTTATGTACAGAGGTCGATATAGGCCGAGCCTTGGTGTATAGATTATCGAATATCAATAGGCAGAGTTCAATACGGTCTTTAGAAGTGTTGAGAGGGGCTTCTGTCAGAGAGCAAGGGGTGCATGTTTTATTCTCGTTTTATTCTCATCTTTGTTTTTATGATTCGATTAAAGCATATTTCACGGGGTTTTGCGATAAATATTTATTGTGTTGGAGAATTGTTTAAAAAGTTGTGAAAATTTGAAAAGAAAATATGGACACGTGTTTCGAACAATTTAAAGCTGAAAATTCAAACACTAGGCTTCTAACATAAAAACACTAAAATAATGGCAAAAATTCTCTCTCTCTCTCTCTCTCTCTCTCTCTCTCTCTCTCTCTCTCTCTCTCTCTCCTTTATTACTCTTGCAATGCAGTTAATGTATTTATTCTCTCTCTCTCTCTCTCTCTCTCTCTCTCTCTCTCTCTCTCTCTCTCCTTTATTACTCTTGCAATGCAGTTAATGTATTTATTCTCAGCATGAAACAAAATCAACAAGACAAAAACAAAATCAAATTGAAGAAAAAAAAATCTTTGCCAAAGGATAAATGATTTAACAAAAAAGACTGCGGTAACTTAAGTCTCTAATTATAAAAATTATCGGCGACATCTTTGTGTAATATGTTCCGTCGCAAATTCTTTCTAAAATGTCTGCAATTTATATTCGTTACAGAATTTCTTTATTCGCAGATGTAGCGATGACAAGGGAATATCTAATTATTTCGTCTACTTCTTTCCCTAACAAAAAGACCTGTGTAAGATTATCTCTAGAAGACTTGCACGCGCCGCGACTCGCATTTCTAAATCGTGCAAGATGAGTCTCAATTGATGAAGAAATCTTATCTTACGTCATTAGCATAGCAATATTATCCTAGGATAAACCGTTACAATTCTATTCATGTGTAAATTTTCTTTCATAAAAGGATAGCGTGCGTTTACAAGTAATAAGCTTCAAGGGCGAACTTAAATGCTACTTGCAAAATAAAAAAAAAATAGACTAAAAAAAGAACTTGGTACATAAAAAATCTCCATTTCGATAAACCCTTTTATGTTGTCCCAACTCTGCACTCTCTGTCCAATATATCTTGAAAAGTAGGGTCACCCAGAGATACAATGTATGTCGGGTGGCCCGATAAGCTATTTTCTCTTTTTAAAAAAGGAATAAAACATTTAAAACCCCTGATATTAATTATTTTCTTTAAAATGAAAAAAAAATCCGTTGACTGTCTCGGCTTTGGTAATATTCTTAAGGTACCGTAACCTAAGGTTAACGAAGGAACTCGCCCAAGCAATACGACATTGAGGGTGTTAACTAGGAAATCTATTGTTATCCTTCGTAATGAAAACCGGGCGATATGGAGAAATTGAAAATCAAAGTTTACCCGATTTCTAAAGCCTGCAGAATTCGATTGTTTGGCTAACACGCGTACCAGGTGACTTATCTTAAATAAGAGGATTAGCGAGACATTGTCTGGGATTAAACGATTACTCGTACGAAGATTACTCGCACCTTGTAAAGAGATAATTCGTTCGTTGTATTATTGAAGTTTTGAATGAAATCGAACTTCGCTGATTTTGCCGTTTCTTTTGATGCATCGATTTGTTTAAACGTTAAGAGGATTCAGATTCATAGGGCAACAAGTCAAAAAGAAAAGGTTTGAAAATACATCAGACGGTGATAGTGTGAAGTTTTAAGACAAATAAAAACACAACAACAACAAATAAACTGCTTCAGGGGATGGGAGAAGGGGGGGGGGGGGGAGGAAAGAAAGTTGAAAAGAGAAGAAAACTGGCTATTTAAAACAATGCCAATGATTTGATTTCAATTTTGAGTTTACGATTGTGTTATCTTGTAGTGACAATTAAAATGGTTGCATGCATTGGTCAGGGCCATTTTAAGACTATTTTGATCACATAAAAAGAAAATCGTGCTTAAAAAACAATACATTTAAACTTCAAAGCAAAGGGATTTTTTCTTTACTGAATTATGACTTGTGGCACAAGCACTTCCTCCTTCAAGAAAAAATGAAATGAAAGTGTTGATTCACGGCGCCTTTGTGATTTCTATCAAAAATACTTCAAATTTTGCTGAATAATAAATAAAAAATGCAATAGAAATCATTAAAATGTTGTAACTTAATTTTTTCCATTTTTCTTCTACTGAATATATGCACTTTAAGGAACATGCAATTGTGTCTCTAAAAATATAAGAGAAAACAAGTGCCAGTGGTTTATGGCTAGTAAAATATATTTTCATTTTTTTGGGGGGTGGAACTGCTTTGCAAATTGTTGACTACGGCGACTGCCTGACTCTTAACTTAAAAAAACACATAGCATGCAGTATTATCTTTTGTCATTTTCTTTTTTTTTTCTTTTAAAATTTTTATTTTCTTGAAAGAACATAAAGGACAAGAAACACGATCAAGTTATTCTTTCGCCTTATGAAATTAAAATTAATCTGCGTCTCGGTAAACCCCGAAATGAAATGGCATTTTTTCCTGAAGAAAAGAAACCCCAGAATGACGACGTATATTCTAAGTACATTTGATAAAAATCACAATAGAGGGCAGTGAATCAATATTTCCATTCATAACATTTAAATATAAAGAAAAAACATTGAAAATAAATTGACATTCAAGCCATGCTTTTTCTCATGCGGTTTTCCTTCAATGAATTAACAATGGCGGGTCATTACTGGGGGCTTACTAAAGTCAATTTGCACCCAATATCTGGGCACAATGAAGGTTATATGTTAAAGTATTAAATTATAATAGAGAAAAAAATCGACCAATTGTCCATTAAATATGGCTCTCCGGTCACAATCGCTGAATGGAACAATCAGAAGTTGTAAATGAGTCGTAAATAAATGAATTGTGTGAGAACTGTGAGCCCGGCTTCTTAGACCGAGTGCACTCGCACAAAGGGCTCTAGGTCATTTGGAGATCCTCGAGACTGATTGATTTGTGCAAGTTCACTCGATCAGAAACCCGTTTCCTGATGCCGATTTCATATAAAAACTATTACTATAGGGGGACTGAAATACAACACCGGTATCAAAAAAGATGTACTTTAATTTACGGATAAAAAACCGTTGTTTGACAATTTTTTCCTTACTCAGTAGCGCAGACAAGACTTTTTTTTTTTTAATCTTTAGGAAATGAAGAGTGCATTTCCGGTATAAGCTGTTGAATTTCACACTTTTATAACTACGGGCATTTTGCATTGATAAAAAGAGAAATAAGCATTATGACAAAGATATTCTTATTCACAACAAGTGAAGTTTTTTTGTTTAATTCTCACGCATTTAGGATGAAAGTAATCTTATTCACTTGTATAGAAGGCTTTGATGAATTAACAAGTACATGTAGGCGTGTAGGCTTTCATGATCCTGGGATTTCCTCGCATTCTCTTGATATAACTCGCAATAAAAAAAAAAGAAAAATAATATGATTTTAAGGAAAAACCCATGTCCTTCATCACAATAGCGACGAATCTCAGTCATCTGTCTTATCAAGTCTTATTGGCATTATTATGTCATAGAGAAAAAAAATTAATTTACGCGTTGCGCAATAGACGCTTTTAAATTAAGAAATCTTTAACAATGATACTGTCAAATTTTAAAGAGCTATAGAGCATTGCATCTCTAAATTTGCTTTTTATTTTCACTAAGTCATGTCCCATTGACTCTATGACAATAAGTTGCACCAAGAGCTGTTGTTCAGTTGCTAGATAGACATTTTCCGCATTCAATGGGACATAACGTGAGATAAATAATGTGAAAACATCGAAACAATTACAATTGACCATAAATTACACTAACGACAATTCCATTTACTGTGTGTATTTCATTCCAGCTCTAAACCCCCTCCGAACTCCATACCCATCCACACCCCCTTATCTATTCCTACACCGCCAATGCAGCTTTGATGCAAGATTTTGGAAAAGAAATAAAATCAGAATTCAGTTGTTCGGGAGTACACCTTTAAAGAGGGTTTTTTTTCAACATCGAATAAGATTGCCAAAATTGAAAATTTCAGACTGGTAAGGTTTTAATGTATAAACTTTCATCTTCATGTATGCGTTTGTACTTAAGCATTTCTACAGCTACGATGTGAAAATCTTATGACATACATGTTGTACAAGTCACGTGGTTCCGGTTGTCACTGGACATTCAATGGCCGTCGTCGAGTTGTTCCGGAAATAATACATGGCCAAAACCGGAGGCACTTCATCGGAATGTAAATAAAGAAAAAAAAGGTTGAAATTCCTGATAGCTCTTAACACATGTGAATTGCATGACATGCCAAATTCTCGTATCATTTCATTCAAGCTGTCATGCATTAACAAAAGGGGTCATTTAAGAGGACACATTTCATCGGGATGCTATACTATTTGTATCTTTATACAATTGTATTTGTAATGCAACATGTGTAAATTTGCATACAAACCCGTACATCATAAAGACCCCGTACATCTTTTAAAAATAGAGGGATTATTCAAATGTATTGAAATTGTGAAAATGACATTGCGAAAGTTTGTTTAAAAAACGAAGCTCAAAATGAAATTATGACGTAATTTAAATAAATGAAGAAAAGATTCCTTTGAAGAAAAGATTCTTAATCTTTATGCTCGCTGAGAAAAATGACTGATTTCAATGTCAGAGATACTATAGGCATAGAAGAATTTGAAAAAAAATGATTATCGAAATCCTTGGCGACCTCGCCTGGGGGTAATATCATGTGAACAAATGCGCGTGCCGGCCCGTGGGATATCCCCGTCTTACAATGGTCGAAAAAAAGTACAACCAACTTGAAACAAGGAAAGGGTTTTGATTCTAAGCGTGCACTTGATCTCTACAGCTGATAAGCGGGAATACAATTTCAAACATTGTCCGCGTTGCGTTGAAACAAAGCAGCGTTGAAAAGTAAAATTTTATCCTTGAACAAATTCTGATTCATAAAGCGAAATGGTGCGTAAAAACGTCATCAGTTTTAAAAAAAATGAATTGTGACAAGCCTATATAGAAGTGTATTTTAAGATTACTTTGTGTTGTCATTTAATAGAATAGATAAGACCGAAAGGTATAAAGACTTTTCACGTCAATAAATCCCGAACAAAAAAATAAATAAAGAAAATCAATTGTATGACACATTTCTGTTTGAAGTATGAAAGCAATATTAGCTTTATTTTCGAAAGTTTTTTTTTTGCAACCCCCCGCTGTTATGATAATTCTGTATATGAAGTTAATCTTTATGATAAATAAGATTTAAAAGAAATAAAAAAATTCTTAAAGGAAATATTACTCAATTCAATGGAAACCAAATCTGAACGCAACGACCACAGTGTAATTTTGGCTTTTCTAAGGGCCTCTTAAATATAGCTAATAGAAATTTTTTGGTCATTTTAGTAGTAAATTTGCCATTTTTACAACCAAAATTTTCGATAAGAAAAGTGCATCTTTAGAGTAATTTCCAATTAATAAATAAATAGCTTTTACAGTACTAGCATATATCTAAATTGAAATAAAATTTTCAAATCTGCATTTAATTCATATGATAGATTTCCAGCTATGTCAATTTTAACATGCATTATTAATTTTATTTTACACCTTGCAATCTCTAAAGTTAAGAAGGACACATAATTTGACATTTCAAATTCCATCCGCGAAGTCAATCGGAATTTACTAACTAGCTGAAAAGTACTTTAAGGAAAAATAGAATTATTTAACTGAATTCTTCAAAACAGCTCAAAATATTTCTTTAAGTATCTACTTTCTTTCAGCGAAGATTGGTTTTAACATAATCGAACTTTTTAAATTTTGAACGATAGGTGAATCATCCTTTTTGAAAACACGAAATGCATGCAAATATACCACATATAGTTACAACTGAAATCTGTCCCATAAAAACCACAGACATCACGACGGCAATTTAATTAGATTCCTAAGCATAATTATTGTTTCGTGCCTCGAACAATTCAACCCTGAACGTCGAGATAGCCATCGAATTTCATTGATACGATCGCAAAATAGCACCTCGGAACAAAAAACACAGATAAAAAATTAGAATATTAGGACACCGAACCCGAGCAAATTGACCCACCCAAGACAAAAGAGAGGCCCTCCATCAATAGGGTTATAGCATTTTATAGAATATAACTGTTACGATAGTCTAAATAAGGAAATTTAAATTACGCATTCTGCCATGCACGGAAAATATTCACTAAATTGAAAAATCTCTGGAATATTTGCGGGACAATGCAGGGGACCTTAAAGGCTTTACGTCTTGATCTTTTCAAGGCTTAAGAACAAAAGATCGCACACAATGGCATGATAAAATTGGAGGTAAAGACTCTTTGGTGAGTCAGTCTTCTCTCAGATCGTCGTTTGTTTGTATACAAATAACGGCACACAATGCCAGGCATACCTTCCATAATAGAAATATTATTATCCAGGTTTTTGTACTGACCAATAGCTGAGGTCAGCATAATATCTCTCTCTCTCTCTCTCTCTCTCTCTCTCTCTCTCTCTCTCTCTCTCCCCTCTCTCTCTCTCTATCTCTCTCTCCATCCTCTCTCTCTCTCTCTCTCTCTCTCTCTCTCTCTCATTCTCTCTCTTGTACTCTACAACAATCAAATAAAACCATTAATGCACATCGATGCACTCCAATACATGTCCCTGCACATCTTTACACACTAGGTCTTTATCTTAGCACGCCCGGCGGGGGGACAAAAACGCTTCGAAATTCTATTTGTTTTCAAGCATGTGCATGCACTTTTGGGTGAGGTAAATCTATATTAAAAAAAAATCAAGGAATAAAAAATGGATTAATTGTATTCTATTTAAAAACTTTATATGCATCCAACTTCATAGAAATCATGCTAAATTTATATGTTTGTGCTACCAGGTCGCTTTTTCTTTAATTTTCTTCTACATTGATTGGATACAATATGTGAACTCATTCAATTCTAATCAAATACCTATACATAAGTACCATATGATTCTATAATATGTATATTCTATGATAATTATCTTTAATAATATTTTATGCCAGAGCTTATGCTTAGTAGAATATCAAACTTAGGAAAATATTAAATATACATTTACATGTATGTCATAAGATTCACGACTCGAAGCTATATGTAAATTTATATCTTCTCATTTTCCCCAAATTAATCAGGCGAAAAAATTCTTTCTTCCATTTTTTTCCAATCTGATAATTTTGATAATCCCAATTGATTATCTGTCATTTAGAACTTCAACATATGTAAGACTTCTGTCTGACTTTGATTTATTCCTTTAGAGGGCAGCAAAAAAGTCTGATCCGATAAAAAAAATAGATAATTCGACAATAGTATCGAAATATCCCGAGATGTTGAATAGTACATATCACCGATAATATCAGACCAAGTCTCGACCTAAACGGGATCAAATGTCACATGATACGAGATTTTAAACGGATTGCTCATCCTCGCTACAGCCAACTTGAATAACATTTATATCTCATTTAAATACGATATTTGTTTATGAAAGACCATCCAATCAGATATATTTTATACAAATGAATAAAAATCAATTCTATTGTTAATTTTCAGGGAGGGAGGGGGGGCGTATATCAACTAAATTAATTTTTTTTTAAAGAATCTATAACTGTGCACGATCAGAAACATTCTATTGTTATTACTTAGTGGAAAGTATTTTAAAATACCATAACAAAAACTTGCAAGTTAAATCTAAATATAAAACTTGCACAGATGAATTTTTATCTTCAACATTTGAATCATAATTGTCCCAAAAAAATTTATAGTCACGAACTGAAACCAGGAAGATGAGTTTTTATTCCACACACCCAACGAAAAGTATAAAATATTCAAATTTATATGCACTACAAATGTAGGTGATGTCAAGGCATTACTGTCATGTTGTAAATTTTGAATTTACTGGATAGGCGTTGGCTTAAATACAAATACATAGCAATACGCCGTTCCCATGTAAGAAGTAGGATACATGCTCTTTCTTTCTTTCTCTCCCTCTCTCTCTCTTCGTTTCTCTTTATGCACGTGTGTCGCTGGGCCTCTTCCAGCTTTCTTCAGATAATACTGCATACAATGACTACAGTCACAACATGAGGGACCTCAGAGATCCCAAATGAACAGTACTGTCTATACGCCCCTATGTTCTTTATTTCTATGACCCAGACGTTCCTCCCAAATTATACATGCTAGGTGCGCGAGAAAACGCCCTGTCGCAAGATTCACTTCAACATTGTCAATATTTACTTTTTCTTGACGATTGTTCTTTTTACAGCCATACCGTTATTACATACTCCCAGCTAACGGCATTTAAAGGCGGCTTCCCATAATGCTTGCTGACAATGGCCGACCGAGATTCGGGTTCCGATCAAACGGCAATAATAACAACGGATCACATTACCGCCGGGAATTAACTCAAATATCATCATTGTGACATCCATGAAAGAAGATGCATTCCGAAGTTCGGCTCACGCGATGGGAAACGTAAACATTGGTGACGTCACACAATAAGTTTTTTTTCTTGGCCAGGAGGCATATTGTGTTGTCTTGACAATGTTTAGTGTTGTACGAACCGCTCAAGCGCGCGTGAGAACTTCTGATCTGCAGTGTTCGCAGATTCGAAGATATAGATGGTTTTGAATATGTGGTATTGAAAATAATCGTAAAATGTAGATTACACAGAATTGTCAAATTATAGGTGTTCTCAAAGTTCGGGATGACATCCTTCCGAAATAAAGCTCCAAATGATACATTTATCATGCATATAGAATTTCCTAAGAGAGGTGTTTGCAATGTCAGGATTTTTGAGTTTATCGATTTTGATCGCTTTGTCATTTCTAGTAGAGGTCATAACCTACACAAACTAAGATGAGATATATTAGATTCAAAATGATAATGAATAGAAAAAAATAAAGAACACAAGAAAAGAAAATCATTGCACACACAATAAAAAAAAAAGAGACTAGAACCAAAGGAGGAAAAATTCAGAATTTGTTACAATAAGTTTTTATTGGTCTACCCTTTGCGAATACAATTTTTTCTATGACATCACGTATTCAACGTCATAATCGTGGAATTTTTTGGGGGGATGATTATACCAGTCCGTACTACATTATGCATATGTGGTAAACACAGTTAAGTTATAATGGTATTAATGTAATATGCGTGCGTTTATTCTACATATAACCAATTAAGCAATAAATTGGTAACATTTATTGATCTGTTATGACGTAATGTAATCTGTCTACGTCCCAATCAGAGCATTGACTATTTTTATCAGTTGGTTTATCATTCATCAAACAATTCAAATTCGATGATATTAATATCAAATAGATACCAGATGCCCGTGTCACTATGGATTGGAAACGCTTTATTAAAACTTCAAAATTCATTAAAATGTTGGATATTTATTTTTCCCACGGAATTCTCTCCTCGGAATAAGTCTATACCATGTATATGGTCAGGATAAAACACATTCTTATCAACAATTGCTAGGACGAAAAGGTAAAAAAAAATTGAACTTGCTTTATTGCAGTTTCAGGCTAAAAAAAATCCACTCAAATTAATCTGAATTTGATTTGTTTTTCATATACCGGTAGAGAGAGAGAGAGAGAGAGAGAGAGAGAGAGAGAGAGAGAGAGAGAGAGAGAGAGAGAGAGAGAGAGAGAGAGAGAGAGAGAGAGAGAGAGGAGAGAGAGAGAGAGAGAGAGAGAGAGAGAGAGAGTAAACGAAATTCTGAAAAGCGATTTTTTTTCTGTTAAAATTTGCATATCTATACAAGCTTTATTAAAAAATAGTGCAAATGTACAAAAAAGACTTTCTCTGTTTACAGGCCACAGAGAGCGAGAGGTGACGGACGTCACACGGCCCTCTTATACAGAAGAGTCGCAGGATGGCGTGCCAAATGGCGTGGTAGTTCTAATTCTTTTGATAAATTCAATGAAACCCTCTCGGGTTTCTGTGTATTTTTGGTAAGTTACGTCTTAAAGTTCAACCCGAGAAACTTTTTAAGTGCCAGCTTTCTCTCTTTTTTTTGCATGTTGTTAGAGGAAATTCTATATGCCTGTACATTATATATGCATGAATAAAAAAGCATTCACGCAATCGCGCTTGCAAAATGTAATTACATGTAATACTTCTCTTGAAATTAAAATCGTAATGCATCCGACCTGAGCCATAAACTTTATGAAAGAAAATGAATGCACACTTCCTTATCTCCTAACTATTACCTACCCAACTATTAAGCTATGATGCGTATTTTATATATTTCCATATTTTAATGGCCCTTACTAGTAGATAAATTAGTAAATCCTATACGCATAGCAGTTATGTTACATTAAAAGTTTAAAATTTATCAATTTAAACTTAACTAAAAACTGTTATTGTTAAGTTTAAATTGATAAATTTTAAACTTTTAATGTAACAGTTATTCCATACTAGATAATGGAGTCGTTCAAAGAAAATATTATTTTAAAAAAAACTAAAAGAGAAAATAAAAGACGATTTCCTTAATAAATTTTCACCTTACATTGTCCTTAATATTATCGAAAACACCGTATATAAAATGGACCGCTTCAACATTCATATTAAGGCGCATCCACTTATGTTCGGCGAAAATTTCTGAAAAATGTGATCGAAATGATTACAAGACTCAGCGAGAATTCAAAAGATAATCCCTGTGTATGTCGACTGAGAATTTCAAGAGTAGGCACAGAGCCTGTTGGCACAAGCTCTGAAGATTTGTATCGCACTGAACGTGTAACAGTTTATCGCCAATGTTAGCGTAATGAGCATCGCGGGGACCAACACCGACGAAACACTTGACGGTCTGCTGTACAACATGGTCCCCGGATGAGAGAGTTGTTTATAAATAGAGGCCACACGTACTGTATACTCTGATAAGGGCACGCGATCGTGTGGAAACGTGCACAGACAGTTTGGTTAACATGGAAGTGGGTTTACTATATATGGGAAGTGGTTTCTCATACGTTGCAATTTGTGGAATTTAGTTTGGTAATGCTAAGAGCGACTATATCGAGTGGATATAAACGGTACCATATGCACGTATACGATATATAGTATATATAAAGAACTATACACAGAAATATAACGAACATCTACTATTAAACTATTAATTACTGTTAATTTGCTTTTAATAATGAAACATTTATAAAATTAATTACAATTATAAAATATATATACACAGTTAAGAGGAATGGGTGATAGTGGACATTTTTTTTACTGTATAAATTATAATCTGCTTGAGACTAAGGAATTTTTATGAAGATGTAGGAAAACTTTCCGATTCCAAAGTAAAATATATGGATTTTCCATTTCCTGTATAATACTGTTTATGTCCAAAAATCATATTCATAATGGTAGATTTGATGGTTCTTAGACCTCCTGTCTCCACAATTGAATAAGTTTCCACCCGCATTTGTATTCGTAATTTGGATGTGGCGATGTGAGAAAAATTTCTCTCAGCCGCAATTTTTACCTTAGTGGATTGTCCTTGTTACGTTACACTGTGGTTTCATTAATATTCGCTGATTACCAAATTTTCGCGAATTTCATAGATTAGTTGATCAAAGAATTTTACAGTTCAGTGAATTGCACCGTAGTAACGCGAAATGTAATAACAACGCAAAATGTAATAAACCTTCATCTCTATATTTTGGGTTACTACATTCTGTGTCGGCGTTAAAGGGGCATGGTCACGATTTTGGTCAAAAATCATTTTTCCGATTTTAATATTTACAATGCTTCAGAAAGGCAATTCTAATGGGCAACCGAGATTTGAGATTCATTTGTTGAGTTATAAGCGAGTTACAGAGCTTGAAATTCTTCACTATGTAAACAAAGCATTTGTTTACATTTTGAACGTTGAAGTAAAAATTTCAGTTTTAAACCTAAAACGAATGTGTTAAACGTTCGGAACTGTTTATCTATCCTTAAAATAAATAAAAAGATAGAGAAATAACCCGGAAAACGATTTTTTACTGGTATATTGAACCTATGTAAACAAAAACAGGGCACGAGCCTTGTTTACATGACAAAGAATTGTGAGCCCTGTATCTTGCTTATAACTCTACGATTGACTCTCAAATTTAATTTGATTATTAGAAATGCATTTCTAAAACATTGTAAATAATAAAAACATAAAAATAAAATTTGACCAAAATCGTGACCATGCCCCTTTAACGCAAAATGTAATGATTGAGGTTTATTATATTTCATGTCGCTACGGTGCACTATCTAAAAAGAAATTGTATTTACAACATCACTTGCCATGAGTTCACGAATTCTGGAAATTTAATTCCCAGGGATATAAATAAAACAACTGCAATTTTAACTATACGTATGTCCTCTTGTCATGCGTTGGGAATAATATCAATTCATTAACGTTGTTACAATGAAGAACAATATTTGCAAGCGTAAATGTAGATTCTAAGTTACATTTATAGGAATTGTCTTTTATTGAGCAATGAAATTATCATTTTATATTGAGGAAGGACTAAAAAGTTTAGGACATGTCTTCACAATAACTTCAAGAATGCTGAAGAAGAAAACTACTTGTCTTCCTAAGAGCATGTACACTCATAAACATACGCATGTGAATGTTACTCAATTAGTACTTGCACTATAGAAAGGGGCCGGGGGTATCAGGACCCTTCCTTTCGAAGATTAAAAGCTACGAATCCCCGGAAAAATACACATGGTGTTCATTACTATTCACATACAAAACATGACGCCTTTTTGATCGTAATAACGAGATATTAGCCAAGCAAAGAAAGACAACCCCTTATTGCCCGGAAAAGATTTTTTTTATTAATGTGTTCAGTCTATCTTTTATTTTAGAGAAAGATATGCCCACTGCTTTTAATCATTTTTATATTTAAATAAAAAAGAAAAGCAAATATTTCTTATTTTTCCCTAACATTGGTGTTATAGCAAGTTTATCACGTAAAATTTTAGTCGCAATTCTTATCTGAATATTTATACCAACTAAGAGTAATTCCCTCTATTTCCTCCGTAAGTCATTGGTAATTCACAGCTATAAGGAACCTAACATGAGCAAAATCTACATGCCCCTTTCATCGATTGGTTGAAAGATTCAGCTGCAAAATAAAAATTACGAACTGCACGAAATAATCATTATAATGTCAGACTCTAATTCCCAGAGAAGAAGATTCAGTTGTTTCTTTTATCTATCGTACTGATGTATGTAAATAATGATTTTTACGATAAATATTTCAACTTGTGCAAAAACCCCTGTAAATTTAAACAATTAAATTGTTTATTGGATGATTCCTGCGGGTTAAGAAGGTAGCGATCACGGCACAAAGCAAATTACATAACGCGGGTTATGTATTTTTTCATTATTGTCGCTATCGTCATATTGTAAATTTTGAACTTACGGGGTGGTAGTAAATACGAAATTTACAAAATGACAACTGTTGTCATGATGTTGATTTTAATTTCACTGCCATCCAGTAAATTCAAAATTTACAACACGAGACGAACTTAATATTTCAACACCAAGCCATATTTTGATTTTCTAATTTTTTTGTCGTCCTTTCAGAAGTAACCTTTGTTAATAAAAATTATGGTTGGTAAGTAATTGTGGCTAATATGGTTTTTTTTACCTTGAATGCAAGAAACACTTTTAATAAATAATCGTAAATCAACCGGTAATCCAACTTCAACAGCCACTATATACAACGTAAAAAATAAAAAAAACCCACTATATCATAATTGGAATATCGACAGCAAATTCATATATACCAGTTTGTTGTATTTCCATCGTGTGATTCAATAGCCCGAGTTTATAATTATTTCTCTCGCTGATATCGTAACTGATTCGGAAAACTTAACGATACTCCCTCGTTCCTTGGATATTAAAAGTTTAATTGGTTTCTCCTGCGGAAAACAAAATTCACATAAGTGTAACTTTTCTAGTTAAAATGGGAAAAGCAATTTCCCTATTAATTAAAGAAAAATAACGTTGTTGTTATCCTGTACAAAAACTGGTTCGCCAAATTGATAAATACCTTAGTAGATAAATCTTTTTTTTTGATAACATTTAATGACGTAATTATTTTATTCAATTTTATCCTTAAAGGTTCAAGTTACCAATACACACATGTTTATCTTAATGTAAGGTTTATTTTATTTTTTTTTTTTATAAAAATACAGCTTGCATGTATTACTTTTAATTTCTACTATGTGCAGGGGAAAGACTTATCATTGGATAAAACTATACATAATCACAAATCATGAAAGATCCTATAAATACCAAAATTATCAATATTCTGCTAACATTGAACTCAGCTAAAGAAAGATAACTTCTGTCTACAACACATTACACAATATACATATCTCATGGAAATCAAATATATATATAGCTTTAATACTGTTGCGTATTAATTAAGCACTGATACTTATTTAAACAACGACAACATTCTAAGAAAAAATAGGCTAGCTATGATAATTTAAAAAAAACGAACAAAGAATACTTTAATGTAAATAAATAACTTATTATGAAAATGGAATAATAAAAACAATAAATACGGTAAAAAAGCATATGGGGTTAGTAATAAAATTCAAAGCAATACGAGCTGAATTTTTTGAAATCTTATTTTGCTGCAAAAACCTGCTAGTATGCTAAGACTGTATGTAACTTAAACTTATATGATAAATGAGATTTGAAAAAAAAAATCATTAATTTTTGTCAGAAGAAAGATTTTTTTTCCCAAGGGATATATAGCAGATCAGTTTTTGTACAGGACGACAATAATTGATTTAACTATCACCGGGGGAATTAAGGTGTTTCTATATATCCGGCGACAATAAGACTAAAATGCTCTAGATGTTAAAAAGCACTTTATTTGAACTTTAGGTCGGTATGGGTGATTTCTGGGAATCCAAAAACTACACCCGAACAATCCGAAGCCTAATTCTTGACTGATGATAATAATGAACAAATGATATAAATAAGAATAGTAAACAATAGTAATTAGCACTATAAGCATGAGTGACAGATGACACGGAGTAAAACTTCAAATTGAGTGAATCAATTATATCAAGTCTACAAATTTAAGAGTTAATTTAAAACGATTAAGCAATTACGCCTTACGTAAACAAATGTTTTGGGATTAATTTTTTGAAAGACAAGATACGATAAAGATAATAGCAATTTGATAACAAATAAAGAAATGTGAATTTGAAGCTTTATACAAAATGTCTTAAATTATAGTTCATTGAAATTTCACTCCATGATATTACCTCAAGTAAGGCTTCTTAACGGCTTTTCCCACAAAAAAGGCAAACATGAATTAAAAAAACAAACATGATATTTTTTTGTCATTTTTGTAGAAAATAATACATTCATCAAACAAGAAAAGCAAGAAAAGAGAGCTAAATGAACAACGGTGGGATTAACAAAACACAACCATCTCTTACACTTCCACTAATAAAAAACCTACAAAATCCACAATCAGCACTTTTGTGAAGACCGATTAGCATACGTTAAGTATCCTCTCTGTTGTTTAAGTAGCTTTCACAAGAAGTAAGTTCTATTCCTACCATTTACTCTTCCTGATCATTCATTCTTAAGTACAGATCATGTAAGAGGACACTTTCACAAGCAACATGGCGAATAAAACAATACAGGTACTGTTGTCTGAACGATACTCGGAGAAACTTTTCACTAACAATATTTTAGACTTGATTGAAGGCGGAATCGGTGTCTTCGAAAACATCACTGCTTTTGTAATGTGTTCAGGATAAATTGTCTATAAACCTTAATATCGTCAGGTGTCCAATACCACCTTAATTAAACTCTACTGTAGAATAGTATGTAATAATGTAACAACAATTTTATTGGAAAGAGTGAATGTTGGTTTGAACATATCTTATTGCATAAACATAATTATATAAATGGTTCGAACACAGGTTCTTACAACTTACGAGGTTCTTACCAAGTAGAATAATTTACAACTGTATAGTAGTTTAGATTGGAAAGTACATAGAAATGGATATCACTAATATAGTTAAGTTATTGAACAAACGTACATGTATAAACAGTTCTGTTTAATTTGGTTAAGGCAGTAAAATTGAAATTACAAGAATCTGCCACAATCTCTTATAAATCTTTGAACAGCTAAAAATAATAAGTTGGTTTAAATTGACACTCAGAGATTCATCTCCCCACAGATGTAAATGACAATTAATAATGTTAATTTGATTTAAGTTCAAAAGGTTTGAAAATAATTCATTTCGTGCATTGGTATAATTTTTACAACCAAAAAACAAATGATAAAATCTTCTGGTAATCCGCATTGGCAATTAGGGCTTTCAATAATATTTTTTCTGAAAAGGTCGAAGTTTAAGATACAGTTATATCTAAGTTTTATGTGTATGATGTTAAGTCGTCTCTTGCCGAAGCAAAATTAGGACGGGGTTTAATTTGGTTTAATTGAATACTGCTTTTGAAACCTGTGAAGGAGGAATTGTTTTTGATAAGTAAACTTAAACTATGTGAATGTTATACAACGTTTTACAGAAGATTGTTGAAAGAGAGATTACCAAAATAGCAAATTATCGTTCTTTCTGCTGGCACGGAGCATCGTTTTTGAAAGGGGGGGGGGCAGAAAAAAAGGAAAAATGTTACTTTTTTGTATGTAAATTTAAGAAAAATCTTTGCTGCGCGAAAAAGTGGAAGGGGGGGGGGGTGCAGGCCCCCCCCCCTCCCCTGATGCTACGTGCCTGTTCAAAACACAAAATTAGCTGTAACATCGTTAACTTCTTTCTTTAATTCATGTTTAAGATCATATCAATCCGTTTTCGACATAGTTAATTACGAGACATTGTTCGTTAAAAAACTGTGGATGTTTTATACAGGAGGTTATTTACTAATGACAATTATTGTACCAAAAATCATTAGCTATAGTAACTTTGCTTTGGGAAATCAAGTTACGTGAGATACCGTTTTATTATCTATGAATTTACAAATATTTTCTACGCTCAGTATAAAATTATTTTATAATAATCCACATAACGAACTTTCGACGTGATTATGTTGTTTCTGGATCTTACACTGTTTTAATAAAGGAGTGAAAATGGCCATGAAATGCCATTAACCATGGCTATAATTATCTTACAATAAGGGTCTAGGCAGTACACTTATATACATTTTATGTCATGTTTTTTTCCCATTAAGTAGACTTTTTATGAGCATTCATTTGATTATATAATTTTCCTATGAATACGTTTGTTTAATCAGTAGGTCTGTAAAAGCAAACCCACAAGTAGAACAGGAAACACTTTCTTATTAGTACAAGTGATAATTGAGGCATTTAATCCGCTAGAATGAGTAGGACGATAGGAAGTTTTAACTCACAATAAATATTTTTTGTGATGAAGGAAAAACCAGGATTTATAAATGTAAAGTCCTGTCCTAACTACCATCTATATACATTGCAATAATTACTTACCATATTGATAATAATTAACCACTAATTAGTTTTTTAGAAAATGAAAATGAGCCATTCAATACAATAAGAGTTTCATGTACACTACAAGACGCGGCATGGCCACATACAATTGTTTTCTTCGATCTAAAATTCAATGCATGCGATCATCCCTAAGTCTTTTTTCAATACAAACATATAACAGACCCTCCCCTATTAAATACTTGTAATAGTATGCTTTTTATAACTATAGCTACTTGTATCACCCCATCAACCAATCAGTGATTCAATGTTTTGGTTTCTTTGGCGGCATTTAATTTGTAAAATCTAAAAGTTTGGGTTAAAGAAAAAATAACCAAAACACCCCCCCCCCCAAAAAAAAAAAAACCCAACACAAAACTTTATCAATTTTTGTTTTTTATAATGTATGAATGTTGATATTTTTACAAAAATGGCGTACATGCAGAAAACATTGTAAATAAAGAAAAGACAATTATTAGCTGTAAAATTGTGTATCAGCGCTTGGTCCATTTATATTTGCAATTACGTCCTTAATAAAAACAAGTCAGAAAACAAAAACTTTATTTTTAAAAATAAAACAAAAAAAACCAATTTCTAAATTTAACGGATAAATGACCATAACAAAAGTTTTAAACCATATTTACTCTGGCATATATTTTACAATGACAAAGAAGCTTATAAATAGTTTAAATAAGCAACCTGTTAGAATTTACAAGTTTTAAATCAATATTATGTAAATTGAGTAAATGATAAAAAAAATTAAAGAAAGGAAAAACTGAAACATATTACGCATTTATTGTCTCTTGTAGAGCAACACCCCTTCGCTATTTCTTGATTCATCTTTTTGACTAAAATAGCCTCCATAATATAAAAATTAATCTATAATATTTTTCCTACTAGGCAGCCTAAAAACAGAACAACATATTAAATGAAAACATACGACTGCTCGTAGAAGTGCAGTAAAAAAAATATGCCAACCAAAACAAATCTAAATTCCCCAAAAACATTCTCGATAAGGAAGTTTTGGAGATGTGAAGTATCCTCTTGATTGTAGCTACTGAAGTCTTCACATTTCATAACATCATAACGATATACTCTTCCTGATTATCCAGTCTTCAGTTCATTTGAAAACAGAAAGCAGAGAAGACATATTAACATGGCGGGTGAAACCATTCAAGACCTCCTATCTAAGAGATACTCGGATAGACTTATCCCAAACACTGCGATTCACCTTACTGAAGGTGTAATTGGTGTCTTCGGAAACATCGTTGTTCTTATAATGTACTCCAGATATATTGCTGACAAGAACGGGACAAGGTACTTTATCCCTGTCCTAGCTGTGGTTGACCTCATGGGATGTCTGTCAAACGTGGCCCAATTTCAGCTGGACAACACGATGCGATACACCTACCCTGACGTCCATCTCTGCAAAACTCTTTTTTTCTTGATGATAATGTCTGGTGGACTCTCCGCTCATCTGATTTTTGCTATTGCTCTGCAGAGATACTTGATGATTTGCCGTCCGTTTGGTCAGCAGATGACACGAAAGTACTGCAGGCTAGCTTTTGTAATTTTTGTTCTTTTCTCGTTCGGATATGCCGCTCCTGTGTTAAAGTTTGGAGGATTTAATGAAATTAAAATATGGCTAAAGAGAAAATCTGGCAATGTGACTCGGACTTTCTTTTTTACTATAGGGAGTTGTCATTTCGATGATGGTTCGCACGGACCTAGAGTTATGGTTCCTTACTTCGGAACATTGTTGGTACTTTCGTTTATGAATATCATTGCGACTTCCAGTTTATACATACCCGTGACCAAAACTATCTATAGGACACTCTCATCAAACAAGAATCATGGAAACAGAGTCAGTCGAATGTTGGATGGAGATACACCGATATCCTCAAAAGAAACACACAGCACCAGTGTTGAAAAAATCAAAATGTCAGAAATTCCTCAACAAAGCCAAAATACAAAGTTAAAATGCTCTGGAACTGAAATAAAAGCTGGACCTGGTATAAAATCCGCACTGCAGGAAACGGACCGAGAACAGAAGGCTCGTAAAAGAATAAGCGTAATGTTTCTTATCATCATAATTGTCTACGTAGTTTCGTATCTGACGTCACTAGCCACACAAGTCTATGAATTCCTATCCACAGAACGTATGCCAGGTTACCGATTGAACATCCATATGTTTTGTCTTCGTTTAAACCTTCTAAACCACATAGCAAATCCGTATATCTACTGGTTTTACGACGTCAAATTTCGAAAAGAACTTCAGAAGTTATGTTGTAAGAGACATTAAGTGAGGCATGTGTAAGACAAGAGAGGCTATCATAATGAATGAACAAAATAAAACCAAACCCCAATCCTATATTCATATTATTTGCGTGTTAAGGTGATATATTTTATTTCGGTTTATTTATTAGCGCTGTTTCTCGGTTGGGAATGAATTTTCTGAGTTTTCTGCTTTAAGGTACATTTGCTTATAAATAAGAATCTGTTGTATGGATTGGATATGACGAATGGCAAACTTTGATAACTTTAAAGAAAAAAGAATTCAAAAATCAAATTTCTTCTACTGAAAAACATTTCCCAAAACAATTTAATTGTATTTGATTCATTTCTAAGTTGATAACGTTGGAAAATTTTGCGAAGAGGTGCGAGTATTTCCGTATAGAGAAAATATTTAAACAATTCACATTATGAATCTCCGTAAGAAATGTACTTTTGTTCACGTGAGTTATTTTAGGTAAAATCGTATCTCGATTTCAATTGTACTTCATTAAGAGGTGTGTATATTCTGGACAAATTTCGTCAAAGGAGTTACGAAAACAGTCACCATGGACATATTATTACAACATCTCTTAATATTTTTTGTGAGTTTCTTTAAAAAAAAACATTTAAAGTGACACTACAGCTCATTTTGCACAAATTTCATAAAATGGCAGTTTTCTCGTTACCTAAAGGAATTTTCATGCAAAGTTCTAAGTATGAACTTTGCAAAAAATACGCTATGTGAAACTAAAAATTCTCAATTTATCACTAAAACGAATAATTTTAGACGGACCATAGAGTTAATATTGTCAGTCCAGTCTTTCGTTCAGCAGCACATGCGCATCGATTGTAAACATTTCAGTAAGAGGGTTAGAAGACCACAAATTTCGACAGATTTGGCTAAAAAGCGAATCTTCTTATCTCGTTAATACGCAATTGTATTATAAGAATATGTTAACATCTAGATGTGCAGAGGATTATTATTTCCTTTATTCGCAAAGTGCCTCATTTCATATGATATGATATAAAATCTGAATTTCGAAACATCTTTGACACGCAGTAGAGAGCTTATTATTGCAGTAAAGAAAATCAAACTTTCAATACATGCACAGCTTTTTTTTTTTTAAATTTAATTGTGTTAATAAATGACCAAGATGATGAAAATAAGCTGTAGTGTATCTTTAAAGAAAACCGAGTTAGAACAGTTTGCATATATCTATTTTTTCATTTTTGCTGCTGCATTCTATCATTTCATTGTAAAGGTTAAATATGCTATTTTGACATATCTTTAGAATAAAGATTTGTCAGAACAATCCCCATCTTTAACCTGAAAAAAGGACATAAACAAAATAAGGTCTGGTGTTAATAATCTTTAGCTCTGAGATAATATAACATTTAAAGTTGTTTAGTATTTTTCTTTGTCTAGAATTTTCTTAATGAACAAATAAATTTCTTTGTTGATGATTTTGACTTAACTTTTCGTCACATCTGAGTTGACTGAATGACAGAGATTCATTCTGTGATGTCGATACAGCAAGTAAAAATATAAAATACACAGTCTTACAGGGTCGAATTATTTCGAGGCAATTGTACACTAGAACACTGAATATTCTGTCTTTTTAAGGTATTTGATTTATAATGAAGAAAAATTGAAAACCTTTTAATCATTTTAATTTAGTTGTATACGTGTTGCTAAATAACAATGAAAATGAAATAAACCAAAATCCCATCATCTCGCACTTGAAATGTCTTTGAAGAGTTAACTGTATTTGGTGAAAGAGGAAAAATTAATTTCGTCAATATGTCTGCGGTAAATGATTTATTTTATTTCATCCTTTGATAAAGAGAGAGTTTATGGATATATTCACTAGGAGATTTAATGAATTTCTGATTAATTTCTACAATATCTTGAAAACACAATTGCTACCCATAGTCGTCAATATTAAATTTGAGGTGCATGCAATTACTTGGACAGTAATAAAATTTTTTGTGAATTCCTTAAGTGGAGTATTTTTATTTGAAAACACTTTCAAAATGCTACCATCGGACCAATAATTTACTACTTACAAAATATGGCCGTAATCCATTAAGTACTTTAAGAGGGCTAGTGATCGCGATCATTTTTAGTCTGTATTATTCCCTATAGACCAAAAAGCTGTGTAAACATATATACAGAAAAAGTTCAAGTTTTATAGTGTTAATGTTTGGAATTTTTCTTCCAAAAAGAAAAGTACGCTTTTACAATGTCAGAGTTAATACTCATTGTGACGTCATTTTTTGAATTCTACTACATCACATTTATTTCTCTGGATATATGTGATGTGTGATTCTGAATATGAATTTTATACAAAATATTATTTATATTTATATGAATTAACACATTTTGCCATCTTTATCGTTTTATTTCTAAATCAATAAATTAATCAATTAATCAATCAAGAAAAAAGAGAGAGAAAGAGAGAGAGAAAGAGAGAGAGAGAGAGTCGTTTTATAACAATTATCTCGTTTCATGGTGTAGGCATAAGAGAGTTATCGATCTTTACGTGAACAAGACGTGAATTTTATGTTTTGGAAATTACTCAAAGGGTGTCACGTTAGGTTGTTGTAGTGTATATACAAGTTTGCCAAGGAAAGGGGAGTCCGAGGAATATTTTCGGTAATTATATCATGTAAATTTAAGATTTCTTTAGTACCCTCAGTGTAGACCTCAGGGTCACTCAAGGTTTCCCCAGTAACCCTCAGTGCCGACCTCAGGGTCTCACGGGGGTCTTAATTAATCTTTTTGCAGTGCCACACATGGTTTCCCCAGAGTTGTTTGATAGTTGATAGTCTAAATTTTTTTTTAATAAAAGTAGTGAACAGTTAAAAAAGTAGGGTTCTAAAACGCAAACAAACGCCTGAATACTCGAAATATTAAGGGTAACTTACGACGACAAATCTGAATGAAGTTTGGCCTCTTGTCTGTATTGAAATTTGAACGCAAAGCAAAGTGAAAATTATAATTTATCAGTTTTTTAGGGAAGGTAAGACAGAACCAAGAAAGTGATTAAATAAATGCAAGTCAGAGGAGAATTATTCAGTACAACAACTTGGGTATCTGGCTTTGAAGTCGTCTGCGAAGATTTTTGATTGATAAGCAGAAGCTAAAGTAGCTGTTAACGGCGCAAATAATTGGTACCGGCAGCACTCTAAGCATAAGAACGATCCCTGCAAAAAAAACACCGAAAAAAACACGCCCCGTTAATTAAGTCAAAAGATTATATGATTTTAGTTTAGTTAAATCAATATCAATCTTTTGTTTGTTACGTCATTTTTCTAGATTTTGTTAATATACATGTATGCCTAAAGCGGATATATCAAGCGTAACAATGTTGTAATATTTAAGTAAACGTGGGTACTTATGTAAATCAGAGTTAAGAATTATTTGTGACCGAGTTGACTAAGTGATGCCTTCACCTAGGAGTGTGTAACTATTTCTAAGATAATGATATTAGAATTCTGACAAGTACAAACTTTTATAATATTGTTTGCAAAACTTATTGCTATTTCACACACGCAACAACATCGATTTGTCCAAATTGTGAGTGTTGTTTAATGACATTACTGAGACAATGGACATTATTTTAAAATCTTGATTGGTTGAGACTCAGTTCATAATCCGTTCTATTGTCCTCAGCATTAGCAACACAATAGTATGCAGCGAAGAACACAAAAAATTGTTACATGCGCGTAAATTATGCACATACAGTTTGACGTAGAGTTCACGTCATTCCTAAAGAAGACAGTTATAAGTTTGATATAATGCGAATAAAAATAAAAACAATTAAGTTGCCTGAGTTGTTTACTCAGGGTTCGAGTTCCCAAATCCGGATTGTTAAAAAGTTCAATGTCATGAGTAAACTTTGTTCTAAACACATTGTATGGCATTTACTACAAAAATATTGAGAAATGCTTAAAAATGATAAAAGACATTACATCTCAAAATTGTCCCATATCTCAAAATTTTGATCATAGACCTCAGATAAATTTTATGCCAACAAAATAAGGTCAATATACTTAGTTTTATACTATAAATGTTTTGGTATTATTATCATTTAATTTTTTGTTATATTGAATTACAATTTGGTAGGCACTTTAAAACTGATAGAGGAAATTCGGACTTGGATATCTATAAAAATTGTGAATGAAAACTTAATGTTTTGTATTTTAATGTCACTGCCATTCATAAACTGTATGTCATTTGTAAAAAAGTTTGGCAATTCCTATTATTTTCACAATTAAGAAAATCTCAATCATGGTGTAAAATATTTAGGGATTTTTCTTAAATTTCCAATAATAGTCAATGGCCATTAACTCAAAAAGTAGGTCATTGACCTACTTTTTTGACAGTGAAGAATAACACTACCATGTAAGATCTTTAACATACTATAGATGGTTTTTTATTATCATCAGTAGAATTTTTTTCATTCTGAGTAAACGTCATCCTTAAAATTTAGATATTCGGTATAATAAAATTAATAGTCCCTATTTAGGAGGGTAACAGTTGATTTTGACACCTGTAAAAAAATATCAGCTTTTTACAGGTATATATACATTTTGAAATAAAACTTGTTTTTTACGATAAATTTCAAGGTTTTTAACCAGACGTTATTTACGAAGTTTAGCGGTGGCGACCAAAAGATCTTGTAACAAACCAATGTTATTATACTCTTCTGTTTGCTCTTGACGTTACTGCTCATGCATTTAAATATTTATCACCTGTACAAACGACGAATTTCTTTCTATTATTAACTTCAAATTTCGATTTTTCCTAAGGAAGGATGAAATGTTATTATGGTGTCTTATCCTGAGACAGCTAATATTGTTTTGAGTTTCGTTTTACGCATCATTTCTTGTTAGATTGTTTTCTTTTTCAGATAAAGTTTGTTTATTACTCAGACAAACTTTTGCTACACACATTTAAGTTTCCATTTCTGTCTTTTGGGGTAAACAGGAAGTTTCGATAGCGGTATTTCGTATGGACTGGAATATGGTCTGAGCGTCTGTATTTCCCTACGAATGAAAGAGAAGAGTTGTAAAAATAATGGAAGAATAAGAACATTATTTCAGCAATGACACCAGAAAGATCATCTATATAGAGCATTTCAAGTACAGTTAAGACGCAATCAAAAGCAAACTATCTGCAGTTAACACAAGGACCTGGTGTTATACATTTTTATCAAAAAAAATTAAAATGTATATACTTTTTCTGTACAATAAAATTTTTTTCCGAAACAAGAACAAAAACGACAGGTGCATGTGACCTTTGACTCTTAAATAATCATGATATGGTTTCAAATGTGATCAAAGCAAAGTGTCTAGTACAAGCTTCCAAGTAAGATTAAGATATTACACACTCCTGCATTTTCTTTTAAAATTTTACTTGCTTTAAGTAAATTGACATTATTTCCTTTTCTTGTTTGAACACATTTTTATTGCATAAAGATATACAAATGGTTCGAACACACGTTTTTACACCTTACTAGGTTCTTACCAAGTATAACAATTTACAACTGTATAGTAGTTTAGAATGGAAAGTACATAGAAATGGATATCACTAAAATAGTTAAGTTAATGCACAAACGTATATGTATTAAAAAAGAGTTCTGTTTGTCTTCGGTGTAGGCAGTAAGATTGAAATTACGCGAATCTGCCACCAACTCTGATAGATCTTTGAACAGCTAAAAATATATTGGTTTACATTGACACTCAGAGATTCATCTCCCCAAAACGTAAACGACAATTGATAATGTATTAATTTAATTTAAGTTCAAAAGGTTTGAAAACAATTCATTTAATGCATCGGTATAATTTTTACAATCAAAAACCAAATGATAAGAATCTTCTTGTAATCTTGGCAATTAGGGCATTCAATAATATTTTTTTTTTCTGAAAAGGTCTAAGTTTAAGACACAGTTATGTCTAAGTTTTGTGTGTATGATGTTAAGCTGTCTCTTGCCGAAGCAAAAATAGGACGGAGGTTTTTATTTGATTTAATTGAATACTGCTTTTTAAACCTGTAAAGGAGCAATTATTTCTGATAATAAAACAAACTATTCCATTTATTGATTGTGTCAGGAACTAGTATAGTCCTATCGATTGCGTGCATTGTAGATCGATTTGAAGTTTTCTTTTCTCTTATACGTGTAAAGAATATCTTCTGAAGTGATAATTGTTGTTTACCCAAAGGTATTCAAAAATTTGTTACAGGTACAAACGTCGACTGTTCAAAAGTTTTATTTCCTAGTTCTCCGTCTCCCAAGACGAAAACGAAAATAGAGTGCGTACAACCAGAATATTCGTCAGAATTCGGAAAATCGTTTCAATCTGTATCGTCTGTAGAGCTCGTGATACATTAATTTTTTATAAACATGAAACCAGTGACCCTTTAATGACCCCTTCAGCGGAGCGTGACCGCTCATGCTGATATTCATCTGTCACATTTAACCAGAATCGGTGTTCATTTCAATATTATATTTACTGTGGCACTTTAAGGGGCATGGTCACAATTTTGGTCAAAAGTTATTTTTCCTGTTTTAATGTTTACAATGCTTAAGTAATGCTTTTCTAATAGGCTACCAGAATTTTGAGTGTCATTCGTTAAGTTACAAGCGAGTTATGGAGCTTGCAATTCTTTCCTATGTAAACAAAGCTTTTGTATACATTTTAAAGGGGCATGGTCACGATTTTTGTCAAATTTTATATATCTGTTTTTATTATCTACAATGCTTTATAAATGCGTTTCTAATGATGAAATAAAATGAGATTGTCATTTGTTGAGTTATAAGCGAGTTATAGAGCTTATAATTCTTCGTCATGTAAACAAGGCACGTGCCCTGTGTTTGTTACATAGGTTCAATATACCAGTACAAATCTTTTTTTAAACTGATTTTTCTATCATCTTATTCATTTTAAGCATGAATTAACAGTTTCTAACGATTATCACATTCATTTTGTGTTTAAAACTAGAATTTTCACTTCAACATTCAAAATGTAAACAAAAGCATTGTTTACATAACGAAGAATTGTAAGTTCTTTAACTCGCTTATAACTCAACAAATGACACTCAAATTTTGGTTGCCTTTTTGAAATGCCTTACTGAAGCATTGTTAACATTTAAAACGAAAAAATAATTTTTGACCAAAATCGTGACCATGCCCCTTTAAATGTTGATGGGACAATTCCAGTTTGAGACGTAAAATGAATATGTAACATATTTAAAGCGTAAAAAAGAGAATTTAAAAAGAAAACAACAACAAATAATTTGAAGTTAAGTTTTTGTACATGAGACTCTTAAGGTATGTCAATAAAAATAATATTGTAATTGGAAAACAATAAAAAGGTTTAACATATTGACAGGGTTAGTGCATAAACAAATGAGGAATTGACATATTTGTAGTTGGTGGTGAAAACGCCTCTATCCCTTACATTCACCCCAGTAAATCCAGTGATATGTTGATTGTACTACTTAATTTTGTATTTTCAGCACAATGCCTAAAATACACATTAATGGTCGGTCTTCAAGTCATAACTCCTCCCAGGAACTTGATGAGTTGGGAACCAGTTATGATACCAGTTCAAGTTTAATGGTCACAGGGCGATCAACTATTGCTATAATCACCCCTACAAATACCATGTATTCCGAATATTCATTCTGTGGAATTGTTTTACTTAGTATCTGTGATTGGTTTGCTTTGGTCATTTTGATTGCAATCAGAGAGGACAGATAATGAAAACTCAATAAAATCATTTTTTCACCACGTACATAGGTGTACTTATATTCTTAAATCTAAATCTAACTTTAGGGTGACATTTACTAACACCAAATTGGCCAATTGATGTAATGTTCAACACGTAAACCTTTATTTGATATTGTTCATTATTAAAAATCACATTTCTACAAAATTATTCATGTATAAATTAAAGTTGAGTACACGCTGTCTTGAGTTAGTTCGGTTGTCCGAAAATGAAAATTGCAACCTTGATTAAACGAGTAACCTACGCATGAGCATCAATGATTTTTATGTTTTCTCTAAACTTATAGCACTACAAAATGAAAATGAACCTTAAAACATGATTAACACATGCAACATACTTGTTTACTGTAATACAAACCAGACTTATTACAAATATCAACCTATTAAGAAGGGAGAGTAGATAAAATTAAATTTAAATTAAAAGCAAATATGTTAAAAAGAAATCCTAAAATTATAAATTTAAAAAAAATATGTATAAAATACCTAAAGAATAAAACTTTGCGTCACTCTTGATGCGTATTACGAATATTGATAAATTTTTGGGTTTTGTTGAAATAAGTTGAGCCATTTGTCCGTATTTAATCGTTTTAACAAATAAACTTTGAGCAACGAGGATTAACTTTGTTAATCTTCGTTGTTTAAAATTTAAAAGATGAATTTCACTGTTATTTTATTATTTATTGATTTATTAATCGATTAATTATTTGATTAATAATTAATACAATTATTTTAGTCAAGACGTAAGCAATGCGTAAATCTATGTATCTATGTCTAGATCTAGGAATTATTGAACTGCGTTCCGAATATCGATTGCACTTCTCGTTTCACCATTGAATTCAAAACGCAATATTTACACTCTACTGTGTTTTTCCATTAAAATTCAGTGATGTTTAAATGCCTCTAAATGCAACACCTATTCACTGCGTATGAATTTACGAGTAATTTACATAAGTAGTTCTTAAGCAGTGATTTCTATGCTATCAGTTAAAAAATGTATTTCATGAATGTTGTCAAAACACTACGTTTTATAATTATTCAACAAATAAGTTGACTTTATTGTTAAAAGCAACATTTCAAGAGTTATTTATCATGGATTATATTTTCATGCTCCTCGATCTTATCTCAACAGGCTATGTGAAAATCAGTTTAAACCGGTTTTACAAAACAGCTGTTCTTGCTGTTACTTATTCACTCCCTCCGTGATCTGCACTTTATATCGATTTATTTAAGTAAACAATTGATTTCCTCAGTAAGGGAATGTAAATATAAGCATTAAATGATTTATGTTTGACGTCGTCGTGTCAATAACTGCCGTCAGGTAAGCAGACAAATTATCATAACGCGCTAACGCGCGTTATTCAATTTGTCTGCTCACCTGACGGCAGTTATTGACACGACGACGTCAAAAATAAGTCATTCAATGCTATAGGGTTACTAATATTGCACCCAATGTTATTGCAAAAATGACAACGATTTAAAAGAGTGCAATTCAAGTCATATTCAATCCATTCACTGCAAATACCTGTACCTATCATTTCCAGCTGTGAAGCAAACCAGGTAGCAGTTAGGTCTTTTAAACAGTAGGCGGTTATACGGATGCATGCAATTGACATTATTTAGTATTTAGATGCGACAGGTAAAATACTGATTCATTTTCAACGAGTACAAAGCTTTGATAGAGGTATGTTTTATTATTTTCTCCATCATTATAAACAATGTTTCAAACTAATATATCAATTATCATTATTTTTCGTCTTTACTTTTTTGACACGTGATTATTGGAAATACTATGTTTTCATTAACAAAGTGTGAGATATTACGTACTTTCACAACACAGTATATCCTCCAAATGTTGTTAAGACATTGATCATGGGATTCGTAACTATATATATATTGTCTTCTTAACAATGACAGAGCGTATATGAACAGATGTTTTGTACTTGGAGTGACAAACAGATAATTTATTAAAAATGCACGTAGCATCGGGGGGGGGGGGGGGGGGGGGGGCTGCCCCCGACGGATTAGGATTTTAAAGATTTTGGAAAGTTTAAAAATTTACTTCTTTTTTGGGCTTGTGAGGATTTTTTGGATGAGCCTGGCAAGCCCACTTTCAAAAACGATGCTACGTGCCTGTTAAAAAGAATAATCATTACATATATTTTAAATCTGATCACACAAAAAACTTTTATCATAACTGTCATGTGTATAAACACATGATGATATCTGTATTTGTTATCCCATAAATCCAATTGTATATTTATTGTAGTCTTTTTTTTCCCCTTTTTTAGCACAATGCCTGAATTACATATCAGTGGTCGGTTTCCATATCATAACTCTTCCCTGGAGAATATTGCTACTGGGACCAGTTATGATGGCAGTTCCATTTTAATGGTCACAGGGCGGTCGTTTAACTCAACAAATCCTACCAGCGTCCCTACAAATACTATTGATTCCGAATCTTCACTCTGTGGAATCGTTTCCTTCATGATCTGTTTTTGCTTTGCTTTGGTCACTTTGATTGCGTTCGGAATTTGGCTCAGCAGAAAAAGACGGATAATGAGAACTCGAAAATGTCAAGATTCCAACGAGTCTTTTAAGATGGAGCCTCTATCTCCTCCCAATTCCGTGCAGACAAGAACCATATGAATGAATACCACAATGTGATAGAATGCAATTTAAAAGAATTTATGATTAATTTTTCTGTTTGAAAATGATTTTTGTTTTGGATTTTAATTTTTTCTTTTCTTTTGATATTTTATTCTTTGTTACCATAGTAAACAGCATGACCGTTTTATGTGAATTTCTGTTCATAGTCTAGGGAATTCCCTTTGACAAATTTGCTTTTTATTTTAACTCTTTTGTTCATAGATTGAATTATGCATTTGGTACAAATTTTCGACTGACGAATGAATATATGTATATAAGATTTTCAAGTACTATCTCCTGACATAAATGGTGCTCACATTTAATGAATTGTCTGAATGAATGATTGTTAAAAGATCAAGGTTATCCTGGTCATCCGTGACCTTTTTAGTTTACTTCTTTCCACAGCTATATTTTCAATATCATAAAAACTATAGATGAAAACTGGAAGGAATACAATAACAAAAGAATTGGCGTGAAACAGAAGTTAGCGTGAAAACACTCCATTGACAAAATCTATTCTGAATTTTGAAGCGACATGTATATAATTAATTCCCGATTTTCATATTTTGAGAAATACAGAACTCTTGTAAAATTTTCAATAGCTTGCTGGATTGTGCAATAAGGTATCTAATTTGGTTAACCAGGTATCACATCATGGTCCTGTGGTTACAAATTGATTGTATATGGCACACGTTACGAAGGCTAAGAGTATAAACACTAACAAAAATTAAAACAAAGTTAAATTTGGCAAACGTAGGCGGTCTAATAGAAGTTTTGCAAGGAACGAAAGTGAAATATCACCAAAAAGAACACAAGTAATGCCTGATTAACATAACACAGATACACAGAGTACTCGTAATACTACTAAAAATGTCACGCGTAGCCCCACTGGCGAAATAATAGCCGGTTCAAATGAAATTCTAAATGCTAGACCCGAATTAGCTATGATGCACCAAACACCCAACCAAATGACAAACACACAGATACCGGAAGGAGCCTCAATCCATAGTCCTAATCTCCAGCAACATCCTCATCTTGGTGTACCGTCAGGATTCCCCCAGTTTTAAGCTCCTGTGCCCACTGTTCTGAACATTCTAGAGGATATCCACAACAAATTATCAAAGTTAAACTGTATAGAATAAATTCTTATTAAACTGGGCAAACTAGATTCGCTCATATGGAACAAACATTTAATTATCTAACAGAGGAAGTCGCCAAGTTCAAAACAAACTCATGCGTTATTGAAAACACAACTGTCACAAAATGACCAAGTGACCTAGGGATAATAAATAGTTGCTTTGTTGGAATCTTAAAATGCATATTCGATTTCAACAAAATCACTCAGTTATTTTTCACATTTGATATCAATTAGTCTATAGTTTATGTAATAGGTGTATTCAAACTACTAAAATATAATCTTTCATCCGTAAATTTCCCCTGGTATATATTTAAATCGTTTTAAGGAGCAGATTCTACTATCGTGATTCGTGTTAAGGTATTAAAGAGCTTGAAAAGAGGTATGCTTAATTCTATGTCAATCGTTAAGTATCATTTAACCTTACATATCAATTTCATTATTGAATAATAAATAGTTGCTTTGTTGGAATCTTAAAATGCATATTTGATTTCTACAAATTAACTCAGTTATTTTTCACATTTGATATCAATTAGTCTATAGTTGATGTTCATCATTTATTCTTTTTTTTCCCTTTTTTTAGTCGCACAATCTAACATTTAATAACGAAAATGTTGTAATACGTTTATTAAGGTATTAAAGAGCTTGAAAAGAGGTATGCTTAATTCTATGTCAATCGTTAAGTATCATTTAACCTTGCATATCAATTTCATTATAGAATAATAAATAGTTGCTTTGTTGGAATCTTAAAATGCATATTTCATATCACAATTTGTATTGATTTCTACAAATCACTCAGTTATTTTTCACATTTGATATCAATTAGTCTATAGTTGATGTAATAGGTGTATTCAAACTACTAAAATATAATCTTTCATCCGTAAATTTCCCCTGGTATATATTTAAATCGTTTTAAGGAGCAGATTCTACTATCGTGATTCGTGTTAAGGTATTAAAGAGCTTGAAAAGAGGTATGCTTAATTCTATGTCAATCGTTAAGTATCATTTAACCTTACATATCAATTTCATTATTGAATAATAAATAGTTGCTTTGTTGGAATCTTAAAATGCATATTTGATTTCTACAAATTAACTCAGTTATTTTTCACATTTGATATCAATTAGTCTATAGTTGATGTTCATCATTTATTCTTTTTTTTCCCTTTTTTTAGTCGCACAATCTAACATTTAATAACGAAAATGTTGTAATACGTTTATTAAGGTATTAAAGAGCTTGAAAAGAGGTATGCTTAATTCTATGTCAATCGTTAAGTATCATT
The DNA here is from genome assembly GCA_015776775.1 of Magallana hongkongensis. Taxonomy (NCBI): domain Eukaryota; kingdom Metazoa; phylum Mollusca; class Bivalvia; order Ostreida; family Ostreidae; genus Magallana; species Magallana hongkongensis. The sequence goes on along the minus strand of VIAA01000019.1, from coordinate 1,198,262 downwards.
TAACCTTGCATATCAATTTCATTATAGAATAATAAATAGTTGCTTTGTTGGAATCTTAAAATGCATATTTCATATCACAATTTGTATTGATTTCTACAAATCACTCAGTTATTTTTCACATTTGATATCAATTAGTCTATAGTTGATGTAATAGGTGTATTCAAACTACTAAAATATAATCTTTCATCCGTAAATTTCCCCTGGTATATATTTAAATCGTTTTAAGGAGCAGATTCTACTATCGTGATTCGTGTTAAGGTATTAAAGAGCTTGAAAAGAGGTATGCTTAATTCTATGTCAATCGTTAAGTATCATTTAACCTTACATATCAATTTCATTATTGAATAATAAATAGTTGCTTTGTTGGAATCTTAAAATGCATATTTGATTTCTACAAATTAACTCAGTTATTTTTCACATTTGATATCAATTAGTCTATAGTTGATGTTCATCATTTATTCTTATCTTTTTTCCTTTTTTTAGTCGCACAATCTAACATTTAATAACGAAAATGTTGTAATACGTTTATTACGAACTTTGTTTCTGAATTGTTTGTAAAATGACAAAAAATACAGTATTAATAAACATTTCGTATAGAAATGTTTACGGCTAGTCTAATAGGTCATGAATTAAACATCTCCCCTCATTTATTATTAATTCATGACATTTACATGATCATCTTTCAAAATATATACTTTCACTTTTTATATCTGATTTCTTTGAAGTAGTTGTTATCTATTAAGACACCTACTAAAATCCAGTGATATGTGTATTGTAGTCTTTATATTTTGTAGAGCAGGTGTACATGTTAAGATATATAGCGTTCCTTACTTACTTCAAACTTGTGTTACTGACTTAACTATAAAAATAGGATCTCTCATGATTTGCGATGGAAAATGATTTTTATCCAACGAGTTGTGTGTTTTCTATCCCCGAGCCTTGGCGAGGGCAGAAAACACACAACGAGTTGGATAATAATCATATACCATCGCAAATCATGAGAGATCCTATATATGTTTTCAATGTATTTTGTTAAAAATCAATCTTTTCTGTAAACACTGTAGTTGTGAGCCGCACAACACATGCGTTATATAGACGTCAACAACCTTACGCTCGTAAAAAAGTTCCTTGAAGATTAACAAACAAGTATTTAATTTTCTAACATTCATGTATTGTTATTAATTCAGGAAAAAAACGAAACAGCAGTAAGTGCTTCACATTTATGACTCTACACTTTTCTGTTACTTTTCATTCTACGTTATTCCTCCCCTAAAGCTACGTAATGTTCAATTATGACGTCACATGGAGTAAGAACACACAGTGGAATATCAAAAATTTATCCCATGAGTGATATCCACCGCATATTGAGATAAACATGTGATAAAAATAAATCACACAGCTTAGCTTCAAATTTTTAACATGACCTTGATTACTATTGTCTAGATTCGTATGCGTATACAACAACTCAAATTTTGTGAGATCATTACGCAAGTTATATAAAGAAGTATAATAGTTCTTTTACTGTTAAATTCATATTATCAGTACTTCAAAGTAGAATTTGATATTTCATTCATTACTAACATAATAAATGGTACGATCCTTGTTTGTGTATTTCTATTCATAGTCTAGGAAATTCCCTTTAACGCATTTGCTTTTTTTTTTTAAATTTAACCTCGTTTACTCATGGTTTGAAATATGCAGTAACACTCAAAATATTGACAGAAAAACGCAGATTAACAGTAGCAATAGCTTTTAGCATAGACAGTCTTAATGAATGGTAGAAAATCAATGTTATACAGAGCACTCACCACCCTTCAGTCCATTCCACACATTATAAAAAAAACTTTTTATGGAAATAGGAAGGAATGGTTCTTTAAACGACTTGGCTATCAAGAGAGGTATGGTGTTAAATGTCGTCGGGTGAAAATACTCCATTGAATTTTTTTCTCTGTAAATTGAAACGGCAGGTATACAGTTGATAGATGATTTCTTTGTATAAATCATGCTAGGACTTAGTTATGATTTGAATCTATAATTGTATTTTATCGTTTTGACTCATTTGGTAAACATATGAGTTTTTTTTTTACAAATAAAGCGACATAATTTTTTTTTGTAAAATATTCCCATTAAGATTATTTTAAGCTTACAGAGGCGAAATTAGGGAGCGTTAATGCTATACCCTTGGGGTTGGCGGCCAGAACTTGATAAAGTTTTGGTGGCAGGTCGTGTATCTAGTTTATTACTTGTCCTGTATTCATCAGACTAGCAATGATGGTGCATAGGGTCTTGACAAGTTTTGATGCTGAATCTGAGCCTTAAAAATCTAATGCAAGAAAGAGTACAATTACTTATTCTTTGGTTCAAGGTTTAAAGTTTTTGAGCTGGCGCCCTTGATAGCAAATCTGAATTATATCTGGTCATATCTTATTCAATTTTGCATGGATTGTGCGTCTTCAAATACTTTTTACATGGTTGGCTGCTGAATCTGAGTCATAGGTTGTGGATGCTTGAGGGCGTTACGGTTTGTTTTTTTAATTTGGTAACATGGTAGCATGGTCACAAATTTGGTCCCATTTGATTTTTTAGAATTACGTGATGTAATTAAATAAATATTTTCAACTTTTTCCATTTCTTTTTATCATAATTTCCAAAGAAATGGAAACACGTTTCCATTTCTATAAATTTGTCAGAGTAAAAAAAAGGGAAAGACGTGTCAATGGAAAAATGTTAGGCTTTTCCCCTTTTCATAAAAGCGTTCATTTTTGTTAAAAATCTTCAAAAGTGCAAAAGAATATAACTTTGTACTAACAACAGTTGGTTAAAAATTAATTACAGTAAAGGTAAAGATTTCACTATTTAGCTTTTAAAATTACTTTTCTATAATATCAAAATTAATAAAATTCCGAATAGATATGAACGCTGGATTTCAACACGAGTTTTCATTTTTCAAATATTTAAATGCTTTCGCAAAATATTTTAAAATCAAATATCAAGTAACATGCATAATACGGAGTTCAAATACAAAGCTCAAGTCTTTTTATTGTTAACATTTACGTTACAGTAGAGATCTTGTTAGAAAGGTGTTGGCGCATATGACAGCGTCGACCGATTTGGACGCAGTAGCTACACGGGTTTGAGTCTGGTCCGTCGCTGTCACGGTAACATTGTAACCTTGGACAAGTTTACTCTACTAGTGCAATCATTCCACCCAGGGGTTAAAAAAGGGTACATGGCACATAGGACAAGCAAGGTATGTCAATGTAACGCATTAGCACCGTAATTTGGCGACCCTGCTTGTATGTTCCCAAAGGAGTTGAGAATGCTATGGATTGTACGGGTCTCGCTAAGGGTATTATGTAGAAGTCTTGCAAGGCAATGTACTTTGCGAGTAAGACTATAACTACTATCTTTTTTGCATTTTATACTCGTATAAGTTTCAATTAAATGGTGCTTCCTTCCGTTGAAAATATTTTAGGAACACATTGAATTAATGTATCTTGTTTGTCACCGGTCTTTTTCATGAAAATGGTAATTTTCTTATTCTTCATTATTTGTAAATAAATATAAGACTCGAGCCCTATTTTACAGAACAATGAACTCTTACCTATGTATTTCGCATGAACCTTGGATTCTAAAAATCAAAATGTTGATCAATCAATCCAGATGCACAAATAAATTATATTTTATACATAAAAATAAAAATTATAACCTTTTCATTCATATCATGTCTTAGTTCCTTTAAAACATAGATTTGATTCTATAACTGAGATATCCTGAAATTATTTTTCATAACGCATATTGTAAATATTCTAACATCTATAAGAGTTTCATGTACGGATTTAGGGGGAGGGACATCTTATATTTATTTATTTTCGCACAGTAATATTACCGAATTCCACCATTTTTTCTTTGAACAACCACCCCCCCACCCCCACCCCAGGAAAAAAATCTACATCCGTGCTATGTGATATAGTGATCACTTAGCTTAAGCAAAGATATGTTTTCTTGCCAGTTGTTTTTGTAAAAACATATTTAGTTTAGCTGTTTCCAACTAAATCGGTTTACGTGGAAGTCGTCTTCGTCTAAATTAAAATTGCATCCTTGATTAAACCGGTAACAAATTGATACTGGTGTATAAGCTTGAAATAAAAATCAAACAGCGCAATTAATCAAAATGGAGGTAAAAAGATAAAATTTCTTTGTAGAAGAATTAAAGTTTAGAGTGTAAAAGAATCTATCATAAAAAGGTAAACGCCGAGGAAGGGATGACGGATTTATAAAATTTATGCACATGCATGTGTTCATATCTGTTTTCTCTAAGCTGTATTTCACTACAAAATGAAAATGAACGTTAAAACATGATTCACACATACAACATGTTTGTTTCCTGTAAAACCAGAACAGCCGTAGTCTAACGTGATTTCAGATCGATATTTGAAGAAATGATTTCAAATAAAATTTAAAGCAAATATGTTTAAGGGAAATCCCAAAATTATAAATAGCAATACACATAAAACGATCGTGCATATTTTAATGATAGCTATGTTTAAAACACCAATAGAAGTATGAACTTTTTGTCACTCTTTATTGGGTACAGGTTTCCAGTGTTCTTTTTATTTTTAACCAAATGTTCTCGATGATATTTAGGTCAAGAGACTGGGAAGGCTATGGTGTTGCAATTATATCGTTATTGACAATGTATTGTTTTACTACATTGGCTCTATGTACGGGAGCATTGTCGTCCATAAATACATATTTGATTATCAGGGAAATATCTGGCTAAAACGAGCCAAGGTTATTGTTTAATTATTTCAATATATTTTCTGGCATTTATGTTACCTTCTAAATCAGTTAAAGTCCCTACTATAGATACACATCCCCAGATCACAATACTCAAATGTTGTCAAGATGGCGGAAACAAAAGTTGCGCATTGCATTTTTACTTTGTTTTTTCTCTATATATTAACGTTCTTATTTTTATCCTATTACCATCTGGCTTTCATCACTAAACACCCATTTGTTCCAGTCAATATCATCAGTACAATTTCTCCTCACCTTAAACAATTTACACCGAGCCTTTTTGTTGGCGTTGCGATTCGATTGATTTTACTAGATGTGGACATTTAATTTCAAGTTTAAAAAAAGTAAGGTTTTGTTTAGGTTAATGGTAACAGATTGCCTGCACAATAATAGGAATTTCTTTTATTTCTAAAAGTTCATCATTATCCCCCCCTGGAAATATCATTGAAATATGGGAACATATATCAGTCCAACAACACCGGGTATGCTTCTATGTTTCAAAAAGGAAATTGTACTTAATTATTGTACAAAGACTTTATTGCACGCGAAACTCTCTTTAGTATTGTTGACAATGTACAAATCTTCATTTACTGACAACAACCTTAAGTTGCAAACTATCTCAAAGTTATTAAAAGTTGATTCGATGGAGATACCGACGAAAGGTGCATAATTCCATCGTCCAAATCCCTATCAACAAAACTGCCCCTTCGCTTCACAAAATCTGTATCGTTATAATTCGTAATGGGATTAAGTATCTGTTTTCTTCTAAGGAATCTTTATATAAGATCAAACCTGTCCACATCTTCAAAATAATCCCCGTTATTTTTCTATGAAAGTTGATTGCTGGGTTTATAAAACCCCTATACCAGGTTTATTATTAACTGTTATTTTAAGAGTTACTCAGTTCAGCCTGTGTGCGTTACCATGGGACACTGATCGATCATTGATCAGTGGTTTAAACCTGGTATCAGCAACAGAGCTTTATGCAGCATTTCCACAACACAGAGCATAACTTAATAATTCAACGTGCAACATTTTGAACATAAATTACTTAATTTTGACTAATCAGATTTTAGCAGAAACATACTAATTTGCATTCCTGAAATTTGTCTCGCAAACTATAAATATTTACCGAACTAAGCAATTATAGAGTATTTTGGGAGTCTTAACAGTGTAAACAAGGTATGTTTTAAACAGTCAGGATATATAAGTAGGGGTAACGTTATTCAGGAAAAACGCGTTTGAGGGGGGTCAGTAGGTTCCATTTCTAGTGTAAAATTATTTGTCAAGTTTTATTTATTGCCTTTGTAACACGTCAATATTCAGATATCCTTTTTAGTATATATTATTTTTGCGGCCAAATCTTGCTCAGAGCATTATAAGGGTATACTATTTTTTAATTTCCTATCTTTCACATTTGAATTTATCTCAATATTCATTTAATAGATATAATAATTCATTATGAAGCGATATTTGCCTTAATTAGTATTTTTGTTTGAAAATCAACATATTAAAAACGATTATCGATACGTGATATTATACTGTGGAATCATTTGTATTCGTGGGGGTCATGGTTCCAGGTATGGAGGGACGTTATTTTGTTGGTGGTGTAATCAGGGTAATTATAATAAATTTTAAACAAATGATTGTTTATAGTGATGTAAATGGATAAGGGTTACCCACGAAAACAACGGGCGTTGGTCCCCCACAAACAATTATGATTCCACAGTCGTTCATTTCAAAATTTATTTTTGAAATCTTTAAAAGAAACACAGTCGAAAATTATAATTTTATTTTTATTTTTGCTTATACATTATAAAAAGAGAACTTGTACATACACAATACGTTTAAAAAAATTTGCTTCAAAAGTATTTGCTATAAAGATGATTTACTTTTACTCATGATGAACATTTGTCATTCGTCTTTTAACGTCCTGAATGACAGTGCGTTAAAAGGGAGTGCACTTTTCGTTACATTTTGACGAAACCTTTAACGAATGGCAAATTTCCATCTTAATTTACTTCTTGGCATACCTCAGCACGTGAATTAGTTTCCCTACTATATTTAACAAAATATTCTACTATGGAATCAGTAAAAATGCTTGTATATACATTTGTGGAACCATTTTTATTCAAAGTTGTTAATTTTCGTCATTGACTGCTCGTATATACAATTTTATCGATCACTATTGATGACTCACTCTTTGTTCCACAGTAATAACAAAAATCTAAACAAAGAGGCCGAAATATTAGTGGATATAATCCTGATTCTCTACAAATTGTAATATAGTAGATTTGTTTGATATTGAACTTTTCTGTACAAAAGTGTAAAATATCAAGGTGGAAATTTAAATTTATCATTGCCTAATGTATCTGCACGCAACAATGTTCCTGGAGTAAGTCAGAGTCCATATACAGTTTAAAATATGACAGGTATAACCCTTTCATGGTGTGTCCTGATACGATTAAATCTCCATTATAAAAATTATAATTTATTTTTGGTGCTATTATTAAAATATTCATTCACGCTCATTGAAAGCTTAAAGGCCAGGGTCGACCTGCCACCTGGTAGACAATTAAGCACATAAAGGGGCGGAGCCGCGTGCGACATAACTGGTGTTTTGCTGATATGACCGTCTGCATGTATGGAGTGTGCCTGAGTCAGCAGTGTTAATAAACACACCGGGAAACCCACATCTCTTTTTATATCAATATGTTTATGAAATATCCTTGGCAAGTTTTAAGTAGGGTGTGTTTTTTACAGCTGTTATCTAGCAGTACAATCCTAAAGCAATTAATTTTACTCTACCAAAAAGAATGTACCGACTATATATTTAACTTTGCAGTAAGTCCCAGTCACTAAGAAGAAGGAAAAATAAAGCAATCAGATAACACTTTATGTATTTGGATTTCTTCTTTTTAAAATACAAATTTGAATATATCTATCCCAATGTTTTTCCTAAAATTGATAAGTATATTTCTTGTATTTTTTTTTCCTTTTAAGGTTAATGAAAGGTGCCTAGAGGTTTATGAAAAATTCAAGAAATAATTAGTTTAATGATGCTCCATAAAAATATCGTTGTTTTATAGGGTGTACTGGGGCTTAAAATGTTGAATAACATTTTTCTATGAAATATGAAGGATAAAAGTAACAAATCTCTTAGTTTTGTTAATTTTTGACTAATGAAATATATCTGGAATGTCTACAGTCTCTCTAAACACGGCAATAAACAAGCTCTTGCTTTCCTTTTTAAAATGATTTCAAATTGAATATAGGTACCGGGACTTTTCTCGTGCTTAAATATAGAATGTCAAAATATTGTTTTATTTTCTACATAGTTCCTTTAAAGCCGTAAAATACGGAAATGATTCATCAAATCAATTATGACGTCATAATGGTTCTAGCACCAAAAAGACACTGTGGAATCATTTGCTAGATCTTGACCTTAAACTCCGAGGCAATCTATGGTTTGGTTTCCAAACTGACGTAAATTCCGTACCAACATTCTTATTCCAGTGAAAAACTGCAAAATTAGCCCTTGCATTATACTGGTCATCAGAAAAAGAAATTCTTTTGCCCTGGTATACTTTCACAACATTATTAAAGCTTTCAAATCTCGCAACAGTTTGTAATCTTGAGGATATTTTTGATACAACTGAAATTTTGATGACTCCTATTAAACGTGTTTCTGCCTGTTGGTTTGTTATTACTGTCCGTGAAATTTCATAATTTGGATCCTTTCTACATTTTGTTATTGAGTGGCATTATACTTGATCGTTTTTAATAGTTAGCTCACCTGAGCTAAAAGCTCAAGTGAGGTATTCTGTTCACATTTTGTCCGTCGTCCGTCCGTCCGCCGGTCTGTTTGTCCGTCCTTCCGACCAACTTTTCACATTTTGAACTTCTTCTCTTAAACCACTGGGCCAATTTAAGCATCATTTGGCACAAAGCACATCTAAACAGATATTAGTTTCGCTGATGGAAATATCTACATGTAGCAGAAACATAAATAATTGTTTATGTGTCTGCATGGATACATTTTTTTTTAAATGGTGCTTTTTGTTTTAGTGCATTTTTACTTTTTTTAATTGTTTACATTTTTTTTTAATTTCATGACCATATTTGAATATCAAGCTTTGAATTATAAGCATGATGGGGACCTTTGCTCACCATTCTATGTTTGCACACAGCTGAGGCTTTGCTTTTGTTTGTTTACATTTTAAATGCTGAAAAGGAAATGCCAAGTTTAAATATCTTAATTTGAATGTAATAAACTCATGTGTTAAAAGCATGACTCAAACCTAGCAGAATAGTAAGCTCTATATCTTTCTTATAATTCTACGATTGACGCTGAAATTTGGTTGATCATTGGAAATGGCTCGTTAAATATTAAATCCTTGTACAGAATAATTAACATGGAGATATCCTGTAACTACATTTTGCACCCCCTTTTTATGAGATCTACACTAATATGGATAGTTTTTCAGACGTGAATAAATCAAAACGACGTCTTAAAATCATAAATCATTTCCATAGCTCTGACACAATATTGGACAAGTAAATGCATTATTGCTATTCTTAGTAAGTATTACAGCGGAAAATCAACTTTGGTTTGTAGCCATTTGTTGTGTTTTTTAAAATAAATAATTATTAATGGCGTAGCCCTAGTAAAATAGAGTGATATGCCTGTCAAATTATTTATAAGAATATCTCTTTGACATATCACGTGACAATTTTTATCAATCGAGTGTATTCATCGATCAAGTGAGTAAAGTTTTAAAACATCACGCCAGGTAAACAACATAATGGGGAAGACCAATTAATTTTTGAATGATTTTAATGAGAGGACTTTAGTCTATTGCAGTACAATTGTCTTCTTGCACGTATAGGATTTTTAAAAAATAAAATACAATAATTAGTAAAAAAGAATGAGGAAGACAATATATAAATTGATCACTTTGTAAATGCGGGAAGGGGAGGGGGATAACTAAAACTAAGGGAATTGATAGTTAACTGTTTACCCCTGCCGAAAATTTAGACATGGATTTTGCAAAGGGTTTTCTTTTTTTCGGTAAAATTTGTATGTCTTCAAGAAAGATATGTCAAAGACTAAATGTATGCATGAATAAAAGTAAAATTCGGATATTTCTTAATTTTGTTATAATTTTTTTTTATTTACAACATGTATTTTTATATATATAATTTATTAACACGGTTGCAAAGCCCTCCTCAAGCCTTTATATAAATCGATTATAGCCCTTATTAGTATTATTGATCTAAAAATATTTTGAATATTTTATGAATAGTTTGAAAAGTGATACAGACATCCTAGTGCATGACTAACATTTAACCACGGTTAATAAAATCTAAAAAATAACTTGCACATGTATTATGAGTTTTAGTTACTTCACTGATAATTTTTTTTTTATTTTGCGATAAATTTTCAAATTCAGTGTATGTTCTTAATTTTTGCTCTGACTTCTCTCTTTTCTATCAAAAAGTGGTATTCTCTACTGTATAAACTTATATAATGTTATGCTCTTTGATTGTTAAAAAATCTACATAAGTGTCATTAACAAAAGTACTGAACATCAGGTACTTTGACTGTTTTCTTTACCCATTAATGTAATTGTAAAGGGAATACAAAGAAAGACAAAACTGATAAACATTATAATAGATAGTTGCACGGGATTATTGCAACATACAGGACATATCAAGCAACGTTACCTTGTATTGAAAAAAATATTGAAAATTAAATAGAAAGAAAAGTCTACCCCATTGCGGATTCTCTATTTTGATGTTTATAAATATATAAACAAATTGACGTTATTTTTTGTTAATTGTTGACATAATAAATTTCTAAAACTAACATTTATATATTCAGTGCAGTGTTTTATGCAGTTTTAGCACAATGCCTGAAATATATATTAATGGTCGGTCGTCAAGTCATGACTCCTCCTTGGAAATTGATGATTTTGGAACCAGTATCGTTACCAATTCCGGCTTATCGGTTATTGCGGAATCATACAACTTGACAATTGCTATCAGCACTCCTACAAGTACTTTAGATTTTGACTCTTCTGTCTGTGGAATTGTTACACTGATTGTGTTTTTTTGTTTTGCGTTGGTCATTATGATTGCTCTTGCAATTCGCATCGCAAAGAGAAGATAAAAACCAACAACTGAATGAACACACGGATCCAAACTCTCATTATACATGGAGTCTCCATTTCCTCTCAAAGCCATTCAATATTAACAAATGCAATAATATTGAGTATTTTACAACAGTTTACCATAATTAAGTGCAAGTGTTGAATATATATATATCAAAGGAAAGTTTCTTCTTAAAAATGCAATTTTGTATTGATTTGTGATCATATGTATTAAAATGAGGATAAACTCTCTTAAATCCTTTTTTCTGACACTGATATGAGTTATGCTATAGTTGAGTCCAAATGCGCAACATTGTGGAAGTTAAACAAAACGTTAATAAGAAAATTAGGGGATAGTGTACCACTATTAAAGATTATCATATGACGAAATTAAATCCCAACGAAATTTTATGTGGTTTAAAAACAACGAAATTTCAACCCAATGTAATATATGTGCTTTGATCTACAATACAGTAAAACACGCTTATAACGAAATGCCAGGTGCTTTGTTGTAAGGACAGTTTGTTATATCCATCAAATTTACAACATGTAATACATTCACGGGGAATGAAAATCACATTGGTGTAAGTGTCAATTCATTTTAAGCATGTTTGCTTTAACCATGTTTTACTGTAGATGAAAAATATAATTGATTCCTCCAGTTTGTATATTACTATAGGACAAGTATTATCAATAATATTATATCTGATATATGAAAAAATTGCCAGGAAATGCGCTAACGGGTTAATTTTATTTTTTGTTTTCCAAAACAATAGTATGATACACGCTTTTCAAAAAATGATTTTTTACTTTGATTTTATTTGAACATATTTTTATTGTACAAAAATCGATTGGGATTGGACACAAGTTCCATAACTTAGACCGCCCTCTCCCAAACTTTTTGTTTTACTTTTTAATGATGAAATCAATTTGACATGAGAAAACTGTAAGACTGAAAAAACCCAGGAGAACATGACTTGTTCGTACAATTACTTTGATAATGTTTTATATTTTGTTTTATGTTTTGTTTATATGTACACTATATATAATTACAAAATGAAATCTTGCCATAAAACATGATTCACATAAAACAGACCAGCCTTATTCCAATATTTCAGACAAAACTATGAAGGAAGTAATTTAACTCAAATCAAAAGCAAATATTTTAAAGGGAAATCCCAAAGTTATAAATAGAAATACACATGCATTCATCAATCAATACTTGTATTACATTGCGTCACTCTTAATGTGTTTTACGTATATTGATAAAGTTGCGGTTTTGTTGAAATGAATAGGGACATTTGTTTTTTGACTGGTTGTTTTCAGCTCAAACTATGAACAACGGGAATTAACTCAGATTAAAATGAAATGCGCTAAAGGTGAATTCCACGGCTATATATAGATATTTACAAAAAACTAACATGTTGTTTACCAAATCTCAATGTTGGTGGGTCTTATATAAAAATAATCAGTATTCTTACTTTTTTGGTGTCGGTTACGGTATTTATTTGTATTTGAATATTAATGACGGTAATGCATAGACCAACCTGAACATACTGACGGGCTCCCATTTAAAAAAATAGTACTTTGATCCTTTATTTTCCTCGAATATTTTTTTAAAGTTTGAAATGTTACTTACTAGAGAGAAAATATCGATGTAGGTCTTACTCAGGTCATATATTTATGCATACATATTACCCTCTTGACAACCAAACAAAGATTGACCAACCTTGATGGCAAAGTCATAGACAAGTCAACAAACCAATCAAAACACTAACAATAAACCCTGTGCACACAATTGTGTATTAAATCACTGCACCTGGGTTTAGAACAGGTACAGGGTGGATCTATGTGGGTAAGGTGTGTATTTAAAATGCATGTTAGAATCGGTTGGTTGTAATTTAAAAACTATATACATAATTGCTACTTGTGTATTTATCATTTAAATCGTCTACTTTAAAATGTCCTACTATTGAAGTCACTGGTTTGCTCCAGAGGTGATACATGTAATAACGGTTACCGGAGTCCTCCATGGCGGCTGTTGTCACGAAAGTATGCCTGACTACAAAGGTGTGAATTGATAAAATCTCACCTTAAATGTTTTTTTTTTACTGCTTTAACAAAATAAAATGTATTCCCTGTTGAAATCTTTTTTTCACGTATTGAGACTAGACGTAATATGGGAATCCTACAGAAAACAAATACCTTATCTTTGGACACTAAATACAAACTATTTATGACTTTTGATAGGAAGACAAAGCCTAAATCCGAAAAAGCTTGTGATTTTGGGATTAATTGTAATACTTTTACAATGATATACAAACAGGGTGTAACAGTAATTGAAGCGTTTGTGTCCAGTGTTTTTTTCTCTACAACGTAAAAGAATGCGATCGGGAATTATACTCGTTATATAACAAAGATATCTTTCCTTTAAAATCAAACTTTCATGGACTAGTATTCCATGTAGCCTGTTCACTTAAATAGATCACCAGCTTCACTTGTTCGGGTTTGTGCTTTACTGAAACGTTAAAGTTTCATTACTTCATCACTAATCCTACAATAAGAAACAATAGAATGCCCAACATAAAGGTTGCTGATAACCCATTGGAGACAAGTGTTTGCTGTATTTGAGGTATTCACTCGGAATTATATGAAACAACATCTGATTCTTGCGTGCTCCTGCACATTAAGACATTATTTAACTCATTATAAGTCTAAGCGGTCTATTCTTTAAAAAAAAAAAGAAAATCGGTTCTGAAACTGTCAATAAATGATATTCATGTACGTTAAAGTTATATTTCATCACAAAAATATATGATATTTGCCGCGGGCGTTATACTGATATCAGCTACTGGCTTTGTGTTTTATTTTGATTCAACAGGTGTATTTTGATACATTTTCAACGAGTATAAAGCCTGAAAGAGGTATGTTTGTTATTTTGTTCCATCATTATGAAAATTGTTTTAACCTAATATATCAGTGAAAATATGATATTTATATACTGTGAGTTTAGAGAACGATTTCTCTTGAACTGTGATATATTTCCTTACAATGTTGCGAAACAGTTTTTGAGACATACTATTCGTTTTTTGTTTGTTTGAATAATGATATCAACAGAATTTGTCAAATGCTCATCTTCTTATAACATACATGTGTTAACGTTATGTTTTGTGAAAATATAATCCAACCTTTTACTTGAAATTAGAGAAACCGAAAAGCTCTTCCTTTTTATGAAGAACTCTGAATTATACAGTAATATCTTGATAATCATTTCGACAAATAAAAAATAACTGGATTTATAATTTTTGTGTGATTTCCAAAGAATCAGCAACCCAAAAGGAATGGTCCAATGCGCAATGAATTGTAACCCGATGAATACAAGGTACAGTGTAGCATACGACTGACATATATGACGTAAGGTTGAACTACAACAACTTTAAGTTGAATGATATGCAAAGTAAAAATGTAAAACCGTACAAAAGAATGCCTGATATAAATGCATGGCATATCTGGGCATCGTGTATTCTTCTGACGCGCAGCGTCGACATAATCAAATGTAAGATACTCTACGCAGTACGCAGATCAAACATGAAGATACTTCTATAAACAGTTTAATGGATTTGCCGCGGGCGTTATACTGATATCAGCTACTGGCTTTGTGTTTTATTTTGATTCAACAGGTGTATTTTGATACATTTTCAACGAGTATAAAGCCTGAAAGAGGTATGTTTGTTATTTTGTTCCATCATTATGAAAATTGTTTTAACCTAATATATCAGTGAAAATATAGATATGTAATTAGTTTTTTTTTTCATTTATATTTATTCTATTTTTATTCAATTTTTACTCAATTGGTTTTTTAAAATATTATCTTTTCTTAATAAGGTATGTGGTATTCATTACTGTTCTCAATTCAATTATTTTTCCAAGCCATGAGCAAAATATGAACCTGATGATTTTAAAAAAAAACACTTTTGATAATTTCAGCATTGTTTGAAGATTTTAAAAAAAAGTACAAAACCTGATCATGAATCAATATCATTTGAAAATTTTCTCTATCAAAAATCAAAATTGTTCTAATATTACATTGTTGATCATTTACCCTTCTTACACTAGCTCTAAATAGCATGCATAATCAATCTTTCAAATGTTAACCTTCACGTCAAAAACCTGCTTTCTTCAAAGGACATTAAAAAACAGATCCTACATGAAAATATCTGCTTACACAGAAGGTTTATTAAAAAGGGTATGCCTGAAATGACAATCAACAACATGGACGGAAGTTGCAATACAGGGGTGACAAGGGATTACGACAGGGACATGACTAGATTAAATTTATTGTATGTCAGTAAGGGTAATATTGTAGTGGCTAGAAAATATAACGTACTTTATTCCTTTGTTAAAACGATGGTGGGGTCAAAAAAGTACCATTCCTAATATTTATTAACTTTTTTAGCATTTCACTTTCAGAAATATACAAAACATTTTAAAATAACAAAGCAACGGGAAAAAGTATAATTTTAATCATAATCAACTAAGGTGACCTTGCATTTTGAAAAATTATGACAAAACATAAAAAAAAACTTACAAAGCAAAGACAATTAAATGCGTTTTAATCATCAGAAAGATGTCTGACTCTATTATGAACAGACGAAAGCAGATAAATATTTTTAAGCCTTAGCTAAAACTATGGATAGTTCTTTTGTGAAATGGTTTGTCTGAATTGCATAGAATTATCTAGAGCACCCACATTCCCTTCAGTTCATAACGAAAGGACACTTTAAAAAAAAAGGATCTAACAGGTAGCAAAATACTCGTGTCCATTACTAGGCGTAAACAGACTTACGGTTTTTTAAAGGTCTTTGCGCTACATTGACAACCACTTTGTTATGTGTATAAAATTATGCCTACTTGGGATAAAGCCTGCAAAGAGGCATGTTTATAATCTTTCCTTATTTTTTCAAAAAAGAACAATATTTTATCTTTATATCTTATATTGATTTATTTTGTAATTTTTAAGCTGACCTTAACTTGTTTTATTTATTCCAGTATTTCTTAATCTTTCATCATTAATAAATATATTTGCAAGTATAAGTCACATAAATTGCCGCCCGTGAGATTTAAAAATAACGACTCTTTTCTACTGTTGACAAATTAGAAAATTTAGCGTCGTTTGCTACGTTCGGTTTTTCTACTAAATTTGAAATTATTGCGTACTTTTATTTATGCGCACGATGATCCTAATGCGATTTTTATTTATGTCTTTTTCAATTCTTTGACACATATTTTTATAAAGAAAGGGTTCAGAGTGCAATGAGTAGTCTGGATTAAAGCTTTCAACAGCTGATTAGGCTATATCGAATTATCAAATAAAAAATATATAAGTTAGAACGAGCCTTGTAAAATAAACTATATAAACGAAAGCGATATTATGATACTGTAGGTACATGTATGATAGACATTACTGTTTGAGTCTAAGGTCCGAGCGATATTGTGATTATTAGGTTTTACATGTGACTTTAGCTTCAATGATGACTTATATTAAAAGTAAGGAAACATAATAATTCAACCTAAACGTACTTCACTACATTGTCAATACAAAAGTTTAAGGAGTGAATTTTGTATACAACTCGAGTCAACTGAAAAGTTGTCAAAATATGTACTATTTTTCTCAATCATTAAGAACTATTTAAACTTTATATGTCAATCTGAATATAGAATGATGTATAATAATTGTTTTGTAGAATTTTTTGAAATGAATATTTTAAATCCGGTTTTCGTTTTGATTTCTTGTTAACAACTCAGTTACTAATCAATAATTATATTAACTTTGTTGTTAATTGATATTCTTGCTTTGTTACTTAATTTACTGAAAACAGTAAGAATTCATAATCTGATCACTGAGTTACATGCTTAAGTATATACCCTAGATCACCATTACAGACTTGTAAAATCTGATTTCGACCTGGCTTCAAACACATACATATATATAGTACCGTATAAAGCAAAGACAAATAAGATTATTTCTATATGGTTTAAAAGATATTTGGCTCAATTTTTCAACGGACGAAAATTTTATATATAGAATGTGCATGCAATTTCCAAGCATAGCTTCTCAAAAAGATGGTACAATGTTATTCAGAGCACACAGGCACCTTCAGTTCATTCATCGATTAGAGACATTTTTTATGAACTAAAAATAAAACCACAACAGGTAAATATCGTTGCGTAAAATTCAACCCTGTTTGCTCAGGCACAGGTAAAGTAACCGGTGGTTTTGATTAAATTTTTTTTTCAGTAAATCAATTGAAGTGATTCACGCTAGGTACATAATTTGTCAATGCATAAAAAGCCTGCAAGGAGGTATGTTTTATAATTTTGCTTTATTGTTTAAAAGAAAAAAAGTTTCATTTAATATACATATCGTATTGCACTTTGTCGAGTTTTCCTTTGCTCAATGGTCATAACAATTGTCTCAAGACCAAGAGTCTTTTCTACTGGTATATTAAGGAACGTGCGCGTTTTTTGCCAACAATTCTTATAAGCATCGTTTTTTTAAACTAAATTTGATACTATCGCTTTATTTATCTATTTCTACTGTTTAACACATATATTTTGAACAGACGAAAGAAATATTTAAATATTTGTGTTTTTCATTTTTGACACGTTTCTAAAAATACTACTTTCATTAGCAATAGTGTTTGATATTACCGACATTTGCTATGTAATATTAAATTACTGTATAATTCATTATTTTATTTAAACATTTTCATTAGTATAAAGGAAAGATAAAGGCACACATTTAAGAGTTAATATATGGAGTATGTTCACTTTACTGCAATGATTTTCGAAAGTCAAAGTTCTGTATACACATCTAAGAAAGATTTCAAACAGTTATCAAAATTATGAAAGAATTTTCTGTATCAATACTGAGTGGATTATAATAACATTGTACTGTGTTGACTGTGATTTTTTGTAAGACACAGATAGCAGATACGGTATTACGCAGTGTTGTTAGTTGAGATTCTTTGTTCCTTTGTTTAAATAAACGTAGGATCAGAGAGATGGCAGTTGGTTATTTACAAAATTATTTTCCATTTTATAGTCAGATGACAGATATGTGAAATAAAGATTTTTTCATAACAGAGGTAAATTTGAATCTGCAATAATTTTTGATAATGTTAGGAATCATCCAACCGCTCAGTAGGCTATATCGAATTATTCTCGATTTTAAAACTAAGTAGAACAGGCCTTGTAGAAATGTAAACTATATAAATGAACGCGGTGTTATTATACTTTACCTGCAAGATACATCACTGGTTTTGGTCTGAGGCGCGAGGGACATTGAGATTTCAAGGTTTTGCCTGTGACCTATTTATTTATTACAAAGATAACATACTAAGTATATTTGAAATGCAAAAATATAATATTTCAACCAAAACGTACTTAACTACCTTCAGTTGTTAATATAAACGTTCTTTTAAAAAGCGGCTCTGTACAAAAAAAATAATAATAACTGATAAGCTTAAAATAAGGATGCTTGATTATTTTGCTCAATTGTTGAGAAATTTTTTAACGTTATATGTCAACTTAAATAAAAACTGATGTTTGGATATTGTTTTGTGAAATTTCTTTAAATGAATGTTGTAAACTCTTTTCAAGCTCTTATGAAACAGGTAGTCACCACAATTTAATATTAATTTGTTGTTTTTTTTTCAGCACAATGCCTGAATTTCATATTAATGGTCGGTTTCCATATCATAAATCCTCCCTTGAAAATAATGCTATTGGAGGCAGGTATGATACCAGTTCCAGTTTAATGGTCACAGGGGGAGCGTACAACTCAACAACAGCTATCAGCACTACTACAAATACTATGGACACCGAAAATTCATTCTGTGGAATTGTTTTCTCCATTTTCTGTATTTGTCTTGCTTTGGCCATTATAATTTCGATCGGAATGTATCTTATCAGAAAAAGACAGAAAACGAAAACACAAGAAACTCAGGAATTCAACGAGTCATTTCAAATGAAGTCTCTCTCGCTTCCCAATTCCATGCAACCTTGACACTGAACAAAACCATATAAATGATTACTGTTTTTGTTTGAAAATGTTTTTTGCTTTTGATTCTTAATTTTTTATGCTTCAGCAGAATTTTGCAGGTAAAAATAAAAATAGATTTTTTTAAGACTGTCGATTTTTAGAATTTTACTTCAAGCGGATGAAATTAGGAGTAAATTAGCAAATTAATGTAATATATGTTCAATATTAAATTTGTTATTGTTGTACACAAGGAAATAACATTTGCAAAGCCTTATCTATGTACATATTCATTTTTATATATCTTAAAAAGCAACAAGAGCGGCAGTTAGATGCCATTTGTTGTTATTATTTCGTTATATACTTAACTTAGATGGATGATGCATCTGATGACAGTGTTGCAGTCAATATGATTGGATAATTTATTTGAGTCGTAAGGGGATGTTACAGTTTTTGGAGCCGGTTACATGTTAAGATAAATTATGTTACTTATTCAAACTTTTATTTACCATGAAAATGAATAACAGAGCTAGGCTTCAGATACTTAACGTGATCTTGATTATCGATATGCTAACGCAGGTTATAGATTTTGAACTACTTAAATTGTTTGAGGTCTTGGTGATGGTTATTTAATGAAGTCCTTTACTTGAAACGTATTATAAGTGCCTGGAGAATATATTGCTATTTCATTAATTACAACCATTATAAACAGCACGGCCGTTTTATTTGCATTTCTATTAAAAGTCTAGAAAATTCCTTTTTAAGCAATTGCTTTTTATTTAATTTCAATCCTTTTCTTCATAGGTTGAATTATGCAGTAGCATTTGGTCTAAATTTTCGAGAGTCAAATGCAGATTACTAGTAATACAAGCACTAGCTTTTAATATAGATGCATGATTCTTATGAGCAACAATTTGTCTGAATGTTTATGTCTATAAATAGAAACAGTAAGGAATACTTTTATAAACGTCTTAGCACACAATCCCTCTATTATAAAAGAGCTCGCCGTTTATTAGGTCTTATTCTTCATGAAATTTGATAAGACACTCTCGTGTTTTTCGGTAAGTTACGTCTTAAAGTTTGACATGAAAAACTATTTTAGTGCTAGCTTTCTCTTTTTTTGCATGTTGTTACATGAAATTCTATATTCTTGTACATTATTTTTGCCTGATTGATAAATCAATCACGCAATTGCGATTGAAAGTGTAATTATTACTTTCCTTGAAAATTTGTTGTGCATCCCTTAACTAAAGCAATGGAAATCCCAGCACACTTTTCAAATTTTCTATAAACTATCTAAATTTTTACCAACGATGCTTTCAATGCCCTTATGCTTAAGGCCAATGCAGATAAATATTAGTAAAATCTCTACGCATTGCAGCTATCTCGTAAGGGATAATGGATTTGTTTCAAGAAACTAATATAAAGACATTAAGGAGAAAAAAGGACTGAGTCCTTATAGATTCACCTTATATTGTCATTAACATTACTGAGCAACAAAGAACATAAAATGTGTATAATTAAAGAGAACCGCTACAACATTTATATTAAGACGCAACCATTTATGTTTGTCGAAAATCTAAAGAATAAATCAAATTAATTTCAAGACGGTAAAAAATCAAAAAATAATCTCTGCGTATGTTGACAGAGAAGTTAAAAAAATCGGCGAAGAAACATTGGCACAAGCTCTAAAGATTTGTATCGCACTTGAGGTGTAACAGTTATTCGCCAATTTAAGCGTTATGAACATAGTGAGGACTAAACCAACAAAACACTCGACAGCATGTTTTTAAATATGTTTCGTACTGTGTACTGTATGAAGACACGTGATCATGTGGAGACCTGTTGGAAAGTTTGGTAACAAGGAAATAAGTTAACTATATTAACAGAGTGGGTTTTTTTGCGTTGCAATTTGTGAAATTTAGTTTGGTAATGCTAAGAACGAATTATATCGAGTAAATGTAAACGGTACCATGTATACAATATATAGATTTGATGGTTGTTTAACCTCCAGTCTCCATATTTTAGTTATAATATGTTTCCTAATGCATCTGTAATTTAAATGTGTCTCTAAGTGACACATCGAATCTCAGCGGATTAACGTTCACTTATACATGTACTGTGGTTTCACAATAAAACCTAATTACAAAATTTTCGTCAATTTTGTTGTTAGGTTGATCCAAATATTTTACAGCTCATTAATGTGCACTTTAGTAACTCGAAATGAAATAACAACGCAAAATGTAATTAACCTCCGTTATAACATTTTGCGTTACTACATTCTGCGTCGGCGTCAACGCAGAATGAATGATAGTGGTTTAATACACTTCGTGTTGCTACAGTGCACTATCTGAAAACTTATTGTATTTATAGTATCACTGGCCAAGAACTAACGAATTCTTGAAACCCAATCCCTAAGAATATAAATAGAACTGAAATTTTAACTATATGCATGTCCTCTTGACAATGGAAATATTATTATTAACGTTGTTGTCATGAAGAACAATATTTTCAAACGTAAATGTAGATTCTGAGTTAAATGTAAAGGAAATGTCATTTTTAAGCGATGGAATTTTCACCACATATAGAGGAAGAACTAAACAGTTCAGGACATGGCTACGAAATGACTTAAACGAAGGCTTAATTAGAAAAATTCACTGTCTTCTACAAAGCAAGTGCATAAAATACGCACGTGAACATTACTCAATCATTACTTGCTCTGTAAATAGGAGGTCGGGGTAATGGTTGATGTCCGGGCTCTCCCCTCCGAAGATTTAAAACTAGGAACTTTCATAACCCCTGAAAAAATAACGCATATTGCTCATTACAGTGTTTTTGTCGTACCTCCAGTCCTAAAAAGGAATCATGTTTTGAGCTTCAAAACACTTCCGTGCACAACAATTCAAAGCACTTCAAAGGCCTTTCATATCGTAATAATGAGTTATCGGCCAAGAAAAGAAAGACAACCCCGTTATTGTCCGGAAGAGATTTTGTATGATCGTGTTCAGTCTATCTTGATGTTTTGATTTTTTACGATCTTACTGCTCTGACTCATTTTCATATTTAAAAAATGTAGAGACAGCCGTTTTTTCCCTGAATATTTGTGTAATAGCAAATTTATCTCGTTATTTTTACTTGCAATTTATATTTGATTATTTACATCTACTAAGTATGATTCCCTAGAACTTTACGGAAATTAATAACAATTCACAGCTTTATAGAATCTTACAGGACTAAAATCTACCCGATCCAGTTCTTAAAGGTTTATCGATTGGTCGAAACCTTCGGTAACGTTGACTTTAGACTACACGAAGTAATCATTAGCACGTGAGACTCAAATTCTCATAAAAAATGATTTGGCTGTTTCTTTTATCTAACACTACTGAATTCAAAATCCACTGATATTCCCAAAAATTGACTGACATTGTTTGACATCCACTGTATATTCACTGTACCCTACTGTATATCCACTGTACACCCACTGTACAAAACTACTGTACCACACTGTATTCCACTGTACCCCACTGTACAGAGCCACTGTAGGCCACTGTACTCCACTGTATCCCACTGTACCTACCCACTGACCAGCACTGTACCTCACTGTACACCACTGTACGGGGCACTGACCAACACTGTGCCCCACTGTACACCACTGTACATGGTACTGATAAACACTGTACTCCACTGTTACCCACTGTACCTATGTTTTTATAAGTTATTAATATGTTTGAACAATGAATTGAATATTCACTTTATTTGAGACCAAAATCTGGATTAATTTTGTTTTGATCTTTCCTATTGCTTAATTTCAAGAGAGAAAATGGGCTTCTATATCTTTAAGTTCATATAAAATTAAATGCGCGGTCAGGGAAAGAGCAGGGATATCATCGATTTCTCGGGGAGGTTAGACATATTTTGGATAGTTGTACAATGTAAGTTTTAAAGAATTGAATTATCCTCTGACCCCCCCCCCCTCCGATCCGTGCATGTATTAAAAACTCAGAATCCAATTAGCATACGAAATATAGCAACTCATCCAATTAAAAGGAGGAAGTATTTATATATATTTCAATATCAATGTTTTAGTAACTAAAAATTAAGTTTGGTTTTTTTTTTACAATGAATTTAATTTTATCAATATTGTCAAATAAATATTAGTTTACATGTTACATTAAAGTTTTAAAATTCAGAAAATCTAAAACTATGTATTACAATTTATAGAAGAAAAAAATTCCACTATATTGCTCAGCATACTGATTTTTTTTTAAAAGAGAGAAGATAACCAACTGGTCTGGATTTTAAAATGTCTTTGAAGTTTTACTTCACAGGAAGATCAGTGAGGCAGTGTCTGTGTATAGTATACATACTTTCAGTAGATCAATAGGTGTGAGTGTAGCAATATTCAACCTTGTAAATTGTCAGCCTGACACCTTGTTCAAGATATTATGTATTTCCCTTATAGGGGTATTTGTGGTCTTTAGAGTTTTAATTCCAGTTGAAATATATATTTTTAAAAATATAACATGTATGAATAAACGAAATTACTTTTATATTCATCATTTTAGACGCGTTTTTCATTAATTAAATCAAGTCAGATATTAAACATGTTAAATATTTATAAATCCTCATCCCCACTCCCCCAGCAGTCGCTGATATCAAAATAAGTATAGTGTTAAATTAAAATGAAATGTGGTGATAACGAACAGTGTTCAAATAATATTTCACTCTGTTACGGTACTTTAAATTATATACTTTTGAGTTTTAACAGAGTTCTTTAGTTATCACCACATGTCATACATCTACATGTACCTTCTCGTGCACGGTTAAGAATGTTGCCATGATATAGTTACATATTTTTATTAAGAAAAAAATATATCCCCTCTCTCTCTCTCTCTCTCTTTCTCATTCTCTTTCTCTTTCTCTTTCTCTTTGTAATGTTGTATCTATTATCCCAAATGTTTATGGACCAAGGTCAGGAAGGCATAAACACCACCAGTATTTTTGCTGCATCATAATTTAATTTTAACATCTCTTCAATTATTAGCAAACATATTTATTTTCTCTTTCCGTAATAGGCGAATTGTGTACAGGTCGGATAAATGAGAAAAATATTTTCATTATTCAGTAATTGAAAAATAATACGCAATTTATATTTGAATGTTTGTGACCTAATAAATTCCACGATGATAAATGAGCGTGCAGCCCAAATCATGCATAAAAATTTTCTTATTAAAACAAACTTATGAGCTATTAAAACTGTATTTACTGGTTATACAGACAATTGGAACTTGTTGCACGAAAACATCACTCCATTGAGAACGAACTCCATTAGTTGTCATCGTATAATGGCTGCCTTTACATTCAATATTTTAACTGATCATATGGTTATCTAAAAAAATTATATTTGCTAAAATTAACGTCTTAAACAATGTCAAGTGCTAAACACAATGTACCGAGTAATTTTTTTTGGGGGGGGGGGGAGGGGGGGCAGAATTACATGTAGTTTACTAAATTTTGCTTTACACACTTAGAAAAAAATCCGGACGATACGTAACATTTACGTATAAAATCGCTTCGTGTTGTCTTTAGAACAATAAGATATTCAAACAAAGACCAATTCTGACTAATCATTTATATCTTGTGTAATATTTGCTTCCTGTTTATAGTGATTAGCAGCGTTCACGACCGCATGCGGGTAGACGTCCAGCCCCGGATGCTTTCACACCTCTAGAAATTAAGCCCCGCCCTCACCTGAGATTTACCAACCGGTAAAAATGTTCGGCCTTTAAAATGATTTTCGGCCTCAAAAGTGGGATTATTATATCTATTTAATAGTTATTACACACCGAGGTCAAAATTAAACAAAAATGCATTAATCTTATTAACATAATATTAATGCTTAACATGAATCGTTTCGACATAGCACAGTACTGCAACGGGTATCAATTTGCAAGTGGATGAGGAAAAAAAAAGGGGGGGGGGGTGTATTATCCGTACTACATTTTATTTTTCGACTTAAATTTGCAGATTTTTTTTTAAACCCTAGAGTTAGTTGACAGAGATAAACTCGAGACTTAAAAAAAATAATCGGTATGTAAAAGAAGCAGATTAATAGACAATCAATTTCTTACCCCAATCGATTTCTGATGAATGTCTCTCTCTCTCTCTCTCTCTCTCTCTCTCTCTCTCTCTCATGAATTTACTAGTGCTAAACATTGAGGCCCGAAGTCAGAAAGGAATAAGCACGTTAAATTACGGCATCACAACCAGTTCCAGTGTAGATTTTATTATGAACTTTCCTACGACTACATATGATACCAATACAATACAGTCAGAAAGTGATATACATGTAATCTCCCTCTCTCTCTCTCTCTCTCTCTCTCTCTCTCTCTCTATCTCTCTCTCTCTCTCTCTCTCTCTCTCTCTCTCATTCTGTTTAAAATTTGAAATGCATTCTGCAGTATATGTTATTTTGTAAAATTAAAACCCAACATTTGCAATGTATTTTTAAACATAATTTTAATCAAAAGAAATCAACATATGAGCTAGAAATTCGCAGGCTTTCTTAAAAATGTACCTGTGTAGTCAAACGCGCAGTCATGATACACGGACATGTGTACACGAACAAGCATGAATATATTTTGTGGATTCGGTGTTTAATTGGCTGTTTTTCAGTGGGTTAAAGACAGCCCATGAGACACAGATAATTAACAACCCGATCATTTAAACAAGGGCTTGTCGTATATCATCAATAAGGAATGATAATGAACCTTGCTGGTGGGAGGGAGGGGGGGTATTTTCCAATGCCTGGCAGAATAAACATATTGACATGAACTTTTTTGATAATCAGATTCAACATGTAAAATTCAGAACTTTCACCTGATAGCTAGGGACATTATCATAATTTTGTGATCATAACATTCAATAACAATAGACGTTAATAAATAAAACATACAAAATAAATTTAACGACCTGTTGCATTCATCTGTCAGGTTGTATCTATGCATAATGTTAATGCTATATACAGAATAATAAAAATAAATATTGAAAAAAAAATATCCTGAAGGTTTAAAAATCCGATTTTTTCTTAAATTAATAGTACAGTGGCGTACATTGGGGTACAGTGATGGTCAGTGCCCGGTACAGTGGCGTACAGTGGGATACAGTGCTGGTCAATGCCCTGTACAGTGGCGTACAGTGGGGTACAGTGGAAGTCAGTAGGACTGTACAGTGATGTACAGTGGGATACAGTGTTGTTCAGTAAAATGTACAGTGGGGTACAGAGGGGTACAGTGGAAGTCAGTGAAATGTACAGTGAGGTACAGTCAATGTACAGTGGATGTCAGACAATGTCAGTCAAATTTTGGGAATATCAGTGGATTTTGAATTCAATAGTGTAACACACTTATTTACACTAACAATGATTTAATTAGTGCTACTTTTTAGGATCAATTTATTCGTTTGGTAAAAGGTATCTTTAGATATAACCAATAAACTTCTTTCAAAGAAAAATATTGCAGAAAAAAATACCATAACCTGCTAACGCACGTTATGTATTTGTTTCTTTGCAATGTTTCTTCATGTACCTTCATGTCCCGCATGAATCACCAAAGAATTATTGTTTAGATGGTACATGATGCCTTTGCTGTACGCTGTTTAAAAATTTTCTATTTTTGTCGTCCTTTCAGAAGTCACCTCTGTTAATAAAAATTATGGTAGGTAAGTAATTGTGGCTATCATTTCTAAACTGGAATGCAACACACACTTGCAATAGATTAAATTAATCAGGGCTGTGTTTTACAAAAGAACTTACGACAAAGTCGTAATTTAGTTCAGTTTCATGGAATGACCCCTTAACGTACAGAATGTATACAAAATAATTTGTATAAAAAACGATCCAGTTCTTGTAAGTATATTTTATGAGTAACAAGTTATAAGAATTGGTAGCTTATTATTAATGAGCTTTTATAAACTTTGTTGAACCAAATTCAGTGGTCATCATGTACGAAGTGAATAATAAATTTAAAAATATGGAAAACCGACAGCAACTTTTATAACCAGTTTGGTGCGTTTCCATCGTGTGATTCAATGACCCGAATTTAAAATTAATTTCCCCGCGGGAAACATAACTTAGTTGGAAAACTATATTATACCCTCTTGTTCCGTGGCTAAAAACAATTGGAAAAATGGTGTTTTTACTGCATTAAACTAAGTTTATATGCGCTTAATGTTTCTTGTTAAAAATAATGGGAAAAGTCATTTAGAGGCCCGGATTGGAGAATATTACATCATGTACTAAAATTGGTTTTATATACTGCTATATTCCTTAGAGTAGAGAAATCCTTTTTCAAATAAAATAAAACCATTTATTTAAATCATATTTATCGTAACTGATACATGCAGGCTTATCAATAAATATATAGTTAAATCTTTTTTTAAAGGCAAAATACAATTTAAAAAATTTAGCTAGCTCTCGCGCGGCATGTACTGCTTCAAATTTCAGCTACCTGCCGGGGATAGACAACTCATTCGATAAAAAATAAATATCATCAGGAGTCATGAAAGATCCTATAAATATTATAATTATCAATATTCTGCTAACATTGAACTCATCTAAAGAAAGATAACTCCCGTCTACAACACATTACATACCATTGTATGAAAATTACAGTACTTGCATAAATAATGAAAATCAAATATATAGCTTTACTGTTGCGTATTATTAAGCAGTGTTAACTTTTTATACAATGGCTACTTTCAAAGATAAAATGGGCTACCTTATGACAACTAAAAAAGCAAAATATACTTTCATGTTAATTTAATTACTGCTAATGATGGTATATTAATAATAGCAAAAGACATAGTAAATAGGCATACAAGAAAAATACAAAAAATTACCCCTCTCTCGATCTTACACACAAACCCATCAGCACACATATAAAATAAAACACAAACAAAACAAAACCCCACAACAAAGCAACAAAACTGAACAACAATCAGAATAATAAAACACACCCCTCCCCTACACTACCCCTAAAAAAAACCCTACAAAATCCACAATCAGCACTTTTGCAAAGAACAATTTACAAACGCTAAGTATCCTCTCTGTTGTTAAAGTAGATTTTATGAGAGGAATCTATTTCTACCATTGATCTGCCTGATCATCCATTCTTAAGTACAGAAAGAGTAAGAGGACTCTGCCACCAGAAACTTGTAGAATAAAACTATACTGTCTGAACTTGGAGAGACTTTTCCGTAACACAGTGATTTACTTGATTGAAGATGAAATTAGTGTTTCCGGACACATTACTGTTCTGGTTATGTATTCAGGATACTGTATGAAGAGTTATTTTCGCCCCGTGTAACTTTCACCTTTATACACTTGCAAACAATTTCGCCCCGTGTCTTGAATTCGCCTAGACACATTTGCATTTTAAGACAGTTAATCTGAGACATTGGGATGCGTCAGTCTGTGGCTAAAATAAAACGGAGACGAATATTTCTCTATATACAGTTTGATTTTATCAAAATATAGGTCTAAATATGGCAACACAATAACACACGAGACAATAAGTACACAATCCTCTTTACTTACACCTGTTCAAAATATGATTACGTTGTTTCTGGATCTTGCATTGTTGAAAAAAAGATTGAAAAATGGCCAAGAAATGCAATTGACCATGGATAAAGTTTTCTTATAATAAGGGTCTAGGCTATACACTTATATCATTTTATATCATATTAATTTCCCAATAAGACTATCTTTTATGACTATTCATTTGATTATATAATCTGCTCATGATACTTTTGATACTTTTGTTTAATCATTGTTAGGTCTGTGAATGCAAATTCACAAGTAGAACAGGAAACTTTTTCTTATTGGTACAGATAATAATTGATTCATTTAATCCGCTAGAATGAGTAAGAGATCAGGAAATTTTAAATCACAATGATTTTTTTTGTGATGACGGGAAAACCGGGATTTTAACATGTATTTTGTTGTCATAAGTACCGTCTGTATAAATTGCAAAAATAACATTACCATATTGATAATAGTTAACCACCAATTAGTTTTTTAGAAAATGAAATTGAGTCAAATGAATAAGAGTTTCAATTCTGATTTTCGCTATTGCTCTACAGAAATACTTAATGATTTGTCGTCTATTTGAATGATGTCAGCAGATGACGAAAATTACTGCAAAATTTTGTGATCTTTGGTTTTTTTCCTCTGGTTTTGATATGCCGCTTTTGTGTTGAGATTTGGAGGATTTATTGAAATAAAAAGATGGCTAAAGAGAAGAACTGACAACGTGACTCGGATTATCTCTTTTAATAAAGGGAGTTTTTATTTCGATTATGGTTCGCACGGAATATCATATCTGCTTTCTGTTTATACATTCGGGTGACAAAAACTATAAGTCTCTTCCCCACCCACCCCAAGAATTTTTTTAAAAAATTGGAATAAAGCCGGTCGCAGTGGAAAAATCATTACAAAACATTAACACGATGTTCATCCGGTTTTTTTTAATTAGTTGTTTCTTGTTCATATTTCAAGTTGGTGCACATAGATCAAATTTTAAACTTTGATTTAAAAACTGAAAAATAGAATAATTGGTAGCCCTGATCAAAATTGTCGGTCACAAACACAAAACGTTAAAAAGGTTACACTATTTCTTATAAATGTCAACATGATTTGTTTACATAAAGTCACAATTTTCGTTCTGACCCTGTGTCTTGAAAAGCTAATAGACATATTATTGTTTGTCGGCAAAATGTAATATGGATATGAATATGTTGTTAAATGCAAAGGCATTGTTTCCATAGCAAAGAATTTCAAGCTCTGTAACTCGCTTATATCAGAATGACACTTAAACTTTGATTGCATATTAAAATGCCTTACGGAAGCATCGTAAACATTAAAATCGGGAAAATATTTTTGAACAATACTGTGGAATTTATATTAAGTATTTTTTGTTACTTTTTGATATACTGGTTTTAGGAGGTAAAACTATTGAACATGGATGCTTGCTCGCGCGTGTTCCTGTGTGGTCACGTGTCGAGTGTGTGTGCTTTATATTTGGACATAAATGCATGATATACTTGTATTTTTGCCGTGTAGAACGGTGAACTTGTATATTCTCCGTGTAGTACGGAGTATTTGTCTATCGTTTTGACGTGGTTTTTCTTTGTTAAGTAGTGTGATACTCTTAACGTCATGCAGTGATCGTATTCGCTGTGGTTTCGTGCTGTTGTATTGTTGTTATATTTAAGTCCGTGTGACTTAGCCTATGTTTATGTGAGGTATATTAATCATGTGACTCAAACTATATTTATTTGTTTAATTTAATAAGGTCCTAATCCAGTTTCTGGCAGTCCATAGCCATGATAATACCTGTCCTCCACTGTCTCACGCCATGCCATATCTATCCATCTCGTCCGTCTCCTCACTGGATGGCATCTTATACTATTCTACATGCCCGAGATGGAGACTTAGGACACCAGAAAACTAAAACATTTTATTGTTCATGATATGTATAAATACATAATATATATATAAATAATATATGTAATATTAGTTTGGTTTTATTTTATATAAAAATTGTAAATAGAAATCGAATCTTGTTGTGTTCGACTGCACAATCACGACGGCTGTCGTGACACCTACACATAGAGCACACAATGAAAGAAAACAAAAAATTCAATCAACAAAATTGAATTACAATTAGATGGACAAAACAAACCCTTTTCATACATCTTCATTCCCTTAATAACCCACCCTCTAAAATTATTTCCAATCATGAAATGTGATGATAATGAAGTATAAAATATTAAAAATTCAAAGGAAAAATACAAAAATAGAGCAGAGCAAAGACGGACGTCTACATAAATAAGAGGCAAGATCAGGTGTCATGGAGGAGTGAGCATCCTCTATTGACCGGTCACACCTGTCGCGTGCTCTTTGTCGTATTAGGGAAAACGGAATAATCTGTAGACAATTCGGTGATGAATAAAAGTCTAACAAATAAATATACAAAATGTCAGTCAGCATTACACCTAGCGAAAGATAGTATTTGCTGACAAGGTCGTAGTATCGACCATAGGAATAAAAATTTAGGCGAAATGATTTCCAGTTAAGAACTGTGATGATAATAAAGTATACAAAATCAAAAGTCCCTGCTGACCACCGTGTGCTCTTTGTCGTATTCGGGAAAACGGAAAATCCGTAGATAATTCGGTGACTGATGATAGTCTAACAAATAAATATATACAAAACCTCAGTCGGCATGCGACCTAGAGAAAGATTGTATTTGCTGACAAGGTCGTAGTATCGACCATAGAACTAACGACTTAAAAATCTTCAGTCGAGACGGTTGATGATGCTGTTTAATCAACTTGTTTGGTAGTCGGTTACCTTGTTTAGGAAATTGTTTATACGGAGAGCATGCCCTTGCGCATCGAATTAACTGAGAGTCAAGAACTCCATATGCAGGTGATGAAGGCATATCATGAGTAAGGAATGTTGACGATAGAAAAATATAATTGATTGAACGAATTCATGATTGCGTTAACTATTGATCCATAGTCATCCATAGACTAAACAAGAGTTAAAAGTTCACGCTTACCTGTTCCACGTGTACAGAGTTTACCAAACAAATTGTCAGTAATGACTCTGTATAGGAAGTCGCCAATTCTAGTTATGCAATACACGTTTTATTAAACCAAATATATTAAATGAATTCCTCTAAATTGAAGGGGGATTTTGAAATACAATTATATTTCATTTCATGCATTATATAGTTTTGTGTTTAATGCCTAGCATTATAATGTTTTTTATTGTCTAATAAAAAAAATGGGACTCTTTTATTCTGAAAAATCATGACAAATATTCAAAATTAGAAAGCAAATTAAGGCGAATAAAAGTACAATGTATCTTTTTATTATTTTAAAAGATACTTGGCCCAAAATTTCAACACATTAAAACCGATTAAATGTATGAGCGATGTCCAACTGTTTCTCAGAAGTATGATGTATTCGTCTTAGTAAAAGTGAACGGCAATGCTATCACACCTTCAGTTCGTTCGATTGTTTTTGTCTCGAAAAACTTACCCAGAGCCCTATCGCCAAACTTCTTTTTATTCTTGGCTTCTTTATTCTTACTGAAGTACCTTACTCGTTATTTCGTTAAAACACTCCATTGTGAACCTACCTTATTCTTAATTTAGAATATGGACATCAAAATGATTCCCGTTTGGTATAAAATTGCTTTACAATCACCTGTGCACGTAGAAAGCCTGCGAGGAGGTATGCTTCATAATTTTGTTTAATTTTGTTTAATGTTTTAAACCTTTAAATCTTAAAATTTGAATCTAAATTTGTTTTTTTTATTTCAACGTGAGTTAGTCTTTTCTTATTTTTAAATGTATTAACAAAATAAGTCACATCAATCATACAGCGTTGATACTAGTAAGTTCCATTGTCGTGTTATGTCGATTATGCACAAATATTTAGGTTAGACAACGACGCTCTTTTATTTGTGACATGACTAGGAACATGCATGTAAAAAAATAAATTTTCACGTATCCGCGGTGAAACGAAGAAAATTCAGACTTTAATGCCCTTTTTACCTGTTCATACACATTTTTATTAACGTTTTAGATGTGTTCACCGACAACTTGTTTTTGTACAAAAACAAACACAATTATTATTTTAATTTCACAATTATATAGTTTCATACATGTGTAACAAATAAACCGATAAAATAATGAATTAATAAAGAAAAGAATTAAAGAATGAATGAACGAATGAACAATAAGTGAAAATGCGAATGTTTTCGCATCAATAGAATTAATGCAAATAGCATATAAATAGCACACCATGTGCAATCGGTTATCTACTATCAAATGCACCCTTTTAAAACCAGTGTATTGTACTCAATGTTTTTTTTTCCTTGTAGCACAATGCCTGAGTTACATATCAATGGTCGGTCTACATATCATAACTTTTTCCTTGAAATGAGTTATGTTGAAACCAGTAATGCTACCAGTCCCACTTTACTGGTTACAGAGCGATCGCCCAACTCAACAACTATTCTCAGCAATACCACAAATACTGTGAGTTCCGAAAATTCATACTGTGGAATTGTTTCTGTTATTATCTGCTTTTGCTTTGCTGTGGTCTTAATGATTGCAATCGGAATTTGGCACGTCAGAAAAAGACAAATAATGAAAACTCGAGAAGGTCAGGAATCCATCGAATCCATTGAGACGGACTCTCTATTTCCTCCCAATTTCATGCGAAATTGCAATTGAACAAAAATATATACAAATGATTACTATCAAAATGTGATTCAATCCGATTTGAGAGGATATATGACGAGATGAACTGATATGTTTGAAAAGGAATATTGTTTTGGATTCTTGTTTTTCAAGCCGACATTTACCAAGAGTAATTTGAAAAATTGGTGGTATATTAAATGTGTTAATCTAAGTTTAATAATGTTTTTCATAATTTTTTTTTTGCAATTCTTATGAGTTAATATTTTCATTTTTAGATCAAATTAAAAAAACCCCGCACAAAACCACTTTATTCATTTTTTTATATTAAAAAAAAACCAAACAAAACAACGCGGCAGATAGCCATTTGTTGGATGTGATTGATAATGACTGAAAACACTTTATTGACAACATTTATTCTATATTATGCAGCAACAGGTATATTGATTCTCGATTATATTATAATGAAATTTCTACCAATTTGCTAAAATGTGAATTGGAGTAAACATAGCGTATGCTGTTCATTTTTTTAATTGATAATATACAGGTAAGATCATATAGATCGAACAACGGAATACATAGAAATTGTCTGCCGATGTTCGGATGCGTACAATGATCGGGGGGGGGGGGGGGGGGGGGGCTATTCAACGACTGCTTCAACTGAAGAAATCGCAATCAATCAACAAAGGAAAAATATAACAGTCCAAAAAATAGGTCTACCGACCAAAAAAGAGGACGATATCAGCCAAGAGAGTGGATGATGAACTGCCGACCGTCGCTCAAATAATCCCAATTTTGCGTCAAACCCCGTCGGCCCGTTTAATGATTGATCGAAACCTTCATCGACCTATAAGAAAAATCAAGGACTTAACAAAATATTCATGATGAAGATGTTAGACTCAAATTCCGATGACTTGGCTGTTTCTTTTATGTAACGTACTGATGTATTATCTATCAGTTTAAAGTGCATCCAGCGATTTCCAATAAGAAATATCCACGTCTCAAGACCGATAAATCCTATATATATATACATTGCAATATGATATTCGTCGCTTGTAAATTAAAGATTTCGTTGCATGTTTTAAATAAATGATAAATTAAAACGTGGTTTCCAATTTGAATGCATTAATATAATAAAAAAAGGAATACAAATAAAATATTTACAATCAGACATACTTATGTGTAAACATTTATGTTTTCGTTGTGGCTGCGTGGAGGACGATCCCTATGACACGGTCACGATCACATTCATGAGAAACATGCACGGATCAATTCATATTAACTCTTTTTCTTTAAAAATACAAACAGTCTAAAGTGATGGCGATAGCTGTGTTGCCTTCTTAACACAATCAAGTAAATAAAAATGACCGGTGTTTTTCGATACAGCTTTACAGTGGCGTACTAGGTTGTTTTTGCTGGCTTCTCCTTTTTTCGGCATGCATTGGGATTTACTCTGCCATGACTTAACTGGCAATTCTGACCTGAAAATCTTTTCTTTGATTGAGTCCATTTACCAGTCGGCCAGTTTGCCTTTTGGAGCACCTGCCGAGATGTAGAGATGCATACATGTAAAAAAGGAAAACAGTATTATATAATAGTGTTTGGACTAATATCCTCCGTTGTCCTGGCACCCTTTTTGTTTGTTCTGTTGCTGTATCCTCTGAAGCTGACTAACATGTACTATTACCTATTATTACATATTTTATGATTTATTTCACTGCAGTAACTGCTTCCTTCAAAATGAAATAGGAAGGTATAATTTTATAACAATTAAAAGCAAAAGTGAGATCTTTTAAACCTAATGTATCACAATTGTCTTACATGATATTATCTACAGAGGATACTTTCTACACGTTGAAACATCACACACACAACACACAACTTTTATACAAGTTGAAAAAGTATATACTTAATACAAAATTATACGTGATGAAGTTCTAGTCTAATGCATGAGAGAAAATCCATCCGCAGATTAAAAATCCTTAATTGTTGCAAAATATATAATGAGGAATTGAAATATAAGGACCCCCCCCCCCCCCCAACAAAAAGCAGAGTCGACAGCGAAAGACTGTCTTGATTGTTTTCCTGTGTGATTTATGTACGCAATATTCTGTTGGAGAGTATGCCTTTTACTTTGTGGTACGAAGAGATTCTAATCTTTGTAGTACATTGAGATGAGATTCAAATCTCGAGCAGCAAGACTAACGGGCACAGTCGTCAAGATTCTCTCCTCAGTTAGTCTACTATATTTCTCTTTCTAAATACATTGTCAGAAAGATTTAAGTTTTAACACACACACACAAAACGTCTGCCAAAAAAAACCCCAGTCTGTCTCTTTAAGGACGAGAAAATGAGCACCCGCTTCAAATTTACCTGTGTACCCTGTCAATCAACTGAAACAGGAAGGTATATTTCTGAAACAATTTAAAGCAGAAGTTTGGGCTTTTTAACCTAAGGTATAACAAAATATCAGCAAAATAAATCTCAGCAATTGTCTTACATGATATTTTTACAAGAGTATTTACGTCTTTTGCTAACAATATTTTTTTAAGGTAGTCCTATACTCGGCACTAAATGGGCTCAATCATTTAAAGCTTGGCTTTAAATGATAAATATACATTCTAGCAATACATATACAAAAGAAAATATGCATGTTTACATGCTAGTTTGTTTGTTATCACCTCTCAGACGGGTGTACCCCTTTGCGAAAATTATTGACAATTATGAAATTTGCCAGACGTCCGTTTTTCCTAAAAATAATTACCAATTTTGGGAAAATTAGAACTGAACATACAAAATAGAGTATAAATATTTGTTTAAGCCATATCTCATCAACAATTTTGCGCAAATTTTCGTAAGTAAGTACGCTTTATGGACCTGATGTATCAAAATAGAATACAAAAAATGCAATGCTAGTATCGCGTTTGGTAATTTTTTTTACTATTTTATGGACTCAAACTTAAATTCATGGTGTTTATTCTATAGATTGACATCTTAGAAAAAAGATTTGGTAAAATAAATTATATGTTGACGGATTATTTTTCACGCTATAAGCTCTAAACCAAGTAGACCCTGACGAAAAAATCCGTAAAAATCACATTTTGCTACAGTTTTCTGCCTGGATCTGTCAACAAAGTTAGATATCATTTAAACATTAATTAATTGAAGATTGATTAAATTCGAAATAGCTTCTGTCTCTAAATTTAAATCGGTTTTAGGAAAAGAAAAAGAAAAATTCGGGGGGGGGGGGGGGGTCAAAACAAAGAAGATATAAGCATACCTGAGATCCTGGTTAATCAGAAACTTCGTTTTTCATTTTATTTTAACAGAATCGAGTTTCTCAACATTAATCATTTCTATCTCTCATAGAATACATATATTACCGTTCTAATTGCTTATTATTGCCATTGTTTACAACAGCGATGTAGAGCAAAATCAATACCGGGTATTAAAAACGCTTTGTAAAAGTCGAACCAATATTGTAAAATCCGTATTATGACATAGTGCGATACTCGGACTACTTTAAAATCGAATTTTTCTACGTTCTGTGGTTTAATAGGGTAAGCTGACTTATATGTAGGAGGTGAGTCTTAATTCGTTATAAAATCATTCTGTAATGGATTAATCCTATCGCAAGAACTATAATTTTTTAACAAGCTTACGTTTGATCCAAGTCTCACTTGAAACATTATATTTTTAGGTTGAGTTTATTATCATTATTTACGTGGGAACTTTTGACTTTTCAATAACAAAATTACTATAGTAGTTATTATCAACAACAGTACAGGACATCAGAAACTAACTACACATCATAGGCGTCGGAAGCAAATTGAAAGTGGGGGGGCTAGACTAATCCTCAGAAATATTGAGTAAAAGTAATTCCCAAAATCATGGAAATCCTAATCCGTGGGGGGGGGGGGGGGGGGGGGTATACCTATACTACCAAAAAAAAAATTACTTACCCAAATTTTTTTCCCCCAAAATCATGAAATTCCTATTCCGTGGGGGGGGGGGGGGGGGGGGGGGGGGGGGGGGGGCTAGTATGCTTCTGAATCTTACTTTTCATTTTTTCAAGGTAACTTTTGGAACAATAATCTTTCCTGCGAGAAAAAGTGGGGGGGGGGGGGGCTAAACCCTCTATCATGCTATGTTTCTAGTGCTTAGGTATAACTTTGCAAAAAAAGTGGGGGGGCTAAGCCCCCCCTAGCCCCCCCCGGTTCCGACGCCTATGCACATCATATCCACTAAATGTAAAGGAGATGGCAATAGTTTTTTATAGAAAAGACTGATGAAACCTCTGATGGATATTTACCATCTGATGTATAGTTTGACTTTTCCAATTTGTACGTTAAGGTCAGACGCGACCTATCTTCTATGTTTTCTATTTTTTCCGATCTCCACAATGTGCAGATTTTCACTTAGTGATTTTATAATTATATTTTTATATTATAATATTCTATTTAAATTCAGATATAAAGTGTTCAATTGAAAATGAATAGTATGACTTTATATTTAAGCATTCAAATGCATTTTGCATGATATTTTAAGGAAAAATTGAAATATTCTAGCTCCAAAAAGAGCTTGGTAATGTACCCTGATTTGGGGGAATTAACATGTTTAAGTGTTTAAGAAATAGGGTATCATTTTTGATTGTATATTGGGATATTAATATAGGTTGGTCACGTGATCAAATCCAATAAAGCCGGAAGGGCTTAAAAGAGGATTTGATCACGTACCAACCCGTATTTATATGTAACCGAGCAGTAAGGAATTCCAAAAGACAGCCGTTTTGTTTAACAGATTTATTAAACGTTTTAAAGCATTGACCTATAAACAAAGAAAAATACATTAGACAAAATACAATTTTACATGTACATTCAATATGTTTTCGTTGATAAAAATGCAACCGTTATTTCAGTATTCATTTATATGGTAAAACATGTTTTGTAGCAATTTAATATTAGAACTTACAAACAAGTTTCAGAAATTACAATGGCAAGATTAACTGCAAAAATACGATAAAGTATAAACCTTGCAATTAAAATAATATGCCCTAATCACTATCATGGTAGTAAAGAAATATATAACTAAATATAATATTAACCTACCACAAGATGCAGCTGATATACACTGGATTGTCCGACGTCGTTTAAAATGAAATAC
The DNA here is from genome assembly GCA_015776775.1 of Magallana hongkongensis. Taxonomy (NCBI): domain Eukaryota; kingdom Metazoa; phylum Mollusca; class Bivalvia; order Ostreida; family Ostreidae; genus Magallana; species Magallana hongkongensis. The sequence goes on along the minus strand of VIAA01000019.1, from coordinate 1,159,833 downwards.
TGCCCAATTGGACTTAGGTTGAACGGTTACTTATACTAATAGAGAATCAAATTTATTGGATAATAGTATGAACCAATGAAATTAAAGAACCATACGCGCGCAATAAAACTTTAGATGAATAATATTTAAGAATATACTGCACAAAACGAAAATAGAAAATCCAAAAACGAATAAATACATATGAAATAGATAGTAATAAATCTGTTCTACCACATACCCCCCAGCAAAATGTTTATTCGTCCTCGAATTAATATAATAAATACATATAAAATAAATAGATATACAATTTCAAATAACTATGCATCACAGATATTCGCAGTCGAATATATATTCACATTTCACATATTGACTGGTTTTAATTCCAAACGATTCACAGTTTTCACAGAATCACTATTCTCTGGCTTTACACTGTACACGGATTTATACGGTTTGTCGACGATAACATGAATCTCAGCTTTCCATTTGTCCTGAATTTTGTCTCTACCTTTTAATCCTCTGTTTCGAATAAAGACTTTGTCACCAATCTGTAGTTCTTTTTCCGATCTTCCTGCTTCATGTCTCTGCTTCCTTGCTATTTCGTTTCTGTTGAGTTCCTCTCTGGCTCTGTTGTAAGCAAACGAAAGCTTTTCCGAATGTAGATCCACCCATCTGTCGATGTTGATTTCATCTGACGGTTTGGTACTTAAGCCTAGAAGAAAATCTATCGGAAGGTTTGGTTGTCGTCCATACATCAGGTAGTAGGGGGAATAACCAGTCGATGCGTTTGGTGTAACATTATAAGAAAACACTAACTCTTTAATGTACTCGGGGCACTTACGTTTCCTGGCTGGTGGTAAAGATCGAAGCAAGTCGTGTAACGTTCTGTTGAAGCGCTCGCATTGCCCGTTGCCCTGAGGATGATACGCTGTAGTTCTGGACTTCTTGATGTTGTAAAGGGAACAAAGGTGTTGGATTATTTCAGCTTCAAAGCACTTTCCTTGATCGGAGTGGATACGTTTACATACACCAAATGTACAAAAGAGTTGTCTTACTAGCACTTTCGCTACAGTTTGTGCGGTTTGGTCTCTGGTAGGAACTGCAATAGTCCATTTGCTAAACACATCCGTCAACACAAGTACATTTTCGAATCCTTGGGATTTCTCAAGAACCGTAAAGTCTATTGCGATACATTCCATAGGTTCTGATGCACTTAAATGTCCCATACTAGTGTGAACAGTTGGTGGCGGTGTTTTAGAAATTGCACATCTCTCACATTTTTGACAATAGGTCTTAATATCCTTGTACATGTTAGGCCAGTAACATCTTTGTCGGATTATGTTGAACGTTCTCTCGATTCCTTGATGTCCATTCTCATCATGTAGACTTTGTAGAACTATTTCTTTGAGACACTCCGGAAGTACAATCTGCTCTAGGTCACCAAGCTTTGGGTCACTAATTCGTCTATGAATAACACCATCACGTAACTCCAAATGTTTAAGTTGTCGTAAAAGAATCTGCACTTTCTTACTCTGCTTTCGAATAAAACTAGGTTTTGGAACAGTTTTAGATACAACGAATTCCTTACATTTTCCAATAACCGAGTCTTTGGTTTGTAAATCCTGGAGATCATCATTTGAATAACTTGGAAATGTGTCACAATAAGAAACATCTGTTGACTCGATATATATGACAGAGGAATGAGCGGCCTTAATATCCAGTGGAATGTTGGTTCCATCGATACACTGATTTAGAACATCGCTGTCAGTTGCAAGTCTGGATAAAACATCAGCGTTGGTATTCTGTTTACCAGGACGATATTTAATTTCAAAATCAAAGTCCGCTAACTGCGATGCCCACTTCTGTTCGTACGCTCCCAGTTTTGCTGATGACAAATACTTCAACGGGTTGTTGTCTGTGAACACGACAAACTTATTTCAAAGAGGGTAGTCACGGAATTTTTCAGTCACACTCCACTTAAGAGCAAGAAGTTCCAGTTTCATACTGCTCATGGTCTTTGACGACTTTTCATTCGGTCTCAACGATCGGCTAGCGTAAGCGATGACGACAGTTCGTCCATTTTGCACTTGGGATAATACAGCTCCAAGGCCTTGAGAACTAGCGTCCGTTTCTAATATAAAAGGAGACGTAAAATCAGCGTATCCTAATAACGGTGCTGATGACAATAAAGATTTCAGCTTCTGAAATGAATCTTGACATTCTGATGTCCATTTATCACCGAAAGTTGTCTTTGGATGCTTAGCATTCTTCTTGGCAATTTCTAGTAAAGGTTCCGCAATTTGTGAAAAATGTCTAATAAATCGACGGTAGTATCCCGCAAAACCAAGGAATGACTTCACCTCTTTCACATTTTCTGGTATCTTCCAATTAACAATACACTTAATTTTGTCCTCATCTGTACTTATCCCGTTTTCACTAACGACATGGCCAAGATATTTAACAGACGGCTTAAAAAATCGGCACTTTTTCATCTTCAATTTTAGTCCATGTTGACGAAGAATGAAAAACACTTTGTCCAGACGCTGAACATTTTCACTTAATGTTTTGGAAAAAACGATGATATCGTCAAGGAAAACAAGTAAAGTGTTGAAAACTTCTTCACGGAAACAATGTTGCATTAAACGTTGAAATGTGGCTGGAGCGTTTGTAAGACCGAATGGCATGCGGGTAAATTCATAAAGTCCGAAGGGTGTAGTGAAAGCAGTTTTCTGTATATCCTCTTCTGAAATTTCAATCTGATTGTAACCGGAAGTGAGATCTAAAGTAGAAAATATGGAAGATCCATGCAACACGTCGAATGTTTCTTCAACTCTCGGCAGGGGAAACTTGTCTTTGATAGTTTTCTCGTTGAGTTTACGGTAGTCAACACATAGCCGCAAAGAGTTGTCTTTCTTTCGAACAAGCACGATCGGAGATGCGAAGGGACTTGTACTCTCGCGAATTACACCGTTGTCAAGCAGCTTTCGAATATGTTGTTTTACCTCTTCAAACTGAGATGGAGGGATTCGACGATACTGTTGAGAAACTGCTGCATTATCAGTAAGACGAATACGATGTTGAACGGTATCTGTGCATCCAATATCGTCGTCGTTTTTAGAAAAGACATCACTGTATTTCCGGAAAAGAGAGGTTATCAATGCTTTATCTTTTTCACTACAATCAAGCTGGTAAATATCCTCTGGTAACGTAAAATCATCGTCACTGGAAGAAATCTCGTACACTTCACATTTCTGAATAAATACTTCTTCGACACTGCCGACACGATTAAATCCAATGCTTGAATTTTTATTCTCCACATCACATTTCGACACAGTTCCAATCATCGTGCGCGGTTTTAGATATATATCTTCATCACCGATGTTTGCAACTCTGGCCCACAATTTTCCTTTGCTAACTGTAACGCAGGTAGGTACAGTCCGGAAATTACGGTGTAGGTGCCCGCCGTTGGTCAAGGGATCAACAATCACGTCACCATCAATATGCGGTTCGGTACACTCAACAACAATAGCGGTATTGGCTGGAATGCGTACAGAGAAAGTCCCTTTCACTCGAGCGAATCCATGAATAGATCTATTATCGAACACACTGTTCTCTGCAAACACTTCATTTAAATCTCCATCGACAGGAATCTAACATGTAGATAACATATCTCGACATTCGCTTATTATATTCATGCCAATTACACCGGGTACAGCTTCCTTACGTTTCCGGGTAGAATCATCAGTCGAGTCTTTCACTATCAATAAACCACGCTGTTTGAGAATATTTCCAAGATAATGAACATCAATTTCAATATAACCGATATAGGGAATTTCTAATCCATTGGCTGCTTTAAGTTGAATAAAACTGTTCTGAATCAGCGATGTACCAAGAGGCTCAATGAATTTGCGGTAGAAACTTTCCGTTACCGTGGAAACCATAGAACCAGTATCAACTAAGCACGGAAGATTTATTCCAGAAACACTTATGTTTATCACCGGACACTTTCCAATAACCCGGCTAAAGAATTTCGAGTCCTGTTTATAATCATCTATTACCGGACTCACTTTAATAGATGTGATTTGTTTTCCGACGATCCGGTTGTTGTTTCACGGGGTTTAGTAGAACGGCAATTTCTCTGAATATGGCCAACTCTACCGCACTGATAACACAAAGGTGGGGAACGAGAATAGTTGCGATTTTCCCTTGTTTGCTGGCTGGTCCCGCAGTCTCTGATCAAGCCGGTTAGAGAGTCAATTTGCTTTTGTTGCGCTTCAATGATTTTCAATAACTGGTCAGTTGTAGGTGAGTCGGTCGTCTGGGTATTTAAATTCTGTTGATCGTTGGTCGTGTTCGGTTTAGTTGAAGTGGCGATTGTATTGTCTGCGGTTTCCTCTTCTTCGCTGAATACGATGATTTCATCTCGAAAGGTGTGAAATTCTGTAGGTTTTATCCTGAGTAGTTTCTTTGCTTCTTTTCTTAAAGACGAATCACGTAAGCCATTAGCGAATTTTTCACACAAAGTAAGGTGTTTGTTCGGAAAAACACTACTGTCCTTTCTGACTACGTTTTGGTATAACTCCAGTAATGCGTACGAATAATGTCTAATTGTTTCTGAATCCTGTTGATTTCTTTCAAAGAATTTCTGTTGTAACGAGGTAACTGATTCCGGGTTGCCAAATGCCGAACGGAGACAGTCCAATATGGCGTACGGGTCCTGCCGAATATCTGGGCGGAATTTAACTTCTTCTTTCGCTTGGCCTTCTAAGTGTGAATAGATAAGATCCACTTTCTGCAAATCTGTATATTTTCGTGCTGAGAATACAATTTCAATTTCATCTATCCAATCATCAATAGAAACATCGGATTTTGACATAGGGCGGCCACAAAAAGTCTTTAATTTTCTTGTTTCAGGTATAAAAGTTTGTTTTTCAATTACTTGTTTGGATTGTGATCTGTGTTTTGCTTCTAATAGTTCGATTTCTAATTCATGAACACGATGTTGCAATTCCGCTTTCTTCATGGTGACAAAATAATGGTATTAACAGTACTCACGAACACAATTCACTCCGCGGAAAGTATAAGGACTTTAACACAGGAAATCATTCAGCGTGATATTTACTCACTGTCACAATAGAAAATTCTTTTTGATACTTAGCTGCATATTTGGAAAATAAATTCCTACGGTGGTCAATGCTTGAAGATGTTTTCTCGCAGCGCCATGTGTAACCGAGCAGTAAGGAATTCCAAAAGACAGCCGTTTTGTTTAACAGATTTATTAAACGTTTTAAAGCATTGACCTATAAACAAAGAAAAATACATTAGACAAAATACAATTTTACATGTACATTCAATATGTTTTCGTTGATAAAAATGCAACCGTTATTTCAGTATTCATTTATATGGTAAAACATGTTTTGTAGCAATTTAATATTAGAACTTACAAACAAGTTTCAGAAATTACAATGGCAAGATTAACTGCAAAAATACGATAATGTATAAACCTTGCAATTAAAATAATATGCCCTAATCACTATCATGGTAGTAAAGAAATATATAACTAAATATAATATTAACCTACCACAAGATGCAGCTGATATACACTGGATTGTCCGACGTCGTTTAAAATGAAATACTGCCCAATTGGACTTAGGTTGAACGGTTACTTATACTAATAGAGAATCAAATTTATTGGATAATAATATGAACCAATGAAATTAAAGAACCATACGCGCGCAATAAAACTTTAGATGAATAATATTTAAGAATATACTGCACAAAACGAAAATAGAAAATCCAAAAACGAATAAATACATATGAAATAGATAGTAATAAATCTGTTCTACCACATATATCCCGATATACATCCAAAAATTATACCTTATTTCTTATATTTACATTTGTTGCTTGTTATGACCTTGAAAGCCGCTTCAATATTAAGATGACGTAACAAAAAATACATTTAGTACAACAATGTTGCAAGCATTTGATTATAATGATAAATAAATATAACACTACTTTTGACAAGACAGGAATTTTTTAATTTAATGAAGGAAACAGAAAAAAAAATTGTTCAATTAAAAAAGAGATTTAAGGTTGGCGAAATAGTACCACTTCTGTTGAAGTCACAGAGCGGTTAGAAATTAGAAAACAAAGCGATTGATAGTTGAGTTAGAGTCTAATTACTAGCATTTTCAGGGGAAACTCTATCGAAGAATAAGATTCAAGAGCATAATGATTTCCTCCGACATTATAAAGGAAAGCGATTTTAACTTCGAAGTTCTTTTTGCGGAACAAAACGGACAGAAAAGCACAAGGAATTAAATTTGACCGTGATCCGTTAATGGACTAAACACGGAAGGTCTGTGATATTGCTTTTGCAATTTTGATCGAGGCTTGTAATAAAGTCAGAAATGACTTTTAACTTAATTAACTCCTTTGAAAAATTGTGACTAATTTTCAAGAACGTCTCGTTACGATGCCGATCCATAAACATTACATTGTCTACAGGCCTAACGTGTTATCTAACATGAATCATTTATCCCCCACAATTAATGTTTGATTTTTTAAGGAAATGAATGAATAAAACTCCGTCTAAAATACTGGGCTGCATTTTACAATAGAACTTACGACCTGAATTGTGGCTGACACATCCTAGGCATTAATGTCGTGTATTTTTGATTGCCTGCAATTCATGGTCTCTTCACTAGGGTAGGACCAGATTAATGAATGCTAAATAATCACAAATTAATAAACAGGAAAATTAAATACCTAAGATGTGTTTGAGAGATAAAATTTTACCACCTATTCATAACGCATAGCACATGATCTGGTATGTCAGCTTGGAAGGGCTTCCTGTTTTAAAATCAGAAAAAAAGTATGGATTTTAAAACGGCACTACCTGAATTACCCATTTAGTCAACTTGTAACTGACTTTTAGTTGATTTTACCCCCCCCCCCTTTATACGCTAATATAACGCTAGAAAAGAGATATGTTTTATATTTTCCCTCACATATTAACACTTTTAATAATAATCTTTTATTTATTTCTTTATTTCTTAATTTAATACATATATTTCATGGTTGTTTTGCATTTTTTTGGTCAATATATTTAACATTTAACATATCCGTGATAGCGTGTCATTATTTAATTTTAATTCATTGCCAACCTATATCTGCCCTGATAAGTATTTTTAATTGGAAAGTCAACAAAAAAGAGCGATGTTTTATACATGATTTTATGGTCTTGGTCTTCGATCTTACAATTTTATTTGCGTAAAGAATATTCCAAAAACCTCGTTTTAACAAAATATGGACTGTCGTCGCATATGCTTTTGGTAGAGCAAGGCCGTTATAATGGAACTGTCAGATCGATGCGTATCTGCAAATATTGTAATTTAGGTAAAGTCGAGGATAAATTTAATTGAATACTTATCTGTCATTTTCATAGATGTCTACGTGTATTGTATTGAAAAAATATTACTGGTCCTTCAATGTTTAAGTTAGTTCAACTTCTTGCCATTCATAATCGCAAAACATTGTGAAATCTCGCAAATGCATCTGCGTGAGGCATGTAGAAAACGGGAATGTCAAACCACTCTACTCGGACTTCCAATAAGGTATTATTATTTACATAACTATTTGATTTAATTATTTATAGGGTTTTTCTTCCTATGAATGAACATGTACGAATAATAATTTTTTTTAGAATAACGTTAATAATGATATGTGTGCTTCTGTATTGATAAAGTGTAGTGCAATATGGGTATAATTATGTAGATGTATGTTACAACTGCATATTCATTCATATATATACATTTTAGCAAATAAACAACACAATACAAATATATGTACACTTAATATAACATAATCTTAATTATCGTTTTTATAATAAAAAAACATTTGATTTACAAAATTTATTTCTAAATATAGCAACAGGGTGCAATAAATTTAAAATCCTACTTACTGCTGTTTAAAAAATATTATGTTGTTATTGGGTCTTATGCTGCTTTAAAAAAGTGAAAAATTACCAAGAAATGCTATTAACCATGGTTAGGATTATCTTAACGAGGGTCTAGGCAATGTTGAATGGTGTATTATTCTCTACTGGATTTGTTTGTTTATCAATAGGTAGATTCTTTTTATTATATAATTTGCTTGGGAATACTTTTCCTTTAATCACTAAATTAACCATAAACGTGAAAATACCATGAATTGCAGGCAATCAAAGATACACGAATTAAATGCCTAGGATGGGTCATCCGCAATTCCCCGCGACAGATTTTTGTTCGTCGACTGACTGATCACGCACGCATACATAGAAAAATTTTCATAATGTAAACATTGTGCAAGTATTCCTAAGTAGAACAGGTGACATTTAATACCTTTGTGTTTTTATATCTCATAGTTAGTCTTTTAGAAGTAAGGAAAAACCCACCATATAGCACAGCAAGCCTCAAAAGCTTTGTATAGAGCAATGAGAAAAAGATAAAATATTTTTATTTACCAATGGACTGTGAAAGGACGAGTGCACTTATGGGCCCCGGTGAAAAGTGAAAAAATGAAGAATCAAATTAAGCATATATTTTTCCTTAACATTATCTATTGATATCTTTTCCATAAGAATTAACAAGTTTTAGCGCTGAAATTATTGTTTATGAAAAGCACGAAGCTTTAAAACATAGTAGGGGTCAGCAGACATTCGTGATTTTGTATAGTAAATCGAGGACAGGCATTCATTTTAAAGCCTTTGTTTACTGTCAGCCTAACCGAGTACAAACTTGTGGAAAAGACAATATACGCATTATACATTTAGTAAACTCCTGTGAAAGTAAGAATTTTGTACTCGGTTAGGCTGGTACCTAGAAAATGAAAAACGTATGAAAATTTCAAGGTTTTTCCTATAGCAAGCGAAATCTATTACCTGCGTGACCCATGTTTGAACTCACGCATAGAATAAATTATTTCAAACAATCACGTGGTTTCTATCCAGGTAAACGTTTGTCAAATGTGTTCACTGTAAAACATTGACACGTTTTAGATCGCTTTCCTTCATCTTTGTATGGTCAGGAATATTTGTTTGTCACTATGGTAATATGCAACTTCAAAGCTTCATTCAATTTTTTTCCAGACGTAAAATAATACATAAAGTATAATTCAGCAAACGCGCCAATCGATCCACCAACAGAGCAATGTTGATTTAAATGTCTCCTCCCTCTGATTTAAATAGACACAATTCAAGTAGGTTCGGTTCGATTTTTCCGGATTTGGATTATTTATAGGCATTTAAAAATCCTCAATTTTTTAAATTGTATTCTAATTTTGGTAAATTTAAGCGTGCATATAAAACAGAAGTATCCATGAGTGCTTAACTATTATGAGAAAAAAGCAATTTGATGATATTTTCTACATATAAACGGCACTGAAAAAGGGCCCATTCTCTATAGCTTAAGTGCACTTGTTCTTTGATCTGTTTTTATCAGTGTCATCACCCAAATCTTATTTTATGACTGTGAAGTGTGGGGATTCGAAAACACAGCTATTTTAGAGAAAGTTCATTAAAAAAATTTGAAATTTGTATGTAATATGAAGTATAGCACCCAAAAGTGTATGGTTTAAAAGGAAACCTAGCGATATCCATTTAAACTATTTGTGGCATATGATTGAAAACGTAACTTTGAAATGTATCGTTATTTTTATAAATGCTTCTCTAAGGGATTTATGCACCTAAGATTGAAGGTCCGCTATTTGCTTTTTAAAATAATATACCTTTTAGTTGCTGTCTCTTTTCGCCTCATTATACAAGTCTCTATATGTATGATAATCATTTTCAATTGTTTTTATTGCTAATAATAATAGCATTTAAAAAATAATAAGAAGAACTAGACTCTTGTTGCAAAAGCAACAAAAAGGTCTTCCGTTTTGATATACATGTATCAATTTAACTGTAAGACATTGCTTCTCTCACATAGAAAAAAAGTGGATATGATAATTAATGTGAATGATATATCCAGACGTTACTTACATGTAAAACAACGAGAATGAAAAAGAAATCAATTTTTGAAGTACTTTTTGTGACGACCGGAAGAAACGCCGAACTAAACAAAAATGTTAAGCAATTGTACAATCATTTGTCAATCTTTCCTCAAAGTTTGGTTGTTCACGGCTCTGCCAAATCTAAGATCTCTTAGAAACAATATTTTTTGTCTCGGGACCGAAACGGACGAACGAAAGTGATTAATAAAAACAAAAGCTGGTATTTCTCGTGCATTTGCTTAATGTACATCACTGTTTATCAGGCTAGATGAAATTCCAAGAAAGTCAGTTAAACTTGTTAAAAACAGGATTTGTTTGAACCCTTCCGGTAAGAACCGGAAGTGACAGTTCACAAAATTAAACCCGTTAAACACATCCCCAATCAAAATTCTATCAATCATGAAAGATTCGTGTCTCAATCACTTACAATGACGAAAATCTCGCGGACATCAAATTTGTTAAAAGGAAAGCTACATAGGGATATTTGAGATATCTCACCGGAAGTAAAATTTATTTGCCAATTTAACATTATATAGATGACATATGTAAGATTGTATACTGATATTTTCATTTTATGTAAAATGAATAAAACAAATTTTTGAAGAGCTTCCGGTGACGACCGGAAGTTACGCCGAACAAAACAAAATAGTGTATATACATGTACATACATAGGTCTATCATCTCACAAAGTTTTTGAGATCTCCAGCAATCAAGGTTTTTTGTCTCGGGACAGGAAACGGACAAACGGAAGTGCTCAATGTAAATTGTAATTAATATTTTTTTGTACTTGCCCTTTCTACTTAATTTTTCATCGACTTCACTACAAATATCAAAGGAAAACAGTTAAACTGATAAACAGCTTTATTTGTTTGGACTCTTCCTGTGTGGACCGGAAGTGACAGAAGACAAAACGAAAGCGAGTAAACACATCTTCAATCAAATGTCTATCATCCATGAAAGTTTTGTGCTTTGATCACTTATAGTCTCTGAGATCTCGTTTGTACAAAATGTGTTTCAAAAAAGGTACCTGAGATATTTGAGATATCTCACCGGAAGTAGAATTTTTTTGTTGAGTTAAAATCGCATAGATAACCTATGCATAGATTTATACTTATATATTTATTTTATGGAAAAGGAATTTTATGAGTAAAAAAAGTTATTTTTGAAGTGCTACCGGTGACGACCGGAAGTTACGACGAACAAAACAAAAAAGTGTGAACACATCTACCGCTATGGGTCTATCATCCCACAAAGTTTTGATGTTCAAGTCTTTATCGTTTTTGAGATCTCGTTGATACAAGCTTTTTCAACGCGGGACAGGAAATGGACAAACGGAAGTGCTCAATCTAAATTGTATTTAATATTTCTTGTATACTTGCCCTTTGTACTTCATTTCTCATCCAGCACACTACAAATATCAATGGAAAAAAGTTAAACTGATAAACAGTTCGATTTGTTTGAACCCCTCCTGTGTGGACCGGAAGTGACGGAAGACAAAACAAAACCGGTTAAACACATCTTCAATCAAATGTCTATCATCCATGAAAGTTTTGTGCTTTGATCACTTATAGTTTCTGAGATCTCGTTTGTAAAAAATGTGTTTCAAAAAAGGTACCTGAGATATTTGAGATATCTCACCAAAAGTAGAATTTTTTTGTTGAGTTAACATCGCATAGATAACGTATGCATAGATTTATACTTATATATTTATTTTATGGAAAAGGAATTTTATGCGAAAAAGAAGTTATCTTTTAAGTGCTTCCGATGACGACCGGAAGTTACGACGAACAAAACAAAACAGTTTAAACACATCTACAGCTATAGGTCTATCATCCCACAAAGTTTTGATGTTCAAGTCTATGCCGTTTTGGAGATCTCGTTGATACAAGCTTTTTCAACGCGGGACAGGAAACGGACGACCGGAAATGATTTTTGACAAAATCAAAAAATCATCTCGAGATATTGTCATTCTCTTTCATTTTAGAAAATTTCAGATAAATCTATCCAGTCATCTCTGAGAAATCTTCTGGACAAAAACTTGGAAAAAAATAATAATAATAACTAGACTCTTGTTGCAAAAGCAACAAAAAGGTCTTCCGTTTTAATATACATGAATCAATTTAACCCTAGACATTGCTTCTCTTACATATAGAAAATAGTTAATATGATAAGTATTGTAAATGATATATCCAGACGTTACTTCCATGTAAAACAACGAGATTGAAAAAGAAATCAATTTTTGAAGTACTCTTTGTGACGACCGGCAGTAATGCCTAACTAAACAAAACAGGTTATAAAGTTTGGTTTTTAAAAATATGATTTATTTGAATCCTTCCGGTGAAGACCGGAAGTGGCAGTTGACAAAATAAAACCCACTGAACATATCATCAATCAAATGTCTATCATTCATGAAAGCTTTGTGTCTCATTCACTTACAGTGACAAAAATCTTGCGGGCATTAAATTTGTAAAAGGGAAAGCTACATAGAGATATTTGAGATATCTCACCGGAAGGAACAGTTATTTGAAAATTTAACATTATACAGATGACACATCTAGGATTGTTTACTGATATATTCATTCCATGTAAAAGAAATAAAAAAGAAAAAAAAATATTAGTTGTAGTGCTTCCGGTGAGAACCGGAAGTTACGCCAAACAAAATAAAATAGTTTTAAAAAATTGTACATATATAGCTCTATCATCCCACAAAGTTTGATTGTTCAAGTCGACATCGTTTATGAGATCTCGTCGAAATAAGGTTTTTTTGTCTCGGGACAGGAAACGGACAAACGGAAGTGTTTAATGTAAATTGTATTAAATATTTCTTGTATACTTGTCTTTTGTACATTATTGTTCATCGAGCTCACTACAAATATAAAAGAAAAACAGTTAAACTGATAAAAAGTTCGATTTGTTGGAACTCCTCTTGTGTGGACCGGACGTGACGGAAGAGAAAATGAAACCGGTTAAACATATCTTCAATAAAATGTCTATCATCCATGAACGTTTTGTGCTTTGATCACTTATAGTTTCTAAGAACTCGTTTGTACAAAATGTGTTTCAAAAAGCTACCTGAGATATTTGAGATATCTAACCGGAAGTAGAATTTTTTTGTTGATATAACATTGCATTGATAACGTATGTATAGATTTATACTTATATATCTATTCTATGGCAAAAGAATTTAAAGCGTAAAAATAGTTATTTTTGAAGAGCTTCAAGTGACGACCGGAAGTTACGCCGAACAAAACAGAATAGTTTAAACACATGTATATACAAAGGTTTATTATCCCACAAAGTTTTATTGTTCAAGTTGTCACCGTTTTTGAGATCTCATCGAAATAAGGTTTTTTGTCTCGGGACAGGAAACGGACAAACGGGAGTGCTTAATGTAAATTTTATTAGTTATTTTTTGTATACTTGCCCTTTGCATTTTATTGTTCACCGAGCACACTACAGATATCAAAGACAAAAAATTAAACTGATAAACAGCTCGATTTGTTTGAACTCTTCCTGTGTGGACCGGAAGTGACGGAAGACAAAATAAAACCGGTTTAACACATCCTCAATCAAAAGTCTATCATCCATAAAAGTCTTGTGCTTTGATCTCTTATAGTCACTGATATCTCGTTTGTACAAAATGTGTTTCAAAAAAGCTACCTGAGATATTTGAGATATCTCACCGGAAGTGGAATTTTGTTGTTGATTTAACATCGCAAAGATTACTTTTGTATAGATTTATGCTTAAATATTTATTCTATTGAAAAGGAATTTAATGCGTAAAAAATGTTAATTTTGAAGTACTTCCGGTGACGACCGGAAGCTACGACGAACAAAACAAAATAGTTTAAACACATCTACAGTTAAAGGTCTATCATCCAACAAAGTTTGGATGTTCAAGTCTCTACCGTTTCTGAGATCTCGAATGTACAAGCTTTTTCAACGCGGGACAGGATACAGACGGCCGGAAATGATTTTTGACAAAATGAAAAAAAAACACCTCGAGATATTAACACTTTCTATTAGTCCGAAAATTTTCAAGAAAATCTATCCAGCTATCTCTGAGAAATCTTGTGGACAAAAAAAGGGGAAAAAAATAATAATAACTAGACTCTTGTTGCAAAAGCAACAAAAAGGTCTTCCGTTTTGATATACATGAATCAATTTAACCGTAGACATTGCTTCTCTTACATAGAGAAAATAGTTAATATGATTAGTATTGTAAATGATGTATCCAGACGTTACTTCCATGTAAAACAGCGAGATTGAAAAAGAAATCAATTTTTGAAGTACTCTCTGTGACGACCGGAAGTAATGCCGAACTAAATAAACAGGTTACAAAGTTTGGTTGTTAAAAATTTGATTTATTTGAATCCTTCCGGTGAAAACCGGAAGTGGCAGTTGACAAAATAAAACCCACTAAACATATCATCAATCAAATGTCTATCATTCATGAAAGCTTTGTGTCTCATTCACTTACAGTGACAAAAATCTTGCGGGCATCAAATATGTAAAAGGGAAAGCTTCATAGAGATATTTGAGATATCTCACCGGAAGGAACAGTTATTTAAAAATTTAACATTATAAAGATGACACATCTAAGATTGTATACTGATATATTTATTCCATGTAAAAGAAATAAATAAAGAAAAAACATAATTTTTGTAGTGCTTCCGGTGACAACCGGAAGTTACGCCGAACAAAATAAAATAATTTAAAAACATGTACATATATAGGTCTATCATCCCACAAAGTTTGATTGTTCAAGTCGACATCGTTTATGAGATCTCGTCGAAATAAGGTTTTTTGTCTTGGGACAGGAAACGGACAAACGGAAGTGTTCAATGTAAATTGTACTAAATATTTTTTGTATACTTGTCTTTTGTACATTATTGTTAATAGACCTCACTACAAATATCAAAGGAAAACAGTTCAACTGATAAAAAGTTCGATTTGTTTGAACTCCTCTTGTGTGGACCGGAAGTGACGGAAGACAAAATGAAACCGGTTAAACATATCTTCAATAAAATGTCTATCATCCATGAACGTTTTGCGCTTTGATCACTTTTGGTTTCTGAGAACTCGTTTGTACAAAATGTGTTTCAAAAAAGCTACCTGAGATATTTGAGATATCTCACCGGAAGTAGAATTTTTTTGTTGATATAACATTGCATTGATAACGTATGTATAGATTTATACTTATATATATCTATTCTATGGCAAAAGAATTTAATGCGTAATAATAGTTATTTTTGAAGAGCTTCCGGTGACAACCGGAAGTTACGCCGAACAAAACAGAATAGTGTAAACACATGTACATACATAGGTCTATCATTCCACAAAGTTTTATTGTTCAATTTGTCACCGTTTTTGAGATCTCATCGAAATAAGGTGTTTTGTCTAGGGACAGGAAACGGACAAACGGACGTGCTTAATGTAAATTTTATTAGTTATTTTTTGTATATATGCCCTTTGCATTTTATTGTTCATCGAGCACACTACAAATATCAAAGACAAAAGGTTAAACTGATAAACAGCTCGATTTTTTTTTAACTCTTCCTGTGTGGACCGGAAGTGACGGAAGACAAAATAAAACCGGTTAAACACATCCTCAATCAAATGTCTATCATCCATAATAGTCTTGTGCTTTGATCTCTTATAGTCACTGATATCTCGTTTGTACAAAATGTGTTTCAAAAAAGCTACCTGAGATATTTGAGATATCTCACCGGAAGTAGAATTTTGTTGTTGATATAACATCGCAAAGATTACTTTTGTGTAGATAAATGCTTAAATATTTATTCTATTGAAAAGGAATTTAATGCGTAAAAGTTGTTAATTTTGAAGTACTTCCGGTGACGACCGGAAGTTACGACGAACAAAACAAAATAGTTTAAACACATCTACAACTATAGGTCTATCATCCCACAAAGTTTGGATGTTTAAGTCTCTACCGTTTTTGAGATCTCGAATGTACAAGCTTTTTTAACGCGGGACAGGAAACGGACGACCGGAAATAATTTTTGACAAAATGAAAAAAACACCTCGAGATATTAACACTTTCTATTAGTCCTGAAAATTTCAAGAAAATCTATTCAGCCATCTCTGAGAAATCTTGTGGACAAAAAAAGGGGAAAAAAAAAATAATAATAATAAAAAACCTTACAATCACTATAAGGTCTTCCGTTGGAAACGGAAGACCTTAACTAGACTCTTGTTGCTATAGCAACAAAAAGGTCCTCCGTTCCTCATGTATTAATCTGCACAAAAAATCCAGTTATCTTGTAAACAGAAAATGGATACATGTACATTTTGTCTTTCCTCAAAGTTTGGATGTTCAAGTTTTCGTTAGTTATAATATCTCGTTGAAAAAAGGTTTTTATCTAGGGACCGGAAACGAACAAACGGAAGTGATTTAAAAAACGGAAAGTATATATGTTAGTTCATTTACCTACGTACGTTACTGTTCATCACATTGAGTAAAATGTTTCTAAAAAAGTTAAAAGTTTAAAAAAAAGTTTTATTGCTTTTGAACATTTCAAGTATTAACCGGAAGTGACGTAGGACCCAATGAAACCCATTAAACACATGTTCAATCAATGTCCATTATCTATATAAGTCTTGATCTATCACAGTTTCTTGTGGGTACTTTGTTTTTAAAAAAGAAGGCTACCTGAGATATTTGAGATGTCTCATCGGAAGTAGATCTTTTTTTTACCATGTGTAGATGACTTTTTGTATTTCTATAGCTAAAATGTTACTTCAATGCTAAATAACCAAAATACTTTTAAAAATATCAAAATTGGGTGTACTTTCTGTGACGACCGGAAGTTACGCCAGATAAAACAAAATAGTGTTAACACATGTACATACATAGGTCTATCATTCCACAAAGTTTGGTTGTTCAAGTCGTTACTGTTTTTGAGATCTCGTCGAAATCAGGTTTTTGGTCTCTGGACAGGAAACGGGCAAACGCAAGTGTTCAATGTAAATTGTATTCAATATTTCTTGTATACTTGCCTTTTGTACATTATTTTTCATTTATCTAACTTAAATATATCAAAGGAAAACAGTTAAACTGATAAACAGCTCGATTTTTTTAACTCTTCCGGTATGGACCGGAAGTGACGGAAGACAAAATGAAACCGGTTAAACACATCTTCAATCAAATGTCTATCATCTATGAAAGTTTCGTGTCTTGATCGCTTATAGTTTCTGATATCTCGCGGGTACAAAATGTGTTTTAAAAAAGCTACCTGAGATAATTGAGATATCTCACCGGAAGTAGAAATATTTTGTTGATATTACATCGCAGAGATTTCCTTTGTATAGATTTATTCTTATATATTTATTCTATTGACAAAAAATTTGATGCGTAAAAAAAATATTTTTTAAGTGCTTCCGGTGACGACCGGAAGTTATGACGAACAAAACAAAAGTGTTTAAACACATCTACAGCTATAGGTCTATCATCCCACAAAGTTTGAATGTTTAAGTCTTTACCGTTTCTTAGATCTCGATGTGACAAGCTTTTTGTCGCGGGACAGGAAACGGACGACCGGAAGTGAATTTAGAAAATTTTTAATTAAAACCCTCTAGATCTTTTTATTTTCTGTCATTCCTGAAAATTTTATAAAAATCCATCAAGACATCTCTGAGAAATTCACGAGAGAAAAAGGGGAAAAAAATGATAATAATAATAATAATAACTAGACTCTTGTTGCTATAGCAACAAAAAGGTCTTCCGTTCCTCATGTATTAATATGCACAAGAAATCCAGTTATATTGTAAACAGAAAATGAATATAATATATATAAGTTTTGTGTCTTGATCTATCATAGTTTCTGAGATCTTATTTATTCTTTGTTTTAAAAAAAGAAGGCTATCTGAGATATATGAGATGTCTCACCGGAAGTAGAACATTTTTTTACCATGTGTAGATGACTTTTTGTATTTCTATAGCTAAAATGTTACTTATACGCTAAATAACCAAAATATTTTTAAAAATATCAAAATTGGGTGTACTTCCTGTGAAGATCGGAAGTTACGCCGGATGAAATAAAATAGTGTTTACACGTGTCCATACACAGGTCTATAATCCTACAAAGTTTGGTTGTTGAAGTCGTTACCGTTTTAGAGATCTCGTCGATATAACGTTTTTTGTCTCGGGACAGGAAACGGACAAACGGAAGTGCTTAATGAAATTTAAATTTTTTATATCTTGTTACTTTCCTCTTTTACATTATTATTCATCGAAGTAGCTAAAACTATCAAATTAAAACAGTTTAACGGATAAACAGTTTGATTTGTTTGAACTCTTCCGCTGTGGACCGGAAGTGACGGAAGACAAAATGAAACTGTTTAAACACATCTTCAATCAAATGTCTATGTTTAGTAAAAGTTTCGTGTCTTGATCACGTACAGTACCTGAGAACTTGCGGGTACAAAATATGTTTTAAAAAAGCTTCCTGAGATAATCGACATATCTCACCGGAAGTAGAATTTTTTTGTTTATTCAACATTGTATAGATGGCATATAAAAGGATCTATACTAATATCTTTATTCTATGGAAAATAAATTAAATACGTAAAAACAAAAAAATTTGAAGAGCTTCCGGTGACGACCGGAAGTTACGCCGAACAAAACAAAAATGTTTAAACACATCTACAACTATAGGTCTATCATCCCACAAAGTTTGGGTGTTCAAATCTTTATCGTTTCTGAGATCTCGATGTGACAAGCTTTTTGTCGCGGGACAGGAAACGGACGACAGGAAATGAATTTTCAAAAAATGAAAAAATCGCCTAGAGATATGATCATTTTCTATCAATCCTGAAAATTTCAAGTAAATCTATCCAGCCATCTCTGAGATATCTTGTGGACAAAAACTGGGAAAATAATAATAATAATAATAATAATAAAAAACATTACAATCACTAGAAGGTCTTCCGTTGTAACGGATGACCTTTATAAAAAACATTACAATCACTATAAGGTCTTCCGTTGGAAACGGAAGACCTTAAAAATATGTTTTTAAAAAAGACAAGTAAGCAGTAAAAAACAAACCATTTTTTTAAAAACAAGTTTTGCATTTTAAAAGTAATGTAGTAGATAACAAATTGAAACTACTACATATAATCACAAAATTAAAAAAAGGTAACAGGAACAATCTAACTTACATCTAGAAAGAAAATACTTTATAATCTACAACTATCGGTAAATGTACATTGCTTGGAGACACTGTCAGCTGCTCGAATTATTGTCAACGGCAGGCGGAATGTCTACTGCATCAAGGACATGCTCACTCGAATCAAGCGCACCGTACTTCCTTCCCTTTTGACAGGGACCAATTACACCCAGTAAGGTACATTGTTTGTGGTCTTTTAGACGTGGTGAATATTGACTCTATCAGATATAATATTGCCTTTTTTTTTAAAGCAGAAAGCTTTCAAAAAAGGATGTTTAATTCTTTTGCTTTATCATAATGAAAAAAATTCTTAACTTAATAATGTCATTAATAATATGTCTATATTTATAGTGTATTGAGTAATTTTGTAAGAATTGTTTCAAAAATGTTTATGGCTTTGTAATCTTTCTGTTGATCATAAAAAATGAATCTAAACCCCTTTTTAATTTCAATATTTTGAAGTATTCCTCATAGATATACATAAAAGCAAATAAGTCTATATAATCCTTCACATATTATTTTAAATTGTGACCATCCCCCTTTCAGAATTTTTAATAATAGCGGCAAATATAAAAATCTGATATAAAAGAAAATCATCATGTACCTACAAAGATTAAAGATATTTTTATAAAATTAGATTTAAAGAAAATATTTTATGTCAATATTAAATCAACGGCGTTAAAAATCGCTTACGGTTAATCTAATAGGTAATATTTTAACCATCTTGGCTCCTTTCTGTATAATAAAAGAAACTTGCATTGGCATTCTCAATCAGTATATTGTTTCTCATTCGAATATTTACAAGAATTGACAAGGACGTACATAGGCATGTGTTTTTTAACATGAAATGGAAATCAGATAATTTATTAAAAACAGAATATACATGTGTTTGTACAAAATACTTTTGGAGCATTACGGGTATGTCAATAAGAATAACATTGTAGTTCGAAAAAATATTTAATAAACGTTAAATTCTGAGAGGATTAATTTTTTTATAACTTTTATCGTAACTATCATGTCTATAAACAGTGAAATGTGTATTGAACTTTGGTGTATTTTCAGCACAATGCCTGAACTACATATCAATGGTCGGATTCTATATCATAACTCTTCCCTGGAGAAAAATGCTATTGGAGCCAGTTATGATACCAGTTCCAAAGAGCTAGAGCCACGAAGCATCAAAATGTGCCTTAAATTTTTCACAAAACTCAAGTTTGAATTAAAACAAATTGTAATTACTTAAAATGTAGGGCACAATATTCTGCTTCTATGCATATGAAATTTTTTCACTTCGGCCCCATCGTTTAGCACATGCGCATCATCAAACATACTATGATCCGGTTTAATGGTCATAGGGCGAACACTCAACTCAACAATTGCTATCGGCACTACGACAAATAGTATGGATACCGAAAATTCATTCTGTGGAATTGTTTTCTCTATTTTCTGTTTTTGTCTTGCTTTGGTCATTATAATTTCGATCGGAATGTGTCTCATCAGAAAAAGACAGAAAACGAAAACACGAGAGAGTCAGGAATTCATTTCAAATGAAGCCTCTATCGCCTCCCAATTCCATGCAAACTTGACACTGAACAAACACCATATAAATGATTACTTTTTTTGAAATTGATATTTGCTTTGGATTCTTCATTTTTCGCTTAGGCAGAATTTTGTAGATAAATCAATGAATGTATTTTTTTAGCTCTCTCTTTTTTATTTTGTATATTGTTACATGGAATATTGTAATCATTTAATATTCATTCGTTTGATGAGATATTGGCGCTTCTGATTGGTCGAAATTTTTTTTATTGCCAGCAAACAAAATGCAATTTTATTAAAATAAAAACTTGAAAGTTTAACCGTAAGAAATAAACAATACACAATATTTAATTCACTTAAGGTAGCTCCATACTGGTAAAATTCTCTGAGGAAAGTTAAAAAACCGAACTGATTTCGACTTAATAGACTTAAATGTCATCAATTGTTAGAAAAAATATACATGTCATCACACTTTTTGAGATGCCAGATAAACATAAACTAAAGCATATTTTAGCATTAGAAAAATGTATTTTTTTTTTTTTGTTAAAAGTAAAATCTTGTAGGCAGAAATTAGTTTTTCTTGTTTAATTTTAATGTCAACTTTATCAGAAAACTAGAATTACAAAAATATTTTAAAATTAATCGTTGAAATAAGAAAAATTATAGCATTTAGACATACAACTGACAGAAAAGTCAGAAAAAGAGTTATTTCCCCTTTGCATACATAAAATATATAAAAATTTGGAAATTTAGAATAAAATTAAGTGCGAAAATATCTTGAACTTACCAATAATTTTAATTACATCCATGTGATTATATTCACATAAGATATATAAAACTATCTTGCACAATTTTTAAAGAATTCAAAGTTTTACAAAAAAATGTGACGTCACAGAACACTGGATCTACTTTAATAGAAAATTAAGCATCTTCTCACAATTTAGTCTGCTTGAGATCAATCAACATTACTGCGAGGCTGGCTGTTCCTTTTCAAGAATAATTATCAAGAACATATAGGCATATGCACTTTCACGGTAACACTGCTGTTCAAATTTGGTAACGATGATTTTTTAAATTTTCACACGTACATGATCGGTCCTCAGATTAAGCATTGTTAAACAAAGCTATGAATAATGCATCATCTCATTCGGCTAATTCCAAGCGGCATATATACCTGAAGTACATCACCTGCTATCTAGTTACCACAACGTTTACAAAAGTTGCTTATACAAATTATTCTTTGTCAACTATTTTCGTCCACGATCACCTCTCCTTGGATGGTCATATCCAGTTGCATATTCCAGCGATCTCACATGACGAATCTTTGTGTACAGTGAATAAATCACAAGCTATCGCATGTATTTTCCTTTCGTTTTCAATTCAGTCGGTTCAGATTTTAACTCACTATTTGTGTTTAATCTATTAAATCCAGCTCAATAACCCTTAGCTCTGTATCAGCTGAAGGCGCATCCATTTTGAATATTGTTGCTGTTGTTGTTTTGTTGTCAGTTGTTTTGTACGCGCCGCTTCATTTACATTATTTACATTTTTGATCAATGGCACCTCACATATTTTGATTTGAAAATGTTTAATTAAATGATAAGAAATAAAGATATTAACTTTTCTATTGATCTTTTTCATCACGCGCATTAATGAAGTTTTCCGGTCAATTTTTTCTTTGATACGTCGATCAATAGAAAAATTATTATCTTCGTTTCTTAATTCTTGTATATTATTTATCATGATTAATAGAACAGTCGCGCAATTGCACCTAAAATGTAATTATTACTTTTCTTGAAAAATCGAAATGCAACCGACTAGAGCCGTAAACTAAAGCATTGAAAATCCCCGCACATTTTTAAAATTTGCTATAATCTATTCAATTACTTACCAACGACGTTTTAACTGCCCTTAAGGCCGTTGCGGATATATAAGTAAAACCTTCTACACATTGCAGTTATCTCGTAAGGGATAATGGATTTGTTTCAAGAAAATAATATAAAGACATTAAGGAGAAAAGAGGACCGAATCCTTATAGATTCACCTTATATTGCCATTAACATTACTGAGCATCAAAGTATATCAAATGAGTATAAGGAGAACCGCTACAACATTCAGATTTAGAGGCACATATCTATGTTTGTCGAAAATTAAAAAAATTAAATCAAAAGACGGTAAAATCAAATAAAAAATCTCTGTGTATGTTGACAGAGAATTTAAAATATCGGCGAGAAACATATTGGCACAAGCTCTGAAGATTTGTCTCGCACTTGAGGTGTAACAGTTATTCGCCAACCAAACCGTTATGAACCGACAAAACACTCGACAACCTGTTGATAATGATGTTCCGTACTGTGTACTGTATGAAGACACGTGATCGTGTGGAAACCTGTATTGAAAGTTTGGTAAGAAGGAAATGGGTTTACTGTATTAACAGAGTGGGGTTTTTGCGTTGCAATTTGTGAAAAGTTTAGTAATGCTAAGAACGAACTATATCGAGTATATATAAACGATGTCATGTATACAATATATAGTATATATAACGGACTCTACATGAAAAAAAATATAACGAACCATTATTAAACTAACAATTACTGTTCTTATGTTTTTTATAATTAAAGAACATTTATAAAATTTAAAACAATGTAAGTAAACTACTTGGATGATAACGTTGTCAGTTAAACTGAAAATTCGCATATAAATAGTCACAATTAAGAAAAATACATGGAAGCAGACATTTTTCATTCTAGTTATCTCCGTAACAATAAGACATTTTTATAAAGATAAATAAAAGTTTTCCAATTCTAAACTTTAAAAAATATATAATTATGGACTTTTCCTTTCCTATATAATATTGTTTACGTTAAATAATCTAATTTATACATGCAGATTTGATGGTAGTTAAAACTCCAGTCTCCATATTTAAGTAGTAATATAAGTTTCCTCATGCATATGTAATTTGAATGTGTCGATGTGAGTAGAACTCTCTAAGTGACACATGGAATCTTAGGGGATTAACGTTTACTTATACATGTACTGTGGTTTCACAGTATAAGCTAAATACAAAATTTTCGTCAATTATGTTGTTAAGTTGATCCAAATATTTTACAGCTCCTTGATATGCACTGTAGTAACGCGAAATAAAATATCAACGCAAATTGTAATAAACCTACATTATTACATTTTGCGTTACTACATTCTGCGTCGGGGTCAACGCTAAATGTAATGATAGTGTTTTATTACGCTCCGCTACAGTGCTGCGCTTTCTGAAAACAAATTGTATTTATAGAATCACTGGCCACGAATTCACGAATTCTTGAAACTCAATCCCCAGGAATATAAATTGAAGTTTAATTTTAACTATAATTATTTCCTCTTGACATTAGAAATATTAATATTAACGTTGTTACCACTGAGAACAATATCTGCAAACGTAAATGTAGATTCTGAGTTACATTTATAGGAAATGTCATTTTTTAAGTGATGAAATTATCTTTAAAATAATGGGAAGGACTAAAAAATTCCGGATGAAATGACATTTAAAACAATGCTTAATTAGAAAATTATCTGAAAAATGCATTGTCTTTCTCAACATGTACATAAAAATACGCATGTGAATATCATTCATATATACTCTATCGTTACTTGCTCTGTTAAGAGGCGGTAGGGTGATGAGGAGGGGGTCCGGACCCTCGCCTCCAAAGATTTAAAACTAGGAACCCCCTAACCCGGGAAGATATAACTCATATTGCTCATTACAGTGTTTTTGTTGTAACTCCAATGGAAACATATATTTAGCTTCAAAACACTTCAGTGCACGACAAATCGAAGCAGCTCAACATTCAAAACACTTAACCTTTCAAATCGTAATAACGAGTTATCGGCCAAGCAAAGAAAGACAACCCCATTATTATTAGGATTTTTTTTTTTATATAAATGTGTTCTGTCTGTCTTTGATGTCTTGATGACTTACCGATCTAACACATTTTCACAGCGTGAATAAAAATATGCCAACTGCTCTGATATCTCTAAAGAGTAAAGGCAAAGGTTGCCCCCCCCCCCCCCCCTTACCATTGGTGTCATACCAAGTTTACCTCGTAATTTTACTCGCAATTCATATCTGAATATTTACAGCTACCCAATATTAATCCTTCTATTTCTTACAGAAACTTATAGTTAATTCATAGCTCTTTAGAAACAACCAGACTAAAATCTACAAGATTCACAGTTAAATGGAGACTGGCAGGTCTCACATCTACACGCCCCTATTTGGTTGCTTCTTTTATCTAACGTACTAATGCACGTTAACAATAATTAAGTGAGGTTTACTTACTTTTTAGGACCCGTTTACTAATTTGAAATGGAAGATATGTATATTAGCAATAAAATTATTTATTTCTTTTTTGATGATCCATGCGGGCTATGAAGGTAACGAATATTGCGGAATAAATTTACACATCCCGCTAACGTGGGTTATGTATTTTTAAACAATGTTGCAACCTTCATTTTTCACACCTACGCTTTATTTTGATTTTCTAGTTTTTTGTCGTATTTTTAGAAGTCTCATTCTTAATAAAAATTATG
This sequence comes from Magallana hongkongensis, assembly GCA_015776775.1. NCBI lineage: Eukaryota > Metazoa > Mollusca > Bivalvia > Ostreida > Ostreidae > Magallana > Magallana hongkongensis. Next base: position 1,134,511 of record VIAA01000019.1, on the reverse strand, counting down.
GTTGGTAAGTAATTTTGGCGATTATTTCTTTACTTTAAATGCAACAAACTCTTGCTATAGATAATCATAAATCAATCAGTAATCCAACTTCAATCGTCATTATGTACAGCGTGAATAAAAAAAGTTGGAAAATCGGCAGCAAATTCATATTACCAGTTTTGCGGTTTTCCATCGTGTGATACAATAGCCCGCTGATATCATAACTGAATCGGATTACTAAATGAGCCCCTCTAGTTCCTTGAGTAAAAAATTAATTAGAAGAAATGGCGTCACAGCAGCATTAAACTATATTCCTATGAGCTTAATTTTTCTTGTTAAAATGGGAAAAGTTATTTAGAGGCCCAGATCCGAGAAGAATTACATTGTTGTCATCCTGTACAAAAACTAGTTTGATATATCGGCATATTCCTTAGAGTAAAGAAATCATTCTTCAAATAGAATAAAATTATTTGTTAAATCTTATAAAGTTTTAAGTTACTGATACATGCAGGCTTATCATTAAATCTTTTTTACATCAAAATACAATTTAAAAAGATACAGCTAGCGTTTGCTTGGCATGTACTGCTTCACATTTCAACTACGTGTCGGGGATAGACAACTCATTGGATAAAAATAATATATCATCGCAAATCATGAAAGATACTATGAATATCATAATTATCTATATTCTGCTAACATTGGATCAGCTAAATAAAGATAACTCTAGTCTACAACACATACCATACCGTTGTCTGAAAATTACAGTACATGCATATATTATGAAAACCAAACATATAGCTTTACTGTTGCGTATAAATCAATCAGTGATAACTATTTATACAACGGCAACATTCAAAGATAAAATGGGCTACTTTATGATGAAAGATTAAAAAAAAGCGAAATATACTTTCATGTTAATAAATAACTGCTTATGAAAGTAAATTAATGATAACAATAGACACGGCAAAAGGCATACAAGAAAAATACCAGACAAATTCCCCCTCTCTCTCACACACACATAGTACACATACCCCCTCTCTCCAAAAACACCCCAACAACAAACAATAAAAACTAAACAACAATGAGATTAACAAAACAAACCCTTCCCCTACATTAATAGAACCCCCCCCCCCCCCCAATCCACAACCAGCATTTTCGTAAAGAACGATTTGTATCTGTTAAGTATCCTATCTGTGGATAGAGTAGCTTTCACGATAAGTAGGTTCTCTGTCTACCATTTACTTTTCCTGACCATCCATTCTTAAGTACAAAACGAGTAAAAGATCACTGCCACCAGAAACATGGAGAACAAAATTAATCTGATACTATATGCTGTCTGAACGATACTTAGAGGAATTTTTCCTAACACAGTCTTAAACCTGATTGAAGTTTGAATTGGTGTTTTCGTAAATATTACCATTCTTGTAATGTACTTTGTCGATAAAAGCATGAATAGGTACTTTGTTCCTATCTTGGCCTTGCTCGACCTCATCGGATTTCTATCAAACGTGCTTCACTTTCACCTGGATGAGATACATCTACCCTGGTACCAATCTCCGAAAAACTTTTGTGTTCCTTGATGATAATAATATCCGGCGGATTTTCTCCTCATCTAATTTTTGCTATCGCGCTGCAGAAATATTTGACGATTTGCCGCCCATTTGGTCAGCAGATGACGAGAAAGTACTGCAGAATCGCTGTTGTGACCAATTTTCTTTTCTCGTTTGAATATGCAGCTCCTGTGTTAAAGTTTCAAGGGCTGAACAAACTATGACGATTCAGTACTTGTCATTTGTACGACGGTTCCGATGGATACAGTGTGTTGGTTCCTTACTTAGGATCCTTGCTGCTTCTTTCGTTTATAAATATCGTTGCAATATTTTGTTTGTACATTCCCGTAGCCAAAACTATCTATAGAACCCCGAGTGAACCCAAATTTTCAAAATCCAAACCCAGAGTAAACCCCAAATAAACACAAAATTAAAAGTAAACCCGATCGGTACTATATGTCTAAAAACCGATTCAACAGTGCTGTTTTCTGTTATCGTGTTAACCTTCAAAACCGTAATGCAAATCCCTACATGTACTGGTTTCAGATTTCGGAAAGAACTTATGTAAACAGTTAAGATGTAGAAGGGATAAAAAAGACTTTAATTATCATTAGCCCTAGTACTTTGGAAATTCAGGTTACACGAAGAACCACTTGATTAGTTTTAAATTTACGAATTTATGTACACGTTAGATTACATTATTTTTAAAATTATTACGATAACGAACGTTTGATTCATTTAAAATATACATGTAGATCTAAATGTAGCAACATGATGCAATGAATGCAAAATCCCACTAACAGCTAAATAAAGAACCATGACAACGATTATCTTATCAAGTGTCTAGGCAATGTTGAATGATAAATTATTTTCTGTTGGATTTGTTTGTTGACCAATAAATCGATTTTCTTATGAGCATTCTTTTGATTATACTATTTACTTGAGAATAAGTTTGCTTTAATCACTGAAATACACACAAAAATGAAGATATCGTGAATCGCAGGCTTTAAAACATACACGACTTTAAATGCATAGAATTGATCATCCAAAATTCTCAACGAAAGAACTTTGCTGATCGACTGACTGATCTAAGCGCTCGCGTATATACTTTTTTTAAAAGCGTATTCTTAAGTGGAACACGAGGCATTTAAATATTAAGCTGTTATTATGTTCAATAGTAATGACTCATTTAAAAGTACGAAAAAACCCACATATAACACAGTAAGCAATAAGATTTGTATGGAACATGTAGAAAAAATAAAGCATTTTTATTTTAATTTATCTGTTTAATAGTGTTATTAGCCCAATCTTTTTTTATGACTGGGAAGTGCAGGGATAGAAAATACAGATATTTTAGAGCAAGCTCATTTAATGTTTCTGAAAATTGTACTAGTACCTGGTATCCCCATTTGTTTGGCATACAGGGAAACTGAACAATATCTTTTAATTTTATCGAAGTAGGAACATATTTACTTTTTATCCATAATTGATAATATTCAAAATAGACCATTACTGCATATAGCATTATTTCTCACTCATGAAATAATTAACCTCTATCCGCTCGAAATTGAACCACCTGAGCCCTTCATCTTTGTACAGTAAAACATGACATAACACATAGGTATGTTGCACTCTGCCACTTTTGTGACTTTATTGTTAACCAAATTTGGTTTGAAATAATCAGGAAAATGACAATAGATGAGTATATAACAATAATTAATAAGTTCATAAAATTAATCATAAAATTATGAATATTTAATTCTTTACCCATAATATTTTACAACTAAAATAATCCATAACTCCCATTACTGATGTAATCAATGATGTGATTGATTAGATAATTTATGAAAAACATAATCCTTGTGGTCTGAAAGCGCCATGCTTAATAAAGAAAAAAGAAAATACACAAGAATTTTTCGTTTTTATAAACATGTTTATAAAAAAGGAAGGTGGAGGGGTGGAGGTGGTTTATAGATCGCTTTGAAAATTTTCAATGCTTAGCTATCGGCGTCCTGAAAGAAGTGAGAACCCACGCTATTAAAATGACGCTCCCAAGATTTTACCGCGGAATAAATTCATTGGTTACCTCCGGCGACGTTGATTTTGTGTCCATATATGAAGATGCTGTATAACTTTGACAATACCGCAGGAAAGATAACTCTCGCGAACTTAACAGAAATCATCAATATGCATTAAATATTTTTAGAAATCTTAAAAATCATTTATCCATAATTGATAATGTTCAAAATATACCATTACTGCATATAGCATTATTTCTCATTCATGAAATAATTAACCTCTATCCGCTCGAAATTGAACCACCTGAGCCCTTCATCTTTGTACAGTAAAACATCACATAACACATAGGTATGTTGCACTCTGCCACTTTTGTGACTTTATTGTTAACCAAATTTGGTTTGAAATAATCAGGAAAATGACAATAGATAAATTATAAAACAATAATTAATAAGTTCATAAAATTAATCATAAAATTATGAATATTTAATTCTTTACCCATAATATTTTACAACTAAAATAATCCATAACTCCCATTACTGATGTAATCAATGATGTGATTGATTAGATAATTTATGAAAAAAATAATCCTTGTGGTCTGAAAGCGCCATGTACTTGATTTATTCTATTTAAATCAAGTTCAGACCCCAAGGAGGGAGGGAGAAAAATTTTAAGTGGCAAAGTGCATTCCTATACCTTTAAAATGGACTAATATTTGCCAGGATATACATATGCCTTACAAACCTTAGTCCCATATACATGCAAACACATTCAAATACTATTCATGCATGGGTAAGGATATACATATGCCCCACCCAAAAGATGTACAATGTAACCTAATACTTGTAATATATAGTAATCATAGGTAGGAACATACATATGTCCCGCCCTTTCAAAGCTTTGACATGAAAATAACAACTTATATTTCAAATTATTTTAACGCATTATAAGTTATCAAGAAATATACACATGTTCCTGAATAACCGTGTATATCCATAAGTTCACAGTCAGTCTTTGCTCTCTCTATACTAGATTAACTGGTCTAATATAATTTTTGAATGCATCTGATTTCCATCGACCTAACAGTCTGATTTTGCTGTCACTCATGCCAATGTCAGCACAGTGCGACGCCATGCCTATCCGGAAAGAATGGCTAGTAATGCGAGTCATATCCAACTTTGGAAATGATAGACAGTTTTTTAATACCGCCGAAAGTTTACCCCTGGAAACTGGAATATTTGGTACATAACAAAAAAGTGGCCCATTTTGTACTCCTCTTAACTTAATGTAGTCTTCTAGGCATTGAACTGGACAATACTTTTTGTTACTTGCAGAGTGAATAGTGAGAAAAAAAATGGTTTGCCAATGGGATGTTTATATGTAACAAATTTGATAATCAAATGATCTTGCTGCCTGGAAATTTGATTAAACTGAATTAAATTTTTGTTAATTACCTTTTGACATGATGTTATTTCCCCAACTCTCAAGAATCCATAAAAGGCCAACAAAAACATTGCTTTTAACAAGGCCTTTTCAAATGCATTGGAAACTGTAACTGGTAAAAAGACACAAATTTGATGCAAAATATTTTTTGTAATAGGTATTCTAACATCTTGTGAAGGTTTAAGTTTGCGTGTTGATAAGAGCAATTTTTGTATTAAAAAGGACGAGCATGGATCCCCAAAACTGTTGAGCTTATGGATGTAACTAATAGCTGAGAGATATGATGAAATAGTTGTTGCAGCATAGTCCTTTGAAAATAGGTAGGCAACATAATATACCAATATGTGTTGTTTCACTGGAAACTCAATAATTAACTCGTATTTCTCGGCAAAATCTTTAAAAACTGTCCAAGCATGGGAGTACGAAGCTAAAGAAGAATTAGTAAGGCTCGCCTCCAATAGTCTTTGTATGTCACCTCTTAATTTGGAAAGGGCGGTAGTGGAGATATGTTGACTGGATTTCTGTCGGCCCAGGGTGCCAGTTGTAAAAACTGATTTACCTTTGACCGAGAAAGACAATCACATAGTAAATTTTCTTTTGAAGTCAAATGCTGAGCTTTAAAATAAATATTAAACTTCAAGCATATCAATACCAGTTTTCGCAAAAGAAACATGATGTGCTTATCTTTTGCTGTTTGTTTATTAATGACATGAACCAGTGCTTGATTGTCTGTGTTAAACAAAATGCACTTATTAGCCATATATTTTGACCAGACATCAACAGCCAAAACTATAGCGTATAATTCTAAAACTGCTATGTTCTGATTTCGCCAACTGTCATTCAATTCTCCTTTGAACCACTGACTACCAAAAACCGCAGCATACCCCACAGCTCCAGATGCATCTGTATACAACCTTAGTTCAGTTGAACTTAACCATATATCTGGTAAAAACATTGAAGAACCATTAAAATTACTCAAGAAATCATACCAGACACTTAAATCCTCCTTAACTTGTTTCGTCATCCTAATTCTATAATACTGCTTTTTTACACCAATGGTCAGATCTATTAGCCTCCTTAAAAAGGCCCTGCCTGGCAACACTACATTACAAGCAAAATTCAATAAACCTAAAATTGACTGCAGCTGCTTTAATGTTAATTTAGATTGTTCCATCGCAAACTGGATTTTGTTTACAATTTTTTCCTTTGGTAATCTGCATTCCATTTTTGTTGAATCCAATCATAACCCAGGTAAGTTATAACTTGGTTAGGACCACATGTTTTTTCAAGTGAAATGGGAACCCCAATATCTGAACACATATTCAAGAAAGATTTCAGCTTGTAGACACATTGAGTTGGTGATATATCCACAATGATAAAGTCATCCAAAACATGTGATATACAGGGTATACCAAGTTTATTTTGTGCTATTCATTGTAGGGCTGTTGAGAATCGCTCAAATATTTTACAAGATGAACTTAGACCAAACTGCAAACATGTATCAAAGTAATATTTACTCTTCCACTTGAACCCAAGAAACTGATACTGAGATTGGTGAATATTAATAATTCTAAATGCTGACTTAGATGTCAGTTTTACAACAGAAAGCACCTTTTCCACACTTTTTATGAAATGAATAGCATCTGAAATAGATGAGTATTGAACAAATGACTCATCAGGTGGTATGCCATCATTAATTGATTGATTTTCTGGGTATGACAAGTGATGAATCATTCTAAATTCACCTGGCTCTTTCTTTTTAACCAAATCCAGTGGTGAACACTGTAAATTGGAAAATGGTTTATTTTCAAAAGGTCCTTGACCTCTACCAGCCGAAATTTCTTTTTGTATTTTTTGATCAATAATTTCTGGTCTTGTAAGAGCCGAATTTAAATTTTTTGACTCTATTCCAGGACATTCTCCAACAAAGCCTAAATAAAAACCCTTTGAAAAACCCTGAACTAGAAAATTAGTTTCATCTTCATCATACCCTGATAACCAATGAGCAAGTCTATTTACCTTGATTGGTGTTGGGCCCTTGCTTGGATGTACCAATTGATTTTGATTGGTTATATTGTTTCCCTGTATTTGTACTACCTGTTTGGTTTTGATACCTCTGCATGATCCGAAAGGGCTGCTTGGCTTGCTTTGTACATTGAATAAAATGGTGTGACCCGCCGCAGTTATAACATCTGTGTTGGAAGCGACAAGACAAGCCTTCTGAACAATTCTTACCTGAATGGTACTGGAAACAGACACCTCTTGGCATAGAGCTATATGACATATCTTTATGACTTTTGTTAGGTTTTGAAGATAGAGCTGTCGTCAGTCTGGCATTAACATATAATTCCATGTGTACATCACCTCATGAAACTTGTCCTTGGGCAACAAGCATCCTAAAATCGGTGTCGTAAGCTTTCCAATTGCCCTTGGCGTCTGCAATATCTCTGACTGATTCTAAATGTTTATCTAATTTAGCTTGTTGTTCTGGGTATTTAATACAATAAATTGCAGCAAATCTATTCCATGCTCTAAGCCAGTCATGCATGGATGAGAGAGTTACCTCGCTTTGAGAATCATTCTCTACCTGGTGGATTGTAAGCTTGCCTGGACTGACACCATCTTCGACCTGAATAGATAACTTACCTTTCTTTTGTTTGTCTTTCGACAAAAAGCTTGCAAATTCTATATACTGGTTTGACCAAATTTTTGATTTAGTTTGATCCGATACCCTTGCATCAATTGGTACTGCTGTACTAACAAAACCTGTCGGACACTTACCAGCGATTTTCTCAGTGTGATCCACAACTACCGCTTCAACTGAGTGTTGAATAGCGTTGTCCAGATATCTAGATTATCTTACCAACCCGTCATTATCATCGTTGTTAGATGCCCCTAGAGGGTTTATACTAATACTTTCCTGAGAATTTGAAGCACTGTTGCTGTTAATGTTGTTTATCAGCGTTGTCAACTCGTCTCTAATTGTGGCCGTCACCCGCTGGGTCACCTGTGCTGTGATGGTTTCCAGTACATCGGGGGATAAAGCTGGCGACACCACTTCCAAGTTCATTGATGTCCTGCGTTTCTTTTGTTTTGAGACAGTTGATGGTTTTGCGCGAGCTTGGCTTGTTCTTTTTGGTGGCATACTTATTCTTGATGACGATAACTAAAATTACAAATTTCACTGATATTGGTTAGTAAACCATTGTCAACATCCGGTCTGAATAGAATCGGAAAATATATGATAAAACATGAAAATTCCGGAATACTTAATTTTTTTTTTTTAATTTTTTTTTTTAATTATTGTGTAGTTTATTGAATATTAAATGACAAACCTAAGGAAAGCATAAATGAAAAGTAGATTTAAAATTAAAATCCACTAACAACGCATATAAAATTGTGGTAAATACATTGTATTGTAATAAAATAAACCTCTGGGAGTTAATTAAATATGTAAGGAAAACACAAATAAATTTGTGTTAAACACAAGTAAATTGTGTTTATTCCTATGCAATGAGATCCGCCTCAGGGAGGCAAAATTTAAATTTGAAAAATCTCAGGAAAAAACAAGTAAATTGTGTTGATTCCAGTGCAATGAGATCCGCCTCAGGGAGGCAACAAATAAAAAGGAAAAATCTCAGGAAAACACAATGTACATGTAAACTGCGTTGATTCCAGTGCAATGAGATCCGCCTCAGGGAGGCAAAAGAAATATGAAAAATCTCAGGAAAACACAAGTAAATTGTATTGATTCAAGTGCAATGAGATCCGCCTCAGGGAGGCTATACAAATATGAACTATCTCTGGAAAACACCAATAAATTGTGATGATTCCAGTCCTTTCCCAGTGGTGTATCGTTGGATGCCTTAGAAATGACGATTTTTTTTTACAGATGTTTGTACTGTTTATTCATTTACACCAATTTAGGAAAATTACAAACTTCATCAACTGAAATACAAAGGTTTGCAAATATCACATGATAAACATTTTCAATTCATTTATTAAAAATAATAATAAAAAAATTCGAAAGGAAAACATAGAAAAGACATGTGAACAGTAAAAAACAAAGCATATATTTTTTTTGTAAGTTATGCATTTTCAAAGTCATGTACTAGATAAAAAAATGAAGTTCTTAAATATAATCACAAAAATAAAAAAGGAAACAGGAACAATTTCACTTACTTATGCATGTAGAAAGAAATACAATTTCATATACAACGATCGGTAAATGTTAATTGCTTGAACACACTGTCACAACTGCTGGCATCATTGTCAAACTTATCAACGGCAGCCAGAATGTTTCCTGCATCAAGGACATGCTCGCCAAAATCATGATGGCCACCGCTCTGTTCATGACATACCGTATTTCCTTTCCCATGTCTTCCTTTTACAGGTACCAAATGATTGCAACTATATCGAAGCATATGCCCACTACTCTGGCAACTGCCCTGCATGCACAGTACCATGCACCTACCAAACAGTCAAAGTACTCAATCCAGACCTGTTACTGTTTTGATGGCATGCAGTGACTCCAAATCTTTACTCTCAGTATCCGGTTATCAAATGTCATAGTCTCCATCAATATGCCCCTGAATATAGCTGCGAGAAAATTTCAGCAAGTGCTCCACACCAGGGTGGAGAAAGTTCTCTATTATACGCCAAGGGACTGGCTGCTACTGAGTTTGGCCTCTGTTAAGACCATTATCTTCAATGACTTGTTTGAGATCATTTATCCCTTCAAAACACAATCAAGCAAAGCATTTAAATTGTATATTAAATCAATATATCTTATTTAAAGACAGTTATGTGAGGTTAACCAAAAAAAACCTGTTAGAAGATGTATGGTTCACATTTTCACGTGTTAATTTAATACATGTATCAACAGTTTACCAAGTAACACAATATGGTAAGCGATAGAGGGCACCCGTTTATACCGGAAAGGCATTTTAGCTGCTTTTGCCTCCCACCTCTATACTGTGACTCAATACACACGTTCACAAACTAGCTTTGTACATGCATCCAGGAAGGTACATTGTTTGTATAAAACAGAAGTGAAGTCTTTTAAACATAGTGATTTTTACTGCATCAGGTATGATATTAATTTCACCTAAGAGCCTTCAACATTGTATGTTTAATTATTTTGCTCTATCATTATGGAACATTTTTTAACTTAAAAATGTTAATGTAATTTAAGTCAATGTTTGTAGTGTATTGATTTTTTTTTTAGATTGTTTAAAAAATGTTGATGGCTTAATAAGCATTCTGTTCATCTTTAAAATTGAATCTAAACTCGTTTTTAATTTCCATATTTTTTAATATTTCCTCATAGACATATAAGCTGAATAAGTCTAAGTAACCGCATCACATTATTTTTTAAAGAAAACGACTCTTGTCTACTGGTTGACAAAATTAGAAACGTATACGTCTTTTGCAAACATTTTTTCCAAGACTTATTTTCTTACATGTACTTACAATGTAACATTAGTGGATACATATTATTAAACGCAGGGACATCCTTATCCTTATCCATTTTACTCTTATTACACATGATTACTGCAAATATTTTGTTTTCATTAACAAAGTGTGAAATGTTACGTACTTTTAGCACGCAGTTTATCCTCCAAATGTTTTAAATTCATTTAATCAGTTTAACTAACCTTTGGTTAGTAGCCAGAACCCTTTGTAAGGCTATTTATCCGTGGTGCATTGGTCAGAGAGGTAGATTTGTAGCCTAGGTTATTGGTTAGGGGCATTGGTTTTAGCTAGAGAAGGGGGAATTGGGGTTGATTATTATTATGTTTGGGTATAGGTAAATCCCTGTAAAATTAATATTTCATGTATATACCAGTCGATGTAAATATTTACTAACCATATGGTTGGTAAATATTTACAACGACTGGCATATGCTCATGCATGGGCAAAACATGAACAAACACATTAAATGGTAAGTAAGGTATGATTTTTGACTACACCGATTTTGGAGAGTTAAAGCTTTTTATGAAAACTTTAGAAAATGTTTAAAACCTAAATCTAAATTATATTAAAATTTTCTTTATCAAAATGGAGTTTAGGGGTTAAAATTGTATCAAAAAGGCAAGCCACGCTAACCAAATGATGGATCATTCAGCCTTCTAGCATTCACTCACTACAGCATGCATATTTAATCACTTCAAATTCTGTTGTCATCGAAGCAGGTTGACAAAAATGTTATCTGCTTACTACGGACAATTTTCACAAAAAAGTAGTACGCATGAAAATAGAATGACTTACGTACGTGGCCAAATGTTATGAAAGATTGGCTTATATAGAAATATTGATTTGATACTTAGCTAAAACAAGCTTTGTGCAATACATACAGGTAGTTCTTCATTTAAAGATAACATTGATTCTTTTGACACGTAACATTACATCATCGTAATGTTTCTCAAGCTTTGTGCAATACATACAGGTAGTTTTTTATTTAAAGATAACATTGATTCATTGACACGTAACATTACATCATCGTAATGTTTTACAAATCAATTTTTGGAACTATATCATTCCAAACATAAGCAAGATATTAACACATGATTAAATGGGGTTTGGCCACGGTTTTCGTCAAAATGTATTTTTTCAATTTTTAATAATTGGCCTAAAATTGAGAGGCAGTCATCGATGTATAAGCGAAATACAGAGCTCTCAAATGTTGTAATGTAAAATAAGTTTTGGTCACTTTTTTGTATATATTTTAAGAATTGAACTGAAGAGTACAGGTTTTGGACTAAAAGGGACATGTAAGCGACAAGCGCAATGAACTCTCTATTCATGTTCAAAACAAATAAGCATATAGAAAATAGAAAAAAAATCAGCTTGAAAGAAAAGTTTACCAGCATATTAACCAGTGTAATCAATAACCTGACACGAGCCTTGTTTACATAACAAAGAATTTTGTATCGTGCTAATAAATGTACAACTGACATTTAAAATTTTGATTGGTCATTAGAAATGCATAATACAAAATACTCCTTGGATATTCCGGGTATGTTTATAAGGATTACATTGTAGATGGAAAAGATATGTAATAAACTTTAAATCCTGACAGGATTGATAATATTTTAATAACTTTTATCTTATTTTTCATGTGTATGAACAGTGGGATGTATATTGAACTCTGGTGTATTTTCAGCACAATGCCTGAACTACACATCAATGGTCGGATTCTATATCATAACTCTTCCCTGGAGAAAAATGCTATTGGAGCCAGTTATGATACCGGTTCCGGTTTAATGTTCACAGGGCGATCGCACAACTCAACAATTGCTATCAGCACTACTACAAATAATATGGATACCGAAAATTCATTATGTGGCATTGTTTTCTCTATTTTCTGTTTTTGTCTTGCTTTGGCCATTATAATTTCGATCGGAATGTGTCTCATCAGAAAAAGACAGAAAACGAAAACACGAGAGAGCCAGGAATTCAGCGAGTCATGAAATGAAGCCTCTATCGCCTCCCAATTCCATGCAAACTTGACACTGAACAAACACCATATAATGATTACTTTTTTTTAAAATTGATTTTTGTTTTTGTTTCTTTATTTTTCGATTAGGCAGAATTTTGTAGATAGTTCATGAAATATATTTTTTTAGCTTTCTCTTTTTTTTGGTATGTTGTTACATGAAATTCTATTATCATTTAATATTCATTCGTTTAATGAGATATTGGCGCTTCTGATTCGTCGAATTTTTTTTTTGATATATGCATCAATAAAAGTATGCCTGATCTACTTTTCTCGACTGTTCTGATTTAACACTATTTATAGAACGTGAATTTCCGAAATAAACACTCTCAACAAAATTTAAAGTTGTGTCTGTTTTATTGCCAGCAAACAAAATGCAACTTTAAAAATAATAAAAAACTTGAAAGTCTAATCTTCAGAAATAAATAATACACATTATTTAATTTACTTAATAGATAATTAAGCGTCTTCTCACGATTTCGTCTACTTGAGATCAATCAACATTATTGCGAGGCTGGCTGTTTCTTTTCAAGAATAGTTATCACGAACATATAGGCATATATCCACTTTCACGGTAACACTGCTGTTTAAATTTGGTAACGATGATTTTTTAAATTTACACACGTACATGTTCGGTCATCAGATTAAACATCGTTAAGGAAAGCTATGAGTAATGCATCAGCTCCTTCGGCGCATTCCAAGCGGCAGATATACCTTAAGTACATCACCTGCTATCTAGTTACCACAACGTTTACAAAAGTCGCTTATAAATATTATTCATAGTCAACTATTTTCGTCCACGATCACCTCTCCTTGGATGGTCATATCCAGTTGCATATTCCAGCGATCTCACATGAAAACTAGTTTAATTACGAATCTTTGTGTACAGTGAATGATATCACAGGCTATTGCATGTATTTTCCTTTCGTTTTCAATTCAGTCGGTTCAGATTTTAACTCACTATTTGTGTTTAATCAATTAAACTCAGCTCAATAGCGCAATAGCTTTTCATCAGCTGAAGGCACATCAATTTTAAATATTGTTGCTGTTGTTGTTTTGTATTCATACGCGCCGCTTCATTTACATTATTTACATTTTTGATCAATGACACCTCACATATTTTGATTTGAAAATAATAAGAAATAAAGATAATAATTTTTTTATGGATCTTTTTCATCAATGCGCTACGCGCATTGCTGAAGTTTTTCGGTCAATTTTTTCTTTGATACGTCGATCAATAGAAAAATTATTATCTTCATTTCTAAATTCTTGTACATTATTTTGCATGATTAAAAGAACAATCACGCAATTGCGCCTAAAATGTAAATATTTCTTTTCTTGAAAAATCGGAATGCAACCGACTCGAGCCGTAAACTAAAGCAATGAAAATCCCCGCACATTTTAAAAATTTTCTATAATCTATTCAAATACTTACCAACGACGCTTTCACTGCCCTTAAGGCCGTTGCAGATAAATAAGTAAAACCTCTACACATTGCAACTATCTTGTATGGGATAATGGATTCGTTTCAAGCAAATGAATAAAAACATTAAAGAGAAATAAGAAACGAGTCTTTATAGATTAACCTTATATCAACATAAACAATACTGAGCATCAAAGAACATAAAATATGTATAATTAAAGAGAACCACTACAACATTCATATTAAGATGAACCCATCTTTGTTTGTCGAAAATTAAAAAAATAAGTCAAATTAATTATAAGACGGTAAAAAATCAAACAATAATCTCTGCGTATGTTGACAGAGAAGTTAAAAAAATCGGCGAAGAAACATATTGGCACAAGCTCTTAAGATTTGTATCGCACTTGAGGTGTAACAGTTATTCGCCAATTTAAGCGTTATGAACATAGTGAGGACTAAACCAACAAAACACTCGACAGCATGTTGTTAAATATGTTTCGTACTGTGTACTGAATGAAGACACGCGATCGTGTGGAAACCTGTATAGAAAGTTTGGTAACAAAGAAATGGGTTTACTATATTAACAGAGTGGGGTTTTTGCGTTGCAATTTGTGAAAAGTTTAGTAATGCTAAGAACGAACCATATCGAGTAAATATAAACGGAACCATGTATACGATATGTAGTACTGTAAACGTTATATATTTGGCGTGTACGATATTTGGCGGAAATTAGTTTTTGAACAAGTTAGCGTAGATTTGAATTAGCGTATTCCTGAATGTGACTATTCTTTTAGATATATGTATTGCATTTGGCGATGTACTTGATTTAGCGGAAGCCACATTTCGCCAAAAGCGCTGAATAAAATACTCAGCCAAATGTTTTACGTTTACAGTATATATAACGTTTGCACAAACAAGCTTCAACAATTCTTTGCTAAAGAAGTTTATTGGCCTCCTCTGTCATAAGGGTTAGAGGCTACAAAAAGAAAATAAGCCGTCTTACAAAATTTCTTCGCTTAAAAACTTACATTTCCTTTAAATGTAACTCAGAATCTACATTTACGTTTGCAAATATTTTTTTCTTGACAACAACGTTAATATTATTATTACCATTGTCAAAAGGACATGCACATAGTTTTGAATTACAGTTCTATTGATATTTTTAGGGATTGGGTTTCAAGAGATCGTTAATTCTTGGCCAGTGATACTATAATACAATTTGTTTTCAGATAGTGTACTGTAGAGACACGAAGTGTAATAAACCACTATCATTACATTTTGCCTTAACGCAGACGCAGAATGTAGAAACGCAAAATGTAATAATGTAGGCTTATTACAAGTTGCGTTGATATTTCATTTCGCGTTATTACAGTGCATATCAATAAGCTGTAAAATATTTGGATCAACTTAACAACAAAATTGATATATATCGCTTGACGTTTTGACTTGATATAATCAAAATTGTTACCAAAATGTTTCATAAACTATCCTATTTAGATTTTACATGATGTCAACGCCATGTGCGTTTGTGCACTTTTATATGATTCACAACAATTATGCAAAAATAAAGGATTGACAAAGAAAGACACTTTGCATATACAATATTTAGACAACAATTGACATGTTGCATAAGAAAAACTTACTCTTTGGGCCTGTATAACGCACAGAGATGGCAATTATGCCTTTAAACAAATGCGGGGTTCTTCCTAGACTGGTCCTCTGTTTCTATCGTACGAAAGTGTGTATCACGCATATCAGACAGGCATAGCCAGTCTAGGGTATTCCCGGATGTACACAACAAACAGAACAAGGACAACGTAAAATTCAAAACCCGGACGGATAAATTCCGTATCATTACTCAACGAACCATTATTAAACTAACAATTACTGTTCTAATGTTTTTTTTTATGATTAAACAACATTTATAAAATTTAAACAAAATGTAAGTAAACTACTCGGTGATAACGTTGTCAGTTAATCTGAAAATTCGCATATAAATTTAGGCACAATTAAGAAGAATATATGGTAGCGCCCATTTTGTCACTCTGATATTTTTTCAAAGATATATAAAAGTGTTCCAATTCTAAACTTAAAAAAATATATATGGATTTTTCCTTCCCTATATAATATTGTTTACGTTTAAAACTCATATTTATAATTGTAGATTTGATGGTTGTTAAAACTCCAGTCTCCATATTTGAGAAATAATATGTTTCCTCATGCATCTGTAATTTGAATGTGTCGAGGTAAGTAAAACTCTCTAAGTGACACATCGAGTCTTAGCGGATGAACGTTTACTTATACATGTACGTTGGTTTCACAATTTAAGCTAATTAAGAAAATTTCGTCAATTTTGTTGTTAAGTTGATCCAAATATTTTACAGCTTATTGATATGCACTGTAATAACGCGAAATGAAATATCAACGCAACTTGTAATAAGCCTACATTTTTACATTTTGCATTTCTACATTCTGCGTCTGCGTTAAGGCAAAATGTAATGATAGTGGTTTATTACACTTCGTGTCGCTACGGTACACTATCTGAAAACAAATTGTATTATAGTATCACTGGCCAAGAATTAACGAACTCTTGAAACCCAATACCTAAAAATATAAATAGAACTGTAATTTAAAACTATGTGCATGTCCTTTTGACAATGGTAATAATAATATTAACGTTGTTGTCAAGAAAAAAATATTTGCAAACGTAAATGTAGATTCTAAGTTACCTTTAAAGGAAATGTAAGTTTTTAAGCGATGAAATTTTCGCTACATATAGAGAAAGAACTAAAAAGTTCAGGACACACCTACGAAATGACTTAAAACAATGCTTAATTAGAAAAATTCACTGTCTTCCACAAAGCATGTAGATGACAATACGCATGTGAACATTACTCAATCATTACTTGCTCTGTTAAGAGAAGGTTGGGGTAATGGTTGATGTCCGGGCCCTCCCCTCTGAAGATTTAAAACTGGAAACCCTCTTATCCCGGGAAAAAATAACGCATAGTGCTCATTACAGTGATTTTGTCGTACCTCCAGGCCTAAGCAGTCCTAAAAAGGAATCTTGTTTTGAGCTTTAAAACACTTCCATGCACAGCAATTCAAAGCACCTCAACGGCCTTTCATATCGTAATAACAATTTATCGGCCAAGAAAAGAAAGACAACCCCGTTATTGTCCGGAAGAGATTTTGTATGAACGTGTTCAGTCTATCTTGATGTTTTGATTTTTTACAACCTAACTGCTCTGAATTATTTTGTATTTAAAAATGTAAAGGCAGATTTTTTTTAAAAATTTTTCCTTAACATTTGTGTCATAGCAATTTTTACTTGCAATTTATATCTAATTATTTACATCTGGAAAGTATGATTCCATAGACTTTTGCGGAAATTAATTACAATTCACGGCTTTATAGAATTCGACAGGACTAAAATCTACCCGATCTAGTTCTTACCAGTTTATCGATTAGTCGAAAATTTCGGTAACATTGACTTCATACTCCACGAAGGAATCATAATGATGTCAGACTCAAATTCTCATAAAACGATTTGGCAGTTTCTTTTATCTAACGCACTTATCTACACTAACAATGATTTAGTTATTGCTACTTTTTATGATCAATTTATTCGTTTGGTAAAAGAAAGATTAAGATATAAGCAATGAACTTCTTTCTACGAAAAACATTGCATAAAAAATAAGATAACCCGCTAACGCGCGTTATGTATTTTTTGCAATTTTGTTTCTGTACCTTCATGTCCCGCATGAAAAACCAAAGCAAGCATGTTATTGTTTAGATGGTACATGATGCCGTTTAAAATTTTTCTATTTTTGTCTTCCTTTCAGAAGTCACCTCTGTTAATAAAAATTATGGTAAGTAAGTAATTGTGGCTATTATTTCTAAACTGAAATGCAACACACACTTGCAATAGATAAATTAATCAGGGCTGTGTTTTACAAAAGAACTTACGACAAATTCGTAGTTTTTTCAGTTTCATGGAATGATCCCTAACGTACAAAATGTATAAAAAAACGATCCAGTTCTTGTAAGTATATTTTATGAGCGCGGGAAACATAACTTAGTTGAAAAACTATATTATACCCACTTGTTCCGTGGATAAGAAACGATTTGAGATATGGTGTTTCTACTGCATTAAACTAAGTTTATATGAGCTTAATGTTTCTTGTTAAAAATAAGTTAGATGCCCGGATTGGAGAATATTACATTGTTGTCAGCATGTACAAAAATTGGTTTGATATACCGGTATACTCCTTAGAGTAGAGACATCCTTTCTCAAATAAAATTAAACCATTTATTTAAATCATATATATCGTAAAGGTTTAAGTTACTGATACATGCAGGCTTATCATTAATATATATAGTTTAATCTTTTTTACGGCAAAATACATTTTCAAAAATACAAGCTAGCTCTTGTGTGGTATGTACTGCGTCAAATTTTAAATAGCTGTCGGGGATAGACAACTCATTGGATAAAAAATAAATATCATCAGAAGACTATTTAAGATCCTATAAATATCATAATTATCTGCTAACATTGAATCAGCTAAAGAAAGATAACTCCAGTCTACCAAACATTACATACCGTTGTATGAAAATTACAGTATATGCATATATTATGAAAATCAAACATATAGTTTTACTGTTGCAAATGAATTAAGCAGTGATAACTATTTATACAACTATTTATACAACTGGCAACATTCAAAGATAAAATGGGACTACCTTAATGATAAATTAATAAAGAGCAAAATATTCTTTCATGTAATAAAATAACTCCTTATGAAAGTAAATTAATAAGAACAATAGAAATGATAATAGGCATACAAAAAATGAGAGAAAAATTACTCCCCTCTCTCTCACACACACATAAGTACACAAAAAACCCCCACACAAAAAACCCACAACAAACAAACAAAACTAAATAAAAATGAGAATAACAAAACACACTCTCCCCTACACTTCCTGAAATTATAAACCCCACAAAATCCGCAATCAGCACTTTTGTGAATGAAGTATTTGAATACGTTAAGTATCCTCTTTGTTGTTTTAGTAGCTTTCACGAGAAGGATATCTTTCTACTACATACTCTTCCTGATCATCCATTCTTAAGTACAGAACAAGTAAGAGGACACTGCCACCGGGGACATGGAGAATAAAATAATTCAGGTATAACACTGTCTGAACGATACTCGGAGAAACTTTTCCCTAACACAGTGAAGATGAAGTTAGTGTTTCCAGAAACATCACCGTTTTTGTAATGTATTCAGAATACTGTATGCAGGGTAATTTTCGGCCCGTGTAATTTTCGCCATTATACACCTGCAAACAATTTCGCCCCATCTTGAATTCGCCCAGGCACATTTGCATTAAAAAAATAGCCTGAAACATTGGAATTTGCCCAGTCTTAAATTCGCAATCAGACAACGAGGGTGAAAGTTGCAAAAATAGAACCGAGACGGATAATTCTCTGTTTACAGAATTTTGATGGGATATCTTTGTCTTCTGTCTTCGTTTTAATCTTCAAAACCATATTGCAATTCCATACATCTACGGATTAAATGATATAATATTTCAGAAAGTACTGAAGAAGTAATGCTGTAGGAGAGGCTAAAGGAAATATATTAAGATGGCATGGGACACTCCATATTGTGACGTACTGTGTATGGAAATAAAAAATGAAATGTAGTTTAATTTTTATGTGTATTTTTTAAATTGTTACCTAATAGTATGAGCTTCTAATCTGTAACACATGAGTTTGAATCTCGTTTGAGCTTGAATATTTTAACCTTACCTTACATTTTTAGATTATATTATTTGGTCAAATATCGTAAAAATTGAAAATTCTAAACAGGTGAAAGTATTTTGATTATAATGACATTGTATTCACCCTAATTTCGTCAGGTGTCCAATATCACATTTATTAAACTCTACTGGGATTAAATAAGTGTATACCAAAATAGAAAATGATCGGTTTTTCTGAAAAACAAAATTAGCTGTGACATCGTTAATATCTGTCTGAAATTCGAGTTTATGCTCATATCAATCTCTTTTCGAGATAGTAAAAATATTCATGAGACATTGTTCTTAAACAAACTGTGGATGGTATTTTTACAGGATATATCCGGAGGTTATTTACTAAAGACAATTATTGTACCAAATATCATTAGCTATATTAACTTTACTTTAGAACATCAAGTTACGTGAAAGACCTTGATTATCTATAAATTTACGTATAGTTTCCACTCTCAATATAAAATTGTTTTATAACAACTCACATAACGAACTTTTGACTTTATCAAAATATAGGCCTAAATATGGGAACACGATGTAATAACTACCAAATCCTCCTTACTTATACCTGTTTAAAAACTGATTATGTTGTTTCTGGGTCTTACACTGTTTTTTAAAAAAAGAGTGGAACAATGGCCAAGAAATGCCATTAACCATGGCTATAATTATCTTATAATAAGGGTCTAGGCAATACATTTGTATAATTTTATGTCATGTTTATTTCCCAAAAAGTAGATTTTTTATGAGCATTCATTTGATTATATAATTTGCTTATGAATACATTTGTTTAATCACTAAGTATGTGAATGCAGATTAACAAGTAGAACAGGAAACACGTTCTTACTAGTACAAGTGATAATCGAGGCATTTAATCCGCTGGAATGAGTGGGACGATAGGAA
The DNA here is from genome assembly GCA_015776775.1 of Magallana hongkongensis. NCBI lineage: Eukaryota > Metazoa > Mollusca > Bivalvia > Ostreida > Ostreidae > Magallana > Magallana hongkongensis. The sequence continues at coordinate 1,113,891 of VIAA01000019.1, read as the reverse complement.
GTTTTCACTCACAATTGAAATATTTTTTTTTTGTGATGACAGAAAAACCAGGGCCATCCAAACCAATGAGAGCTTCATGTAGAAAACACGGAATGGCCGCATATTATTGTTTTCTTCAATCTAAAATTCAATGCACGCGATCATCCCCAAGTCTATTTTCCATACAAAATTGTAACTGAACATTCCCTCTCCCATTTTATATAATAATTTTAAATAATAGTATGCTATTTATAATAAAGCTACTTGTATCACATTATACATGTACACCCCATCCACCAATTGTGATTCGAGGTTTTTTTGGTTTTTTCTGCGGTTTTTAATTTGTAAAACTTAAAAGTTCAGGTTACAGGAAAAAAAAAACCAATTTCTAAATTTAACATATTAATGACTTTATTAAAAGTTTTAAAACAAATTTACTATTGCATATATTTTACAATGAAAAAAAAAGCTATAAATAGTTTAAATAAGTAAGCTGTTTAAATTTACAAGTTTTGATTTAATATTGAGTAAATTGAGTAAATGATAAAAAAGAATGATTTAATAGAGGAAAAACTGAAACATATTACGCATTAATTGTTTTTCGTAGAGGAACACTCCTTTCTTGATTCATCTTTTTGACTAAAATACCCACCAAAATATTAACATTGACCTATAATATTTTTTCTTCTAGGCAGCCTAAAAACTTGTAGATGTCGACGGACAACATATTAAGTAAAAACATTTAAATAAATACGACTAGTCATTCTAATGCGGTAAGAAAATCTGTAAAATTAAGCACCCCCCTTCCCCAAAACATTCTCGAGAAGGAAGTATTTGAGACGTGAAGTATCCCCTTGATTGTAGCTACTGAAGTCTTCACATTTCATAACGTCATTACGATATACTCTTCCTGATTATCCAGTCTTTTGAAATCAGAAAGCAGAGAAGACATTCTAACATGGCGAGTGAAACCATTCAAGACCTCCTGTCTATGCGATATTCGGATAGACTTACCCCGAACACTGTGATTCACCTTACTGAAGGTGTCATTGGTGTCTTTGGAAATATCATTGTTCTTGTAATGTACTGCCAGATATATTGCTGACAAGAACGGGACAAGGTACTTTATCCCTGCTCTAGCTGTGGTTGACCTCATGGGATGTCTGTCAAACGTGGTCCAATTTCAGCTGGACAACACGATGCGATATACCTACCCTGACGTCCGTCTCTGCAAAACTCTTTCTTTCTTGATGATAATGTCTGGTGGACTCTCCGCTCATCTGATTTTCGCTATTGCTCTGCAGAGATACTTAATGATTTGCCGTCCGTTTGGTCAGCAGATGACACGAAAGTACTGCAGGACTAGCTTTTGTAATCTTTGTTCTTTTTCTCGTTAGGATATGCCGCTCCTGTGTTAAAGTTTGGAGGATTTATTGAAATAAAAAGATGGCTAAAGAGAAAAACTGACAATAAGACTCGCATTATCTCTTTTACAACCAGGAGTTGTCATTTCGATGATGGTTCGCATGGACCAAGAGTTATGGTTCCTTACTTCGGAACATTATTGGTACTTTCGTTTATTAATATCATTGCGTACTTCCGGTTTATACATACCCGTGACCAAAACTATCTATAGGACACTCTCATCAAACAAGAATCATCGAAACAGAGTCAGTCGGAATGTTGGATGGAGATACACCGATATCCTCAAAAGACACACACAGTACTAGTAGTTGAAAAAATCAAAATGTCAGAAATTCCTCAACAAAGCCAAAATACAAAGTCAAACCGCCCCGGACCTGAAATAAAAGCTGGACCTGGTATAAAATTCGCACTGGAAACGGACCGAGAACAGAAGGCTCGTAAAAGAATAAGCGTCATGTTTCTAATTATCATAATTGTCTACGTACTTTCTTATCTGACTTCACTAACCACACAAGTCTATGACTTCCTATCCACAGAACGTATGTCGGGTTACCGATGGAACATCCATATGTTTTGTCTTACGTTTAAACCTTCTAAACCACATAGCAAATCCGTACATCTACTGGTTTTATGACGTCAAATTCCGAAAAGAACTTCAAAAGTTATGTTGTAAAGACATTAAGAGAGACCTGTGCAAGTCAAGAGGGGCTATCATGATGAATGAACAAAAAAAACCTATATTCATATTATTTTCGTGTTAAGGATATTAATTTCAGTACGGTTGATATATTAGCGCTGTTTTTCGGTAAGGAATGAATAATCTGAGTTTTCTGCTTTAAGGTACGTTTGCTTATAAATTAGAATCCGTTGTATGGATTGGATATGACGAATGGAAAACTTTGATAACTTTAAAGAAAAAAGAATTAAAAAATCAAAATGGTTCTACTGTAAGACATTTCCAAAAACAATCTAATTGTATTTGATTCATGTCCAACGTTGGAAAATTTTGCAATTAAAGAGTTGTGAATATTTCCGCATAGAAAAAATATGCAAACATTTCACATTATGAATCTCCGTAAGAAATCTGCTTTTGTTCATGTGCGTTTTCGTAAGTAAAATCGTATCTATATATCAATTGTGCTTCATTAAAAGGTGTGTATATTCTGGACAAATTTCGTCCAAAAAGTTACGAAACAGTAACCAGGGACATATGATAACAACATATCTTAATATTTTTTGTGAGTTACTTATGAAAGCATTTGACGAGACCCTACAACTCATTTTGCGCAAATTCCATGAAATGACAATTTTCCCGTAACTAAAGAAATTTTCTTGCAAAGTTCAAAGTATGAACTTTGCAAAAATTACGCTTTGTGAAATCTAAAAAATCTCAATTCATCTCATAGTTTAAGAAGAACCATACAGTAAATATTATCAGTCCAGTATTTCGTTCAGCAGCGCATGCGCATCGATTGTAAACATTTCAGGGTGGCATTCAGTAAGAGGTTGAAAATACCATGAATTTCGACAGCTTTGGCTAAAAAGTAATACATCTTATTCTTCTTAGTAATATTTTATTGTATTATAAGAATATATTAACATCAAGATCCGCCAAGGATTTTCATTTCCTTTCTTTGTAAGGTGCCTCATTTCATAGAACGTTTTTGAAGTCGTACCAATTGAAGAATGTTCTTAACACTAAGAGTAAGGACACTATATTTGTCATATGCCTGACCTTTTCCTGAATTCGCAACATCTTTGACACGCAATCGAAAGCTTATTATTGCATTAAAGAGATTCAAACTTTTAGTACTTGTACAATTTCTAATCTTTTATTAAATTTTGTTAAAAAAGGAAATGACCAAGATAAGGAAAACGAGCTCTAGTGTCTCTTTAAAGAAAACCAAATTAAATCTATCTATTTTTTCCTTTTTGCTGCTGTATTCTATCATTTCATTGTAAAGGTTATATGCTATTTTGACATTTCTTTTAAAAAAAGATTTGTGAGAACAATCCTCATTTTTAACCTGAATAAAGTGGTTAAAACGAAATAAAGTCTGGTGTTGTTAATCTCTTAGCTTTGAGACAATATAACTTTGATCGACCATTTGAGTGTATTTGCTTTGTTTTGAAATTTCCTCATAATCATATAAATTGCTTTATTGACTTTTTTACCGTTTTAACTTATCTTTCCGTCACATCAGTCGACTGAATGACAGAGATTCATTCTGTGATGTTGATACAGCAAATACAATTATAATATACATAGACTTACAGAGTCGAATTATTTCGAGGCTATTTTGCAGAAAACACTCATTATTCTGGTTTTTAAACATTCAATGTATAATGAAGGAAAATTGAACTATTTTGAATCATCTTAATTTAGTTGTATACGTGTTGCTAAATAACAATGAATGTGAAATGAACCAAATTCACATGACTGGTAAAATAAAAATCCCGTCAATTTGCATCTTAAATGTTTTTGAAGAGTTATCTGACCTTGGTGAGAAGAAGAAAAATAAATTTCGTCAATATGTTTGCTGTAAATGATTTATTTTATACTACTAGACTTTGACCCGTGCGTACACGGGTTGACATTGCATATCGGACATTTACGAAATAGGTACATCGACACACCTTATTATTGACATTTACATAACAAAGCTATAAGCCTACAATTAATGCTATTAATTTCACTACACTTTCCTTAGTGTGAATAATCTAACTGTATCTCGGTAAAGGCCCTCACCACAGTTAGAATGCCTCCCTTATACCCGTAATGTAGCAGAAAAAAAGCAGAATCACTCCGGAACGACTTTGGAGAAAGTTAATGAAGTTGCCTTGAAAATAAAATTCAAATTCATCACAACAAACCTTTTTGAGACTCCAAGTACCTTTCAACTAAAAATTTTAATCCATAGAATGGAAGAATTCAACACCTTTTCACCAACGTACACGTATTTTCTTTGTAAAACTCGGTCCGTAGGACATTATTCATTTTAACGATAAAACATATTCCATCTTCACTCTCCTAACAAATATAATGTAACTTTTTTGCATGTAATCAAGTATTTTTTGTCATCACGAAGACAAAAGTAAGTACTTAGTTGAAATGTATATTTGTTATTTTATACTTTCTCTCATAAGAAATCATTAATATATATGAACAGAATATATAGCAAAAGTCCAATGAAAATTTACCCGTATTTGTATTATCATTTCCATATTTATTCAATTGTGGAAACATAAACTAAAGATCCCGTTAGCGTGAATGTATTGCGCAAACGCAAGATTGTAAAATCCAAAAAATCCAGGTGATTTCTGGGATTTTTTTTTGGAATTTTCGTTGATTATTAATTAGCGAAGCTTAACAGAGAAAAAATAAAAACAAATTGGTAATTTTCAAGTACCAATGATGTTTAAAATATATAAAACAAAAGACAGTAATCTTCCGATTTCTCGGTATTAAAGACCAAAAATTCGAGTCTATTATTTTGATATAGTAGTATAGATAGTTTAATAAAGAGAGAGTTTATGCATATATTCACCAGGAGATTTCATGAATTTCTGTTTACTTTCTACAATATTTTAATAACACAATTTGAGGTGCAAATACTTGGACAGTAATAAAAAAAACCTGTGTATTCCTTTAGTGGGGTATTTTCATTTAAAAACACTTTCAAAATGCTACCATCGGACCATTAATTAACAATGAATAAATGATTATAATGTTAAATTGATTACTTTAAGGTCTTACACAAGGAATTAATTTCACTAAATGTTACTATATAGCTTTAATTCAGTTAATTAATTAACTATACTCTCATCATATAATTCATGAAATAGAAATAATAGTTAAATGCTTCAAGAAAATTTTTAGATCAGAAAAATAACGCCTTATGCGGCTTCTAAGAGAGATAATTGAGAGTAAACATACCCACCCCCAGGTTCACGTGGGTTCCACATGTTGACAAACAGGATCAGCACCATCCAGGAAGTTGCATCATGCGCATCTAAAAAAATAGTTCCATTGAGATTAGTGTGACAATTCCACTAAAGTAATAATTCTCCTAGCCACCGGGTCCTAAATCAATACTACAGGACTAAAATAAGGTGCCAAAGAAAAGGAAGACAGAAAAGAAATTGCCCCTATATATATGGAACTACAAGTTCAGTTTGATTGGCATTTCTTTGCGTAAGACCTTTAAGAAGGCTAGTGGTCTCGATCAATTTTAGTCGGTATGATTCTCTATAGAAAAAAGCTCTGTATACATATATACAAAAAATCAAGTTTTATGGCTTAAATATTTGGATTTTTTCTTTACTAAAGAAAAGTACGCTTTTACAATGTCAGAGTTAATACTCATTTTGACGTCATATTTTGAATTCTACTACATCACATTGATTTCACTGGATATATGTGATGTGTGATTCTGAATATGTATTTTATACAAAAAATTATTTATATTTATATGAATTAACACATTCTGCCAATCGTTTTATCAATCAATCAATCAATCAATCAATCAATCAATCAATCAATCAATCAATCAACCGAGAGAGAGAGAGAGAGAGAGAGAGTCGTTGAAATTACTATAAGAGTGTCACGTTAGGTTGTTGTTGTTGTTTATATTTAAGTTTGCCAGGGAAAGGGGAGTCCGACGAAGTTTTATTATGTAAATTTAAGATTTCTTTAGTACTCAGGGTTTCCCCAGTACCCTCACTGCCGTCATCAGGGTCTCACGGGGGTTCTTAAGTAACCTCAGTACCGACCTTATGGTCTCTCAGGTTTTTTTTAAGTACCTCAGTGCAAACCCGAGGGTCACTCAGTGCCACAAATGAAGAGGGTTTCCCAGAGTTTTTTCTCATTCTTGACCGAAAGTTTTCTGAATTCTTTTTTTTTTAAACTATTCTCTAAAATTAAAATAAAAAACCAAAACCATGGCTAAATATTTAGAGGAGCGTGCAGGGTTTTAAAAAATCCAAACTGAAATGGAAGATATATACAATTCTGTTCCAAGGTCAAATTTCTCTATAATTTTTGTTACTGCCCCAAATAAGAAATTAAAGACTGTTTTTAAAAAGGAATTGGGAAGAGAGGGGTTCTACCATTCAACTGTCCCGTTTTCTGCATTCATCATTTATTCGTAAAGGCGTAGAACACAATCCGTTCACTGCTTACACTAAAGTATAAGTACATTTGTATTAGCTTACATGATAAAGTATTAACTACCAATCTGTCATGGTACAAAATGAAATTAAAATATGCTACCCTATGCGTATTTATTTGCATACCTTAAATCAAAGTTCCTATATCCAAAGTATCAGCCCCATTCTTAAATCGCCTTACATTTTCTGTCTTATGATAATTAGTCAAGACCTTGCGACAATGGCGCCTTCGTTGATTTTGAGGAACCAGGATCCAGAACTCATTACGAGGACGGAGACTAACGCCCAGTGAAGTTGCTGACCGTTCTATATTTTGGTAGGCCTACCGACACAGGAAGCACTACCAAGACTGGTACTTGGAAGTCCACCCGTGGTTAGTCCATTCATTGTTGAACTGCCGGCAAAACTAATACGAAAAAAAGTGATTTGTAAACTTTTCACCAAAGTGTGCAGTATTTCGTTTTGAAACACCACCGCCAAAACCATCTCTAACAGCCGGCTTTTCACCTGTTCTTGTTTACCAGGAAGTCTTCTCTTCGTCTTTGCTGGTGCTGATGTGGACGTAGAACTACGTGCTAGTGGTGTTTCCTCAGATTCAGAGACACAACTACCCTGTGGACAAGTGATATGTTACATTTGAAAATGAACAATGAAATTAATTTATCTCTCATTTATGAATATGATACTTTACTTGATATTACTTTTTAAAAAATGGAAGATTTTGTTGATTTCGTATTCCTTATATCTAACCTCTTTATCTGGACAACAGATGTTATATAAGTCGCCATGTAAAACCACATCATCATCGAATTTGTTGCCAATGCTATGAATTTGCTGTGGAATCACTGAGGAAACTGCTGACTGAAGGCTGTGTCAGAGATCATAAGTAGGGGATAGCTTGTGATAAAGAGATAGTGTACGTGTAATACATGTACTCAATGCTAATAGGTTGTGCATAACCCATGCTCATCATATTTTAACAAATATATACTTAGAATGTTTATCAGAAGGGTACTTGCACTTTAAAATTATCTAAAAAGAATATACTATTATTTTTCGCAGTGATTGCCAAAAAATTACTGCTTGTAGTTTTGATTTTAGATTTTCAAATTAAAGGCATCAATCGATTCATTATAATTTACTCCAGTTAGAATAAAATGCATTGATTTCAAAAGTATTATTTATTTTTCATTTTTAAAAAATCTAAGAAGATGAAATAAAAAAGGATTTGCATCCAGATTCTTGTTTCACAACCGATCGCTGACATAACCTTTAGTTCTCCGTGTTATGCATTTCACTAGCGTTTGAAATAAAGTTTATGTACCACTAGTTGTAAGCGAGATACAGAACGCAAAAAAGAAAGTTTACAGGAAAACGCACGATTTTGCACGTACTCAGGTGCAACTTTGGGCTGATCAAGATAAGAAAACCTGAATAGATAATCGACAAACCGAGCATTTATTTGTCTATACATGTATATATAAATTCAGCCCGGGAAAGGTCTATGATTGTTCTAGATTATCGCCTGGTGACAGCTTTCTCAATATACATGTAAGAGTCAAAACGACGCGTTTACTCAAATAAAAATGATAAAAAAAATTGTAAAAAGATATCAATAGATAATATTTATAACGGTTCATATTGACGCCAACTTAGAGGGTACAAATTAGCTGCATGTCTTTAGCTCTCAAACTGAAAATAAATCCGATTTTTTTTCAAAATCCAATTTTGAAATTTCTGTTTAGTTATCATAGTGTCCTTTCTGACATAAATTATCTTTTAAAATAATATTTGCAATATGACTACCTTGTTGTCATGTACAAATTTTGAATCGCAATAATCAAAATTTTTGTAAAGAACAATAGAAACACATGGAAAATATGCATTTTTCGATAATTATTCCGTGTCTCTAAAAAATTACATTATTTAATCACATTTTATAACTTAAGAAAACCCCTACGCTGTAGAAAGCGATGTTGGCATATTTGCATTCGGTTATAATGTTAGTGGGACCACTTTCATTCAAATAAATGGTGTGGGGTTCTCTGTTTCTCATCAAAGTTTATCAAACTGTATTAAGGAGTTCGATGACTATGCTTGGCCACCGAGCTTTGATTCCTGCATAGAACTGATCTTAAAGCTTTTTCATTAGGTATACGTTTATTTTCTTCGTTTGTTTTCATGAATATGTATAAACCGCGTCTATATTTTTCTAGGAATGGAATTTTGTTTTTGTTTTTTGTTTTGTTTCTTTTTTTGTGGGGAGGGGGGGGGGTTCAATTAATAACTATCGGTAATTTAATTTCTCCAGGGGGGAAAGGTCAGACCCACGCATTCCCTCCTAGATCTGATCAAGATATGAATACTTTGATACTACATTCAGCATTTTTTATTCCACTGAATTAAAGTACATGTGTAATACAAAGCCTTGTTTGTAGATTTCATATGATTAAAACCAAAATTTAAAATGAGTAGCCATTTCCTGATGTTCTAGACAATTCAAAAAACCATTCATTAAATATTGGGGAATAGATAATACCTCCTCAGCCTTGCCAAGGAGCCCGGCTAAAAATTGCTTGTTGTAACAATAAAACAAGCAGTAAAGGATCTTTGCTATGTATACTTTTAAGTTTTATTTGTAATTTTTTGTGCATTATTTTCTCGAACATTTAAAACAAAACTCAATGGATGTAAATTCAAAGTTATGAAATAAAATGCTGTTAGAGGTACATTATATATGTTCCACAACTTACAAGGTTGTAAATTTTGAAGTTTGACACTGCCCGACCAAAAAGTACTTACACAGCTACATAAAACCATAAATGCAATTTTACCCTCCATATTCGCTTACTCCTTGGTATTTAGTCAATTTGTCAAGTTTATCTTTGTCACTCAGAGAGACGCAGTAATTTTTTATATCTACCGACATATTTCACCGAAATCAAATTCAATCTCGCTTTCATAAAAAATGAAAAAAATCGGTTGGTTTTTTTTAATTTATCATATTTAAAAGTAAGTTTTTTTCCGCAGCATTTTCAGCTCCAAGAAATATCAACAAAATTTTTGTTTTTGTTTTAAACACTTCATGTTTAAAAAGAATACTCGAATAAGAATTCCAGGTCGGTTTGCTTGTAAGTCAAACGCGGAAAAGATCAAAACCTTTCAATTTCGAAAAGTAGAGTAAAAAAAAAATGAATCGTTGTATGTCACAAGTGTGAGTTTATTTCGCTAGAATCGTAAAATAATGAAAGAAAAATCCTATATCAAAGTATTGAATCGGTATCTTTTTTGAATACCACACTACACTATTTCTAATGTAAAGCTAAATTAAATGTTTTTGTACAATCCAAATGAATATAGTTTTTCTGTCCTTCAGAGAATATTTCCGACAAAATTTCGATAAAAAATGGCTTATAGTGTTAAGAAGAGAACAATGTGTTTCTAATTTTCAATTTTACGTCGAAAAAAATATTTTGATCTATCTGGAAACAGTATTTGAATAATCTTTACGGCATTATCTACATGTATCGTATTGTGATCGTTGCAACTCTATCTTTAAACCCTTGTATAGAATATATCTGGTAAACAGTCAAATCATAAATATTTGCTGTCAGCAATAAGCGTCTTTTTAATAATGAAACAACATCCCAAGAATGAAAACAACATGAGGCATAAGCATGGTATAAAACACAATATTCATCATCACGGAACGATTAATGTCTTTGCATATCACGTGGGTTTTCAAGTTAAATACCATTGCGTGCAGTATATCGAACATTTTGGACGTATCATTTGGTGAGAAAACATACTTTTTTGAATGTTTCTCATAAGAACACTTTTCGGCTAGAAAAAAATACAAATGGAATCCAAGGTATTTTTCTTTTCTTACATTATGTGCTAATTATATTAAATGTACCTTGTTATTTATAGAGTTTAGTTTGTTTTCTTACTACTTATATCCTTCTAGATTTTGTAACTTCAATTTATTAAATAATTATATTAACAGATAATATGAATGAACTATTGCTAAAAAAAAGAAGAAAAAAAACGTGTTTGAAAATATTTGTTTTCACTTTTTCATTCAAACAAGTTTTGTCCAAATAGTTCGTGGTCACATTATATTTTAGTCAAAAGCGACACTATCTTCAAAAAGCGTTACAGTATTTCAAAGCTATACACTCTATTATATATAAAATAGCGTCACTTTTGAATGGCGGTGGGACTCTGACGTTGATTTATAAAGACGTGTCTATAAGACGTAATCGTTGGTTTACCATATCTAATAAAATGCTGTATGCACACCAGAAGGTACAATCGCACGCTCTATAAAAATTGCTTGTGTCAGTTATAGATAAGTGATCTCGAACTTATTCGATGTTTTTCGTGTTTTTTTTCTATAATTTGTATAGTTATTATCGGTGTTCACACAAAATTTTATGATGGCTTTCTGTTCCTTTTGGTCAGCCGACGTCGCTTTTTCTTGCGTGTTTCAATACATGTAATTGCCGTAAAATCTTTTTAAAATCCTCTGCTCAGTGCATATAAAAATGGTTTGAAATGAGGTATGAACATTGACGTAAACAATACTAACTTCTTTTCAACTATAGATACTGATGTTTTGACATGTTTTACAAAGAACTGTAAATATTCATATCTAAAAACTTAATTACGATGTTTTGACAACTTTTATACCGATTCATGCTTATTTTTCGTTACCCTCTAATGCTGTAAAATTCTAGTTAAATTTTTGTGAAAACATTCAAAACCACTCTACTCTGATTTGGAATATTATGACAAAAAGTTTGGTATACAATATGCATATATAGACCCGTTTGAAATGACAAACACTCGTTATTGCATTAACTTTTAAGACAGCCATCGTGTAATTTGACATACATATAAATCAAACCTTCCCCGATTAGAAAAAATCTTAGACAAAATGTGCGAGATTATACAAATTGAGACCTTTTACATACATCTTTCATATGTCCAATTTGTCCATTCTTTTGGGCAAAACAGTTGATAAAAACTGCATTAATCATGGTTTTTAATGTCACAAACTTTTGCGGTAGTAATACCATTCCTGTTTAACTCCAAAAGTGTTCAATTGTATCCTGCGTGTTCGTGAGTGTATCAACTGATCTGCGTTGATTACTGTGCGTTATTGTGCCTGGTTTCGTTTCAGAATCATTTTATTGCGGAATTCGAGAGTTAGTAAAATTTCGGAAATTGGGAGAAGTATATAAAACGAGACGTTATGCCTTTTATAAAAAAGAAAAGAATAATATTGATAATTGTTTGCTACCCTACAGATCTACGACTCCCGACAGATTTTGTTGGTTTCTAATTAAACAAAATCAAACATAACATCTTTAGAAATAATAGAAATCGAACAAAGGAATTCAAAAAGGATGGGTGAATAGGAGGGTGAAAATTGCTCATTCGTATGATACAGTTACACTTTATTACCATAAAAATCTATCTAATGATATTATACACTTTTACAAAAGAGCAACTTCTAGTTATATTAAATTTGAATAAAACACACGAAGAAAAAAGTAATTGCATGAACAGAACCCTCTTTCTACAATCGTTAAAAAAGTTTTATACGGTTACCTAAGGTCTGATGTTTTAACCACTGATATATTCTAGTCACAGCAAATCGGTCTATTTAAAAGTTTTATGTGACATCGCCATGAGTTAACATACTTTCTTTTTTTCGTAAAACAATACAGATTTGGGGATATATACATTCCCCATTTAGTTTCAGTATGTGATATACAGTGAACTTAGAGTGATACATAATTTTGGTCTTCTATCCAAACTTTTATATTGTAGATTTATACATTGGTGTGAGAACAGATTATTTTTGTAAACAAACCACTTCTAATAACCTACAGAATCAAAGAAATACTTTTTACAAATATACTATTTACAAAAATTATCTTTATTTACTAATTTTGAATCATTAAATTTGTCTAATCAATGTTAAAAAAAGAGAGGGGTGTATACAAAAAGTGATAAAATATATCCATTGCCCGCCATACATTAAAATGTAACCATCATGCCAGGAAATTTTTAGTATTTTCTTCCACCAAATCTGATATTTGTGTCTATTCTATCAACATCATTGAAGGTCATCATAAATGCTTTGAAATATATTTGAAAATAAAAAACAAACTTGCATGAAATTTATCTCTTTTTTCGTATAATTATACCACTTATTTGTTACGAGAATTTTTTTTCTTAAACAAAATCAACAATTGCAATGCAATTTAACCTATAAGATAATTATAATACTAAGAAGATCGTTTGTATATTTTGTTTTTATTTTAATTTCTACTTCAATATTTTTTGTTTTGTGTGTTGGTTATTGTATAATCGTTCGTGTTCGTTTTTTATCGATTGTTTATATATTGCTGTTCTTGATAGTTCACAGCTATAGCCCCGATTCACCACAGGATAAAGTTTTTAAAAGCTCATTGTTGAACATGAAAAAAAATAGTTAAAGGTAACAACAAGCCACTTACATGTTTTAGTAAAAATCAAACCGTATTGAACTAAAGAAAGGCTCAACATGGAATATGCATAACATTCTGCTATGACCTTGACCTTTGAGTTATAAATTAGGTATAAGGTCACCGCGAACTCATAAATAATCATCAAGATTTTTGCTATGACAAAGAATACACAGCACAGATAACACAGTTAATGCAAGTGTAGACTACGATATTGATTTCTACGCTACAGGGGGTGGAAGCTTTCAGCAAAAACAATCTGTGTGATGTTATGAAAGCCCTGTATAAGCCTATTCCAACCTTACTTTTTCACTAAGAATGTTTTATGACCTTTTATGACCTTACAAAGTGATCTGTGAAGTGATTGATATTTGAAAAAAAAATATCCTTTACTTCACAAACAGTTTATGGTTAAGTCCAGACAAAATTAATGCAGAACTAAATAATGGATTTCAAAGAGATATGCTATTAATATTTGACCTAAAATTTGTTTTTAATTCATTGAAAATCCTTACTTACACACACTCTTATGAAAATGTCTAAGGCACTCTAATGGGTGACGTATTTAAATCAGAACGAAGTTAATATAGAGAACAAATTTAATATAGAGAAATTATGAATAGAAGGAATAAATTGGATAGACAGACGGGTCGAGAAGAAGATATACGAACATGTAGACCATTGTACGCGGCGCCGGCAGGGTGAGACATTTATTGGAGCACTTTATTTCTATGAATAAATATTATGACTATAATCATTTAACCATGTAATTGTTGCTTGTAGACTGACTCTGTATTTTTTTGAAAAAACCATTAAATATTGAAATATTGATTACATTTAAATTGCTTCACGTCCATCTGCAGATCTAGAGGGAGTGGGATTTTACGCACCTATTGTTTAAATAAGGGATGTACTCGAGTACTCGACTATCTCTCGATCTCCGTTTGTATCTCTATACATCTGCTGACCCGTTACATTTTCTGACAATTATTTGTAGTTGTTTGTGTGCATATATACTGAAATTTGAAATTTCTTTTCATCGACTAAAATGTTTGGTGTCGAATACTCTATCTAAACTAAATGGAATTCGAAACATGTGTATATATGTTTTCTTATAACGCATTAGTTTTTGGAATGCGAATGACACTGACAGCATTATTTTCCGACAGTTTTGGTCCATAATTCACACTTTGCTCCGGGCATCGATGCCTCCGATGCATTTGTAAAGGGCTAGTATATTACTGACCGATATTATGAATCAAATTATAATTTTAAACAAAAGTATTAATGCATATATGTAATTGTCGAAATTTATTTTGATGTTTCTTTTAATTATCAATATAGTTAATTAAGGAACTGAATTTTCATATATTGTTATAATTCAATTATATAAATAATTTTTGCGAAGCATTTTTCTATAAGAATGACAATTTATCTGTTTTTAGACACGGGTCAATCAAAAAACATTTGAGTTGCTTTAGATACTTCACAGCTTAATCTTATGTAGGCGTAACAAGAAAACTAATTAAAAGCAAGGATATTTGTTACCAAATATTTAGATGAAATACTTTTCATTTTGACGAATATTATTTTAGCATACTGGTATAAAAGGTTCTTTTTTACATTACAGATGTATATAATATATATGTATAGAGAGATATAGGTATATATATATAAATGTGGCATAATTTTATTAAAAAGGGATGCAGAGTTTCAACGAGTACTCGACCTTCGCTCGGCTAAAGCCCTCGAATTATCGATTAGGCTATCAAAGTAAAATTGTCAACCCTAGTTGAAATTAATTCTTAATTAACGGTAAGATGAATTTATCTGTTCATCTTAAACGAATATAAATTGAAAATGCAATTAATAGTATTAATGTTTAAGTGTGTTCGTACAAAGAAGCAATGAAATATTGGATAAATTAGAATCACACGAAGCCCGCATATTTGACTACAGTGGAAGATAACATGCATGTTTACACGTGCTGGACCTCCTCGCCGTGAGCGAGGGACAGATAATGTAACTGTATACGCAAAGTTATGTGCACGTGATTAGTGAACAGCAATATAACTATTTTATAACGTCGAAAGATCACAAAGAAGACCTTTTCAATGACAGCAATACCGAAATATCTACTGTTTTTTTTATATTATGAAACTAAAGTTGCATACTTGCAAAAGTTAGGTCTTATCTTTTTTAAGTGGGTATCAAACATTTTGTTTACACATTTTTTAGAACATTGCAGACAGACGAGCACACCAACGTCAATGTATGTGAATGTTTTAGATTGCTAATAACATGCTCTTTTTTTTTCAAAACATTTTCCTTATTTACACTTTATCATTAAGATAAAAACAAGATGAATAAACTTTGATATATCATCAAATTAAAAAGAAATATTTGTGTTAATGGCGAATTAAACCTATTTATGCTTGGTTTGCAAGACGGTTATCTTAAGCATTAGAAGAACGCCTGAACGCTAGCCGATTTATTTGGTTGTAGACGAGGGATGCCTAACGTTATTGTACACGTAGCTTAGATCGACAATAATGTTTTCGAAATGTTCGTAGTATGATGACTGAGAAGGTATTTTACAAAGTTTTTTTATATAAATAATATGGTCACTAGACAAGACAAGAATGTATAAAATTTCTCTTTCTCGTTTTTGAAGGATTGTCAATTATAATAACTGGATAAAAGTGACTTATAGTTCTCACACAAAAGATGTAAGACAATCGTTGATACTTTTACAATAAATTTAAGAATCCCTAATACCCTTCGACACTTTAAGTTGTAAACATACATGTATATCAATTATATGCACAGACAATTTGTTTGCATGCCAATGAAAGCGGTTGCTTGGCAAAATGAAAACATGTACACATGTATATATTAACAAACGAAAGGCTTTTCATACTAGATTTTCACAGAAAGATTTCTATGTAAAAAAATTTTGGTTTCCCAGACACCTGAGGTTTAACTTTCATTTACTTTGAATATTTCTAACTTTGAAAGGAGACTGATTCTGCTGGTGTAAATAGGAGAAAGTCCATAACTTTCTAAGATGAATGATTTGTATGGAAAAAATGTTGATACTGTAATTCCAAAAAAAAAAAAATCGGACCAAGCAGCTTTAACAAATTAAAGGCTTTTCATACTAGATTTTCACAGAAAGACTTCTATGTAAAATTTTTGGTTTCCAAGATACCTGAGTTTTAACTCTATAAACTGGAATGTTCAAAACAGGCTGTTCTACTACAACACACGGATCTCTTTCCTATTTATCTGATAGTTTGGTTTTGCCTTAAAACACCAACATATTTACTAACACTCGATCATCAATATCTAATTTCTCAATCCTAACACCGTGATCATAATTCTCTGTATACCTGTTTCTAATTCCTTCCTATGTTACCCCTCGCTATGTTGCAGTGTAATCGTTTCTTTAACTTCTTGGCATAATTTTCTTTACTTCTTACCTTTTAGTGTAAATCCTTTAAGCCAAGATACATCAATAGCTAAGATTTCCAATCTTTCTTCTGCTTATCGTCCATCCCATCCTCTTAATAGCGTTTTGTTTTATCTTTCGACCTGACATCTTTTGACATTTGCTGAATTCAAGTTTGTTTTTGAATGCGATGATTTATCTGAAAATATAATTTTGTACTTCTTAACCACGGAAGTTTCA
This sequence comes from Magallana hongkongensis, assembly GCA_015776775.1. NCBI lineage: Eukaryota > Metazoa > Mollusca > Bivalvia > Ostreida > Ostreidae > Magallana > Magallana hongkongensis. The sequence continues at coordinate 1,097,109 of VIAA01000019.1, read as the reverse complement.
GATAATTACTGGTGACATCAGCAAAAAAAGATAAACTTAAAATGGCGTCCTTTACTAATAAAAAAAAGTTTACAAATGTTAAACCTTTCGCATTCTGTCGGCTGAAAAGTCTGAAGATGTGTATTTAATGGCACTGATACGCATTTCAGTCACCTTTCAGTTACTTTTGGATGACTGAATGGCAAAAATTTTCTTCGTTTCAGTATTGTAAGGTCGTTGAGAATAACGGAATGTTAGTTTATATGTTAGTTTTAAGTAGAAGCTTCAATTAACTTAGTTTAGATAGAGTTAGTTTATTAATTCATTTTATATTATTTCATTCATTTATATATGTGTTTTACAAACCAACTTTAATGTCTTCTAACATGCTATTAAATGCTTTTTAAATTTGCTCAATAGAATAAAGAGGATGAAGAAGAAAAGTCTTCATATGAATCGCTACCAAAGTCTTCTAATGACAAACTACTGCTTAACAATCCACGAATAATGGCTACGATTCAAACGATGTTCGAAGATTTCGAGAATGAACTTCAAGGAGTAGCATGTCTCAGTGAAAAAGAAATATGGACATGCGGAAATGAGAATGACTCCATAATTTTGTATAATCTACAAGGAGAAGAGATTAAGTGTATCAATACGAAATCGGGTAACATGCCTTGGGATATAGCAGTAACTAAATTAGGGGATCTTTGTTATACCGATGCTAAAGAAAGAACTTTGAATATTTTCAAAAACTCAGATTCATGTATACATGAAGTCACCCAGTTAGAATCTTGGATACCTCGCAATCTATGCTGCGACTCGTCCGGCGATTTTCTCGTTATAATGGATAGCAATGACGCTAAACAATCCAAAGTTGTGCGGTACGCTGGCAACATAGAAAAACAGACAATACAGTACAGTGAAAAGGATGAACGACTTTATTCATCTAGTTCTTTTAAATACATATGTGAGAACAAAAATTTAGATATATGTGTTGCTGACAAAGTAGCAAATGCAGTGGTTGTAGTAAGCCATTCTGGATTATTAAGATTTATATATACTGGGCACTCTTCTCAGATGTCGTTTACTCCGGTAGGTATCGCCACCGACAGCACGTGTCTTATTCTTGTAGTAGATCATGACCACCAGATTATACACGCTGTGGATGAGGAGGGACAATTTATCGGCTACATTAAAAACTGCAACCTACAGTCCCCATGGGGTATATGTGTAGACAGCAAAGACAGACTCTTCGTGGCTGAGAGTTTAACAGGGCAAGTGAAGAAAATTGAATATAAAAACGTTTGAACAATTGGAAGATTTTTTGTCAAATCAAGTAATGGATGTGCATTAAAAATATTTATATTTTTCATAGTAATGTTATATGTTATCGACATTTACGACCACGGGGTATTGCTGAATCGATAGACATTGCTGAATCGTTTGTACCTATACTTTTTGTACGAAAGCCGAGAAGGATCATTCGAGATTCGAGATTCGAAATACGAGATTCGAGATTCGAAATTTGAGATTCGAAATTCGAGATTCAATATCTAAATTAACCAATCAAATCAAGGATCTGAAAATATGTATCCTAGCGACATCAAACTGTTCTAAATAGAATCAAATTACATGCTCTTATATACAAATAAATGCTATGTTTACTTCTCCCTACCTAACTAAATAATTATTTGTATTTACTTTTACACAGAATATCTAAGTAGACTAGTAATAATGCAGTGTGCTTCGCGGATCTAAGTGATTTTGTTTGCCCTGGTGCATTTCCACCTGATGCGTTTGAACCCTAAGGTATTTCACCACCAGTAATAGTTTAAAACCCGGGTTTATTCACCCCTTTTGTGTAAAAATGCGGTTATGGTAGAGAACTTCATAAGCGTAGCTAATTTTTTCTGTACGGGGTCCTAGGCCAATTTAAAAAAATTTTACTATGTAAATTTAATAAGCTCCAATTTTCCCGAGGAGGGGGTCCAGATCCCCTGACCCCCTCCTTTCTAGATCCCCGCATGAAGATTAGCACATGTATCTAAATAATCTAAATATAAATAATCTGTCCTGTTTCACTAATAAATATAAGCATTACTTATCGTTTTTATGTATGCATACAGTGATACACTAGTACTATGATTATAAACAAATCATTGAGATATTATCACATCATACGGAATTATTAATAAATACAATTTTTTTTCCTTTTCCTCAGTAAACAACTTATTATGAGTCTTACTTTTGGAATTGTTTTCAATATGGAAGGATACCTACTCTCTACAATTAAAGGTAGGGATGATAGGGTGCCAATTTGTTCACATTGCCGATTTCTTGTGCAGAGAACAGTAAAACCCTTTATTTGATTGTGCATGAATATTTCAAAATTAATTGTTGTACATATATTTTGTTATAATTCATTCATTGATATATCAACAAGAAAGAATAAAAGCATATGTTTCACAGCCAAGTTAAGTTTCTCTGTAGTTTCCTACCCCCCCCCCCCCCCCCCGCACCAAAATTGACAATAATTACATATAAGTCATACAAATGTTTACTTTTTTTGTAAGTAAATCTCTAAAGATGTAAATAAGCACTGCAAACAAAGATGTGTGTATTTAATATACTACTACATTACACTTAGTCAGATAAAATGTAATCAGGATGAAGCTACAAGGGGTGAGTGGTGCAAATTTACCAATACACACAGAACACCAAATAAAGAAACTGTGAGTGGTGTGTGGAATGCATAAAAGATGGCAGCAAATTATCTCAAATAATCAGTGCAAAAACCCACAAATAGGCTGTTATTTGTTACATATCCTGCAAAAACATTGATAAAAAATGTTATCGTCCCATAACATAGCCGATTAAGTTAATGTGTACAGATGGTCAACGTACATGTAATTCTAATATACAAGAAGGCGGACGTATCAGGCGGGGATCCAGAAAATTAAATTTCAAAAATGATCGGTTGAATTACATTAAATGCTTTGAAAATTGTTTTAAACTATCGCACGGGTCAAAATGCGTGATAGAAGCTATGTACAGTGTAATTGAAAACTTTCATTTTATATCAATATGTAGTATTACCTATTATAACAAATGAGAGTATAGCACAACTGCCACAAGCAATACATGTCTTTTACCGGCACCACCTCCCTCCCCATAAAAAAATGAAACAATTGTCGTTTTATTTGCTAAAATGTGTTTGGTTCAAGATTTTTCTAAAGGACATACCCGATTAGAATTTAAAAAAAAGTCGTGCGTTTAAAACTAATTTTGTCAAAACTTTTAGATTCGTTTGGTTATATTTTGGTCCATTTGGGTAAATATATGCACCAGCGCAGCTCTAATTTATATATAATCAGGCCATAAATTCAAAATATTTTCAAAAATTAATAGCTTTAAATCCAGTGGATGAAAGAAAAGGAAAGCAAGTCGAACTCGATGAGTGCTAATACCTGTGTTGAATGAATGGTACAGTAGGATATGCGCAAAAAAGTCCCGTCTACTCTTTCCTACCCTATATTTATTGGAATATTAAATCCGATTATAAGAGTCAAATTAAAAATCAAGTACGGATATGTACCTGTTTATCAAAAGTAAAACTACTCATAATTTATCTACAGTGCATCGTTATGGAGCTACACAGAAAGTTTTATATTAATTTGCCGAGCCAAATAAAAAACACCTGGAAAACGAAGAGAAAACAAAGTGGGGACAGAATAACTGACAAATTAATTAGGACTATATAGCCCCCCCCCCCCCCCCCCTCTCTTGAAATGTATATACTGAAAACAGATTATTGGCGTATAACATCCGCACACAATTTAAAGAAAATTTCATGTTTTTTTTATCATTTTCGCTAGCTAATGTTACACAAATACCCCAAGCCCCCTCACGGAAAAGGAAATGCTAGGTGATGAGAGAGAGAGAGAGAGAGAGAGAGAGAGAGAGAGAGAGAGAGAGAGAGAGAGAGAGAGAGAGAGAGAGAGAGTGTCGATGTAAATCACAGGTGCGCTAACACCGTTAAAATTAAAGCTTGCTAGTTGGTCTGCCCTACCCTAGCTACCTCCTCTCTTTTCTCGTTCTAGAGGCTTAATTATTGTCTATATATGCTTGTAACAAATCAAATCAATTTTAAATTCTAAATCAAACTGAATTTGACACTACAAAACTCTCTCTGTGTCTGTCTGTCTGTCTGTCTGTCTGTCTGTCTGTCTGTCTCTCTCTCTCTCTCTCTCTCTCTCTCTCTCTCTCTCTCTCTCTCTCTCTCTCTCTCTCTCTCTCTCTCTCTCTCCCTCTCTCTCATATCGACAATGGCATTGCCATACCCTACAATACACTATTCTTATCTGGATTTTTGCCTTTGAGGTTGTAAATCATTATATTTTCTATGGTTTAAAACTTTATCATAACCTATATTTTGACATGTCGATTATTTTTTTGAGTTTCGTTTCATAGCTAAAACATTTAGATTAAACAGATCTTTCTTCGCGAGCCGATTTTTACACAGTTGGGGCGAATACACTTCGGGTTAAAATTGTTCGGGGGGAAATACATACAGGGCAAACAAAACCACTTAGATTCGCAAAGCCAACAGTGTTATTTCTAATTTAATTGTTTATATATATAAGGTTAATTCATCAATGTTAATTTAACCATTTTATAACCACTATATAAGAGCTATTAAGACATTTATTTGTAGGAAAGAGCATGTACGAATGATCTTTATTTAGAACAGTTTGATGTTGCTGAGGATACAGGTTTCAGATCCATGATTTGATTGGTTAATTTAGATATTGAATCTCGAATTTCGAATCTCGAATCTCGTATTTCGAATCTCGTATTTCGAATCTCGAATCTCGAATGATCCTTCTCGGCATTCGTATTTTTGAGATAAAAAACTATCTAATTTTGAATATTTCATTGCTTCAAAGGTTTTTTGCAAGTTACTGATAAATATGGCTTGCATGTGCCTTAGGCAACTTTTTAAATGCATATTAAGCTTTACTTGTTCATAGAATAACTTTCTTTTGAGACATGGATAACTTGTTAATTATTACATTTTGATTTTAGCTATCATGAATGTATAAACGAGAAATAAAACCTATCTTGCAGAAACATTCAGAGGGCTTAATGGTCTTGGTCATTATTAGACTGTATTGAACTTCTTTAAAAGATGATATCTTTATAAAATATAGAAAAATACCCAAATAAAAAGTAAATTAAATGGAGTTGTTGACCAATTTTCATTCAAAATTCATTTTATTTTATTTAGTTAGTCCAAAAAATAAGAGAGAGAGAGAGAGAGAGAGAGAGAGAGAGAGATATTCAGGTTTCAAAGAACATATGGAGTGAGGTTGGCCCCCACTTTCAAAGACGATGCTACGTGCCTGTCCTATATTACTTTAGCATAGACATCTGTTTTCTAACTTCTTGCCCACCTCCCCCTCCTTAGTTTTCTTCGAACAACATTGAACTAGTTCACTTATTTTTGTGAATCTTTGCCGAGGTGATTGACGAAAAAAACATGTCTACTAAATTCACCATACTCCATAGGCACTTTTTTCTTTGTGCGTGAATGGAAACATTGATCAACAGGGTTCTATATCGTACCAGCATCTATCTGATACATTGTAACATGTTTCTTTGGTCTTTGTTTAAAAGCTTGCTTCTTTCTTTTTGGTGATATGTTTTAAAAGAATACTCTGCTATTAATGTATTTGATATTGTACACAAACCGAGTTATCAATACAATGATATCTATGTAAAAAGGACAAAAAATCTTTCTATCTCTTTTTCGTAATGAATTCAAGATGCTCAAACAACACATACAACAAGTTGCCCGGCAAGACTAGTAAATGTGGATAAGTCTGGCATATCCACGCCTCTATTGAAATTTCAACAATAATTGAGAAAATTTCCTAATTACCGTAAGGATTGTCTTAGATTCTTAAAAATTTTTAATTTCTTTAAAGGGGCATGGTCACGATTATGGGCACAAATGATCATTCCGATTTTAATATTTACAATGCTTTAGAATTTTTGCCCCAAATCGTGACCATGCCTCTTTAAGCATAGACGACCGTTCGTAAAAAGACATTGCTTGAAACTTGTTTATGAAAGCTAGAAATAATGCAAATCGTCTTTACCAAAACGCTCGACAATGGGTACAGAACAGTTGGCAGAACTTGCCTAATGCAGTACACTCTGATGTTGAAATACTGGAGCCGGTTGTATCAACGGTTCATTAAATTTAATGTGTTATTAAGCCTAATGAATCATTAAATTCTGAACAAATCATTAGTTAATAAACACATTAAAGGTTGTTGTACAAAACCATTATTAAAGGTTTGTTAGTTAATGCAGCATTAAAATATTAATGAGTCATTAAAGCTTTTCTTATTCTTTAAATATTACCCATAATGCTATGCTCGTCAACTTCCGGGGCGTCTGCTTTGTTTGTAAACATTCTAGCAAGATGACAGACGCCGACGTCCAAACAAAGTTAAGTAGAAACAGGGGGAAAAATTTTGATACTAGCGAGATTCAGCTACTTGCTGACTTGGTTGAAAAAAAATATCGTCACAATTAACAGCAAATTTACGAATACGATCACTAACGAAAAGAAGAAGAAAGTATGGGAAAATATCACGTCACAGATTAATGCTTTAGGAATTGCAAATCGATCGATTAAAGAAATAAAAACAAAGTGGACAAATATGCACCAGACAGCAAAAAAAGAGTTCAGTTGCAACAAACTGTCCCAGAGAAAGACGGGTGGTGGCCCTTGCGCCAAACCACTATCGGTAGTGAGTGAGAAGATCGTTGATCTCTACAAAGACTCGCCTACATTTAATGGGTTGTCTGGGTTTGAAACGCAATCCACTGGTAAGTAAAACCAGACTCATTATTGAAATAAAATTTTAATTAATATTTTTTTTCTTTTTTCCAAGCGCATTAACAAAGTCGTAACTACCACCAGTATATAAATAACGTTATTGTATTTTGTGTATATATATGTGTATCTCATTAAAGCAGTAAAATGAAGCAGCTATTGATGGTCTTTTCATCACTAACAATACAGTACATGTAACTGCGTAAACACACACATTCTCAATTACTATAAATGAAAATGACTCAAATATCACACATCAGATTTTTGTTTGATATCACTGAATTCAAATGAAAAACGAGTTTTCTCCCTTTGTTAAAAATTTGTTTACAACAGTAGACGCCACAATAATATAGTTCCATGTCACCTGTATGTTGAATAATAATCACTTACCCCGTCAAAATCATTTAAGGAACCTCCACAAGTCACTGTGTATCCTTATTCAACCATTAATATCCATTCATTCAATAATCAATCCACATTCGATCCGAACATGTTGAACTACATTCATTCATGCAATCACAAAATGACGTCACGCATGACAGTGCCACCTTGTGTTTAAAAGTAATTGTGGTGGATATCAAGGAGCGGATTTTAACAAGATTTTAATGAAATATAAACATATGAAATTTAAGAGCAAATGGGTTAAATAACCAATGGCCGAAATTTTTGAAATGAGAAAAAAAAATCCTTTGATGCATTTAGGTTAAGTTAGTAAAAGTGCTTTTCTATTTAGTTTAAAAGACACTTTTAGCCTTAAATTTAGTTGTAGTTTTGAACCTCATTATGATGTATTTTTTTTAAATATGCAAAAAACGACAACTATTTGAAAAAAAAATAATAATAAATTCATTAACATTACAGACGAAAGCAACATAGAGGTGATTGGCTCCCCCACTACTGTGTCAATTTTGACGGAATTGCTGATTCCAAGTGTTCAAGAAAGTGGAGACCAGGTCCCCGAAGAATTTTGTGAGCAGGCGCAAAACGACGAGAGTCTTACCACTACCGAAGCAACAGAAAAACCTACTTCAAGTACAGTCACAACTGCGACGACTTGTATGGAGTCAAGCATGTAATTATAATAATTTTCGACATTATACTTTGTCTCCATCTACATGATTTTGTGTATACACTTTTCAAAAATAAACATTTATAAGCATTATAGGTCAAGAAATGTAGGAAATAGTGGTCGGCGTAAGAGGATTAGACCTGAAGATGTGACACAAATGCAGTACGCCGTATTGGTAGAGCAATTAACGGAAATTACGGGAACAAACGACGTTCTACATGCTTATGAACAAGAAGCTACGACAGGAGTTGGAAATGCCTTCCGAGGACTAGTAAACGAAATAAAAATGATCAACAATTAATAAACTAATATAAAAATATAAAGTGTCTCTATATTTTTTTGTTCATATTATTGTGATTAAAAAAAACTCTTGGTAATTGTTTAAAATTTTGATCAAAAAATAATTCTCTGATTGTTATAAAAACACAACAATGAAAAAGATTATTCTGACATTTAATTTCATAAATTAGAACTTAAATCTGCTAACTGCTGTGCTCCATATAATTTTACCGATCGATGTAACCCGCATATTGACACAATTTCGATATTTATAAATTATATGAATACCCATACAATATACGAACAAATCGGAATAACTTTGGGTAACATTCAAACTTCACACACCCATCTACAGCAAAAAGGGAAAATGTGGTTTCTTAAAAATAATGCAATGTGATATAAGAAAGTGAGCGCACAAGATTGTAAGTTTGCAGGAATCCTCGACACGAATCAATTGGGATTTAAATGTCTATAACCTCGAAAGGCTATGTACAGGTTTCAACAAAAATATATTATGTTGAGAGTCGAAGTACATGGCTATTCCGGTTATTAAAAAACTCACAAAGCTTTCAAAAAATGGCAATGAGAGGTAAACCGATAACTAGTTGGAAATGTTAATGAAAACATTATTTAATGAAGTTATATTGTGTTATCCTAAAAAACTAGTAATAAGAAAAGAATTTTTTATAGTGTTCATACAGCAGATCTATAGGCTAAATCGATAAAAACAAATTAAAATATACCGGTAAATTATAATTCAACATCATGTTATAATAACATACATTTAAAACAAAAAAGTTTAATTTTTTTTAAAAAGACCACCAGTTGGATTTGAACCCAAAACACTAAATGTATGTATTCACTAAATCCAGGACGAAACCACTGAGCCACGGAGACTTGTCAATATATGCTCTATAAAATACTGTTTGAAACACCACTGTCATATCAATGGACTTTGTTTTTTATCCTTCAAAAAATAATTTGAAAAGTACATAATTAGTCATCTCTGGGTCATCTCTCCATCTTTTTTTAAAATGCGACATTTTTAATGTTGAAATATGTTACCTTTACACGTTTCAAATTTGTGGAGAGAAGACCAAGAGACAACAAAATCATTTAAAAACAGTTGTAAATAAGTAGGATTTTGCATGAATTGCATCGTGTTGCTTTATTTAGACCCATATTATAATAAAACCTTTTGCATTTCAAATATTTTTCCACTCATTCCACATCCAACAGAAACCAAATAACGGTGATAATTCGAAAAATATTCAAAATTAATTGATGAAATTTTCACTCTCCTTGTGCGCCCAGATTCCTGCCGAATCTACATCTTAAGCGCCCACATTCTTTCTGATGTTCTTCCCATCTTCGGGTCCATTGTACTGTCCTTGGATATTCCCATCGATGTCCACGTCTTGGCCGTCATCTACAACTGGTTCCCGAAATAGAATAGCCAGGTTATGAAGTACTGCGCACGCTCCTACAAGTACACAAAAGATACGTTCATTCTATCTATACTTAAAAACTTGAAAATGCAGATCAATTTGGGAAATACAAATTAACTTGTTCCCAAGTCCATCAATACATGTACATTGCCTTTAGATTTGTACGGTACCTATGACTGTACAGACTCTCTCCGGTGTCATCCGAATTTCAGCATGGAGAACGTGCAATCGTCTCTTCCACCAACCAAAGGCACATTCTATAGTTACCCTGGTTCTGGAGTGGGCCGAGTTAAACCGTTCATGGGCCGGAGTCGATGGTCTTAGATACGGAGTCATTAGGTAAGGTTTACACGCGTAGCCGCTGTCACCAAGAACAACCCCGTCGTTAATCGAATGAAACTTCTCCTCAATTGTTTGTCGAATGCCTGACATACGAAATACATGACTGTCATGTGTACTTACGGGCCATCTAGCAACAATGTTGGTGAATCTGCCTACAAGAAAGTTAAATGTCATGCAAAGTAAAAATGATGAACGTAGATTTCAAAATCTCTCTCAATCTCTCTCTCTCTCTCTCACACACACACACACACACACACACACACACACACACACACACACACACACACACACACACACACACACCTGTATAATCACAGATGGCTTGTACATTTATGGAGTGGAAGCCTTTTCTGTTTACAAATGCAGGTTCATTTTGAGATGGCGCTTGAATTCGTACGTGGGTGCCATCTATGCACCCTATAACACCAGGAAAGCCAGCTAGTTTGAAGAATTCGCTTTTGATGATGGGAAGTTCGTCATCAGCTGGCCATTTGATAAAACGGGGAGCCAAGGAACTTAAGGCTTGGGACACCTTACGGACTACCCTGAAAACAGTAGTCTTGTCCACTCCTACCGTGTCTCCGACGACTTCAAGAAAACTCCCACTAGCGTAATATCGCAAAGAAATGAGGAGCTAAAATTGAAATATGTAAACTCTAGAGAACTGTGTGGGGTTTTTTAACTGTTCAAAATATTTATTGCTGTTTGCATTCAGTTATTTCATACTGGGATAAGAGAAGTGAGGTTTAGGATAAATATAGCCGTACATATATGTAGCATCTCGTTTCACGGTACACTTACGTTGCTATTTGTAAGTCTGGTATCCTTAATTTTATTCAACTCTCCTATGCAGTTACTCAGACAAACCGAAAGTGAAACAGTGTTTGGACCTCAGCACAAATCATCGCTGCTGACAAGACTTAGTTTTTGAAAATAATTGATAAATTCGATGTAATGTATGCTAAAGCATTGTTTTTCAAGGAAACTTATTTATAATACCTTGAAAATAGTCAGATTTTAAATGATATGAACAATTTAGATATTTTTGTAGTCGTATGTATTCCTACGCCAGAGTTAAATATAGTCTCGTTCAACTCGACGATTGGCTGTCTCCGTAAATCTCCGAAAAGCAGAGAGTCTCTCTTGCTTGTCGGAGATTTACGGTGTCAGCCGAGCGTTTGGTTGAACGAGACTAGAGTTAAATATTGCTTGGGTCCATGCAATTTTCGAGAAATATTTCTAATACTGATGCATAGTTTGATTGAATTATTTTTATCTTTAAATATTATAACATGATTCATATGGGGGTTTCTCGACATTCTTGTCAGAAAAGTCCAAAAATTGATATTACAAAAATGTGCGTTATTCAAATACAAATTAGAAACTACATGTACTTGTTATGCAAAATAACATATCATTGATTTTAAAATAAATAAACATCGAAAAAATCAACTCCCGTCAGTTCTTCAGTACTTTGTTTATTATTCTGTCTTTTTGAATTTAAAAGATGCAACTTTATTAAATGAAAATCTTTCTAAATTCTAAGTACCATATCACTCAATAAATTAACATATATTTATCAAATTTTGGTTGACTATTAGATATGCCTTACTGTAGTATTGTAATATTAAAAACGGGGGAAAAATTGACCAAAATCATGACCTTACCCCTTTAACTGTGGAACACTTCACGAGGGGTTTCACCCCCCATTTTAGACTCCAAGGAGTCTGTTTGTATTGTAATGTATTGTATGGATTGTTGAAAACTGATGGGCTGTATTGCCTAAGGTTAAATTTATGAATAAATATATAATATAATAAATTTCTATAAGTAGTAAAAGTAGTATTTGGCAAAAAAAAAAACAACCCGTAAAACTACATGTATTTAGAAATGACAATAAATAATAACAATATTGCATAAGTTAAAATTCTTTCAAGTCTGCAGATACGTGCTTTATATATTATTTAAATGTTTAACATTTCACAACAAAATATACTGTAAAAATTACATCAAAATATTTACATTTTCCAGTGTCTCTACGTTTGAATTTTGTACTATAAAAGCCAAAACTTCAAATAACGTATATAATTGAGGCGCAAGCGGGGTTTGGTTATTTATATTTTATACTTAATCGAACAATGGCATAAAATTATATAAATATAAGTATTAATTAGGAATCATTCTTTGAGTAGGCCTATATAATTTTGGTGGGGGCGTGATCAACAAAGCCCTTTATTGGATTTGATCACGCCCCGACCAAAATTATCACCTCATGATACTCAAAGAATGATTTCCTATTCCTAAATTAATTATATAACCGGTAGGCTTAATAAAAAACCGGCAAATCTTCGTTCTTAGCATCTGTCATTTTGATCATTTATACAAAGGTGGATAACTCTAATAATTCGGTGTCACTTTTTTTTGTAAACAAAATCAAAGTGTAAACAAAATCAAAGCGTAAGTAGGAATATTTGGGAAAAAAAATGCACAGTTCCACTTTTTGTGTGACAAGTTAAATCAATATTCTTCAGTATCAGCTATAAAAATGTCTAGGATCCGCCACCAAAATGACGACATATGTGACGTAATCAAGTTAAACAAATGGGAGCTAGCCCTTGTTGTTGCTTGACAGAGGCCATTGACAAACAGTATATGCAGAGGCTTATGGCAAAGTAAGTTTTTTTTGGTCAGTGGTGTACCTGTAACTCTGTAGAGAGAGCTTGTGATCTCTTCGTTTTAGGGCCGATAATTGGGTCAATCATATCCACAATTTGCTTTATGGATTCTTTACTGAAGCGATATCTCCTCCGAATTTCCTCGTCACACATATGGTCAATAGAAAAAACGTTCGCGAAAAACTCTGTCGGCTCTTCTTCGCCCTAATTGATGAAACATCACGTTGGCCGCCATTGTTACTTAGCGTTATTAAGCGTTAATGAAGCCCTATTGGCATCATTTAAATGTGAGAATTTAATGAAGTTTTAATGAACCGATTCGTTCATTAAAACTTTGATACAACGGAAATTAATGACTCATTAAATATATGGAGTTTAATAATGCTTTAATAAACCATTAAATATTAATACAACCGGATCCTGGTAGATAGTAACAAGACAAAAAAAATTTAAGCACTGTAAACGTTCAAAAGGTCCTTATATTTTAATGAATACTGAATTTTGCACATTTTAATTTTCCTAAACTTGAACCTCTCTCCCCCGTTTTCATATTGCTGTATCTGCCTCTGGGGTATAGGTATAGATATACCCTGAAATAAAATAATGTGAGTTGGGAAAGATAACTCTTAGATGCATGTCGTTTAGACAACATGAAAATGTCACTAGATTCAAAAATAGTTATATTACTTAATTAAAAAATAGTTGTGTCTGTATTTATAATTATCTACGTATTGAATATATAAACAATTATAATAAGATCTGTTTAAAAAGAACTGTTATAATGTCAAACTTATCTCACATGAGTTTATTATAAATATAAATTATTTAAAGAAATACTAATCAGTTTGATGAATCTACTAGAACTATGATATCAATTTATAAATATCAATATGATGCATCTTATTCAGAAATGAGAACAAAAAAAATAGTATTGATATTACAAATTCCTTGTTCACAGGATAGTTGTGTCTCTGAATCTGGGGGAACACCATCAGCACGTAGTTCTACATTGACATTAGCACCACCAAGATGAAAAGAAGAATTCCTGGTAAACAAGAACAAAGGACAAACCAGTAAGTATTATAAATATTTTATTATAGTGACAAGTGTATGTCAATAGTATAGTACAATATTATACATCATCGAATGACACCCATTCACCGACCCATTGGACCTATATTTCACTTTGAAATCTTGGAATATACAGATATAGTAAATAAATTTGATTGAGCGCATGTGTTTACATTGATTTGTACAGATAACTTTGTCTTATTGAATAAATCAAATTGAGATATTTGGCAGTTTTCCTTGATTTTTTTTCCATATAGATATTTAAGTTGACAGTCTCATCTAGCTTAATATCTACGTTTACACAATGAAAAAGAGTTTCTATTGTTTTCGTAGAATATACAATAAAATGTAGATGCTATATTATATGTTGCAAAATATTTTGAAAATGTATCATCAGTGTTTTTCTATTTTTGTCTTACCCTCTCAATAGTTAATGTTTTTACATTTTTGTCATTTATTTGAATAAATGGCCTATCTTCATCATCGACTATGTTATGTGTTTCTATTTTCATCTTAGACTATGTTATGTGTTTCTATTTTTAACTTCGACTATGTTATGTGTTTCTATTTTAATAAAAAAAAACAGTCGTCTTGCCACTTAATAACAGAGGAACATAAAATGTTTTTCCTGATAATAATAACTAGATAATTTCCCGCACAGGCGCGATAATTAACACATTTCACATTTAAATAATGTACAGTGCTTAATATGTATAACCTTATTTTTTTTCATTTTGGTATAAACTGTGTATAAATTGGTATAAATTTTTTTCTGAATTTCTTTTTTAACATATTCTTTAAAATTAAAAAAAACACAGCTTTGCTGGGTATTTAGAGGGACAGGCAGTAATAAAAAATATAACTTAAAATGGACGACATATACATGTATGTGTTGTGCAGCTGTGTAGCAAACTATTTATTTTAATTTCAAACCAGCGAGTTGGTATTTAGTGCGACGTATTTCTACATTTCGTTCTTAAGCTCAAATTCACCATAAATTCTTCACTATTCCAAATAAAATGTTTAGATGACAGTTCTGAAGTAAAAAATGTTACCGTTCCTCATTGAATTTCTCTGTCTTCTGCATACATCATTAAATCATATAGACGTAGAACACACACTATGTTCATTGTTTAATTAACGTTTAAGATTTACTACCAATCTGTCGTGTTAAAAATGTACGAAATAAAAAATACCGCTTAGCCTAGTGTTTGCATATAATATAAAATAATTTGCTTATTATAAACCAAAGTTGTCAAATATAAAGTGTCTGCTCATTGGTTAACTCGCCTTTCACATTCTGTTATGGCGTTAACTAGTTAAAGGGACTTGGACACGATTTGACTTAAAATTTTCAAATTTTATTTTTCCATTTTCAATGTTTATACTGATGAATTTGGAAATTAATAATGCTATGTCAAAATTTGAAAGTCAAATATCCAGTTATAAGCAAGATACAGAGTTCCATAATTCTTTGTTTTGTAAACAAAGATCGAATACTGTCATTTTTTTCAAATGTGTTGTATTGGAGTAAGTTTTAATCAAATATATCTTTCTTTTGTTGATACTAGTACTTATGAAGACGTTGAATTAATTTAACTTTTTTTTTACATGTCATTTTGTCTAAGAAATGGTATTTTCTACGTTACATTTTTTGTAAACAACTATAAGACTCGAGCTTTGTTTACATAACAACGAAATCTTATATCTGTATCTCGCTTGTAACGTGACTTTGACTTTCAATACTTTGGTCAATCATTTAAAATGCACCAGTAAACAATTTCATACATAAGAAATAGAAAACAAAATGTTTGATCTCAAATCGTGTCCAAGTTCCTTTAAGCTGCGTTCCTCGGCACCTGTTCTAAAAAAAAATCTTTCCATCAAAACAAAAATCGTATCAAATTAACCAATTTTATTTTTAGTTTTTTTTTAAATAAATTATAAACTGCCGAATCAAGGTATCAGTGTGTGTTGCATGACGAACTTGACCTGTCAACCGGCGTCCTTAGTTACCTCGCTCTGGAAAATTCTATCCGATTTTCTCACCAGTGGTCGTGCTTCTCAAGCGTCTATCCATCAAAACTGAAATTGCGCATGAAAGAAACGAATTGACTCCTTTTATTTATATAACATTTATCAAATCTTTTAAATTGTTATGCATACCCTAAATTTGCTCCCAGTATATATATTCACTCTTTACATAATTATTCATTATTATTTCATTGCAAGTATACTATTGATGACACTGAATTGGATCCGCCAAAGCGTGTTAAGCACCTTACTCTCATTTTTACTATTTCGGACTTGTTAATCGAAAAAAGTAGGTTTTTAATTTATTTCTCAATAGTTATTTATCATGTATAATCCAATTATAGCTTACGAACATCATATCACACGTATTAAAATACCAAAGGTTTAGCAGTTACCTGGCGCAGGGCGTTTCGTAGTTTATAGGCACAATGTCTTAATTTAAGTAAAGACTATGTACTCTTACCAGCATTAAATATTTACCTGTGCATAACACGTCAGCTTGGATTTATTGATCTGAACAAATGATATGCTGATGCCGCGGACGGATTATCAACCACACAGAAAGGTAACCAATGACATCTTCAGATTATCAATTTCGACCGATCATTTTTAGGCATATATTTAAATCTAAAATTATTAAAAGGAGAAGGAAAATATTTAAGCCAAGAGATGATCCATTAAGATCCATGTCGACCGCTGAAAATTGTAATTCCATCGATCCTTTGAATTATGGGACTCTTAGTTGTCTATAAAACAAGGTACGCCTGTAATTTATATAAATAAGGATAACGTTGTAGTGAAAACAATAATCATTAAGCTTTGAGCAGAAGATTAAGGAGAATTGACGGACTAAATAGGTGGCTGAATGACAGAGCTCTTACAATGAGTAAACGTTTTGCTACATTTCAGTCAAATATTTTGGGCGGATAGCAATTTTTCATATCGGCACACCTTAGTACGTAGACAATTTTCCTGCTATTGTTTAAGAAAATGTTCGACTGTGGAAACATTTTTATTCGTACTTGTTAACGTTAGTGGACAGCAAAAACTTTCCTCATTCGTGGGACGTTATTTCGTTAGTAATGTCATCGGGATGATTCTATTGAAAATTACACAAATGCTTGTACATTTTTAAGGATGTATGTTCATGAGCATGATTCCCACGAAAGCTACGAATATTGATCACTCAGGAACAATGTTGGTTCCACAATAAATAACTTAACCGTAGAGAGAGAGGTTGAAATATTTGTGGATTTAATCTTGATTCTCTACAAATGTTTTTCAGTTCTTCTGTATGATAGTGTAAAATATCAAGCTGCAAATGTAACTTTATATCATTTATCATTGTCTGTTGTATCCGCACTCAACAAGCTTCCTGGAGTAAGTCAGATCCCATAACAGTTATAGTTTAAAATATGTCAGGTATGACCCTTTATCTGTGTTACACGATACGGGTAGAACGTCATCGTAAACATTAGGTCTTTCCACCTTTCAGATGAAAGACCTTTTGTATTTCTTATGTGTGTTTTTTAATTATTTTTTTTCTCTTTTTCCAGGGACAGCTGTTTTACTTCTAGAGATATTGAAACATTTTTTTTCCGTTAGAGGTAAAACCTTAAAACGTATACCAATGTTTTCAGTACATTTAGAAGCTCTTTTCTTTTTATACCGAAAGGTTCCGAGGTACCCTTCTAGCAGTTATTGCCCCTGAAAGTTTCGAATATTCAATAAAAACACTAACAACTACCTTGTCCAATTAAAATGACACAGAGATCAAAGGCCAAGGTAAAAAAAAAAATGCATACTTAATCTTTTGACACTTTGTTATGGAGTAACGCAGAGAAAATAGATTATTTAAAAAAAAACCTTATTTTACATTAAACAGAATGAAGTTGAAAGACCTTTAATCGATCGAGAATAATTTGTCTACTAGTTATGATTAATTATTGGTGCAACATTGACATATTTATTCATGCTAATACAGCTTATATAGAGGAACGTTTCATTATTTTGCTCTATCTTCAATAATTAATCTTCCGGTTTCATATATCAACTATAGTTTAGATACGGCATAACTGTTTACACGTTTTCTTGATAAGATTTTTCAAATCTGATTTTCTCGTTGATATCTTGTTAATCATTTCTATTTTTGTTATTAATCGATATTTGCCCTGGTTTTGTTAAGTAATTTTAAATAAAAATATTAAGGATGCTTAGTACTTAAAATATTTTATGAGCTGTTTGAAAAGTTTTACATCCTGATCCGTTATTAAAATTCAATTGCCGTTATCAGTATTTGATAAATAAATTGCACATATAAAATATGAGTTTCAGTTATTTCACTGATCAAAACATTTTCTACAAAAAAAAAAAACAAAAAAAAAAAACAACAACAACAAACCCGACAAATCTCTCTCTCTCATCAAAAAGTTGAATTCTCTACTTTATGAACTTATATAATGTTGTTAACTTATATCAAACACATGACCATTAATTTTTAAAATTACTGCATAGGTGTTCATTAGCAAATTGACGGAACATTCGGTACTAGTACTGCTAGTTTTAGTCATTCATGTAATTGTAAAAGGGATACAACGAGAGAAAAAAATGATTAAAAGTATGATAAAAAGTTTACACGAAATTACTGGAACTTACAGGATATACATATATCAAGCAGGGTTATGTAGTAATGAAAAATATTAATGATTAATTAGAAAGGAAATTCTACCTAATTGAGGATTCTCGATTTGATGTTTAAAAATATATGAAAAAATCACTCTTTTAATATTGATATGACAAGATAAATTTCTTACACTAAGCTTTTCTAATTTCAGTGCAGTGTATTCTGCATTTTTAGCACAATGCCTGAAATATATATTAATGGTAGGTCATAAAATCAGAACTCCTCCCTGGAAATTGGGGATTTTGGAACCAGTATCGTAAACAATTCTGGCTTATCGGTTACGCCAGAGTCACACAACTCGACAATTGCTATCAGCACCCCTACAAGTACTTTAGATTCTGACTATTCTGTCTGTGGAATGGTTCCACTGACTGTGTTTTTTTGTTTTGTTTTGCGTTGGTCATTATGATTGCTCTTGCAATTTGTCTCGCCAAGAGAAGACAAAAACCAACAACTGAATGAACACACGGATCCAAACTCTCAATAAAAATGGAGTTTCCATTTCCTCTCAAAGCCATTCAATATTAACAAATGCAATAATATTAAGTATTTTACAACAGTTTACCATAATTAAGTGCAAGTGTTGAATAAATATATATCAAAGGAAAGTTTCTTCTTAAATATGCAATTTTGTATTGATTTGTGATCATATGTATTAAAATGAGGATAAACTCTCTTAAATCCTTTTTTCTGACACTGATATGAGTTATGCTATAGTTGAGTCCAAATGCGCAACATTGTGGAAGTTAAACAAAACGTTAATAAGAAAATTAGGGGATAGTGTACCACTATTAAAGATTACCATATGACGAAATTAAATCCCAACGAAATTTTATGTGGTATAAAAACAACGAAATTTGAACCCAAAGTAATATATGTGCTTTGATCTACAATACAGTAAAACACGCTTATAACGAAATGCCAGGTGCTTTGTTGTAAGGACAGTTCGTTATATCCATCAAATTTACAACATGTAATAAATTCACGGGGAATGAAAATCACACTGTTGTAAGTGTCAATTCATTATAAGCATGTTTGCTATAATGTAGATGAAAAATATAATTGATTCCTTCAGTTTGTATATTACTATAGGACAAGTATTATCAATAATATTATATCTGATATGTGAAAATTGCCAGGAAATGCGCTAACGGGTTAATTTTATTTTTTGTTTTACCAAAAAAATAGTATTATACACGCTTTTCAAAGGATGATGTTTTACCTTCTAATGATGAAATCAATTTGACATGAGAAAACTGTAAGACTGAAAAAACCCAGGAGAACATGACTTGTTCTTACAATTACTTAGATAATGTTTTATATTTTGTTTATGTACACTATATATAATTGCAAAATGAAATCTTACCATAAAACATGATTCACATAAAACAGATTAGCCTTATTCCAATATTTCAGACAAAACTATGAAGGAAATAGTTTAACTCAAATCAAAAGCAAATATTTTAAAGAGCAATCCCAAAGTTATAAATAGAAATACTCATGCATTCATCAATCGATACTTGTATGTACATTGCGTCACTTTTAATGTGTTTTACGTATATTGATAAAGTTGCGGTTTTGTTGAAATCGATAGGGACATTTGTTTTTTGACTGGTTGTTTTCAGCTCAAACTATGAACAACGGGAATTAACTCACATTAAAATGAAATGTGCTAAAGGTGAATTCAACGGCTATATATAGATATTTACAAAAAACTAACATGTTGTTTACCCAATATCGCTGTTGGTGGGTCTTATGTAAAAATAATGAGTATCCTTACTTTTTTGGTGTCGGTTACGGTATTTATTTGTTTTTGAATATTAATGAGGGTAATGCATAGACCAACCTGAACATACTGACGGGCTCCCATAAAAAAAATACTACTTTGATCCTTTATTTTTCTCGACTATTTTTTTTTAAAGTTTGAAATGTTACTTAACAGAGAGAAAATAGTCTGCTGTCGAACTTTAATATCGATATAGGTCTGACTCAGGTCATATATCTATGCATACATATTACCCTTTGGACGACCAAACAAAGATTAACAAACCTTGATGGAAAAGTCATAGACAGATCAACAAACCAATCAAAACCCTACTATTGAAGTCACTGATCTGCTCCAGAGGTGGTACATGTAATAACGGTTACTAGAGTCCTTGATGGTGGCTGTAGTCACGAAATTATGCCTGACTACAAAGGTGTGAATTGAAAATCCCACCTTTAATGATTATATACTGCTTCAACAAAATCAAATTTATTCACTGTTAAAGTCTTTGTTTTCACGTATTGAGACTAGACGTAATATATGGGAATCCTACAGATCTTTGGACACTAAATACAAACTAGTTATGGCTATTGATAAGAAGACACGCACTTAAATGAAACAATATCTAATTCTTTCGTGTTCCTGCACATTAAGAAGATTATTTAACACATTTTATTTCTAAGCGTTCTTTTGAAATAACGAACATCGGTTCTGAAACTGTCAATAAATGATATTCAAGTACGTTAAAGTAATATTTTATCATAAAAATATATGATATTTATTTATATACTGTGAGTTTAGAGAACGATTTCTCTTGAACTGTGATCTATTTCCTTACAATTTTGCGAAACAGTTTTTGAGACATGCTATTCGTTTTTTGTTTGTTTGAATAATGATATAAACAGAAACGTGTCAACTGCTCATCTACTTAAAACATGCATGTGCTAACATTATGTTTTGTGAAAATATAACCCAACTTTTTACTTGAAATTATAGAAACCAAAAAGCTCTTCCTTTTTATGAAGAACTCTGAATTATACAGTAATATCTTGATAATCATTTCCACAGAGAAAAAATAACTGGATGTATAATCTATGTGTAATTTCTAAAGAATCAGCAACCCAAAAGGAAGGTTTTAATGCGCAATGAATTGTAACCCGATGAATACAAGGTACAATGTAGCATACGACTGACATATTTGACGTGAGGTTGAACTACAACAACTTGAAATTGAATGATATGCAAAGTAAAAATGTAAAACCGTACAAAAGATTGCCTAATAAAAGCTCATGACATATGTGTGTATCGTGTCATCCCCTCTGACGCGCAGCGTCGACATAATTAAATCTTATATACTCTACGTAGATTCAAACCGAATGCAATGCGGTCCGCTTGTACATATAACAACGGGATTTGCTTTATTTGCATTGACGAGCACTCTAGTGGAAGATCATAGCTATCCGGAACACCCACAACATGTAAATACATTCATCAACATTCACGATTACATTAACTACTTTTGTAAATGAAAACATGCAGATACTTCTATAAACAGTTCAATGGTTTTACACGACCGCAGACGATATACTGGTATCTTCGATTGCATGGTTTTTGGTGTTATTTTGATTCACAGGTGTAATTCTGATACATTTTGAACGAGTATAAAGCCTGAAAGAGGTATGTTTGTTATTTTGTTCCATCATTATGAAAATTGTTTAACTTAATATGTATCTGTGATATATAGATATGAGTTGTGATTCATTTTATTGTGTTTTCCTCTCATTTATGTTTATTCTGTTTTTATTCAATTTTTACTCAATTGGTTACTGAAAATATTATCTTTTCTTAATTAAAGTAAATCCACCCTCCTGTGACGTCATACATTTTACATAAACCATAAATTCATTAAAATTCTTGCAAGCAGATTTGTAATTTCTATGTTATGATAGGTGCACATCAAAAACTCAAATCATTGTTTACTTGGAGATATTTACTAAGCGTTTTACATCCTTATATTCGACATAATTCAATAATGACAAAGGGAAATAACTATTTTCTACTTTTCTCTAAGTGACATATCTAAATGCTATAATTTTTCTAATGTAAACATTTTTTTTCTTCTTTTTTAATTAATTTTAGTTTTCTGGCAAAGTAATCAATAAAATTTAAATAGACAAACAAGTATCCATCCACTTATATTTAATTTTTAAACAAAAAAAAGTGAGATTTTCAGATGATAATTTGAGCCTTTGGTTTTTATTACCTTACATCTTAAATAGTATGGAAACATATATATTTCATTTATTTTTTGATGAAATTAAAGTCCAATAAGTTAAAAAAAAGTTAAGTTTTTAACTTTGAACCCATGATTTTATAGGTACGGAGTTACCTTAAGTATGTGGTATTACGTACTGCTATCAACTCAATCATTTTCCCAAACCATGAGCATAATTTGAACCTGATGATTTTTTTAAATACTTACAATTTTGGTATTTTAAACATTTGTTTGATGATTTTAAAAAATGCACAAAACCTGAATCTTCATCATTTGAAAATTTTCCCTATTCAAATTAAGTGCAGGGGTTAAAAATCTTTATCAAAAAGTTAAAATTACTCTATTAAAACATTGTTGATCATTTACCCTTCTTACACTAGCTCTTAATAGCATGCACAATCAAACTTTCAAATGTTAACCTTCACGTCAAAAACCTGCTGTCTTCAAAGATATGGATGAAACAGGTCCTACATGAAATAATCTGCTTACACAGAAGGTTTATTGAAAAGGGTATGCCTCAGATGACAATTAACAACATGGATGGAAGTTGCAATACAGGGGTGACAAGGGATTACGACAAGGAAATGATTAAAATACAATTGGGGCATTTATTGTATGTCAATAAGGGTAATATTGTAGTGGCTAGATACTATAACGTACTTTGTTCCTTTGTTAAAACGATAATGGGGTCAAAAAGTAACATTCCTAATATCTATTAACTTAGCATTTCACTTTCAGAAATATTGACAACACATTTCAAAAAAACAAAGCAACGGAAAAAAGTATAATTTTAATAACAATCTACTCAGGAGACCTTGCATTTTGAGAAAGTATGACAAAACATAATAAAACTTACTATTTGAAAGCAAAGGCAGTTAAAAGGGTTTTAATCATCAGAAAGATGTTTGACTCTATTTATCAACAGACGAAAGCAGATAATATTTCCAAGCTTTAGCTAACAATATGGATGGTTCTTATGTAAAATGATTTGTCTGAATTGTTCAGGATTATCTAGAGCACCTACATTCCCTTCATTTCATAACGAAAGGAAGCTTTTTTTTCAAAAAGAATCTAAAAGGTAGCGAAATACTCGTGTCAATTGCTAAGCGTAACCGACTTCCGGTTTTTAAAGGTCTTTGTGCTCCATTGACAAACACTTTGTAAAGAATATAAAATTGTGCCTACGTGTGATAAAGCCTGCCGCGAGGTTTGTTAATAATTTTTCTTCATTTTCTCTAAAAGAACAATATTATTTGATTTGAATATCTCATATTGATTTATTTTGTAACTTTTAAGTTGACCTTAACTTGTTTTTTATTCTACTATTTCTTAATCTGTCTTCATTAATAAATATAATTGCAATATTAGTCACATAAATCGCCGCCTGTGAGATTAAAAAACCGACTCTTTTGAAAAATTAGAAATTTTAGCCTTGTTTGCTACATGTAACAACTTCTGTTCAACGTTGGGTTTTTCTACTAAATTTGAAACTATCGTGTACTTTTAATCATACGCACGATGATCCTATTGTGATTCTTATTTATGTCTTTTTCAATTCTTTGACACATGATTCTATAAAGAAAGGGTTCAAAGCGCAATGAATAGTCTGGATAACAAATTTGATAATTTTTTGCAGCATTCAACAGCTGATATATATCGAATAAATTATAAGTTAGAGCGAGCCTTGTAAAAATGTAAACTATATAGACGAAAGCGATACTATGATACTGTGGGTACATGTCGTATGAAAGACATTACTGGTTTGAGTCTAAGACCCGAGCGATATTGAGATTACCAGGTTTTACATGTGACTTTAGCTACAATGATGACTTATATTGAAAGTACGGAAACATAATAATTCAACCTAAACGTACTTCACAACATTGTCAATACAAAAGTTTTTCTAAGGATTGAAATTTGTGTACAACTCATGTCAAATGAAAACTAAGCTTCAAAATATGCACGATTGGCTATTTTTCTCAATCATTAAGAACTATTTAAACTTTATATGTCAATCTGAATATAGAAAGATGTATGAACATTGTTTTGTGGAATTTTTTGAAATGAATATTTTAAATCAGGTTTTCGTTTTGATTTTTTTAACAGCTCAGTTACTAATCACAAGTTAAATTTACTTTGTTGTTGATTGATAGTCTAACTGTGTTACTTAATTTACTGAAAAAACTGTACGAAATCATAATCTGAATACTGAGGTACGTGCTTAGGTATATACCAGGGTTGTAAAATCTCATGTCGACCTGGCTTCAAACACATACATATATATATATATATATATATATATATATATATATATATATATATATATATATATATATATATATATATATATATATATATATATATATATATATTAGTAAAAAGCGAAGACAAATAATAAAATGTTCATTTGGTTTAAAAGATATTTGGCTCATATTTTCAACAGACGAAAGCAGATTAAATATTTATGCAATTTCCAAGCATTAGCTTCTCAAAAAGATGGTACAATGTTATTCAGAGCTACACAAACACACCTTCAGTTCATTGTTCGATTAGTGACGTTTTCTTATGAACTTAAAAAAATTAAACAGGTAAATATCTTAACGTAAAATATAACCCTGGTACGTGAACTACTTCCTCTACTACCTTTTAAAAGTTCGCTAAGGAAATGAAGTGATTTACGCTAGGTATACAATTTGTTAATGCATACAAAGCCTGCAAGGAGGTATGTTTTATAATTTTGCGTTATTGTTTAAAAGAAAAAAGTTTAATTAATATGTCAGTTGTAATATACATATTTAATTGCATTTTGTCGAGTTTTCCTGTGCTCGATGGTTGAACTATTGATGTGGATTATATTCTTTTGGTAATCATTCAGCTCATCTTCAAAACTGAATCTAAATATGATTTAAATTTCATCTTTTTTGGTCTTTTCTCATTAGAAAAAAACTATTTGCAACGAAAGTCATAGCAATTGTCTCACGTGATATTTTACCACACCAATAGCCTTTTCTACTCGTATATTAAGGAACGTGTACGTTGTTTTTTTTTTGTTTTTGTTTTTTGCCAACAATTTTTAAAGGGATCGTTTTTTGCCAACAATTTTTATGAGGATCGTTTCTTTTAACTAAATTTGATACTATTGCTTTATTTACCTATTTCTACTGTTTGACACATATATTTTGAACAGACGAAAGAAATATTTAAATATTTATATTTTTCATTTTTGACACGATTCTATAAATACTACTTTTATTAGCTATATTGTTTGATATTACCGACTTTTGCTATGGAGTATCCAATTACTGGGTTTTTCGTTTAGTTTATTCAAACATTTTTCTTACCATAAGGGAAAGATAAAGGCATACATTTGAGGCTTAATATATGGAGTATGTTCACTTTACTGCAACGATTTTCGAAAGTCAAATTTCTGTATAAACATCTAAGAAAGATTTCAAACAATTATCGAAATTATTAAAGAATGTTCTGTATCAAAACTGGATGGGTTATAGAAACATTGTACTGTGTTGACTGTGATTATTTGTAAGACACAGATAGCAGATACGGTATTTCGCAGTGTTGTTAGTAGAGATCCTTTGTTCCTATGTTTGAATAAGCGAAAGATCAGAAAGGTGGCAGTTGTTAATTTACAAAATAATTTTCCATTTTATAGTCAGATGACAGAGATGTAAAATAAAGATTTTTTCATAACAGAGGTAAATTTAAATTTGCACTAAGATATCTACAACAAAATATTGTAATCAGTACATATCTAATGTCCGAGCATCATCCTCTCGAAAGAAAGGTTTCAGAGCGGAAGCAATAGCATTTGTGAAAATTTGATAATGTTAGGCATGATCCAAAAGCTGATTAGGCTATATCGAATTTTCGATTATAAAACTAACTAGAACAGACCTTGTAGAAATGTAAAACATTCCGTTAGTCACCGCAATTTAATATTAATTTGTTTTAAATTGGGGCTTTTTTTTTCCAGCAAAATGCCTGAATTTCATATTAATGGTCGGTTTCCATATCATAACTCCTCCCTTGAAAATAAGGCTATTGGAGCCAGTTATGATACAAGCTCCATTTTAATGGCCACAGGGCGATCGCACAACCCAACAACAGCTATCAGCACCACTACAAATACTTTGGATTCCGAATATTCAGTCTGCGGATTCGTTTTCTTTATAATCTGTTTCTGTTTTGCTCTGGCCATTATGGTTGCAATCGGAATTCGGCTCGTCGGAAAAAGGCGGATAATGAAAACACAGGAAAGTCAGGAATCCAATGTGTCAATACAAATGGAGCCTCTATCTCCTCCCATTTCCATGCAAAACTGTAACTGAACAAAAAAACAACGTGTAAATGATTACTACTACACTCTGATTCAGTGAAATTTGAGAAAATATTTGACAAGAAGAATTATTGCGTTTGAAATGAACTTTGTTTTGAATACTTATTTTTTCTAAAAGCAGAATTTTGAAACAGACACTATCTGACGATGTTCCCTCTTTGTCGGTTTTATAAATTTAAGTTCAAAATGACCTTTACAAAGTAATTTGGCAAGCTGATGTAATTTGAATTATAAATGTTATTTTACGTTTGATATTGTTGTACACAATGGAATAGCATTTACGATATATTATATTTGAATGTAAATGCATTTATTGGGTTTTTAAATTTTTTTTACTGCCTATATATTTTTAAAAGCAACGGCAGCAGCAAATAGACATTTGTTATTATTTATTTTTCTTTATTCAGTTGGATGTGATGAATCTTGTGATATTGATGCCATCGACAGGCTTTGATGCTGAAAATGAGTCATAGATTTCGGATGCTGAATCAGGTTGTGGTTTTTGGAGCAGGCTACATGGTATGATTAAGAATGTTCCGTACTTATCCAAACTTGTGTTGTTGACTTTCCCAATGAAATGAATCATAGAGCAGAGCTTCAGATAAACGTGATCTTCATTGCTATTATCGAGATTCTTATGCAGGTTTAAGATCTTTAACAAATCAAATTGTGTGAAGTCTAAGTGCTCGTTATATAATAAAGTATAATATTCTTTTACTGAATACATTTTATCAGTACATCAAAGTATGTGTATTTCATTTCATAGTCTAGGAAATTCCCTTTTACGTATCTGCTTTTAAAATTACCCTCTTTTATTCATGGTTTGAAATATGCAGTATCAGTTGATAAAAACTTCGACAGATGAATGCAGATGGATAACAGCGATAGCTTTTAGCATAAATGGTTCTATAACCAAAAATTTGTCCCAATGAATGGTAGAAGATCAAGGTCATACAAAACTCGCACGACCCCTTAGTTCATTTCACATTCCACGTATTATAAAAGACGAAAACAGTAGATAAAAACAGGAAGGGGTGTTCTTTAAACGACTTGGCAAATAAGAGGGTTTGGTGTTAAATGTCGTTGAGTGAAAATCCCATTGACAAAATCTATTCTGTATTTTGAAGCGGCATGTATAAAACTGATAAATGCTTATTATGTTCAAAGCATGCTAGGGGGTACGATTTATAATTTTACTTTGTCATTAAAAAACTTGTTTTTTGTCACTCAATATGTCGGATTTAGTTATGATATGAATCTATAATAGTATTGTATTTTATCGTTTAGACGCATTACGTAGCAAATCAAAATAAAGACCACAACAACAACAGAGGCTTTTAAAAAAAAATATCTGTTAAATATTTCAATTAAAGTTGATTTTTAGCTCTCCGAGAAGTAATTGGAGGGCGTTTATGCAATACGTGTTTAAGTTTTGACTGCAGGTCGTGTATCTAAGTAATTACTTATCCTGTATTGCCGCCTGTGAGATTAAAAAAAAGACTCTGTTCTACCGTTGACAAAATAAGAAATTTTAGCGTCGTTTGCTAAATGTAACAATTTCTGTTCAACGTCCGGTTTTTATTTTACTAAATTTGAAACTATTGCGCTCTTTTAATCAAACATACGATGATCCTAATGCGATATTTATTTATGTCTTATTCACTTCTTTGAAACATATTTTTATAAAAAAAAAAAAGGGGTTCAGATTGCAATGAATAGTCTGGATTTAAAAAAAATGATAATTTTCGGCAGCATTCAACAGCTGATTACGCTATATAGAATTATCGAATAGATAATAATCTAGAAAGAGCTAGCTTTTTTAAACGGACGCGGTTTATGATACTGTAGGTATGAAGAACATGACTGGTTTGAGTCTTAGGCCAGAGCAAAATTGAGATACAAGGTTTTACATGTGACCTATAGCTATTACAATGATGACATATTGAAAGTACGGAACATAATAATTCAACCGAAACGTACTTCACTACATTGTCAATACAAAAGTTCTTTTAAGAAGTGAAATTGTGTACAACTCATGTTAACTGAAAACTAAGCTTCAACAATATGTACGCTTGGTTCTTTTTGTCAATCATTAAGAACTATTTAATCTTTATATGTTATTCTTAATATAGAATGATGTTTGATAATTGTTTTGTGGAAGTTTTTGAAATGAATATTTAAATCACATTTTCGTTTTTGATTTCTTATTAACAACTCAGTTAGTAATCACAATTTGAAATGTCTTAAGTGTTAATTGATAGTCTAACTTTGTAACTTAATTTACTGAAAAACTATCATAAATCATAATCTGAAAACTGAGCCTTGTGCTTAAGTATATACCCTAGATCACGATTACAGAGTGGTAAAATTTGATGTCGACCTGGCTTTAAACACATACATACATATGGTACCGTATAACGCAAAGACAACTGATTTTCTTTTTACATGATCTAATAGATATTTGGCTAAAATTTTCAACACACGAAAGCAGATTAGATATATTTGCAATTTCCAAGCATTAGATTCTCAAAAAGATGGTACAATGTTATCCAGAGCACACACACGCCTTCAGTTCATTCATCGATTAGTGACATTTCTGGTGAACTAAAAATAAAACTACAACTATAGTAATACACAGGTAAATATCGTTGCGTAAAATTAAATCCTGGTAAAGTAGAACAACTTTTAGATTACCTTTTAAAAGTTCGAGGACAAATCCCAACCAGTCCAAATGCTTTTTTCTTTATTTTGAGTAAAGATATTGAAGTGATTCACGCTAAGTATAAAATTGGTTAATGCATACAAAGCCTGCAAGGAGGTATGTTTTATAATTTTGCTTCATAGTTTGAAAGAAAAATGTTTGATTTAATATGTCAGTCGTAATATGCATATTAAATTGCACTTTGTCGAGTTTTTCTGTGCTCAATGGTTGAAATATTGATGTCGTGTATATATTTGGTAGTAAAAATTCAAAACTGAATCTACATTTTTGGTCTTTTCTCATTAGAAAAAACTATTTACAACATATGTCATAGCAAATGTCTCATATAATATTTTAACAGACCAAGATTTTTTCTACTGGTATGTTTAGGAACGTGCGCGTCTTTTGCCAAAAATTTCTATAAGGATCGGGTTTTTTTCTACTAAATTTGAAAATATTGCTCTATCTGTTTTTTTCTTTTTTCATTTCTTTGACACATGTTTCTATATATACTGCTTTTATTAGCAATATTGTTGATAATACCGACGTACTTAACCACCTTGTTAATATAAACGTTCTTTTAAAAAGCGACTGTGTACAATAATTGATAATAACTGATTAGCTTAAATTAAATATGCTTATTATGTTATTATAAACAGCATGACCGTTTTATATGTATTTCTATTCATAGTCAAGAGAATTCTCTTTAACGCATTTGCTTTCTCCAAAAAATGTTTATAGTTTGCATTATGTAGTAACATTTGGCTCAAATATTCGACGGACGAAACCAGATTTATAAATATACGATTCTTAAGTACTAGTTTCTAACATAGATGGTACTTATGTGAAATAATTCGTGTGAATGAATAGTTCAATATATCAAGGTTATACAGACACCCAACGAGACTTCAGTTCATTCCACATTACAATGCATCTTTCAATATGATTAAAATAAAAATAGAAACAGGAATGAATTTCCTTTAAACGACCTCTCGTCCAACATGGGTAACGTTACGCTCTTTAAATATAGTTGCGTGAAAATACTTCATTGACAAAATTTTGGAGCGACAGGTATGATATTAATTCCTGATTACCGTGTACAAAGCATGCTAGGAAGTATGATTTATAATATTGCTTTATCATTAAGATTTTTTTACTTGATATGACTGTTATAATACGAACTTTAACTGTAGTTAAAAAACACAAAAAAAAAATACAACAAAACCGCAACAACTAAAAAGACGTATATTTTTTGGAACCTGTTGATTAGTTTATTATTTTTGTTAAATGTTTTTATTGCAGATGATTTTAAAGGTCATATGAAACGATTTTTAACAATATGATATTTTCTTTCATAAATAATAAGCTTGGTATAAACAAATGTTAAAATACGTGAAGTAAGATTGTTTTTGCCTTTGCATTACTGAGAAATAACCGTGAAAACTCAGCACCTGAAAAAATTCTTCCCCGCTTATTTTTCTTTATTTTGTAGATTTATGACGTCACACAGACCCACCGATGTAAACAATGCATCAAAACTATGTTATTTTACAGTAGTTTATAGATTTGATTCTAGTATTTTTTGCATATATGAACGTGTCTTTCTTTTCAAATTAGATCATTTGATTTCGTAATACAGATGACTTAGTTGCGTTAATGAATAAATCTAATAACAGCTTCTCACCAGAGTAAAATCATAGTGAAGGTCCCGTACTGCAGTGAAAATTTAACGAAAGAAATGCTCAATACATTAACAGCTGATTAATGAATTATCCTGATCCTTTTGAAATAGAAACATAATTTTCTTCTGCAATACGTATAATGATTGAGCTACATATAAAGAGAATTAAAGCATGCACTTAAATTCATTTGATTTATTTTGTCACATAAAAAAGTATAAGGCAGGCCAATGAAAATGTTTGAGGCATTGTGTACATAGTTTGTATTCAAAGGGACTTGGACACGATTTGACTTAAAATTTTCAAATTTTATTTTCCCATTTTCAATGTTTATACTGATAAATATAGAAGTTTACAATGCTATGTCAAAATTTGAAAGTCAAATATCAAGTTATAAGCAAGATACAGAGTTTATAATTCTTTGTTTTGTAAACAAAGCTCGAAAATGTCTTTTTTTACAAATGTGTTGTATTTGTGTAAGTTTCAATCAAATGTATCTTTCTTTTGTTGAAAATAGTATTTATGAAGATATTGAATTAGTTTAAATTGTTTTTTGCATGTCATTTTGTCTACGAAATGGTAATTCTCTACATTACATTTTTGTAAACAACTATAAGACTCGAGCTTTGTTTACATAACAACCAATTCTTACCTCTGTATCTCACTTGTAACTTGACTTTAACATTCAATATTTTGGTCAATCATTTAAAATGCACCAGTTAACCATTTTATACATAAAAAAAATAAAACTTTTGATCTCAAATCGTGTCCAAGTCCCTTTAAGAGCTGCTGTAAAATACCGCAGACTTATTCTTAAATTTTATTTTAAAATGATATAAATTTCTGACTTATTGATATAGACATGTAGCAATATCTTTAGAAAATACTTGTGTACACGTGTATTAACGTTATATTAAATTAGATTGCGGAAATATGGCATTCAAGGATTTCGAAATGTATCGGTAAAATAAATCGGTTGTTTGATAAAAATAGTTGTGACCGAATGTGTAGATAATCAACAGATTTTATTAAGAACAAGCATCAATAATAATAAAAGAACGAAAGAAAAAATTGCGGGAGAAAGTGAGATAGAAGGGATCTGTGAGTAAACACCGCACATACACGTTGTAAAATCAAAACATCGCACATATACAAGTACACGTTTCAAAATCAAAACATTTGAAGACATTTCTCTTAGACTCTAACTGATTTTAACATATTTGTAAATTTAAAAGCGAAACATACAATACAAACGTGAAGCGAATGAGGCACCCGAGGCCCGGCTATAAGTTGTTTAGAAAAATTTTTTTTAATGAATTGCATGAACGTGCAAATGGGAAAAACTTATTTCATTTAAAAGATTGAAATAAAACATATATACATGTATTAAAATTATATTATACTTGCATGTAGATCTATGAAGAAAAACATTAAAATTCATACTCTGCGCAGTCTCTAAACTGAATATGTACACGCTATCAAATATAAACGCACACAAATTCATTTCTTGAGAAAAAATACTGCCGTGGTTGATTATTGTATAATTATACATGTTTTTATATAAAATATTATTTTTATTTCTTTTAATATGACATGGATATTTGTATTCACAACATAGCTTCATAAGGCCATTGGGTCTTACTGACGTCATACGCAAGGGAGGTAAGCCGCGTAAGTCAATGTTCCTTTTCCCGACTAAGTGAGTTTGATCGACTGTGGCGCTCACGTTTTGCATAAAATATTCAAAAAACAATGTCAGTCTTATTAAATAGGCACTTATGAACTCATTCCGGTATATAACTCAATATGGCCAGGATATCGTTTCATATGACTAAGCGAACCGAGTGGAAGGTTTCTGCTATATGTGTACCCTCGGTGTCGGCGTCTGGAACACATCGGTTTGGGAGCAGGTTTTATATCTAAGTTATAACTTGTCTTATTTCTACCAAACTAGCAAGGGTGGTGTGTCGGGACGAAAGTATTGTTTAACTGACTGATACTAAATCTACGCTTACTAATCAAATGCTAAAGGAGGTTCCTTTTGGTGCAGCTTACCATTTTTCGGAGATGGAGCCCTTTAATTGCAACATCTTAACTATTACTCGTACCATTTTCCTCAAATTTGCATATATTGTGAGTCTTTTGATTCTTATACTTTTGATATGTTTGGGTGCTGAATATGAACCATAGGTTGTATATGCTTGAGAAGGTTGCGATTTTTGGAATGGGTTAAATATAAAAGCACCTAGTTCACAATTTTGATGCTGAATAAATTGAATATTTGATTTTTGATGAGGTACTTTTGACGCACGTCTCGATTGAAGAATTTTTGAGCTGGCGCCCTTTGATAGCAAAGTATAAACTATTACTGGTTCTATCTATATTGTGCGCATTATTATATTCATGCTTTTGAAATGTTTGTCTGCTGAATCTAAGGCATAGGTTGTAGATGCTTGAGGAGGTTATGTTGCTTGGAATGTATTTAATTCTATGGACCAGCATTATATTTGCAAAATTATGGTTATATTTTATTTCTTTTAATTTTTTTTATACTTATAATTGCTTCAAACTTGTTGAAAGTTTACTTGATTAATGTCCGTTTCCATCCTACTGAATTTTGAACTTTTCCCTCTTCTTCAAATCCAACTTTCTTTTTTTGTTTTTTTTTTGGGGGAGAAGTGCGTAATTTTTTTAAACAAGTACCTTAAAAAAATGCAACGATCATTTTTACATTATAACAATTTTGGATAACGTGACCGTATAACCCCGTGTCACATGTTTGAATCCGAAAGACAAATAATAAATAAGTGTTGACAATGTGGTATTTTATTATCAAATGCCCGAATTGCTCGAATTTTGCGAACATTGTTTTTAATTTAATTTAAATGCATTACTCGTTGGCGTACTGTTGGTTAAAAAACCCGGATGACATAGCAATTTAAAACTATCAACACTGAAAACTCCTTTCTGTCGTAATATGAAACCCGGTGTTTGAAAACGTCAATTGCTATTTAAACAAAATGCATGCGCACTGTAGCGATGACCTTATAGTAACATTATATGATTAGATAGTATGTCTTATCTGTTTTAATTTTAAAACGTAGGTGCAAAAAAAAAATTAAAAAGTTGTCATGTTGTAGATATTGTAATTACACCCACCCAGGCAAAAATAACAACATGACAGAAGTGTTGCACTGTAATTATTTGTCAGACACAAAATATTGTTGTCTACATAATGTTGTTAAAAGAAGTACTTTTATTCCTTTGTTTTTTTTTTTATAAAGAAACATGGGATCATGAATGTGTCAATCACAAATTTACTAAACAACTTAGTTAACATTTCATCGTCGGATTACAGAAATGTAAAATATAGAAAAATAATGACCGAGGAACATGTAAATAAGCACGATGGTTTTTGGTTAAAAAAATTCAACAGTTTATGCGTGATGTCCTCGCAGAAAAAATGTTCAAAAGTGAATTGATGAAATGATAAAGATTTTATTGTTGGATACGTTTAGCGTACGAGTGGTTATATTTGTACTTATTGGACTAAATTGAATTCTCAGTAAAATGTAAAGCTAGAGCAAGCCTTATTGAAATATTATCTATATAAACGAACGTGACATACATGTAATGCTTTTCAAAAGGGGTGTGACATTACTGGTCCCGGTCTAAAGCGCAAGCGATCTTGTAGATTAAGTGATTTAACCTGACGGGAAATTTATCTAGTACAAAGATTAAAAATAGAATAAAAAGATGGAAAATTTAAAATACCAAAACGCTGAGTCCTTACATATGTGTAGTTTGCACTTGTAAATATTGGTGAAGCAAAGGGCTATCCGATTCTATCTCGGTTACAGACCCGCGTGGGAAAATGAGGCAGTGACCCCATGCAATCGGACGCATTTTACATGTCTCGGTCAGATGCACGAGTTTTGTAGATTAAATGGTTTTCTCTTGTGTCCAATTAATCTATTACAAAAATTAAAGGAGTATTTAAAATACGGAAACATAATTGTTCATCCGAAACCAACCAAGTTGTAAATGTGTATATCCCTCTAACTTTTTTTAAAATCGGTAGGACAACAAAGTTGTGCCTTAAAGCAAAATAGTTCTTGTACTTGCAAAATGTAAATACATTTATTTGGACATTTTAAATCAAAATGATTGACACCTGTATGAAAAAAAGATTTGCAATTTTAAAAAACCTTTCAAAATTGAATTACCATTTGAAGGAAAGAACTGAAGCTGTTTGATATACACCCTTTCCAAAAACTGTAAAATCCCCTACTTTTAGTTTTCAATACAGACGCATTTTTCCGGAAAAGGAATCAGACGTCACATCACAGATTTTGTAATGTAAAACTGTTTTATCGTCAACTTTTAAAATACAACAAAGAAGTTTATAAAAATTGTAAGTTTTTTTTTTTAAAACCGTGCATGTTATACAGATAAGCGCGATTGAATTTATCTGATCCTAACAGTCGACATGTATAGTTCTGATGCAGTTTAAACAAGTATAAAGCCTGCAAAGAGGTATGTTTAATTAGTTAGTTCTATCATTATGAAACATGTTTTAAATTGATATATGAGCGAAAATATGTATTTATAATTTTATTGGATTTTATTTTTCCAATTTTTTTATCATATTTGGTGTGTTAGCAACCATTCTGTTGATCTTCAAAATCGAATTAAAACTAAGTCATAATTCTAATTTTTTTTAGGTGTTCCTCAAAGGAAAAATAAAATCCGCACAAGTCTCAGCAGTTTATTTCTTATGATATTTTCTGAAAAAACACGACTCTTTTTTCTACTGGGTTTCACAAAATTATAAGTAAACATATACTGTTAATAATCTTTTCAATGTTTTCTTATAAGGTATATGTTCTCAAATGCATGGTCATCCTCATTTATGTTTATTCTACTTTCATTTCATTGACACATGGTAACTATTTAAACAATAAAATGCTTTCTATGGTGATTCATTCGGTATATGAAGATGCAGGGGAAAAAAATAACCTGCGTTTGCGGGTTAACTAAATTTTTTCCTGCAATGATCGCTACCTTCATAACTTGCATGAATCATCAAGGAAAGCATTTTATTGTTTATATTAACATCCTTCTTTAACTAATTAATAAATTGATAATGAAAAGTTAGTAAAATTCACTAAATTACTGTGAACACACACAAGTACGTTAGCTAAAAGAAACATCCAAATCGTCCCCGTGATACTCTGAGTCTGGCATCATCATGATTATTTCATGCAGTCCGTGATTTTACTTTGGTCGCGGTAGGTTCAGACTAATCAAATCGATAAACAGGGCGTGTCAATTTTAGTCCTGTCACTTTCAGCCGCTGTAGATTTCGACCAATCGATAAATGGGGCGTGTAGATTTCAGTCTGGCTGTTTGTATAGAGCTATGAATTAGCTATAATCTTCCGTAAGAAATCGAGGAAATTATACAACGTATCTGTAAAAATAATATGATTTTACTAATAAAGTATGTGATTAACGTACTTTTAAAATACATTCTATCCTCCAAATGCTGTTGATAAAATTATGTATATACATAAACATTGCACGACTCAATATACTCAAAGCATTCATCATTTGTATTTATTTAGCGACCTTGGTGTTTGAGTGACATAACAAGTTAACGGTTGGGAGGAGATTCTCTCTTTTGTAATATAAAACATGCTATTTAAAAAGAATAATCAAACTGCAAATACTCTGTTGGTAACATTAGAGTAACATTATAGTATTATACCTTACTGTGCATTACTATATCTTTTATGTTGAATTATAAAGAACAGATGTCCTGACTTAAAGAGAGAGGAATTGTTGTTTTGTGATAAGTTTAAAGACACAAATATCATATGTTGTTGTGACAAAGAAAAATCTTCTCAAATGACTGACAAATTCTAAAGTGCAGTGAATAGTGATGAAAATCTTATGATGTTAGGTAGCATGCTACGATTATTTCTTAAGAAAGAATTGGCTATATCAAATTCTCGATTAAATGCTAAGCTAGAACAGGCCTTGAAAAAATGTAAAACTATAGACACGAACGCGGTGTAATAATTTTGTAACGGGGGGAACATCACTGATTTTGTTTGAAGGCGTGAGTGATATGGAGATCATAGGGTTTTATTTCAAATAATGTATTGGATAATTGTGACCGATTCTAGACTAATTTGCTTCATACATAAATAAATAATTGTTTATGTTCTTTTTATTAAAAAAGTGTTTCTCTGTATTAATATTACTGTTGATGTAATGAAGATTATCCAGACCAGAAATACTTTTCGTGTCAGTACCTTCCACAAATTTAAAAATATTTCACTAGTTCATCGTCCACTTTTAGAAATAGAATAGAAACAAGAAGGTTTATAAACAATGCAAGACTTTAAAAAAGTCATGCCAGTTATACGGGTAAGCGCGATTGTATTTATCTGCTCTTAAGAATCGACATGTATAGTTCTGATGAATTTTTAAGGGTATAAAGCCTGCAGTGAGGTATGTTTAATTTTTTTTTGCTATCATTATAAAACATGTTTCGAAATTGTTTAAGTATAGTTGGTGTGTTAGCAATCATTCTGTGGATCTTTAAAATTGAATCCAAAGTAAGTCATAATTTTAATATTTAGGGGTGTTCCTCAAAATAAAATTATATTTGCGCAATAAGTCCCACCAGTTTGCTTCTTATGTTATTTTCTGCAAAATACGACTTTTTTCTACTGAGATTCACCAAAATGAATGTAAACGTCTACTGTGTTTTCAAGATGAGGTATTTCTATCTAATGTGATCTTGGATGAAACATGTTCTCAAATGCATATGTTTTGACTAATAATGTATGTGGTTAAAATACGTTTACAATACATTCTCTCCTCCAAATGTTGTTAATCAAATCCTTTACTAGTATATACATAGACATCGCACGACTCAATATACTCGAAACATTCATCATTTGTGTTCAATTACTGAACCTGGTGTTTTAGTTTTAAAACGGATAATATAATAAGTTAACAGACCTGATTGGAGTTTCTTTTGTAATAAAAAACATGTTGTTTGAAAAGAACAATCAAACTACATGTAATCTGTTAGTTACATTATAGTAACATTATACCTAGCTGTGTATTACAGTATATTTCTTATCTGTTGAACTTTAAAGAGCAGATGCCCTGACAGAGACAGAGGAACCGCTGTTTTTTGATAAGTCGATGGACACAAAGATCAGATATTGTTATTTCCAAGCAAAATCTTCTCAAATGACAGATTCTAAAGTATAGTGACTAGTGATGATGAAATTCTAATAATTTTAGGTAGCATGCTATGGTTACTTCTACAGGAAGAATTCTCGATTAAATGCTAAGCTAGAACAAGCTTTGTAGAAATGTAAAACTATAGACACAAACGCGGGGTAATGACTTTGTAACGGGGGGCACATCATTGAGTTTGTTTGGAGGCGCGAGCGATATTGAGATCATAGGGTTTTGCATTAAATAACATATTGGATAATTGTGACCGATTCTAGACTATCTAGCTATATACATAAATAAGGAATAGTTTCATGTTCTTTTTTTTTAAAGTGTTTCTCTGTATCAATATTACTCTTGATGGAATGAATGTTATCTAGACCAGAAACAAACGTCGTGTCAGTACCTTCAACACATTTTGAAATATTTCACTGCTTCATCGTCAACTTTTAAAACTAGAAACAAGGTAGTTTATAAACATTGTAAGGCTTTTAAAAAGCCGTAGAGATTATACAGGTAAGCGCGATTGGAATTAAATTGACTTTAGACTCCACTGGTATAAGTCTGATGAACTTTTAAAGGTATAAAGACTGCAATGAGGTATGTTTTATTATTTTTGCTATCATTATATAACATGTTTCGAAATTTTTTAAAGTATATTTGGTGTGTTAGCAATCATTCTGTGGATCTTCAAAAATGAATCCAAAGTAAGTCATAATTTTAATATTTAGGGGTGTTCTTCAAAAATAAAATTATATTTGCACAATAAGTCCCACCAGTTTGCTTCTTATGTTATTTTCTGCAAAATACGACTTTTTTCTACTGAGATTCACCAAAATGAATGTAAACGTCTACTGTGAAAAGTCTTTTCAAGATGAGGTATTTCTATGTAATGTGATCTTGGATGAAATATGTTCTCAAATGCATATGTTTTGACTAATAATGTATGTGAGTAAAATACGTTTACAATACATTCTCTCCTCCAAATGTTGTAAATCAAATCCTTTCTATACATAGACATCGCACGACTCAATATACTCGAAACATTCATCATTTGTATTCAATTACCAACCCTGGTGTTTTAGTTTTAAAACGGATAATATAATAAGTTAACAGACCTGATTAGAGTTTCTTTTGTAATATAAAACATGTTGTTTGAAAAGACCAATCAAACTACATGTAATCTGTTAGTTACATTATAGTAACATTATACCTTACTGTGAATTACAGTATATATCTTATCTGTTGAACTTTAAAGAGCAGATGCCCTGACTTAAAGACAGAGGAACCGCTGTTTTTTGATAAGTCGATAGACACGACGATAGGATGTTGTTATGTCAAAGAAATATCTAATTGTGACCGATTCTTGACTATCTAGCTCCATACATAAATAAAGAATAGTTTCATGTTCTTTTTTTTTAAAGTGTTTCTCTGTATCAATGGAATGAATGTTATCCAGACCAGAAACAAACTTCGTGTCACTACCTTCAACACATTTTAAAATATTTCACTGCTTCATCGTTCAACTTTTAAAAATAGAAACAAGGTAGTTTAAAACAATTGTAAGGCTTTTAAAAAACCGTGTAGTTTAGTCAGGTAAGTGCGATAGGAATTAAATTGTCTTTAGAATCGACCGGTATAATTGTGATGAATTTTTAAAGGTATAAAGCCTGCAATTGAATCCAAACTAAGTCATAATTTTAATATTTAGGGGTGTTCTTCAAAAATAAAATTATATTCGCGCAAAAAAGTCTCACCAGTTTGCTTCTTATGTTATTTTCTGCAAAATTCGACTTTTTTCTACTGAGATTCACCAAAATGAATGTAAACGTCTACTGTGAAAAGTCTTTTCAAGATGAGGTATTTCTATGTAATGTGATCTTGGATGAAATATGTTCTCAAATGCATATGTTTTGACTAATAATGTATGTGATTAAAATACGTTTACAATACATTCTCTCCTCCAAATGTTGTAAATCAAATCCTTTCTATACATAGACATCGCACGACTCAATATACTCGAAACATTCATCATTTGTATTCAATTACCAACCCTGGTGTTTTAGTTTTAAAACGGATAATATAATAAGTTAACAGACCTGATTAGAGTTTCTTTTGTAATAAAAAACATGTTGTTTGAAAAGAACAATCAAACTACATGTAATCTGTTAGTTACATTATAGTAACATTATACCTAGCTGTGAATTACAGAATATATCTTATCTGTTGAACTTTAAAGAGCAGATGCCCCGACAGAGACAGAGGAACCGCTGTTTTTTGATAAGTCAATGGACACAAAGATCAGATATTGTTATGTCCAAGCAAAATCTTCTCAAATGACAGACTCTAAAGTATAGTGACTAGTGATGATGAAATTTTAATAATTTTAGGTAGCATGCTATGGTTACTTCTACAGGAAGAATTCTCGATTAAATGCTAAGCTAGAACAAGCTTTGTAGAAATGTAAAACTATAGACACAAACGCGGGGTAATGACTTTGTAACGGGGAGCACATCATTCAGTTTGTTTGGAGGCGCGAGCGATATTGAGATCATAGGGTTTTGCATTAAATAACATATTGGATAATTGTGACCGATTCTAGACTATCTAGCTCCATACATAAATAAGGAATAGTTTCATGTTCTTTTTTTTTAAAGTGTTTCTCTGTATCAATATTACTCTTGATGGAATGAATGTTATCTAGACCAGAAACAAACGT
Organism: Magallana hongkongensis; assembly: GCA_015776775.1. Taxonomy (NCBI): domain Eukaryota; kingdom Metazoa; phylum Mollusca; class Bivalvia; order Ostreida; family Ostreidae; genus Magallana; species Magallana hongkongensis. The sequence continues at coordinate 1,055,867 of VIAA01000019.1, read as the reverse complement.
CGTGTCAGTACCTTCAACACATTTTGAAATATTTCACTGCTTCATCGTCAACTTTTAAAAATAGAAACAAGGTAGTTTATAAACATTGTAAGGCTTTTAAAAAGCCGTAGAGGTTATACAGGTAAGCGCGATTGGAATTAAATTGACTTTAGACTCCACTGGTATAAGTCTGATGAACTTTTAAAGGTATCAAGCCTGCAATGAGGTATGTTTTATTATTTTTGCTATCATTATATAACATGTTTCGAAATTTTTTAAAGTATATTTGGTGTATTAGCAATCATTCTGTGGATCTTCAAAAATGAATCCAAAGTAAGTCATAATTTTAATATTTAGGGGTGTTCTTCAAAAATAAAATTATATTTGCACAATAAGTCTCACCAGTTTGCTTCTTATGTTATTTTCTGCAAAATTCGACTTTTTTCTACTGAGATTCACCAAAATGAATGTAAACGTCTACTGTGAAAAGTCTTTTCAAGATGAGGTATTTCTATGTAATGTGATCTTGGATGAAAAATGTTCTCAAATGCATATGTTTTAACTAATAATGTATGTGATTAAAATACGTTTATAATACATTCTCTCCTCTAAATGTTGTAAATCAAATCCTTTCTATACATCGACATCGCACGACTCAATATACTCGAAACATTCATCATTTGTATTCAATTACCGACCTTGGTGTTTTAGTTTTAAAACGGATAATAAAATAAGTTGACAGACCTGATTAGAGTTTCTTTTGTAATAAAAAACATGTTGTTTGAAAAGAACAATCAAACTACATGTAATCTGTTAGTTACATTATAGTAACATTATACCTAGCTGTGAATTACAGTATATTTCTTATCTGTTGAACTTTAAAGAGCAGATGCCCTGACAGAGACAGAGGAACCGCTGTTTTTTGATAAGTCGATGGACACAAAGATCAGATATTGTTGTGTCCAAGCAAAATCTTCTCAAATGACAGATTCTAAATTATAGTGACTAGTGATGATTAAATTCTAATAACTTAAGGTAGCATGCTATGGTTATTCCTACAGGAATTTTTCTCGATTAAATGCTAAGCTAGAACAAGCCTTGTAGAAATGTAAAACTATAGACACGAACGCGGGGTAATGACTTTGTAACGGGGGGCACATCACTGAGTTTGTTTGGAGGCGCAAGCGATATTGAGATCATAGGGTTTTGCTTTAAATAACAAATTGGATAATTGTGACCGATTCTAGACTATCTAGCTCCATGCATAAATAAAGAATAGTTTTATGTTCTTTTTTTTAAAAAGTGTTTCTCTGTATCAATATTACTCTTGATAAAATGAATGTTATCCAGACCAGAAACAAACGTCGTGTCAGTACCTTCAACATTTCACTATTTCATCGTCCAATTTTATAGATAGATAAAAGGAAGTTTGATATTAACCACCGTAAGGAAACAAACTTTAAAAGCGTTACACATTATACAGGTAAGCGCGATTGGATTTATCTGCTCTTTAGAATCCACAGGTACATGTATAATTCTGTTGCATTTTGAACAAGTATAAAGCCTGAAAAGAGTTATGTTTAATTTGTTTGTTCTTTCATTATGAAACATGTTTTATATTAATATCTGAGCAAAAATATGTATTTATAATTTTATTGCATTTTACTGTTCCAAATTTTTAACATTTTTGGTATGTTAGCAACCATTCTGTTGATCTTCCAAATCGAATTAAAACTAAGTCAAATTTCTAATTTTTTGTGGTATTTCTTAAAGATAAGATCAAATCCGCACAAGTCTTCGCAGTTTACCTCCTATGATTTTTTTTGCAATACACGACTCTTTTTTCTAGTGGGTTTCACAAAAGTATAAGTAAACATATACTGTTAATAATCTTTTCAAGATGAGTCATTTCTATCTAATGTTTTCTTATAAGGTACATGTTCTCAAATGCATGGTCACCCTCATTTATGTCTATTTTACTTTCATTTCATTTGAACACATGGTTACTGAAATAATATAATTTTACTAATAAGCATGTGATTAACGTACTTTTGAAATACATATTATCCTCCAAATGCTGCTGATAAAATTATTTATATACATATACATTGCACGGCTCAATATACTCAAAGCATTCATCATTTGTATTTAATTAGCGACCTTTGTGTTTTAGTTTTTAAACGGAAAATCTAATTAGTTAACAGACCTGGCTCCACAGTCACCAAAAATTTCAAATCCCTTAACTCATTCCTCAACTCAAATCCTTTAAAGAAAAGTGCATAAACTTGAGGTCAAACCTCAGATTTGAGGCTGAGTATTGACTTGAGGAAAGTTGGTGATGACGGAGCCTGATTTGAGTTTCTTTCTTTTTTAATATAAAACATGTTGTTTGAAAAGAACAATCAAACTACATGTAATCTGTTAGTTACATTATGGTAACATTATAGCGAGCGCAGCTCGCCGGCACGCAGCGCCGGCGAGCGAAGCGAGCTCTAAGAACCAGTGTGCGCGGGAAAAAGAACGAGCTAAACCTACAGTTCATCAAGCAAAATTTTTTGTCTACGTCCCAAAATGCTCTCTAATGTTTTCACCCGTGGTGCTGTGCCAAAAATGGCCGACTTTTAACTCGTAATTTACGGTGTCTTAAGGTGTGAAGACACGTTTAGAGTACTGCATATGCTTTGGCGAGACTCAAGAGATTTGTTAGTTGCTTCCATACCTTCGTATTGAGTCGAGAAACGTAAACAAAGACGAACAAAGTTATGGATGACGTCACAGTGCTCTCGCGTTATATTTCCCGCGATAAATTTAGAGGTGGATCAAACATCTATTATGCGTGTACTAGCTATTTCAGTATAGACTGCGATACCTGTCTCATTGACATATGATTTGTTTGGTTTTTTTTATATAGAGATTATTTAAATATATACTAGCAAGAGCCATAGTTTACTAGCTGTCATATCGATCGATTCATTTTTAAGCTAATTGTGCATGCATGTACAGTAGGCAGGTAAGTATATGAGTATATCAGTAGGGAGGAAATAAACATTATGATATTTTGAACTATAAATAAAAAGGAATAAAGAGAAAAAATAAACAGTTAAACAATTTATGTAGATATTGCATATAGTCAAACCATTAAATTCAAAAGTGGGAAATTACACACTTACAAACAGGAACCGGACACTCTCTCTCTCTCTCTCTCTCTCTCTCTCTCTTTCTCTCTCGGGAGAGGGGTGGGAGATTGCGCTGTATGTTTCATGACCATTAAAATTAGTACATTTGCCCTGGCATACTTATTGTAGAGAAATAATCTCTCAAATATTCTATGACGTTCGTTGATACTTATAAATAACACTAGGTTGACAATGATGAAAGGCATGTGTAATTCTTGCTGCGCTCGCCAGAACGGTAGCACCGTAAAACATATTACCTATTTGTGAATTACAAAATATATCTTATCTGTGGAACTTTAAAGAGCAGATGCCCTGACTTAGAGACAGAGGAACCGCTGTTTTTTAATAAGTCGATGGACACAAAGATCAGATATTGTTGTGTCCAAGCAAAATCTTCTCAAATGACAGATTCTAAAGTATAGTGACTAGTGATGATGAAAATCTAATAACTTAAGGTAGCATGCTATGGCTATTCCTACAGGATTTTTTCTCGATTAAATGCTAAGTTAGAACAAGCCTTGTAGAAATGTAAAACTATAGACACGAACGCGGGGTAATGACTTTGTAACGGGGGGCACATCACTGAGTTTGTTTGGAGGCGCTAGCGATATTGAGATCATAGGGTTTTGCTTGAAATAACATATAGGATATTTGTGACCGATTCTAGACTATCTAGCTCCATGCATAAATAAAGAATAGTTTCATTTTCTTTTTTTAAAAAAGTGTTTCTCTGTATCAATATAACTCTTGATAGAATGAATGTTATCCAGACCAGAAACAAACGTCGTCCAGTACCTTCATTTCACTATTTCATCGTCCACTTTTATAGATAGATACAAGGAAGTTTTATATTAACCACTGTAAGGAAACTTTTAAAGCGTTACACATTATACAGGTAAGCGCGATTGGATTTATCTGCTCTTTAGAATAGACAGGTATACTTCTGTTGCATTTTGAACAAGTATAAAGCCTGCAAAGAGTTATGTTTAATTTGTTTGTTCTTTCATTATGAAACATGTTTTATATTAATATATAAGCAAAAATATGTATCTATAATTTTATTGGATTTTATTTTTCCAAATTTTTAACATATTTGGTATGTTAGCAACCATTCTGTTGATCTTCAAAATCGAATTAAAACTAACCCATATTTCTAATTTTTTGTGGTGTCGCTCAAAGATAAGATAAAATCCGCACAAGTCTTAGCAGTTTACCTCCTATGATTTTTTCTGCAATACACGACTCTTTATTCTAGTGGGTTTCACAAAATTATAAGTAAACATATACTGTTAATAATCTTTTTCAAGATGAGGTATTTCTATCTAATGTTTTCTTATAAGGTACATGTTCTCAAATGCATGGTCACCCTCATTTATGTCTATTTTACTTTCATTTCATTGACACATGGTTACTAAAATATTATAATTTTACTAATAAAGCATGTGATTAACGTACTTTTGAAATGCATTCTATCCTCCAAATGCTGCTGATAAAATTATTTATATACATATACATTGCACGGCTCAATATACTCAAAGCATTCATCATTTGTATTTAATTAGCGACCTTTGTGTTTTAGTTTTTAAACGGAAAATCTAATTAGTTAACAGACCTGGCTCCACAGTCACCAAAAATTTCAAATCCCTTAACTCATTCCTCAACTCAAATCCTTTAAAGAAAAGTGCATAAACTTGAGGTCAAACCTCAGATTTGAGGCTGAGTATTGACTTGAGGAAAGTTGGTGATGACGGAGCCTGATTGGAGTTTCTTTCTTTTTTAATATAAAACATGTTGTTTGAAAAGAACAATCAAACTACATGTAATCTGTTAGTTACATTATGGTAACATTATAGCGAGCGCAGCTTGCCGGCACGCAGCGCCGGCGAGCGAAGCGAGCTCTAAGAACCAGTGTGCGCGGGAAAAAGAACGAGCTAAACCTACAGTTCATCAAACAAAATTTTTTGTCTATGTCCCATAATGCTCTCTAATGTTTTCACCCGTGGTGCTGTGCCAAAAATGGCCGACTTTTAACTCGTAATTTACGGTGTCTTAAGGTGTGAAGACACGTTTAGAGTACTGCATATGCTTTGGCGAGACTCAAGAGATTTGTTAGTTGCTTCCATAGCTTCGTATTGAGTCGAGAAACGTAAACAAAGACAAAAAAAGTTATGGATGACGTCACAGTGCTCTCGCGTTATATTTCCCGCGATAAATTTAGAGGTGGATCAAACATCTATTATGCGTGTACTAGCTATTTCAGTATAGACTGCGATACCTGTCTCATTGACATATGATTTGTTTGTTTTTTTATATAGAGATTATTTAAATATATACTAGCAAGAGCCATAGTTTACTAGCTGTCATATCGATCGATTCATTTTAAAGCTAATTGTGCATGCATGTACAGTAGGCAGGTAAGTATATGAGTATATCAGTAGGGAGGAAATAAACAATATGATATTTTGAACTATAAATAAAAAGGAATAAAGAGAAAAAATAAACAGTTAAACAATTTATGTAGATATTGCATATAGTCAAACCATTAAATTCAAAAGTGGGAAATTACACACTTACAAACAGGAACCGGACACACACTCTCTCTCTCTCTCTCTCTCTCTCTCTCTCTCTCTCTCTCTCGGGAGAGGGGTGGGAGATTGCGCTGTATGTATCATGACCATTAAAATTAGTACATTTGCCCTGGCATACTTATTGTAGAAAAATAATCTCTCAAAAATTCTATGACGTTCGTTGATACTTATAAATAACACTAGGTTGACAATGATGAAAGGCATGTGTAATTCTTGCTGCGCTCGCCAGAACGGTAGCACCGTAAAACATATTACCTATTTGTGAATTACAAAATATATCTTATCTGTGGAACTTTAAAGAGCAGATGCCCTGACTTAGAGACAGAGGAACCGCTGTTTTTAATAAGTCGATGGACACAAAGATCAGATATTGTTGTGTCCAAGCAAAATCTTCTCAAATGACAGATTCTAAAGTATAGTGACTAGTGATGATGAAAATCTAATAACTTAAGGTAGCATGCTATGGCTATTCCTACAGGATTTTTTCTCGATTAAATGCTAAGCTAGAACAAGCCTTGTAGAAATGTAAAACTATAGACACGAACGCGGGGTAATGACTTTGTAACGGGGGGCACATCACTGAGTTTGTTTGGAGGCGCTAGCGATATTGAGATCATAGGGTTTTGCTTGAAATAACATATAGGATATTTGTGACCGATTCTAGACTATCTAGCTCCATGCATAAATAAAGAATAGTTTCATGTTCTTTTTTTAAAAAAGTGTTTCTCTGTATCAATATAACTCTTGATAGAATGAATGTTATCCAGACCAGAAACAAACGTCGTCCAGTACCTTCAACATTTCACTATTTCATCGTCCACTTTTATAGATAGATACAAGGAAGTTTTATATTAACCACTGTAAGGAAACTTTTAAAGCGTTACACATTATACAGGTAAGCGCGATTGGATTTATCTGCTCTTTAGAATAGACAAGTATACTTCTGTTGCATTTTGAACAAGTACAAAGCCTGCAAAGAGTTACGTTTAATTTGTTTGTTCTTTCATTATGAAACATGTTTTATATTAATATATAAGCAAAAATATGTATCTCTAATTTTATTGGATTTTATTTTCCCAAATTTTTAACATATTTGGTATGTTAGCAACCATTCTGTTGATCTTCAAAATCGAATTAAAACTAACCCATATTTCTAATTTTTTGTGGTGTTGCTCAAAGATAAGATAAAATCCGCACAAGTCTTAGCAGTTTACCTCCTATGATATTTCTGCAATACACGACTCTTTTTTCTAGTGGGTTTCACAAAATTATAAGTAAACATATACTGTTAATAATCTTTTCAAGATGAGGTATTTCTATCGTAAGTTTTTTCTTATAAGGTACATGTTCTCAAATGCATGGTCACCCTCATTTATGTCTATTTTACTTTCATTTCATTGACACATGGTTACTAAAATATTATAATTTTACTAATAAAGCATGTGATTAACGTACTTTTGAAATACATTCTATCCTCCAAATGCTGCTGATAAAATTATTTATATACATATACATTGCACGGCTCAATATACTCAAAGCATTCATCATTTGTATTTAATTAGCGACCTTTGTGTTTTAGTTTTTAAACGGAAAATCTAATTAGTTAACATACCCGATTGGAGTTTCTTTCTTTTTTAATACAAAACATGTTGTTTGAAAAGAACAATCAAACTACATGTAATCTGTTAGTTATATTATGGTAACATTATACCTATTTGTGAATTACAAAATATATCTTATCTGTGGAACTTTAAAGAGCAGATGCCCTGACTTAGAGACAGAGGAACCGCTGTTTTTAATAAGTCGATGGACACAAAGATCAGATATTGTTGTGTCCAAGCAAAATCTTCTCAAATGACAGATTCTAAAGTATAGTGATTAGTGATGATGAAAATCTAACAACTTTAGGTAGTATGCTATGGTTATTCCTACAGGAATTTTTCTCGATTAAATGCTAAGCTAGAACAAGCCTTGTAGAAATGTAAAACAATAGACACGAACGCAGGGTAATGACTTTGTAACGGGGGAACATCACTGAGTTTGTTTGGAGGCGCAAGCGATATTGAGATCATAGGGTTTTGCTTTAAATAACATATTGGATAATTGTGACCGATTCTAGACTATCTAGCTCCATGCATAAATAAAGAATAGTTTTATGTTCTTTTTTAAAAAAAGTGTTTCTCTGTATCAATATTACTCTTGATAAAATGAATGTTATCCAGACCAGAAACAAACGTCGTCCAGTACCTTCAACATTTCACTATTTCATCGTCCAATTTTATAGATATAGATACAAGGAAGTTTAAACTTAAAAAGATAATCTTTAAAAGCGTTACACATTATACAGGTAAGCGCGATTGGATTTATCTGCTCTTTAGAATCCACAGGTACATGTATAATTCTGTTGCATTTTGAACAAGTATAAAGCCTGAAAAGAGGTATGTTTAATTTGTTTGTTCTTTCATTATGAAACATGTTTTATATTAATATATGAGCAAAAATATGTATTTATAATTTTATCGCATTTTATTGTTCCAAATTTTTAACATATTTGCTATGTTAGCAACCATTCTGTTGATCTTCCAAATCGAATTAAAACTAAGTCATATTTCTAATTTTTTGTGGTATTTCTCAAAGATAAGATCAAATCCGCACAAGTCTTGGCAGTTTACCTCCTATGATTTTTTCTGCAATACACGACTCTTTTTTCTACTTGGTTTCACAAAAGTATAAGTAAACATATACTGTTAATAATCTTTTCAAGATGATGTATTTCTATCTAATGTTTTCTTATAAGGGACATGTTCTCAAATGCATGGTCACCCTCATTTATGTCTATTTTACTTTCATTTCATTTGAACACATGGTTACTAAAATATTATAATTTTACTAATAAGCATGTGATTAACGTACTTTTAAAATACATTCTATCTTCCAAATGCTGTTGATAAAACTATTCCTATACATATACATTGCACGGCTCAATATACTCAAAGCATTCATCATTTGTATTTAATTAGCGACCTTGGTGTTTGAGTGGTAAAAACAGGTGACATAACTAGTTAACAGTGAAGAGGAGTTTCTTTCTTTTGTAATATAATACATTCTCTCCTCCAAATGTTGTTAATCAAATACTTTATCTACATACACATGGCACGACTCAATATACTCAAAACATTCATCATTTGTATTTAATAAGCGACCTTTGTGTTTTAGTTTTTAAACGGAAAATTTAATAAGTTAACAGACCTGATTGGAGTTTCTTTCTTTTTTAATATAAAACATGTTGTTTGAAAAGAACAATCAAACTACATGTAATCTGTTAGTTACAAAATTGTAACATTATACCTAACTGTGAATTACAAAATATATCTTATCTGTGGAACTTTAAAGAGCAGATGCCTTGACTTAGAGACAGAGGAACCGCTGTTTTTTAATAAGTCGATGGAAACAAAGATCAGATATTGTTGTGTCCAAGCAAAATCTTCTCAAATGACAGATTCTAAAGTATAGTGATTAGTGATGATGAAAATCTAACAACTTAAGGTAGTATGCTATGGTTATTCCTACAGGAATTTTTCTCGATTAAATGCTAAGCTAGAACAAGCCTTGTAGAAATGTAAAACTATAGACACGAACGCGGGGAAATGACTTTGTAACGGGGGCCACATCACTGAGTTTGTTTGGAGGCGCAATTCCTAACTCGAACTTTCATCTCTTGTGTTTGGTTCGTTGTCTGTTTTCTTTACAATGCGGCCGTTTGCAGTTATCCTGAAGTCTTTACCGTTCGGCATTTCATTCAAGAATGTTCTAGCGTTTAATTCGATCAGTCTCTCCGTGTGACTTTTACTCGAACGTAGAAAAACTGAGCGATAGTCTGAAATCTCCCCAAGTTTTCGTTTAGCCCTCAGGACCCGAATTTTCTGATCTACCCTAGCAAAGGTGATTTTCACCAAGCCCGGTTTATTTATTTTTCTATTCTTTAAGCGAGCCGCCGCTACAACCTGGGCACTATCATCAAGATGAGCAACTAATTCTTTAGCTACTGATAATATATCTTCGCTAGGTTCAAACTTTTGTTTGCAATAATTGTGAAATCTGGGTCTTCCAGGGGATTGTGTACAACCCCACGCTCACCACTAAAAATCGGGCGATCCCCATTCTTAACCAGTTCAAGTCGTTCCACAATAGAGTCAATGGTCTGTGACAATCTGTCGATTTTGTTTTTATGAATGGACATCTCAAGGTCAATATCGCTCTTCATGGCTTTGAATTTTTCATTGATGCCCTGAACGAACTCATTTTTGAACTTGTCTAATTTGCTCTCAACAATTGATTGTAGTGTCGATTGCCCTTTCTGTAACTTATCAACAGCATCAGCAATAATAGTCATTTTTTCCACAAATGTTTCATAATCGGCATGAGAAATGTTTGACCTACCGGACTTGCCGGGTGTGTTCGGTGAGCTGTTCGTCGCCATTTTGACTTGCTTGGGTGTTGGCTTTGGGGTTTGACCGTGCGACGAGAGCCTTCGCTTCCCAACATCAGCTCCAGGTCCAGATTTATTTGGCACGTTAGTCGGGACTTTTGTCGGAGTTTTTGTTGACATAACAACTACCAAATTTGTCTAAATTTTGGAATAAACAGAAAATTCTCGCAGCTGAATTTTACGCCATGTCGATACTTTCACGCATGCGCATATATATATATATATATATATATATATATATATATATATATATATATATATATATATATATATATGTTTTGAAAAGAATTTACATGATCGATATACTAGTGCGTTAGGAATTAACGAAATGATATAAAGAGTGGCTTTCAATGTATCTTAAGATAGGATTTAGTCAACTGCGTTACGCTAAGAAAGTTTTGTGAAACAGCTATGACAAATCTTAGGAACTTTTAAGTTCTATCTTAGGACACATCTTAGGAAATCTTTGTGAAAAGGGCCCCAGATATCCTGACTTGAAGAAAGAGAAATTGCTGTTTTGTGATAGCTTGAAAGACACAAATATCACATTCTGTGCCGAAAAAAAAATCTTCTCAAATGACATATTCTAAAGTGCAGAGAATAGTGATAAAAATCTAATGATGTTAGGTAGCATATGCTACAATTATCTTCAGAAAGAACGGGCTATATCAAATTCTCTTTTAAAAGCTACAACAAGCCTTGAAGAAATGTAAAACAATAGACACGAACGCAGGGTAATAATTTTGTAACGGGGGCACATCACTGGCTTTGTTTGGAGGCGCGGGCGATGTCTAGATAAAAGGGTTTTGCACTAAATAACATATTGGATAATTGTGACCGATTCTACACTATCTAGCTCCTTACAAAAATAAAAAATAGTTTCACGTTCTTTGTTTTAAAAATTGTTTCTCTGTAACAATATTACTCTTGATGTAATGAACGTTATCCAGACAACACACAAACCTAGTGTCAGTACCTTCCACAAATTTTAAAATATTTCGCTGTTTCATGGTCCACTTCTATAAATAGAAACAAGAAGGTTTATAAACAATGTAAGACTTTTTTTAAAAGCCATGCAGTTATACGGGTAAGCGCAATTGTATTTATCTTGTCTTTAGAATCGACAGGTATAGTTCTGATGCATTTTGAACAAGTATAAAGCCAGCAAAGAGGTATGTTTAATTAGTTTTTTTCTATCATTATGAAACATGTTTTAAAAGATATATGAGCGAAAAAATGTATTTATAATTCTTTTATGGTTTTTTTTATTTCCTTTGTAGTATCTTTGGTGTGTTTGCAATCATTCTGTTGTGTTTTCTGTACCAATATTAAGTTAATGGCATTAAGAATCACATCAAAAGGTTAATGGTTAATCTGATATGTAATATGTTGGTCACCTCGCCTTCTTTCTTTTTACTGGAAGAAGATTACATGGTTATCTTACAAATTCCGATTGCAATCATAATGACCAAAGCAAAGCAAAAACAGATAATAAGAAAAACAATTCCACAGAATGAATTTCCGGTATCCATTGTATTTGTAGTAGTGCTGATGGCCATCGGAATTTGGCTCGTCAGAAAAAGAAAGATAATGAAAACTCAAGAAAACAATGAATCCAACCTGAGCCTTCATCTTCTTCCAATTCCTTAAAAAAATGAACAAAACACGTAAATGATTACTACAACATATTGACACAATGTAATTAAAGAGGACATATGGTGAGACGAATTTCCGTGTTTGAAAATAACTTTGTTTTGGATTCTTATTTTCTCCTTAGGCAGAATTTTCAAGAAACTATCTGGCAATGGTCTAATCCTATGGCGATTGTATTTTGTTTTTACTAATGCCGGTTTGATTTTATATTAGAATGCATATTTTTAATTACATTTACTGTCGGTTTGCAAATTGAAATGATGTTCAAAAGGTTAATCCCAATTTAATATTGTTCTATACAAAGATAAAATGTCTTTATGAAAACACTTCTATGTTTACATTCCATTTTATACATTTGTAAAATAAAACCCAATTCTTTTCATACACGTTTTTTGTATATTTCAAGTGTTCTGATCGAAAAAAAAAATGTTTGTGAAGAATATGAGAACAATTATCATTACATTTTACGCTATATTTGACATAGTTCCATTTGTACGTAATAAATAATTCAATAAATGAATGAGCACATATTATATATACACATTATATATAACATACTGTATTTTGCTTCATTAAAATATATTATACAAATATTGACTGGGTTTGAGGGCAACATTGATAATATTAGCCCCCGAGGGACGAAATATTGCCCGACGCGAAGCGGAGGGCAATATTTTCGTCCCAAGGGGGCTAATATAATCAATGTTGCCCGAAAACACAGTCAACATTTGTTTTGTTATATGAAGAAACAAACCAAAATTTAAGAAATTAATTGAAAACAGATCGCCGTAATTTTCTCAGCTCAACAAAGAATTCACGAATTCAATTCAAAAGTTCATTTCAAACTATCCTCAGCATCAAACGGTCGCTGGTGATATTCCGCCGACCGTAAGAATTAACATACAGATGTTTTACCTGATTTTACTTCACAGTAATTCGCAAATCCTTAAATCCGTTATCATAGCAAACCGTCGCATTGCGCGTCCGTTGTTTACTTTCGTTGACTGACTGTCTATTATGACGTCACCTTGTTTTGGAGTCGCGAAGAATTATTTACCTCATCGTTTACGAATCAACAAATCAGATTTAAAAATAAAATTTGGTGTTATGACTATTTTGAAATAGTCATAACACCAAATTTTATTTTTAAATAAACATTTGTGGGAAAATAGTCATAACACCAAATTTTATTTTTAAATAAACATTTGTGGGAAGACAGTAGGAATCATGACAAAATATTTTTGGGGTATGTTAAGGTTGACTTCACAGCGATGTGTAGAAAGTCACTTGTTTGTAATTTATATGATATGACGTCATAACCAACGTTGATGTCACGCTCTGCATTCATTTTGATAATTCTTAGGGAATGTATTTTAACGTTAACAGTGATTTTATTGAACATCAATAAAACCACCTGTTTCTTTTACGTTGACCCTGTTGTTAATACTAGTGATACTTTATTCAGTATTCAAAAGTATCACTTAACCATTTCTGTGCCACAGGGCCTATTTGGGCCTATTTGAATATCTACGTTAAGTGCCACAGGGCCTATTTGGGCCTATGGCAATTTGAAAAAATATACATTAAAATAAAAATAAATATTAAATACATTCATGTTCTGTTTTTCATTATTGATTTTTTAAAATTTGTATCAATATACATCGTATGATCTATGTGTTTAGTGAAATACTGCTGATAACGTCACAACGTTAAAAATGACATCATAATCATGACGTCACTACGTCACACAGCGCAAACTCGTTGTCTGCGTTTTACCATGGCTGGCGTATGGTTTTTGTGAATACATCCCCAGGACTTTTCCGTCAGAACGGGAAAATAATATCTGTCCTAATGCACAACCTGGACCAAAGGAAATGCCCCCTCCCCCACAAGAGCACGGCCAATCTTACTTTTTCCTACTCTGCCATATAAACCCTGGGCTCGTTTAACATATAACCGACTTTTGACTAAAATCTATCTTAAAAGACCAACTATTTTTCATAAGATCTCACCATAGCTCATAAATTTGTCATATCTTAATAGGATAATCTTAAATACTGTCAAAATACAGGTCTTAAGTCCAACATGGCGAGAGCTAATACTTTAGTCCACCACCGAAGGCCGAGTATAATTCGAGTGTGCGCGACTTTTTTATTTTCATGCTGCCGTTAGTGCTGATTAAAAAAATCAAATAAAACACATCGGTAATATCAATGCGTTTTTTTTAATCGGGTAAAAGCTACTACATACAGCATCGTTCTCTGGTATTGTATAATTTGCAAGAAATCGAGAGAATATTAAGCACCAAAGGAAGCATGTACTTTATATGTATTATTTTTATTCAGAGTTAATTAATGAACGGCAATATAAACTGCGATATGCCAAATAAGGAGGAATGGGGCACTGAAAAAATTACTTTGATATGATCCTAGAACAAAATTTTAGCCAGATGATCAACATTAAAAAAAATTCCATCTGGTGACATTTTACTGTAGTTTTCATGCATGTAAAAGAACAACACTGAATCTTTGGACAGAAAAACAAGAACTGCATGTAATAACTTATTTGGAGATAATGGTGATGCTTCGACCGTGTTCGAGATTAAGACTTTAGTGCCCAACCCCCCCCATCCCCCCTGCGCACGCGCTTCGAGTCCTATTGATGCCTTTTTCGTATCTTCTGTCTCCTTCTTCAGAGCATTTCAAACAGAGACATTCTTTCTTGAAACTAAATTTCAACCGTGTCTCTAAAATTGGATACCGCATATCATAGACATTTAATTTTCACATGGATGGTTCTGACCGCACGGACTTTCATTACCTGTTTTATGGTCATAAAGAGCATCTACTCTGTGTAAAGGTGCAAATATAGCGGTAAAAGAAGGAAAGATTTCTAGGACTGTAATATACTTCATGAAAATATTTAATCACAAAATTTTATCATTATTATATTTTAGACAACTCAGTTGGTCAAGCGGATTTAATCACTAAAACAAACTGTAAGACCACAAGTTGGTAAAAAAAAAAAACTTCTTAGATCTAATCGAGATATAGAATCGTAAATGTTTTGCATTTCATAACTGTTATATTTCATCGTATGATGATGAACTATGTGTAATCGTTAACTTTCTTAGGTCTATATTGTTTTTTATTCTTTGAATATTAGAACTATAATATAAATCACAATCGTAGTTGTATCGATAAATAAGCTAAGATATTAGAGAACATTAAGAACAAAATTATACATCTTTTTCCGAGAGTTCAAACGTTTACAACTGACGATCGTGATTGTCAATTTTACACGTATGATGTGGTAAAAGTTTTTACTTTGTATGGAATAAAATGTAAAAATTAAGATAGTGTTCACCTGTCCGAGAAAAGGAAGATTTTAAAACATACAGATAATTTAAAGCTACATAGTCCGAATTTTTCATGGCTATGGGAGTATCAAATATTTTTCTATACAGACCAAATTTATTAGACAAATGCCTATTTACACAAACAAAATCCGTCTCCTTTCAAAGTTTGTATTATTTAAAGTACATAAAAAATTTCTGTATGAGAAAACAAAAAACAAAACAAACCAACTCCATCTTGGGAATGTTTAGAAACGGGAACCGCTTGGTTTTGTTCCCGAATGATTGGGTTTATTCAACCCGCATGTGATGTATCGATTGTACATGTATACAAAACACTTCCCCAAATATTAGTGAATAAAATGTACCGACGTTTATTTTTGATTTGAATTTTTTTCAAAGTCGTAATACAACCATACCCGCCTTGACCTCAGCAGCGAATTTTATTATGAGACGAAAGAAATCAATACAATTTATGTCGTTTGTTTTTGTAAATAAATTGTGTACATCACTTTTTCAATAAAATATGGCTTAATGTACCTGGAAAACTACTGCAATGTCTATTATGATACTCATACTTAGCATAGCCATCGTATAAAATCGAACATAGCAGCTTTAAAAATTTCACGATAAGACTATGTATTATTCTATTTACGAAATCATTAAAGTCATTTGGGGTATTTTGAATAACAGTTTTTGTTCAACTTGATTGTAAAATATGTGTAAATACGCATGTTTAATACAGTTCGTTGTTTTGGTCCAACAGAAAGATCATACTCGTTCATGTGCGGACCTAGAAGGGGGTGAATGGACTATTCCTTTCACCTCTTGGGAAATCAAATTAAAAAGATTATATAGCAAAATTCCCGAAATAGGCCTCAAAACCCCTCTCCAACATTGGAAAACAAAATTATCCCTCGGACACCCCCTGGAAATGTTTTCTGGATCCGCGCATGCTGTAACAAACATACAATATATCAATTTTCTCGCTGAATAAAGCAATAGCATACAGTGTAATGAGAAATGAATATTGAGCAGCGTTTTCATCACATAAATTCTCTTTACTGAGGTTAGCGAGAATATTTTAATAACAAAATAATTTATTAATGTATGTCATTTCTTCTTTAAACTCTCTATATATAAATCACTGCATGGCGTTGGAAGCAATTTGAAAGTGAGTGGGGGGGGGGGGGGGGGGGGGCTAGACTAATCCTAAAAAATATTGACAAGCAAAAAAAAAATGATAAAAAACTAATTCCCAAAATATCCGTGGGGGGGGGGGGGGGGTAGTACCTATACCTATACTTCCCCAAAAAAATCTTACCTACCAAAATAAAAAAAATTCCCACATCATGAAATTCCTAATCCGGGGGGGGGGGGGGGGGGGGGTGGGTGGGGGGTGGGGAATAGTATGCCTATGACTTCAACTTCTCAATAATTTAATCATTTCAAGGTAAATTTAGGAACAAATATGTTTCCTGCGAGAAAGTATTAAGTAGCAAATAATCAGCAACTTTAAAGATTTATATGAGGTAAATGACTACTATATAGTATTCATAGACTAATGATTTGTAGACCCTCCCTGCTATATGTTAACTAATGAATGGAAATATTTCAATGCTTGTAATAACAGCTTGGCGTAGTTGATCAATGCAATCTAAGTATAATTTACATGATACAGGGAAAAAAATATATAGATGGAAACAGAAAGGAATTCACTTACAAACGACACATGAAACAGAGGCATGCGTGAAAACACTCAATAGACAACATTTATTCTGTATTTTGAAGCCACAGGTATAAAATTAATTCACGATTATCATATTTTGAGAAATACAAAACTCTTGGAATGTTTTCAAAAGCTTGCTGGACTGCGCTATAAGGTATTTAATTGGGTAATTTTCTGAAGCCAAAAAAAAAAAATAATAATAATAGGCCTTGTAAAAGAATATAGTATTTTACGCCTATAAACATCTTGCGATTGATTCTCAGTTGGTACTTCTTCGGGTTTTTTTTAGCTGGGTTCATTGTGTTAGCAAAGGCCGTTACGATGCACGATAGCGGATGTTGACTGAACAACCATATTGAAATCGTTCTCCGCCCAAAAATGTAGTTCTAACTTAAAAGATAACACAGAATAAATGGCATGCCAATTGGTCAATTTAATTTAACACCAGTCTGATAAAATTATTCTTTACACATCACAGCAACAGGGAGCGCACGACGGGTGTGACAGGGCAGCAGAATATATATGCTCAATCCTCCATGCACCTGAGCCTACCTCTAATTTAAAAAAATCCGTGTTTTCTCTGCTCCTATTAAGTATTTTTCTTATGGTGTTTTGATTTTTAACACTGTCTGTTATCACCACTTGTCATGATTAGTGCAATAGCATTGAAAAATAGATGTCCAATTAATTATTCAATAAAAAGCTCTTTTGTGTGAATCATGTGGGATATGAAGGTGGCAACATTGCGGAAAAATACAACCAGCGTTTCTGCGATCATCATCAAAGAAAGCATTTTATTGTTTATACGAAAATGTTCATTTTGAATCAAAACAAATTAACAGAAAGTTATAGATACATAATTGTATCATAATTAACGTTGTAAAGCTTTATTTGTTTCATATATAGGAGTTTTAAAATAATTATATATTTTTCAACTACATAAAAAATAACTGCAATTTCATTTTTTTTTTACAGCAGAATAAAACTTTAAGTAACTGACTTTACATGACAGAAATATGCTGGTGCTGAATACCTACATGTACATTATAATATGTTAATATTTTAAATATAAAATACATATAATATATAATAACAACAGGCGCATATGTTTTCTTGACAGGGGTATTTCCCCCAGCTATAATAAAACTGTAGCAGGCCAGTGCCGTATAGGATTTTATCAGTACTTAGCGTTGTGTTTATATTTGTTTTGAGGCTGAAATTGACCTCATCATTAAGAATTAATTTAAAATTTTATTGATTTTTAAATACATGTACATGTACGGTATAAAAAAGACTTTACTCTCAATAAAAAAACCAAACTCAATGTAAATAAAAACCAAGATTAACAACCTTTATATAAATATTTTATAACAAAATAAGCATGATCAGAACAAACAACTCAATACCAAGTACTTAAAATCCCCCAACCCTAAAACCTAACTTTAACAAGGTCCTCAAATAGACAGACAAGACGTCTGGGGACTCGGGAAAAAAGTAGATCTATAGCAAAACCAACTGTCTCCCTCGTCAAATAAGATACATGACTTTATATAGAAAAGAGAACAAAAGTAAACTGTCATTAACGCTTTTGGCTTTTGGTTCATTTTATATAACTTTTCCTAACTCTATAACCCTTATAGCGAGCGCAGCGAGGCGGCGCGAAGCGCCGCTCGAGTAGCGAGCTCCATAGACAACGTGTACGATTGGAGGAAATTCGAGTTGAAATCTGCACATTGTTCAAAGAAAATTTTGTGGACCCGCGTGAAAACGTTCTACTATCCCAGTGATCCTTTGCGATGCATAGCAACATGGTGGAACAGGAAGCGTTTCTTACCTCTTAATCGCATACATCTATTTTATTTAACAATACAAAATCCTTTAAAAACACGAAAGTAAACAACACATATGCTTACGTAAAAAAAAAAGCTGTTTTCACACAGAGACTTTCTCTGTTTGTGAATATGATTAAGTTGGGGAATAGCTTGGTAGGATGCCACTCGGCTTTCTACTGGTTGCTAATGGAAAAGAGAAACAATTCCGTAAAATTAAAACAAGTTCTTTATTCTTTAAACATCGGATGGAAAGTGAATTAAAACAAAAACATATTTCGAAACACCCTGTAGTAAAACACCGCAATGCGAGAAAGCGAGATCGTTTTTACGCTTATAATCTAAGGATCGATAATTCCGCATAAGTATGAAAATGCATAACGCTTATGAAATGTAAGAAAACTAGAAAACAAAATATAAACTGTTGTCATTAAATAATTAAAGAGGAAATAACTTAAAAATATTACTTAGCTGACGAATTTCTACCGATTCTTAAATTCACCTTCTCGCACTGAAGAGTTCACTACAGGTTTACAATAATTCCGCGGCGAATTCAAACTTTATAAAAACAGCATTTAACAGCATAGAAATTCAATAATAAAAATCACACATTTAAATGAAATGAAGCAAAATTATGTATCATGGCATAATAAACAATGACGCGAAATATCTTTTATAGAAATGAAAACTAAAATTCTGGAATGACAAATTCATAGTTCCACTGAATAATAAGAAATATATAGTTAATCATTGTTCTTAAGTATTTTAAACAAAACAAACTAAAATTTATCAAAATTAGCAACAGAAAAAAATATATAATAAAATACTGTAATGAAAACCTAAATTACTGAAAATAGATAACATTTCATTCAAGCTTACTTAATGGAAAAGAGAAACAATTCCGTAAAATTAAAACAAGTTCTTTATTCTTTAAACATCGGATGGAAAGTGAATTAAGTAAATTCACCAACCATCCGGCTTAACTTGGAATTGCTCTCATTGACCAATCAGGATACTTGATTTAAATGCTAGCGGGCTAATTTCACAGAATTTCTTCTATGAGCTGACACTGATTACTAAAGGCCAAAAAGGTGATAAAGTCAATTAGATGAATTTCGATGTACGTATGTCAACAAAGAGAAGATTAAGTAAAGCCGAAACGAGTAAATAAGTTTTCTGACGTAATGAAAATAGAATAATCTTCGCGAGTCGCTAAAGTGTCGCTCTGATAACATAGAGAATTTATCTTCAAAGGTTTGCCTGAACGAGGAATTTGTCAGTTTATTTAACAAATTAACTTATTGTCCGACAATCTGTCGTAACTAAATAATTTCCAGAAAAGTGTCAAATTATTTAGATGCCATGGTTATACAATTAAAAGTAAAACGCAACCAATAAATTTCCTCGATTAAGAAATAAAGTTTAACTTTTAACAGTGAGAAAAAAACAAAGCATTTAAAATAAGTAAAATTTAAATGATTTTGAAATAAAAATTGTAACTCTAAAATGCTAAAAATAGAAAAATTAACTTGTGCTGAGTTAACAGTTATAGATAGTTTTAAATTCTCTGAATTTTAGAACTTTAATGTAACACTGTACCTATCTGAACTTTTGTTGACATATGACGTCATTTCCTTTTCCGAATTTATCCGAACATTTACGAAAACTGTCGAGAAAAAGAAAGTAAAGTATGACGTCACAGTGATCTCGCGCTATCTTTTAGAGGTGGATCAAGCATCTTTACAAGATGTAACATGTAGGAAGTAGGCCTTCTCAGTATCATGCAGTGTTAATGCATGGCGACTCTTTTTGCTGATTAGTTTTGTTTTGATTTTTGTTTTTGCTTAGTAAATACACATGCACATTCCACGCTCAATTTACTGTATATTGATCCAATCATATATGCATACGTTAGGTAACGTTAGGTGACAAAAATTTATCTAAAGAGAAAATTCTAATTATTATCAGGTTACGTGCAGCCACGTCATTTTGTAATAAATGAATGAAACAAAAATGAGAAAAAATAAACTGTTAAATATCTACAGGGTTTTTTATTAGTTGCATATGTGGCCAAATCTTTAAATAATATTGGATATCACACACATTAAAAAAGGGGGAGAGCAAATGTCTACAACGCGGTATATGTCAGAGTAGCATACAAAAAATCAAAAAAATTAAAAACAAAATTGATGTTACAGAGGAAAAGAATTAAAACACAAATAACAACAATTAAGGAACAAAATGAGAAATAACACAAACGCGCAATTTATTGTATACTGATTTAATGATCATTAATAAAAAGCAAAGGAATGCTAAATTAAACATTATTGTATTTACATTAAAAAAAAAACCTTACACCTAAATATTTTAATACCGAGCGCAGCGAGAGGCGGGCGAAGCCCGCCTCGCGAAGCGAGGATTAATGGTAACACGTATATATAAGAAAATCAGTGAAAAATGAAAGTTGAATCAGGGGTACTAAGGCCAAAAACATTTTCTTCCAGCCATGGGCGCTGCCATATTGGCAGCCATTTTGTTTTTAAAAAGTTAGTTCGATCATTGATTGACTGGTACTTATCGATGTTTATTGCCCCTAAACTCGATTAAAATTTTCTAGTATTTCAATAATAGGTAATTTGAACTAAAAGAAATAAAAGAGGGCACCAGATAAGCTTCAAAAGTGATTCAATCAAGAAACACGACTAGTTCTATGTATATCTTATCAAATTATCAGATGGAAAATAAAAACATTACCATCAAGAACTCATAGGCGTCGGAACCGGGGGGGCTAGGTGGGGGCTTAGCCCCCCCCCCCCCCACTTTTTTTGCCAAGTTATACCTAACCATTAGAAACATAGCATGATAGAGGGTTCAGCCCCCCCCCCCCCCCCCACTTTTTCTCGCAGGAAAGATTAGTTAGATTCAGAAGCATACTAGCCCCCCCCCCCCCCTCCCCCACGGATTAGGAATTTGATGATTTTGGAAAAAAAAAAATATGGGTAAGAATTTTTTTTTTTTTGAAGCATAGGTATACTACCCCTCCCCCCCCCCCCCCCCCCACGGATTCATGCGCGGATCTAGAGGGGGGGGTCGGGGGGGGGGGTCCCGACCCCCCTGGAAAATGAAAATTTATTAAATTTACATAGTAAAATTATCGCGAAAATATGCCTCGGACCCCCCCTGGCAAACACAATTATCCTTCGGACCCCCCCCCCCCCCTGGAAAAATTTTCTGGATCCGCGCATGGGATTAGGATTTCCATGATTTTGGGAGTTACTTTTTTCTCAATATTTCTGAGGATTAGTCTAGCCCCCCCCCCCCCCCCCCACTTTCAATTTGCTTCCGACGCCTATGAGAACTGAACCTTTAGATACTGAATAAAGTATTCGATTTTATTACCGCGTTATTTATATGAATTAAATTGATAAACAATGAAAGAAGAAATTTAAAAAAAGTTCGGAATAATGTTACTCTCTTTGGCTATTTCCGAAGACAAAACGTGTACGTTTTACGTGTGAAACATGACGTCATAATGTATACTGAGCACGCGACGTTTACTTAAACTTTAGCTAATGATTTGAGTAGGCAACCAGGCGGATCCTACTGAGTGCGTTCAAATAAATTTTGATCTACAAAAATCAAACTGCACTGTGTTATATCTGCGCTCGGTCCAACGGTCACACCGTTTACTACATATTATTTATATATGTTTACCTCTGACCAATTTATATGTATAATATAATGTTTTTTTGTCCTCATGTACCATATGTTTAAAATGGTTTTGAGCGAATAAATGAACTGGCTATCGAATATAGTGGGCGTTACAAAACAAATAGAATAAATTACATCGGGATCGGTATCCCGATCTACCGCGAATTAGAAGAAGACCCGAGAAAATCCTGACCTGACGGATGCACATGTTCCAGGATATAAATAGTTAAAAATGTGAGTAATGGCAGTGGCATTGCATATACTTGTTCACCATAAGAAATAGTGGAAAGACAAAAGGGTAAATGAATGAAGTGTCGTCCATTTTTGAAAAGTGTCCATTGCTGTTAAAAGGTACATGTACCTTATCACCAGAGGAATGTTCTTGCATAACAGTAGCTATAATTCTGTTAAACAATAGCTGTTAGTCTGTTCATTAAACATTAGTTAACTGTTAAGATAATCGTTATGAAAAATGAAGTATTGTATGCACACTTGTCTTATACAGACGGGCAGTAGACAGATGATGCAATTCAAATTGATCACTATAGGTCCTGCAATCATCCCAGATTGGGACCAATCGCCCAAATGGGATACAATAGCCCGTTATAGCGATTGATCCCTCAATAAATTGTATATGCAAAACTGAGTTACATTTTTGTTTCGAAACGATGAAGCTTAATTTATAGTGCCTTTCGACTTGGATGCTAAGAAAAACTTCACTATATATATAAGTTATGAAATAAAATTTGCATGAAAATACTGTATCAAAATTATATTCTACCAGATGATAAGCAAGTTTAGATATTGTAATATAATAGTTTGATTTTAGGCAATCTTCATATTATTAGTTTCTTGAGTAAAGGAATAAAACTTTTGCAAGCAGCAAGACTTGAGTGGTATATAGATTTATGGAGAGCAGCATGCCTGTGAACCAAGCGAGCTATACGGGCAAGGTGTGTGTGAATAGAAAATTTTGACCAGCTGCACATTCATTTGTCGGATTTGTTTGGCGTCAGTGACTTGGACCAGTAATGCCTTGTTCGTATTGGACCAGCAGTTCCCTGTAAATACGGTTTCCCATTTCAGGCTCTCTTAAGAACAAGCAAGATAAAAATAATTCATAGTTCAGCGTAAATATATACTGCTATTAACTCAACGTACATGGATTTGCAATATTCAATCCTTTAACCTCTGTACACTTTCAAATGCAATCGAGAGACACAGTTAGTTTTCTTGCACTTTGATCTATCAGAATTTTTTGCGTCAGTAAACTTCGACCCACAATGCAATTCCAAGCATTGCAAATGGCGTCCTCACGTTCCTGCGAGAGTCAAAGTAAAACTTTTGAGAACCAGATAAAATGCTTAATTTCAAGAATGCCATGCTTTTAGGTAAATAAATCAGTAGTTTGAATTATCAGTGGAATTTTGAGCCAGACGACACTAAAATGACATGTCCTAAGTTAGAATACTGCTGGGAGCTTTATTTTCTTGAATAGTGGTACAATTTTAAAAAATTTATTTTTTCCCCCAAAATTGAATTTTTTTTCTGCCATTTTCAAATCAAACACATGCTAGAAATTCATTTCTTTAAGTAATTTAGAAGTTAAGGTTTGTATGCTGGAGTAACCTTAAAAAATAATTGTTTAAAAGTCATATTAAATGAATTTCAAATAAAAATTGTCAGATGTAATTCTTTTGAACTTAGGATATTGTAGTACTTGTATTTCTTTCACAATCTATGATTGTATCATAAACATATACAAATTAAACAATGGAATTTACCTGTAAAATATTTTTTTTTTATCTTCAGAAAAAAATGAAAATTAAGTCTAAATATGATGAAAATTGATATATATATATATATGGATTCATGGAATAATCTGCACAGATTGTACATATGTATCTTTTATTTAAAGAGTAACTCTTCTTTCTTTAAAGGTGAAAAAAGTCTAAAGATGATGGACATAGCTGTGTAGCCTTTTTACATGTAACATAAGCTAGCTAAAATAAAACCATGGCTGGTATATCAAGAAACAGCTTTACGGTGGCAGACTGGGTGGTTTTTGCTGGTCTTCTCCTTATTTCGGCATGCATCGGGATTTACTATGCAGTGGCAGGGGGCAAACAGAAAACCACCAAGGAGTTCCTAATGGGCAATCGTGACCTGAAAATTGTTCCGGTGGCTGTGTCTATTCTAGTGTCTTTCCTGTCGGCCATTTTGATTCTCGGAGCACCTGCCGAGATGTATACAAAGGGAACACAGTATTATCTGTATGTGTTTGGACAAATGTCTGCCGTTGTCCTGGCAACTGTTTTGTTTGTGCCGCTGTTTTATCCTCTGAAGCTGACCAGTATGTATGAAGTAAGTCTTGGCATAATTATTTATAAAGTCTATTTTTAAGGATTAAACCTGGCTCTGAGGTTAGAAAACTTTGACAAGCTTATACGTATGATCTGTTAGAGTCACTTGATAAATTATGGTAGAAGACAAAATTTTTAATGAAGCCTAATGTGAAGAAAAAGATAAAACTTTATTTTGATTTTTTTCATTGTTGTAACATATATTAATTATGATGAATTGGTATTAAAAAAAGAAGCAGAAATAACCCAGACAGAACACTTGGCTCAGTTTTCCTGTGTACTTTATACACGCAATCTTAATTGGAGAGTCTGCCTCTTTCTTTGTAGTACATTGAGATGAGATTCAAATCTAGAGCCGCAAGACTTACGGCCACAGTCATCAACATTCTCTCCTCGGTAAGTCTGCACACCCATATGGTTAAGGTTGTCTACTCCTTAGCAAGGTTTGATAACTCTTAAGTATGTGAATTCTTTAATAGTTAATTTTATGCATATATATCTTGGAAAATGACTTGAATGGTCATATGTTTTAAAAAGTGTTTGTTGATACATGTATTTATCATTGACTGTTAAGCACAGTTGCAAATAAAAAGAATTTGAATTCTACTTTTGTACAGTTTGTTGGTTAAACCTTTCACTCTTTTGTTTTATTTTTGTTGAACAGAAATCTTAAAATCATAACTGAATATCGATTAAAAACTGCTAATACCGGTAACTTCATTTATACTTGGTAATAACTTAAAAGCACCTGTAAAAGGAGCAGTCATTTTAGAGAATGGCATCTACTGTAAACATGGTAAATGTGGAAAAAAAATGATGTTTATTGCAATGACGCTGTTTATTCTATTCATGCTGACTACTATGGAAATGTCTGATTGTGTATGATTGTTTATCTTTCAGTTGATTTACACAGGTGTGGCCTCCTTTGCTCCGGCCACGGCCCTCCAAGCAGGTAAATGTCTACTACACAGGTCTCTGTAATCATCAGTGTATGTATTGCTAAACATGTGCTTCATCTGTAACTAAATATTTGATCATACTTTATTTTTTAAGGATGTGTCAAACTTGATTTATAATTATAATGTTTTTTCTCTCAGATTCAGCGCTAGCCACCACAATCCCAAATTTACACCCCAAACCCTAAACTCTTGATGACATCAAACTTGCCTGTCTTCTCGCCTTTATGATTCTAATTTGATTATTTTTTAACAAATCCAGACAATTCCCCACTTCCAACCACCTGACCCTACACTTCATGGCACAAAACTTATCTGACATCTCACCTAGTAAATGATTTTATAAAGGTTTGTAGTGAAAACTTACCTGTCTCACACCTGTATGTTTCTCTTTCAGTAACCGGGTTTCCAGAGTGGGGGTCCTTCCTCATCATCGGGTCCGTCTGTACATTTTACACCTTCATGGTATGTATAATGTTGTGCACCTAATGGTGCATGCACTACACAGATCAATTTAGATTACCTGTCTGTTTACACATGTGCATAGCTAGAAGAAATCTATTTTGACCTTCCACAGCATTATCTCCAGCAATGAAAAATCGTTAGATAGCTCAATATACAGTCTATCAATACTTGATATTAGAAAAAATTGTTATATATTTTTTGGAAGGTCTTCATTCTGCATTCAAGTAAGATAAGACTCTCTCTGGTAATAGAAAAAATCCCAATGGCTAATACACAGGCAGTTACACCAATTTACAGTCAATAAGAAATTTAGGTATTTTTTCCTACAGGGTGGCATAAAAGCTGTTGTGTGGGTGGACGCGTTCCAGGCCATCATCATGTTCGGCAGTCTGTTAACCATTGTGATCAAGGTACAGTCTTGGCCAAAAACATTTCTACACCGCAACGATTAATATCATGCTATCTTATGGTCAAACTGTTGCATATGTCATGGTTGGGCCTATATGAGTTAGTTCCCTTATCCTATGATGCCCTTTCCCCTCGGTGACATAAGTATGAAATAAAAACATGTTATACATTTATTGTTTATGATTCCAAATGATCTGATATTTGGTCTGACAAATGTCAAATACCCAACAAGTTTATCCTACCGTCAACTATTTAAATTGGCTGGGTGGCTGTCAGATTTAGGAAATGAATATTTTGGCCATATTAATCTCTCATTAAATGAAAAAAAAAAAATTCCAAGTATTTTAGCATTAGAATTTGAATGTTATGTGGAGTTCTTCTAACCAAGGAGATTTATTTGGTCTAAAAATGGCTACAACCATTCACCTCTCTCATCATTACTGTTTGTTGATTGATCAATTTCCAAAGCTGGTGTCAAATTATAAGTGAGTGTGTTAATCATTGTAACATCATGAAAGTGTCTGCAATTCTATAGGTCTGGTTCATATAAGGAAACATATTTGCAGATGTAAATATAAGAATTTTAACATGAGACTGTCTTTCTGTTGTTATCAGGCTACCATGGATGTGGGTGGATTCTCCCGAGTGTGGGAACTCAATGAGGAGTGGGGACGAATCAACTTCTGGAAGTAAGTCTGCAATAATAACTTAAATGATATATGTTCCCTCTGTGTTATTTTACTTGGCTGCCATCTCAAAAACTTATTTGGTTAAAAAAAAGAAGAAAATATTGAACAATCAATCTTAAACAGATTTTGCAGAAATGGGATTTTTAAGATTACATTACAATTATGAATTAAATACATGTGTATGATGTGAGAAAAACAATTTTATCAGCCTGGGGCTTCAACTTTCCCCAAGTCAATTCTCAGCCTCAAGTCTAAGTTTTGACCTCAATTATGCACTTTTGATATGCAGATTTAAGTTTAGAACTAATCAAGTTGAGTGATTTGAAAATTATGGTGATGTTGAGTCAAAATTGCCTTGCATGGCAAGTTTAATTTAGGCTGAAAAGCAGACAGCAGATAATAACACTGTTTAACACCAAGTTTGTGAGGAAAAAAAACAAACTATGTAACATTACATTAACTTTCATTTGACTTTTATGCCCCCCTTCGAAGAAGGGAGCTAGGGCATATTGCTTTGCTGCTGTGTATTGGTCTGTCGGTCCACCAACAGTTTCCATTCATTTTTTTTGCAGAGGATGAACATATTGAAATGAAATTTGGTATACAGGTTTATCTTGATAATATTTAAGTCAAGTTCGATATTGGGTATGATCGAGCAATTTTCAACGGAGTTATGGCCCTTGTACGTAAAAAAAAATTCCAGTTATTTGTAGTTTCTGCTCATTTTTTTCGCAGAGGATGAACATATTGAGATGAAATTTGGTATACAGGTTTATAAAAAAATATCTAGGTCCAGTTCGATATTGTGTACGATCAAGCAATTTTCGACAGAGTTAATTGCCCTTGGACATAGAAAAATTCCAGTTATTTGCAGTTTCCGCTCATTTTCTTTGCAGAGGATGAACATATAGAGATGAAATTTGGTATACAGGTTTATCATGATAATATCTAGGTCAAGTTTATTTTTGGATATGATAGAGCAATTTTCGACAGAGTTATGGCCCTTGGACTTAGAAAAATTTCGAATATTTGCAGTTAACGTTCATTTTCTTTGTGGATGTTTCCAAGGGAGGGGGGCATAAGTGTTTCACAAACATCTCTTGCTGTCTTTATTTTTTAAGTAAATGTATGTGTTCAACAAATCATGAATATGGCGATGTTTCATAGCTTCTTGTGGTCAATATTGTGGACCCAAATGTTAACTTTGTCTTCAGTTTAGACTTGAATGACTGTTTTCTTTGTTTACAGCTTTGACTTTGACCCGACTGTTCGCCACACATTCTGGGCGCTGACCTTTGGGGGTATGATTAACTGGGTTGGGACATTTGGAGCCAGTCAGCAGAGTATACAGAGGTTCAGTGCCCTACCCTCACTCCGAGAGGCCAAGATGTGAGTACTCAAAAACGGGCAACTTGAGTGTGAGTACACAAATTTACCTGTTGTGACCCATCCCCAATGTTGATGTGTAAAAACGTGTGTAAGATCACCCCTCAATATCTGTATCAACATCCTAGATTTCCTCTTATTGTTAATGTGTAACAACATTTTTTGAGATCCCCCATCAAATGTTAGTGTGTACATGTAACAACATCCTTTGAGATTCCCACTCAATGATCAGTGTGTATTTGTCCTTTGAGATTGCCCCTCAGTGCTCAATGTGTATCATTGTCCTATGAGTTTTCACCTCAATGGTCAGTGTAACACATTTTCCTTTGAGATCCCTCTTCAATGATCAGTGTATAACAAAATGTCCTTTGAGATTCTCCCTCATTGTCGGTATGTACAGTGACAATGTCGTTTAAAAACATCCTTTGAGTTTCCCCTCAATGGTCCGTGTGGAACAACGGCTTTTGAGGCCCCCTTTCAATGTCAGTGTCTAACAAGGAAAGCTTAATGCATCTCATTTTTTGCCAACTGAGAGCCTCTATATATTTCATATAGATACTGAACTCTTGTATCAATGATTTATATTCTTTACAATGACACAGAGCGGTGATGTTGAACTGCCTGGGCCTGTTCCTGATGGTGACCACGGCCTGTTTAGCGGGGGTATCAGTGTTCGCTTACTACGCCTCCAAGGGATGCGACCCTTACACCAGCAAGGAGATCAAAAACACAAACCAGGTCAAGTTTAACGTATAATATATTATATTAGGTGTGTTTATCATGTATATGATTTATACTGTAATGTTATGTTTGTGTTGACGTATACATATGTAATTGGTCTTTGAGAATTTTTTTTTTCATTTCTGAAATCTGACATAGCTTGTTGTAAACATCATATCATTGCATTGACTGAATTAAAGTAACCAAATAAACCCAAGAGATATTCGGACAATGCCCCAATATACTCTTGTGTGTTTATTCATCGTTCAAATGCATTTTTATGAAATCTTGTGACGTCAAACTGTGTCACTTAGCAATGCTAACGTTCTTGTAAATCTCTGACCCAGGGAAACTTTTTTGCTCTTAAATTTCAACTTAAGATTTCAGTTCCCCAGTATTTCATGGATTAAAGATATACTGGTAGCTCAAAATCAAGTTATTCCACATAGATATTCTATTTTCATCAAAGAAATCACACAAGTACATACAATCTGAGCCTTTCCCAATAACTGACAGATTTTTCTCGTTACAGATCATTCCCCTCTTCGTGATACAGATGCTTCATTACCCGGGGGTTCCCGGGCTATTTATAGCTGGGCTCTTTAGTGGAGCATTGAGGTCAGTACACAACTTACAACATTAGTAGTAGTGGTAAGTCATTATTTACATGTATATTCAATGAAAGCACTGCTGTGATGTCATTCCTTTGTTTCAGCAGTCTAAAATTTTACCTTTGACAGGCCGTTATTAGTGAGCTTTTTAATATCAGACCGTTACCACTGGTTACAGTACTGATATCCTTCAAAATCGGACTGTCTCAGGTAAACCAGCAATGAAATTCAATGGCAGCATTTTAAGTACATGCCTTGAACACTTCTGTTTGAAAAAATATTAGACAGTTTTCAGCTCTAACAGGCCTCGAAACTGTCTGATATTTTTTTTCATACAGAACTGTTTTTGGCAGATATCCATTACTTATATCAGGCCATGGTCAAAAGTCTATGTCTGGCTCTCATGTCCATGAATATTTGTTTAAAAGATACAAATATCCGAAATTACTATGCTTAACCAGCTTTTATTCAGGTTCGAGAACAATTTTGCAAGGTTCATGAAAACCTTGAAGTCACAATTGAAAGATTTCTTGCCACAGACCATTCCTTTACTAAATGTACTAAACCTAAAACTGATGACAGAGTACACAATAAATAACGTCTGTATTATTTCGCATTTCAAAAGATTTTCTATGAAGATGGGTTAGTAAAGTTAAAAATGTGAACAATGTACAATTAATGAAACAAAAAGATAGTTTTATTGTCTTCAGCTTTTAATGGGAGGGTATATAATAAATATATCATCATATTAGTACAGTAACTTGATCCAAAGAGTCATGTCACGTCTTATTGACAGGAGTGGATCATCAGATCAAACTCAACGCGAACTGTGCATGTCTCGTTCCGACTTCTCTGATCAAGTTACTGTTTTGATTAAATATTATGTTTTTACAGTTCTGTGTCATCCAACCTGAGTTCACAAGTCGCCACATCCTGGGAGGACATCATCAAACCACACATGAAAGGGAAGTCGGAGAGCACCAAGGCCTGGATAACCAGGATGTTAGGTAAACATAGAACAGGATGTATGGTGAAAATAAAACAGGATGTTAGGTGAAAATAGAACAGGATGTTAGGTGAAAATAGAACAGGATGTTAGGTGAAAATAGAACAGGATGTTCGGTAAAAATTGAACAGGATGTTAGGTGAAAATAGAAAAGAATCTTAGTTAAAGGGTAAAAAGAAGAAGGGTAATGGTAAGGGGTAAAAATAGAACAGGATGTTAGGCAAGGGGTTAAAGGAGGAAAAATAAATGTTAAGTAACGGGTAATTATAGAACACGGATGTAAAGAAGAAATTGAAAGGAAATATACAAAGATGTAAGGAAAGCTAAGGGTAAGAATGCAAGATCAGAATGTTGGTGAAGAAGTAAAATTGATTGTGAACAGGATATTAGGTAGAAAATGGATAAAATTAGAAGAGAATGTTAGGTAAAGGATAGAAATACAATAAATTGCAATAAAAATACATTGATAACTCTCTACTATTCTGTAAAGAAGGATAATAAAAAGTAGGGATGGAAGGAATGTTAATTTATGAAAAATTTTATCCATGTGTTATAGCTAAATAATATAAAGACTACATCATACAATTAATTATGGAAATATGACAGTCTTGGAAAGAAGGATGCTTCCTCAGTACTTTAAGGTGTCTCACTACACTTTGAAATACATGTAGTTTCTCAACCCCAGACAGATTCGAACTCATGATCTGCTCTTCACAAGCCCACTACTTTAACCACTGAGCTACGGGGATAGTCAACACAAGAGATTGATAAAAACAATTTAACAAAACATTTAAATCGCACTCTTGTGACGTAGTGTCTTAAAAAGTTTAAGTCTCGGTGTGGTGAGGTACCTTAAATCAACTTTTATATGCCAAGGTTTTACTTGAAATCTGAAAAAATAACAACCCATTATGCATAATCAGATGTTTTTATTTTCAGTCATAGTGTTTGGAATTCTGGGAGTTGGCGTCTCATTCGCTGTCAGAAAACTCGGGGGAACCGTTTTACAGGTACACATGTGGCTCAGTCGCCTTAGGTAGAATTGTATATACACTGAGACGGTGAACCACTGAGACACTGAGTCAGTGTATAAACAAATCTCCCTAAAGAGACACTGCATATTAACATATCCAAGTTCTGTTTGTACCGTAATTAAAACAGTGATTTTATATCCATACCCATTGAAGTTTCACAGAATGTTTTAGAACCACAGGAGATTGGGAGTGGGAGGATTTTTACACCTTTTTATATGTGATTTTTTTTTAAAGGGGGAGATTTATGTAGAAGAATTTTTTTGTTATACTTTTTAAGACACTAAATCACAAGATGGCGATTTAAATGTTTTGTTAAACTGTTTATATCGTTTGATTGGGTTGTATATCGTCGTAGCTCAGTGGTTAAAGTATTGGGCTTCTGAACTGCAGATCATGAGTTCGAATCCGCCTGGAGCTTTTGTTTATGTTTACTGAATTAAATTTTCGAAAATGTAATTTTTCATCCAACATTGCAGATTTTTTTGCCTATTTGAATACTTGTTATCCATAATGATATATATCATAATCAAGTAATTTTCTGCTTATTTGAGAAAATATTTCAAGGTGTAGTGAGCCACCTTAACCAAGAAAGTATAATTACTTTTTACACATACATGTATATGCCCCTTTCTTTTGTGACTTCAATCACATACTCTTACATTATATTTTGGTTTCTACCTTTAGATCTCTTTTGTTAAAATTAATTTTTAAGATTGCTACATTGTCATTACCATTTTTAATCTCCATGAGATGAAAATCTTTATAAAGATAGGTAGAAAATATTTTCAAAGTTAAGTTAATGCTAAAATATTCGGATTGTTTCTTTACTGTATAACAGTTTATGGCTTTAAATCCTATAGTAGACTTGGTGAATACTGTAGATTCCTTTTTTTTTCATGATTCAACCGTTTTGCATCAAATCGTCAGAGTATAAAATGCAGACGACTAATTATTACATCTGTTAGAAAAAGGAAAGCAAGATTTTAAAGTATGAGAGATGTGCTAACGAGGATATTAATTCCTCACGTTTTATCTGGAATCTATACAATATTCTATTGACCGTTTAGCCTCCTTAAATGACTTATTTGTCTTTTCTTTTAGATCTCCCTTAGCTTTATGGGTGCAGCCAGTGGAGCACTGAACGGCTTTGTTGTACTGGGGGCATTCTTCCCATGCTGCAACTGGATTGTAAGTGCCATGTTCTCAGGCATCGCTGCATTAGCTAGGTCAAATACTGCCGTATCAATTAATATTTTTGCCATTTTAAAGAAGGGAGTAACTTAATATTCAAATTTAGTTAAAATATGCAAATTGAGTTTATACTTTTACAAATCAGCCCAATACAATAACTTTTGTTTAGTCTTAGCTGCAAAACTCTATCATAAACGGTTCTATAACAGATTCCGGTACATGTAGTTGCTTAGATATTAAATCAGTTTTTATTTGGCCTGAATTTTTGTTTCTGCAATATTCAGTTTTTCCTTAATTTTTTTTCTGAAATCATTATTTTGTTATGCTCAGATTCACTTAGAGTATCATTTTGTTAACAATCAGTTTTGTTTAATTTTTTAATCATTGTTTTGAAAATAACTCCTTACTCTCTGTAGGGGGCCATGGTTGGGCCCCTCGTGTCCTACGCAGTGATGATGTGGATCGGAATTTCCAAGTACAGCGTTCTTGGGGTCAAGGACACCCTGGACTTCCCCACACACAGCTGTCCGTCCAACCTCAATCTGACGACCTTTGTGACCTCTGGTGTCCATAACTACTCCGTCCCCCATGGCAACCAGTCTCTGATGGTGACTGGTCTGTCAGTTGCCATGACAACTGCCATTCCACAGGTCACACAAGATCGGTCAGTGTGTATTTTCAATGTTTTGGTTGTTGATGAAGAAAGTTGAGCTTTTGATATTTTTATTTACTTGTTGATTTTATTTTTGGATGATGTCCTCCTGTCACTATATCGCACCAAGGCTGTTCAAACAAATTGAATACCTCATGTTTATTATTTCTTTTTTACACTTGACAGATCTGCTCTCCATGAGCTTTACTCCCTTTCTTACCTGTGGTACTCCACCCTGGGACTCATCATTGCTGTGGGGGTGGGATTACTAGCCACAGCTGTTACAGGTAAGTTTATACGTGTGTGGGGGTAGGGGGGCTCATCATTGCTGTAGGGGTGGGATTTCTCGTCACAGCTTTTACAGGTAAGTTTACATGACTGTGTGTGTGTGGGGGGAGGGGGGAGGAGATGATACGGTCTATTAGAGGAATGGATGGTCATAGTTTTTTTTAGACTACATTTAACTTCTGTAGTAAAAAAGCTTTCTTTATAAAAATATAGAAGAACATTCAAATTTAATTAATGTATGGACTAACATAGGTCAACAAACCATATTTAAAAATTTAAGATAGACGTGATGAGTAATTTGTTGACAACCCAGCCTCCTTTATCAAGTTCTGTACATTACTTATCAAACAAGGGGAATTAATTTCCTCGTATAATGTATAATCATGAGGACCAGTCCTTGTAGATTTTAAAAGATCACTTAGACAGTTTTGCACTATATAAAATCATAACAAATCAAAGTACTGAAGTACTGATGGGAGTTGATTTTATCGATTGTTATTTATTTTAAAATCAACAATATGTCATTTTGCACGGTAATTAAATTCCTATAAGTATTTGAATTACGCACATTTTTATAATATGAATCCTACAGGAATTTCGTGAAAATCCAATATCAATCATGTTGTGTAATATTCAAAGAATTATTCCATCAAACTACGCATTAGTAATCGTAATAGTTCTTAGAAATTGTATGGATCCAAGCAAAATTGAACTCTACTCTCGTTCAACCAGACTCTCAGCTGTATCCGTTAATCTCCGACAAGCAAGAGAGACTCTATGCTTGTCGGAGATTTACGGAGACAGCCGAGCGTCTGGTTGAACGAGACTGTATTAAACTCTGGCGTAGGAATACATAAAATGTACGACTTCAAAAAATATCTAAATTGTTCGTACCATTTAAAATCTGACTATTTACAAGGTATCTATAAATGAGTTTCCTTGAAGAACAATGCTTAAGAACTCATTACATCAAATTTATTGATAAGAACTAAATGTTGTCAGTGGTGTTGATTTATGCTTAGGTCCAAACACTGTTTCACTTTCGGTTTGTCTGAATGACTGCATAGGAGAGTTGATTAAAATCAACTCCCAAAAATGGTACTTGCAAAATTATATTTGATGCCAAACAGCACAATAGTGGAATAAAGTACTCGCGTAAAATAAGGAATATACAGTTATTTCATCAGGTTGACCTTCATAGAACAAAACAGGCTTTAGGATAAAAAATGTACCAGAGAACTCTTTCTTTTGTGTATATTGGTTTTAAATGTTTAACAATTCTGATGTTTGACTGGTTAAGTGATACCAAAATTGTCTCACAATCTTACTTGTTTGTAGTTAAGGAAATTGATTGATTTTATTGATTGATTTTATATGAATTGATAGAAAGAACAATAGCTCTGATGAAGCTTAAAGAGGTAGATTCCTCACTCCTGCTTCTCTCTTGTTTGTACATACTAGGCAATTTTGCCTTTTTACATATACAGTAAAACTTGTTTAGAACGAACACGGGTATAGCGAATTCACATATATGTCAAAGTTTTTATAAGTCCCCAGTAAAATTCTTATCAAATCTTTGCAAAATTTTATGGTTATAACAAATTCAGATAAAACAAATTTACGGATTAAGCGAACTTTTTTGAGTCCTGTAGAGGTGAATAATAACGAAATTTAAAACTTTTATTCAAATTTCTTTACAAATTCAAAAGTACATGTACCATTTAACATAATAGTTTAAATTAATATATTTTCATAAAAAAATTTCAATTCACAATCCGATTATTTAAGGTATCAAAGTTATATATTTTTATTTAAAGCCTCGATTTACATAAATTATAGTGTGGTGAAAGAAAACATGTATGTTGTGAATTTGTTTTAGCTATTTTTGCGAATTTGTTATATGGATTTAAGTAAGTATGGATATAACTAAGTAAATCCATTAATTGGTCCCTACGACTTTGCTATAACCAAGTTTTACTGTTTGATGTTCATATGAAATAATTTTCATATCAAAATTATATGATTTTCATATGACACCTGTGATAGGTTTCTGATTTTTTTTGTATCATCTCATATCAGTGCATTTATTATATCAGAATCATATCATTTTGATATAAGAATTGTATATGGCAAAATCCAATGTGGGTTAAAGGAAATTTCATTTGGATATGAGAATTGACTATGAGAATTGATTTCTGTTGTTTCTGTGTAGGTCCTATGAAGGTGGAGGAGGTTGACCCGCGGTTCCTGATCCCAGTGTGTGACCGCCTGTGTTGTTATCTCCCCTGGTCAGTCAGGAGACACTTCTACTGCGGGGCCGAGTACCAGACAGAGGTTAGTACAGAATACATGTACATGTGATATATACCGGCGGTACGAAAAATTGCCTTTTTTTCAACCCCATTCAGGGTGTACCAGCGGGACACCAACATTCCCACAATATGAAAATTTGTACAGTATTTTGAAATTCTTGCTTAAAGGTCATATGAAACGATATCCTGACCATATTGAGTTATATACGGGAATGAGTTCATAAGTGCCTATTTAATAAGACTGACATTGTTTTTTTGGATATTTTATGCAAAATGTAAGCGCCACAGTCGATCAAAATTACTTAATCGGGAAAAGGAACATTGACTTACGCGGCTTACCTCCCTTGCTTATGACGTCAGTAAGACCCAATCGCCTTATAAAGCTATGTTGTGAATACAAATATCCATGTCATTTTGCAGCATTTTAAAAGAAAAAAAATACTATTTCATATAAAAACTTGTATAATTATACAATAATCAACCACGTCATTTTTTTTCTCTCAAGAAATGAAATCGTGTGCGTTTTTATTTACATGTAATAGTGTGTACATAATGATATTCAGTTTCGAGACTGCAGTGAGAATAAATGATTTTCTTCATAGATCCACATGCAAGTATAATGTAATTTTAATATAAGCATATTTATATGTTTTATTTTGATCTTTTTAATGAAATTGACAAATTCAAAAATAAATCTGATCGTTTTTCCCATTTGCACGTTCATGCAATTCATTAAGATTTTTTCTCTAAACAACTTGTAGGCCTCATTGTGCCTCATTCGCTTCACGATTATATTGTTTGTTTCACTTTCAAATTCACAAATATGTTACCATTTAATTATTTTTAGTCTAAGAGAAATTTCTTCAAATGTTTTGTTTTTGAAACGTGTACTTGAATGTGCGGTGTTTTGATTTTAAAACGTGTATGTGCGGTGTTTACTCACAGATCCCTTTTATCTCACTTTCTTCCGCAACGTTTTCTTTCGTTTTTTTAATCATTATTGATGATTGTTCTTAATAAAATCTGTTGATTATCTCCACATTCGTTCACAACTATTTTTATCAAACAACCGATTTATTTTACCGATACATTTCTAAATCCTTAAATGCCATATTTCCGCGATCTAATTTAATAAAACGTTAATACACGTGTACACAAAGTATTTTCTAAAGATATTGCTACATGTATATATCAATAAGTCAGAAATTTATATTATTTTGAAATAAAATTTAAGAATAATTTTGCGGCATTTTATAGCAGCTCTTAAATACAAACTATGTACACAATGCCTCAAACATTTTCATTGGCCTGCCTTGTATACTTTTTTATGTGACAAAATAAATCAAATCAATTTCAATGCTTTAATTCCCTTTAAATGTAGCTCAATCATTATACGTACCGAAGAAGAAAATGATGTTTCTATTTCAAAAGGATAAGGATAATTCATTAATCAGCTGTAAATGTTGGAGCATTTCTTTCGTTAAATTTCCACTCTATTATAGTACGGGATCTTCATCATGATTTTACTTTTGTGAGAAGCTGATATTAGATTTATTCATTAACGACCAATTAAAACTAAGTCATCTGTAGGCTACTACGAAATCAAATGATCTCATTTGAAAAGAAAGACGTTCATATATGCAAAAATTACTAAAATTTAATCGATAAACTACTGTAAAATTACACTAGTTTTAATGCATTGTTTACATCGGTGGGTCTTTGTGACGTCATAAATCCACAAAATCAAGAACGATAAGCGGGCAAGAATTTTTTCAGGTGCTCAGTTTTCACGGTTATTTCTCAGTAATGCAAAGGCAAAAAAATCTTGCATCATGTATTTTAACATTTGTTTATACCAAGCTTTATGTTCATGAAAGAAAATCATAGTGTTAAAAATCGTTTCATATGACCTTTAATGCCACCATTATTTTGTACCATTTTTTGTACTTTTAATGGATTGGCAGTGTACAGATTTGTTTCACCCAATTCCAGTTTTTTATGGCTCCTGTACAGTTTTGTGATCTTCAACTCA
This sequence comes from Magallana hongkongensis, assembly GCA_015776775.1. Taxonomy (NCBI): domain Eukaryota; kingdom Metazoa; phylum Mollusca; class Bivalvia; order Ostreida; family Ostreidae; genus Magallana; species Magallana hongkongensis. The sequence continues at coordinate 1,017,245 of VIAA01000019.1, read as the reverse complement.
TATGTTAACATACCTGTTAACCCTCCCGCATTGCGCGGGAGACTCCCGCAAAACGGCCTAAAAATGTAAGATCTCCCGCTTTCTACCTATCTCCCGCGCAGGAGACAAATTTCTCTTTCGTATTTGTCTTCCCCATACCCCCCCCCCCCCCCAAACTTCTGAATCTTTGCATGCAAATTTCAACAACCACTGTGGGTTTTTCTCTGATTTTGAGCTCAAAGAGCTGATGTGTAGCTTGAATATATCAAAATCCATCCAAGTACTGTCTACCGTGATCATAGTATGGCATATTATAGTCCAGTTTACTTTTTACGATTACTTCCGGTTTTGACTTAAATCAGTTACGTATTTAGTTATGCATAGGCCTTATAAAAAAATAAGTGAAAGCTGAAAACATCTTGATTTTACTCTGTAACACCAAAGAAAACAATACACAGCCAGTGGTGTCACTTAAGGTACTTCACTACACCGAGACTTATACTTTTTAAGACACTACGTCACAAGATGGCGATTTAAATGTTTTGTTAAACTGTTTGTATCAATCGATTCAGATGTATATCGTGATAGCTCAGTGGTTAACGTATCAGGCTTGTGAACCGCAGGTCATGAGTTCGAATCTGCCTGCGGCTTTTGTTCATGTTTACTGAATGAAATTTTTGAAAATATCATTTTTTATCTAAAATTGCACATTTTATCGCCCATTTGACACATATACTTCTTATCCATCATGCCATCTATCATAATCGTGTAATTTTCTGCTGATTTGAGAGAATATTTCAAGGTGTAGTGAGGCACCTTAACAGGTGCACAGGTAAAGTACCCAAGCCACGTGCAGTGAGTCATGACTAATTCTGTCTGGCCAGCACGGTCGGTAAAAATGAAAGTGAGTTTGGAACACTGAGTGTTTATACAAGCTACCGATAAAAAAACATTTCACAAGAGTTTTTAAAGTTTATAGTACCGGTACTTTGAATTAAAGAAATGATATAGATATTACAACAGAGATCATGTTTTAAATGATACTGGAGATATATACATGTTGTTTTGTGATAAAGGCAAAAATAATTTTAATGAATATTATTTACTGGTATTTTCTTAACTGGGTTTCACTGCAAATTCAAAATATGCAAAATAAATTTTCTGTGTTTACCCTAGATGTCAGCATGCAGTGATGGTTCAATAGTGAACAATAAGAAGACTTAGAATATTAAAAGTGGCACTATTGACTTCTTGTATTGTACCATGCAAACAAAATAATAGTTTTCTGAACATGTACAGCAACACAAGTTGTAATTGCCACTGGTAGTCATAGAAATAATAAAATTTAAAATTTAAAATGATTACAAATGCATTAATTACAATGGTAAAATAAGGTATCTAACAGTATTTTTAATATATATTTGCATTTCACGTGAGAAAACGTCGTTTACGCAAAATCTCCCCCTTAGCCAAGTTGGTAAGGGGGAGATTCTCCCACATAGCAGCTTTGAAAGGTTAACAGGTATGCAATTGTAACAAACACACGCCAATACTTTGTCAATACTTTTGTCTCCGACAGTTCTTATTTAAAATAAATATACATGTAAAAAGTATACTATTCGGTGAAAAATGATAATTTTGATTAAACATTATTCATTTTAAACTATCACAAGATGCACTTTTCTAAGATTTAGCGGGTTCTGATTGGTCAGTATTGGCGCACTTTATGATTCCGAGCAAAGGTTAAAATGGACAAGAAGGTGCTGTTGTAAAATGGAGAATTGTATGGTACAGATGGAGTAACTCTGTAACATCACAGACTGGAAAACATATTTAAATTAAACAACAGTTTTGTTATGTAGAAATAAAACTGATTTGGCAACAGGCAATCTGCCTATCTAACCTATTTAGGCCAAAGGAGCAATGGATGATTTGTTTTTCTTGCACTATTGCATTGTGGGAGGTCAATGTAGGGGAAGTCACTCTGTTAGAGACAGCTATTATATATCTGTAAAATTGCCAATCTATAATTAATCTCAGGCACTGAGGCATTTATTCACTTATTGCCATTTTGTAAAGGCAATTTTTTTTAAAGTTTTGAGTAAGTTATTTCCCATTTGAAATCTTGCAAACAACAATGAAAATCTGCATGCTTAATTATATACATACATGCATTTAACAAGGCCGAGTACAGATCGAGTACGCACGCTTTCATTTGTATTGTGACAACATCTTTTTGCTTGGTTGATGCCATGGCGTGATAGTTTCAACTGCAGATATTCAGCAAAATTTCTTGAAAATAGCTCTTTTTATGCGTTAAATTGATATTATATAGTGGAATAAAGATAAATGTCTCAAAGTATAAGCTTTACTTGGGCTTGGGTCAAAAAAGTGAAGAGGTTTCAGCAAGAATAGCCCTCTGTCACGTTTTCTTAACCCGCCTAAATATAGCTTAATTCATATATTTCAAGACAGTAACCTTGTATTTTACATTAATGACCCTTAATATGTGATGTTATATATTTATTTATTACTTAAATATGTCTGAATGTTTTAATAATACTATAAAGATCTGAACATTTTGTCATATTCGTGGAAAATTCAATTTGATATAAATTTGTTTCAGGAAAGTAGAGAGAGCAGTCCGGAAGATATCAATGAATTAAATTCAGAGACTAAACTGGTCCTTGGAGAAGGTGGTGACATAGGGGCAGGGGACCAGACAAGTGACATTCAACTAAAGTCCATTAAATCTCTCAATGATTCCTGATGTTAGTGATCACCATCCACAGGGGAAACTCGAAAGTAGGGAAAGTGGACACACATTTCAGGGGAAATAAGGGATGGGGGACTCATTTCAGAGGAAAAAGGGAAAGGGGGCACACATTTCAGGTGTGCCCTGTTGGGGGCACAAACATCATCAATTCAAGAGGAAAAGGGGGCACAAACATTAGGGGAAATTATAAGTAAATGGGGCACACATCCCGAGGGAAATTTTTGGGCAAGGGAAAAAGGGGCACACAGTTAACCATGTTGAAATAAATGTGTTTGTTTATTGTTTTTGTTGATTAAATCAAGGAGTGAATGTTGAAAAAAAAGGAATGAGTGATGATGCAGAGAAACGAATCACTACTTTTCACTGAGCCAAAGAGACACACATAGAATGTGTACCTGTTATGTATTTTGTTTTAACCAATCTTGTGAATTTGTTGTTTAAATCTAGTAGATTGTATTTTTCATCCAACTTTTGACTATGTTATTTGAATCTAAGCCACGCTCATCCCATTCAGATCTGGGTCTGAATTGTTTTGTGTCATATTAAAAGCTCCCTCCATTCTTTTGAACAATGCAAGAAAAGGACTTTCAGAAGTTTGACACTTTGAATGTCAAGGTCATTTGATTTTCAAAATCAATTAGATGATTGGAGTAATTTTCCTTTTTCAAATCGGCTTCTTAGAAGCGATGTGTTATTGGCATTATATGTATGCACTTAATACATGTACATATATCACATGCACGCTGGTTTTCTTTCAGATTACAGTTAAACTTGGATATCTCGAACACTGATATCTCGAATACAATGGATATGTCAAAGTGATTTGTAAGTCCCAACAATTTATTTTTCAAGTATTTCACCCTCAATATCTCGAATACTCGGATATTTCGAACTATTTAAACAGTCCCATCTAGTTCAAGATAGCGAAGTTTGACTGTATATGTTGTTTTTTATGATTATGTGTTCTGATGTTTCACCTTGTCAAGGATTTAAGTTGAATATGATTCACAGGGAAATGAAATTGCAACATGTTAGGAGGTTTTTCATAAGAAAGCAATGCTATCTTAATTTTTATAAAATACCAGTTATAAAAGAATAGAATTGCTTAAATTTGTGATGGGCAATATTTTCAGATTTTATCAGTAAACTTTTCATCATCATTAAGTACAAAGAGAAAACAATATATTAAATTGTGTCTCATGAAGCCTTTTTAAAAAAAGTTACACTAGGAGACAACCATGAAAATTAGCCCCGGAGAATTTTTGGAGAGACCTCTTACACTTTGCCATATGTACCTGTATCTGTAAGAAGAATTTTGTACCTGTATTGATGAGTTTCAGAAATTTTAAGGTTTTTGGGATGTGGGTTACATGTTAGGAGTGGCCATATAGAATTAGAAACTAATGCTTATTTCAGTGGGAATAACATTGTGTGGAAATTTACATATCAAATGGTAAAACAAATGTTCTTTGATCAAAGTTATACATATCTAATACATGACTGTGTGGAAATAAGATTTTTTTGGAGATTTTGTTTTTCTGTGCCTATTTTTTGCGACCACACTTTACCGTTTTATAATGACCATTTTCAACGCATCATCATGGACAAACTTTAGTTTTGGTTTTGTGATACGATAAGGGTTACCTGTTCATAAAGTATTTAAGTTTTGGTCAGTGGAAAATGTCCATAATCAAAATAAATAAATGCATCTTAATTTGCAAATTTTGGACATTTTTTTGTAACTGACCGAGACTTATTTTTACTTAACTTTTTTTTTTCTTTTACGATGCAAGGTAGCAATTTTTTTTTTGAAGACAATATATATGACAAAAAAATAAAGCCATAAATAAAATAAATCTTAACTTTTAATTGTGATTTTGTAAAACAAAATGAATACTGAGTGATAATTGGATATTCTGCTTTGAAAAATAGACGACATCATAGTGGATAATTTATACATGTACCTCCATTATATTTACATTTTCCAGTGTCATTGTGATAATACTAAGAATCAACTTTTTAAAGGAATGGTCCAAACCATTTCGTCAGTGACTGTTTCAAACAGAGACATATATGTTATATATGTCTCTGTTTCAATATTCAATTGTATAACTGCTGAAAATTATATAAATATAGGTAATAAGGAATCATTTTTTAATATAATGAGGTGATCAAATAGGTCGGGTTTGATGTTATTTATCATAAAGCCCTTCGGACATTTTTTGATTTGATCACCCCTGACCGAATATTTGACCACCTCATAATACTTAAAAAAAAACCGATTCCTCATGACTTAAATACATAAAGAAAGCAAAGTATGGACATCAGTTGGGGACAGTTATTTGCTTAGTATTCTTCTTGAAGAGGTACATGTAAAGTATCAAAAGATATTAAACTGCGAAAGTGTATGCTAAATATTTACAGCATTGAATGTATACAGGTATGTTGACATTGATATCGGGATAAGTCTGTATGTAATCCGTCTGTGTAGGAATCAATCTATGTACACATCCCTCCATACATTGTGTTCATTGTAGTTGGACGTTTTAACTTTCTTGTTAAAATATTCGCTCTGCAAATATTTACTTCAGAGCTTACACCAGTGCTAAAGTTTCCTCAGCCGCTTCGTAATTAAAGCATTGGCGGTAAAATAGGCTGAAGAGCTCGTGGTAGAGACTTACTTTTACAAAACTAGTCGGTAGTGATTTATAATCAATTGGTGCAAAATCGAAGGGGATGTCCACCCTCAACACCCCACCCCTACCCATAACCACCATCATCAGTTCACCCCCTTTTCTCCATTATGTCAAGTTCAAAATTTTCGTAAAGCTTAAAAAAATATTTAAAAGTTAAGCTTTGGTTAATTTCAAAGCTGGTTCAAATGAAGGACAGCAAACTATTTCTGGGCCTTGTTTTAGAGTGCTCTTATCATAATGTAGCTAATCATGACTTGTACTTTAAATGATAAAAAATAAATTATATTGTATTAAAGATGTCGATTTTAATGTTTTGATTAATTATTTAGATAAATCAATGTGATTGAATATCATCATATTTCAGGCTTGTGAACCGCATGTCACGAGTTTGAAACCGTTAAGGACTTTTGTTTGTATTTACTGAATTAATTTTTTGAAAATCACAAGTGATATAAAAATAGAATATTTGTCGTCCGTCGGACATAATATATGGATCTAATGCGTCAATTTTTATGCCCCCATCGAAGAAGCGAGGGCATATTGCTTTGCTACTGTCTGTCGGTCAGCCGGCCTGTCGGTCGGTCCACCAACAGTTTTCGTTCATTTTTTCGCAGAGGATGCACATATTGAAATGAAATTTGGTATACAGGTTTATTATGGTATTATCTAGGCAAGTTTAATTTTGGGTAAGATCAAGCAATTTTCGACAGACTTATGCTCCTTGGGCGTAGAAAAATTCCAGTTACCTGCAGTTTCCGTTCATTTTCTTCGCAGATGTTTTCAAAGGAGGGGGCATAAGTGTTTTACAAACATCTCTTGTTTTTTTAATTTTTGCCAACTTTTAACAACTTTAAAAATACTAAAATAATACTTAAGTTTGAATATAAATGCTGTACAACTTTCAATTTATTATTTGTTTATTCTATATTTAATATTTGATTCGATTTGAAGTTGACCAAAAACGTTAACGATCGCATAGGGTAACTTTAAGATAGGTGGACTGCATGCGCAGATCCAGAAAATTTAACCTGGGGGATCCGTATATTTTTCATGGGTGGGTGGGTGGGTTCGATACCTTTTTTCGATAATTTTATTATGTAAATTTTAGAAGGATTTTTTTTAGGGGGGGGGGGGTGTCCACATCCCCTCTGGATCTTCGCGTGGACTACTTTAAAGAAGATCCCGGGCTGGAGATGTGTAAACACACACTGTGTACCAATGACCACGCTCTAGTACTCTGTGTACCGCCGCTGACTGACATTTTTTACTACTTAATAAGGCCGGGGTCCGATCTGTTTACGATGTAATTGGAGGTCACAGTGTGTCCAGTCACGTCTCAAAATAAACACCCAAACTTACACATGTGATGAATGAGGTCGGTAATATATACAAGACATACGCGGGCGGAGGGAGTCGAAAGTGACGTATTGTTAACATTACGTAAACTGGATTAAACGCCACGATCCTAAAAGTTTGCATTTGCATAAAAAAACGTTCACCTGGTGATATTACAGAGAACAGAAGTATTTGCGAATACTATGATATCTTTTTACCTGGTCAACCTGTGGTAAAGTTCTGTGAGAACACGGATTTTTGGTCGGAATTCGACATTTCGAACAAATGTAGAGTTACCAAAATTCACCCCGAAGAAAATCAACCTCAATGTTGTAACATTTAAGGTGGAAAGACAAAAAGGAAGTAAATATGTCTGAAGAAGGTTTCTCAATTGTGGACTGGGTGATTTTTGCAGTTTTGATTCTGTTTTCGGGAGTCGTGGGGATTTACTATGCGTGCACCGGCGGAAAACAGAAAACGACCGATGAGTTCCTGATGGCGGACCGGAAGATGCCGATACTTCCGGTCGCAGCCTCCATCCTCGTGTCGTTCCAGACGGCGGTGTTGATACTGGGTCAGCCGGCGGAGATGTACACCAAGGGGACCCAGTTCTTTCTGTCGTTGTTTGGACAGCTTGGTGCCGTGTTTCTTGCCACCACTTTATTCGTTCCGCTGTTCTATCCATTAAAGCTCACGAGCTTTTTCGAGGTATAGAATAGCCATATAGACCTTTATAGTATAGAGAACACATTCTGTGAATAATAAACATATGTACAAGAAAAATTGATGAATTAACGACAGTACTATGAAAGTGTTCTATGAAAATAGATGAGAGAAAAACAATTAAGTAATTCACTGTTGCGTGTCTATGAAAGTTTGATCAACACAAAATATATATCAGTATTCAGAAACTTAAAGCTGTAAGCTTTATATCAAACTGAAAAACAAAAAAGTGCAATACATTCTTCCTTGTATTTGATAAATAATGTATGAAACTTTTATTTAGTATCATGATTTTAATTTACATGTAGATATTATTGCAATTCTTTCAGTATTTGGAACATAGGTTCGACTCCAAGGCAGCTCGCGTGACGGCCACTACCATAGGAATTATATCAACGGTAAAGAGAGAGAGAGAGAGAGAGAGAGAGAGAGAGAGAGAGAGAGAGAGAGAGAGAGAGAGAGAGAGAGAGAGAGAGAGAGAGAGAGAGAGAGAAAGAGATTCATTTCTTAATGGAAAGTGTAAAAAAACCCACATTTTTTCACCGTTTTAGCCTACTTAAAGATAAATGGTATTTTTGAAAATGTATGCATGAATAAGGTTAAAATGATAAAGATTATTTGAAACTTTGTTTCCATATAAATGCATTAAAAGTCTGCATAAGTTTCCAAATGCAACAAGTTTATTTCTTTCTTTTTTTTCACAGATTCTTTACTCTGGCATTGCGTCCTTCGCCCCAACAACAGCTCTAAGTGCAGGTAGGTTTAAGGGTCAATAGGTCAGCTGAATGATTGACCTATTTTACATGTCATCTAATACATCCATTAATAGTTTTGTTACCTGCCTATTCTATAGACTTTCCCACAATTATTGCAAAGTTAACACTCGGTTATATATGTGTTGAAGGCAAAGGTGGTGGTGGTGGTGGCCATTTTTAAGACTATAAATCTCATAGGGTTACGAAATGGGTATTTAAGAATGAAGCTTTGTGTAAAAATATAGAAAACCTTTAAATTCAAAAATGCTATTTGAATATACGGATTTTTTCTTGGCCATATAATAGTTTATAGATAAAAACTATCTTTAAAAGGTAGATTGTTTTGTCAGTCCCTTTGATTCACCCAATAAGTGTGTTCTGACATTGGTTATAAATGCTTCAATCTTATGAATATTCATTTATATTCAATCTCTTGACTATTAATTTTTTTTACCTTCAATCTCATAAATATTCAATACATGTATAAACTTCCATCTCATGAATATTCAATTCATGCTTCTCAATGCCATAATACCGGGTATTCAATTTATAATTTGTTTTCATGAATATTCATTGTTCCAGTGACCGGCTTTCCTGAATGGCTGTCCTTCACTCTGATTGGAGCGATCTGTGCATTCTACACCTTCTTGGTCAGTGGTGGGATAACTAAATACTGGGGAATCATTCAAATTCGTGGGATCAAATTTTCGTGGATGTGGGTTTCTTGCTTATTCGTGGTATTTGATTTATTTCGTTGATGCGTCAGTTTTCAGTTCCAGTAAGAAACTCTCAAAATTTGTTTTCATCCAGGATGTTTACATGGGGGGGGGGGGGGGGCGCTTCCTACGAATACCACTAAAATGAGCCACTACAAATTCTAATGATTCCACAGTAATCTAATTAATTGACAAATTAGTGACAATATACATCATGTATAAAAGTCGTGTGTACCCCTCTATGCAACTAAATTCAATTTATAAGCTCAACCCGTTATTTAACATTCGAAGTTCACATTTTCTATTAATGATAATCCAGATATTTAATATATTTCACGCCAAATGTACATTTAACGTACTCTAGCTAATCATATCGATCAAAAATGTTCTTCCTATTGTATTTATACATGTATTTTAAAAAAAGGAACAAACATTTTTTAAATTAGCTGTAAACTAGCTTTGGCCATTGTAAATATAAATAAATGCATGATTGCGTGCTCTTTACAGGGTGGACTAAAAGCCGTCATCTGGGTAGATGCTTTCCAGGGCCTCATCATGTTGGCCGGTTTACTGGCTATTCTCATCAAGGTATTATAATAGTGAACCCACCATACAAGTCCACATTCTGTGTTTGTAGTATATTGCTTTTAGATTGCTTTCGAATTGCTGTTAACAGGGAAATGATTGCCCCCGTTTTATTTTCGCCTCTTTTGCCTTTGTTGTCAATGCGCGAATTTAAGACTTGGCAAAACTGTTTGAAAGTGTAGAAGGGCGAAAATTACGCGGGGCGAAAATGCCTGTATGCAGTATCCTTTTCAACGGAAACTTAAAGGTTTCCCTACATGTGGGTATATCATTCGTGTAAACCACCATTATGCAACTTCATTGCAAGATTGACCACTATAAAATATAAGTATTTTGAGTTGAGCCTTTTGAAGATATGTTCTAGATCAAATATGAGAAGAATCCATATATATATATATATATATATATATATATATATATATATATATATATATATATATATATATATATAGAACCGTTTTAACAAAACCTTGGACTTTCAGTAGAAATATATATCGATTGCCTAGTATTAGCTCAAAAGCCAGACGCATCTTGTTGATTTCAAAGAGCCATGACTGAGTGGCTAGCAATGAAATAGACAGGCCTACGTCATTTGCATTGCTGTTTGACACAACTACCCAAAGTCCAAGCTCTTTAAAAAATGGTTCTATCACAGTAATTGTCACTTGCATCACGTTTCATTAATAGGTGTCAGATTTAAATATTGCGATCAACTTGCCGTCACTAAAGTTGTTAACAATAACTGCATACTTCGATGAGTGTTAGCAAAATACATATCATTATAAATATCTGAAATACGCATATTTTTAAACAAGTCATATTTTAGTTTTGGTCTTACTTTAAGCACATACCGGTATGTGAATTACCGTCAATAAAAATCGCGAAAGACGCTATATATATATAATTTTATTCCAAAGTATAATATTAAATGCATTATGTGTATCATGTTAATTATAATGTATTTTATTGTCTAATATAATACATACCTACATGTACATGTACATATTAACAGTAAATATCAATAACGATAACTCTTCCTACAGGCCACTCTACTGGTGGGCGGATGGGGAGAGGTGTGGCGGATCAACCAGGAGTGGGGGCGGATCAACTTCTGGAAGTACGACCTAGCTATGGATACTAGTAGATATAGAACAGCGTATTGATGGTTTAATTTGTATACAGTGTAACATGGTTACAGCGAACTTGTTTATGATGAAATCACTAGTGCAGCGATATCATGATGTCAGTTAATGACATTGATCTCTAACATTGCAATAACAATTTATCAGATATAGCTAATACTTAATGAAACTTCAAACGAATCTTAATTGTTTGTCTCTGACACTTACATGTTCATGATTGACTACACTTCGGATATCGTATTTATTTTGCGAACTAAAACCCAATGTTCACGAAAAGTCATTAACATACTGGTTCTTTGTGAAAGAATTTGCTCGACTGTTGTTAAAGTAAGAAAAAATATATTTAAGTAAAGATATTAATTTCTCCTATTTTTTATCAGTTTTGATCCGGATCCGACCATCCGTCACAGTTTCTGGTCTTTAGTCATCGGGAGTATGATCAACTGGACCGGGCCGTACGGCGCAAGTCAACAAAGCACCCAGCGATTTGGCTCGTTGCCAAGTCTCCGTGATGCTAAAATGTATGTGTATTTTTGAAATGAAAATACCGGGTAACTTTCTGATGCCAAAAATACATAATCATTTCTTATTTATGAAACCTTTCTTCACATCATGAAGTATAATTAATAAGAAATTCAAAATATCGATATATACATTCCATTTTTAAATATACCTTTTTTGTCAGAGCGCTTATGCTGCAAAGCGTCGGATTGATTGTGATTGTGACGTCAGCATGCATGACAGGTGTCGCTGTCTTCGCTTATTACGCAATGAAGGGTTGTGACCCACTGACAAATGGCGATATAATGAGCTCAAATCAAGTGAGGAATATTTATTTCTTTTCTAAAAAAAAACCCAACCGTTTTCAGACTATCAAACGTATCCGCATCTTTTAAAAGTTAATAAACTTTTTTTTTTCACTTTTATTTGTACGTACAATACGTACATGTTGATAGTTACACATTAAATATAGTATCGTGAGTTTACTAGTTTACCAATCTTATATTCATTTGATAATAGATGCCGATATAAAAACATACATGTATAATTTTTCTTTTATCCTAGCTGCATTTAAATCGCCAAAATCAGAAGTTGAAGTTAATAAAGGTTTTGTTGTTTTCTGGGTTTTTAGATCATCCCTACGTTCGTGATGGAGGTGCTGAACTACCCGGGGGTTCCGGGTCTCTTCATGGCTAGTCTATACAGCGGCTCTCTCAGGTACACGTGTACTCATCAATTAAGGAGGCTCAGTGGTCCTAGGCATTTTTAGACGAAATGAATCCTTTAATTTCAGGAGAGCTCTTTATAAAGAAAAATATCCGAAATTTAAAGCTGTGACATTTTGGTTTTGATTTTCCATTAAAAATAGATTAAGGCCTATTCATAAAAATATCCTATTTAGAATTTTATGGATACTAGTAATTAATTTGTTGACTAGCCAGGCTTCTTACAGCCAAACACGGACATAAGCCTTAAAGAAAAAAATATTTGTCATAGTTTTCGAGTGTCTTTGATGCAGATTTTGCATTTTTAAGTGTATTCAAACAATTAAGTTACATGTACTAGTATATAAAAAACTTTTTCAAATAATCATTGCTACCTATACAGAGGTTTTTTGCAAACGTTATTTTTAGTCTGAAGTACTCCCCATATTTTCATTGAGTGAAAAGCCCTTTTAATCAAACCGAAATGGCGACAAATTGAAATAAATTTAAGCTTTAATATAAGTGAATTTTGGCATAAAAAGGCACTGGAATAATATATCATGTGGTTTTATCAACTATCTTTCGTTGACATCGTTTTTTGGATGTATGCTTAAATTCGAAGTTTCAAAGATTAGTACATGTAAAGTGGCATGCAGATATTGCAGCTCGATGAGCATTTAATTTCCTCGGTCATCTTAGCATTGTAACCCACAAAAATAGTATTCAACAAATATTAATGAAACCACAGTATCCACAACATTATCTTGTGAATACAGCACGATCTCCTCCAATCTGAGCACACTGGTCGCCATTACTTTTGAGGATCTGGTGAAACCATTCGTCAAGAACAAGTCTGACAGCGTCCATCTCTGGATCACAAGAATGCTGGGTAATTAATGTGATTCTGCTAATAACCCAAAGAACACCGAACACTGCTGTTTTATTAATATATTAAATCAACATCATATAGTACTTTTTACATCATATTAATTGCACAGTACTCTATTGTGATTATTAAGGTCTTCCGTTTCCAACGGAAGACCTTATAGTTTTCGTACTGTTTCTTATTATTAAGGTCTTCCGTTTCCAACGGAAGACCTTATTGTTTTCGTACTGTTTCTTATTAAGGTCTTCCGTTTCCAACGGAAGACCTTATTGTTTTCGTACTGTTTCTTATTATTATTATTATTATTTTCCAAATTTTGTGCACGCGATTTCTCGGAATCTATTCGACCGATCTCAACCATTTTTTCACAGATGTTAGGGCGTGATCTAAACTTCATACATTTTTCTTAATTTTTTCGTAGTCACTTCCGGTACCGAATTGTCGGCCATTTTGTAATTTTTGACGACCCATTTTGTGCAGCTATAAACTCGGAAACCATAAGAGATATGAATATCAAATTTTCAGGATAGGTAGACGAGAGTTTGGAGTTGTGCAGCAAGTAGTTGTTTAATGCTTGTTGCGCCATTTCTTGTAGCTCGCCTGGGCACGAAAATTGGGTACGAATTTTCATTCAAAATTTTCACACGTTTTGATTTATATCTTTTTATCAGTTGATATTTTGTTAAAACATATATAACAAAAGTGGTAGATAATCAAAAGTTCTTTCCAACAAAATCAAGAAAAAGGGGCTGGCCCCTTAAATTAGGGGCCAAAACACTCGTAAACTCTATTACAAATAACTTAAAAACGATAAAGATTTTGTAATGCATTATAGAAGCAAAGTTGTTGATCGTACCAATATCTATTAGAAAAAATTATTACCACGCCCCTTTATTACGTAATGAGGGATTTTTAGGGGCCAAAGTACTTAAACTTTGACGCAATATATCTAGAAAAGGAGACATATTTTGTTAGACATCATTGAAGAGAAAATGTTTGAATAAATGATTTAAATTGATTCCACTTATCAAAAGACGAATTTCTGTCCCCATTAAGGATCTAGAGGGCTGGCCCCTAAAATATTCAAAGATTTGTATCTCAAAAATGATCAACAATTTTAAATAGATGTAAGAACAAAAAATGTTAGTATTTTTAAGACCTTTTCAAAGAAATCAAGAAAAAGGGGCTGGCCCCTTAAATTAGGGGCCAAAACACTCGTAAACTCTATTACAAATAACTTAAAAACGATAAAGATTTTGTAATGCATTATAGAAGCAAAGTTGTTGATCGTACCAATATCTATTAGAAAAAATTATTGCCACGCCCATTTATTACGTAATTAGGGATTTTTAGGGGCCAGAGTACTTAAACTTTGACGCAATATAACTAGAGAAGTAGAAATATTTTGATAGACATCATAGAAGAGAAAACGTTTGAATTTATGATTTAAATTGATTCCACTTATCAAAAGACGAATTTTTGTCCCCATTAAGGATCTAGAGGGCTGGCCCCTAAAATATTCAAAGATTTGTATCTCAAAAATGATCAACAATTTTAAATAGATGTAAGAACAAAAAATGTTAGTATTCTTAAGACCTTTTCAAAGAAATCAAGAAAAAGGGGATGGCCCCTTAAATTAGGGGCCAGGGCACTCTTAAACTCTATTACAAATAACTTAAAAACGATAAAGATTTTGTAATGCTTTATAGAAGCAAAGTTGTTGATCGTACCAATATCTATTAGAAAAAAATATTGCCACGCCCATTTATTACGTAATTAGGGATTTTTAGGGGCCAAAGAACTTAAACTTTGACGCAATATAACTAGAGAAGTAGACATATTTTGTTAGACATCATTGAAGAGAAAATGTTTGAATTTATGATTTAAATAGATTCCACACATCAAAAGACGAATTTTTGTCCCCATTAAGGATCTAGAGGGCTGGCCCCTAAAATATTCAATCATTTGTATCTCAAAAAAGATCAACAATTTTAGATGGGTTTAAGAACAAAAAATGTTAGTATTCTTAAGACCTTTTCCAAGAAATCAAGAAAAAGGGGCTGGCCCCTTTTTGGGTGTGGGGGGGGGGGGGGGCAAGAAACTCGTAAAGTCTGTTACAAATAACATAAAAACGATTAAGATTTCGTAATGCATTATACAAGCAAAGTTGTTGATCGTAGCAATATCTATCTGGAAAACTCATTGCCGCACCCATTTATTAGGTAATTAGGGATTTGTATACATTATCTGAAAGTGTGTGTGTGGGGGAGGGGGGGTATTTCTGAAATTGTATCTATTATTCATGGTATGATTAAAAACAGAAATCACAAGGAAGACCTACTCGTTACTCGTAACGAGATCGTATCTAGTTATTATTATTATTATTTTTTTTTCCAAATTTTGTGCACGCGATTTCTCGAAAACTATTCGACCGATTTTCAACTTTTTTTCACAGATGATGAGTCATCATCTGAATTTTATATGTTTTTGAAATTTTTGTTGTCGTCACTTCCGGTACCGATTTATCGACCATTTTGTAGTTTTTTACGGCCTATTTTGTGCAGAGCTGATCTCAGAAACTATCAGAGATATGACTATGAAATTTTCAGGATAGGTAGTCTATAGTCTGAAGTTGTGCACTATTATGTTGATTTACCCCAGTGACGCCATTTCTTGGAGCTCGCCTGGACACGAAAATTGAGTACGAATTTTCATTC
This sequence comes from Magallana hongkongensis, assembly GCA_015776775.1. Classification (NCBI taxonomy): domain Eukaryota; kingdom Metazoa; phylum Mollusca; class Bivalvia; order Ostreida; family Ostreidae; genus Magallana; species Magallana hongkongensis. The sequence goes on along the minus strand of VIAA01000019.1, from coordinate 1,001,730 downwards.
AAAATTTTCAAACGTTTTGATCTGTATCTTTTTATCAGTTGATATTTTGTTAAGATATATATAACAAAAGTGATAGATAATCATAAGTTCTTTCCAACAAAATCAAGAAAAAGGGGCTGGCCCCTTTTTTTAGGGGCCAAGGCACTCGTAAACTCTATTACAAATAACTTAAAAACGATAAAGATTTTGTAATGCATTATAGAAGCAAAGTTGTTGATCGTACCAATATCTATAAGAAAAAATCATTGCCACGCCCTTTTATTACGTAATTAGGGAGTTTTAGGGGCCAAAGTACTTAAACTTTGACGAAAAATAACTAGAGAAGTATACATATTTTGTTAGACATCATAGAAGAGAAAATGTTTGAATAAATGATTTAAATTAATTCCACTTATGAAAACACGAATTTCTGTCCCCATTAAGGATCTAGAGGGCTGGCCCCTAAAAAATTCAATCATTTGTATCTCAAAAATGATCAACAATTTTACATGGGTGTAAGAACAAAAAATGTTAGTATTCTTAAGACCTTTTCAAAGAAATCAAGAAAAAGGGGCTGGCCCCTTTTTTTAGGGGCCAAGGCACTCGTTAACTCTATTACAAATAACTTAAAAACGATAAAGATTTTGTAATGCATTATAGAAGCAAAGTTGTTGATCGTACCAATATCTATTTGAAAAAATCATTGCCACGCCCATTTATTACGTAATTAGGGATTTTTAGGGGCCAAAGTACTTAAACGTTGACGAAAAATAACTAGAGAAGTATACATATTTTGTTAGACATCAAAGAAGAGAAAATGTTTGATTAAATGATTTAAATTGATTCTACTTATCAAAACACGAATTTCTGTCCCCATTAAGGATCTAGAGGGCTGGCCCCTAAAATATTCAATCATTTGTATCTCAAAAGTGATAATCAATTTTAGATGGATGTAAGAACCAAAAATGTTAGTATTCATGAGACCTTTCGTATAAAATCAAGAAAAAGGGGCTTGCCCCTTAAATTAGGGACCAATAGACTCCTAAACTCTATTACTCATACCTTAAAAATGATCAAGATTTTGTAATGCATTATAAAAACAAAGTAGTTGATCGCAGCAATATCAGATTGTAAAACTCATTTCCAAACCCATTGATGACGTATTTAGAGATTTTAGGGGACTAAAATCTTAAATCTCTAATGTGCTGTATGTTTAAAAGCAAAACTCTTTGTTAAGCATTTTAAAGGATATTGACAATCGTATACATTATCTAAAAGGAAGTGGTTGAGGGAAAGTTCTGAAATTTCATTGATATTTTAATCGAATCGTTTAAAAAATTGAACGGAAGACCTACTCGTTACTCGTAACGAGATCGTATCTAGTTATTATTATTTTTTTTTCCAAATTTTGTGCACGCGATTTCTCAAAAACTATTCAGCCGATTTCGGTCATTTTTTCAGAGATGATGAGTCATGATCTGAATTTTATATGTTTTTGAAATTTTTGTTGTCGTCACTTCCGGTACCGATTTATCGGCCATTTTGTAATTTTTTACGACCTATTTTGTGCAGAGCTGATCTCAGAAACTATCAGAGATATGACTATGAAATTTTCAGGATAGGTAGTCTATGGTCTGAAGTTGTGCATTATTATTTTGTTTTACGCCAGTGGCGCCATTTCTTTGAGCTCGCCTGGGCACGAAAATTGGGTACGAATTTTTATCCAAAATTTTTATACCTTTTGATCTGTATCTTTTTATCAGTTGGTATTTTGTTAAGACATATATAACAAAAGTGGTAGAGAATCTTGAGTTCTTTCCAACGAAATCAACAAAAAGGGGCTGGCTCCTTAAATTAAGGGCCAAGACACTCGTAAACTCTATTACAAATAACTTTAAAATGATAAAGATTTTGTAATTCATTATAGAAGCAAAGTTGTTGATCGTTACAATATCTATCAGAAAAAATTATTGCCACGCCCATTTATGACGTAATTAGGGTTTTTTAGGGGCCAGAGTAATGAAACTTTGTCACCATATATCTAGAGAAGGAGACATATTTTCTTAAGTATTGTAGAAGAGAAAATGTCTGTCTTAATAATAATAATCAATTCCACTAATCAAAACACCAATGTTAAGCATTGTAGAAGAGAAAATATCTGTATTGATGATTCTAATCAATTCCACTAATCAAAACACCAATGTCAGTCCCCATTAAGGATTTATAGGGCTGGCCCCTAAAATATTCAGTCATTTGTATCTCAAAAATGAAAAATAATTTTAGATAGGTGTAAGAACAAAAAATGTTATTATTCGTGAGACCTTTCGAATGAACTCAAGAAAAAAGGGGCTGGCCCCCTAAATTAGGGGCCAAGACACTCGTAAACTCTATTACATATAACGTAAAACCGATACAGATTTTGTAATGCATTATAGAAGCAAAGTTGTTGATCGTTACAATATCTATCAGAAAAATCATTGCCACGTCCATTGATGACGTAGTTAGGGATTTTTAGGGGACAAAGTACAAAAGCTTTGACGCAATATATCTAGAGAAGGAGACATATTTTGTTAAGCATTGTAGAAGAGAAAATATCTGTATTGATGATTCTAATCGATTCCATTAATCAAAACACCAATATCTGTCCTCATTAAGGATCTAGAGGACTGGCCCCTAAAATATTCTATCATTTGTAATTATAAAATGAACAACAATTCTAGATAAGTGTAAGAACAAAAAATGTTATAATTCGTGAGACCTTTCGAATGAACTCAAGAAAAAGGGGCTGGCCCCTTTATTTAGGGGCCAAGACTGTCGTAAACTCTATTACAGATAACTTAAAAACGATACAGATTTTGTAATGCATTGTAGGAACAAAGTTATTGATCGTAACAATATCAGTTTGTAAAACTCATTTCCAAACCCATTGATGACGTAATTATGATTTTAGGGGACAGAAATCTTACATCTTTAATGTTCTGTATGAGAACAAGCAAAACTGTTTGTTAAGCATTTTAAAGGATAATGACAATCGTTTACATTTTCTGAAAGGGAGTGGTTGAGGAGAATTCTGAAATTTCATTGATATTTTAATGCTATCGTTTAAAAATTGAACGGAAGACCTACTCGTTACTCGTAACGAGATCGTATCTAGTGTTTTCTTATGTTTTCTAACACAATACTTTTTAGCCGGGCTCTGCTGAAAGCAGAGTCCTGGCTGTAGGCAGGCAAATCGCCAATGTTACTATAAATAGCACAACTTCAGATTTTTCAGTCTTTACTACACAATATGCATAGAGACACATCAAAAGAGCCCGGCTTCAGTACTTCAGTACTTTGATTTTTTGTGAGAATTAAATTCTAATGTCTTTGTGGAAATCATACATGTTAGTTTTTAAAGTGTATTAGTTACACAATATTCTGTTTTTTTTTTAGTTTTGTTCTTCAGCGCAGCAGGAGTGGGGATAGCATTTACGATGCGCAACATCACCGGCACTGTGTTACAGGTAAAGTGGTGTAAAAGGGAAAGTAATGTAACAGGTAAAGTAATGTAACAGATAAAGTAATGTAACAGGTAAAGAAGCAACAGTTTAACAGATAATACCGGAACAGTTTTACATGCCAACTAACAACATATGCCTGTGCAGTGTATCAAGTTAGATAGCATCATTATCGGTTCAGTGTTACGGGAAAAAAAGTAACATAACAGATGCTCTTTTAAAAATAAATTAGCAACATCAACAATGCGGTGTAACATTGTAACACAACATACATGTACAGGTAATGAAAATAAACTAGCCGCACCACCGGATTGGTGTTTTAGGGAAACTAACAACATTGCTGGTAGAGTGTTACATATAAACTAGCAACGTAGAAATACAGTGTTACAGGTAAATTAACAGTATTATCGGTTTTATAACCAATTTTAATTTTATTTGAAAAAATGTAGTTTGATGTTTAGACTGTAAAAAATTCGATGACGATATACAAACTTTTTCTTCAAAATTCCAGAACTTTTTCCATGAGTTTGAATATCCAAATTTAATAAAGCGATGTTCCCGCTGTAGTTGTATGTTGCTAACTATATATATTAGGCGGTATTGAAGCCAACATATTCTCTATTGTTTACCAGGCCTCCATCAGTATCTTGGGATCGTCTGGGGGTGCGCTCAACGGGTTCGTGGTCCTTGGCGCCTTTTTCCCGACGTGTAACAGAATTGTGAGTACTTTTGTGTACAGGGCTATCATAGCTGCTTTGTTTTAATGAGACTCTTCCTATTTTTTGCCTAGTTTTAAATTTGCCAATTAACTGATTGTAAATTGCTTGGCCCTTGTGCTTCATTTACAGATTTTCATTTAAAACTGCAACAGTCTATAATTGTCAGGGCACTATAACTAGAAGTAATTGCGTTTTTATCAAGATATGATTTAAACTTTATTTACTTAAGTTTAGTTATTTTTTAAAAAGTAACCATTTTCTATTTTTAGGGTTCCATAACTTGAATAGTAATAATCAGGATTATTTGAAATGCATATACATGTTCACAATCTAAGTTATTTTATGAACCAATACCGCTTTCTTTTTTAGGGCGCCATAACAGGCCCCATTGTGTCGTACGCCATCATGCTGTGGATAGGAATAGGACAGTACAGTGTGCTGGGGGTCCCCGAGGACTTTCCCTTCCCGACAGACAACTGCCAGGCCGGAAACGGAAGTATGACCGGTGGCACCAACATAACGACTCTCGCCGTCACCACACACCTGATCAGCACTACCGGTGTCACAACAATGGCGGCAGTTCCAGTCCAAGAGCTGTGAGTATTTTATTGGTTGATGATGATGATGATGATGATGATGATGATGATGATGAAGATTGAATTATAAAGATAAGGAAATTTAATATTCTGTTAAAAAAACCGATTTATTCTCCACGATCGTCCTTATCTATGATGGCTGAAGCCGTTGTACTCCATGTTCTACGTGTGTTATTCATTTGTTTAGTTCTTAGTACTAACATTTTAGGACTGAACTGAAGCGCCAGTACTCCCTCTCCTATCTGTGATGTTTTGTTTGTGTGTTATATTTGTATTTATATTGTAGGACCGGACTGAGGCGCCTTTATTCCCTCTCCTATCTATGGTACTCCACTATGGGGACTGTCATCGCCGTTATTGTCGCCCTCCTTATCACCTACGTCACAGGTCAGTCGGTTCATCTACTGTGGATTCATTTTTATTCGTTGAGGTCAATGTTCGCGGTCAGCTAAATTGGCATGTTTCATGGGGACGTAATCTCTTTGGTAGCAAGATTGGGATTATTTTAATTAATATTAAACAAATGTTTGTATATAAGTTCTTGGGGATGTAAATAGTGGGCAAGGGTTACCTACGAAAGCCACAACCTTTTGTCTCCATCGAAGATTTGTCAGATTTTACAGCATTACTCTAATAATATATACACTGTATACTAATAGTCTTTGAATGCCAATTTCATAATAGAACGCGTGTCTAATATTGGGTTAAGAAATTGAATGCCCATCAAATATCACCCATCGGATTTACTTCATAATTTCAAATATGAATTTTAACCATAGGTTAAACTATTTGGTTAAGGAATAATCCAAATATTTTAACATTTTGAAAGTCTTCCTGTATCTTTGTACGACAAAGCATTTTGTCCTATGAACATCAACATTGTCTAAAAATTACCACGAGTACTAAGACCTCTTAAATATCTTAAATATATCATTTACCTGAATTTACCTGTATGTCTGTTTAGGACCCAGAAAGGCCAAGGAGGTGGACAGGAAGTACCTGATATCTCTGTCCGACAAGCTGTCCCGTCTGATTCCGTCACGATGCCGGCGGGGTGCGGACACCGACCAGCCTCAGGTATTACACTGATACTTATTATGTTTGCTACTGACTGTCTGTGGAAATATCTCAAGTTTCAGTTACGACCACCGTGATGCTGTCTATAACTTGCTACTTGCTGACTGTAGAAAATATACGGCAATCACGTGACCCGTTTTATCAATTGACTTTGCGTCATAATTCTACTTTAAAAACTACAAGACAAACATATGTACATAATAATACAGACAAGTCTAACATGCAAAATATTTGGGTGGTATACCCTTATGCTATTACACCCCAAGTCTTAGTATCTTAGACGCCCAAAAAGCCAATCGCAACTTCCGGGCCTCTTTTGCAAAGCTTCACGAAATAAATTAAATAAAAGATAGACTCGATCACTTTTCTCTTTTTTTAGTATTGTTTAAGAAGCCGTAAATGTTCCATAGAATTTCCATAAAATATTATGCTTATATTATTTCTTTTTAAAGGTAAAGAGTAAAATGGGACAAGAAAACAATGCTTTTTCAAATTTGGATGAGAGAAGTACACAGGACTCACAGAACAAGTCAAACAACGTTGAACTCTATAAAATTAAGTCATGACGTCAAGATGAATCATAGATTCTGTGTATGGATAAATATAAAATATCTTAAAGTTCAATATTTTTAAACAATCGATTCGACAATTATTGATATCGATTAATGAAGAATATAATCCTGCTTTCCTTGATATTAATAATTCATAAATACATTAATATTGAATGAAAGATATGCATGTTACAGTTAATGTTAAAGTTGATGAACTATTTGATATTTTGTTTAATCACGTGTCTACACCAATGCGAGGACATTTATATAATAACCAGAGACTGGTATAAACACATCCATAAATCTTAAACTCCGTAATATATATTACATGTAGGATGTACACTGTATTTACATGTTGTTTATTTATTCATACGTGTAATCTGTTCAGTTTAGTTATCAGTTCTAGCTATTTTTAGTTTTGTATTGCAATGTTTTTGTCATGTAACCTCAATATCTTTGTTTTATTCTTGACTTTTTATCATAAAGCAATGATGTGATTATTTTATCTTCCTTCCTATGCCTGATCCTAAAATTGTTTACATGACACAACATGTCGTGGTGGCAATAAAACTTCTACAATTTATACTCGTGACGAATAAATTTCGAAAACTATAATCGTAAATGTTGTTAAAAATATCTTCGGAAAATACAGTCCAACATTTCATTAAAGAAAGAAACTCATCTTAACTTTTATAAGCAGATTTTTTTCAAAACAAATTAGAAAATATACATCACGTTTACAAAACAGATGTCTGTCTTCCTCTTTATTTTTTTAAATTTTTGTTTTTCATTTAAGCCCCGGTGCATCCCTCACTATAAGAACAATCTCAGGATTTGTTTTCTAATATTTTGTGCATTGTTCCTTACTTCATAATTTTTATATTGCTGTTTCCTCCTCCGCGTCTGAGGAAGTATTGGGGAAAAAAATGAATTTATTATAAAACATGTCTCCTTTCTCTGAAATTTTTAGGCCTTGTGTTTATATTTACTTTTATTTTTAAAATATATTTTTTAGGTCACATCCACATACACTTAAAAAAACCCTATTACTACTTGCCTATTTGCACGTAGTTTACACACAAATATAGAAAAATAGTCTTTCAAAGGCTGAAAATATCGCATATATGCTCAAATGTTTTAATGTTCCAAAGTGTCCTCTTCCTCTGAAGACGTCTTCAATAGGTTGTTAAATATGAAATGAAATAAAGAGGGTGAGAATTTGGACCACTAGGGTCAGAATCTCTCAGAGAGGCGGTGTGTGTGGGGGAGAGGGGGCTTAAAAATCCTTAAAAAAACCCCAAAAAACAGTTAACAAAAAAAATTCAAAAACAGGAATGAGGTCAAGACTAAAGGCTCTCAGAAAAAAGGGGGGTTCTTGATAAGCAAAAAAAAAAAACGACTTCGGAAAAGGTGATGGTCGGTTTTGGGCTGGCCGTCTTATCAATATACTAGGAACAGCTTATACATTGTCAGATTTCAAACTCATATCAAAAGTGCTACACGTAATATTTCGACTTCATTAGTACTTTTAATTTAAAAAAAATCCGTTTGTTATGTTTTAAATATGCTTCGAGTGGTTTTTTTTTGTTTTTGTTGTTGTTTTTTTTTTTAGATCACCTGAGCTGAAAGCTCAAGTGAGCTATTCTGATCACATTTTGTCCGTCTGTCCGTCCGTCCGTCTGTAAACTTTTTGACATTTTGAACTTCTTCTCTAAAACCGCTTGGCCAATTTCAACCAAATTTGGCACAAATCATCCTTATGGTAAGGCAAATATAAATTGTAGAAATGAAAGACCGATATTAATTAAACGCGGAGAAAACCTCGAAACTGTAGAAAAAGGGGGGTGCATTTTTAAAAATCTTCTCAAGAACTACTAAGTCAAATTCAGAGCAATTTAAAATAAATAATCCTTATGGAAAGGAAATAAAAAATTGCAAAACTTGTGTGGAAGCATCCTCAGGTTAGTGTAGATTAAAGTTTGTCCAAATATATAGAGAAAATTCTGCTTCTCTAAAACCAGTTAGCCAGAAAAGTTGTCACTTGTGTGAAAGCATTTTCAGGTAGTCTTGATTCAAATGATTTTAAATCATGATTCCTGGAGGTAAGGAGCCACAATGTGGGGGGGGGGGGGGTCGAAATTTTTACATAGGAATACATAGAGAAAAATCTTGGCCAGAAAAGCTGTAACTTGTGTGGAAGCATCCTCAGTGTTGATTCATTCTAGTTTGTTCAAACCACGATTTCAGGGGGTAGGGTGGGGCCACCATGGGGGTCGAATTTTTTCAGACGAATGTAAAGAGTAATATCTTCTTTTCGAAAATTATATTACTTGAGTGGAAGCATCTTCCGGTTGAGTAATATATATAGAGAAAATAAATTTGATCGTTCTCTAAAATATATAGTATATAGTATTACTAATATGAAAACATTTTGATATTTGTTGATTCTCAGTTGTTTAGACTCTGGCTATAGACTGTAGACCTGGATAATTCTTGGGCTACACAAGGGGTTCAAAGTTTGATGTAGGTTTATATTTATATGAACAGTTGTTTAACTAAATATTTTTTTTAAGAATGGTAATGCCCAATATATGATATGACCATTAAATCATCTAGTTACAAAAGGGGCTCAACATAAGAACATGGGTAGACAATTTTGAAAATCTTTTAATACAGGATATGTTTTACTCATTCATTGTCCCAATATTTTGGATATGACTTCATGAACCTGATTTGGCCCATAGGCCTCTTGTTTTTATTGCAATGGATATCGATCAAGTCTCAGGAATGTTCATATCTTAATTTTCATAAGAGGAAATGTGATTTTATTTAGAATTTTTTTTTTAGAAAAGGGGGAAGTTTGTAAGAGATATCGTACGCAGTTATCTAAATAGAAGTAAGCAGAATGGAGGAACTAAATGCTATAAAACAAACATGACATATATATCTTGTTAAAGGACTTCATGCGATAAAATTAAAAACGACCTTCATTGTCATTCTATACAGCGTATTGCTAATTTAGTGCTGATACAGTCGATATATATAGATTTTTTTTTGTCGAAATTCATTGAATATGTATATATATACGACAAGACGCTACCTTTTCCGACTACTTTTGCCTGTAAATGCTTATTTTCAAGCAGTTTTTCTTCAGAAAAACATAACCCACAGCCTTGGTCTCTCAACTGATTACTGACAAATAGAAAAAAGTAATTTTTAGAATATGTGGTTGATTTTTATAATAAAAAATCAAAATAAAATTAATATTTAAATCATATTTAATTTCATTGCAAAATGACGTCATTTCTGATTGTAACTTATTGACACAGATTCTTTATACGTCAACGTTTCTCAAATAAAAAATAAATCTAAAACAACCTGAGAAACATAAAACTATTGATTTTCATGCTTTATCTAAAAAAAAAAAATGTCATAACGAAAATCGTTCCAATATGCATTATACGACGAGTTGGAACAACCATTTGGTAAAATACACTTTAAATCGGTGATTTAAGTACAAAACCCATAATACATGTAACGGATAAATATAAGGCCTAGTGGTTAACCATCAAATCAATCAAAAATTCCGATACTATCATTCATAATAGCAGAAATAGTCCGTCTTTACAGGATAGCCTGATGAAGTCAAGCAAAAACAAAATTAATTAAAAGAAAACATCGATATCTTTGGAAAGTTTGGTTTTGTAACAAGAAAAAAATATTATATTGATTCGCTTTTGGAATGCCATTTTGTAAGTTTTTTGATTTAACAATAAGAAATGCAGTCATGTATTTAACAATTCTTATTTACAACCACGTAAGAAATTGAGAGTTCATAAAATGACATGAACATATATTAGTAATCACGCATTTGAATATACAAGTCCATGCTAACAGAAATTCTGTACTTTAGTTATATCACCTTACTATAATGTTACCGTGAAAGTTGACTATGGTGGTGATAACGAACAGTGTTCAAAATCAGAATTCCAGAGGAAAAAATACAAAACAGGAGCGGAGCAAACACGGACCTCTAAAAAAAATTAGAGGTAGGATAAGGTTCCATGGAGGAATGAACATCCTCTGCTGGCTGAGAATTAAAATTAACAAATTAAGTGCAGGCAATGCAACAAAAACGATGTTCCTGGAAAGATGCACTTTAAAGAATTTGCTCCTCGGCATTATCGGCAATGTGGTTTTCATCCAAGATAAATCCAAATCGATTTGTAATTAACTTAATTAATTGTACTTAATAAATTGGTAGCGTCGACTTGTACACCCAAATTCCTTCTGTAAAACAGATAATGCACGAACAGGAAAATTCACATTGAAAATAATCCGATTTCTTATCGCATTTTATGAATTTTTTCACTACTGCATTAATTTCAGACAGCGAAAATTACTATGCACGAAAATAAAATTTAAAATCATAGATTTCTTCCTCGTTTTATTTTCTGCTAAATGATGTAACCAGAAAGGTGATTTCTTTCCTAAACTTCACATCAAAACCAATGTAAATAAATGGATTAACGATATGGTTAAATACATAAAACCTGGCAAAAAAGTGGTACAAATTCATGTGTACTGCCGTGTCCGCTATAGAAGGTTCCTTCAGAGCCATAGTCTGTGTTAACAAAGAAGGGCAGAAACGAGATTATGTAAACAATAATTATACAGAAAACCGTCAAGCTCATATTGTGCTTCATCCGCGCCCGGGAAGAAGAACGAGATCCGCCCATCACCTCTCCTTCGTCGTTAACGGGAACTTCCTCCGGAAATGACGTCTCTTCCAGACGCGCGAACGAGTGATACACCCGCTTTAAGACGGGAATATACAGGCCTGCGGTGATAAAAATGTTCAGGAGTATCATGGCGAGCAGGAACCCAAAGTAACCTTTTTGGAAATTGTTTTTAGAACTGACATGACTGACAAAGCTACAGGTTGTTGTATTGTATGTTTTGTTACCGTAGTTCATGAGTCTGATTTGAAGTACCACTGGCATAAAAAGTTGGCAATCCATAGAATAAGGCCAACGCACTTACAATTAGAAGCGAGGCTCTTCTCATACCTCCGTTTAACTGTTTGGCGAAAGGGCGACATAGCATCATGTATCTTTGAAGTGCTATGACGAGTATCACGTGACCGGAAACTCCATTGTTGAAAATAACAAGAAAGGAGATGCATCGACATAGTGCGTCGCTCGGATAATCGTACTGGTGCGAGTCCAGAAAGTGGAAAAATACAACGTTATTGACACATCCGGTGAAATCGACGACCGCCAGTACCGGTATGTAGTAACGATGAACCTGTCGCTTAATTCGAAAAATATACACCAGCAGAACGATAATGTTACCAAGGGCCCCTAGACTGGCGGCCATGTAGTAAGTGGCGGTTGTGGGGAACACTTTGTTGGCGTAATCATCGACCAGAGAGTCCAGATCGGCATCCATTTTAGTCCAATCTTACATACAGCCCTTTTTATCAGCCTCGGTTACACATATTATTTTTTCTGTCAATCACCTGCTTTATTTATGTCCGATTTAAAAATGTGCTTGACTTCATACACTTAAAACATTAAACACTTGGTATCAATTACGGTGTCGAATGCAAAACATCCACACTACGACCTTAAAGAACATTTTGCACCGAGTAACAAACAATAGGTATCAAATTCAAAATCCTTGTCAATGGCGTTTTTTCACAAAAAGATATGCCCTAAATTCGACACGCGGGTTTTTAAACTCGTTGACAGTACAATATAGATCCAAGCGAAGTCAATTAACATAACTCTACATCACAATGAATAGAAGGAAGTTCCTCCTTGTGTTAACATCCACAGAGATGCCGATGCAGATTTCTCTTTTTATTTCTCTCCTCGATTTCGTTTCTTCTCCTCTCGATAGTCAGAATGATAAAAAACAAGCTGCACGTGTTATGTATAATTCATCAAAGAGCGGAATCTAAGCACCGATTTTTTCTTTTTTTCTGACTTTTTTTTCCTCAGAGGAAAAAACAACAAGCAAAATGTAAATACGGTTTGATAACAGCGCATAACAGGAAGAAATGCGGCGATTTCGAGAGAGAGAAATGTCGGTATAACGGTCAGGCTAGCACGCTTTCGAGTATCAATGACATGTTTGATCAATATGGAATGTTAGCTTAAATGATGAATCCGTCCCGTGCAGTGGTCGTCATTTTTCTCACGATGGACTTGTTGCAGTGCATCTGTTTAAACAAAACCTTTTTTTTTGCTCTGGAGATAAAATCCGGGTTATATTGCAGAACTAGTCGGCAACAATAGTGTTTTATTATTGTGTATTTTATTATTTATTAGTGCTTTCATGTCTCGGCAAAAGTTGTCCAACATGTAACAACCAATAGAAAACAGGCGGTTGTCAACGATATCCCGGACTAACTGAGTATATTGACACTCTGAATATGAGTGTAACTAAATGTAGGGCATTCTGGGATTTGTTGCCCTTGGAAAAAATCAATTATTCGAGAGAGATGCTGATTTTGAGTTTCACACCTGTCGCTTGCATTGCAATAAGCCGTGGGGTTGAGGTGATGATAATCTATTACTTTATAATGAAATGCAAAGTTATTTTAACCCCCCCCCCTTTTTTTTTTACATGAAATGAAATCAATATTATTTGACTTGTGATTGACTAAAACAAATTCAGAGCAGAAATTTCAGTAAGTCGACAGCATGGCGGCGATTGATTATATGAACAATGTGAGTTAGTATTACAGCTAGAGCGCCGTTTGTAAAATATACATCAAAGCAAATATTTGAAGAGTCAATTCCGCTCATAATACACTTTATACAGGAAATCATATGAAAGGCCAACGAAACTCAGATAATAACAGTAACTTGGTTTATTTGAGCAAAATAAACCCAAATTATTTATTGTAATACATATTAATGCAGTTACCACTATATAACTGTTAGTAATAAATCGAAAATTTGGTATATTTATTGTAAAGTCTATACATGTAGTAACATGTGGTTTTTATGGAGAAATGAACATTTTTCAATAAAAGTGTGAGCAATACACAGTCCTCTTTAAAACGAAAGGGAGTGTCCCTAAAAAGTAGACATTTATGTTAAATAAAAACGGCAAATATAAGAAAGGTCATTTATTAACCCGGTAGAATTTGTGAGTATTTTACTTTTAAACTTACTATTTTTACTTATATGTATATTTGCATTCAATGATGATAACAATACTATGAACGCAGAATATGCGAACGTCTGTATATTGACCAAATTATCTAATCTTTTTTTTTCTGGCATGGAGATCTCGACGAGATTACGTAGATCTACCACTTGATGTAAAGCGAGCAACTGTGTGGTATTTGATATTCAGGAAGATGATTTTTAAACATGAATTAAAATCTTGCCTATTGACCTAAATCGGCGTAACTCAACACTAATATCCCTGTGGTGTTAAGTTACTCCGAATTAGAACTATAGGCCATTGAAATCGTCTCCCTTGATCAAAATTAGGTCCCTCTACCAGAATCAGTAGACTATTTTGTTACGCTTTTTAAGGCATAATGTGCGAATAACATTTACACTTCATATGTTTATATAACTCAAATTATATTTGCAACAAAACGGGACTGAAACGAACAAAATGTTCGCATATAATTAGGTTGTTGAATATTGAATCCGTTTTAGAAGCGATGCTGCTTTTTTCTGTGATGCTTCTCACTTTTGGAAAGTACGATAGAAAAAAAGAAAGAAGAAGATACAGTTTACCCGTAAAAAAATCTTTAAATATCATGCAGTTTCTGAACAACATAACATAACATACAACATCCTCTACTTATACAGAGAGTAGAACAGAGATTACATGATTAAGTCAGAGAATCCAGTTATTAAAACAGATTGAACACAATTAACAAAATCTCAAGTAAAGTCTGTACAATTTCAATCTTGCACATTCTTGAAAACAGACACTGACAGATGAAGATAGTGCAATACCCCGGGGTCACGCTGTATAGTTCACACAATAGTGTAAAACAATTCTTTAATTCATGAATATTTTAAAGCGCCTTTGGCTTATAAAACATATATTTATCGCGACATTTAAGGTGGCTCACTACACCTTGAGATAATTTCTCTAATCAGCAGAAAGTTACGTTATTGTGGAAAACAATATGAATGCAGAAAAGTTACAATAGTCAATCAAGCCAAAAAATAGGCAATTTTGAATTTAAAAATTTTTCAAAAGATTTATTCAGTAAAATTCAGTAAATATAAATTGATTCTGGTTGTAACGCGGCACTTGATTGGATAGAAATTTATTTAAATTTGTATAAACTGGTTTGCTCGTCACAAGACACGTCACAATGCACCAACGTCAAACAAAGTACTAATTCGCTTGACGTAAGGTTTAAAATTTTGAACAGTTTAATATCTGTTTTTAAAGTGAAACGCACTCAATTTGTACAGTTAATTACAGAAAATTAAATTATAAGGAATGTACTCAATATCTACCCAAGTTATACTCGTATAATCTGGGTTGTAGCGATTTACGCTTTATTATAATCCGCTTCACGGATTATAAAACGAAAAAAGCCCCAACCCAGGTTATACTCGCATAACTTGGGTAGACATTGAGTTCATTTCTTAAATGAACTAAAGGCCCAGGCGGTTTGCACTCGCGGTAAACTTTCAGTGCAAAAGTCCGATACTATAACCACTGAGATAAGTTGATAATCAAGTAAATCGACTGAACCGAGCAATTTAACCAAAAATTACATTTGTAACTGCTATCTTATGACGCTGCGTCTTAAAAACAAAATTTCTTAATGTAGTGAGCTACCTTAAAAAAATTAAATACATGCAACTTATTTGGCACATAAAAGTACGAAAATAACAAACATGCAGAAATCAAATATAAAAATTCTGTTGCTGAGCTCATGGCCATAAACTGACTCTCTAATATTAGTGACCATTTAGAAATCAAAGGTCAAAGATACATTAACAAGCTGTGGCAGTCGTTTTATAATGGCGGAAAAGACCATTACTTGCATCCATCATCAAAATTGTCAAAAATTGTTACAATGAAATGGACGATTTCTATAAAATGATCGTGATTCACATAATCATCACATATCGAAATAATACTGTAGAACAGAGCCCAAATCATACATTTATCTGGTTTCGTGATCTATATAATACATAACTTTCCGGATTGTTTCAGGCTTTGTGACAAAGTTTTGTGTAATAATACTTGAAGGCTTTTAACACAATATTGTATTCATTGTGAGCAACGGCTCTTGCCCTTATAATATAACTTCCCTACTCGTGATAGGCCATCTAATATCCTGCTTTAACATATAATTTATGGTACATTGATCTTAAACTTGATTCCATGTACAGTTGCTATAATTTCATATTCTAAATATTATAATGTATCGTAGTTAGCCTGTTTAAAACGTTGCAGATCTGACACAAACTTGTCATCCATCAATGTCTACATTATCTTTATCTTAAGGCAAACTTACATAACTTTTCTAGCTGCTTTGAAGCAGATCTAATTATGATGAAACTAATATTTTACGTACATCTGGATAAAAATCTGTAATAATCGAAGGAGGCACTGTGAAGTGGAAATATTATCGATATTGCTCACATAGACTAAAAAGAATAAAGAATATTCAGACAAAAACTAAATATAGGTAAGTGTTACCAATGTTTAGTACGTCATAATGAAGCCTGATCTTTCAAACATATAGAGATGTCATAATTATCACAGCTGCCAGTCTGAGTTAACTCAAACAGCATATCAAACGAATATCAACATTGCGCCTGCTCTGACACGGGAATAAGACAGCTGCTTTGAATATTTCTTAATTAACTCAATGGAAGGATGAAACAAATAAAAAAATTGGAACTTCGTCTGACTATGTAATGTTAACCTCATAAACAAACACAGCACCAGTTTTTGAGTTCTCTGCGGAATTTCACATCGAAACAGATATAGATGAATGGGTTTAAAACGTGGTTAAAGAGGTAAAATCTCAGAAAGAAGTAGTACAGGTTAAAATGTATCATTGTGTCCGTGATCTCTGGCTCCCCGAGGGCTAAAGTTTGAGTAACAAGTGATGGGAGAAACGAACACATGTATACGATAATGATCACTAATAATGTCACACTCATGTTATTTTTCATCCGCGCCTGTGCAATGGTACAATTGTCCCCGTGGTCAGCCTCAGCGTCATCAGCGCTTTGGTTCACGGACGGCGTCTCACAATCCACTTCCGTTTTGAACGTGTTTTGACTCATGAATGACATTCTTTTGAGGCGTGAGAAAGTATGGTATATTTTCCGAATCACTGGGAGATACAGACATCCCGTAACAATAATGTTTAACAGAATAAGCGCTAAAAGGACCCCGAAATACACGTGTCGGAAAAACGTTTGGGACTCGGTACTGCCCATGTTACTGCTGTATGTACAACTTGCCGTGGTGACATTCACACCATTGTACGACATGATCGTCTCAAGCCTTCCGCTCGAGAATAAGACAGGGGAGGCATAAAGCAGTGACAGCAGGCATATAACGACAATAGCCAGGCGTCGTAGTGGCCTGTTTAACTGACGACCAAACGGCCTGCATAAAATCAAGTATCTCTGTAGGGCGATCACGAGTATGATGTGTCCGGAAACTCCGTTATTAAAATCACCATAAACGAAAGAAGCCGGCACAAAATATCACTCGGGTAGATGAACTGGGTGGCGTCGTCTAAGTGAAAGTAGACGGCGTTCGTCACGCAGCCAATCAGATCGACACAGGCCAGGATGGGGATGAAGTACCTGTTGTCCTGTTTTTTCATACGAAAACAATACACTAGAATGACACTGATATTTCCCAATCCGCCCAGGGCGGCCACTATAATGTATATAACCGTCGTCGGCCGCACCTTTTGTGCATATTCCTCGTTCAGACTTTCAAGATCGTACATTTTCCTCGTGGAATTCACCTCCATAGAACATCTCACTGGTGGTGAACGGTATCGTCTGCGCGCGAAAGAGGAATTTCACGAGGAAATAATAATTTTTCTCCCGCGTGTAAGTTACACCGGAACCAACTGAGTAGCTGCACTCACAACATTCCCTCTCGTGAGAACACTGCGCTTTCCGACACTTAGGGGAGAGAAAAAGCTGTCCCGTGTTTATTTTTGTAAACGATTTAGCTACATGTAAGGTCCTCCCATATAGAACGACGCAGGGCTATTTAAAATGATTATTGTGGCGAAACGGTGATAAAAATAGCGATCTGTGTTGACCTTAAACAAGGTCGTAAGATTAAACTAAAAAAATGTTATCTCTGGGAGATCGTATTACATGCAAGTTCACGTAAGAAAAAATGTCGGGATTTCCTGAGCAAGTAAATTTAATCCTCAAAGGAAAAGTGGAAGCTCTGGAAATAAAATCGATTCGTCATAGAACTTTGATGGCTAATTATTTTGTTATTGATCTTGTTTGTAAAATATTTAAATACTTGGTGTATTGATTTTCCTTTTCTTTTTCTTTTTTTGTGTCAACGTCCTGGGACAGGCAGGTGAAGTTTAACCTTTAAACTGAAATTTAAAAAAATCGAAACCAAGATGAAATAGAAAAGAACGGAAAATAAACAATCAGGCACATAACATCGTTTTTGAATGTGGGGAGGGGGCCACTCAGCCAAAAAATCTTGACAAGCCCCCCCCCCCCCCCAAAAAAAAACCCCCAAAAAACCAAACATTTCTTTAAGAAAAAAGGCAATCCTAATCCGGGGGTGGGGGGGGGGGGGGGAGCGTAAAGTTCTTACAATTTAAATTTCCTTAATAAAAATTGCCTTCCTTTAACTTCAATCTTTACATGCTTCCAAAACAATGTGACCGGGGGGGGGGGGGGGACAACTTCGTGTAATTTAATTTCATTTGTCAAATTTAACAATTTTTTTTTTTGCTTTATTGCCTCACTCTCCACGCGCCTGCAATATAAAAAAAATATCTGATGAATAGATCATTTGTTCTACTATCAAAATTCATAATATACATTTACGCACATTAACAGTAAAACACACACATCTTAAACTGTGCAATTTGAACACGTGTAGATATCATTATAAGCATGCCCTCTTTAATACTCTGATGCACTCTAAATGAATTCTTAATTTATCAGTTTATCGAAACACTGTAACAGCTAATTTCAGTTTGAAGCGTAGCATGTCATTGCCGTTTTAAGTACATTAAGAAGTAAACACTTGATTTTTCTTTACACCCCCGTAACGCGGCTTTTCAAATAAACAAATCTTACGCGTTTCCCACAGATATTGTAGTCTCTTTTTCCGATTCACATACGACACAATCTATTAATTAACAATCTAACAATTTACGAATTGTTGTTTGATTCCCTGTGTGTTTCCCATTCATTTCGATTTTAATCTTTTTCCTGAATATACAAATCTACTATCATTTCCTCTACGCCCTTCTCTGACTTCCTGACTCAGGAAATAATTATATCTAAAAATATTAATATATTTATAACATTTTCCTGTAATCATATGAACACTGATAGACCGAAACAGAAATAAAACTTTTTAACTTTCTACGCTAACGTAGAGGTTTTGATAAATCCTGTCATGTCCTGTCCAGATTTTGACCCCGACCCCTTTTAATTTTCTTTAATATAGCGAGCACATAAAGGGATCACTTCACTGACATGGATAGGTGTCAGATTAAACAAAGAGTTATCAAAAATAGATGAAACCTACTTTGGTGAAATATTAATAAATTCCAGTTCTTGATAGTTTTGTTCGCACGGTAGTAGCCCCAAAACACCCAAAATTAAAGCAGAAAACAAACGATGATATTGCTTCGCCAAAAAAGTAAATAATAAATTCAAGTTTTGGAAACTGATAAACAACTGGTATTTTTCCATTGTAGTATCTAATATAAAAATATTTTTCTACCACAGTGACGGCTTTCTCTAAGTAACTGCGGTGATTCTCACATGTTATGCTTTGATTACATATTGATAAATACTACAATTAAATCTATAAGTTTGAACCTGATCTTTTAACGTGTATGTTGCTATATCATCATTTATTTATTATAGTGACATGTGTTACATATTTTACAACTGAGTAGTATACAATTACATATATCAAACACCCGGCCCATTGGACCTATAAGTCACTGCAAACACTTAAGTAATAATTTTAAATACATGCGCTAGAATTTACTTTGTCTTAATTTAAATGCAGAATGTATAAAATTAGCAGTTTGTCTTGGAAAATTGCAAATGAGAGTTTGAAATGGATTGTCTTGAGATCAATATGAATTATTCGAAAAATTAACACTTTGATAAAGTTCACTTCTGAGATTATAATAAAGAGCACTTTAGTTGTACATACACGGTGATAGTCAGGGATAGAGTTTAATGGAAGAGTGTAAAGAGCGGTAGGTTAACAGACACACACACACACACACACACACACACACACAATAAAACCCATCTCAAAACCTCACTCACCCCCCCCCCCCACTTTTTTTTTAAATTTCCCTACCAATTATTAAATAGACACCAGTTTCCTACATTACTTGCTCAGTTCTCTAGAGTTTATACTCTAAAGCAATTGTGTGTACAATGTATATATAGATATATCCATAAATTGAAAGAGCATTGTTTGTATCCCTGTTGTATTCCGTAAACCCTCCTCACTGTCAATTAACAGAATACCATTATCTTATACACCAGCAAGCATCTTAGGACTATGGTGCGTCCTAAGTACATCTTAGGATACGTCTTAGTCTTAAGTCTGTTTCTCGAAGCTCTCCTAAATTTAGGGAACGCCATAACTTTGTCCTAACTTTAGGACATCACTTACCTTGTCCTTTAAAATGACGTAAAATTGTACAAAATTCAAACGTCAGGCGTATTGATACGTTTTTGACGTTATTCCTACTATGACGTAGGCAACATTCTTTATACGATATAAAATAATTTTTTAGCCAATCAGAAAGCGCGTTACAACCAGAATTAAATTATTACTTTTAAATATGTTCGTGTATTCTATATTTTGCAGATTAAAGGGAAAATGGTCGTGTATGTACGTGTGTTTATTCTACATGTAACTTTAAATTCTGAGACAAGCGCGTGTTTGTGTATTACATGTACTTGAATGACAAGCTTATTGTTAAAGCTTATTGCAAATGTTAATTTAAACTCAAAGAATGCACACGTGTTGTTTAAATAATTATTTGCTTTGTAAGCTAATTCTGTCCTGATACATATTTTCTTTTTAAAAAAAACCCAGTCATTTAGACTTCAAGGGGGGGGGGGTGCTTTTTTAAAACTAAATTGTTATCGAACACTGATATGTATTTAAGTATTTTTAAAAATGTATACAATTAAATTACTGGTTTTAGGCATATTGTGTAAACTACCGACACGTACACTTTTCTCTGGCAAACTGTTTAATGATTTATCACCACAAAAGTCTCTAAAAATCGATATGTATGGATAAATGTGAAAAATAAGTATTGTTGTAGAAGGTGAGGATATGCTAACTTAAGATGTTCCTAAGTTACCGTCGAGCTACATCTTAACACGTGTCATAAGTTGATCTTAGGGTGTTCCTAACTTTTTTCCTAAGTCATATCTTAGGAGCACACTTAGGTCATATCTTAGGAAAGTTTCGTGAACATGCCTGCTGAAAAAAGTGTGGCCATTACATGAATATAAGAAATTTCATTATCAAATTTATAAATGATATTTTCTAAACTTTAGATTGCGATCTTTATCTTTATATGTTAATATAAACTTCGTAGATTGGTAATTATTTATCACTGCAGCCCGGATGACCAGGCTACGCTATACACATATGCTCATGTTGAATTTGAATTCTTTTAACGTAAATAATAAAGGTATGTACAACCGAATTCTGGTATAAAAGTATATAAATATTTATATTGTGTAATATAAATATATAAATTGTTTCCGTTCATTTTTATGTACATAACGAAATACAAGCAAGCATCTCTTTTTTTCAGTAGGTCATATTTTGATAGACGAAAAATATGCACGCTTATGCTGAAGATTCTGAATTTATATTCTTTGGAAAATTAAACACATGGTTTGATAGGTTTCTGTTTATTTCCGAAATCCTTCCGAAAAATCTATTTGCCTAAAGCATAAAATATCATCTCCCTTTGCTTATATATCTTACCTCCTGCTAAATTGTAAGGAATTCATTGGTTAATCTAATAAACGGTCTATAACGATGAACTATATTTGTGGAACAAAGCTATAGAGTAATATGAAGTGCATGGCATTCATCATAAGAATACTTTTTTATGGCGGCGCAATCACTTACAAACACGTCTTCCTGGGATGAAACAAGAGTTCTTTGAATTCGTCATAATCTTAAGTACAAATACGTTTCTGTGAAGTGTTTTCAAGTAAAGCATTAAAGCATTGGGGAAAAACTTCCTGTATTACTGTTGCTTGTTTATATTACAATGAGCTTGTTTTTTAAAGTTAGTTTTTTATTAACTTCCTGACGATAATAAAAGAGCTTTTACATTTGTAAACAAAAGTGGCAGGGTTTTTATCTTTTCAAAGGCTTTAAGATTTTCGTGCATAAAATACATACAATGTCATGTATATACTATTTGGTTTTTTTTTAATCATGACGATGGTTTTGATGGGTAGGGTTAAGTCAATACATAAGGAGGCTGAGTGTCAAAAAAATTATCCTTCAGATCTACCTTCAAATCTTAGAGATAATTTCTTTAGCTATAAAAATATTTTCTGATTAAGAAAAATCCAAACATATAAATTCAAATATTCTCTATTTTTATAAAGAAATATTCTTCTCAGGGAGATAAAAATAATCTCAATATGGCCGCGACCATTCAGCTCTAATAGTATTCCCTCTGTTCTCACTAAAACTGCTTTGTTGAATAGCTTACCCAACTAACAGTGACCAGACTATTAGCAAAGTGTGCATTTTTAAGGTTTGTATAATTATCTTCTGATAATTTTCATCATTTCACAGAAGAGAAATGGAAGTTGATAATTTTTAATTGTATTTCTAGATGCATTGTAATCACAAAGAAAATTATTATTCAAACACTGATTTTATATTTGAATTGAAGTCTAGAATTTGACAAAGCGCCACTGAATCTGCTGCAACATAAAATACGTTCATTCCAAAAAATAAAAGACTCAAAACAAAGTTTTGTTATACATTTTGTTAATATTCTGTTAAAATAATAACTTGTCATGTAAAATTTGAAGAGTTACAGTCCACAATCTCCTTTGCCCCCGAATATTATATCCTGCTTCAAACATGATTGTTACTAAAAATGAAATTTGACGATAACGAACAATCTGAAATTCAAACAAAACACCTACTATTTCAGATAAGCGTAACATTTGTAGCAACAGTTTTCAAACGATTCTTTATACATGTACAATTATACAAAGGAATGATACATATGATCGCCATTTAATTTTATCTGTGAGAGTCATTTTTCTTATCACAAAGGCAGTGAACATTTAGCGCCTTAGAATATAATTTTGAATTTATCAAGTCATAAAGTACCCTGATAGTGAGATTATTGTCAATAGCTATAAATCATAAAAGAACAATCAACAACTTTTAAAAATAAAATCAGCATAATACCAGCAATGTTTTATTCCCTGACATATGTCAAGATAATGTCACCTCTATGTACTGTCATTGGTATTCTTGGTAATATTTTAGAGATCATCACTTATTTCAACACCGTATTTTTCTTTTCCCTTTTCCTGTTTTGATTGCTTTTAATTTTATGTCGTTTTCTAATTATTGTTTACCAAATAATGCCCCCTCCTTGCTTGCATTGAGTACTTTCGGCTTGGTCCACAACAAAACTTCTGGAGTTCTTTCCGGAACTTGGTGTCGTAGAACCAGTAGATGTACGGGTTAGCGATATGGTTAAGCAGGTTGAAGCGAAGGCAGAAGAAATAGATGTTAAGGCGGTACCCTGTAACGTTAATCCTAGTCGCAAAGCTGTGGATTTGGGTGACTAATGACGTCAGATACGAAACTACGTAGACAATTATTATCACCATGAACATGACACTGATTTTTTTGCGCGCCTTCTGTTCACGACTTGTTTCGGGAGTGGCCGGAAGTGAACGCTCGCTGCTGCAGCTTGGTCGCGAACTTGACCCTTGTCGAGGAATTTCCGACATGATGATCTTTTCGACACTTGAGCTTTGCGTGTCCCTGGAGGTAACTCGGGTGTCTCCATCCACAACGCGACTCGCTCTGTAGCTGGGTCCATTGAACGGAGAGAGTGTTCGATAGATAGTTTTGGTAACGGGGATATATAGACCGGACGTTACGATAATGTTTAATGAAACGAGATAAGCAGCAACGTTCCGAAGTAGGGAACCATCACACCAGATCCATGCGAACCGTCGTCGAAATGACAGATGGACTACTGAGATGTTCCGAGTGTCATTTCCTGTATTTAGTTTTTCTGTTGTTTGGTAAAGTCCTCCAAATTTCAATACAGGAGCTGCATATCCAGATGAGAAAAGAAATATGATCCCAACAGCTAATCTGCAGTACCATAGTGTCAGCTGCTGACCAAACGGACGGCAAATCATGAGGTACCTCTGAAGGGCGATTGTTAAAATCAAGTGGGCGGAAAATCCGCCGGACATTATCATCAGAAATGAGGTGGTTTTGCACAGATGGATACTTGGGTAGACGAATCGCATGGTGTTGTCCAGGTGGAATTGGGTCACGTTGGAAAGACATCCTATGAGGTCCACCAGGGCGAGGATAGGGATGAAGTACCTTGTCCCGCTTTTGTCGGCGATATACCTGGAATACATCACTAGGACAATGGTATTACCAAATACTCCAAACGCTAACTCAATCAAGTGAGTTACTGTATTTGGAAGAAGTTGCTCCGAATACTCCTCCGACAAACGAACCCTGTCTTCTATGCTGGTACTCGCCATGTTGTTGGTGCGTCCTGGTTTGCTTTGTGTCTCAAAATGAGTCAAACGGTGGTTATAAGGAAACTCACTCATAGTCTCTTCTTTATAAGAGTATATGGTAACTGGAGATAACAGAGAAAACTTAGCATTGACAAGAGCATACTCAACATCTTCAAATACCCCTTACCAGGAAGCTGGTTGTGTTTTTAGGACGTTTTGTTTCGTTAAGTCGTGCTTTAGATCCGTCCTGCGAACAAAAATGTAGTATACCACTCTCTTAACACATTGACCGTAACGTGGCAGTGATCTTCGAGACCACATTTTCTCCTTAACAGACAAAATATAAATTTCAATTGTGTATTGTTTATTTTGTTTGATGTTAAAAGGATTAGGACAAGTATAAAGCTTTTAATTTCAAATGACATCATTTTAATCTTTTCATTTGCTCCCTCTATAGATTAAAAATCAATCAGTTTTTATCTAATACCTTTTCCATATGCATCTATCATTGTTTTACACATACATATTTTAGATTGTTAGCCGAAAAGTCTTTTTGTAAATGTTATTTTGATTTTCTACGCTTTAAAATTTTCCGAAGCGTATATTGTGACTGTGAAGTGAGATGAATTATATAGCGGCAAGCACCGTAAGCTCTAACGGCAACGCCTGGGCGAAAAGAAATTTCTAATTAGTGCTACCTTTTACATACTCAAAATTCTTGTCATCAGATTCGTACCCTCAATCCCGTGTAAATTGCAAATGGCTACTCATAATCTCACGAGAATAGGTAAAATATATTTTAAGAAAGGTCATGGCTTGAAGAAAAAAACCCGATTAAAACACTCTGCCGATTGTAAAAAAAAATGGCTTGCATTTATTTATTTAACATTATTTTCTTGGTTAATTGTTCGGAGCATTGTTACTTTGAAGGAAACGGAAACTGTCGAATGATGTCTGCTTACTAACGTGGCGCCCTCCAGATCACCACGCTGTTAAACATAACTGTTAATGCATGTAAATGGGACGTAATATATTTAATTTTATTCACGTTGATGCATTCATTTGGTAAATTACGCTTACAAATAATAATTATCTACCCATGTGTATTTATAATTCAATTTATGCTGCGCTCGCCCAAAGTCGCAACGTAAAACTTTTTTTGAAGTCAATGAAATAGTACACAGTGCATTTCACACGTTAATGAAGATTACCTAATGCTACTGCTAAATAAATACATATGTAGAAAAGTATTTTGTATTAACGTTTTAGTATTTCGATTGTTTGTATTTATTTTTGATAAATGTCCTTAATAGCAAAGAACCGTCTTTTTGATATAAATATATCTTGACTAGTATCCAACAACGAAGAATGTGATTGTGTTTTTTAGATGGCGATGGTAGAAATTTAGAAAAATTTGTATGCATGAAGCAAAAATTACAGGTTAACATATTTGTATCTTGTAATTTGAATATGAAGACTGAATACAACCAATAGGATAAAATTACAGGTTGTAGAAATAAATTTCATTTTAAAAACGTATGATAGTTCGACGTATTTATCACAAAATATAAACAGACATTTGATTAAAAAATCATTTTATAATATATCTTACGGGGTGCGATAAAAAACAATAAACAACACTAAAAATAGCGTTAAAAAGATATAAGCCAGTCTAAGAAGCGCTTTTGTTAAATCATGCTCCGAGCCATAAAGGTTCATAGACCTGTTGCTTATGTTCGGTTTCCGTGGTGTTAAGCGGAGAAGAGTCATTGGCACCCCCCCCCCCCCCCACCCTCCTCCCGGGTGTGACACCAGAGAATATCCATGTAGACCATCAGTGTAAGTTGGTATTGAATTTTCGTTGGGTACTGTAGATAGATAAAACGTAGATTTCTAATGACGCAACACACAACATCAAGTGACCACAGTGGGGTTCGGACCAACAACCTTTGGGATACTGAAAAACAACCTATGACCACTGCCACACTGAAAAGCGTTTACGGTCACGCCAATATCATATTGATAATTTTATCCTCAGTTTAAAACTGAGGC
Organism: Magallana hongkongensis; assembly: GCA_015776775.1. Classification (NCBI taxonomy): domain Eukaryota; kingdom Metazoa; phylum Mollusca; class Bivalvia; order Ostreida; family Ostreidae; genus Magallana; species Magallana hongkongensis. Next base: position 975,248 of record VIAA01000019.1, on the reverse strand, counting down.
GCTGCTTCTTATTATCCTAAAAGTAGCGCCCAGACAGACAGGAGGAATGCAGACAACAGACAAAATATCTTTATCAATAATTGATTTCCGTATGAAGCAGGCACGTTGCACCGTTTTTGTAAATGGGGGGGGGGGGGGGGGGGAGGGGGGAGGCAGATTAATCCAAAAAATCTTAACAAGCAAAAAAAAAAAAAGAAAAGGGAAATTTTAATGGGGGGGGGGGGGGGGGGGCTTGCGTATAACTTCAATTTGACTCCGAAATTTCCTTGTTTTCATATCATTTTTTTACATACTCTCAAAAAAGTGGGGGGGGGGGGGGACTCCATGATAATTCAATAATTCATATGTTAATTTTTTAAAAAAATGCTGCAGCGAGAAAAAGTGGGGGGGGGGGGGGGGGGGCGGGGGCAGCCCCCCCCCCCCCCCGGCTGGCCCCCCTGATGCTACGTGCCTGTGAAGGGGCCATAACTAATGCAATTTGCTTGACGTATGACCATCATCTCCATATTTCGATACATAATGTATATAACAAACAAAACAAGATATGGTGTATGTTGCTTGTTGCCATCAGCGTGACTTTAATTGTTACATAACATTGTAACACAACACGTATAAGATTATATAAAATATAGTACGTAATACTACAATTAAAATTCAATTGAATTACGCAGCAATGTTAAGGCGTCCCGATGATAAAATACGGCTGGAAAACGATATTATTTGAATCATCGCAAAAATACTTTGACCGGGAGTATTTCTTAAAATCTACGACTGTTACATTTATTGACACCGATGTTCAACATTATATTTGATGCATTTTGTGACGTCATATGTTCTTTGTAATCACGTGACGGGCGAATCCTAGTATTGCAAATGATCTTTTTAAATCGCATCGGCGCAGGTGATTAATGACATTAAATCAAACATATTTTTAAGAAAAATCCTTTGTATAGTCATATACTTTGAAGTTCTTGCTCGGGAAAGAAATAGATATTTCGTTTATCGAAGATATTGTTGAAAGATTCCAGAAAATCATCAAAATAATGCACATTTTTACTAATCAAAAGCGATTTACATAACATAACGATTCACATTGGTACATATATTCTCTACCAATTTAACGTAAAATATTCTAACATTATGTTGATCTTTCACCTGCGCCAAACTGGTTTTACATGCATTAAAATTTCTTTATTCAGTTGTTTACACGTAGCAGGGAGAGTCTCCAAACTACTAGTTTATAAATTGTCTTCTACTTATAACGAAGCTTCAAAACTGCCGACTATTTGATACGGGTTTTTAATATGAATGAATTCTGTACGTCCAGCATTAACGGCAGCATCTATGTAAAGGAAACATGCGGTTTTATAGTGGTTTGATGTAATTCACTTTTAACGTTGAGATACATTCCTTGGGAACTATCGACAGGAATGCAGATCGTGACGTCAAAGTCAATTATGACGTCATATCGTATGAAGTACCGACAAGTGACTTTCTATACATCGCTGCAAAATCCATCGGGAAGCCTTAACATGCCCGCGTATGTCACAATTAAGCATTTGATATTAATATAATGTAATTACAATAATTTTTTCGAAAAGTTATTAAAGAAAATATACAAATATGGATTTTATAAATTGGTTGTATTGACTGATACAACTGCTTAACGTTTGCATTTAAGTTCCTGCGATGAATACTATAGATTGTTCCAAGATAATTTTGCCGCACATTTTCTTTCTTTTTTTTTATGCTTATAAATACCTCTGTGTTCAAAACGATGTTCATTCAATAGTATGAAAAAATCCCAAGATTCCCCCTTTGAAACGCCTCCTCTAGCTTGTCAGGTTTTAATACACAGCTAAAAATAAATAATCTACGGGGATTTTGCATTGCATCAGCCATGAAATAGCCCGGATTAGATGATAACGTTGAAAAATTCTCCGAGGTATTCCGAGTGACTTCCGGAAGGGGGAAAATGTAACCATTCCCCATTATAAATCTCCATAAGAAATCGGGTTTCGTTTCTGTGTTTTTATGTGTGAAAAACGATAATGTGTCAATGAGGATAACTTGGAAAATTTCTCTTTCATCGATTTCAATTGCACTTCTCTCACAGGTATGTGTATTTTTATCAAATATCGTAAAAACGTACGACATAAATACCTTGGGACAGACTATAACATCACACTATATCCGACTGGAATCTATTAATGAAAGGTACATCATGACGTAAAATGCCATCAATGGTACAACCTTCAAGTTCCTTTGCACCTGTTTGCATGCGAGTTAATGCCCAGATCCTCAACATACATTAAATCGCCATTGTCAATAAGAAAATGATGGAAACGACGGACAATAAAGTGTCCGAGAACTAAACCTTTGGTTGCATCCATTGTTAGAGTATCAGATAAGAATTATGATGAAATTGTTGTAATCGATCAGTGACAAACATAACGCTATAAACAAAGCTTACCATATGAAAGGAGATGGCGTAATAAGATGGCGCAAATGCCCATTCGGTTTAGTGGTGGTATACAATTTTCAATTTATTTTTTCCCATTTAAATCTATTTAAATATATTATAAAACGAGTTTGCCAAAACACAATTTCTAACTATGTTCAGTTTTTAATATATTTAAGAGAAAAAAATAAGAAAAAAATACTGCCTGAAAATTCGGTGGTATCGAACCCATACCATAAAAACCCTAGATATATAAGGTTAGCTTATGTCATGAACTCTAACCACTGATCCATTTCATACATTATTGTTGTACAACTCAAGCAATTCTTTTCATTGTCAATTGACAAATAAGTTTCAAGTCACAAAAAGTAAGAACTGTAAAATGAAAATGTCATTAGGGGAAAAAGCTTTTTCATACACATCATGACATTTCTAAGAATGGACTTGTTTACTCTGGAATCTTCCACAACATAATCGACGTAATTCCTTCCGAAACTTGACGTCATAGAACCAGTAGATATACGGGTTAGCGATATGGTTAAGCAAATTGAAGCGTAGAAAGAAGTAATATATGTTGAGTCGGAATCCTGTCAAATACATAGGATTTACGAAAGTGTGGATCTGTGTGACTAGCGACGTCATGTACGAAACTACGTACACAATAATAATCACCAGAAACATGACACTGATTTTTTTGCGCGCTTTCTGTTTTCGACTGGTTTCCTTGGGTGGCAGTTTGTTCAGCTCTATGGCTGGTTGCAGGTTTGTTCCCATGTTCTTTTCCCTGAACATTGGAAGTCAAGAGTGTTCGATATATAGCTCTGGTCACAGGAATGTATAAACCGGAAGTCGCTATTATATTAATGAACGTAAGAAATAGAAGGGTTCCGAAATATGGAACCATCACACTTGATTCTCTCTTGTCGTGCAAAATGGCAATACAATAAGGTGATGTGACGAGAGGAATTTCCTGAATTGAATTTTGTCATTCTTTCATATAAATTTGCGAACTTTAACACAGGGGCCGAATATCCGAATGAAACAACGAAGATGACAACTATGGCTATTCTGCAGAACCTTTTGGTCATTTGTGGACCCAGAGGGCGGCAAATCATCAGATACCGCTGCAGTGCAATTGAGAAAATCAGATGAGCTGAAAATCCCGCAGTCATAATCATGAGAAACAGTATCATTTTGCACAGAGCAACGCTTGGGTAGGTGTACATCATTGTGTTGTCCAAGTGATATTCGATCACGTTTGACAGGCATCCAAAGAGGTCCACAAGAGCCAGAATAGGAATAAAAAACCTCGAACCGCTCTTATCGGCGATATATTTCGTGTACATTATAAGAACAACGATGTTGCCGAATACTCCAACTCCACCCTCAATCAAGTGGATCACGGTGTTAGGGAACATTTTCTCCGCGTTTCTCTCCGTCAGTAGGACTGCTATGGATTCATTCGCCATGGTGTTCCTTTCTAGTGTTCAGCCTTTTAGTAGACTGAAATAATGAAAAAAAAGCTTATCATATTTTATTTGAGTGTATGTGTAGTAGACTGGATAATGAGCACATGTAAGAGAGCTTATCTTAAAATTTATGTGAGTGTATGGTAGTGTAATTTTATATCGTCAACATTCTTACATCTACTAGAGGATACTTAATGTCTTTAAGTGTTCGTCCTTTACCAGGAAGCTTAGTACGTGAATTTCGGATTTTTTGTTAGTGCGTTGTTTTTTGCTACATGTACCATTGTTTCATTAATCACTTCCCATTTTTTCCAACAAGTCTATCTAACAGCACCAAACTGTTATTTGATATTGAGAAATTTGTTATTGTGTTTTTTCATGGAGTTACAAATTAGAGACCTGGGTTGCAAAGGAAGGGGAACGAAAGAAAAGTTTTCATTTTCTGTCAATTAATCTATTTATTCATGACTGCTTATTTTTTTTGGTGTTATTGATTTAAAGAATGAATTCAATATTTATTTGTTTTATACATTTACGATATAAAGTGATTTGGGGCAGTTTACGCTTTTTAAACCTTGAAGGGTTTAAAAAAAAACCGTAAACTGTTTCAAACCACTTTACATGGTACAAAATTAATAAATATAGAATTCATTGCTTATAATTTAATTTTTTTGCTCTTCTTTGTAGATAAAAACGGTCATTTTACCTTTAAAATGACGTAAAATTGTACAAAATTCAAACGTAACGTCAGGCGTATTGAAACGTTTTCGACGTTAGTCTTACTATAACGCAACAAACATTTTTTATACGATATAAAATAATTTTTAAGCCAACCAGACAGCGCGTTAGAACCAGAATTCAATTATATGAACATGCATGTTTTACATCTTACTCCTTATTTCATGCCTTATACAATATATCTAATGCTTATGTACACAGAATGTTGATACCAGGTTTATCACCTTTAGTTAGCAATATGTTCAAATTTTGATTTTAAATTCCATAATTAAAGAGGCTTAACAAACCAACGTGTTCACACATATCTAAATGGTTCTAAATAAGATATAGTCTAGAACATTTTTTTTCTGAGTTAAACATATGTAGTTTCTGGGAAAAAAAATATTTTCAGTTATGATTTTCTACTGATTAATTTTTTTCTATCAATCAAATGAGTTATCGACAGTATAGTCCAAACAATATGATTAGAGAGGGGATATTGTATCCATGGCGTTGTCTTTTTGACGTCATGCAGAGAAAAAGCAATCCGCATCGCAGAACAATTTGATTAAATCAAAGTAAAACGGAGCGTCGTACCACAGTCACAAAAAGTTATTGTTTCTTTAGCATATATTCAATAATCGCCTTTCTTTTAAAACGAATTGAAGTGACTAGAAATCAATATACGTTTAATTAATTAAGTTATGGGCATTTTTGTAATCTCAGGAAATGAACAATAAGGCTTTATTTCTAATCGAATGATCAAAAGAATTGTACCTTGGCATTTTGATGCTAGCCGAAAGCCTGAAATCGTTCGTCCAACTTTGTATAAAATTTTCGTTGGGAATTTATATCTTTAAAAATGGAAGCCCCATGGACAATCATTCTTTTGATGTACGCTAGCCCCGTTGTTGTTGGTCGAAGCAGGGTACTTCAATGGCGGACCAGGATTGAACGAACTTGCCATTTCTTCAGAAATTGCGCCTACAAGGGCCTGCTCTGTGATCGGAAATATAGACACCTTATTACAGTGTTTTGCAGGGTGTATGAAGAGGTTTCGACGTTTCTACATGTTCGGCAGAAATTCAAAGACTCTCACGTGCTTCTGTTGTAAGGACCCTCCTCAATTGCCACTTTCGGGAACCGTATTTAATACTTACATAGCACGTCAGTACACTTTTTTGTTTGCTAAATGAAACATTTTTTGTTGAATGTTTCGTTGTTTTCTAAATCACATTCAAATGATTTTTCTCGGTGTTCAAAATGACATTGGAATATTATATACTAGTACTTACCTAATTTTCAGATTCGATCACAAAAATCTTTTATCGTTAAACAGTACAATTTATGTAATTAATTGTTACCACAATTCTCATTTTGCTGCGGTGCTTTGGCTGCATAATTTCAAACACAGAAAAAAGTGTTTTCAGAGGCATGACTTGTGTATTTGTGATTTTTCAGCTCCATGTCCATTAAGTTATTCCGAATACACTTACGGGTATTTGAATATTTGCCTCCGTTTTGTCTCGAATTTGATGACGTATCCAATGGCATCATCCGTTTGTCAGCAAGATGGCGGGGATCTTGTTAGATTGGATTCACAGAGAAAGTTCGACATTTTTCAAGAGTTTGTAGGTGAGTCTTAATGAGGGAGCACCGCTATATGGAACGTCTTCTATATTTCTGCTAGAAACAATCTATATTTCAGTAGCTTTAAATGCAGTTTTAGAAATATTCATATATAGCTTCATATATAGCTTCAACTATTATTAATAGGTATGTCACTCAATCATGTACCTGACTATTATTAATAGGTCAGTCACTCAGTGATGTACCTGACTATTATTAATAGGTCAGTCACTCAATGATGTACCTGACTATGTACCTGACTATTATTAATAGGCCAGTCACTCAATGATGTACCAGACTATTATTAATAGGTCAGTCACTCAATGATGTACCTGACTATTATTAATAGGTATGTCACTCAATGATGTACCTGACTATTATTAATAGGTCAGTCACTCAATGATGTACCTGACTATTATTAATAGGTATGACACTCAATAATGAACCTGGCTATTATTAATAGGTATGTCACTCAATGATGTACCTGACTATTATTGATAGGTATGTCACTCAATGATGTACCTGACTAGTATTAATAGGTATGACACTCAATGATGAACCTGGCTATTATTAATAGGTATGTCACTCAATGATGTACCTGACTAGTATTAATAGGTATGTCACTCAATGATGTACCTGACTAGTATTAATAGGTATGCCACTCAATGATGTACCTGACTATAATTAACAGGTATGCCACTCAATCATGTACCAGACTATTATAAATAGGTATGTCACTCAATGATGTACCTGACTATAATTAATAGGTATGTCACTCAATGATGTACCTGACTATGTACCTAACTATTATTAATAGGTATGTCACTCAATGATGTACCTGACTATTATTAATAGGTATGTCACTCAGTGATGTACCTGACTATTATTAATAGGTCAGTCACTCAATGATGTACCTGACTATGTACCTGACTATTATTAATAGGTCAGTCACTCAATGATGTACCAGACTATTATTAATAGGTCAGTCACTCAATGATGTACCTGACTATAATTAATAGGTATGTCACTCAATGATGTACCTGACTATTATTAATAGGTATGTCACTCAATGATGTACCTGACTATTATTAATAGGTATGTCACTCAATGATGTACCTGACTAGTATTAATAGGTATGTCACTCAATGATGTACCTGACTAGTATAAATAGGTATGCCACTCAATCATGTACCAGACTATTATAAATAGGTATGTCACTCAATGATGTACCTGACTATGTACCAGACTATTATAAATAGGTTTGTCACTCAATGATGTACCTGACTAGTATTAATAGGTATGCCACTCAATCATGTACCTGACTATTATTGATAGGTATGTCACTCAATGTTGACCTGACTTTTATTAATAGGTCAGTCACTCAATGAGGTTCCTGATTATTATTAACAGGTCAGTCACTCATTGATATACCTGACTATTATTAATAGATCTGTCCCTCAATGATGTATCTGACTAATATTTAATAGTTCAGTCACTCAATGATGTACCTGACTATTAATAATAGGTCAGTCACTCAGTGATGGACCTGACTATTATTAATAGGTCAGTCACTCAATGATGTACCTGACTATTATTAATATGTATGTCACTTAATGATGTACCTGACTATTATTAATAGGTATGTCACTCAATGATGTACCTGACTATGTACCTGACTATTATTAATAGGTCAGTCACTCAATGATGTACCTGACTATTATAAATAGGTATGTCACTCAATGATGAACCTGACTATTATTAATAGGTATGTCACTCAATGATGTACCTGACTATTATTAATAGGCCTGTCATCAATGATGTACCTGACTATTATTAATAGGTATGTCACTTAGTGACGTACCTGACTATTATTAATAGGTCAGTCACTCAGTGATGTACCTGACTATTATTAATAGGTCTGTCACTCAATGATGTACCTGACTATGTACCTGACTATTATTAATAGGTCAGTCACTCAATGATGTACCTGACTATTATTAATAGGTATGTCACTCAATGATGTACCTGACTATTATTTATAGGTATGTCACTCAATGATGTACCTGACTATTATTGATAGGTCTGTCACTCAATGACGTACCTGACTATTATGAATAGATCAGTCACTCAATTATGTACCTGACTATTATTAATAGGTATGTCACTCAATGATGTACCTGACTATTATTTATAGGTATGTCACTCAATGATGTACCTGACTATTATTAATAGGTATGTCACTCAATGATGAACCTGACTATTAATAATAGGTATGTCACTCAATGATGTACCTGATTATTATTAATAGGTCAGTCACTCAATGATGTACCTGACTATTATTGATAGGTCTGTCACTCAATGACGTACCTGACTATTATTAATAGATCAGTCACTCAATTATGTACCTGACTATTATTAATAGGTATGTCACTCAATGATGTACCTGACTATTATTTATAGGTATGTCACTCAATGATGTACCTGACTATTAATAATAGGTATGTCACTCAATGATGAACCTGACTATTAATAATAGGTATGTCACTCAATGATGTACCTGATTATTATTAATAGGTATGTCACTCAATGATGTACCTGACTATTATTTATAGGTATGTCACTCAATGATGTACCTGACTATTATTAATAGGTATGTCACTCAATGATGAACCTGACTATTAATAATAGGTATGTCACTCAATGATGTACCTGATTATTATTAATAGGTCAGTCACTCAATGATGTACCAGACTATTATAAATAGGCCTGTCACTCAATTTCTATAAAACGAGTGCCACGTACTTCTATGGCGAGTTAAAGTTTAACATATTGATAAAAAACAACATATCTTTTTCTTTTATTTATGTATGTATCAGATGCTCTTATAGATTGTATTAAGAGTTTGTTATTTCATTTTAAGCGGCATATATAACTTTACCTTTCGCATAATATGCACTATATAAGAAATGTTCAATTTTTTATCATATACGAAGGTGTGTAGATGAAAAAAAAATTTTTGGCTTTCATTTTATGTCCGATGTTACTTTATTATCCCCTCGTGCAACATTTTACGAAAGGGATATCGTTTCTCTGGAAACCCCTGCATATGCATATTAATCAAACATCGCACACTTACATAAGCATGATTAATGGACAAACCCTGTTCATTTTCAAGTAATTCTCTTAAATATTTATTAAGATATCGTTAGTTATATCACTTCAGACATTTCAGTTAACATTCAGTGGACAGAATAGCAGAGAGAGGTTTAAAGAAGATGACTTTTTGGTCTCTCCAATTACATGTTTTTCTTAAATAATGCATCTCCCACATTTTTTTTTTTATTTTGCGAGGGGATGCTCCGCTCTTTTTGTTGTTTTAGATATGAGTTTTTAGCTGCTTGCTAAATTCTTTTTAAGGAATATCATATTTGTTGAATAAAATGATTTATTGTGACAAAAAACCAGATACAATATATGCTAACAAATATGCAACCATATATAGCAAATATGCTAACAAATACTTTAAAAATATCGATTCTTATTTTTTTTTTACTTTTTACATTTTTAGCTCACCTGAGCTGAAAGCTCAAGTGAGCTATTCTGATCACATTTTGTCCGTCCGTCTGTCTGTCCGTCTGTAAAATTTTTACATTTTGAACTTCTTCTCTAAAACCGCTTATCCAATTTCAACCAAATTTGGCACAAAGCATCCTTATGGGAGGGCAAATATAAATTGCAGAAATAAAAGTCCGATCTGTATTCAAAGCGGAGAAAACCTTGAAACTGTCGAAAAAGGGGGTGCATTTTTAAAAATCTTCTTCTCAAGAACTACCGACTTCAATTCAACGTAGTTTAGCATAAATTATCCTTATGGGAAGGAAAATATAAATTGCAAAAATTAAGTGCTAATTCTGTTTCAAATCTGAGTTATTACGAAAATAATAATAAAGGAAAGGCGTGTTTCAATCAGTTTAAAAGCTTCGGGCTCGGCATACAGAAAAATGGGTAGGCAATACTTGGCCTGAGCAAAACAAAAGATTGGCAGGTATTAATCTGCCAATCTCATTAAAATTTTGGGATATTTGATGGACCAGTATATTTGTATTCGCTGTAAATATTGCTGCAAAATAATGCGTATTTGGAATTGACGATTGCCGATCTGCCCCGGCTTTTATTTTGCCACGGCCCGGGTTTGCATACCCATTTTACCAAGACTCGTATTTCATACTTCTAAAACCAGGTTCTTTGTTTAAAGCAGCCAAGACATTATACGGAAAAGGGTCGATCTGACTATGATGAATTTGCTTGCTATGCAACCGTTCACGTATGAAGGGAAATTTTTGAAACATGCAAAATATATTGGTGCCGAATTTGTGAAGTAAATTAAGGCTAAATATTTCAATGCGTTGACAGTTTTCACACATGACGTTGGTGTTAGCTTGTTCTGATTTTCGTTTCGTTTTCATTATAATGCTTTGTAACCTGGGAACTATCGTCTGTATTTCGTGATTTTTACGTATCAATTCAAACAGAGACTTCGGTAAATAAAACACTTAACTGTTAACCTGCGCAAATTAAGCACAATCTGATGTAGGGATACTGAAATACAATTCATTCTATCGGTAATTCGGCATTATCTTTTGCGTAATGGTAGATTAATGCAATAGGTTTTGTTGAGATGCTCGGCATTTTCTCGAGTTTATTCAGTTTAAATAGAGTTTGATATCGCTGACGGAAATATGTAGGTATATAGATGTATATATATGATTCATTTCGAAAAAATAAATTGTGTTCTTTATTTGTTATACATGTAGTGCATGTTTCTTGTGTTTAATTATTTACAATTTCTATTTACTAACCATATTTGAGTGTTAAGCTTGTGAGTTAAGAGATTTGCTCACAATTCTATGTTTGTACACAGATCTTAAAAGCTAAAGATTAAAAAAGTAAAAATTATCTTCCAGAAACCAACTTATTGAATTGTAAACTTTTTAGCTCACCTGAGGGTGGGGCCACAATGGGGGGTCGAAATTTAACAAATGAATATATAGAGTAAATCTTTAAAAATCTTCTTCTCAGAAACCAGCCAGGAAAACTGAAACTTGTGTGGAAGCATCGTCAGGTAGTGTAGATTCAAATTTGTGAAAACATGACCCCTGGAGGAAGGTTTGGGCCACAATGGGAGGTCGATGTTTTACACAGGAATAAACAGAGTAAATCTTTAAAAATCTTCTTCTCAGAAACTAATCAGCCAGGAAAGCTGAAACTTGTGTGGAAGCATTCTCAGGTAGTGTAGATTCAAAGTTGTGAAAATAATGATCCCCAGGTGTAGGGCGGGACCACAATGGGGGGGTCAAAGTTTAACAAAGGAATATATTGGGTAAATCTTTAAAATCTTCTCAGAAACTAATCAGCCATTCTTTATAATTGTTAAGACTTTGGCCCCAGGACAATTTTTTGGCCTCACGAGAAGGTTCAGAGTTTATGTACGTTTATATTCCATATATAAACTATTGTTAGGGATCTTTTTGAGAACTGTAATACTCAACATATGATATGGCTATAAAATCATCCTGTTAGAAAAGGGACTAATGATTATAAACATAAGAATATCCAGGGGAAAATGGATTTTATTTATACAGGATCTACATGTATTATTGTACATTGTCCAGATAGTTTGTATTATGACTCCATTGAGCTGATTTTATCATACCTATTGTTCCTCAGGTGAGCGATGTGGCCCATGGGTCTCTTGTTTAAACTTAAACTAAAGGGAATAAGCTGTAAATAATTTATTAATCGTTTGCAGCTAACTCAACAAATGCGACCGTGGCAGTATGGGTGCAAGGGATCTGGGACAACTCTACCTGGTTTTATCATGACGGAACTCCTCTGGAATTTACGTGCATAATAGGTGAAAGCAATGACACAAGCGAGGCGAGGATGGTAGCAAAGAGTGGAAACCATTCGGGATGTTTCGGTGCACAGTATGGGATGCTGAATATGTTTGTTTGTGAAATTTTAGGGTCTTCAGTGGATTTTAGATTTTAAAGCTTTATTCTTTCGAGTATATACTCTTTATCCACTGCAAAATAAACCCCTGTTATTAGTCCAATACCGGTTTTCACCGGAGGGGACTATTATAGCTTTCCTCTACGTCCTTCAGTCAGTCCGTCTGTAAGTCCGTCCGTCCGTCCATCTGTCTGTCCGTCTTTCCTTCCGTCTGTCTGTCCCACTTCAGTTTTCCACACTTTTTTGCTTTATGCGTTAGAGGAATATGAAATTTGCTGAACAACTTCAAAATGTCAAACTACAGATCAAGTTTACACTTTTGTAGCGTCTGGTTGACATATTTTCGAGAAAATAAATTTTTTATATTCCAATTTTTTAATATTCAGGTTTGATATTCTGCATAACAGTGCATTGTTTTCACAATTTCCACAAACGGTAGGGGACATGTATTGCCTATGCAATACTCTCAGAATGCTTGTTAGTCCCCTACCGGTTTTCATTTGATTGTGAGTTACGTTTAAATTTTGTACAAATTAACATATTTTAACTAATTAATGGGCCTTATTATCTTATTTTAATAGTAGAAAAATAAATTATAAGGAATAAATTCAATTTCTACCTATGTTATATATATACGAGTATAACATAACTTGGAACAGTTTACGCTTTTTTAGAGCACCTGAGCCAAAGGCTTAAGTGATCTTTTCTGATCACAATTTGTCCGTTGTCTGTCGTCGTTGGCGTCGTCGTCGTTGTCGTCGTCGTTGTTGTAAACTTTTCACATTTTCATCTTCTCCTCAAGAACCACTGGGTCAATTTCAACCAAACTTGCCATAAAGTATCCTTAGGTGACGGGGATTCAGGTTTGTTCAAATGAAGAGCCACGCCCTCTTTCAAGTGGAGATAATTAGGAATAAGTGAAAAAGTAATGGTGTATTTTAAAAATCTTCTTCTCTAGAACCAATTGGCCAGAAAAGCTGTAGTTTGCGTGGGAGCATCCTCAGGTGGTGTAAATTCAAGTTTGTTCAAATCATGATCCCTGGGGATACTGTGGGGCCACAATTGGGGGTCGAATTTTTACATAGGAATATATAGAAAAATATCTTTAAAAAGTTTCTTCTCTAGAACCAATTGGCCAGAAAAGCTGTAACTTGCGTAGAAGCATCCTCAGGTGGTGTAGATTCAAGTTTGTTTAAATCATGATCCCCGGGGGTACGGTGGGGCCACAATTGGGGGTCGAATTTTTTACATAAGAATATTTAGAAAAATATTTAAAAAAATCTTCTCTCTAGAACCAATTGGCCGGAAAAGCTTTAACTTGCATGAAAGAGTACTCAGGTAGTGTAGATTCAAGTTTGTTCAAATCATGATCCCCGGGGGTACGGTGGGGCCACAATTGGGGGTCGAAATTTTTGCATAGGAATATATAGAAACATATTTTTAAAAATCGTCTTCTCAAGAACCAGATGGCCGGAAAAGCTGTAGTTTGCGTGGAAGTATCCTCAGATAGTGTAGATTAAAGTTTGTTCAAATCATGTTCCCCAGGGGTATAGTGGGGCCACAATTGGGGGTCGAATTTTTTGCATAGGAATATATAGAAAAATATCTTTAAAAATTTTCTTCTCAAGAACCATCTTGCCAGAAAAGTTGTAACTTCGAGGAAGCATCCTCAGGTAGTGTAGATTCAGGTTTGTTCAAATCATGATCCCCGGGGGTACGGTGGGGCCACAATTGGGGGGTCAAGTTTTTACATAGGAAAGTAAAGAGAAATATCTTAGTTTTAAAATCAGTTGAGCAGAAAATCTGTTACTTGAGTGAAAGCATTCTCTGGTAGTGTTATATATATATAGAGAAATATCTTTAAAAATCAAATAAAAAAGGATGAAACTATAAGTGGGAGGGGGGGGGGGGTCATATTTTTACATTGGAAATAAATTTGATCATTCTCAAAAATATTTAGTATATAGTATTACTAGTATGCATTCATATTGACATTTGTTGATTCTCAGTTGTTTAGACTGTGGTCCTGGATAATTGTTGTGCCACATATAAGGTTCAAAGTTTGATGTAGGTTTATATTTAGCTGATTTTATTATGTCAGGTGTTGCTCAGGTGAGCGATGTGGCCCATGGGCCTCTTGTTATAAACCGCTTAGCGGTTTATAAAGCGAAAACTGCCCCAAGATATGTTTTATCGTATAACATAGGTAGAAATTAAATTCATTCCTTAAATATCATGAACTATTTGTAGATAAACTTGACGAGGCAAAAGAACTAGAAGACATTAACGCTACCACTACTTTATTGCCGAGTGCATTCTTATATTTCTAATAACAAATATATGTAGTATTTGTTAAGAAATAAGGTATTCTTTTTGGTTGTATATCGGGATATAAATACGGGAAATTTAAAAACAAAGCGATTGAAAGTTGAGTTAAAGTTTACTGAGGGTTTTCAGGGGAAACTCTAACGCAGAATTTCAAGAGCATAATGGTTTTCTTTCGACATTATAGATGAAATTTAAAGCAATTTTAACATCTTAGTTTTTTTTTTACGGAACAAAACAAACAGAGAATCACAAAGTGTTAAATTTGACCGTGATCCGTGCAAGGACTAAACATGACAGGTCTGAGATATTGTGCTTGCGATTTCAATCAAGGCTTGTATACGTTAGAAATGAATTTTAACTGAATTAATTCTTTGACAAATTGTGATTCTAATTTCCAAGAACGCCTCTTTACGAATCATTTATCCCCAGTAATAAATGTTACATTTTTAAAGAAAATGAATAAATAAAACTTCGTAGAACAAAATATAGATACGTTTACTTTTTATGTCTAAATTAATTTTTATTACAATATATAATATAATAGGTGTGTTTCAGCAGAAGTTGAGCACATTGAAAAAGTAGAGACCTAGATTATTCATGCGCTACTTTGACCTCTTGACCCATAATGTTGCTATGCAGGAATAACAGCAGATTGCGCAAACAGTGTTATATAAGGGAAAACATTTACAAGTGTAAATATTAAAAATTATCAAAATCTTATAATACCATACAAGACATTTGAGTATTCATATTACTTTTGATCAATTACAAATTTTATTTTTTCTTGTATTAAATAAAAGTACCCAAATAAAACGAAAGTGTTTGATTTTTTTATTCATTTGTACAAAATTCAATGTACAAGGAAAGATAACCCTTCCTAACTATACCATGATTTCTGTACCTTACTTTTGGCGTACTATGACGCCATAATAGTGTGACATCAAATACTTTTCCTTACGTTATAGATCATAAAATAACTCAGAGTTTTATACGATACATTTGCTTTTTCTCCCAACTCCCTAAAGCCCATTTCACAATTGGCGCACGACCACTTTTACACCACATTGCGATCAAAGTGTTTCAGCTTCGTACGAGCTCTCGCATACGGTGCACGAGCTCTCGCAATCGTTGCATACGTTTTACTGGTCGCATCAAGTCTCATCTGAATAGTGGACATGCACACTATTCAGACGCGACCGAATGCGATCCAAATTATCGCAGTGCAACGCACGAACATTAGTACGAACGTTTAACAACGTTTTGTGTACTCGCAAGAGTGATACACGATTAATAAAGATCGTAAGATAAATTGCTGGTGTTTATGCGTCTGTTTTGCGACCGTGAGACTGTTGCTCAACGTGTCTAATGCAATCTTGCAACGTTTTACTATCATTGCACGACTTATCAGCCTCAATATGCCATGCTTTGCTACTAGTATATAACCCTGTATAAGTATCTCTTTTTCAGAACACAATATACAATATACATTTATTGCATGATGGTGAGGGAAATACATATATGAAGATTTATTCCCTCAAGAAAAATGATATTTCCCGAGAGCTTCGTCCAAGAGAAATTTGTTTTTTTGTGGGGAATATATCTTCATATTCCCTGAACATTAATGCAATACATGTTTTATTAGATTTCAACTTAATAGACTTAAATTCCATAATTGTTAGAAAAAACATACATGTCATCACACTTTTTGAGATGCCAGATAAACATAAACTAAAGCATATTTTTGCATTAGAAAACTATATATATATATTTTTTGTTAAAAGTAAAATTTTGTAGGCAGAAATTTGTTTATCTTATTTAATTTTATTGTCAACTAATCAGAAAACTAAAACTACAAAAATGTTTTAAAATTACTCGTTGGGATAAGAAAAACTATAGCATTCAGAAATACAACTGAGAGAGAAAAGGTTAGAAAAAGAGTTATTTCCCCTTAGCATACATAAAATGTATAAAAGAAATTGGAAATTTAGGATAAAATTATCCAGTTTCCCTGATTTAACCATACATCATTTATTCTTGATAAATTTAAGCTGCAAAATATCTTGAACTTAACAGTATTCTAAACAAATTTATTGTGATTATATTCACATAAAATGAATAAAACTATCTTGCACAAATTTTAAAGAATTCAATGTTTTACAAAAAACGATGACATTACAGAACACTGGATCTACTTTAACGTCGTGATCGTTTGACTTCCCATGTAACTGTCTCACTTTTCCTTCATATATCATATAAAGTTAAGTTGGTTCTGTGATATAAAGATATAATTTTTGATTTAATCATATTTGTCTACATCGTATGCTCATATCGGCTTTTTCATTCCTATATGACATCGCCCTGTCACGTGACTTTCTAGACCAATCAGATGTAATAGAATAATCACATTGAGGTATTATAATAAATGCTGAGCACTGCATATCTGTATCTTTTTGGGCCACATCTTTTCTCGCTTTCCACTATGTCTAGTGAATATGGACGGTGTATATACCCCCTCTGACTCTCACGATCATCCATACCATGGAACGCATAATCGCACGTCCAATCATATTGGCACACGTTCAATCGTCCGATCACCTTGTCTCTCGCGCGTTCCTATCGTATTGTCTTTGAACAGTTGCTTTCATTGGACAAGAGTCGCATACAGACGCAAGATATATCGCAAGATTCAATGCGTTTACATCGCACAACGCTGGCTTAGATCGTGCGAAATTCGTACGAATACTTTTTTCGTATGCGATTATTTCGGCAACAATTAACGATTCATATCTAATTTTTTCGGTCGCACGAATAATTGGTCGCTTCTGCTCGTGCGCCAGTTGTGAAAGGGGCTTAAAATTTGTGCATTTAAAACATGTATTATTTAACAATTTAAAGAAATTACTGTTTTATTATACTATTCATTTTGTAAACAAATCTATGCGAGTTAATAAAAATAAATAATACATTACAGTCTGACGTTTTTAATAAGCAATATCTAAATGTCAAGATCAACTTCAAGGGATCTGCAGATATAAGTAAAAAGCAACGATCATTTTGTGAACATGACATTATGAAAAGCAACTGCTCTGCTGGCATATTTTCCAATCAAGGAATCTGCCAGCAGAGCAATTGCTATTCAATACGCCATGTTCACTAAATAAAGTTGTTTATTTCTTAATCAAATGCTGTTAAAGTTACACAAACATGCAATAGAAAATAAGGTCAAGTAAGCAATATCTCTAATTACATGTGTTTAAAGATTTGTTACCCCGTCTTTGCTTGTCTATTAGGCAAAGAAAGCACAACAAAGTTGATATTCCATTGTGTGATACAGCTGCAGTGACTGATAAAATTGTTGGTGACCCTCAGAGGGTATTAACCAAGTGTTAGTTTTAAGTATGGTTGATAATGAAATGTATCAGTTTGCCGTGTTTAAATCCACCTGTTACATTCATTTATTTCCATTTTATTGAGTTTTGTTCACATATGACATACATAAAACTTATAAAGGCGATGTTTACTGAACTAAGTCTCTCTGTACCAAACACGAACTGTCGGTGACCTTACAACCAAAATATTTAGGTCATATTAACCTCTTTATATAGTCTTATGAATTAAAATAATAAAAAGCATTTTTTTAACAAATGAAACTATAGGTAAACCTTTTTGTTCCTTTTTTAATTGATTCTGCATGTGTTACATGTTGTGGCTATAAGTACTACAAGAATGATATAATTAAAAAATACAACAGATACATTAAAACTCTGATTAATATAATTGATGTAAATATTATTTGCCTATATACGTCAACAGTTTTTATAAAACATGGCTTCTTTTTTATTCTGATTGTTATCTTCCACGATAGGACCACGTTCACTTCCTAATATATCCATTTCCATTGTTGCCATTCCCATATCCATTATTGCCATTTCCAATATACTCTTTCCCATTGTTGCCATTTCCATTATTGCCATTTCCGTTATTCCCATACCCATTATTGCCATTCCCATTATTCCCATACCCATTATTGCCTTTCCCATTATTCCCATACCCATTTTTGCCATTCCCGTTATTCCCATACCCATTGCTGCCATTCCCATTATACCCATACCCATTATTGCCATTTCCATTATTCCTATACCCGTTATTGCCATTCCCGTCATTCCCATTCCCATTGTTGCCATTTCCATTATAGCCATTCCAGTTATTGCCATTTCCATTATAGCCATTCCACTTATTGCCATTCCCGTTATTGCCATACCCATTATTGCCATTCCCGTTATTCTCATACCCATTATTGCCATTTCCATTATAGCCGTTCCACTTATTGCCATAACCATTATTGCCATTTCCGTTATTGCCATTTTCATTCCTGCCATTCCCGTTATTGTCATACCCATTATTGCCATTCCCATTATAACCATTACCATTATTGCCATTTCCGTTATTTTCATAACCATTATTGCTAGCCCCGTTATTGCCATTTCCATTATTGCCATTCCCGTTATTTTCATAACCAGTATTGCCATCCCTGTTATTGCCATTTCCATTATTGCCATTCCCGTTATTGTCATACCCATTATTGCTATTCCCATTATATCCATTCCCATTATTGCCATTTCCGTTATTTTCATACCCATTATTGCCATTACCGTTATTGTCATACCCATTATTGCCATTCCCATTATATCCATTCCAATTATTGCCATTTCCGTTATTTTCATACCCATTATTGCCCCCATTATTGCCATACCAATTATTGCCATTTCTATTATTCTCATACCCATTATTGCCATACCCATTATTGCCATTTCCATTATTCTCATACCCATTATTCCCGTCCCCATTGTTGCCATTCCCGTTATAGCCATTTCCGTTATTCTCATACCCAGTATTGCCATTTTCATTGTTGCCATTACCGTTATTCTCATACTCATTATTGCCATTCCCATTATTTTCATATCCATTATTCCCATCTCCATTGTTGCCATTTCCGTTATTCCCATTATTGCCATTTCCATTATTCTCATACCCATCGTTCCCATAGCCATTATTGCCATTTCCATTATTCTCATACCCATTGTACCCATCCCCATTATGGCCATTCCCGTTATATCCATTCCCGTTATATCCATTCCCGTTATATCCATTCCAAGAACCATCACTGCCGTTATCGTTTTCCCCATTGTCTTCGCTTCTATCATCGTTATCTCCATTGTCTACACTACCTATTTCATCATCTCCATTATCTTCACTATAATTGTCATCTTCATCACTTTTGTATTCGCCATCAGCATTTTCTTTACTATTACCGTTGTATTCTCTTGTATAATAGTCTTCAGTTTTGTCTTCCCCATTACCTTCACTAGCATTTCCTTCATCTCCATTGCATACACTATCACTTTCGTCATCTCCATTACCTTTACTTCTGTCAACGTCATCACTATAATCGTCATCTTCATCACTTTTGTATTCGCCATCAGCATTTTCTTTACTATAAACATTGTATTCTTTTGTATAATCTTCTTCAGTATTTCCATCACCATTATCATCACTAGCATTTCCTTCATCTCCATTTCCTCCATTACTTTTTTCATCATCTCCGTTATCTTCACTTCTGTCATCGTCATCTTCATAATCTTCACTTTCATATTCCCCATCACTATTTTCTTCAGAATAATCATTATCCTCACTTGTATAATCGTCATCTTTATCATCTTCATCACCATTATCTTTACTTCCTTTATCGTCATCACCATTGTCGTATACATCGAAGCTAGTTGAGTTATTTTCACCATATCCTTTTTCTTCTGATTTGCTATATTCTAAGAAAACAAAAAAAAAAAAAAATCAATAATCATTGCGTGCTACATGTTTTCATATGTGAATAATTGTATTCATTAAACAGAGTGATTTATTTTTTGAATAAGTTTAAAAATGATTTTTGTAGACAATTCTTAAGGGATCTTTACAAAATACTATGATATGAATAATAAGCCAAGATGTGGCATTGTCAACATTTTTTTTTTAAAACAAGAAATGGGTATTGAGGTCAAAATCCAGTAAATGGTTCATTCTAACTGTCTTTTTGGTACGCCGGCGTTCAAGGGTCAGATGAAAAAAAAATTGTTAGGGCGAATTGGGATTTGTTTAGACGAATTAGTTATTCGTTCGGACAACACAGTTATTTTTTGAATAAGTTACAATTTGTTATGGACATGTAAGTTTTTTTTTCCAGTGGAATTAAGATCGGACAAATTTTCTATTTGTTTGAACAAATAAGGTATTTCTTCAGACGAATAAGTTTTTTTTTTTCGGACAAATTGGCTATTCGCTCGGACGAATTACGATTTGTGCCGACAAATAAGTTATATGTTCGGACGTTTTGTTCGAATTAGATATTTGTTTGGTCGGATAAGTTATCTGTTTATAAAACAGTATTTTTGATAAGTAATTCACAAGACTATCTGATCTGGCATAATGAAGATAATGAAGGGTGAGAGATCAAGCTATCACTGTTTTGGAATGACATTTTTCCTTCAAATGATTACATCTTGCTGTTATACATTTACAAGTCACTGATATTTCAAGGGTATTGGAACAAACAATTATATATATATATACACAAATATAGATATCGACGAAAAGAAATTATTTTAGAAAACAACTATTGTGACCATTTATCGTACAAAATATGAGTAAGTTTCAAAACAGGACAGATATTCATTATTTCTGGCTTTTGTCCTTTGTTGCAGATTTCTATGAAAATCCAGTGAGCTCATTCTGAACTCTTGAATCTAAATATGATATTCGAAATACATGTATAATCAATCAAAAGTCAAAAGACGACATTTTATATCTTAACTGGCCAATCAAGTTTTACATATGTATTTTCTATCATTGCGACACCAAACCGTCCTAAAAAGTATCCGTAAACTATCTTCCTTACAAAAAAATATCAAATTATCTTTTAATTATATTTTTTGGGAATCTAAGTGATTTTGATCGCCCTTTGTGCATATTCCCCCGATATCTTATAACACGAAGGATATTAGCGTTATGGAACACCTCCGCCCCCCCCCCCCCCCCATTTTCATCAGGACCCCTCCAAAACATAATAAATTAAAAAAGTTTTTGAACTGCACATCAATCGCTCATTACCGCAACTTTATACAACAATAAACTCCAGGTTTAAACGTATTAGGGGCGAACAGTATTATTATGCATCTGGAAGGACACACACAGAGCGAGCAAAATCAAATAAATTCGCAAAAAATATTGTATTTTTACTAATCTAATTACATATTGTAAATATTTTGTGCATACAAAAATATTACACATAAATATTATACGAGTGATGATTTAACATTTATTTGTAGACATATGACATTTATTTGTAGACGAGAGCATGTACAGATGAACTCTAGTTAAGATAGTTTGCTACCGCTTAGGTACACGTGTTCAGATTTATGATACTATTGGTTTATTCACTGACAAATATAAAGTATATATATTAAGTCTTTACTTTTGCATATTGAATTTCTTATTTCAAATCCGAATCTTAAACGAGCCGTCAGGGCTTTCACGTTTCCTTCATATTTTATTGAAGACTTGAGCTTTATCTGAAGGATCCTTTCATTTTATAACATTTAGAAGAAACATTTTATGTTATTGATGTTTGCATATTCATTTAAAAAAAATACATATTTCAGGTAGTCATATAACATTAAACGCCTGTAACTATGGCGAGGTCAATATCAATGTTTTATTTCAAAATTACAGGATCACATGTTGTCCTTACTGAAGTTTTACTAAATTACTAATTTGTATAATGTAACATGTCGCAATATTTTCGACATTTTCCATATGATTTTTAAGTATTAGTTTATTCAAAAAGTGTATTCTCTTCTGCAGCAACTTCTTGCATCGATTAAATCAAGGTAACCATCAAAAACAGGTATAAATTAGATCAGCGCACTAATACATGTGCTATTTTAATCAACTCTCCTATGCACTTACTCAGGCAAACTGAAAGTGAAACAGTGTTTGGACCTAAGCACAAATCTATACCGCTGAAAACACTTAGTTCCTGAAAATAATCGATATAGTCAGATGCAATGTATTCTGAAGCATTGTTTTTCAAGAAAAACCTATTTATTAATACCATGAAAATAGTAAGATTTTAAATGGTACTAACAGTTTAGATATTTTTTGAAGTCGTACGTATTCATACGCTAGACTTCAATGTACTATAGTCTCGTTCAACCAGACGCTCGGCTGTTTCCGTTATTATCGGACAAAACAGAGAGTCTCTCTTGCTTGTCGGAGATAAACGGAGACAGTCGAGCGTTTGGTTGAATAAAACTACAGTTCAATCTTGCCTGGATCCATGCAATATCTCAGAATTATTTCGATTACTGATGCTACTTGCCATGCAAAATCATATATCGTTGATTTTAAAATAAATGATAATCGATAAAATCAACTCCCGTCAGTACTTCAGTACTTTGATTTGTCTATTTATTCAAAACGTTTAAATGTGCTGTAACTTCATTTTTCTGCATTATCCACGCAAATGCTGCATTGGGTCAACTTCTGAAATATGCTGAATGTTAAAAAGAAACTTTAATATTTAAAAAAAATAATCGACATTTTGGCCCGGGCTGTAAAGGCAAATGTTTAAGAGGGCCCACAGCGACTTAAGTAAATCACAGACTGCACGAAATTATCATGTGATGTGAGACTCAAATTCCAATAGGAAATGATTTGGCCGTTTCTTTTTAGCAAGAATAATTTAGGAATAATTTAGGAAATTTTACTTCCTTTTTCAATCACTTTATTATTTTTTTTAAATAAATAAAGTAATTTTTATATTTAGTATTTTTATTTTTTATATTTTATAATTCTTAATATATCTGATATTTTTTTCACTGCAGAAAATAATTGCATAACCTGATGAAGTGTGTGATATATTTTTTATGCAATGTCGCTGAATATTTACATATCCCGAATACTTACATCCTCCCCCTCTTAAATTGCATCGATTGATTTGAGTGATATTTACACATAACACAGAAGACTAAATCACCAAATCTGGTGCGTATGAATACATCCAGTCTCCCTTTAATATTTCTCGGAAAACGTGACTGACTCTCTTTGCGACTTCAAACCGGATTACGAACTGATATTATACTTTCACTGATTGATGTTTCATTTGTGTAAATATTTTTTACAGCTAAATGAATTCAATAAATTAATTTCTTAGCAAACCAAAAGTAAATTCATAATGATATAATGAAAAGTAAAAATTTTGTAACTATAATATAAACCACTGTGAACTATTTTTGTCAGCATATTTCGGTCAAATCTAACTCACCGGTAGGCCTAGACATTCCCTCTTCTATGACAAAGCAGAGAAGGAACAACAAAACCACAGCCTTCATCATTATTCTAAAGTCCACTGAGGAATACTAGAAAATAAAAGAACGGAGGTTTATTACAGTTGTGGATATATTCGAATAAACTCGATACGACTTAGCAAGGCTCTTGGCTACTCATACCAAGACCGAGCGCATTCCCGAATTTCCCCGCCCACATGTGAGTTGATTACTTAATATATGAACTGAGCAAGTCACACCCCATTAAATAACTTTCAAATACATGTAGAGAGACAAAGAATGAGAATCATTCCGAACTTAATTACTGATTGTTTTTCTTTAGTTTATTAAATTAAAATCGAAAAAAATCAGTTTTAAAATAACTTTAGACAGATATAAGGAGAAATGAATAAAACATTAATATATGAAAATTTCCACCACATACAAGTAAATGAACACACCAACCGATGTTAAAATTAAAGTAATCATTCAGAATTAAGCTAGATCTAATAAACCCAATTATATTCTGTCTTGTTATTGTGTTTACAACAAAACAATAGATAAAAAAAATATCACAGGATGAATCTCTGCCATTCAGTTAACTGAAAGGTGACTGATAGGTAATTGAAATGTGGCTGAATGGCATAGCTATGCCATTCAGTCACCTTTCCAGACCATTCAGTTATCATTCAGTTGACTGAATGGCAGAGGTTTATCCTGTGTATATAAAAGAATAAAGATAATAAATTTATCACTTACCAACAGAACTGCCACTAATTCTCTTCGTCTCCTGAAATGGACGTGATCTTCTAACAGGAATGAACCATTTATATAAGCTATCAGCGAAGTCTCCACCTCGGTAATACATTAGTGATAAATGTATGTCTAAAAATATGATGCTAATTTGTGATGTATGGTCAATTTAAACATGATGTAGGACGTGAAAAAATGAGAATTAAAAAATTGAAGAAAAAATTTTTATTGTTGCTGAATGATGTAGTTAAAACATTTATTATTCTACTGTGGCAGTTTCAACAGGTTCTGATTAGATTTTAATCTAGATAAAGAAGCATTACTTAAACATTTTTGATAACTTTAAAACCATTGTCTCGTAGCAGCCTGAACGTAAAGTTGACGAACATTTTTAAATTTTAAACTTTTTTAAGGAAATGGATTCAGGTCATCAAACTGCCTAAAAAATTTTCGAGATAATTTTTTAGATGTCCAAAAATGAAAATTATGTAAATAGATCATTGCTGGTAATTTGATAAATTTTTAAAGGTTTTTTTGACCCGGATCGTCATTACACTTTATAGAACGTCAGTTCAATACATTTTTAATACTATTATCCAATATCTTAATTGTTATGCGAACATCCTCTTTTACTTGAATACTACCATCTTATCTTTATTGACACAAGTTGTCCCTTTAGAAGACAAAAAGTAATCTCTTTATTCGATTTTTTCCTCAATTTTCTTTATTTTTCATGTATACATATGTATTTATAACTACTTAAAATCGGAAAATGTTCAATAAGTATTTCAATGTTCACTAGAAAAGGTGGACAACAACTTATTTCAAAGATCCCTCGTATTTATATACATTATCGCAATAACAGGATAATTGTTTATTGATGCCTGCTTTAAAATCAAATGAATTAAAAGAACAACTCTGTATGGTGTATTAAACACCTATTTGATGCATTAAATAAAATATATTTTCAATTAATTAAAAATAAGAAAATGTAATCATGTTAATATCATTGGCAAACTTATTATACTGAACATATGAAATTCAACCAATGTATCTCCGTATGCTAATTTTTTTTAGAAAGTTTTTCAAGAACACTTTAATAATGCTTAAGTGATCTTAAATTCAAGTACACTGTCAGGTTGAAATTATATATGTCACGTTGTTACTAATGATTGGTGAATTAAAAGAAACTTGTTGATTTAATTTAAATTTTTGATCATGAATTCAAAATAAAATGCAATACTTTTAGTGGTCAAAAGCAATTTCAAAACGCAGTTTCCAGTATGCCAATCTTGTTTCTTGACATTTCATGACAACCTTCCATGTAACCTTTAAATCGTAGTGAAATAAGTCTTATTTTAATACAATTAGACCCCCCCCCCCTCAAAAAATTATACAAAACTATCTAAAACACATTTAAGGTAAATGAAATTTTATAGTCAACCTGCAATAACTGTCTGAATAAATCAGTATGAGTGAATACAAATTAATGATCTCCTCATATTTATGAACCACTTATGAGCTCATAAAGCTTATAAAGACGTAAATTTTAACGAATGAACAGATGTAACATTGCGTTCAAGTTACATAATAACATGTGTGTCAAGGACAAGTAGAATGAAACAAACTTTAATTTCTCGTGTTCCAAATATCAGCATATTAAAACTAAGAACTGGTTTTCATTTAATGCATGTGATTAAAAAGTTTCCCCAAAATGCAAACCACAGTTTAAAAAAAATACATAATTGCTTTTTACTCTAAACATGCCGTGTCTTATAGGAATCAATCATTTGTTTAAAAAATATGACTATCTTTACTTAACGAGGCCGAGTACAGATGGAGTACGTATGCATTTCCGCATCTTTGTTTTATTTTTGTGCAGTTGTAAGTGCAAAATTGTAACTTTCTTTTCTTTTCTGTTTTTATATAAAATCAAAATTATATATAACGTTAATAAGTTGAGAAATTGTGACTTTATGATCTTGTTAGGGTACAATGCAATTACAGCAAGTACGCGTCACCGTTTTCAGGTATAAAAAAAAATATGCCTAAGCCAGAAAAAGTGAGTGTGACTCACTCTTATACTCAGTGCAGAAATGTATTTTTTTTTTATAAGAACTTATTGATAGGGCATCCAAAAATATGGTCATTTTAGAAGTAACATTTTGTTAAAAGTATTTTTTGATTTAATATACACCGCAATATGCCTTGAGATTTGTCCTCGTTCACTGTTTACGTTATTTTGCTAAAAATATAAGACGTCTCCTTCCGCACATGTTTACACAAATTTAACGCTGTCATTTTGTTCTGCTCTAGACAGAACAAAGTGACTACATTGCAGATAGTAACCACTGGAAAAATAAAACTGGCCGATGGTCAAGAGAGGTCGTTTATTTCGGGTAGCTGCTAAGACAGTGTATATATCTCCCACAGTCACATGATGTTTTAGCCAAGGAAAATATTACATTTCAGTCAAAGGGAAAACAAAGAATCGGGTAACATCACAGAACACTTATTAAACATTGCATAAAATGGCTGTTGTTCAAATGCTTACCCATAAAACAAAACCTAATTCAAGTGAGGACAATGCAAATTTTTATAATAATATAACTACGGGTATGTAATTTTTTTTTTAAAATATTTAATTAAATGCTTGAAATATATTAATTAATTATAAATTATATCAATAGTTAATATATACACAAAAACATGTTCAAATCAAACTCAATCTTTGTAAACATACACGTAAAAGTGAATTGTCTCTCGCTTGTATATAATATATTTTATATCAATTAATTATAAATTATATCATTAACAAATATATACACAAAAAATGTTCAAATCAAACTCAAGCTTTGTAAACATACACGTAAAAGTGAATTGTTTCTCTCTTGTATATCATATAAAATACATTATTAATTTATATATACACAAAAAACATGTTCAAATCAAACTCAAGCTTTGTAAACTTACACGTAAAAGTGAATTGCCTCTAGCTTGTATCTTGACTTCCAACACTGAAATATTGGTCAGTAATTCAAAATGCACAGTTAAGCCCTTTGATGCAGAAAAAAAAAATAAAATTACCATATCAAATCGTATCAAAGTAATCAATAAAATATTTTTGCAGCATATCTTGCATCACACTGTAGAGCGTCCAGTGTGGCTGGCAGATGAATGGTGCGCGAAGGGGGGGGGGGGTGTTATTATCAGTAATGATGACTGGTGTTCTGCCATTATCATAATGTCATTGCATAACATTTAGTAGATCGAATTAAGCAAACAATCATAATGTTTTGCATTCTTCAGTTTGCCTTGCAAGGTAAGGAAAACAAAATTTCATAGCTATATGTAAATGATGGATACAAAAATTGCATTGCTACATGCTACTTAAAAAAATTAAAGTCTTTATCAAAAGGGAATAATTATTAGCCGAATTAAACTTTTTTTTATGATAAGGTCTGATACACACTTTGATTTCTTTTTCATTTCCAATGTTATTTAGTTTTCTAAATAGTAGATCATCAAATTTTCATGTTTTCTAAATAGCTCATATTAAGGATGACAAAAACAGAAAAAAACTTCATTTGAAAATTTCGTCCGACACATTGATAAGTTTTGTAGTTAATGGATTTGAATGTATAATCGATTCTTAAAGTTGGTATTTTACTTAAATTGAGAGAAAAAAATCTGTCTAATGATATTTTTCTATCTTATACTTTTTTTCATTAAGACTTCTCATTAATGACAATATTGCATAAAACATTTCATAAACGCGTGATTAAATCTTGTTGATCAATTTTTAGTCAAGTTACTTAAACACCAACGCTTCTGATTCTAGAAGAATGATTTGCATAATATTTAGCAAAGGTTTTGAGATTTATGTTGGTGTCCTTCTTTGTTTGACTGTTTTATGCATCGTTTTAAAGATTTTAACCAATGAAATTGTATTCACCATATCACACCAATAACCGTGTCTTAACTCAAGCACCATTAACGCTGGAAACTTACGTTAACTATTTGGAGATCCCTCTATGTTTACATAGCAATAATAATACCTCGTCATCTGAATGTCTAGAAGATGAGATGAATGTGTTCAATAATTGCAATTGTCTTTCCAGGTATCATCCGAAATATTTAGTCCCAAATGAATGAGGATTATGATTTTTTCAGTTTATATTTCCTTTATCCCATTTGATAAAAAAAATTAATTAACGTGATTTTTTAAATTAATAAGAGGTATTTATTTTTAAATAATCAAGATTTATATTTGGTTACATAAGAGGATTTATTGGTGTCTAATTGAGTAAGACAAAACCCCTGTGGGCATTGATAAAGATTTCTTGTTATGGATTATGGAAAATCCGGGCAATAAATATGTCATGTTTCGAATTGCTGAGTTTGACAAATTTGAAGGTATAATAAATAGGTTTGTGTGTAGAAAGGACAATGCACTTTGAAATAGACGAGATTTTTCTTTGACAAACACGTTAAAATTTAAACTAAAAGTAAAAAATTATTTAGAGCGCATTAGTTCAATAAAATAAGCAATTTTTTTTCGCTTTAAAAAAAAGCTGCTGCTGTTATAAAAGCAACAGGTAAGTAAAAAACAGACAAAAAAACACGATAATTCCAAAACAAATTCCAACATACATAAACAGACACAACCTGTAAAGTTAAAGGTAAAACAAAAAAACCTAACAAAATTGCGATGAATTCTAATGACATTTATTTCTTGTTTCTATTTTTTTAAGGAACATCTTTAATACCATTTTTTTTTCTTCTAAAATGCATGTTGTCATGATCTAATCATAAAAAATAGGCCGAGTTTATAAGCTGGCAGCGAAAGCTTCACCTTACTAATATAATTATGACAAATTTTATGTCTAGAAATATCATGTATTACATGTATGCTGCTTTGCCAGGGTTTGACATGCCCTAATACAATTTTGATAGTGACAATTCATCAATTGTAGATTAATTAAGTGTTAATAACTGTTAGCAGAAGTTGTGTGACATCATATAACTTCGTAAGATTGCAACTTCCCTTTAATTGTTCAAACCAGACAACGTTTAAACTAATCAAGTATTACTGAGGATTCAATCAGAGAGCTTCAGTAGTCATGTTTCGAAGGTATATGCCCCTGAAGTCTTTTAAGGTGTTTTACTCATTTTGTTTTTTTTTTTGTAGAGGTGTATCTTGGCATGTCATTTCCCCCGAGCTCTAGCATTGAATTCCATACCGAGGTATCAAGATGGAGCTGGTATTGCAGTAGGCCTGGAGAAACCTACCTATTACCAAGCGATTTTCCAACTGTAATTTTCTTCTGTTGACTTTATACAGCCAGCCAAGACTAAGTTCTTGGCTTGTACGGTTAAACAATTCACAGTGACTGAGGATTGGCCATAATCCCGCTTTTTTGTCATTGCTGTTCTTTGTCACAACGGTTGTCAAATCAATTCAATTTAATGATTGTCTTTAGCGCTTTCACTTCCTATTGGTTAACACAGAATGGAGATGTGGCTTTCTGATTCTATCCTGCCAAAAAGATCTAACCTATGTTATTATATTCTATCATATATCTTTATAAAGCACGTTTTGGCTTACATGTATTTACTTTTTTGCTTTCAGTTTGGTTTACATATTGTCAAATAATTTTACCAAGTTTTCTCAATTTCATTAAAAAGTTTCATTCTATTTACCTATGTGTAATGAAAATATTTTTAACTGGAAGACAAGAGGAAATATGTGTGCTAATTCAGTATTATTTCAACACTTTTTTTAATAACAATAGCATGTTTTTCAAAGATTTAAATATTTATAACGTTAATTTAGTTTCTCCTCCTTTTCGAATCTAATATATCAACTGTCAAATTTCCTGTTCATATTATAAAAAAGCCAAATATTTGAATATTGTTTAAAAATATTTTCTTACAAAAGATTAATAAGCATTTATGCTGACTATTTTACCCGTGTATCAATATTTATTTGTTTTGATTTATACATTGCACATAGTTTTAGAAGAAACACGTTGAGTTTGAAAACCAGTTAGCTTTGCGGAGTTTCATAAATATAACTGTTCATGGTTATACACTGCACAGCGCTTTTGAATATCACGTTGACAGATCCCGTCAATCCAATTAAGTAAGGTTACGTTGAAAGTGGGTCTCGGGAACAATTATTATTAGTAACAAAACGACAATGCATGCTATTACATAACTCATAATAAGGTAATTTTCATTTGAAATAGGGCATTGTTTTCCGTTTTTCTTTTGATTTATTTTACACACCACCTTGACTGTATGTTTCCTCTTATAAAATACAGTTATTACCTTACTTTATCTAATCTTTGTCATTTAGATTTAAACGTGTTATAAAAACGATTGAATAAGAAATATTACCTTTATATAGATTTGAAACTAATTTGAAACAAAGACAGTCATATCAAGTATATGCTGATGAATTATTTATTTATCAAAAAGCTTAGTGCGACCTTGAGACAAATTTGGGAAAGCGTCCTCCTCATTTTATGTGAAGATAAACTTTACTTAGTTGTACTTTAAAGTAGTTAAACAGTGCTTGCATTCATTTGCCAATGGTTAATTCTATAGTTTACAGATGTTCACGAAATCTATATATAAGAAAAATCAAAGTCTTTGTTATAAGGTGTGTTGTTAAATTCATAGCAAAGGTGAACCTTAGCGTTTTCTATTAATTAAAAGCAGTAATTTATTCTAAAAAAAAATAAAGGAAAATATTACATCTGTCTTTAAAAAAAGCTATTAAAAGAATTATTAATCCAGTTTAAAAGTATATCCATCTATATGTTTGTTTGTTTCTTAAAATGCTGCACTCTCTTCCACATTCCTTATTTTTATTTTACAGACTATCTTGACTGTATATTTCCTCATATTTATTACTTTATTTTTTTTTTCAAGAATTTGTCGCTTAACAGATGAACATGTGTTTAAAGATAATCCATTGAACAAGGTAAGTTACCTTAAGAAAATGTTGTGATAACTAACAATGATCAATATTAAAACTTCAAAGGAAAAATACAAAACAGAGGCAAAGCAAACATGGAACTCTCCAAAAATTGAGGTAGGATAAGGTCCCATAGAGGAGTGAGCATCTGCTGCTGACCGGTCCCACTCGCAATATGCTCTTTATCATAATCGAGAGAATGCAAAAAGGTCCCTTTACACTTCGGTGAATAAATGTCGCCTAGCAATAGGTTATTAATTTTAAACTAGTTTGATATAATGCCAAATGTATCAAATAAATTCTGATGAATAATTCACTCAACAAAACAGATCAGTGCAACCTTGTGACATATCTAAAAAAAAGTCCTTGATATTTTATTTAGAATACCCAGCCTATTTGTCCTTTTAAATAGTTCTTGAATTCTTGCACGGGTTTGCTCTACATTTTTTTTTATTTTCACAAGGTCTAAATTTAAGAAATCAGTCGAAGAATTAAACTGTGTTGCATAAGTGAGAGCAAATATTGTCTATAACGTATTATATCGATTGATTTTCAAACAAATTGATATCAAGAAAAATTATTTGAGAAAATCAGAATCAAGTACATCTTCCGTCAATACAAAAAAAAATGTTTAAAAAATTATTAACAGTTTTTGAGGACATTCGTTGAAAGTTTTTTTTTGTTTGAAATTTACCATTTAAAAAGTATAAAATATTCTCTTATACAATTTCAAATAATTCTTGATTATTCCACTGTTATGACAAGTTAGTTTTTTAAAAAAAACTTTTCTATGATATCTGCCTGATATAGTCATTTTCATTACAGTGTCATCTGATTTAAATAGTTTTAAAATCATTAAACAGCACACATTCTTAACCTTAGAACATGTTATTTCATTTTGTTTTCTTACAAACAAATTTAAGATAATTAATCCAGTTTAACTTCAATATTAATAACAACTTTAGTGCATTTTATCTTGGTTTCATTAAATACCCTACGAGACATGGCTTTTGATATGGTCTTTTGAATTGACACAACACAATGTTAACACATTACCATGAATTTTGTACTTCTGAAAGACTATATATGAATGCCTGAGCAGATACGTAAAATATAAAATCTAGCACCGATATAAGGATAAAAAACCTCATTTATTACTTTTCGGGAAAATTATTGTGTTCAAGAAACATTTAATTCACTTTTTTTTATTTAAACTTACATAAAATTTATATCTTAGAAATGTGTTTTTTTTAAAAAATATTGTATTAAAAAAAAGCAGAGAAATAAAATTTGACCAAAATCGTGACCATGCCCTTTAAATTAGGTATTATTTATGATAGATGCATTGAATGTTTTGATTTTAAATATTTAATATGATAATTGTAATAACAGCTTACTTACTGTACTTTTGCAAGTGTATTTGCCTTGAGTACACGTGCTCTAAAATAGTGACATTTTGTCAAATGTATAATAATATTGGTTTATATTGAATATCATGCATTATTTTTTGTCATGACAATCATGTTACTTTGCTCCTTTATTACTTCGCCGTTTTTTCCTAATATGTTATCTTTACTTATGCCAGTCTACTATTATCTGGCCTTTTTTTATGATAAATGACTAATCAGTTTTCTTTTATAACCAGTAAGTAATTTGCGTCATATTTTAAGAATTTATTTGCTCAAGTTAACAGGGCGGAGCTATCAGCTTCTACTAGATTTAAATGTCATTTTTCGCTTAAAAGATTGTGTCCTGTTAAAGACGGATCGAGGGGCTCTTTCTCTGTTGGTAAGGGAATATTTTAGATAACATTTAAAATTGTAAAAAAAAAAGAGTAGATATCTGTTCGAACCTTATCATTATTAGGCTCGAACTTTAAATAATTATGATTATAAATCTACATTCACAAATATTCTTTTTAAGTTTAAAATCAAATTTTGATTTTATTTTGCTGATATTAAAACACTTAATTGGAAATTAATAATTTCATTCATGCATCGTTCTAGTATTCTTTGGCTGATTTTCAAACAACGATGAAGTTCGTTATATTTTTTCTGGCCTGCCTGATCCTGCAGGCTTCGTCGAGGCCTGACGGAATGCCAGGTATGTATAATGGCGTCTTCCATATCCGATATGAAATGGTAATTGCTCTGACAGAATGTACGTATATAGGACTAAAAATAACAATTAGCATACTCTAATGAGATTTAAAACGATTTTATGTATTGACATAAGGTTTATGGGTCCAAAATTTTCATTGTAAATAGTCTATGAAATAATGTAGATTTGATATAAGACTTAATTATTCATACTAATTCAATGATTTTTATTTAAAATAGTGTTTGTTTCGGTGTAAATGGGAATACTTAAATACACTTGGTATACAACTTATTTTAAACTAATTTTTAACTTTGTATTAGATTAATTAAGACATAAAATAACATAATTTTGTAAGATTTTAAGATAAAATATTTGCACTTTTGTATTAGTAAAAAGACTCTAGATATTGGAATACGTATATATTTGTCTGAATACTTATTTTAAATACTATACTGTATCATAACATTTTATAGAATTAAATAGTTTTAGTTTTTAATAATGTAAATGGCTATTTTTCATACTTCCGCTTGGTAAAACTAATAGCGAAGAGATTGCAATGCAAATTAAATGCCTTTTTAAAACCAATAATACAAAGTAATAATTCTATATGAATTTGCTCGAAAAATAAATGATTTTCTGTATACCTACTTTGGTTTGTGTGATATAAATATTCGTAAAAATCGTTAAAGTTTCTTGGAAGAATCGCGAATATTTTCGGTGCGAACTAAGCCTTGCCTTATGTGTTCTATATCAAAACCAGTTTAGATAAAACTTGGTCGAAAAAAAAATTGTTGTTGCAAACGGGTATATCTCTAGTAGTTGTTTGCAGAACATGATGTCGCAATTAAATATGAACTACAATATTTCTTAAAGGTCCAAGTAAAACTATCCATGGTTTCTATAACTGCGTGTTTATAGTGCAGCCAGAATGAATTTTAAAAATAATTAGTAATGCGATTACTTATCTGTAGCATGGGTACATGCAGATAGATTTTTGTGATTGGCTTCGACCGATCACTGTTGTGTCCATATCAGGCATCCGGCAAATGCTTCTACGTGCGCACACATTGCGCTTGCAGAAGTAGTTCTTATAAAAACTTGAAGCTTAATTGGTTTAGTATTTATATAACATTTTGCTCGGTTTTATTTCAATTCATTTACCTAAAGAGATGCAAATATAGATAAAATACAGTTCGACCTGTTAATTCAAGAATGCCCATTTTGTCTCCCGCGTAGCAATTTCGATCGAAGATTCATTCAGTAATGCAGTTGACCTCGATGAACTGACCTCAATCATAAGAAGATGCTCCATGAACTGAACTCGATCTATTGATGTTGCATAATAGTAGCTAGGAAGACGGCTTGATGTATAAACAAGGTTACGTTATAATGCGACCACAATAGCATGTTATGTTATTATACTTTCATGTTAAATACTGAAATCTGTTTGCCTTAGACGCAGTTGATAATCTGTTTTATTACCTAATCAAAGGGATTTTGTTGTTTTATTACAAATTAAATATTTTCGTCTATTTTGAACTACCGGTCAATAGACTGCGATCTATTGGACCGCCGGTCAAAAGACTGCGATCTATTGGACCGCCGGTCAATAGACTGCGATCTATTGGGCCGGCAACGTATTTTAGAACGCGTGTATGTTATTGCTACATCCTTTCGATAGTTCTCGGGAATGTATCTTCCTTTACATAGACGCTGTTTTTAGTACTTTGTGAAACCAAAATTCAATGTTATCAAAATGAAGTATCAAATAATCAACAGTTTTAATGCCTCATATAAGGTAAAAAACTATTTGAAATCTAAATAAATGGGTTGAAGACTCCCCCTTCTTTGTGCAAACTAATATTAAATTGAGCTGTTGTAACGATGCAACAGATTTGGTGCATGTTAAAGATGAAAAAAAACAACTCAGTATAATGCATAATGGCACAAAAACCATCTGCAATATGCAAACTGTAAACCCCGAAAACTAAAAAAAGAATTAGGTAATAAAACAATTATTTAATGCTTGAACAGTCAATAGACCCTAATTTTTTCCCTTGGTGCAGGGAACAGCTCAGTATGATCTATTGCCCTCGGCCGTTGGCCTCGGGCAATAGATCAAACTGAGCTGTTCCCTGCACCTCGGGAAAAAATATTCGGGTCTATTGACTGCTCAAGCATTAAATAATTGAATATTATCACCCGCAGCGTTAGCTGTGCACTTTGCAAAGGGTAACACAACGAATTGTTACATGCGCGTAAATTATGCGCGTACGGTTCGCCGTAGAATTCATGTTCTTTTTTATATAAAAGCAGTAAAATTGTCTCTAAAATTAAGACATTCAGTATAATAAAATAATTAGTGCCTGTTTGGGAGGGAAACTGTTGATATTGACACCCCTCGAAAACCATTGTCAACCTCCGCTTCGCGTCGGTTGACAATGGCCTTCTCGGGGTGTCAATTTCAACAGTTACCCCCCCAAACAGGCACTATTTATAAAATGGCATTCAACGTTTTTCAGTCGCATTAAATTATTCTAATACAACTCTTTAATTGTATAAGTGTTAATGCTTTTTGAAGAGACCTACTCAGTATTATAAAGATGATACATTAACAGTTAATAATTACGTTAAAAATATAAAACTAGACAAGAAGTTTACGAACGGCTTTCACCAATTTTATTTCAAAATTAAATTTGTTCACGGTTTATAATGATGAAATTATGATGTACAGATTCAAAATATTCTATATTTTGTAAAAATACAGTACTTTTTTATTCTACATCAAACTGATCATGTTGATTGCTTCTAGCTATCAATGTATCATAATTGCCGATCATTCCTCTAAAAGGAATGCTTGTTTAAAAATCCAATATTACATCTAGAACGCAGGTATGTTCTCCATTGATTTCGAAGCGCTGTATAGATAGTCACTTGTCTGTACCTCATAGGATACGACGTCGTATTCTCCTTTTGACTAATTATTTGAAATTTTAAAATTTTCTAAGTGATGTATAGTAACGTTATACTTGAGAATACTTTGGGAAATTTGTTCTTGAAATGAAATAAGAAAAATAATATTTATCATAAAACGTTTTAACAAATGATCGTAGGTAGGCAGCAGTACTCGTCACAGCCGCAGGTTGATGATACCCACTTCGTTTATAGAAATTGAGGAAAGTTGACCCCGAAAATGGACACCGTTAACAATTACATTGAAAGTAGTTTTTAAAATACTAGATAAATAACAGATTTTAATTTATATATATGTATATGAAACTTTTTGAAAAAAAATATGCCCTTTTTTCCAAATTTTAACCTAGTAAAGTGTTTCCATGTAATCCCTATAAAATTGACTTATTAATTAATTAATTATTGACTTATTAATAAAAACATACAATAACTTTAAGCATTGAACTCTCTACGTCAACATCAACAAAAAGATTTTAAGTATCCATTAAATGTCCTTAAATATAAAAAAAAATTATATCACCTTGAACATTTGAAAAGGAAATTGTTAAAATAAACTCATATCATAATCACACGATTTCATGCTTATTATTAGATAAATAAAAAAACATAATTTTATAATCTGAAGAAATAAAGATACTTATGAATCTTTCCCTTAAAATAGCTACGATCTTAAACGAAATATTGTAATAGCATACAAAGCATATTACATTTCCTATGTTGCCTAGGCTGCGAATTCTAATTGATAAACAAATCGACTGTGCATTCTCCTACCACCCGCTAAAGCCTCGTAGTAATTAATTATAATTTGGACGTCATAATGCAATTATTGTTTACAAGTTCACTTATCGATGTTTTCGCAAAACAATGTGTCGTTAAAACGTAAAATGAATAAACATTTTGTCAAAATCCTTATTTCTTAATTTTTAATGGTATGAATAAAAAATCTTAGTACAATTCTTTTTAAAGTTATTGATTTTCACGTTGAAAATTACTAGATTACAGTGAAATTTTAAAATTTGTATAACAGAGGAAATAAATTTGTTTGAAGTGGTTATCGGAAGAATTATTATTAGAAACGAAAAAACAATGCACGCTATTACATAAATCATAACAATTTGATTTTCATTTAAAATAAAGAGCACCATTTTCTGTTTTCTGTTTTTGTTATATTTTACAAACCACTTTGGCAGTCTATTTCCTAATATAAAATTTATCTAAAATGTAACGCTTAGATTAGAATATGTTTAATAATAAACGATTGAACAAATATTACCTTTATAAAATTTTCAAATTAGTCTGATACAATAACAATTATATTAACTAGAGCCGAGCTCGTTGCAAAGCAACGAGTAGGTCTTCCGTCGCAACTTCGTGTCGCGAACAGATTGTCCATCAGCCTGATTAAAACCAACTCCTTCTCTTCACACTAGAGCCTGACAGACCCTGTATTGATAAAAGATCATCTTTACACGACAATTTCCTCTAACCAATTAGATCTTTAAAAAATTGATTGGAACTCTTCAAATGGAAAAAGCAAATTAATTCATGCCTGTTTTCTACGCTCTAGACTGAGTAATAGTATTGAAAAGTTGCACAACTCATTAGAAGATAAAGGTATATCTTCGGTAAGTAGAAGTATATTTAGATTGTATGGAAATGTGGAGGTCAAGTGGAGATTACCCTGACGAGTGTAAGAAGATGGGAAATGGTTTTTATATGACTGTATTATCAATATGATAATAGTAAGTTCAAGAAATCGAAAACGAGACTCAATTTTAAAGTATTTTTTTCATACCAAGTTCTTCGTTTAACTTACTTCATCATTAGGATGACTTTAATAAGCACATCATATATGTACATGTATATAATTAATCTAATTATAAAACATGTGTGTGTGTGGCGGTGGAGAGTAATGGTCCAAAAATCAATTTTCTAAGCGTTAACTTAAGGGAAATTTTGGTTGCGAGAAAGGGCAAGGGGGACACGTATTTCTCTATTAGAGAATAATGGATAATGAATAATTATTTTTCTTATAGTGAGTCAGACAAGACAGGGTATATTTACAGGTCACAAGCAACCTTTACGTCAAACTTAAGCTTTTACTCATTTCCAATTGGCCTTATACAAGATATGACACAGATAGGAATTAAGCATTTTTTAATATGACTTTGAACTTGCGCAACTGAACCTGGGTAAAGTTCATGACACATCATCGGTCATAAGGAATCTTTGTATGAAATAGAAACTACCAATGTTTCTCCTTTAATGACATAGGGACAATTCATTACACACTCTCGGGTCATAAGCAATCTTTGTGTGAAGTAAGAAATTCCGGACCAGAAAGAAATTTTGCACTTTTCTTTCTTACTTTGTCCAAATAACCTTGGGTTAAGGCCAATACGCTTCGTCAGGTAATGATTAATATGTGTATGAAGTAAGAACTTAAAATGTTTCTCCATCAGAAAGATATAGACCGGAAAATTTTGCAAAGACAGACGGACAGACGGACAAGGTGATTTTTATTTACCCCCCTCCAATTTATTTTCGTGCGGTAAAAAAATCCTTTGCATCACTAAATGATTTTCAAGTGGTAAGGTATCACAGCTTTTGAGAAGTTAGATACTGAATTTCTATAGATCTAAATTTTAGGTTAAGAAAAACAACACTTTTTTTAAAAAGAAAAACAACACTTTTTAACATAGTGAAACAAAATCTAAAATAGCTTTATGTACTCGTACACATGAATAAGAAGATGAAGGAAAAAAGGGACATTTTTTAAGTTTCCCTAAATCTTGTGGCATTTAATGTGTAGTCAATATAAAACCGATTCTTGTGTTTCAGGCTAAAGAAAATCACAAATGACAGACGCGACTCTTGTGTATAAGATAACCGCTGACCGCTAGGTAGTCCAGCCGCGACCATGGCGACCGATTTTCCCGGCCGTGGGCGAGGGATGAGTTACGTAATGACGCACACAACTAAGAATTTAGGTCGAATTGAAATGATTGCAGTAAAATGACCCATATTTATTTCATGTAGGTTTTTTCTTAAAATCAAGTTTATGTGTCTCACTAAGTAAGAAAAAGAACGTTTATATTTTCTCGTAACGGTTGTCCACTATAACACCTAAACAGAGATGACTCCAAAATGACTCTAATGAATTAAAGCATCCCGTTTAAGCTGATACGTTTCAGCTGTTAATTTATGTCCGTTATACGCACGAAGACTATTCGCTTACTTGACAAATGAAAACAGGTACATGTTAACAAGACAAGCTTTTTACATTCATATTATGCATTACTGGTACAAAATAATTTTGTAACGACATTGATAACACCATAATAAACAACTTTTCTATCGACAGCTATAACAACATATTAACCATATTTTAAAGTTATAAAGCGAAGATTTTTAAGGGCTCTAGACCCATAATTTAAGGGGACACCCTTTTTCAATGGTGTCAACTAAAAGCCTTTGATATTTTGCACATATTTTGTTCTGTTCTGTGTAAAGTGAAAATTTTAAACTAAAGAGCTACGAGACAAAAACACAACCTAAAATAAGCTTTTTTGAACCCCGAAATTCAAATTAATTTTTTGAAAATTTAAAGGGCAAAAATTGTCAAAACACAGAGGACAACGTTCAAAATATCTATTTTCAATATTTGTGACTTATTAAAATATGTTATGGGCGGTTTCAGAGCCTTTGCGTGCACGCGAATGCCTACATTTTCTTGAAAAAGGAAAATAACTCGGTACCGGAAGTGTTGATTTCAATGATTTCCCTAGATATTGAGAAATTGTAACAACCAATAAGCCCTGAATTAACATTGCTGCCTTAAACATGTACCAAAAACATAATATGATTCTGATTCTCTTTCTTAATTTCATTTTTTTTTTTACATTTATGTTTCACTAAATAGTAAAATGTCTAATGGTTTTGTAAATCACTAAACGCTTCATAAAAACGCCTCTCACGTTATTTGTATTTACTTCTAAATGCGTATTTGTTTAAATTACACCAGCGATGTCGGTTCCTAAATTATGTACGCTCGATCAACGATCCATTGGCACGGTCAAGTTGTTCAACAATTAATAACAATCACCCACAGAAAGATACTCTCAACTATAATAATAAGTTTTACTCACGAAAAAAATATTACCGATATTACACTCAAAAGAATTCGGTAATTTCGCAATATATGCACCAAAGCTACCGATCCTTTCACCACCTTTCGGATATGTTTTGCCAGAAGCATTCACTGTCTGTTATTTTTCGTGTGAAGCACAGGCTATCATACTTATTAATTAAAATGTACCGTATATACTTTACTTCTCATTGTTTAACTAATATTTAAAACTAATAAAAACATTGGAGACTTCATCACATCTTTTTACCAAATCGTTTGATAAGTTTACTTGACATGTTGAAGTTGATTTTTAAAATAAGTCCATTTCCTTTTTTTTCGGTAAATGACTCTTCTAAAATGTAAAGTTTTCGACACTTTAATCTCTTTGAAAGTAAATTTAATCCAAAACCATAACCTGCATTTCTAGAACGGAATTCCAGAGAGTAAACTCTACTTAGGAATGGATACCCCTTTAAAAAGCTGAATGTAAGTAGTTGAAGGTTTTGGACCTGCTGATTGTGCATTTTACTGTTCAGGAAAAAACTGCTTATATATATTGTTATATTTACATTCAAATTATTTTTGCTATGAAAATTTGTATGCATTCATCGCTGCAGTTATGAGACTATATCTTTCAAAAAATAATGATTTAATGCTTATATTTACATTTTTTGTTAACTTCTTGCCTTGTCTGCAAATGTTATTTATACGGCAAAATTTTTGTTTTATCCTAAGGGTAAGTTCAAATTAATGGAAGAGCCACTGTAACAGCCACAAACGTGAAATTTGATTCTCGATTGTGTCGTTGCATTTTACAGCGTTCAACGTTTGTGACGTCATAATAAAACTAGTCAATATAACATTTGAGTACCCTGTGTGTGTTACGGTCTTATAACTGCAGTGTCTTTTAACACACTTTACATGCAAAAAATATTTGAAATGTAAATATTTAAGCAATGAATCATTATTTTTTGAAAGATATAGTCTCATAACTGCAGCGGTGTGTGCAAACAAATTGAGTAACGCGCTTTATCTTTCAAAAAGTAATGATTTAATTCTTAGATTAAAATATTTTCTTTTGCTAAGATAACAAGATGGTGGAAATAGAAGTAAGATGATTTACTGTCCTCTGGTGTTTAGTAAAGGTCCTCCTCATATTAACAGGTAAATAAATAAATAAATAAATAAATAAATAAATAATATATATATATATATATATATATATATATATATATATATATATATATATATATATATATATATATATATTTATATATATAAGATAAGTAATTCAAAATCTATACACAGACACAACAATAACACTTTATATATTTTTATTTAATTTGCACTATTTGGAAAAAATAAAGTAGACCACCATTGCTTGGT
This sequence comes from Magallana hongkongensis, assembly GCA_015776775.1. NCBI lineage: Eukaryota > Metazoa > Mollusca > Bivalvia > Ostreida > Ostreidae > Magallana > Magallana hongkongensis. The sequence goes on along the minus strand of VIAA01000019.1, from coordinate 932,929 downwards.
GTCATATCTGTATTTCACATACAGCAACGTTAAACTGATTGGATTCGGTGACTCTGTGCCATTTTCCATCAAATAGAAAAGCGAGACGTGTAAGCTGTGGGTTTTTGTCTTGAGAAACAAACTCGCCAATGAAAGGGAGCAACTTTCCGTCTTCTGTCATCCCGGGGCTAGATATTGTTTCCCTTCTGCCTTGTATTGCCACCAATAAAGGGACGTTTGCTGAAAAAGCAAGGAACAGTTTTATTCATTTGCTTTTCGTATAAGATTTTTGTTTTTCTAAAAACTATGCAGTGAACATATTTTTTCTGGATAATCTATCGGTTATTTCTAAAAAAAAATCCATAGAAATACCTGAACGAATAAATCTAGACTTGTTTTATCTACTGACTAAGATTGAGACTCTGTTATGTTTAATTACAGTCTTTTATTTCATTTCATAATAATAATTATGATATTTGCAGAATTATTACTGAAAAAATTAGCCAAAGCCTGGTTTTCCAACGGCGAATTTATCAGAAGAAGTTCTCCACCCTCTTCAGCACACTTTTCGGACCACCCCGAAATAGTGAGACTATCCCCAGCATGTAAACTAATGCAGCCAAGCACCGGATGTAAAAAATATCCAGGGGTCTTACAGGCTTTAAAAGATAAAATGTATATAAATATTAGTATCGCAGCTTGATATAATTGGCGTAAGCGACAACACTGAATATGGAATTAAATTCAAAACTCTCTCGCAAATCAGCTATGTAGGTAAATGTTGTAAATCATTTTTTTATAAAGATGAACACATCTTAATTATGTTTGTTTGTGTTTTTCGATTGTTTTGAATGTACTTTTTCCCAAAAAAATTGATACATTTTTTCTTACTTTTTTGTTTTTATCATTTTTATCTTATAATATAAGGAATAAAGCTTTTATTGATTCATTTATCATTTGCAGCTTATTCAACAAATCGGACCGTCGCAGTATGGGTGTACGCCTGGTTTTATCACGATGGGACTCCTCTGGAGTTAACGTGCATGATAAATGAAAGCACTCAAGCGAGACGAGGGTGGTAGCAAATAGTGGAACAACTTGGGGTGTTTCGGTGCACAGTATGGAGTGCTTAATACGTTTTGCAAAATTAATAATGTCTTCAGCGGATTTTAGTTTTCAAAACTTTATTTCTTCAAGTATATATACTATTTTTTCCACTACGAAAAAAACCCGTGTTATTTGATTTTCAACAGTTCCGTGTTTTTTTGTGATTGTGGATTTTTAATCTTATATTCACCATGTCATCTCTTTTCTCTGAGTAAATCAAGCTAAGGCACTGTTTTTCACAGTTGAATGATAATGTTACATTTTGATATTCTAATCAAGAACGAAAACCTTGACTTACTGCTTAGACTAGTATCATACCGTATATCGGGTATTTTTTACGTGCTGCTAATTTTTACCAATTTTTATGAGTTTTATGAATCTGTAAAAATTAAACGCGTAAATTTTCACAGAAGTATAAAAACACCTCACGTAAATTCTCTAAATTGTACGTATGAGAATAATGTTCATGACCTTCAGCTCAGTCCCTGTCGGCTGTACATGTTGGTATATTTGAGCGTTTTTGGTTACGTGTGATAACAGTTCAGATCTTTCTATTCGGTCTTGAGTATCTTTTTAAAACTACGTAAAATGCCACGTTAGTTGCTAGATTTTAATCACTCAGTTAATAACTATGGCGGGGATATGAAGCTATTTAAAACCAGTATCTACAATGCCAATTCCAAATGGATCGCTAAGTGAAATGATTCCAAAGGAAGTTATAACTGCCTTAAATAAATCAGTTGCCACAACTAATTCTCCACCAAGAACACGAAAAGGGGCAAATATACGAAATACACCGATTCCCTTCGTGCCGCTATTGGCATATACATATATGCAAGTGAAAACGGGACTCCGAAATGGAGTTGTCTTTCTTTTTTCCCGGTAAATCGAAATGAGACGAGCACATGTTGACATCAATGATGATACCCAGAATACTAGGAATAAGTCAAGTGTAAATCACATACGAAATAAAGGTGAATGAATAGACCCAATCACAAAAATTAATGACTCGTTAACAGAAAAGCAATTTTCTGATTTGTATGTGTGTTAACTGTAACAAAGTCACAATAAAATGTTCCCCCTTTTACCACAGATGATTTTAATTTTTACGGATATGTCCAATTCGTAAAAAAATTACGCGTAAAAATTCAAATCGCCCTATTTTAAAACAAATTCGTAAAAAATTGCAGCAGTAAAATTACCCGTTATACGGTAGGCCTAATTCATTCCCATCCCAACGATGTGTTGGTTCATCTGCTTTATTTAGCGGCATCTATTCTTGCTTTTATAGTTACATGTAGGTAGATAAAATCAGTCTATTTCTTGTCAAACAGAGAGTTGTTTTCTGTAGAATGAAACATATAAAAGCGTTTCTTTCTTAGATGGGACTTGTATTTATGAAAAGATTAGCTTAGGTTTGTTGACTACTGTACAATGGGGGAACGTTTATTATTTATTCAATATTGATTATCAATGTATTGTTCAATGTCTCTGCAAAGTAATGGAATTTTCTTGTTTAAAGAAATGCTATAAAAGTTACAAGAACATGCAATAATATTAAGATCAATTAAGCAGGAATTCCAAACGCATGTGTTTAAAGATTTGTAACCAGATTTTTTCTGTCTGATAGACGAGAAAAGCGAAACAAAGTTGCTATTCCATTGGACCGCTGTAGTGACTGATAAAAATTGTTTGTGACTTTCAGAGGGTATTCAAAGCGTTTTACTTTTCAGAATGATTGATTATGAATTGTATCAGTCTGTCGCGGTTAAATCCACCCATTTCATTCATGCAATTACCTTTCATCGCATTTGGTTCACATACAACATGTATAACTCTGAAAATGCAATGTTTATTGAACTACGCTCCTTTGAACTAATCACGAAATTAATAAAATAATTAATTAAAATTAATAAAAATAATTTTGTTCAATAAAATAAACTATAAGTATTTCGTTTGCTTTTTTTTGATTCTGCATGTGTTATATGTTGTGGCTATAAGTACTACAACAATGATAGAATTAAGAAATACAACAGATACATTAAAACTCTGATTAATATAATTAATGTAATTATTATTCGCCAATATAGTTTTTACAAAAGCTTTTTTTTTAAATATAAAACTGGGCTTTTTTTCTGTTTGTCATCTTTCATGATGGGACAAGTTTCACTTTTTAATATATCTATTTCCATTGTTGCCATTCCCGTTATTGCCTTTCTATTGTTCCCATACCAATTATTGCTACTTCCGTTATTCCCATACCGATTATTGCCATTTCCGTTATTCCCATTCCCATTATTGCAATTTCCTTTACTGCCATACCCATTAGTGCCATTCTTATTATTCCTATACCCATAATTACCGAACCCATTATTGCCATTCCCATCATTCCCATACCAATTATTGCCATTTCCATTATTGCTATTTCTGTAATTGCCATACCAATTTTTCCCAGTCCAATTATTACCATATCTGTTATTCTCATTATTGCCGTTTCCATTTTTCTCATACCTATTATATCCCCCATTATTGTCATTTCCATTATTGCCATTCCTTTATTCTGATACCCGTTTTTTCCATTTCTCTTATTCCGATATCAATCATTGCCATACCAATAATAATACCATTATTGCCATTCCTGTTTTTGCCATTCTCATAATTGCCATTTCCGTTATTCTCATACCCATTATTGTTAATCCCATTTCCGTTGTTCCCATACCTATTATTTCCCACATTATTGCCATTTCCATTGTTGCTTTTTCAATAATTCCTATTACTTCGATACCCATGATTGCTTTTTCCATTTTTGCCATACCCATAATTGCCCCCCTTATTGCCCCATAATTGCCATACCCATTATTGCAATTTCCATTATTGCCATTTCCGTTATTCTCATACTCATTATTTACATACCGAATTTTACCATTCCCATTATTGACATTTCCGTTATTGCCATTATTGCCATTCTTGATATCGCTATTCCCATTATTATCATTCCCCTTACATCTATTCCCGTTATATCCATTCCGAGGACCATCTCTGCCGTTATCGATTTCCCAATTGTCTCCATTGCCTACACTTTCTCCTTTATCATCCCCATTATCTTCACTATAATTGTCATTTTCATCCCTTTTATATTCGCCATCAGCATTTTCTTTACTATTATTCTCTTGTATAATAGTCTTCAGTATTGTCATCACCATTATCTTCACTAGCTTTACCTTTACCTTCATTTCCTACACTACATTTTTCGTCATCTTTACTATTGTCGTCGTCATCATCTTCATCACCGTTATCTCTACTTCCTTTATCGTCATCAGCATTGTCGTTTAAATCGAAGCTAGTTGAACTCTGTTCACCATTTCCATTTTCTTCTGATTCGCTATATTCTAACAAAAAGAAACACAACAAAAAATCAATAATCATAGCGTTCTACATGTATTCATATGTGAATCATTATCTATCATGGAATCTTTACAAAATACTATGATATGACTAATAAGTCACGATGTAGCATTATCAATTTTCTTTTCAAAACAAAATCACGATATTAAGGTCAAAATCAAGTAAATGGTTCATTTTAACGCCTCTTGATTCGGCTGTGTGGAAGAGCCAGATAAAATCAAGGTACTAAAGTACTGAAAGCCCGGCTCTTTTGGTGTGTCTTAATGCATATTGTGTAGTAAAGACTGAAAATCTCTCTCTCCATCTCTCTCTTTTTCTCTCTCTCCCTCTCAGGCTTTTAATGTCTGCAAAGCGCCAGAGAACGACCAACTTTTGTAAGTGGCTATAAACAAAAAAAAATATGTCTGTATACTAGAACAATTTAACAGTTGCTGCCTTGAATTTCGGAAGAAGCGTTATATATTCAATCTCCATTTTCTTCAACGTGCAGCAAAATAGTTAATGGAAATTCATGCGCATTGTATCTGTCCAAAATGCAGTCTTGTTTTTAAAACACGTTATTAATAAGGGAACTGAAAAAGATAGACAATACTCTCGAAATAAAAAAAAAGAAACCAACACTTTGTACAAAATTTGGCTCTTTGTGTAACTACTTGGTATAGCGGAAGCTTTTACTTTGACGCTGTTTCGTTTTCTATATACTTTTGAAGTTGAGCTATTTATTGTAGAATTGGCAATTTGCCTGTCTACAGTCTGCTTTCAGCAGAGCCCGGATGAAAATATAATTTGATGGGGCGAATTGGGATTTATTTGGACGAATTAGCTATTCGTTATGACAAAAAAGTTATTTGTTTGGATAGGATACGATTTGTTAGGGACAATTTTTTTTCAGTCGAATTAGGATTTGTTCGGGCGAATTTTTTATTTGTTTGGACAAATAAGGTTTTTAATCAGACGAATTAGGGTTTTTCGGATGAATTTACTGTTTGTTTTGAGGAATGATGAAGATAATGGAAGTGAGGGATCAAGATATCCCTGTCCTGAAATGACACTTTTCCTTCAAATCATAATATCTTACTGTTATACATTTACAAGTTGCTGATATTTCAAGGGTAATGTAACAAACAATTATATATCTATATATATATATATATATAAAGAGAGAGAGAGAGAGAGAGAGAGAGAGAGAGAGGGGGGAATTTCTTTTTAAGAAAACAAATACTGTGACAATTTATTATACAAAATATGAGTAAGTTTGGAAACAGGGCCGATTTATATTGTATCTGGTCTTTGTCCTTTGTTGCAGATTTCATTGAAAATCTAGAGAGATCATTCTAATCTCTTGAATCGAAATATAAGATTCGAAATACATGTATAAGAATTAAGTCAAAAGTCTACATTCAATATCTTAACTGTTCAATCAAGTTTAACATATGGATTTTCAATCCTAGCGACAACAAACTATCCTAGAAAGCATCCGTTCACTATATCCCTTACAAACAAAAGTCACATTATCTTTTAATTATGTTTTCGGGGAATCTAAGAGATATTGACCGCCCTTTGTGCATATTCCACCGATATCTTATAACCAAAAGTATATTAGCATTATGGACCACCTCCATCCCCCCCCCCAAAAAAAAAAATTCATCAGGACCCCCTCCAAAAAAATAATATATTAAAAAAGTTCTTGAACCGGACATGAATCGGTCATTACCGCAATTTTTTACAACAATAAAACGGGTTTAAACGTATTAGGGGCGAATTGTATTATTATGCATCTGGAGGAACACCCACAGAGAGAGCAAAATCAAATAAATTCGCGAAAAAACATTGTATTCTTACTAATCTAGTTACATATTGTATAAATCTTGTGCACGAGACCATGTACGGATGAACTTTAGTTAAGATAATTTGCTGCCGCTAAGGTACACGTATTCAGATTTATAGTTCTATACGTTAACTCACTGACAAAAATAAAGTCTTATTTCAAATCTGAATCTTTAACGACCCTTCTGGGCTTTCATGTTTTCTTCATATTGAAGACTAGCTTAAGCTGAAGGATCCTTTCATCTTATACCATTAAAAAAAATCATCTTATTGATGTTTGCACATACATTTTAAAAATGCTTTACTTAAGTTTTACTAAATTACTAATTCTGAAATATACTGAATGTTAAAAAAAAACTTGGCTCGGGCTGTAAAGGCAAATGTTTATAAAAGAGGGCTTAGCGCCCTCTGTCATGTGGCCATACTTTTGCCAACATATTATCTCTATTTAGCAACAATATATTTCATTTACATGTACATTTACGTCTATCGAGTATGCTTCCCTCTACTTCTTACGTAAACTTATAGTTAATTCAAAGCTCTATAGCAACAGCCAGACTGAAATTTACACGTTCCGTTTAGCGATTCGTCGAAAACCAAAGCGACGTTAGAAAAAAAAAACACAGACTGGACGAAATTATCTTGTGATGTTAGACTCAAATTCCCATAGGGAACGATTTGGTCGTTTCTTTTAGCAGACGTACTGATGTACATTAAGAATAATTTAGGAAAGGACTTAGTGCGGTTTCATGCATTTTTTGCCCTCAAAATCAGAGTTTTAGAAAGAGCTTTAAAAATAAGGTGAAAGATAGTTTAAATCATACTGGAAATAAAGGTGTAAAAGGTTATCATCACAGTTACGTTATAATGTAGAAATGACGTCATGAGGATTGGATTATTTTGATAAATTGATGTTTTGTAGCAAAATAGGGGTGTTTTCCGATGGTTTTTCGACTGGGAAAAATCGAGCGCAGGCTTGCGCTAGTACCATTTTTTAGTATAATGTGTATAACTATCTGAAGAAAAAAATATTTAAAAATCGCACTTGAGCAGACCTGCGCTGTATACTTCCGAATGCAAAATACAGAGCAAAAATGAGAATTTTTTCATTTGTTGGCAAACAATGATTTGTGAAGATTTTATATTTATACGATACTATTTAAAAATTGGAGGAAATCGGGGCAGATATTTAACCATACTGCACATAGTCCTTTTACTTACTTTCACTCACTTAATTAATTAATTTGTTAAATAAATGATGTAAAACTTAGCTTAAAATTTAATATGTATATTTGATACAGAAAAAAATTATATAACCCGATAAAGCGTGTGATATATTTGTTCTGCAATGTCGCCACCTTCATATCCCTAATGAATAACCAAAGAAAGAAATGCATAAAGACCGAACCCATTGTAATGACTTATCAATAATTATCCTGATATAATCGAAGTTTCGTTCATAACGAACTCACCGGTCGGCCTGGTCATTCCTTCTTCTACGACAAAGCAGAGAAGGAAAAACAAAATCATAGCCTTCATCATTATTCTAAAGTCCACTGAGGAATACTAGAAAATAAAAGAACAAAGGTTTATTTAAGTTTTGAATATGTTCGCATAAACTCGATACGACTTAGCTCCGAGCGCATCCCCAGATTTCACCGGCCCCCATGTGAGTCGATTACTCGATATTGGAATAGTGCCAGCCACACCGCATTAAATAACTCTCAAATACATGTAGAGAGACATAGAAAGAAAATCATTCCGAACTTTTCTTTCGTTAATTAAATTAAAATCGAAAAAAAATCAATGTAAAAATTACCTTGGACAAATATAAGGAGAAAAGATAAAATCACAATTTTAAAGATGAAAATTGCTACCACAAGCAAGCAAATGAACAAATCAATCAATGTGAAAAATAATCATTCAGAATTAAGCTAGATTTAATAAACCCAATTATATTATGTTTCATTATTTTGTTTACAGCAAAATAATGTATAAATAAATAAATGAATAAAGATAATGAATTTATCACTTACCAACAGAACTGCCACTAATTCTCTTCATCTCCTGAAATGGACGTGGTCGTCTAACAGGAATGAACCAAATATATAAGATTTCAGCGCAGTCTCCGCCTTGGTGATATAATAATGATAAATATATGTCTAAAAATATGATGTTCATATGTGATGTATAATTAATTTAAACGTGAAGTAGGACATGGGAAAATGAAAATAAAAAAAAAATTAACAAAAAAATCATTACGTAACTTTATTGTTGGTTCTTCTTCTTTTTTTTTTTTTGAATGATGCAATTACAATGTTTATAATTCTGTTCTGGCAGTTTCAACAGGTTCTGATTAGATTTTAATGTAGACAAAGAAGGATTACTTAAACATTTTGATAACTTTAAAACCATTGTCTCAAGCAGCCTGAACATAAAATTGACAAACAATTTTAGATTTTAAACTTTTTTAGGAAAAGAAGTCAGATCGTTTTTTGAAAACTTACCTAAAAAATTATTCGAGATAATTTTTTAGATGTCCAAAAAAAAGGGTTATGAAATGAGATCCTTGCTGGTAATTTCACAAAATATGAAAGGTTTATTGACCCGGATCGTCATCCAATTTATAGAACGTTAGTTCAATGCATTTTTTCAACCTATTATCTAATAACTGAATTGCTATGTGATCACCCTCTATTATTTGAATACTACTATGTGATCTTTATCTACACAAGTTTGTCTCTTTAAAAGGCAATAAGAAGTCTCATTATTCGGATTCTTTTTTCATTAACCGCATGGCATCAAAAATGAAGGTAGCAAATTCAGTTTTTTTTTTATTTTTCAATTATAGATATGTATTTATAATACATATAAAATACTTAATACTTAATGAAATGTTCTATAAGTATTTCAATTTTCACTAAAAAGGTGGACAACTAGCTAATTTTAAACATCCCTCGTATGTACATGCGCTATTGCAATTACAGGATAATTGTTTATTTATGCATAAAGATCGAATGAATTAAAAGAACACATTTCTGTTTGGTGTAAAAAAAAACACCTATTTGCAGCATCAGCTAAATACATAATCAGTTGATTAAAAATAGGAAAATGTAATCATGTTAATATCAATATTGGCACACTGATTATATTGAACATGTGAAATTCAAATATTGTATCTTTGTATGCTAAATCATTTTAAAAGCTTTTTAAGAACACTATAATAATACTTAATAAGTGATTTTAAATTCAACTTCACTGTTAGATTAAAATTATAAATGTCCCGTTGTTACTAGTGATCGGTGATTCAAATGAAACGTTTTGATTTAATTTAAAATGTTGTTCATAAGTTTAAAATAACATGCAATACTTTTAAGTTGTCAAAAGCCATTCAAAAGCCAAGTTTTAACTATGTCAATCTTCTTTTTTGGCACTTTATGACAACCTTCCCAGCAACCTTCACATTGTAGTGAAATAAGTCTTATTTTAAACAATCAGTCCCCCCCCCCCTACAAAAAAATTATACGAAACTATCAAAAACACATTTACGGTAAATGGAATTTTATTATCAACTTGCAATAACTGTCCTAATAAACCAGTATGAGTGAATACAATTTAATGACCTACTCGTAATTATGAACCATCTATGAACTCCTAAAGCTTATGAAGACGTAAATTTTAACTAATGAACAGGTGGAACATTGCGTTAGTTACATAATAACATAAGTGAAGTAAGTGAATTAGAATTAAGCAAACTTTAATTTCCCGTGTTCTCTTTGGCAACATGTTAAAATTAAATTAAGAACTTGTTTTCATTTAATGCATGTGATTTTAAAGTGTCCAGAAAATACAAACCATACTCTAGAGAAATACTGAACTGCTTTTGTTCTGCATTCTACTCTAAATATGTGCCGTGTCTTGAAGGAATAAATCATCTTTTTAAAAATGACTGTCTTTACTTAACAAAACCAAGTACAGTTCGAGTACTAATGCCTTTGAGCATCTTTGTTTTATTTTATGCAGTCGGAAGTGCAAAGTTATAACTTTCTTTTTTGTGTTTTAAAACTGAAATTGCATCTAACGTTAAAGAGTTGAGAAATTGGGGTTTTATGATCTTGATAGGGTACAATGCTATAACGTACGCGTTATCGTTTCAGGTATTAAAATTAGTTATTGAAAAACTGAGTATGATTCGCTAATTTCCTCGAGGCGGAAATGCATTTTTTTTAATAAGAATTTATTGACATGGCATCAAAAGAAACAAGATCATTTTAAAATTATCATTTTATTAAATAAAAATTGAGTCAATATATACAGCAATATGCCAAATTTGGGGGAAAACATCGACTTTGATATAACCCTTGACTTTACAATTTGTTAATCTTTACACGACATGCCATCGTTTGAACAGAAGTGCCTTAAGATGTGTCCTCGCTCACTGTTTACGTTATGTTGCCATAAATTTTGTTTTTTTGTAGACACAACAAAGTGACCACATTTCATACAGCAACTGCGGGAAAAATGAAACTGGCCGCTGGTCAAGAGTGGTCGTTCATTTAGAGTGTCTGTTAGACAGTTTTGACTCTATATATCCCACAGTCACATGCAATTTTTAGCCAAAGAAAATATTACAATTTAGGTAACTGGAAAACAGAGAAAAGGGTTATCCATTGAATACTTCTTCGTCATTGTGTAAAATGACTGTTGTTTTAAATGTTTACCTATTAAATACATCATATTATCATTGCATAACATTTAGTAGTTCGAATCAAGCAAACAATCAATACGTTTCACATCAATTTACCTTGCAAGGTAAGGAAAACGAAACTGCATTGCTATATGTAAAATATTGACATTACCTCAAATATTTTGATTCATTTAAAAGAAATCTATAATAAAAAGGGAATAATTATAAGCAAAATGAAACTTTTTTCGGAGGTCTGATACACACGTTGATTTCTTTTTTCATTTTCAATATTATTTAGTGTTGATGTTTTCGAAATAGCTTTGTATAAGAATAAAAAAAACTCTTCTTTTTAAAATTTCGCCTGACACTTTAACGAGTTTTAAAGTTTACGGTTTGAATCTATAATCGATTCTTATGGTTGGTATTTGACCTAATTTGAAAGAAAAACACCTGTCTAAAGAGGCCATTTATCTTAAACAGTTTTACATAAATACTTCTCATTTATAACAAAATATTGCAAAACACATATCATAATTGCGTGATTAGATGTTGTTAATTTTTTTAAAAGTAAGATTAAAATATAAGTAGTTAACTAAACAACAAACGTTCCTGATTCTGGAATTATGAGCTCCATACGTTTTGGCAAATTTTTCGGTTTCATCTTGGTTGCCTTCTTTGTTTGGCTCTTCGATACATCGTTTTGCAGATTTTCAAGCATTTCATCATATCACACAAAGAGTCTTGTCTTTACTCCAGTACTATTAACGCTGGAAACTTACGTAAAATATTGGGAGAAACATCTATGTTTACATATCAATCAGATTAATTCGTCAGCTAAATGTCAAGAAGATGAGATGAATGTATCAGAAAATTGCAACTGTTATTTTTCAGGTATCTTCCACCATTTAAATGAATGAGGACGATGAATATTTTAATTCATATTTTCTTTACCCCGTTTGGTCATGAAAATCGATTTTTTTTCCAAAGCGGCTGTAAATGCTAACAGATGATCAATGCACTTTGCTGGACACACTTCAATGACAGAGGCCAAAAATAAAAAAAAAATCATTATTTGTTGACTGGTGACCTTGAAATTTAATTAACGTGAATTTTTATTATTGATAATTAAATATTGATAATTGAGTTTTATAATTGGTTACATACAAACGATTTAATGGTGTCAAATTGAGTGAGTGGGACAAAAGCCTGTTGACGTTGATTTAAATTTCCTGTTATATGTTGAATTACTCTCAAAAAATAACCGCGGCCAATAAATATGTCAAACTTCGAATTGCTTAATTTGCCAAATTTGAAGGTTTGAAAAATGGGTTTGTGTGTTGAAAGGACAATGCACGTTGAAATACATGGGATAATTATTTGACAAACGCGTTTAAATTAAAACTAAATAGTAAATCTGAATTTATGGCCGATTAGATTGAAAATTTAAACACTTGTGCTTTTTTAAAGAGTTGCTGCTATTATATCAATCTCAGCATGGGCTTACACAAGGTATGTTTATTAAAGTACAGACAAAAAGACTTTAAGGTCCAATAAAACACAGAATATAAAAGAACGCATATTTGCAACACAACACGACAAAACCTTAAATTATATCAAAAACATTTTTATTACTACTTTTTAATATTTCAACAAATAAGCAAATAAAAATTGTAACACAATAATTTGAAAACAAATTCAAACAATCATAAACAGACTCAACCTGTAAAGTTCAAGATTAAGAACCAAGCAATTTTGCGATGAATTCAAATCACTATCAATACCTGTTTCTTTTTTTTTTTAAAGTAAACTTTAAAAACAAAACTGCAACCAGTTCTCTTTGTCTTCTTAAATAGCCCTTATCTAATTAAAGAAATAAACTGCATTTATAACCTGGCAGCGAAAACTTCATCTTACTTATGTAATATTGATACATTTTATGTCTAGAAATAGTATATATTTACATGTATGCTGCTTTGTCAGGTTTAAAAATGCCTTTATACATTTTTGAGAGCAACAATTCATCAATTTTTGACTTTCTAAATGTTAAAAATCGTTAGCTGAAAGTGTGTGACATTATTTAACTTCGCTAGATTACGATTATTCTATATTTATCCATACTACGTTCAAACTAATTGAGTATAATTGAGTTGATTCAATCAGATGGCTTCCGTAATCAATGTTTAGAAGGTAATGGAACCCTCATCCAAGTATTCTTTAGGATGTGATGGATGAGGGTCATTTTCCTTCATTGAGCCCCCAGGCTTAACTCTGGTTTAAATGGAATATCGTGCGACACTAGTCCACGTGTACCTTATTTAAAGAAATCAAAATAAAAACTATTTATATCACTACAGGGTACTATTCATCCAAGGGTATATAAGGCAATACCTGGTCACAATAAGAGTCAAGTTAAAGCGTGTCAAATAATAATAAAGTACCGTTCAATTTCCTTAAATTTGTTGTCTTAGTGGTGGGATAATAAATATTTAAACCCTCGGAGCCTTACGGCTAATTCGGAAAATGACCCTCATTCATCACATCTTAGAGGATGCTCGGATGAGGGTTACATTTTCCTTCATTGAGCCTCCAGGCTTATCTCTGGTATAAATGGAATCTTTAAAGAAATTAAGACAACAAATTTAGAAAAATTGATCAACATATTGAATTTAAAATTAAATAACTGAACAAAATGTGAAAAACAAATACATTTATTAATAAGTACACATAGAATCAAATGATAATAACATATAATAGTAATGCTTGTTAACCCACAATACAAAAAATATAATTTTACACTTTCCTCAAAACACAATAGTCCATAATATCAATCACTTTTCACTAATACATTGTCCATAAGTTTGTTCACGATAAGTGGTCTGGAATACACTAATCTAAGAAATACATGGACCGGTAATCCATCGATGACATCAGACCATTTTTCTAAGAAAATGCAGAAGTCAGCACCTTGATGAGCTCAAAATGGTATCAGAGAAATTATTGCTTAACTCTCTCTTGTAAAATGTATAAAAAGTTTTAGCGTTTGACAAGTTTGCAGTTTCCAAAATATCTTTAAGTTGTACACCACCAGCAAAAGCTGCTGACGTAGAAGCACTTCTGTAAGAATGCGCTGAAAACACTTTCTCATCAATACCAGGTTTTTTCAATATTTCTTTTAACCATCGAGCAACTGTAGAAGTTGAAACCTCTTTAAAAGTTTTATATGAAACTAGTAATTTGTTTGTTTTTCTTGTCTCTTTTGTTTTCTCTAGATACAACCTTAAAGTGTGTAACACACAACAACTCTTGTCTGAAAATGAACTGATTTTTACTCTCTGTATATTATGAGCTGGTTTAGAAGTTTTTTGTAAATCAGAAAAAGTGAACACCACGTATTCACCATGATCAGACATATTATTTATGTTCATTGATATTAATGTCTGAACTCTTTGAGCTGTGGTCAAAGCTATTAGAGATGCCAATTTCAATGTAAGATTCTTCAAATCCAAATTTTCCAAAGGGTAGAGAGATTTTAAATAACTCAATACCTTACCAACATCCAAAGTTGAAGTATATTTTGGTTTAGGTCTATTATTCAAAAATACACCTGTCATAAATCTAACCATCAACTGATTGTTATGAAATGAAAAATTTCCAGAAACAGAGAGTGTTTGCGTTATTGCAGCTTTGTATGCATTAATTGTACTGTATGAATAATTCTTTTCCGCCAATTCAGATAAATAATTAACTAATTGGTTACAAGCTGGTTGCATGGGATTGATATCCCTTTGATTACACCTAAAATTCCACTTTGCTCAAATAAAGTTGTATTTTCTATTGGTACTTGGTCTCCATGAATTTGTAATGAATTTAACAGACTTTTCTGAAAAGCCTCTACTTTTGAGTTTATTCCTGACACTACGCAAGCGAATAGAAACAGTTTCCTCTTGTTGAGAGGGTGAAGTTGATTGTCGGAACTAACCAAAGTAGATTTTGAATTATAGGAAGACGAACTGGAATTCCTATTAGCATATTTAATAACATTGGATAACTTGACTGTGTTGCCCATTTTGGTAGTAGTATAATGGCCTTGCTCACCTTGTCGTCCTGTAACGTCTGTAGAATTCTTCCGATCAAACCGAAAGGAGGAAAAATGTAAGGTATAAAATCTGACCAATTTATAGAAAATGCATCTGACGTAATTGCCTGAGGATCAGGAAACCATGAAATGTATTTTTCCAATTGTCTATTCAACCTTGATGCAAAAAGATCAATATCTGGATAAAAAAACGTGTTACAAATCTCATTAAACACCTTTTCATTTAATTTCCATTCTGTTGAATCACTAAAAGATCTTGACATATGATCTGCAGTAACATTATTTTTCCCTGCAATATGAACAGCAGAAATAATGATATTTTTAATGTCACACCAAAGCCAAATACTCTTTGCCTCTTCAAATAATGATAATATTGATCCACCTTGATTATTAATAAATGAAACTGCTACACTGTTATCTGATCTGATACAAATATGAGTATTTTCCATATTCTGACATAAACTTTGAAGTGCAAATTTAATAGCCATAATTTCTAAAACGTTTATATGTAGAACTGATTCAGTTTCAGACCAGATGATTTCGGTTTGCTTTTGATTAAATTTGATTGGAAGTGGAATTTTGTATTGAAATGGAGTTTCATCAAATTCAATTTTGTAACCCGATTCTGTACTCAAAATCCAAGGATCTGAACTTATTTTTTGCCATTCTTTCACCTTATTTGCTAAACCACCTGATATAAATTGTACATTACTCACATCTAGAAATTCTGTTTGTATTTGTAGCCTCGACTTTGTCCTCGGCTGAATCCTGAGCCTCTTGACATGCGTCCAGACCGGCCTCTGCCGCCTCCACGAGTGTAGGGACTGTATTGATTCCTTCCTCTGAAGTTGTTCATTCTCCCTCTGTAGTTTTTTGAAATATTCCTTGGATAACCTGTCAATTGTCTATTTATTTTTGAAACATCAGAGATTTCTTTCATTCTTTTTGTTATGTCAGATGGAAATAATGTTTTCTCCTCAATTGGTGTAGTAGCAGCAAATAATTGCTGAAATTTTTTCTGAACATATGGCCTTAAAATAAAACGGCGTCTCACATTCAATTCATACATAGCATTGCATGCAAGGGTTATTGCGTCTGATACACATTTTTAGCTTTTTTCATTTCCAACTTGTTGGTTTTAAACATTTCCGCCAAATTTATCATTGGTACAATGGAAAGCCCCAACATTCTCTGAGCATCTTGTAAGGTCCTATCTCTTTGTTAAACATTTGGGTATAAGTTATTCCAAATCTCAGAATTTATCAAAGGTGGTACCAAGTTTTTACAATTCTCTGGAATTTTTACATTTTCCAAAAATTTGGATAGATCAGCTTTCTGAGTTCATCCCATTTTTATAAATTTTGCCATATTTTCAGAGATTGGTTCAGAAAATTTTGTATCATCTTCAAATATTTTTGGCATAGATATTTCATAATTCTCGTCATCAAAAACCACTTCAGGGTCATTATCAACAGAAAATAAATCACTATCATTGTTAAGTTCATTCTGATCAATATCAGATTCCGGAAAAATTTCTTCCATTCGTTCCGGGTTCTCACCGAAAGTACTACAACCTGGTTTGTTTCGTGCATGATCGATATTTTCAGTTCTTTTGAGCAATTCGTTTAATACCGAGAATAGTTGAGAAGGATTAAACTCTTCTTGTTGTTTTTTACTTTTAACAGTTTTTTCTTCGTTTTTTCTTTTTCCGCTCACCCTTTTTTTGATAGAGCTTTACCTTTTTTGTTGCTTATACCTTTTCCTGGTCCACCGGACTGGGAATTTGTGGTGACACTTGTCGAAGCTGCGCTTCTCGTATTCGGTCGTTCATTTAGAGTTTCATTAACATTATGCCCCGTTGCGTCGACCTCTGAATCAGAGGCAAAAACTTGAACTATGTCTTCACGCATATTCTCATTCTCCGAGCTGAATAGATTTGGCATATTTTCAGACGTTCACACGAACGCCCGAATTTGTTCTAATTCAATAAGAACACGATAAAATCACTTACTGCAGCGCAGTAATAGTTTTTGTCAAACACAGCGTGAGTGACCAACACGTACACGTGGCCTTTAACACGAAATACTCTTATTGTGGCCAGGTATTGCCTTATATACCCTTGGATGAATAGTACTCAGTAGTGATATAAATAGGTTTTATTTTGAGTTCTTTAAATAAGGTACACGTGGACTAGTGTCGCACGATATTCCATTTAAACCAGAGTTAAGCCTGGAGGCTCAATGAAGGAAAATGCCCCCTTTTTTGTTGTTTGTAGAGGTGTATCTAAACATGTGTCCACTGGCACGCTATTTCAACCGAGATCTGGCGAAGAATTCCACAGATTTATCAACATGGAACTATTTCACTGTTGTGGAGGTCCGAATTAACATATTCATTACTAAGGGATTTTCCTACGGTAATGTTCTTCTGGTTTCGTGACGTTCTACAAATAGCAAAGGTAAAGGTTGCATGGGACAGTATTTTATACAATTCATTGTAGCCAGAAAATATATTTTTTTCGTAACTCTATAATTAGAATTTCCCATTCAGCACAAATACCTTTTATTCACTCGTTTAAAGGTCAATTACCAATTTCTGAAGAAAAGTACTAGTCAAAACATGTGAAACTTTCTACATTCTGGTTTTTATGAGATAATGAGACTTTAACATTTCGCCCATTTTCATGATTTTCAGCACCCCCCCCCCCCCCCGTCCCACAGTTCATTCCCTGCAAAGGGTAGACATTCCGTACTTTGTGCATGTTGCACATCACATGTCAGAAACTTAACAGTATATTGTTTACTATGTCCCATCCACCTCCCTTCCGAATTGTTTAACTTGCAACTTCAGTGTGTAAGGTCAACACAACAGTCGTAGCCGCAAGTTTCACAGTTTAATACTCACTGATCCATGCAGTTAACATAAGGAGCCTACACACTGCATACCAATTTCAACAAGAGACATCCCTCTAACGAATAATAATCATTAAAAATCATTTCATGAATTTTAGTAATATTCATAACCTTTCAAGTACGTGGAATCTCAATTGAACAAAAATATTGATTTTATTCGAAAACTGTCCCTAGCTTCCTAAGTTACTGGCTTGTATGATTCAAAAATTCACAGTGACCGAGGATTGGCAATAATCACTTGTGTCATTGCTGTTTTTGTCATAAAGGTTGTCAAAGCAATGCAATCTATTAATTTATGAAGTGCTTTTTGCTTTTTTAGGTTAACACAGGATAAAAAAGTAGCATTCAGGCAACGGAAATATGATCTGAGTGGCAAAGTTTTATCAAGTGTGAGTACAGTACTGCTACCGTGAAATTTTGACATAATAATTCTTTTCTGTTCTATATCCTGCGTCCTATCCTTAAAAAAGTTTTATCCTATCCTATTCTATCCTATCCAATCCTATTCTATCCCATACCATCCAAATCTAGGAATAAAAGTTATATAAAACAAAATTTAACAAAATCATTATTTTATTAACAATCTTATGTAATAATAGAAACGTCTAGTCTAAACATAAAACCGGACATTTTTAGAACGAGGTAACTTATTTACTTATGCTTCGGTGATGTCAAACGAATTTTTTTAACAGATGTATTTTTTAATTTTTCTAAAACGGTGAATTTAATTTGATTATAAGATACCTTGATCGACAGATGTTCTATACCATCTTAGGATTAGTCAATGTTGATGATAGTGAGCTCGTGAAGAAACTGGAGTTTGTGTCGTCTATTATTTCTTCGTGTATTTTTACTCTGTCGGCACCATATATATATATATATATATATATATATATATATATATATATATATATATATATATATATATATATATATATATATATATATATATATGTTTATTACCTTTTATTTAATTAGGCATGTTTTGAGTTACATGCATTAACTATTTTGCTTTCACAAATCGTCAAACATTTTTACCTACTTTTCTCAATTTCAATGAGAACTTTTATTTTATCTACACATGTGTAAAGAAAATATTTTCGTTATATTGAGGACGAAATATGTGTGGTATTTAAACATTATTCCTCAACCTTTATTACCTAACAATGCCATGTTTAGAATTTATATTTAAAATTACAACTTTAATTTGGTTTCTTCTCCATTTTTAATCCAGTATATCAATTGTCTAAGGTCCCTGTTTAGATTATAAAAAAAAAATAATAACCTTTAAATATTTTTTAAATAAATTGTTTGTTTTCTTACTAAAGATTAAAATAACCATTCATACTGATTTGTTTACCTGTGTATTAATAATTATTTGTTTTGATTTATTCATTACACCTTGTTAAAGAAGAAATACGTTAGATTTTAGATATCAGTTAGCTTCGTAGAGTTACATAGATATAACTGTTCATGGTTATACACTGCACAACACATTTGATTGTCACGTTGACAGATCCTACCAATCCAATTAAGCAAGGTTACGTTGAAAGTGGGTCTCGGGAACAATTATTATTAGCAACAAAAAGACAATGCATGCAATTACATAACTCATAATAAGGTAATTTTCATCTAAAATAGGGTATTGTTTTCCGTTTTTCTTTTTTTTTTTTATTTTACACACCACCTTGACTGTATTTCTCCTCATATAAAATACAGTTATAACCTTACTTTGTCTTAACTTTGAAATGTGTTAAATAATTAACAATTGAATAAGAACTATTACCTTTATATAACTTTCAAACTGGTTTGACAGTCAAATCAATTTTATGCTGATGAATTATTCAACAAAAAAGCTTGGTGCAACCTTGTTACAGATTTTGGAAAGCGTCCTCCTCTTTTTATGTGAAAATAAACTTGACTTAGTTGTACTTTAAAGTATGCAATGCTTGCAGTCATTTGCAAATGGTTAATTCTATAGTTTACAGATGTTCACGAAATCTATATATAAGAATCATCAAAGTCTAAGTAATAATTTGTGTTGTCAAATTGATAGCAAAAGCGAACTCTAGCGTTTTCTATTAATAAAAGCAGTAATGTATTTGGATAAAAAAAATAAGGAACTTATGAAATCTGTCTTTTTATAAAAGTAAAGATATTAAAGAATTATTTATCCACAGTTTAAAAGTATATCCGTGTATAGGTTTGTTTGTTTGTTAAATTGTTGCACTATCTTCCTATTTTTTTTTTTTTAAATTTTACAGACTACCTGACTGTATATTTCCTCATATGAATCACATTATTTTTTCTAGAATTTGTGTCTTAACAGATGAAAATGTGTTAAATGGTAATCTATTGAACAAGTTAAGTTACCTTTAGAAAACGTTGTGATAACTAAGTGTTCATAATCAAAAGTCCGAAGGAAAAATACAAAACAGAAGCAAAACAAAAATTGAGGTATGATCAGGTACCATCGAGGAATGAGCATCCTCTGCTGACCGGACACAATAGCCTTATGCTCTTTATCTTAAGCGTGAGAACGCAAAAGGTCCCTTTTCACTTCGGTGAAAAATAATGGCATAGCAATAGGTTATTAATTTAAAACTGATTTGATATAATGCCAGATGAATCAAATTAATGATGATGAATAATTCACTCAACAAAACAGATCAGTGCAACCTTGTGACATATCGAAAAAAAAGTCCTCGACATTTTATCTAAGATACTTGACCTATTTGTCCTTTCAGAAAGTTGTTCAATTCTTGCACATATTAGTTCTACACCTTTTAAATTTTCACAAGGTTTAAATCTAACAAATTACGTCAAAGAGGCAAACTGTGTTGCATAAATGATATCAAATATGGACTATAACGTATTCTAGCAATTGAAAGCAGTAATATCTTTCAAACAAATTGATATAAGGAAATATTACTAAAAAAAACAGAATTATGTAAAAATTCCATCAACACCAAAAAATGTTAAAATTTTTTTTTACCAAAAGTGTTTAAGAATATCCATTAAAAGATTTTTGTTTGTTTGAAATTTACCATTTAAATAGTATAGAATATTCTCATATACTATTTCAAATTATTATTATGTATTCCATTGTTATGATTAATTAATTTTTCATTCTCCATGACATCTGCCTGATATGGTCATTTTCATTACAGTTTAATCAGATTTAAATAATTTTAAAATCGTTAAACGGCACACCTTCTTAACCTTAGAATATATTATTTTTTTTTTTTTCAATTACAACTTTGTGCATTTTATCTAGTTTTCATTTAAGACCTAGCGAGACATGGTTTCTGATATGGTCTTTTGAATTGACAAGACTCAATACATGTATTATCCAATCACCATGATTTTTTGGTCTTCTTAATGACTATATATGATTGCCAGAGCAGATAAGTAAAATATAAAGTCTTGCTCCGATATAAGGATAAAAAAAACTCATTTATTACTTTTCGGGAATATTAATGTGTTCAAGAAACATTTAATTCCCTTTTTGTTATCTAAACTTACATATAATTTATAACTTAGAAATAATAAAAGCAGAAAAATAGAATTTGACCAAAATTGTGGCCATGCCATTTCAATCACGTATTATTTATGATAGATGCATTGAATGTTTTGATTTTAAATATTTAATATGATAATTGTAATTACAGCTTACTTACTGTACTTTTGCAAGTGCATTTGCCTTTGGTACATAATGTTCTCTAAAATAGTAATATTTTGTCTAATGTATAATAATATTGCTTAATACTGAATATCCTAATTTTGCCATCTTTATTTATGCCAGTCTACTATTATGTGGACTTTTTTCATATGATAGATGACCATTCAGTTTTCTTTTATAACCAGTAAGTAATTTGCGTCATATTTTAAGAATTTATTTGCTCAAGTTAACAGGGCGGAGCTATCAACTTCCACTAGATTTAAATGTCCGTTTTGGCTTAAAAGACTGTGTCCTGTTTTAAAGACGGATCGAGGGTCTCTTTTTCTGTTGGCCAGGAATAATTTAGATAACATTTAAAGTTTAAAAAAAGAGCAGATATCTGTTTAAACCTCATCTTTAGTGGGCTCAAACTTTAAATTATTGTGATTATAAAACTACATTCACAAATAAATTTCCTGAGTTTGAATTTAAATTTTGATTTTATCTAACTAATGTCAAAACTCTTAATCGCAACGTCAATCATTTCATTCATACATCGTAATAGTATTCTTTTGCTTATTTTTCAAACAACGATGATGTTCGTCATATTTTTATCTGGCCTGCCAGATCCTGAAGGCTTCGTCGAGGCCTGACTGAATGCCAGGTATATATAATGAAGTCTGGGTTTACTTTCTGGGTTAACTTTGGGTTTACTTTTTGAAAATTTGGGTCCACTTGGGGATTACTTTGGGTTTACCCGGGGTTAACTTTGGGTTTACTCGAGAATTGCTTTTGAAGTCAACAATATGCACTGAAGTGTGAAGCAGACTTGTATTTTATCTTATCATCCAACTGCCTGTGATTCCTGCCCCTCGTATATTCCGAATACACATGTAGCGTCTTATTCAGGGTAGACTTCTGATCAGGGTTTACTCTCTGTGTCCACTCTGGGTTTACTTGGGGTTTATTCTGGGTTTACGCTGGGTCCACTCTAGTAAACCCAGCGTAAATCCAGCGTAAACCCAGAAAGTAAACCCAGGGTTAAGTTAGGGTTTACTTTCTGTTAGGTTGGGTCTGATCGGTACTGTATCTTTGTCTGAATACTAAATTTAAATACTGTACTATATCATAACATTTTATAGAATTAAATAGTTTTAGTTTTCATAATGTAAATGGCTATTTTTTATACTTCCGCTTGGTAAAACTATTAAATCGAAGAGATATCAACGCAAATCAAATGCCTTTTTAAAAATCAATAATACAAAGTAATATATCTTTACCAATGTGCTCGAGGATTAATTTATTTTCTTTATACTTACTTTTATTTGTGTGCTATAAATATTCGTAAAAATCGTTAGAGTTTCTTGTAAGAATCGCGAATATTTTCGCTGCAAAATAAGCCTTGCCTTTCGGATGCTATTTCAAAACCAGTTTAGATAAAACTTGGTCGAAAAAAAAATGTTGTTGCAAACCGGTATATCTCTAGTAGTTGTTTGCAGAACATGATGTTGCAATTAAATATGAACTACAATATTACTTATTATGTTTTTACTGACTGTTTACAGAAATTTGTGGGGTAGGTAAAGTCCATAGAATTTGAGGCGAAGCCGAGCCTTCTGTGGACTTTACCGACCCAACAAATTTCTGTAAACAGTCAGTAACAAACCTAATAAGTGTTTTGTTTTGTCGAGGACCTAAAGTTTGATATGTAAACAACAAAAGATAATATATAACAATTAAATTCATAGGCTTATTCTCTAATTTTGTACCTTTCTCTTCAGTCGTCTGTGCAAACCTGGATGCCATTGTATGTTGGATCGTTTTATTACGTAACGGGAAAAGGGGGGTCACTCTAAATATTCTGGGGCTTAAAAATTAAAGGTATGGCTGAACGTTTGTGTAAAAAAAAATCAGCTCAAATAACGTTACGTCCGCCATGTTGCCGTATAAATTTTGACGCCCGCCGTGTAAAGAAATTTATAAGGCAATCACGTGATGCGATTCATCCAATGACGTCGAGACATTCTAGTCCGAGGCAAAACAATATTTCTTAAAGGTCAAAGTGAAACTATCCATGGTTTCTATAACTGAGTGTTTATAGTGCAGCCAGAATTGATCTTAAAAATAATAAGTAATGTGATTACTTATCTGTAGCATGGGTACATGCAGATAATGTTTTTTTTTAAATCCAATATTACATCTAGAACGCAGGTATGTTCTCCATTGATTTCGAAGCGCTGTATAGATAGTCACTTGTCTGTACCTCATAGGATAAGACGTCATATTCTCCTTTTGACTAATTATTTGAAATTTATTTTGAAAGGTTTTAAGGGATGTCTCGAAAGGTTATACTTGATAATACTAGTGGTTATAAATTCAATCTGTTATGATGATCAGCTGTTTTGTGTTTATGTTTATGTGTGACGTTATAGCGCGCGACAGGATGAGGAGTGTCGTCTGCGAGGTTAGAGAGACGCCAGGGATCAGAGAGAAAAGACATTGAGGAATCCTCGGTAATTCGGCCATGCCGTGCGGCGTCCATATGTATTAACTGTGACTGTTGGACCGTCTTTAACTTTTTGTGAACTGTGATCCGCCTGTTAACTGTGATCTTCCTGTGAACTGTGATTCGTCCATGTGCGCGTACCATCCCGTAAAACTGCACCGTCCTGTCGCCATTCAATCAGCTGAGTATCTGTGAAACTTTGTTAAGATTATTTGATTCTGTATTTGTTTATCGTTTGTGTGTTTTGATATATGTGTAATCTATTAAATGTGTAAACGTTAATCGTTTTGACTGATGTCTTTTGTAAGTGTCGGTATATTTAGAATTGTGGAAAGTTTTGGGTAATTTTAGATTTCTAGTTCGGCGCACGTTACAAATTGAGGGCTCGTCCGGGATATATATCGAAAATTCGGCATTTTATTTGGTAATTACTAAAAGGGTCGATATCTGGAATATTTTTGATTGACTTCGTGGGATTTGTTGAAATATTTTTGTAAACACACCAGTCAAAATGGTTTTTAGCTTAGAGGATTTTTTGAAATCTCCTGATGCTAGCAGGCTTCAATATCTTACAAAAGATGAACTGTTTTTGTTCGTTACAAAGTTTGGATTGAATGTGAAACGTAGTTCTAGAAAAGCAGAGATAAGAAATGTTGTTGTGCAGTATTTGGTAGAAGAAGGGATTTTAGAGTCAAGTGCTATGTCATTAGTTGTTGAAGTAGAAAAACCTGTAAAAAAAAGATTAATATGAATTTGAGTTGCAATTTAAACAATTAGAGATAGAGCAAGAGCGAGAAAGACGTGCATATGAAAGGGAAAAATTTGAACATGAGAAGTTGATTAGAGAACAGGAGAGAGAGTATGAAAAAGAGAGAAGTGAAGGAGAACATGAGCATGCATTGACAATGAAGCAATTAGAATTTGACACTCAAAGATTGAAAAGAGAAGAAGCTGAGGCAAATGCTAGATCTAAACCTGACTTTGATGTTGCAAAAAATATAAGACTTGCTCCTAAATTTCAAGAGAAAGACGTTGACAAGTACTTTATTCATTTTGAGAAAGTGGCACAAAATCTGAATTGGCCTAAAGAAATATGGCCACTTCTGCTTCAAAGTACATTTTTTTGGGAAAGCTCGTGAAATTTATGGGGCATTGTCACTGCACCAAAGTTCAGATTATGATATTATCAAAGAACATGTCTTAAAAGCATATGAACTTGTGCCGGAAGCTTATAGACAAAAGATTCGCAACTATAAGAAATTCAATGAACAGACCCATGTTGAATTTTCTCGAGAAAAACAGAATTTGTTTGAAAGATGGTGCTCATCTAAGCATGTGGGTTTAAATTTTGAAAAGTTAAAGCAAATCATATTGATTGAAGAATTCCAAAATTGCATTCCTCCAGAAATAAGAACATATTTAGACGAACAGAAAGTTGAAAACTTGGAGCAGGCTGCTACTGCAGCTGATGACTATGCACTAACTCATAAATGGTCATTTACAAAGCAGAGAAGTTCAAATAATGACAATTCTCGTGGGCGACCAGACAATTCACAGGTAACACTTGGTTCGAAATCAACTTCATCAATTGTGAATGCTTTGACAAAGTTTTTCACCAATGTAGGGCTACCCCAATCAGTACAGTCGGATCAAGGATCTAACTTTACATCCCAACTTTTTAAACAAGTCATGTGTGAGTTAGGTATCAAACATCACACTTCAAATGCATATCACCCAGAATCCCAGGGGGCTCTTGAAAGGTTTAATTAGACCTTAAAGACTATGATGCGCACATATTGTTTGTCGAATGAGAAAGATTGGGACCAGGAGACCCCCTATCTATTATTTGCTGTTAGGGATGCTTAATAAGAGTCTTTGGGTTTTAGTCCCTTTGAACTTGTATATGGTCACACTATGCGTGGCCCATTAAAACTTTTAAAAGAGAAGTGGTTAGGTCCAGAAACTGAGACAAGTCTGTTAGATTATGTGTCTAAAATCAAAGAGAGAATTTCTCAAGCATGGACCATGGCAAGAGAGAATCTAAAGGTAAGTCAGACAAAAATGAAAACTTGGTATGACAAGCATAGTAAATCTAGAGTTTTTAAGTCTGAAGACAAAGTCCTTGTCTTATTACCCATTCCAGGTCAACCATTGCGCGCTAAGTAGTTTGGTCCATTTGAGGTTGAGCAAAAGGTCAATGATGTTAATTACATTATCAAAACTCCAGGTCGACGCAAGAGCAAACAGCTCTGCCACATTAACATGATTAAACAATATCATAAAAGAAAAGATCCACATTATTACAAGTCGGAACAAGTAGTTGCATCAAACTCTTCAATTACATCTACTACAGATCAGAACTGGTGACATGATCAGTCTACACCAAAGTTGAAGAACTCTGACATTTTAGCTAATCTAAAGCTAAAACTTGCTCACTTAGATGACACTGAAAGATTGAAGCTTACATATCTTATACAATAATTTTCAGACTTGTTCCATGATGTACCCCAAAAGATAAATTTAGTATATCGTGATGTAGACGTTGGAGATTCACCTCCATTAAACAGCATCCTTATAGAATGAACCCTGTGAAACAAGAACATTGTCATTCAGAAATAGCTTACATGTTAGAACATGACATTATTGAACATAGCAATAGTCCTTGGAGTTCCCCTTGTATTCTTGTTCCCAAACCAGATGGTTCATTTCGGTTTTGCACTGACTTCCGCAAGGTAAACACAGTAAGAAAGACAGATTCTTACCCCATACCTCGACCTTTTAATAGGGTATTGGCAGGTCCCGTCAACTGAGAGGGCTAAGGAGATTTCTGCTTTCGTTACTCCCAATGGTTTTTATCAGTATAAGGTCATGCCTTTTGGTATGAAGAATGCCCCTGCGACCTTTCAAAGAATGATTAATCATTTGATTTGTGATCTGAATGAGAGTGAAGCGTATATTGATGATGTAATTGTGCATAGTGATACTTTTGAAGAACATTTGTTACATATTCGGGCATTGTTTGTGAAATTGTCAGATGCAAATTTAACTGTTAGTCTTGTGAAAACAGAATTCTGCCATGCTATTGTAGAATACCTTGGTCATGTTGTAGGTAATGGCCATGTAAAACCTGTTCTTGCAAAGGTTGATGCAATTGTAAAATTTCCAGTACCGCAATGTAAGAAAGAACTGATGAGATTCCTGGGAATGGCGGGATATTATAGGAAGTTTTGTCCGAATTTTTCAACCATTGCAAACCCATTGACTTGTCTTTTGAAGAAGAGTTCTAAATTTATCTGGAATGAAGCATGCCAGCAGGCATTTGAACAAATCAAAGCCATTCTTATGGTCTCTCCAGTTCTTTCATCACCAAATTTTGAAAAAGAGTTTGTGTTACAAATTGATGCAAGTGATGTGGGATGTGGTGCTGTATTGTTACAAGAGGATGAAAATGATGTTTGTCATCCTGTAGCATATTTTTCTAAAAAGTTTTCTAAATGTCAGCGTAACTATTCAACTGTTGAAAAAGAATGCCTTTCTCTGTTATTAGCATTGCAACACTTTGATGTATATTTATATTCGTCTGCTCATCAATTAGTTGTTTTTACTGATCACAACCCTCTCACCTTTGTGAACAAAATGAGAAATAAGAATCAGAGATTGATGAGATGGAGTTTAGAACTGCAAGAGCATAACATTGTGATTAAACATATTAACGGGAAAGAAAACATTATTGCTGATGCTTTGTCAAGAATTGTTGTAGATTGAAATTTTATTGTTTAACATTTTTTGTGTGGGTACTTTGTGATGTGTAAAAGTTTTCGTTTACTCAAACTTTTCTTTAAGGGGGGAGATGTTATGACGATCAGCTGTTTTGTGTTTATGTTTATGTGTGACGTCATAGCGCGCGACAGGATGAGGAGTGTCGTATGCGAGGTTAGAGAGACGCCAGGGATAAGAGAGAAAAGACATTGAGGAATCCTCGGTAATTCGGCGATGCCGTGCGGGATCTATATGTATTAACTGTGACTGTTGGACCGTCTTTAACTTTTTGTGTACTGTGATCCGCCTGTTAACTGTGATCTTCCTGTGAACTGTGATTCGTCCATGTGCGCGTACCATCCCGTAAAATTGCACCATCCTGTCGCCATTCAATCAGCTGAGTATCTGTGAATCTTTGTTAAGATTATTTGATTCTGTATTTGTTTATCGTTTGTGTGTTTTGATATATGTGTAATCTATTAAATGTGTAAACGTTAAAAGTTTTGACTGGTGTCTTTTGTAAGTGTCGGTATATTTAGAATTGGGGAAAGTTTTGGGCTAATTTTGATTTCTAGTTCGGCGCACGTTACAAATATTAGCAATATTTAGCATCAACTAATTCAAAGCTTTAAAGCTTCGTGGTAAAATTAGGTAAATTACTATGTGTAAACAAATGGTTTGGATATTATCTTTTTGTGAACTAACCAAAAGATGCATTTAAATGCATGTGAAAAACAGCTTTGCGCAAGTGAAAATTTAATATAATTTCGGTGTATTTTGCGTAAGAATGGGAAAGAAAACTATTGTAAACATGACTCATGTTAGGAAAAACATACGAAACCTACCATTTGACAAAATGTTTTGAAAATTGAGCTCGAAAAGAAAAAAAAGTGCTTTATTTCGAGGATCAGTTGTAATATTTAGGTTTTTTTTTTGATACATGGAACATTGCAAGAGCCCCCAGCTAGAAATTCAAAATACATGAATTATCGAAGTTTTTATTTTGCATAAAATCTAATGTATTTTGTCACTTTATGTATATGAGATGTATATAAGATACGTATGACCTGAGATTAAGAGAAAACTTTGGCATCACAAAAATGCATTTACTCCAGTTTAAGATCTCGTTGTAAATTTATGAAATTCATATGTTAATAAATTAGCCTGTTTTATCTATTTTTTTTTTATATTATTCTAGATTCGGGCGACTTTAATATAGCTGCGAACAGGAAAAGAGTTGTGACAAAGGGATCACCGCCAACAACGCAAAGGACAACACTGGAAATGGGACAGGATAGACCCGATGATGTATAAATTTAAATTTGGCTTAAAGAGATACGTGACCTACTGAGTTACGGCTAAGCTAAAATTTATGTATATTTAAATAATCATGTTGTTTTAAATGAAATATAATTATGATACTTTCCCTGAAAATAGCTACGATTTTAAACGAAATGTGGTAATACAATACATTATTTCCTTTGTTGACTATGTTGCGAATTCTAATCGGTAAACAAGTCGGCTGTGCATTCTCGTACCACCCACTGAAGCCGTGTGGTAATTGATTATAATTGGGATTCACAATCCAATTTTTGTTTACAAGTGCACCTATCGATGTTTGCGCAAAACAATGTATCGTTAAAACGTTAAAGAAGTAAATGAGGAAACATTTTCTCCAAATCCATATTTCTTAATTTTTATTAGTATGAATGAAAGATTTTAGCACAATTTTTTAATACTTATTAATTTCCACGTTGCAAATTACTTTTTAACAGTGAAATTTTAAATTTTGTATAACAGTGGAAATAAATTTGTTTAAAGTGGTTATCGGAAGATTTATCATATGAAAAGAAAAGACAATGCATGCTATTACATAATTCGTAACAAGGTAATTTTCATTTTAAAAAAAGGGCACCATTTTCCGGGTTTTGTTTTTGTTATATTTTAAACACCGTTTTGACAGTCTATTTCCTCATATAAAATCCGATACCCTATCTAAAATGTTACATTTAGATTAGAATGTGTTAAATAATAAACAATTGAACAAATATTACCTTTATA
The DNA here is from genome assembly GCA_015776775.1 of Magallana hongkongensis. Classification (NCBI taxonomy): domain Eukaryota; kingdom Metazoa; phylum Mollusca; class Bivalvia; order Ostreida; family Ostreidae; genus Magallana; species Magallana hongkongensis. Next base: position 902,929 of record VIAA01000019.1, on the reverse strand, counting down.
TAATTTTCAAACTAGTCTGATACAACGACAATCATATTAATTATATGTTGATGAATTATCTATTAAACCGACATTTTAGCTCAGTGCAACCTTGCGACAGATTTGAGAAAGCGCCCTACTCATGTCATATAAGAACTGTACCTTAGAGTAAGTATGCAATGCTTGCGTTTGTTAATTCTATAGTTTACAGGTATTAACGAAATCTAAATATAAGAAATACCAACGTCAAAGTAAAAAGCGATGACGTACAATTGATAGCAAAAGAGGATTTTAACATAACCAGTAGTATGTTAAAAAACCCTGTTGATATCTAGAAAAATGCGTGATAAAAACCACATAGGGAACAAATAATACAGCTATCGTGAATTTTCTGATGTTGAAAAAAATATTAATTTACAGTTTAAAAGGACATCCGTGTATAGACTTGTTTATTTGTTTGGTTTTTTTTTCACTGTCAATAATATATTCATAATTTGATCATTTTCAATACAGTGTAATTTGACTAAAATAATTTCAAAATCATTAAAATTTACATTGAAATATAAATTTTATTTCTTTCCTATTTCAGTTCAACTTCAAAATCAGTAAAAATAGGTTCAGTATGAATTCAAAATTAGTTACATTTTAAATAAAATACCTAACGAGACATGGCTTAATTAGTGTTTTTTTATTAAGCTAACAAAACACAATATAATATTAACATTTTCAACTGTCTTTCTGTGATAACATTACGAATCAATTTTGAGCCCTAAAACCCAATACCTTCATAAAAGATTATTGACGAAAAATGGACCTGTCTTATAGTTTAACTAAAAACGGTATTGGCTGCACTGCGTAGTAATATATAGCATGTGCCACATAGAAAAAAGTGGTTTTCTAAATAATGTTGGTTTACAGTGTACAAATTGGAAAAAAAGGAAATATAAGTAACAAGGAATTATTCTTATCACCTCATAATACTCAAAAATTGATTTCTTATTCCTTAAATTACATCACTATGATTCTTTACTTTGTTTAATACCTGTATCTTTTTCTACATATAGGATGTTTTGTTTGGAAAATTTTGTTCTGTTTTGTTTGAGCCTAATTTCAACAACGATTAATCTAGAAAGACGTACGGTAGTTTAGATCATTTAAAATATAAAACATATATATGAACGATTACATAAACTATAAGATCATTTTTAAAAAAAAAAATAATACATATATATGAACGATTTATTAAATTTCAAAAAGGTTATTTTACAATTATTTTTCTCTTTTCTCCCAATTATGAGTAAATACCATTACAAAAAAAATGAACACACCTTGTAATATATATTTTTTATACAGAAACTACTCATTTCGTATTTATTTGATTAGCCATCCAATGAATTTACCAACAAATAGTTAAGAATACGATACTTGATTCTAGTAATCTAGGAAAACACTACACACACATTTATTCGTTTATCGTATATGTAAGATAATGATCATTAATGCAAAATTATACATCAATTTATTTATACAATTGCTTAATATGATTCATAGCATAATAATAGCTTAAAACCTGCAAAACATTTATTTCAAAAATTGATTACAAAACCCTTGATCTCTGCCAAATTAAAGTATCGTGTGCTGATTGACGTTTTAATACTAATTGTTAGGTCATTATCAATCACCGAATTGTATATGGATGACGCTCACTCCTCCAGTGCACCAGATTCTACTTTGAATTTTTGTAGAGATCCGTATTTGCCCTGCCCATGTTTTGTATTTTTTCTTTGGACTCTTTATTAGGAACACTGTTTGTTATAGCCCCTATTTCATTTATAGAGATCAATAATTCAAAGTAACAACATCTCATCCCCTTGTTTTCTAATTTTCATATAACTCTCTATTTTTGTATTGACTATCAAGTGGGGTTCTCGAGTTTTGATTTAATTGATTTTTTTTCCTTCGCAAAAGGGGGCCCATTGCATATTTTCATAGCTTTACTACATGAATTTGATCTTTATTTAATTTTAGGGATTTCAAGACAATCCCTTTTTTCTTATTAAATATCGTTAAGGTAATGATAATAAAAAAAAAAAATAATCTTTTTTGTGGTGAAAACAAGATTCTTTGCACACCTATATGTGAATTGCTGCCTTAAACATGTACCCAAATACATGACATGATCCTGATTCTCTTTCCTAATTATAATATTTTTTTTCCCTTTAAAAAACATTGTTTAATTTCTAAAATGCATTTTGTTTATTACCTTATGTAGATTTTTTTTTACATTTATGTTTTACTAAATAGTAAAATCTCTAATGGTTTTTTAATCAAACAAACGCTCCATACAAACACCTCTCACGTCACTTGTATTCAACTCTAAATTCGTATTTGCCTTAAATTACATCAAAGATGTCGGTTCCTAAGTTATGTACGCACGATCAACGATCCATTGGCACGGTCTAGTTGTTCAACAATTCATAACAATCACCCACAGAAAGATACTCTCAACTATAATAATAAGTTTCACTCACGAAAAAAATATGATCGATATTACACTCAAAAGAAATTGGTAATTTCGCAATATGTGCACCAGAGCTACCTAACCTTTCAGCACCTTTCGGATATGTTTTGCCAGAAGCATTCACTGCGTGTTAACAACCAAGATATTTTAACAAAAGAGTTATTTTTCGTGTGAAGCTCTGACTATTATACATATTAATTAAAATGTACTCTACATACTTTACTTCTCATTCTTAAACTAATATTTAAAACCAATGAAAACGTTGTAGACTTCATTACGTCTTTTTTACAAAATCATTTGATAAGTTTACTTGACCTGTTAAAGTTCATTTTTTTAATTAGTCAATTTCCTTTTTTTTCGGTACATAACTCTTCTGAAATGTAAGGTTTTCGACACTATAATCTCTAATCTGAAATCTTTTAAAATAATTTTTATCCAATACCATAGCCTACGGTTCTAGAACGTAATTCCTGAGAGTAAACTCACGTCTACTAAGCAATGGATACCCCTTTAAAAAAGCTGAATGTTAGTAGTTGAAGGTTTTGGACCTGCTGGTTGTGCATTTTACTGTTTCGGTATAAATTGCTAATACATATTGCTTTAAGAATATTTTCTTTTGCTTAGATAACAGGATGATGGACATATAAGTAAGATGATTTACTGTCCTCTAGTGTTTAGTAAAGGTCCTCCTCACAGTAACAGGTAAAGAAATAAATAAATATATATATATATATATATATATATATATATATATATATATATATATATATATATATATATATATATATATATATATATATATATATATATATAAATGTGTGTGTATGTGTGTGTGTGTGTAACTATTAGATAAGTAAATCATAATCTATACACAGACACAACAATAACACTTTAAATATTTTTATTTAATTTGCACTATTAGGTGTCATATCCGTATTTCACGTACAGCAACGTTTAACTGACTGAATTCACTGGCTCTGTCCAATTTTCCATCAAATCGAAAAACGACACGTGTAAGCCTTGGTTCGTCGTCTGGTAAAACAAACTCGCCAATGAAAGGGAGCAACTTTCCGTCTTCTGTCATCCCGGGGCTAGATATTGTTTCCCTTCTGCCTTGTATTGCCACAAAAAAGGGAAGTTTGCTGAAAAAAGCAAGGAACAGTTTAATTCATTTGCTTATCGTATAAGATTTTTGTTTTTAAAAAACCTATGCAGTGAAAATACATATTTTTTTTTTTGGATAATTTATCGGTTATTTCTAAAACAATATCCATAGAATTACCTGAACGAATAAATCTAGAATTGTTTTATCTACTGACTAAGATTGAGACTCTATTATGTTTAATTACAGTCTTTTATTTCACTTCATAATAATAATTATGATATTTGCAGAATTATTACTGAAGAAATTAGCCAAAGCCTGGTTTTCCAATTTCGAGTTTATCAGAAGAAGTTCCCCACCAACTTCAGCACACTTTTCCCGTTATTGCCATTTCCATTTTTCCCATACCAATTATTGTTTCTTCCGTTAATCCCATACCCATTATTGCAATTTCCTTTACTGCCATACCAATTATTGCCATACCCATTATTGCCATTCTTATTATTCCTATACCCATAATTGTCAAACCCATAATTGCCATTCCCATTATTCCCATACCAATTATTGCCATTTCCATTATTGCTATTTCCGTTATTGCCATACCCACTATTGCCATTCCAATTATTACCATTTCTGTTATTCCCATATATCATTGCCGTTTCCATTATTCTCATACCCATTACTGCCCCCATTATTGTCATTTCCATTATTGCCATTCCTTTATTCTGATACCCATTTTTGCCATTTCTGTTATTCCAATATTAATCATTGCCATACCAATAATAATTCCATTTTGCCATTCCTGTTATTGTCATTCTCATAATTGCCATTTCCGTTATCTCATACCCATTATTATTATTTCCATTTCTGTTGTCCCATACCTATTATTTCCCACATTATTGCCATTTCCATTGTTGCCATTTCCGTTATTCCTATTATTGCCATATCCATTATTTCCATTCCCATTATTGCCATTTCCGTTATTGCCATTATTGCCATTCTTGATATCGCTACTCCCATTATTGCCATTCCCCTTATATCTATTCCCGTTATATACATTCCAAGGACAATCTCTGCCGTTATCTTTTTCCCCATTGTCTCCATTGCCTACATTATCTTTTTTATCATCGCCATTATCTTCACTGTAGTTGTGATCTTCATCCCTTTTATATTCGCCATCAGCATTTTCTTTACTATAATCATTGTATTCTCTTTTATAATAGTCTTCAGTATTGTCATCCCCATTATCTTCACTAACATTACTTTTACCTTCATTTCCTACACTATATTTTTCGTCATCTTCACTTCTGTCATTGTCATCTTCATCACCATTATCTTTACTTCCTTTATTGTCATTACCATTGTCGTATACATCGAAGCTAGTTGAGTTCTTTTCACCATTTTCATTTTCTTCTGATTTGCTATACTCTAAGAAAAGAAAAAAAAAACAAAAATTTAATAATCATTACGTGCTACATGTATTCATATGTGGATCATTGTCTATATAAAAAATTGGTTTATTCATTGATTAACTTTAAAAATGATTTTTGAAGACAATTATCATGGAATCTTTACAAAAATACTTTGATATGACTAATAAGCCAAGATGTAGCATTGTCTATATTCTTTAAACAACAAAATATCGGTATTAAGGTCAAAATCCAGTAATTGGTTCATTCTAACGCTTCTTGGTACGGATGTGTGGAAGAGCCAGATAAATCAAAGTACTGAAGTACTGAAAGCCGGGCTCTTTTAGTGTGTCTTAATGCATATTGTGAAGTGAAGACTGGAAATTCTCTTTCTCTCTCTCCCCTCTCTCTCCTTCTCTCTCTCTCCTCTCTCTCTCTTTTTCTCTCTCTCATGCTTTCATGACGGCAAAGCGTCAGAGAGCGACCAACTTTTGTAAGCGGCTATAAACAAAAATATGTCTGTCTACTAAAAAAATTTAACAGTTGCTGCCTTGAATTTGGAACAAGCGTTATATATTCAATCTCCATTTCTTCAACGTGCAGCAAAATAGTTAGTGGAGATTCTTGCGCATTGTATGTGTCCAAAATGCAGTCTTGTTTTTAAAACACGTTATTAATAAGAGAACTGAAAAAGATAGACAATTCTCTCGAAATAAAAAAAAGAAACAAAATGCCAACACTTTTGACAAAACGTTGCTCTTTATGTAACTACTTGGTATAGCGGAAGCTTTTACTTTGACGCTGTTTGGTTTTTTATATACTTTTGAAGTTGTGCTATTTATTGTAAAATTGGTAATTTGCCTGCCTACAGTCTGCTTTCTGCATACCCCGGCTAAAAATATAATTTATTAGAGCGAATTGGGATTTGTTTGGAGGAATTAGCTTTTCGTTGGACAAAAAAGTTATTTGTTTGGATAAGATACGATTTGTTAGGGACAAATAATTTTTTTTTTGCAGTCGAATTAGGATTTGTTCGGACGAATTTTCTATTTGTTTGAACAAATAAGGTTTTTAATCAGACGAATAAGGGTTTTTCGGTTAAAGTGGCTATTCATATCATTGATATTATACATTCACTCTATTATATTATACATAGTTTCACACGCTGTGAACTATTTTAGTCAGCATAATACGGCTGTTCTAATGTTCCGTCAACTGCGCATTATTCTTTGAATAATACAGAGATTTAAAAAAAAGAAATTATACTGGCGGAAAGGGAATAAATATTAAAAACTTAGATATAAGCATTGAGTCATTTTTTTGTTGTTGAAAGATGTGGTCTCATTGCTGTAACGGTGTGTGCATACAAATTGATTAACACGCGCTAATAATCATTCAATGCTTAAATGAATCACCAAAGAAAGAAATGCATAAAGACTGAACTGATTGTAATGAGTAATCAATAATTATCATGATATAATAGAGGATTAAGTCATAATTTGATGCGATCAGTAAACATCAGTAAAAATCAGTGGACATTCCCTCCCCCGTGTGAGTTGATTATTTAATATATGAATTGTGCAAGGCCCACCGCATTAAATAACTTTCAAATACATGTAGAGAAACATAGAGTGAAAATCATTCCAAACTTAATTACTGATTGTTTTTCTTAAGTTAATTAAATTAAACTAAAAAAATCAATTTAAAAATAACCTTATACAAATTTTAGGGGAAATGTATAAAAACATAATTTTGAATAAAAATATTGCTACCACAAACAAGCAAATGAGCACACCAACCAATGTTAAAATCAAAGTAATCATTCAAAATTAAGATAGATTTAATAAACCAAGTTATACTCTGTTTTATTATTTTGTTTACAGCAAAATGATAAATAAATAAATCAATGAATAAAAATAATAAATTTATTACTTACCAACAGAACTACCACTAATTCTCTTCTTCTCCATGGACATGATCTTCTAACACGAGAGAACCGAATATATAAGCTATCAGCGACGTCTCCGCATCGGTGATATATTGATGATAAATATATGTCTAAAAATACGACGCTAGTTTGTGATTTATAGTCAATTATAACCATTGATTATCATTGAAATTCATTTCATGAATCTACGCGTAATGTAGGACGTGAAAAAATGAAAATAGATAAATTTTAAAAAAAAATACCATTTCGTAATTTTTTTGATGGTTCTTTTTTTTAATTGATGTAGTTAAAATGTTAATAATTCTGTTGTGGAAGTTCTAACAGGTTTTGATTAGATTTTAATCTAGATAAAGAAGCATTACTTTAAAACTATTGTCTTGTAGCAGACTGAACGTAAAGTTGACGAAACTTTTAAAATTTAAACTTTTTTTAGGAAAAGGAGAAAAATCATAAAACTGCCTAAAAAATATTTGATTTTTTTTTAGATGTCCAGAAATGTAAGTTATGTAACTAGATTATTGCTGGTAATTTGAAAAAAAAAAAGTTTTTTGACCTGGATCGTCATCGCACTTTATATACCGTCAGTTCAATACAATTTTTTAACACTATTATCTAATCACTTAATTGCTATGAGAGCACACTCTTTTACTTGAATACTACTATTTAATCTTTATTTACAAAAGTTTGTCCCTCTAAAAGACAACAAGTAGTCTCATTATTAGATTTTTTACATACATATGTATTTATAACTACTTAAAATCGGAAAATGTTCTTTAAGTATTTAAATTTTCACTAGAAAAGGTGGACAGCAACTAATTGCAAAGATCCCTCGTATTTATATACGTTATCACAATAACAGGATAATTGTTTATTGATGCATGCATTAAAATCAAATGAATTAAAAGAACAAATTTCTGTATGGTGTATAAAATACCTATTTGATGCATTAGATATGAAATAATCAATCGATTAAAATTAGAAAAATGTAATCATGTTAATATTAATATTGGCAAACTGATTATACCGAACATGTGAAATTCAAACAATGTATCTCTGTATGCTAAATTATTTTAAAAGATGTTGAAGAACACTGTAGTAATGCTTTGGTGATTTTAAATTCAAGTACACTCTCAGGTTGAAATTATATATGTCACATTGTTACTAATGATTGGTGAATAATAGAAACATGTTGATTTAATTTAGATTGTTGATCATTAATTCAAAGAAAATGCAATACTTTTTAGTTGTCAAAAGCCATTTCAAGACCCAGTTTAAACTAGGCCAATCTTCTTTTTTGACATTGAATGACAATCTTCCGGCAACCTTCATATCGTAGTGATATAAGTCTTATTTTTAAAAATTCAGACCCCCCACCCTCAAAAAAATTATACGAAACTACCTAAATCACATTTAAGGTAAATTGAATTTTATAATCAGCCTGCAATAACTGTCTTAATTAATCAGTATGAGTGAATACAAATTAATAACCTACTCATATTTATGATCCGGCGAAGAACTCCTAAAGCTTATGAAGACGTACATTTTAACGAATGAACATATGTAACATTGCGTTCAAGTTACATTATAAAGTAAGTGTCAAGGAGAAGTAAAATAAAGCAAACTTAATTTCTCGTGTTCTCAATGGCAACATATTAAAACTGGTTTCCATTTTAATGCATGTGATTAAAAAGTGTCCACAACATACAAACCACAGTTTAGAAAAAAAACATAATTGCTTTTTACTCTAAATATGCCGTGTCTTGTAGGAATTAATCATTTGTTTTAAAAAGCCGAATATATTACCTAACGAGGCCGAGTACAGTTTAAGTACGCAAACCTTTGCGCATCTTTGTTTTATTTTCATGCAGTCGTAATTTCTAAGTTACAACTTTCTTTTCTTTTCTGTTTTTATATAAAACTAAAATTATATCTAACGTAAATGAGTTGAAAATTGTGACTTTATGATCTTGTTAGGGTACAATGCCATTATGGTGCGTACGCGTCACCGTTTTGAAATAATAAAAACCATCCCTAGTCAAGAAAAATGGAGTGTAACTTGCTCACAAACTCGATGAGGAAATTCATTTTTTAACTTTTTAATTTATTGACAGGGCATTAAACAAAACATGGTTATTTTTAAAGTATCATTTTGATAAAAATATCATTTGAGTCAATAGATACCTCAATGTGCCAAATTTTGGGGAAAAAATCAACTTTGATAATACCCTTGGCTTAACAATTTGTCAATCTTTACACGGCAAGACTCTACAAGATTCTCATTTTCACCTTCCACCGTTTGAACAGTAGAGCCTTAAGATGTGTCTTTCTACACTTTTTACGCTACGTTGTTATAAATTTAAGACGTCATCTTCCGTACATGTTTACACAAATCAAGACGCTGCCATTTTATTGTGCTCTAGACACAACAAGGTGACGAGATTTCAGATTTCAGCCAACAACTACTGGAAAAATGAAACCGGTCGATGGTCAAGCGTGGTCGTTGATTTCGGGTTGCCGCTAAGACAGTTTTAGCTGTATATATATCTCACAGTCACATGCCGTTTTTAGCCAAGTAAAATATTACCTTTCAGTCAAAGGGTAAACAAAGAATCGGGTAACACCACTGACTACTTCCGAATCATTGCACTAAATGGTTGTTGTTCAAATGTTTACCCATAAAATAAAACCTAATTAAAGTGAGGATATTGCAAAGTTTTCCAATAGTATAACTACTAGCATTCAATATTTTTTCTAACTTTTATTAAATGCTTTAAATATGCGGTATTTTAATAGTTGTCGCAGATCAGCTCTACAGTATGTTGTTTTAATGTAGAACATTGTAAAATGGCCAATAACATTAAGTTGATTACTAAGTACAGAATTAAAACGTATTATAAGTGACCATTATGAATAATTTAACAATCGTTAACAAAAGTCTTTATTAAAAAGGGAATGATTATTAGCATTTCTAAACGTTTTGTCTATCAAAAGATCTAATGCACTCTTTGAGTTCTTTTTATTTCCTTCAAATGTTATTCAGTTTTGATGTTTTCTACATAGCTTAATATAAGAATGACAAAAAAAAAAGAAAAAGAAGAAACTTCTTTTGAAAATTTCGTCCGACACATTAACGAGTTTTAAAATTAAGGATTTGAATGTATAATTGATTCTTAGAGTTTATTCTACCTAATTTAAGAGAAAAACATCTGTCTAATGAGATCATTTTATCTTATACAGTTTTACATAAATACTTCTCATTAATGACAATATATCACGCGACATTTCATAATCGCATGATAAAACCTTGTTTTTCATTTTTCAAGTATGGTTAAGTTACTTAAGATTCTAGAATAATGAGTTGCATAATGTTTAACAAATGTTTTGTCAATCATCTTGGTATCTTTCTTTGTTCGGCTGTTCGATGCATCATTTTAAAGATTTCAATTTAATTGTATTCACCATATCACACCAATAACCGTGTCTGAACTTCAGCACTATTAACGCTGGAAACTTACGTTAACTATTTGGAGAACCCTCTATGTTTACATAGCAATGATATTAACTCGTCATCTGAATGTCTAAAAGATGAGATGAATGTGTTCAATAATTGCAACTGTCTTCACGGGTATCATCCGAAATATGAAGTCCCAAATGAATGAGGATTATGATTTTTTCAATTCATATTTCCTTTATCCCGTTTGGTCAAAGTAATCGAAATTGTTTCAAAGATGAAGCTGTTAATGCTAACAGATGATCAATGCACTTTGCAGGACACAGTGCTATAAAAAAACAAGAAAATCATTAGATGTTGACTCGGGTGACATAAATTATAAAATTAATTAACATGAATTTTCAATTTAATTTTTGTAAGAGATATTAATATTTTGATAATTAATTTAATGATTTATATTTGGTTACACAACAACGATATATTGGTGTCTAATTGAGTAAGACAAAACCCCTGCTGGCAATGATAAAGATTTTTTGTCATTAATCTAATTTTAAAAAAAATCTGGGCAATTAATGTCTTACTTCAAATTGCTGAATTTGACGAATTGTAGGAAGGATCATGCACTTTGAAATAGACGGGATTTTTCTTTGACAAACTCGTTAAAATTTAAACTAAAAAGTAAACATTTATTTAGAGCGGATTATTTCGACAATATTAGCAATTTTTTTGTCGCTTTAAAAAAAAGTTGCTGCTTTTATAAAAGCAACAGGAAGTAAATAACAAACAAAAACACATTGATTTCAAAACAAATTCCAACTTACATAAACAGACACAACCTGTAAAGTTAAAGGTAAAACACAATAACCAAACAAGATTGCGATGAATTTTAATGAAATTTATTTCTTGTTTCTATCATTTTAAAAAATATCTTTTAAAAAAATACTGCAACCATTTTTTTGTCTTCTAAAATAGTCATGATCTAATCATAAAAAATTGGCCGAGTTTATAAGCTGGCAGCGAAAGGTTCACCTTACTAATATAACTATAACAAATGCTATGTCTAGAAATATGATGTATGCTGCTTTGCTAGGGTTTGACATGCCACAATGCAATTTTGATAGTAACAATTCATCAATTGTATATTGTTTTTTTTGGTAGAGGTGTATCTTGGCATGTCATTTTCCCCGAGCTCTAGCATTGATTTCCATACTGAGGTTTTAAGTTGGAGCTGTAATTGCAGTAGGCCTGGAGACACCTACTTATTACCAAGGGGTTTTCTTACAGTATTTTTCTTCTGGTGTCTTTAAAAAGTCAGCTAAAACTAAGTTCTTGGCTTCTACGTTTAAAAAATTCACAGTGACGGATGATTGGCCATAATCCCGCTTTTTTGTCATTGCTGTTCTTTGTCATAACGGTTGTCAAATCAATTCAATTGAATGATTGTCTTTCGTTCATTTAGTTTCTATTTGTTTACACAGAATGAAGATGCAACATTCTGCATCCTATCCTGCAAAAAACTCTATATTTTGATGTTCTTTACTATTCCTTCATATCCTATCCTATATCTTAATCAAGCGTGTTTTTTATTACATGTATTTACTTTTTTTTGCTTTTAGTTTGGTTCACATATTAGAGAGGTTAAGCATTTCAACGTGTACGTGTACGAGTACGTGTAACTAGTGGAATCCCCTAATTTTATCTGTATTACGTCACATTGTCCGTATACCGCGTAATTCTACAAGTTGTACAAAACGTGTAGGAACAAAAGTACACGTAGAAGAAAACTTGTAGCATTTTTTGATAGGAATATAGACAAAGTGTATATCAGATGTTGTGTAATGTAAAGCAGACGATAAATTAAGGTCGACTATGCTTTTGGTTTCATCAAAGTCATAGAATTATTTCATAAACAAAAAGACTAAACTAAACATGTTGAAAACGTTGAATCTCATTATTTTACACGTACACTAACAGGTATATAACATTATCCAAATTTTGGTACGTGTACGTGTAAACAGACTTATAGCTTCACATATACCCGTAGACGTACATGTTTAAATGCTTAACCTCTCTATTGTCAAATATTTTTTCCAACTTTTTTCAATTTCATTGAAAAGTTTTATTCTATTTGCCCATGTGTAAGAGAAATATTTAACGTAATCTTAATCTTGTAGACGAAATATTGTGCTGTTTAAGTATCATTTCTCCATCTGTATTTTATAACACTGGCATGTTTTTATAATATTTAAACATTTACAACGTAAATTTAGCTTCTCCATTTCGAACCCAATATATCAATTGTCAAGGTTCCTGTTTATATTGTAAAAAAAGCAAAACACTTAAACATTTTTTAAAAATGTTTTCTTACAAAAGATTAATAGACATTTATGCTGACTATTTTACCCGTGTATTAATATTTATTTGTTTTGATTTATACATTGCACATTGTTTTAGAAGAAACACGTTTGATTTAAGAACCAGTTAACTTTGCGAGTTTCATAAATATAACTGTTCATGATTGTGCACTGTACAACACATTTGATTGTCACGTTGACAGATCCCGTCAATCCAATTAAGCAGGGTTACTTTAAAAGTGGGTCTCGGGAACAATTATTATTAGTAACAAAACGACAATGCATGCTATTACTTAATTCATAACAAGGTACTTTTTATTTAAAATAGGGCACTATTTTCCGTTTTTCTTTTTTTATTTTACACAACACCTTAACAGTCTATTTCCTCATATAAAATACGTTTTCATATCTTAAACGTCTCGCTTAGATTAGAATGTGTTTAATGATAATCTATTGAACAAGAAAAAATACCTTAACATAGCTTAAAATAAGATTGATACAATGGCAGTCATAGCAATTTTATTCTCATGAATTTTTTATCCAACAAAAAAAAAAACTCAGTGCGACCTTGAAACAGATTTGAGACAGCGTCCCTCTTATGTCATGTAAAAACTTGACTTAATTGTACTTTAAAATAGTAACACAATATATGCTTTTGTTAATTCTATAGTTTAGAGATTTTCACGAAATTTATCTAAAAGAAATATCAAAGTCTAAGTAAAAATTGTGTTGTATAATTGAAAGCAAAAGTGGATAAAAGAACAGGTTGATATAAAAAAAATTGTGTTGATAAAAACCAACTAAGGAAATTTAAAGATATTACAAGAATAATTCTGCCCAGTTTTATATCCATTTATATGTTTGTTTGTAAGGTAAATGGTTATATTGTTTTTCTGCAAATCAGACTTACTTATACTGTAGATTCCTATTATAACGCGAGAATTTAATATCCGCATAAAATCGCGAGAAGCACCCTTTGCACATTATAATTCCTCGCCATTAATTACTAAGAGTTAAGAGCCATCATAAATAGAAAAAAAATTCCACGTTCACGATTTAATATTCTCGCAATTTGATACAAACCAGCAGGATCGCGGAGTTAAGTACTCGCATAATATAAGAAATTTAGAGCAAGTAAATATTATTACATAAAAATGCACATAGCTTGTCCAATATTTATTTTATATACAAACATTACTTATTTTGTATTTATTCTATTTGTTATGCAATGAATATACCAACAAATAGTTTTGAATAACGAGTCTCGATTCTCATAATCAAGGTTAACACTAAACACACTTTACTTCGTACTGTACATCTAAGATCGTAGTCCCCGGTGCAAAAATAAACATCAATATCTAAAATTGTTTGATAAAATTCATAGCATACACAGATTGCATATATCACTCAATATCACTGTCACAAAATATATTACGCTAAATTACTGATAATTATAGAATAAAACTTGCTAAATGAATTGTCTCCCATACAGAGAACTGGCGATCTGTATTTCATAAAAGCTTCTTTCATATGTAGTTTTTATTTTGTTCTTTGTTCATTGACGTTTTATGTTTATACTAGATTTAAGAGGCTATCATTAATGGAAAAACCTGCCGCTAACAGGTTAGACTTTTTGTAAGTGCTTGACGATATGGTCATAACTCCTCTAGGTTTACATGACCTAAAATTCTATCAACACAGTGAATGCATTAGCGTATGTTTTTGTATACAAGTCCAAAAAAACAACAAAAACAAAACAAGAAAAAACGAACATTAAACATTCCGATGTTGACAACTTATATATGCAATTTACACATGGTTCACGTATTTTTTATGGTGCATTGACTTTTTCATTTTGAATATTAAATATGAAAAATGTAACAACAAATTATTTACTGTACATCTGCATGTGTGTCTACATTGGATATACAATTAGCTTTCAATTAGGAACTTTTTTTTTTTTACAAAAATGTATAATGTGATTGCTTATTATCGCATTTTCTTTATCATTATATCATCATAGAAATAGTAGGAAACAAAACAATTGTGATAATCTGCTGCTTTAAAACAATGTTGTTTAAAATTTTCATCTTAGTTTTTCTAGCACTAAATGAAATTGTGATTATGAAAATATGTAATTTATTATTTTTTTTAAGTCGACTTTAGCCGTCTTCATATCATAAATGACCAATTAGTATTCGTTTACAATAATTAATAACGTAGTTTGTGTCAGGTCTGAAGATTTAGTGTGCTCAGGTTAAGTAGGCGGAGCTTTAGACATGTATTTATGTATTTCTCACTTATCCGTACAAAGACTGTGTCTTGTTCTTAAAACGGATCGACGGGTTCCCTCTCTATTGGTAAGAATATATTTGTACATTAAATCCAATATCAGAGTAAATAGCTTTTAAAACTATACCATTGATTTGCTCGAGCCTAAAAATCATAAAGAATTTTTGTTTCAATTTTTTTTAAATTTTTCTCATTCATTGTTTCATTCTATTGATCTTAATATTGATTTCAGCAATTAAAATTAATGCGTCTTAATAAAATATTAAAAACTCTAAATTGCAATATCAAATATCTTATTCATGCGTCGTTCTAGTATTCTTTGGCTTAGTTTCAAGCAACGATGAAGTTTGTTATCATATTTCTTCTGGCCACCTGCCTGATCCTGCAGGCTTCATCTCGACCTGACGGAGGACCAGGTATGTAGAAAAGTAGAACGATATATATATATATATATATATATATATATATATATATATATATATATATATATATATATATCTATCTATCTATCTATCTATCTATCTATCTATCTATCTATCTATCTATCTATCTATCTATCTATCTATCTATCTATCTATCTATATATTTATATTTATCACGTTCATTTTAATCAAAGACATTTATTTTTTGCGGTCTTTTTTGGTTTACTTTGAAAACAATTTTACAAAATACAATATTCTATCAGTTTCTGCACAAATGTTGAAAATGGTTGCTTTTACTTATTTCTATTTAAAGCTAGAATGCACAAAAAATGATTTTTTTTAAGAAAAGATTTTATTGTTTTTGTTAAAAAAGATAACTTTCATTGCATTAGATTCAGTTCAGGATTATCACAATTTACATTTCTCTTGTAAAGTTAATGAAAACAAATCATTCGACAAATGGTACTATATCTTTGTAGCAATATATAATAGACTTATTGATAACGTGTACATATTGATCTGAAAAATGCAAATATCAAAAATATAAAACCGTTGTCTGAGAATGTCTTTGTGCACCATGGCGTTTTGCGATTGGTTAAAAAAAGTTGAATTGTTTTGTATCGTGGCAAATAATATATATAAAACATCTGTAAAATGTACAAAATATAAGAAATGGCAACGCAACTAGAATGCTTTTTCTAACTTATTTGCAGTAATGATTAACTTAAATACTTAAATTTTTTGTTCAAAATTGATTTATCATTTTTTTACGCAAACATACAGTCAAAATATTAAAATATAAATTATAAATATCATTCTGAAGGCACTATATACACGTAGTGTATATAGTGCCTTCAGAATGATATTTATAAAGAAAAAAACGTTGGTCAAACGATGACTTATCTATAGCATGGTTAAATGTAATTTAGTTGATTTCAATTTTTGTTTTATAATTGAATACCAGAAAAGGGAAGTAGTGGTGACGATGGGAACGATCCAAATACCAACAATGAAAAAGACGATACTGGAAATACCAACAGCGCAGACCCAATGGAGTATATCATAAAGTGAACGAGCTGAATATTGTACAAGGAGATACGACAACAACTGCTTTACGGCTACTGAAATGTTATGTGTAATCACTAATACTTTAATTGTTAAAAATCAAATTCATGATTGTTAATGAAATTTTAGAGTTTTTCTCTTTTTTTATATATCCTGCTATTGTCAAACTATAGGCCACTTTAACTTTGACTGTAACAATTAAAAAAATCGAAATAAAAACATTTTGTGTGCTGCTTTAGTGAGCTTTCTGATTTTTATAAAGTATTTACTTATTAAGGAGATCATAACGTGTCATTGATAGAAATCAATAGCAAACGATTTTGCTGAATTCTAATGAACTTTAGCTGTGTGGTGAAAAGAAGTCAAAAATATATATATTTTTGAATGCTGGCTTCAAACAGTCAATTCAAGCATTATTTTGCAACATATACACAATAAGATAACAATTGTAACTTATATAAAAGTATTGAAACTCAATGTCATACCAATGAAAAAAATGAAAATAACAAACCGTCAACCATCTCAAAAATCCATAAAAAGCAATACAAATTCAAAAAAATAGCAACATCGACCTCCAAAAAGATGGAGGTAGGATGAGTTGCCAAGGAGGAGTAAGCATCCTCTGCTGACCGGTCACATCTGCCGTGCGCCCAATGCCATATCGGTAAAAATGTTAATATCGGGAGAAAATGTCGTAATTTGCGGAAAATATCATGATGGGGAAAAACGGAGAAAAAATTCCGTGGACAATTCGGTATTCAATGAATAGTCGAGAGCAGAGCAATAACGGACCTCTGGAAAACCTCAGAGGCAGGACCAGAAAAAGAAAAAAAATAAAACCCGGAAAAGTCCGTATACAACTTGGTGATTAATTATGGTCTAACAATTAGTATGAAAAATGTAAGTCAGCATGATTTCCTTTTTTAAGAAATAAAGTAAATAAAAAGAAGTTAAAATTAAAATTCAAATATTATCTATTTAAAACGTTGGTCTGTACAAATAATCGTATGTGCACTGCAATACCCAACGAAGTATCATGAGGATGAAACTTTGCAATGTAAGTGTTAAAGCATTTTATGCTCCGTGTGCATATTTTCTGAATATTCTACTTTACTGTATACTTATATATAAAACAAAATTGTATATATGTTTTAGAAAAAAAAAACGAAACAGAAGAAAACGTGGCCATCAATGTAGCAATAAGATTTGAAATAATTATAACTCACGTTTTATCAAATGTTTAAGTTTTAAATACTTACTTTCTTTAATTCATAATGTTTCAAATTTCTGCCAATTGTTAATAAGCCTCACAGGCAGTTAAGTACTTAAATTACTTAACTTCACATGTTTCGACTTTTTCTTGTGACACCCGTAGACATTTGAATTACAAAATCTGAACGATTTTATTTTATTTCGAAGGTAAATATCTTTTTTTTAATGTAATATTTCTTTGTTTTAACATAAGGCTTAATAAAAACACTAGTTCATATAGGAAATTGGATGAAAAGGACAATTCTAAATAATTATTCCACGTTGTTATCGCTACCATTTAACTCTGCAATGACATGGTAGACGATCTTTTAGGTGAAAAAATCAACAACAACAGAAAAAAACAAAAAACAAACAAACCGTCAACCATCTCAAAAATCAGTAAAGTAACAAAATTCAATTCATAAATTTATGAAATTATTTAATTGTAGTAAAGATAGGCACTGTTTTGATCTTAATCCCCTGTTATCGGTTGAAATACTTTTGAAGTTACATAGGCTATATGGTGTCATAAATGTACAGGTGCCGTTTAATTAAACTTTGACTGCCGGTTCAAGAAAGCGCTTTGATTCATCTGTTTGTGTCTCAAATATAATGAGTTATCTCTCAAAAGACAAATTAAAGTGACTATCTACACCAAAATCGATCAATCAATCAATAGACAAAATTAGTAAAAATATCCAACGGTCATGCTACATACATGTTACTATTCACTATTTCTATTCAGGTACATATACATGTATTATTCTTTATTTTTTGCCGAGCTTTATTTTATATTAATGAACACTTTTATAATTCACAAGGAATATTAATGTATTCAACAGTACTTCAACCTTGAAAAGTAATTTTCCTATTTTTTTTTAATACGTAAGCGTAAGAAAATATTAGTGCTGATATGTTGCTGTTTATAAATAAAGACCAATGATTTAACAATATATTTCATTAACGATTACAATTTCATAATATAAATAAAGACCAATGATTTAACAATTTATTTCCTTTACGATAACAATTTCAAACTAGACACTTGTTGCAAAAGCAACAAAAAGGTCTTCCGTTTTAATATACATGTATCAATTCAACTGTAAGACATTGCTTCTCTCACATAGAAAAAAAGTGGATATGATAATTATTGTGAATGATATATCCAGACGTTACTTCTAATAAAAACAACGGAATGAAAAAGAAAATCAATTTTTGAAGTAATTTTTGTGACGACCGGAAGTAACGCCGAGCTAAACAAAAATGTTAACCATTTGTACAATCATAAGTCAATCTTACTTAAAGTTTGGTTGTTCACATCCCTGATCTCTTTGAAACAATATTTTTTGTCTCGGGACCGGAAACGGACGAACGGAAGTGATAAATGAAAACAAAATATGGTTTTTCTCGTACATTTGCTTAACGAACATCACTGTTTATCAGGCTAGATGAAACACCCAAGAAACTCCGTTAAACTTGTTAAAAACAGGATTTGTCTGAACCCTTCCAGTAAGAACCGGAAGTGACAGTTGACAAAATTTAATCCGTTAAACACATCCCCAATCAAATTTCGATCAATCATGAAAGATTCGTGTCTCAATCACTTACAATGACAAAAATCTCGCGGACATCAAATTTGTAAAAAAAGAAAGCTACATAGAGATATTTGAGATATCTCACCGGAAGTAAAATTTATTTGCTAATTTAACATTATATAGATGACATATGTAAGATTGTATACTGATATTTTCATTTTATGTAAAATGAATAATATATGAAAAAAAAACAAAAATTTTGAAGTACTTCCGGTGACGACCGGAAGTTACGCCGAACAAAACAAAATAGTGTTAACACATGTTCATACAGAGGTCTAATATCCCACAACGTTTGGTTGTTCAAGTCGTCACCATTTTTTAGATCTCGTCGAAATAAGGTTTTTGGTCTCGGGACAGGAAACGGACATGCGGGAGTGCTCAATGTAAATTGTATGAAATATTTTTTGTATACTTGCCTTTTGTACATTATTTTTCATTTATCAAACTAAAAATGGCAAAGGGAAACAGTAAAACTAATAAACGGCTCGATTTGTTTGAACTCTTCCGGTGTGGACCGGAAGTGACGGAAGGCAAAATGAAACCAAATAAACACATCTTCAATCAAATGTCTATCATCTGTTAACGTTTTGTGTCTTGATCACTTATAGTTTCTGAGATCTCGCGGGTACAGAATCTGTATTAAAAGAGCTACCTGAGATGATTGAGATATCTCACCGGAAGTAGAATTTTTTTGTTGATTTAACATTGCATAGATAACCTATGTATAGATTTATACTTATATATCTAATTTATGAAAAATGAATTAAATGCGTAAAATTACTATTTTTGAAGTGCTTCCGGTGACGACCGGAAGTTACGACGAACAAAACAAAATAGTTTAAACACATCTACATACACAGGTCTATCATCCCACAAAGTTTGGTTGTTCAAGTCTTTACCGTTTTTGAGATCTCGAGGTGACAAGCTTTTTCGTCGCGGGACAGGAAACGGACGACCAGAAATAAATTTTGAAAAAATAAAAAAATCCTTCCTAGACTTAATCATTTCCTATTATTCCTGAAAATTTCAAGAAAATCTATCCCGTCATCTCTGAGAAAAACGTGGAAAAAAATAAGAATAATAATAACTAGACTCTTGTTGCTATAGCAACAAAAAGGTCTTCCGTTCCTCATGTATTAATCTGTACAAAAGATCCATTTCAATATTCTTGAAAACAGAAAATGGATATAATTTATACTGTAAAGGAATTCCCAAGAAATAAACAAAACAAAAAGACAAAACGTCATTTTTGAGTACTTTCTGTGACGACCGGAAGTTACGCCGGATCATACAGAACATAGTAAACATATCTTCATACATTGTTTTGTCTTTCCTCAAAGTTTGGATGTTCAAGATTTTGTTAGTTATAATATATCGTTGAGAAAAGGTTTTTGTCTAGGGACCGGAAACGAACGAACGGAAGTGATTAAGAAACTGAAAATACGTATTTCAGTACATTACCTATGATACGTTATTGTTCATCACAGTGAGTATAATATTTTTCGAAGATTTCCGGTGACGACCGGAAGTTACGACGAACAAAACAAAATAGTTTAAGCACATCTACATCTATAGGTCTATTATCCCACAAAGTTTGGATGTTCAAGTCTTTACCATTTTTTAGATCTGGAGGTGACAAGCTTTTCGTCGCGGGACAGGAAACGGACGAAAGGAAGTGAATTTAGCAAAACTCAAATCAAAGACTTCTAGATCTTTTTAATTTCAACCATCACTAAAAATTTTAGGAATATCTATTCAGACATCTCTGAGATATTTACGATACAAAAAGGGGAAAAAAAATAATAATAAGAAAGAAAGAAAAAACCTAACAATCACTATATGGTCTTCCGTTGGAAACGGAAGACCTTAATAAGAAACATTACAATCACTATAAGGTCTTTCGTTGGAAACGGAAGACCTTAAAAAAAATATTGATACATCTATTGATCGGACAATCTATAGAAGAAAAAGATATTTAGCCAGTGTATACTTTATAGTATGCATGTGTATGTCACTGGGCCTCACAGTGAGTTTTGACGTCGATGCCAACAAAGATGTGTTGTGTTATTTTTTTCCAACTCTTCTTCCACAAAAATCAAACTTTACAAAATACATTTGAATATTTCCAACTTTAGTTTCTCTTCAATTTCAAAAATACTGATTGTCAATATTTACCTGTTTCACCTATAAAGTAGCTTAATGTTTAAACTACTCTTAATTATAGATTCTTTTACGAAAGATTTAAAAGCGTCTGTGATATCTTATTTCAATATGTATTGTAAATTAATTTACGGATATAAAGTTTTGAGAGGATGCACACTTAATTTAAGAGACGAATTTGTAAGAGTTTCAAATATGCAATTTTGCATGATTGTTTACTAAACAGCATTCAGTTGTTAAGTTCACATGTTTCTCAAGTCCAATTAAACAGGGTTACGTAAACGTAGGATTCAAAACAGTTTCTATCGGAGAAAATGCATGACATTAAATAATTCATAATGAAGTAATTTTTCTTCACAATAGGTCACAATTTTGATTTTTGTCACTGGATGTATTGGTTTTAGTTCGATTAAAATGTGATAAATTATATTCGATTTAACAAGAATTATTACATCTATTTAATTCTAAAAAATAGTTTGAATCAAATGCAGTAATTTATCATATGCTGATGAATTTATCATTCAGCATATAAAAGTCAGCACAACCTTGTAATAGATTTAAGAAAGCGGCCTCGACATTGCATGATAAATAATTGAATCCTTTGTACTTCAACGGTAAACAACTGTTGATATTCTTACAGATGTTTATGAATTCTAGATTTAAGAAAATTATTGCAAAGCAGTAAATTGTGTGGTATTTGTCAATTGAACAAAGTTGTTTTTTAAAACAAAACAAAAATGGTTCGATAAATTTCTGATAAAAAGGAAGAATTTGTTTTTCTTTAAAATTTCTATAGAAATAAAAAGTTAAAAATTATCCACTGTTTAAAAGCACATGCACTCATAGTCTTTTTGTTCAAATCAAACTTACCTTTTAAATGATATCGAATCATGCATCCTCTGCACTCTTATTTTTTAAATGATTTTTTCATACTTGATATGATATGTGTATGCTTTGAAATTGCATTAAAATATCAGTTTTAAAAATGTGCTTAAAATAATTTTAAAATCCTGTACACACTCTATAAAATAACATACGTACTTGTTCATTGTCAATTTACTATGCCAATACAAAATAATAGGTCCAGTGTGGATTTAATCTTAATTACATCTTTCGAGCTATAAAATTCTTTTTGTAATAAATGCATGGCTTTGATATAGATCTATGGCATTAAAATTATTTAATTTAAGTTTGTTTAAATTACTTAAAATTGACATTTTGATGCAAGTCTTACATTGTTCTTTTTTATAATCCACAGTGACTTAAACTCTTATTTTTCTTTTAAAAAAACCAGTGTTATGTTGTTAATATACTATGGATTCATAGTAGTACACGAGCCGGACCCGAGTGCACAATGTATCAAACCCTGACTACTGTTTAGGCATAGTACATGCACAACACAACAGTTATGTTACTATTATGCCAACTATAGCATATAATGATGCACCTTACTATAAGTAGCTGTGAAGTTTGAGTTACCGAGAATAAACACTGCAAAATTAATTAATTGATTTAATTGCTTAATTAATCAACAAGTTACTGTACAATAAAAAAAAGAAGTTTTCATTCTTATTGAGAAATGAGACACGATTGACCTTACCATTGGCAAGTAGTTAACATTTTTTAAAAGAAAATTTAACCTTAAAATGTCCATCAATGAGAAGGCATCTTTGGAAAAAGAAATCATTTTAACTGCTTGTCGTCAGTCATATATATCTACGTTTTATTGATAAAAACACCGCCCGATACATGGTCGCCTCTTTAATAGACACTGCACAGCATGCACAACTGCATAGCACATTTTGGAACACTTTGTATGTATGGAACAAGCTCAACCCGAGAATGAGTCCGTTCTTCGGCATCAGAATGTAACAAAACGAGACCACAAGATAAAAAATAACACTCCACGAAGTTTTATTAAATTGTTGGATCTCTTTAAGGAGCTGTTATCTGTGCGAAAAGAAAAGGCACGAGGTAATAATGTTATGATTTTTATATCGTAGGGTACCTTTACTTTTCCGATTTTTTAAAATAAAGCCTTAAAATGAAGTGTGGTTAATTAAAATCCTGTTATTTTTTAGTCTTCATATGCAATTATTGCAATTATTATCATGGTTTAAATTATTAAAACTAGGAACACTGCAATATAAGCACAAACCTTGGGCGTTTAAAACTTGAACTAGTATACACAGCAATTACAAACCATATTGAAGGACGTATGGCAGAAATGGAACAAAAAGATTGATGTGTAAACAATACGGTTTGTAAAAATATATACACATCCATTAAGTAATGCCTGAGAACCAAATGCACTTACAAACAATATATTGTTAATGTATAGTCTGTAGGGTTCTTGCTGGATATCTATTTAAAAATAATGTATCATTTTTTGATGTATATAGGATTATAAATATGGGTTGGTCACGTGATCAAATCCCAAAAAGCCCAAAGGGCTTTATGGAAGATTCGATCACGTACCAATCCGTATTTATATCGCTATATACATCCACAAATGATCCATTATTTCTTATATTTACATTTGTTGCAATTTATGACAATAACAATGATCCATACTTTCTTTTTTGTGTTGACCTAGAAAGCCGCTTCGATTAAAATGGCGTTACAAATCAAAGTACTGAACAACTGATTGGAGTTGATTTTGTCGATGTTTATTTATTTTAAAATCAATGATATGTTATTTTGCACGACAAGTACCTGTAGTTTCTAATTTGAATTACGCCCATTTTTATATGAATTTTTGGAATTTTTCGACAAGAATGTCGAAAAACCTCAATAAGAATCATGTTAAATAATATTTAAAGATAAAATTATTTCAATCAAACTATGTATCAGTAATAGAAGTATTTCTCGAAAATTGTATGGATCAAAGCAATATTTAACTCTAGTCTCGTTCAACCAAACGCTCGGCTGACACCGTAAATCTCCCACAAGGATTTACGGAGACAGCCGAGCGTCGAGTTGAACGAGACTATATTGAACTCTTGCGTAGGAATACATAGGACTACAAAAAATATTTAAATTGTTCGTACCATTTAAAATCTGACTATTTTCAAGGTATTTATAAATAAGTTTCCTTGAAAAACAATGCTTTAGCATACATTACATCGAATTTATCAATTATTTTCAAGAACTTAGTCTTGTTAGCAGCAATGATTTATGCTGAGGTCCAAACACTGTTTCACTTTCGGTTTGTCTGAGTAACTGCATAGGAAATTAAAATCAACTCCAAAAAATAGTTCATCAAAGTTGCAAGTATTTGATTACCATGATTAATAGATATGACACTACTTTTGACAAGACAACAGTTTCGATGTGTATGTTACCCAGCAGCTAACAATTCACAACATCTATGCAACAAACCGGTAAACGTGTCTTTTAAAAACCTTAGGAAAAAAGTAAAAACCAAGTTTTTTGGAAAATATTTATTGGTACAAACAAATAATGAAATTAATGCATGTTATTATCAAGAGCATTTGTCTTTATTTGCAGACGTGGGTGTTAGAAAGAAGAAAGGTATTATAATTTATTTAAGGAATGAATTCAATATTCTTCAGTTTTATGCGATATAAAATGGTTTGGGGCAGTTTACGCTTTCTAAATTGTTGGCTTCATCTGAAAAAAAAATCATACTATTTTCAACACTTTAAAGCATTGCAAACATTCAGCATGGATTATTTTTTTTTCATTTAATGATATATTTATTAATCCGTCGACAATTCACAAAAGCAGAACTTTCATTGTTTGTATTTAGATCTTTCATATATGAGGTAATCAAATTGATTGTAAAACGTACGTAAAGTTCACTTTATTAATGTTCATGTATAGCAGTGCTAAGCTAATTGAAACAGCCAAATCGAGTCCTATGGGAATTTAAGTCGAAGATCATCATGACTATTTCGAGTGTCTGTTCTTACGTCGCTTTAAGTCTCGTCAAATCGTTAAGATTATAGTCTGGCTGTTTATATAGAACTATGAATTAATGATAAGTTTCCATAAGAAATAGAGGTACTCATACTCAAAAGATGTATATATATTGCTATATCCGTGATAAATTTTATCCATCTTACACATTTATGAGCCAAGCAAAGCAAAGCAAATTCTTCCACTTGACTACTATCTGTGGCTATTGAAATATATACTTAAATCTATTATTTTGGAAAACCGGACGGTTTGAATCTTTTTAAAACCGAATTTGTTATGTAGCAAGAAGTTGTAAATATGTTTGCCATAAATCAAAAAATCGAGGTTTCACAATATCCGTGTTTGTACAACATTAGTTATACTGCTCTATATTAACATTCCAAATATTTTATTGCAAATGTGTGGAAAGCTACTACAGTTATAGCAATGTAACACACACAGAGTACTTTCTAGTTGTGTAATAAAGTCACAAACGTTGAACACCGTAAAATGTAACGTCACAAGCGAAAATCAAAGTTCACGCTTGTGACTGTTACAGTGGCTCTTCCATTCATATGAACGTACCCATAGGATAAAAAAGAATTGTTAAGGTATAAATCACATTTGCAGACTAGGCTAAAAGATAACAAACTGTAAATATAAGCGTTAGATCCTTATTTTTTGAAAGATATAATATCATAGATGCAGCGGTGTGTGCATACAAATTTTCTTATCGCGCTAATGCGCGTTACTCAATTTTTATGAACGCACCGCTTAAGTTATGACACTATAGGTTTTAAAAAATAAGGATCCAATGCTTAAATCTTAAATAAATCAACAAAAATTATTATTATTATTAAAGTCATTATTACATAATATTTTTTTAATTCAATTTAGCTGATATATTTAATATTTTTTGACAAAAATATATAATGCAACTTTATCTTAAGCAACATAAAATAAATAAACTACAACAACACACAACAGAACAAAAACACCGAAGCTTTAAATAGAACAGAATAATGTATGTCATTAGTAGGTTTTATACTTAGTTATATTTCGAGTGCTAAAATTACTTGTGCACCAAATATAAATACTTGAATGGAAAGTTAGTGTATTGATGTAAGAAAAATATCAGCCAAGAACATACTCAACCTTATGAAAATTAGATCCTTCACGCTCCTTATTTGATACATCAAATACAGGAGCGTGAAGGGTCTAATTTTAATTAGATTGAGAACATACCTTAGTTTCGTTTTCTAAATAGCTCTTACAAGGTCATTTATATATGTTTTAACTCAATTATAAAAGATGGATTTCTTCATTAACATTAAATTCAAAAGATAATCAATTCGAAAAAAACTGCAACAGTTCAAACATGATTGATAACAGTAATATGATTGATAATATCTATGCTAAATCTATACATGTACAATGTAGATAGCAAATCTTTCTTGGTGGTAGGAGTCAGCAACACTAAACTACAAGCGTTTGTTTATCTGCCTGTACATTTTTATTTTCAGATTTTCTACCTATCTCAATAAGCAAAAAGATAAGAAGCATTATCATAGGTATATGAAAACAGTAAAACACTGCAGCTCATATAATAAAAAAGTAATTACAATAGTTGTCCCAAATTAGCGTATACAAGAGGCGTTATTCAGTTAGTCAAGGACACTGGAAAATGAAACTTGTGCCACAAAGGATTCAACTTACTTGCTTTGAAATTTTGTTTTAAAATAAAATAAAGAAAAATTAAAAGATTTTATAGCGCGATTTGTGACAAGCTGAAGTATTAAATCGGGATAAAATGACGTAGAAAGGAACAATCTTGAAAACTATTTTAAACGGTCCTTTGTTCTTAGTTAAAATAAAGCTGCGTGGTCCGATTTGTTTTGGCTATAACAGAATCAAAAAATGTTTTCATATAAACAAACCTAGGAAGTTATGGACTTTCGCTTACTTACACCTGCAGAATTTATCTTCTTTCATGTAAATTATGTTCAAAGTAAGTAAGGATAAGTTCTTTTGGGGTATTCCAAAAAAACAAAAAGAAAACAAAAATGCATCATGGGAATATTTAGGAAAGGGAACCGTTTAGTTTTGTTCCCCAAATGCTTGGGTTATTTCAACCAGTATGTTTTGCATTGATTGTAAACAAAAACAACTTCAGAAATAGTACTGAACAGCTTGTACACAGTTTTATTTGTGATTTCCCAGAACGCTTTTTCTATTTAGACTCTTTTATTAACGATGTCAAAGTCGACGTTAGGAGCGATTTTTAATATGAGGCAAAATAAGGCGATACCTTTTTGTCGTTTGTTTTGTTAAAAAAATCAATTATTTTTCTATTGAAATAAGGGTTAATTGACCGGGAAAACAACTATAATGTCTAACGTTATACATATACTCAGTATAACCATCGTTTAGAAGCAGACACACAATTTGATATAAAATCGGACCAAGCGGCTTTCAGTTTTGCCCAGTTGTTTTTTTAATAAGTCGACATACAGACAGGCTTATATTAAAAAGCTTCAAAATTATTTCAGCTGACTACTATTTAAGGAGGCCGATTTGGGTTTTTTTGCGGAAAAACTACAATAGCATAACTATTTTTTTTTAACCATATGTAATTTAAACCAACTCTAGTATATTTGCGAAGGTTCATGAAAATCGACCGTCTGGTTCTTTTTAGGGACCATCTCAAAATAGAGGTACATTTACTATAGAAATATATAGGAAACTGTCATTTTCCGCACATCAAATCAGTTTAAAAAAAATACTACAATAGCTTTTTTCTCAAATTGTTATATATTATTAATAATATCATTTCCCACCTTATATGTAAAAAACACAAAATTCTACCGTCTGGATTTTAGTGGGGCCATCTCAAAATATTAAAATGCACCAAATTTTGCTATATATTTGGATCATCACGAATGATGATTGGTATAATGGATTCATTCCAAAAATGAGGAAAATGTTCTCGAGGATAGCATCATTCTGTATAAATTTCAACAGCGTACAATGTTTACATTTTCTTTTATGTTATTTCTTATAACGTACTCCTACAAAGCTTCATTTTATCATAACGTCATAAAAGCGCAATGGCAATGCTCCCCTACCGCACAACGTAAAAATCGTGTTGAAAATAAAAATTTCCTTTAAAAATCTAAATATTTTTATCTGTATTTTGTTTATTGTGTTCAATTTTATAAATTATATCAAAAAAAAATTCAGAAGAAGTATAAATCAACGGTATTATATTAGAATGCGCAAAAACATGCGCAATGCAAACTAAAGTCGGCCTCCTTAAAAGCACTGAACTCTATATCAACTATGATCTAAAATATAACTTATCAATTATTCTACTGTTTAGCTGACTCCATCCAACAAAAATATTTAAATCTGCATACGGTATGACTCAAAATAGAACTTATCTGCTATAACTGGTATCAATCACGTATGACATTAAAGAATAACAAAGGCAACCGGTATCCTTTTTTTTTACTGTTTAGAACATATATATAAGTGACCCTTTCTCGTGGATGTCGATTCTTGTTTATAAGAGACATCTACAAGAGAAAGGTAGGTCATTGGCCAATATATATTTTTAAATGTTTACACAAAGATTCACTTAAAGTATTTGTATTTCTTATCACATGATTTTTTCACCGCTTATAGAAATAAGTATAACTATATTTATAACCTACATTTGTATGTAATAATTTTTGTTTATATTTATTAATAAACGGTTTGATTTTTTTTCTGCATTTTATTTGTTTTTTTATTCCTCAATATGGCATGCAATTGTAGATTGCAGTATTTGTACATGAATATGGCATGCAATTGTAGTGATTAGTTAAATTGAATATTGCCTTATTTATAATAACAATAACAATTCTGTTAATTTTTAAGGCAGTAAAACTCAATTTGTACAAACATTGTGATATTCCCATTTGTTATCATTGAGCTTTTCAGTGGTTATATAATAAAAATTAAAAGAAGAATGTAGCATACACTGTATTGTCATATTTCTATTCTATTTATCAAACTAAAGTATTACTATTATATGCATTTAATTTACTTTCTTTTGCTTAATATGAAAAGTCATGGTAGATTTTTGTCAACAAATTCCTAATTGATTGTGTATACTGTTTTATAGTGTGTGTATCAAAGTAACTATTGAGACAATTATTTAAAAAGATTAAAAACAGTTATTATACAATATAATAATTCGATATCAGAGTATATCGTTTCTCCCCCCCCCAAAAAAAAATTAATTATATGTTTGAATAGCTACAGCATGTTGATGGGGAATTCTCTTTCCTTAGCTGTCTGGTTTGTCATATTTAGAAAACAAATTATGAATGTAGCAATGTTAATGTACTGTTGTGTTTTTTTTCAAGACTTTACTTTTATCTAGATTTTTGAATGTAGACAAAATATGAGTATCATTAAACCAATTAACATTTGCAGTTAATTTCAATTTTGATGACATCTAATTTTACATTTAGGATTCCCCGGTTTGCATCATGTTGAAATGGAAATTACTTGTCTTTACCTTAATCGTATGCGTCGTTTTGGATAACATGTCTGCTGACGCTTCTCCGACTGCTGAAGGGGTTTCTCAAGAAACTCAAAGTAGTTTTAAATGTTATTTTTATCGTTAATTAAGAAAAAAAAACAGCCTTTACGGCGATGATATTTGATCTGTGTTTTCTTACTTCCAAAAACAAGAGTTTTTTTTCTTCCAAAAACATGATCAATGCAAAAATTCCATTATGCATTAAAGGGTCAAAAATATTACCTCTTCCTCTTTCAGATGAAGCTAGCGACAGTGCAACCTCAGATAATGGTAGTGACGAAGCCACCACAACAACGACAACAACGAAAACAACCCCATCAACCACTACTGATGATGGCGATAAATAAATGAAAAAATCCCTATGTAACTATCACGTCACAATCATTGTGAAGTTCTGTGACGTGTGCATTCTGTAAACTGTAGTGGACAAAATTTATTCAAAATCGGTATTTCTGATTTATGTGATAGACAGGCACAAATGATAATAGCTAAATACTTTTAATAGTTTAATATTAATTACAGATTTTAATTTTTCTACCATATTTATATGAACCAATAAATCTGCATAGACATATATTCATATCGTTGCTTTTTTATACAAAGATTATTTTAAAAATGTTAACCAGTTTGTTTATTGGTTGTTGTAAATTGCTAAACCATTTGTAACACCCTCACTTAATCCATAAAAAGTAATACAACAAAAAACATTTTGAAATATGTATCATGATTTAAAACAACTTAACAAATATTTTAGTTAAACATAAAACAAGATCAACGAAAACTATGTAGCTAAATGTATGCTCACTAAAATACAATATTGAAAGATATGCTGCAATACAAACTGGTAAACTACAATATTTTGAAAACTTATGGGATAGTTGGAAAGATATCTTGGCTGCTGATATCTGATTTATTTTTATTACACTGTATCATGAATATTTTTTTTTTCTATACTTAATTGTTTTCCCATGTAAGCAAGTAACCACAAAATAATAAATTTCAGTGTTCATTCATAAGTGTATATGTGTGTGTGTGTATGATTGAATGTCTGTTTTGCATGTCTGTTTCTTTGAAAAAGAAATAAATTATAAAAAAAAAAAATGTATGCTCACCGAATACATGTGATGCAATTTAGTCAATGTTAAAAACTTTTATTAATGATATTAACCTTGAAAACATTACAAGACCTCACTGTATAGGTTTTCTATTAAATGTTATGAAAACAATTAAATGCTTTCTTTTGGCGTATCATGCGGAAGCGGGTTATGTAATTTTTTCCTGCAACTATTCTTACTTCACAACTCACATGATTCATTAAATATATCATCCTTTGTTTATATTTACATCATTTTAACAAATTATTTACCTAATTGTAAAACAGTATGTTAAATAAACTAAATTACTGTACGTCAGTATGTTATCTAAAAAAATAGCAAAATCGTGTTCTTTGGAACTCTAAATGAGTCATCATCATAATAATGTCGTGCAGTCTGTTTGATTTTGACCAACGGGCATATATATTTCAGTCGTTTACTTTTTTCTCCGTCGTTGTAGATATCGACCAATCAATAAACGAGGATTGCGGATTTAAGTCCTATCAGTTTTTTTGGAGCTATTAAGAACCATAAATGTCCGTAAGAAATAGAGGGAACCATACTCGGTAGATGTAATATATTTATAATGTAATAATATCTTAACAAAATAACCAATGAAAAAATCGCAATTTTGATTGTTTATAGAGGCAAAAACAAATTGTAATCAAAGTACTAATGTATTGACGGAGTTGGTTATAATGAATTTTAAAGATAACCTTTTTAATTTCGGATGGAAAAATGTTTCTAAGTTGTACTTGAAATATTCCTGGAAAATTATATCAATGTAATTTTTTAACAAACAATAATAAAGTCTAGTCCACAATGATACTGGTCTGTCCTTGATTCCAAACTCTTTTGCTGTAAAAATGGCTCTGTTGTATTTAATGACAGCGAACCTGTCTTATATAATTCTTGCTCGGAAATGCAAACGACTAATACAGATATATATTTTGTTTGTACCTTCAAAATCTGACTATTTTCAAGGTATTTATAAATAAGTTTCCTAGAAAACAATGCCTCTGAATACATAACATCAAATTTATCGATCATATCAATGTATTAAGTCTTGTCAGATCCGGTGAATTGTGCTAAGGCCAAAAAACTGTTTCGTTTCCGTTTTGCCAGAGTGACTGCATATAATAGGTGAATAAAATCAACTCCCGATAACGAGAACAAAATTCATTTGAAACGTAACTTTGCAGGTCAGTCTACGAATATGCCGTCATCGTCATATTTTAAAGGAAAAAGAAGTTTTGTCTTTTGAAATCTTTGGGTGGAAACAAACATGCTCCTTTGATTTTTTTTATCTTTCCCTTTGTGTCGTTTTAAGATATAGGTTCCATGATTATCACTATGAACTGAAAATTACAATATAATTGGATATCGGTTTTTTGAATGCAAATGTCAATTACTGAATGTTAATCGATACTTTTTGTTTTTATTCAAAAGGTGTGTGTTCTGATTAAAGCACTATCTTATAGAGTCTGTATTTTTTAAATCTATAATTGTAAAGACAATTTTGGAACAAAAACGATTAAGTAGAATATAAGTTCAATTGAACATTTAAAACCAGTCATTTTAAGAAAGAATTCAAAACTGTCGACATAACACATCGGCATACATATATATAAATTGATAAAGTGTCATCGTTTTGATATGTTAAAAAGGGAGTTCTCTGTAAATGAAAACTTTTTGTTCATAAGCACTGTTTGTGTTCTATCATAATTACGCAGTTTTCAAATGAAAGACTGTATGGCAATTTCAATAAGTAATTAGTCATTATTTGTTAATTTATCTTATCTTGTACATGTATTTGCCTGTGTTAACATCCTGAATGTATTTTGTACTATACAGTCCAAAAATTCAAAAGAAGTATAAGTGAGACGCAAGCATGGTTTGCATATTTTTTTTCAAACATTCGATCTTACTATTTCTGAGAGTCATATAAATATTAGTGATGATGAATCATTCTTTGAATATTAGGAGGTGATTATTTTGGTGTCAGGCGTAGTCAAATCTATCGGAAAGCCCTTTATTGGATTTTATCATGCCTCGGCCAAAATTATCATCTTATAACACTCAAAGAATTATTTTTATTTCTTGAATAATGTTCCACCTTAAAAATACAATTCTATAAATACACGTACCTGACTCAACTAGGCAATAGTGAAATTAATGAGAAATGATGATAACATGAAAATGGTTTATATCAATTCATTAAAGAACCAGTTTATAGAAGAAAAAAGGGGGGGGGGGGTAGCTACTGAGTTTAAGGTGGAGAATGCATTTGTTTTTCTTAAAGTAAAATAAAGATATCATTCACTAGTTGTAAAATCATAAATAAATCGAGCCAAATATTTTGTTTATGTTCATTCATTCTTTCAACATTCAAGGTGTAAAATGTAGCACGTGAAAGAAAACACATTATGTAAAATATGTGAATCCAAACCCATCCTAATGCTACTGTTGTTTTATATAGAGACCAAACAGTTTCTTTTAGCTGAATATACTAACGCTAAAATGAAAAGTAAAATGATACAAAATGCCCTTTGACAAACCAGACAATATGTTTAAAAGATTATTGTCGCTTATGTAAAATCCTTTATTATTTTCACGCGACTTACATATTCTGCAATGTGACAACCTTTCTTTCATGTTTATGAGAAATTATTTCCATCTCTTTCTTTAATCCGAAAACTAGTTCAGCGGTTATACTATGAAAAACATTTTGAAAGAACATTTTTTTAATAAAAATATATCTACTTTTACAATGTTCTATATTTTGTTTGCTTAAGGTCAGATGACACGTTCCTCGAGAATCTTTTTTGTATCCCCTCGTAATAAAGAGTTCCAATGAAAAATATTAATTTTATAATTATTTTAAAAATGATTAACATTTAGTTGGATGTGGTTATGTGTCTAGATGGCCGAGTGGTTAGAACCGTGGCCGCTCACTGCCAGAAGCGTATAGGTTCTCGAGGTCGTGAGTTCAAAGCTCCGCTCCGGCCGAGATAGAGTTCCAATATAGTGAATTTTACTGTGCTGTATATGTATTTATTTTTATATCAGCAATTCAAGTGTATTTTCACGAAGATTATATAGGAAATTGCATACTCTAGTATTTTGCAGAAATGCCTGGTAAGGTACCCTAATTTTTGGCAAGAAAGCTTGTCAAAGTAGTTGTAAACCATTAATAAATTCCTGGAACAAGTTATATAAAATTGAGGAACGTGTCGTCTGACTTAAATCGTTTCCAAAAAATTATTTCGACGTGTATATTTTAAATTTTATTCTTTTAAAAAGCCAAAATTTTGAAATATTTTTAATGCTTTCTGCAAATTATTATCAAATACGACCCATTTTTTTTATTTGGTGAAAAAAATACCAAAAAAAGTTTCAAAAGAGACAAACTAACACAGAACAAAATTAGGAATATCTAACTTAGATCAAAGTAGCACATTCTGAATTGAGTTTTCATCTCAGAACCATAAATAGCACCATCATTTGAATTATTAGCATGTATCAATCATATTTTGACAATGTTCATTTTGTATTTCATTGTTTTATCTTATGTTCTCAAAATTCATGGTTATTGTCGTATTTTCCTTTTTGTTTGTGTCGCTGTATAAATACGGTGCCTACTTTCTCGAGAAAGCACTTTTCATCGGACACCGCTGAAGAGGTATGTTTCTTACTCATGTATTAATGTTTCAAACAACATTTGTTTTAATTAATACTAGTTATAACATCAAATTTGAATGGGATCTTGAAATTGTTAAATGTAATTAAGCGTACATGCAATTTCTGTAACTTCCTGACAAAATAAAGGACCAATTTCACTTTCCTCTTTTAATTAAACTTTATCAAAGTGTTATTTTTCCAAATATCATTTACTTCACTTTTAACCAACTATTTTAATCTCTCATTGCAATTCGTAAAGACAAACTGTAAATTCTATAATTTCTTATTTATATATGTTAAAACAGAATAATTTCTTGCGCATGCATTAATTTTTTAAGCGTTAACAATGCTTTTAAGGTCCAATGAAACGGGTATATGGTTTTTGTGGAGAAATATTACTAGCATTATTTATGATGCATAGGTCATTGATATAAATGATTGTGGTTTTTTTATTACTTTCTTCAAAAGTTATCAATGTTATACTAGTGATATTGTGTGTTCATAGTTCCATCTATCATTGTCATTTTATTAACACACAGATTCATAAACGATATAAGTTTTTGAGAAATTAATATAACAGTTTTTTTTTTTAATTTTGGAAATTCGATTCATTTTTCCGTATTTGATCAGGTAATGATGTGTAAAAAATGAAAAAAAAATGTTGCTTGAGTTTTAATAAATGTGAAAAAAGGTATATTATCAAATAAACTACACTGTATATGTTCATTTATATACAACTAAACTCTCTATTTTCATGCAGGATATAAAGGCGTCGACATGTGTAGAAAGACACAACTCTGTAAGCGGGCTATTTTATTTCTTCTTGCAATGATTGCTACCTTCTCAACCTACATGGATGATCATAAAAGCATTTTATTGTCTATATTTTCATCTTTTTTTGAACAGTTGATTATAAAAACAACGTAAACTGAACTAAATTACTGGCAATGTGTATTAGTTCGTTAGCAATAAGAAACAACCTAATTGTCTCGTATTGAAATTTGAGTCTAATATCATCACGATTATTTTGTGCAGTCCGTGGTTTAATGTAGTTCTTCATCCTGCAAAGATTAATCGACTAATTTTATTTGTGTAAATTTAAATTTCTACAGAATTATGAATTACGACCAGTTTTTGAAATTAGATAAAAGTTCGTCGTTGCAAAGCAACGGGTAGGTCGCTGCAGGGCCAAAAAAAAGAAAAAAAAGAAGAAAGAAGAAAGGCCCATGCGCCACATCGCTCACACCAACCACAAAGCCATTATTATATAATCAGCTTTATGGAGTCGTACAAAAAATGTAGACAATGTAGTAAAAAAGATGCCTGTATAAACGGGTTTTCGAAATTTTATCAAAATATTCTTGTATTAAACATATAACCCTTTACATGTAACACGATTATAGTCATATGTCATATTACATTTGTCAAAAAAGATTTTTCTCTACATTTTTCTCCACATGTAAAAGTTTTACACTAAATTGTAGCCCAATCCTACCCTAAGGGATCATGTTTTGAACAATCTGAAATTATCACTGTCTGCGATGATCTCATACAAGTACATTGTAACAGCATTCCTGCTCTATTGGCTTTAAAAATCACCTTGAAAGATTTTTCTCTAAAATCCATACGTACAAATAGTCCAAATTGTGGCCAAACCAACAAACTTAAATAAACCAATACCTTGGGATGTTTCAAAACAAAAACAGCATTCTTGACGTATTGCTTTTAGAGAGGAAAATTCTTTTGTCTACATATTCCTATGTCAACAAATGACCCCTCCCCCCTTGCCCATTGTGCTCCCTACTTACCCCCGGGGCTCATAATTTGAACAAACTTGCATGAATGCTTCCACACAAGTTACAACATTACTGGACTATTGGTTTGAATGTAGAAGATGTTGAAATATTTTTCTCTTTGTATTCCTAGGCAGTAATGTTAATGTGTCCAGGAGCCAAAATACGACTGAAAACGATATTATTTATATTAACAAAGAAATAGCTTGACCGGGAGTTTTTTTGTAAAATTGTTATATTTTATATAATATATTGACAAAGATGTCAAGCATTAAACTGTACTTAAGGCATACTTGTGACGTAATATGTATTTCGTTGTCACGTCGTGTGCGTTTCCTAACATTGGATATTGTCTGATTTAATCGCACTGGATGAAAAATCAAGTTTCAGCAAAACTGAAACTATATGGAAACCTTGCTGAAACTTGAAGTTGAAGTTTCATGTATAGTTTCCGCAATGCGGAAACCATTATATCGATTCAGCAAGTATCCGTTAGGTTTCAGTCAGCAGAAACTTTAGTCTAAGATTCCTGATGGTTTCCGCAATGCGGAAACTAAATTTGAATCGTGTGAAAAGTTGTGTAAATTATTATGGAAATATCAATCAGTTTCAGAACATTTCCGCTAGGTTTCAGTATGCTGAAACTTTAAGTTAAGATTACTGATGGTTTCCGCATTGCGGAAACTAAATTTGAATCATGTGAAAAGTTGTGTAAATTATTATGGAAATATCAATCAGTTTCAGAACATTTCCGCTAGGTTTCAGTATGCTGAAACTTTAAGTTATGATTCCAAATGGTTTACGCATTGCTGAAACTATTACTAAGATTGATTTGAGTTTAATAGTGATATCATTTATTTTCAACAGGTTTAAGTTTAATTCTAGCCTAATGATAATGAATCCGTATAGTAAGGTTTCAGCGTGACTGAAACTATATGTATACATGTAACTATCTTCAAATGTGGCAAATAAGGCGATTAAGAACCTTACTAAGTAATTAATTGAATTTGAAAAGAAAAACTGATGTCTGATCTTGTTTAATGCATATGATGAAATCATTAATCTTAGGTACTCGGGCACGTGTATACATGTGTATACATTCTTTGTCCAGGTGACCTCCTCTGTGATTTTCCTGTATATTCTGTGTGGATTGCAAGGTTTTTTCTGTCAGGAGTGAACAAAAGACTGTTACATAACATATAGATATACGAAGCGAAAGTGGAGCCCGGAGGGAATGTTTTTTCAATTTGTGTGTACCTGAGTTAGTAAAACTGATAAGTACATTATAATTATTTAGTAAAAAAAAAATCTAGCTAGTTGTATATCGCAAACAGTGTATGAAGAAGTTTTTTACTTAATACACTCAATAAATTAATATACCTATTTTGTAAGACTCCTTCTTAAATCATTTAGTTATCATTTGAATGAACCTTGAGGTACAGTAACTAATTAAGCAAACAAATTAAGGTAAAGTCGTTGTAAATTTTTACAAATCGTACCAAATATTCGTACAACCTGAAGTTTAGAGCTAATTCATTTCTTTTTTAATACCACGCCAACAGATGTACACAGGAATTTATTTTTACAAATTCTACAGTTGATAATAACAAGTAAAACCCACTTGGAGTTTGAGTCTAATATAATAATTGTTTAATTATTTACATGCATTTCAGACTTTACTACATGTATGACTGTATCATGATTCACTTGCGTCGGAAGCAAACTGAAAGTGGGGGGGGGGGGGGGCTACACTAATCCTCAGAAATATTGAGGAAAAACCCTAAAAAAAACCTAATTCCCAAAATCATGAAAATCCTTATCCGGGGGGGGGGGGGGGGGGGGGGGCTAGTATGCCTATACTGCAACTTCTCAATCTTTCAAGGTAGATTTAGGAACAATTACATTTCCGGCGAGAAAAAGTGTGTGTGTGTGTGGGGGGGGGGGGGGGGGGCTATGTGCCTATTGGTTAAGTCTAACTTTGCACTAAGCCCACCCCCTAGCCCCCCCCCCCCCGGTTCGACGCCTATGTGATTCGTGCATTTGTATACTTTGTATTTACTTTCTGTACTGTAAACACAGATATTGATACATGTTTATGAAACATGCACATGTTTCTGTTATAAGATATAATAAGCATTATTTATAATTTTACTGAAGTTATACGTTATATTACAAAATCAGTTTAAAATCCAGCACTAGCCATGCGGTGCACGTGATTTTAATCCCATTTCTAAAATTTGATTGTACATTCGTATACATGTGATGTAGAAAGTATACCAAATAATTAAAATTACATTTTGTTTATATATCAGTCCGACGTGTACATCTTACTTCCCGGCTTGTTTAACGCGTTTGTATTTTAATTTCATAAGTATTCTTAACGTACTGTTCATCGTATGACCAATCAGTGCACATGTGTAACTGTAAAATAATTGCCATCAATTCATCGTAGTTGTAAATTCACCGTACGGGTGAACGCTGTTAACCGGACCCCGTTAATTGATCGGCATCTAATTATATTTGTGATTTCTGTGTGTTCATGCAGAACCTGCTCTGTGATGAACATTATATTTTCACACCTCTATATTTTGAATAAGAATATGACCGTGCTTAGAATCGCGGTGAAAATTGGACAAGTCAAGACTAACTTGTCAGTAAACTATATATGGCTCTATCATATTTAGTTTGACAAAATCATCAGGACATGTAAATAAAATATAGTTAATGACAAAATCTGATACAATCATATGTCTCATTCAAACTTGTTTAATTTCATTAGACATTTGTAAACAAACGGTCGGCCATTTTTTTTTGGTTAATCACGTGTTACAAATACAATTGTAACAAACACACGCCAATACTTTGTCGTATTTAACCAGGAAATACTGACACCGACAGTTCTTATTTAAAATAAATATACATGTAAAAAGTATACTATTCGGTAAAAAATGATAATTTTGATTAAACATTATTCATTTAAACTATCCCAAGATGCACTTTTCCAAGATTTACGGGGTTCTGATTGGTCAGTATTGGCGCAGTTTATGATTCCGAGCGAAGGTTAAAATGGACAAGAAGGTGCTGTTGTAAAATGGAGAATTGAGAAGCATTAATAGCCTCTACAACAAGGAGATAATGAAGGAACGAAGAACTCATGCCAAGGTAACTTAATTCACAATATAGATACTCCCAATAACATTTTCAAGGCTCTAATTATCTCTCATTTGTAAACGAGATCTCGCGCCATCAAATCAAGATGGCGTCATTTTTTCAAACTTGGTTCGGCGTTTTAATTTTTATTACCGTATCTCTTAAATAATTTTAAATATACGTTTTGACCAAGTTAACCATTAACCAACTTTATACGCATGATAATCAAGATTATCCAGGGTATACACATATATAATTATATAAACGTCCCTAATATATATGAATGCTTGGTTGGTAAACAAAACGAACATTGAATCTTTCGCACATTATACAATTTACAAACTCTAAATGTAACGAAAAAAATTTATTAATGAATCCGGAAAATGAAATCTTTCACGTTTTTTCTTTTCAGCATTGACAGCATACAAAGTCAATGTTTCCGGTGATTAGTTGCTCCTCTGTTCGGTGATTCGGGTGAATGTTTTGACCAGCTGGACGATGTGAACGCAAGGTATTGCTTTGAAATTGATTATTTTCACCATTAACTTATACATGTGTTGGATGTTTATAATTTACTGTAGTAATTTTTGGGAAATCCAGGTCTAAGTTCTTGAAAAGGATGTTGATTGGGGGGAGGGGGGGGGTGGTAAAATACACTTATTGTTGATAAGTTTTTCCATTTTTCAACAAACAATAATTGAATCAAAATGAAAATAACATAGCTTCAAACATAAAATGAAACATTTTAGACCAGATACTACTGTAGCCATTATATGACATAGTTTAAACAGCAACTGGCAACTGCATAGTAGCTTCTGTATTCAGAATTTTATTCAGAATTCTTTTATTACATGTTAGGCTGAATGTTTATTGTTTAAAAATCTAAATGAAACTTTATTATTCTTGTTTAAGATAAATAGAACAGACATAAAGTTCAGCCCAGTGAAAGGAACAAGTTCATCGCAAGAAGAATTTTAATGCTACCACTGTCCAGAACTACTAAGTCTGCTGTAACCATGATGTGATCATATGAGTACTTCACCGGTCTGGACAATGCTCGAAAATCCCCCAAAAAGGCCTATTTCCATAAACTACGACTCAGGTTACATCAACAACAGCCAAGGACACTCCTTATTGATTCGAATGGACACATCCCTACGACCCGACTAAACCTCTGCAGAACAAGACTTTTTAACTGTAAAGTATTCTCATTTCAAAAAACCTATAAACTATAAAAGTATTTCCATAAACTACGACTCAGGTTACATCAACAACAGCCAAGGACACTCCTTATTGATTCGAATGGACACATCCCTACGACCCAACTAAACCTCTGCAGAACAAGACTTTTTAACTGTAAAGTATTCTCATTTCAAAAAACCTATAAACTATAAAAGTACTTTTTTTATATGATCAAATACCAGTATATTACAATGTCTGTCTGTAAGCTAGAATCTTAGAAAATCACATGGTTTTGACTTATTAAATGATTAATTAGATATTAACTACCATTTTCTTAAATAATTTGTTATATTTGCAAATATTGCATAAAATATTAGACTCCATGTAACATATATCCTCACACCTCCAAGTTGATAAGTGTTAACTACTTTTTTTTTCCATTTTCTTTGTTTAAACATTTATTGATACATGTAACTTTGTTTTTATTTGCAGCAATATATGAAAAATTAAGAAACGAATCTTAAATGTAAAAACACTGCATTAGGAGATGAATGCATGGGTCATAGAAATGATAAAATACACCAAACAATATTCAATTATGTCGTATATGAAAATATATAAAGACAACAAATACCCCATGTATTACAATTTTTATATAACAAAATTACTTGGATGGAAAGTTGTTTCCATGTGGGTTTTATTTTAATCTGTGTTATGTAACTAATATTGGAATTAGCTTTTATATCATAAGTAAAATGCTGGTATTGATGAGAATTGTGAGGTGAATGATCTGTGTGATACTTTGTATTTTATACATTCATGCTACAAAAAGCAAGTACATGTACATGTAGTAATACTTGTCATATATAAACAATGTATATTTTACTTCATGTCTTGGATTTAAAAATATTAATATAGGTAAAGTAGTGAAATGTAGGAAGGTAAACCGTGTGTAAAGAAGAATATTCATCAGGAATGAAGTGGGTTGCAATCAGCATAATTAATTAAATGTGTACATCATATTTTTGCACATGATTTGACAGACTGCTCCATTGTTAGCTTTTTATTGGCCAACAAGCTTTTCATATCTCCCTCTGGGTCATCTATTAAATACTGACAGGCTTATGATATTAAAATCTGATCAGTTGGTACATCATGGGTGGAAATGAAAAGTTCACTTTGGACTTAATGTATTATCAAAAAAATGATATCAAATCCTGTTCTATTGTAAAACATTAGATTATATTACATGTACTAACAAAGAAAAGGTTTATCCCAACTTGTAAGTGGGTCACTTTGACCTCATTTTGGAATTAATTGACATATTCAAATCAAATCTGGGTCATATTTCTATAGTCAACTACTATCTTGTAGTGTATTTTTTTTTTTTTAAAGATGGATACTACTGCAGTATAGACTTTTCAAAAATATTTTATGGTGTACATATTCATTGTAGTTCAAAACAAATTGAGACAAGTGTATTAAGTTCATGTAACAGTGAAGTTTTCTTTGTTTATTCATGTACGTGCAGTTATTTTGTAAATTGCATTCATATTTTTACAAAAGTAAGATCTTTGTTTCATTTTTAAAGGGAGATTTGATAGGCATTTAATCGAGATGAAAAAAAATACAAATGTAAATATTTTTATGGGAGTTTTTTTTCTTGTGCAATTTTATCATTTTTTTAGATAAAAGTCCCT
Source organism: Magallana hongkongensis (assembly GCA_015776775.1). Classification (NCBI taxonomy): domain Eukaryota; kingdom Metazoa; phylum Mollusca; class Bivalvia; order Ostreida; family Ostreidae; genus Magallana; species Magallana hongkongensis. The sequence goes on along the minus strand of VIAA01000019.1, from coordinate 860,271 downwards.
AATAAGGGAATTGCCATATGGATGTTTCTCCATTATTGTATCTTGGCTGTATTTTATTTATTATTGGAAACAATTTCAGATTTTTGAACAAAATAAATTTGGAACTGTTTGAAATTGTTTTGTTTGTACATAAAGTAGAAACCTTGCTCAGCTTTTGTGAAAGCAAAAATATAAAAAGTTTCAGTAAGTTTCAGTTGCGGAAACCCTTTGTAAACAATATGTATCCCAATTGTATATGGAGGTTGAAACTATGCAGAAACTTCAAGTTTCAGTAAGTTTCCGTCGCGGAAACCAATTGTAAACAATATGTATCCCAAACGTATATGGAGATTGAAACTATGCAGAAACTTCAAGTTTCAGTAAGTTTCCGTTGCGGAAACCATTTGGATTCATGGACAGCCTAAGTTTCAGCACTGCGGAAACTTAATGAAACTTGAAGTTTCCGTGCTGAAACCTGTCGGAAACTTAAAGTAACCTAGAGTTTCCGCAGAGTTTCCAAAGGGTTTCCGCAGCGCTGAAACCAGATATTTCATCCAGTGATCGCATCAGCGCGGATGATAAATGAAATTTAATCCTAAAAAGTCCTGTGTTATGTCATACACTTTGAAGCTCTTGCTTGAGCTTCAAACAGATAATACTGATTACTGATATGAATGAATTATGAACATCTAGCATCCATATAAAGTAAACAAACGGTTTTATTACACATTCAATATAATTCATTTTAAACGTTAAGGATACATTCCCTGACACCCATCCAAATGAATGCAGATCCTGACGTCAATGCTGACTATGACGTCATATTGTATGAAGTACAGACAAGTGACTTTCTACGCATTGCCGTGGGAAGCCTTAACATACCAACTTATAAAAACAATCCACCTCCTTTATTTTGGCCCAAGTCCACTCCCGGGGATTATTATTTGGGAGAAAAATTCAAATTGAATCTTCACTATCTTAGAATGCTTCCAAGAGTTTCAGCATTTCTATTCTAATGATTATTATTTTAATGAAAAATAAGTTGATTAATTATTCTCTGCATTTTCCTATTTAAAAATTTGATCCCCCATTTTAAGCCCACTCTATCCCAGGGAGTAATGATTCAATCTACAGTACCTGTGGATGCTTCCACACAGGTTTCAGCTTTTCTGGTCAAATAGTTTATGCTGAAATGAATAACATCTGTTAAAAGATGCGCTTTACATGTACATCTATCAGCATTCAAATCTATATTTTGTAAAAAATAAACTTAAAGAAACATAGTAAATAATCTTGATGGTTTTATCTAAATGGTTGATTAATTTTGCGTAGCCATTTTGTTTTTGCATAGCTTATTTAATACATAATCATTTTGAATTATTTATTTCATTTAGCACATTTGCTATACGTCGGGTAACAGCCTCATCAGAGCCATATGAATAAATAATAGAATGTAATTTTTTTTAATCAAAGAAATCATAACAAATGTTTTAAATTGTTGATAAAAAAGATCGTCACATGTAAAATAAACTAAATTAAATAACCGATGTTATATTTATCCCTCGATTTTGTTTATGTTTCGAAACACGATAGTGGAAAAGAAACCAAAAAAAGACCAAGGTATTTATGTCTACCGGTAATCCTTGCCCTTATACTTGGGACTGATATTACTAAAATTGCAGAAATAGTTTACTCTTTAATGTAAATGTAAGGAATTAAATATTAAATTTCATACTTATATTATTCGTTTTTATGTGTTAGGAAAATAGAACTAATTAATTAATAAAAAGTACCTTAACAACCACACATCACTGTTAAGGTCTGCTTTGTGGTTGCGCCGACAGAAAGTATGGGAAATACTAACTATAACATCACACAAAACAAAAAGTCGTCAAAAATGCTAAAAAATAAGGCAATTCCAGGTTGTAATGGATACAAACACATAAAACGACATTAAATATTACCTCTGCGTGCAAGGTTAAATTTAAACAAACTGACCGATTGCGATGCACTTGTCGATGTGACGTCATACTGTAAATTTTGACGCATATTTATGTGTGAAGAGAGGCTGATCAATCAATTTTTTAACATACGGAAATGAACAGAGTATAATCTTAAAACCTTTATTATACCATGAAATTCGATTTATTATGCTTGTATTGGTCGAGCATATATTTATTTTTAGAGCGTATAAAATTTATTTATTTATTAATTTATATAATACTTTTCTAGAATGTTTGATGTACATGTTCGATGTGTTTGACTTTGGGAAGCCTATCTTAATCCGCTTTTTACAAAGGCATACAATCAACAAATTATTAAGATCTTTTTGATATAAATTAAGGTAGTGTTTGATTTATTAAAAAGTGCTGCTGGTTCGATGAAATCTATAGAATGAATAGATAAATAAATAGTTACATAAAATATTAAGCGAAGGTAATAAAAAATTTAACCGGAGCTCATTTATTTTATATTTATTCAAATAAAAGATAAATTCTATACCAAGCAGCAGCACTTTTCAATATTTACTAGATAAGTAGAATTTAATTGTTATCTAATTTTCTTTAAAATTTAAATGAGGGTATGCCTTCATAATATTGAAATTCGTCTATGATCTCTATTTGGGAAAAGCATCAACACATATCACGTGAATGTCAAATTTTATTTTGTTATAGTTATACGATTCAAATACCAACGAAGGTATCCGTATTTTAATCCGTCAAAAACAGGAAAAAAAATGATCTGATTGATATTCGGTTAAAAAATCGTTATGAAAAATTGTATACGGTTATGAAACTTAGCATTAAACTATTAGCAAGTCGATTCGGTACAAATGATGGTCTCTTGGTTTTAATAAGAACACATACAGTTTTTTATGCGTATTTTTGTTCTTTTGATTCCAATGGTTTTAAATACACCTAACAACTACATATAGGACTGCCACCAGCAGGCACATGGTATCGTTTACAAAATATTGAAAATCTATAAGAAACAATATATTAAAGGTAGAAAAATCCCAAACACACTGGGATGACCAAATTTCACGAAAACAAAAAACCAGGAAAAAAAAACCCAAAACAAAACAGAACAAAAAATACCCACAATAACACAGCTTATTATTCATACCGAGCGCAGCGAGAGGCGGGCGAAACCCGCCTTGCGAAGCGAGGATTAATGGTAAAACGTATATATAAGAAATTCATTGAATATTGGCAGCCATTTTGTTTTTAAAAATTTAGTTCGATCATTGATTGACTGGTACTTATCGATGTTTATTTTCCCTAAACTCGATATAAAACTTCTAGTGTTTAAATGGAAGATATTCTGAATTAAAATATATTAAAAAGGATATCAGATAATTTTCAATAGTGCTTCAGTCAAGAAACTCGACAAGTCCTATGTATGTCTCATCAAATTCCGAGATTGAAAATTAAAAACATTAACATCAAGGAACTGATCTTTTAGATACTGAAAAAAGTATTTTTATTACAGTGGCATTCATTTGAATTAAATTGATAAACAATGAAAGAAGACATAAAAAAATCGGAACCCCGTAACTCTCTATTTCCGTAAACAAAACTTGAACGTTTTACGTCTGAATTATGACGTCATAAGGTAGACTGAGCATGCGACGTTTAGTTTAACTTTGACAAATGATTTGATCGAGTAGGCAACCAGGTGGATCCTACCGTGTGCGTTTCACATAGATTTTGTTATACAAAAAATCTGCGCTCTGTCCAACGGTCACACCGTTTACATATTAGGTATTAATTGTTGTATTGAAAACAGGCATTATAAAATTTGTTATACAGACATAACATGTAAAGCACTTTAGTTAAGAAAAAAAAAATCAAATGATTACTTAACATATTGATTAGTCTACATGTACATAGCCAGATTATATATGTTCTATCTCTATATTTGTCAATTCACTCCATTTATGAAATTCAATATCTCCATTGCATTACTATTGCTTCTGTTTCCGTTATCATCGTTTCCTTTTTCTAGAATTTGTTAAAAAAAAATTGAATTTAAAAAAACTTCTTATTTTTTAAATAACGCGTTTTCTATTTAACGTTTTATACACCATAAAAATGCAAACTTTGGGGTTTTTCTAAGGGGGGGGGGGGTATTTTCTTTTCTTTTGTTTTTTTCTATATTTTTTTTTTTATTAAAAAAATATTCTCTTTGTAGGTTGAAAACCTTATTCTACAGATGAACAGGAGGCGGAAAATCAAATAGCAATCCTACATAAATTATAATTACTGCTAATCATTTCTTTTTTGTAATTTTGTTTCATTATTTACCTGACCCCCCGTCTGGCTTGGATGAGGTCTACAGAATTAGACACACCAGTAGAATTACGATGGAAATCTTCATTGTCGCTTGAAATTCCTAAAAGATAATGAGAATGTTTTAAACTTGACATAATCGATATTGAAATCTAAAACTGCATCTGATTTATATAGTAGAATAAAATAATTGATTAATATTCCTAATCGAAAAACAACGCAAAACAAACACTTAAAGTCACAAGCAGAGATGAAGAAGGTATGCCCATTATAACATATAACTTTTTAAATAGCTTAAATACGTTTTTACATTGTTAAACCCCCTTCCCCTCCAATTTCCGTATATGTTTTTAAACAAAAGAATTAACTGAAAATAAAAGCGACGAAAATAATTGCCTAGAAATATTACATCATTTCATTAAAATTGCAAAGGCTTAGCTGAGCATGAAATAAAGAGAGAAAAAAAAATCAAAAGCATATTTTTACCATTAGTAGAAATAAGAATTAGTCAGTATTGATATGTTTAAACTTTTGAAAATATTACCTCACTTCTTTTTACCACTTAAAAAGAATGCTTACCAACAATGTAAGAAGACGTCTTCCGAGCAACACACAATGTTTGGAAAGAAAAGTGACAAATATATTGATATAAGAAGTCATTCAATGCCCCGCCCACTTAGCATGAGATTGATACGTAATCAATCATGTTAGAATATTAATTGGTAGATTAAAGCATAAATTACAAAAAAATATCATTAAATCAATTGATTGATTCCGATGAGCCAATTTTATATATTTAAAAGGCGAATATTTTACATTATTACCCTTTTATATGGATGTGATAAATGTTTCTTTGTGTACATACAATCTAATTTTATTTTTGATATTAAAAAGATAACATGAAAATGTTAGATACAGTCAACCATGGTTATAGCAAGCACGATAATACTGAAGTGACGCTTACAGCAAAGTGATTTCTATTACGCCTCACTTTATTACATGTTGTAAACTTCTCACATATAACGAATTACGCTCATAACGAAGCAACATAGTCCGTCCCTGGATCTTCTTATAAGCGTGTTTTACTCTTATAAAGTAGAATGGTTTTCTCATTTCGTTGTAAATGAATGGTTAAAATGCAGCAAATCATTTGTAAAGAGAGCTAATTACGGACTGTATTAACTAATCCGACATAACATATTGTTGGATAGTTAACAGCAAATCAACCGCTAAAGATGAGCTTGCTCTAGCTATTATATTGAACAACATTTGTACAACTAGGACTTACTTTTAACCATTCAATTTTAACACATAAAAAGAAATAAAAAAATACGGTTTTGTACCAAAAATTACATGCTATACGGATATGCACCCGTATAGTATTTATTGTCATACTATATAGATAAGAAAATATTGTTTAGTCAATTGAGTCTGCTTTTCAACAATATAACAATATCGCTTTCATTATTTTCATTAATTGCCTGCATTTAATTATGACAAGGGGCGAAACTTGCTTCGATTTTTTTCGCTGAAGGGAAACTGAAAAATACAATATTGCTCGCTACAATATGGCCCGCTTAATTAAGCAAACCTGCTATTGCAAAACGCTGGAAAGCAAGGGTGAAGGTTGTGTACGAAATGTTCTTTAACCAAAATTGTGTAGTTGGTCATTTTCCAAGTTAAAGGACAGAGTTTTGAAAATGTGTTTATCTGCATATAATATTATCTGATTAACAAAGAAATATTGCATGATCATACATGTACCAAAGTCAGGAATGGAATGGTTAAAACTTTTTCATAATCATTTTCATATGCACACATGAATGTATGCTTAAAAGTGGAATACAACAATTGGATTATCTTTTTTATTTATTAAATCAATCATAGTTATTATTGTTCTAATTTCTAAAATGGGAAATTTGATATCTTGACGTTGTTTTCACTTTCATTCCACGCTAGTGTCAGCAGTGTATACCTCCTTTAGAGTAGATAGGCGCATTCTGAAATCAAATGAAATCTGGAATCAAAAGATGCATTTTATTATCTAAAAGCTAAGTGTCATTTTAGCAAACAGAAATGTCAGTTAACCGTAGTAGTAAAGATCGATTGGACCTGACGACATAAAAAATGTGACCACATAGAAATGAATTAATGAATTGATTTTAAAGTGCATGTGTGCACCATATATAGGTCGCATATAAATCACAATGGATTTTTATTTCTGCACAGGCAATAAATTGGTGTAAATATTGGCATTTCTGGTGCCGTGGTTTTTAAGAAGTTTTTAAGCATTAATATCTCCCTTTCAAAAGAGGTTACTCCCTTCATTAAAGAATTTAGAATGACCTTCCCATAAGAATGCTTTGTATAAGTTTCGTTAAATTTGGCCCAGTGGTTTAAAAAAATGAAGTCAGGTTGTTTTTTGAAGAGCACTGATTAAAATATTAAAATGTTCAAATATTGTTTCATATTACAATTATTTGTTATTCAGCTTTTAAGACATACATTTCAAAATGTAATGTAGAACAAAAAATATGAGTGTCAAGATAGTTTAAAACAATTTGTTAACAACAATTTATACAGGGATATGGACATCATGCTAGAAGTTTTTAAACATGACTATATTTAAAAATACGGTATAGCGTTTTACAAACTTGTTACAAATTACTTTTATTTTATTTTTTTCATAGTAATGCCAGCTTTCCCAATACCCTGCTTCTTTGACTGTTTTAAATGTACATTGGTATTGAAGAGAAATAAAAAATAATCAAAACATAGATTGTTTTCGGGATTTTTTTTACCTACTAATATACATGTTAATCATTTCATCATTGCATTACAAAAAAGATTATAGTAGATTCAATTATCAATATATGTATGGTTTTAGGCAGATAAAGACATATGTTTTGTTGTTACTTTTATGATTGTTTTGGATAATGATAGGATAAATCTTAAACAAGCGCTTGATATCTGATTTAACTTTGTCATAAAAGACACAGGGCATGCGTAAGCATTTTAAATAAAGCCCCAACCGTAGAATTACATAACGCTGTATTTTTTCTTTGATTTATGATTTATGATCAATTTAATTTAATTTTAATCTTTTGTATCACATTTAGAATTCCAATTTATGCATTTTGTCATTTACATCATGTTTTTGACATATGCATTATCATAATTATATGGCCAAGGTCAATCGTCTACTGTTAGCGTATAAATTCAACCGATTCTTCCTGGTAAGTGTGTCCAAGATCGGGAAACAAGGAGAATCGGACGCAGTTCTTTTGGTAAGTGATTTTCTTTAAAATATAAGATAATTAACTGTAAAAGTAAACTTCGTTGACGCACTGTAAAATTGCAGCAATTTTATATTAGAAACATTTTTTTAATCGTGAGTATATTTCGGATTTTCTTTCTTGGTTTCTGGGTTTGGAACTCACCAGTATCGTTAGTAGCAACATTCTTTTTCAAATGCTTGATGAAAGATATATTGATAAGTAATACATTAAAGAGAATTCATGTAGATTAATGGATTCGTGTAAAATTTCAATTTATTTTTTTTTAACATTAATCCAACATGATGTATCTTTCTAGTATACCTAACGTGGACCTTGAGATAAAATGAAGGTCGTCATGTTTTTGGCGTTCGCCTGTTTTGCCTTAGCAAGCGTCTCAGCATATCCACATGGTGAGTTGGGTACATATTTATCTAAATAAGTTAATCAATGGTCAAAAGACTATTCAGAGCGGAATGAAAAAGATGCGTGCGATACAAATTCTTCAGATAAACAAACCATTTTGTATTTTGAATACATCACAAATGGAATGTTAATCTTAAATGATAGGCCAGATGACCGACGTGCAAAAAAGGTTTTTACTACATTTATCAACTTAATGAATAAAATAAAGTATTTTAAACTAGCCCTTTCTCTCAGAAAGAAATAATAAAGATCAGATTTCTTTATTTTTTATTTTATTTGTTTGGAAAGATTTTTTGTTCAAGATGCAATATATGGAGAAAATAAAATAAATCGATTGTCCTTTAAAAAATATTAAGTGTAAGGGTGTAATAAACTTGTTATCGTCCAATAAATTATACACGTACAATTTTAAGAATACTTTTTCTTTTGATTTAGTTGTGTGTTTACATTTTTAAGTGACCTTTCTGTGAAATTTACCAAAATTATATCATCATTTTAACGACAACCGGCTTATATATCTTGAACGGAAATATTACACCAAATTGTGTTTGTTTTAAATCTACAAAAGTATTTTGTACCTTATTACTTGCTATAATGGAGATAACGAAACAGCAATGTGGTAAATAGATGGTGGGGGGCGTGCTATTTCCTGGGTAGTCAGACAGTTATTACTATTCTATTATAGTGAAGATAGCTTTACTAGTTGCCATTACTGAGTTAGCATGGTAAATAATTGAGAAAAACTAAACCTTGATATTTAAACTAATTGTTCTGAAAACAACAAAACTGTTAATAAATAAAAAGCTTGCGAACAGGAATAATTTAGTTCATAAGTAACATGTTAATTTGCCATAGGTTAAAACAATGTCAATTTTCGCATGGTAAGATAAAAAAATGTATATTAATCGTAATTATACATAGAAGATATACATAAACGTATAGGAAAGATACATTCTAGTCCTTAAATTTCTTGAACGGTTTAAGTCTAAAATTGAGTTGTAACGTTAATATTTCGATCGACACATTTATAGCTAATATTAATACACAATGTCTTAATGTTTTAAAGTTTTTTTTTGTTTTTTTTTAAATTGATAACTTTCAAATTTACTATGGTTATATCTACCGACAAGTCAATGCCATATACACTTTTATTCTAGTGCACTACATTCCCACCAGGAACAGTTTAAATATTGAAGGCTACTTGACAATTGAAAAGACAGAAAATAATTTTCTTGTATTAACTTCTATTTATAGGCCATAAGAATGGCGGCAAAGGAAATAATGGAGAAAGACACAAAGATACAAAGAAAGTGGAAATAGCGGAGACAGATAAATATGACAACAGAGGGGATAAATATGACAATCATGGACACGACGACTTCGAAGATGATCAAACGGATGTAGATATTCAGGAAGTGGTAAGAAAGGAGACAGAGAGTCATGCTCATTACGGAAGGAGGGAATAGATATGGCAACGGTCACGACGACTGAAAAGAAGGAAGACAGATACAATGGAAATGAGACGTTGACGAAATCGTGAAAATAATTATAAATACAGAGACTAAGGTTACGAAAATGGGAATTTCGAAAACATTTGGAAGTAACAGATTTATTATTAAAAATGGCAATAAGAAACTGTATATTCCAAATAATATATAAAAGCTAAAATTTAGAGAACATTGTGAGAAGATTGATACAGACAGCATAATTATTTTCAAAGAGCCAAATAAATGCAGTGGCAGAAACCTTTCTTTTTTTTTTTTTTTAATTTTTGATTTCTATTTTAGAAAATAATTAACTTTTGTATTATAAATGTAACACCAAAATTTGGATGGTAGAAGTCATGTTACAAACGCGATACAGAGGAAAGAAGTCGTTGTTATGTAAACAAAGCTCGAGTCTTATATTTGTTTACATATACTGTAATGTAAAGAAATTGCCATTTCTTTATCAAAACAACTTATGGAAACAAGATAGACTGATTCAATGTGTTCATAAATAATTTCATCACAACAAAAAGCACATTAAATTGAAACTTATACCAATACAACAAATATGTAAACATTAACAGGACTACAAAACAAAGAATTCTAACCAATGAAATTCGCTTGTAACTCTATATTTGACTTTCAAATTTTGTCAAAGCATGGAAAACATCTATATTAACCATTCTAGACATAAAAATTGAAAAAAATAAATTTTGAATATTTTTTTAGCTCAAATCATGTCCAAGTCCCTTTAAAGTCAACATGAAAGGTTGTCCATTTGGTATTTTATAAATATCTGTTTTGACATTCGAGTATCTTTTAAACATAAAGGTTTGTGTCCAATTTAAGTTGAAAAAAGAATGAATACACGTATATATATATATATATATATATATATATATATATATATATATATATATATATATATATATATATATATATATATTTAGCCTCGGATTGGAAAGTCGGAACGTCATTGGATTAATTGCGTCACGTAATTGCCTCATAAATTTCTTTACACGGCGAGCGTCAAAATTTATACGGCAACAAGGCAGACGTAACGTTATTTGAGTTTTTACAAATTGTTAAACCATACCTTTGATTATTAAGCTCCAAGATATTTAAAGTGTCCATGACTTAATATTACGATCCCACAATGGCATTCAGTTTTGCACAGACGACTGACGAGAAAGGTTAACAGCTAGAGAACTAGTTATGAATCTTATTCTATATTATCTGTTGTTTATTTACATATCAAACTTTAGGTCCACTGCTCCGTTTCGCCTTCTATGGACTTTACCGACCCCAAAAATGTCTGTAAACAGTCGGTATCAAACCAAATAAGTAATATATATATATATATATATATATATATATATATATATATATATATATATATATATATATATATATATATATATATATATATATATATATATATATATATAGTTACATAAATGGCCTACATTCTGTCATTTTGTATAAAAATAAAAATATCATTTGAAACGATTGATTTAAAACTTCAATCAACATCCCCCTAAACGGTATTTTCCTTGGATTCGCTCCAATTACAAAAGAAAGAAGTGACGAACGTGTTGTTCATAGAAATTAGAGAGTTGTTAGGAAATTATTACAACACAACCATTCCCCTTTTTAAGTGACGAATGTAAGTGAAAATCGGTATAAGCATCGAAAAAACCCGAACAAATAATATGGCAAAGTAATATTATGAACATATTCAGAAATTAGTTTATGACGGTACATAAACAAGTTGTATCCGACATAAACTATGACTCGAAGTTTAAAAATTTGATGCTCATTTTGAAATTTATTGTTGATAACGTTTGTGCACGTTTTAGTAGTGTTGGATATGAGATACAGAGAGAGTATAAAAATAGGTCCTTAGCAGTAGAAATCTGACTGCGATGAGTTTGAATTTTGACGTTTATGCGACGCAGAGAAAAATAACTTAAATTTGTAGGAATCTCGGAAGAAGACATTTTCTGACCAAGAACTTTCTTAAGAAAAAACTATACGATGGGAAGGGACCAACACTTTCTGTTAATCGGGGTATCTTTACTGATTGTTTAACTAAAACTGAGAAAAGGTACAAAATATCAAGTACTTTTTTTAACAAACTGATTTCAACAGTTCTACAATGTATACGAATTAAATGTCTTAGACATTTCACAAATAATCAAGAATGGATAGAATATATAACTGTTGCAAATTTGGAAACAAAAAGAACAGATAAAAAATTAAGATAGTGTTCATATTTTTTGTTTGTATATATGTTGTTTAAAACGTAGGAACAAGAAAAAACTTGAATGACGTTGCCATGATTTTGTCGTTGTTCCGCCTCAACGAATTTAGGTAAGTTTGTTAATAAAGGTTTTCCTGGGTTTCGTTTTGGTATAATATTTATCTTTTTGTTAGAGTTAGATTTATTGTCTTAATAATTTCCGAACAGCCTTTACAGATATTTCTAAGTTGTCTTTGAGATTAAAGATTGATTCATCAATATGTGTTGATTTTTATGAAATTTAAAAGGAATTTATGCAAACCCCCGTAGAATTAAGTTAACCAATACATGCATTAATGCATGAAATTTAATAAACTGTATTTTATTTATATTTTTAGAAGGAAGGGGTATCGAGTTTGAGGGCAAAGTAAGTGAGACACTTCCGCTTGATTAGATGTTTTCTTATAATATTAATTTAAGATATAAATGAAGTGATATTTTATGTTCTTAGCTTTATCAATGATTGTGTTTTTTATTAACACTCAGATTCATAAACGATGAATGCTTTTGAGAAATTCATATAACAGTTATTTTTTTTTAATTTTTGGGAATTCGATTCATTTCTCCGTATTTGATCAGGTAATGATGTGTTAAAAAAAATAAAAAAAATGTTGCTTGAGTTTTAATAAATGTTCAAAAAGGTATATTATCAAACGAACTACACTGTATATGTTCATTTCTGTACAACTAAACTCTTTATTTTCATGCAGGATATAAAGGCGCCGACATGTTTAGAAAGACATAGTCCCTGTAAACGGGTTATGTAATAATTTCTTTCTGCAATGATTGCTACCTTCTCAACCTGCATGGATGATCATAAAAGCATTTTATTGTATATCATCTCTTCTTTCTTTGAACAATTGATTGTAAAAACTATTTTTTGTATACACATCATCATCCTACTTTAAGGGATCATGTTTTGAACAAACTGAAATTATCACTGTCTGGGATGATCTCATACAAGTACATTGGGACAACATTCTTGGCCTATTGGTTTTAAAAAACACCTTAAAAGCTTTTTCTCTAAATATTCTTGCGTAAAAATTGGCTTAATTGTGGCCAAACCCTACCCTGTGGATCTCGATTCCAACAAAATACCTGAAATATTGCTGTTAAAGAAGATTTTTTTGTCTACACATCCGTATGTTAACAAATAACCCCTTCCTCTTGTCCATTGTGGTCCCAACTTACCCACGGGGATCACAATTTTAACAAACTTGCATTTAAACTCCCTAGGAATGCTTCCACACAATATCACTGGCCCATTGGTTTTAATGTAGAATGTGTTAAAAAATATTTTCTCAATGTTTTCCTGCGCAGTACTGTAAAGGTGTCCTGGAGCAAAATTACGGCTGCAAAATATACTTTTTAAGGACGTTGGAACCTGCTATCTAAGTTTTTTTCTAAAGTATTTTTGAAAATCTACACAAATAGCTTTACTGAATTCAAAACAAAAATTTTGGGTGTATGTGATTTACTCGGCGTATTTGATAAGACCTTTCTGCCCTGAAAGTCCAGCTTGCATATAAATCGCTTTTCCCTCTCTGTTTTTTTTTTTTTATCTAAATGAACCAGGACATCAAATACAAACTTTAACTATTTAAAATAAAAAAAATTAAAATTGTCATAAAGAAAAATGTTACAATTTCCTCAGCTAATTGATATTTGGACCCTTTTGCACTAAAAAAATCCTGCTATTTGTTTCCATTAACGATTCAACATGTAATGAATTTATTATAAAATCTTAAACTTTTTTTCTCAAATCATGATAGACTTGTCAGAGAAATCTTATAAATTCAGAAAATAAAACCAAACATATGGGTCTATTTTGTAAAATTTGAAATATGTCATCAAATAATCTAGTTTCAGCTTTTCTAGCTGTGTTTTAGCCACTAAAAACAGTCAGTTAAACACAGAATCCACAAAATATATCCATGCTTTTTTTGTTCACATGTCCAAATATCATGTCTGCCCGCTTGACTACACAGTTTCTAGCTCATTTGTTAATTGATTTCTTTTGATTAAAATATTTAAATATACATTGCAAATGTCGGGTTTTAATTTTACAAAATAACACCTACTGCAGAAAACATTCTAAATTTTATACATAATCAGTGAGATATCAAGCGGTAATTAACTGTATCATTAATTTCAGCAAGAAATAAAAGGAAGGATTTTAATCAAGGAAGGTTGTAATATGCGTAGCTGTACAGTTTTCTTAATATACGATTTACTTTTAAATGTCTAAGAAATAAGATATATAAAATGCCCTACGCTACACACTTTTTTTGCATAGAGAGAGAAAGAGAGAGAGAGAGAGAGAGAGAGAGAGAGAGAGAGAGAGAGAGAGAGAGAGAGAGAGAGAGAGAGAGAGAGAGAGAGATGTATTACAGGTATATCACTTTCTGACAATATTGTATTTGTGTCATTTGCAAGCGTAGAAAAGTTCACAATAAAACCTATGTTGGAAGTGGCGGTTGTGATGCCGTAAGGTGATTTTAACGTGCTTATACCTTTCTGACTCGGGGCCTCAAGTTTTAGCACTAGAAAATTCATGAGAGAGAGAGAGAGAGAGAGAGATCTCCATTTATCAGAAATCGATTAGAATAATAGGAAATTGTCTATTAATCTGCTTCTTTTACATATCGATTATATTTCTTTGTGTCTTACGTTTATTTTTGCCAACCAACTCCGTGGGTTTAGAAAAATATCTGCAAACTTTAAGTCGATTGAAATGTAATTATATGGATAATATCATCCCCCCCCCCCCTTTTTCTTCAGGAATCCACTTGATACTCCTTGCAGTACTGTGTTATGTCAAAACGATTCATGTTAAGCAATCGGTTATAAAAATTAATGCATTTTTTTTAATTTTGACCTCGATGTGTAATCACTATTAGATAGATATAATAAATCCCACTTTTGTGCAAACATTACATGAAACTAGTCCTACATGTAAGTAAATTATAATAATCTTTTAAGACAGATTTTAAATGATTATGATCCCAATGCACCCGGCAACCATAATGATTTTTTTTAATCAAAAGTGAAAATTCAAGTTTTTTTTGTTTTAACAGTGTATTTCCCCGACGTTTACATCTATATATTCCTAGGCCCCAACACATATACTCAGGTGGTCAGTTTTCACACCTTGACACAGTCACCCGGCCGTGTGTACAGTCTGAGCCTTTCTGTTAGTTCCGGGTTTTTCGTTGTTCCCAAACAGACAAAAGATTTTTTTTCTGTAGACATACACAAAGAAGGAGACAGTGTACTGTCAAAATAAAATATTACTTTTAAGCGTTGACTTTCAATCATTAAGAATTTTTAAGACAATCATTGAATAACGAACTTAAAATCATTTGAATCCATGGACATTATCCCGAAACTAAAGATAAATACATATTTTAATTTTTTGAATGCCAATATTTAGATTTAGCCGCTGTCAACATTACTACATGTTACTGGTAGTACTTTATTTAAATACTAGAATATTCTTTCGTTAGTATGGAGAGAGAGAGAGAAAGAGAGATTTTATAGAAGATTTGAAATGTTTGCTATTATACAATATACTGGTTTCAGTAAATGAAGGGAAAAAAAACAGAAGAAAAAACAAAAGATCGTTTTAAAGGCCGAACTTTTTTACCGGGTAGTAAATCTCAGGTGAGGGCGGGGCTTAATATCTAGAGGTGTGAAAGCCTCCGGGACTGAAAGTCTACCTGCGATCGTGAACGCTGCTAATCACTATAAACAGGAAGCAAATATTACACAAGATATAAATAGTTAGTCAGAATTCGTCAAAGATTGAATATCTTTTTGTTTTAATGGCCATACGAAGCGATTTTATACGGAAAGGTCGTCCCAGCACGTGTGTAAAGCACATTCAATTAAAAAAAATCAACTAAACTAATTCTGCTTTAAAGATTTAACTCAGTTCATTGTGTTTAGCACTTGACATTGTTTAAGGCGTTAATTTTAACAAATATAATTGTATATAAGAAAACCATACGATCAGTAAAAATATTCACTTGAATGTAAAGGCAGTCATTATACGATTACAACTAATGAAGTTCGTTTTCCATGGCATGACGTTTTCGTGCAACAAGTTCCAATTGAGTGTATAATCAGTAAATACAGCTTTAATAGCTCATAAGTTTGTTTTAAAAAAGAAAATTTTGTATGCATGTTTTGGGCTGCATGCTCATTCATCGTCGTGAAATTTCTTAGGTCATATACATTCAACATGTTTCAAAAATAAATTGCGTATTTTCAATTACTGAATAAAAAAAAACTATTTTTCGCATTGATCCGATTCACAATTCACTTAATACGGAAAGAGAAAATAAACATGTTTGCCTATCAATTAAGGTGTCGCTTATAATTCAAGAGATGCTAAAATTAAATTGTGATGCAGCAAAAATATTGCGCGGGGGGGGGGGGGGGGCTTATGTATGCCTTCCTGACTTTGGACGAGAATAGTTACAACATGCGAGAGAGAGAGGGGGAGGGAGGGAAGGAGGGGGTATATTTTTTCTTATTAAAACCTTTACTACATATATATCATGGTAACATTATTCGCTGTGCAAGAGAAGATACATGTACATGTAGATGTATTACATGTGTTGATAATGAACAGTGTTCAAATTCAAAAGTATATAATTAAAAGTACCGTAATAGGGTGAAATATTATTTGAACACTGTTCGTTATCACCATATTTCATTTTTGATTTAACACAATACTTATTTTGATACCAGCGACTGGTGGGGGGATTTATAAATGTTTAACATATTTAATATCCGACTTGATTTAAATAATAAAAAAACGATCTAAAATGATAAATATAAAGAGTATTTCGTTTATTCATACATGTTATGTTTTTAAAAAAATATATTTCAAATGGATTTAATAATCTAAAGACAACAAATACCCTTATATGGGAATAACATAATATCTTGAACAAGGTGTCAGACTGACAATTCACAAGGTTGAATATTGGGACATTCACACCTTTTGATCTACTGAAAGTATGTATACTATACGCAGATACTGACTCGCTGATCTTCCTGTGAAGTAAATTTCAAAGACATTTTAAAGTGCAGTTATCTTCTCTATTTTGGGAAAAAAGTCAGTATGTTGAACAATTAGGTGGATTTTTTTTTATCGTTTTTCCTCGTCCACATATATGTTACATTAAAGTTTTAAAATTCAGATAATTTAAAACTATTTATAAATTGTAATGCATAGTTTTAAATTCTCTTAATTTTTAAACTTAAATGTAACATACATGTATATACTAATATTTATTTGACAATATTGATGAAATGAAATTCACTGTAAAAAAAAAATCAACTAGATATTTAGTTACTAAAACATTGATTTTCAAATATATAAAAATATTTTCCCATTTATATTGAATAAGTTGCTATATTTTGTATGATAATTGGATTCCGAGTTTTTAGATAAATACATGCGTGGATCGGAGGATTGGGGGGAGGGGGGTCAGAGGATAATTTAATTTTTTTTTAAACTTACATAGTACAACTATCCAAAATATGTCTAAGCACCCCCAGAAAACAAGTATCCCTGCCCTTTCCCTGTAAATAATTCTGACCGCGCATGTAATTATATATGAACTTAAAGAAATAGAAGCCCATTTTCTCTCTTGTAAGAAATAGGAAAGAATCAAAATAAATCCAGCTTTTGGTCTCAAATAAAGTAAATATTCAATTCATTGTTTAAACATAATAACTTATAAAAACATACTAGGTACAGCGGGTTACAGTGGTGTACAGTATTTGTCAGTACCCTGTACAGTGGTGTACAGTGGGGTACAATGCTGGTTAGTGCCCTGTACAGTGGTGTACATTGAGGTACAGTGCTGGTCAGTGGGTAGGTACTGTGCTGTCCAGCGGAGTACAGTGGAGTACAGTGTCTCTGTACAGTGGGGTACAGTGGGATACAGTGTGGTACAGTAGCTCTGTACAGTGGGTGTACAGTGGATTTACAGTGGGGTACAGTGGTTATACAGTAGATGTCAGACACAATGTCAGTCAATTTTTGGGAATATCAGTGGATTTTGAATTCAGTAGTGAGAGTTTTCAGGGAACGAGATGTCTAAGTCCAACTGTATGTTATTGACTCTATTTTGAACTTGATAGATATTCATAGGGGTATCATTGATTTCTTTTTAGGAAATATGGTGTGGTACTGTTCACCATGTTGTTGATGAACATACCTGGGATATTTCTTATAGCAACTTCTTTGGTGCTTGCCAATGTAAGCATGAACCACTGCAAGGGGACCACAAGGAGTGGATAAAAAAGGCAGTCCTCCACACAAAGCCTTAGTCCAAATTATATTCAGCAAACGATTGTTAAAAGCTCTTCCATACTATCTAAATTGTGTGTAATGTCATATGTTCAGAAAGTGGTGCTTTCTGTATTTTAATACCATGTTGAAATGAAATATTTCATTCATGTTATGTTAAAACAGTAGTTACAGTGTTTTAGAGAAGCACTGCAGAGCTGGAGAACTTTAACAATCTGATTCTTACGAACAGTGGAAAGAGATTTGCCATTTATCCACCTGTATACCGTGCTCGAAATCAATTGGCAGCCCTTGATTACAATGCCAATGTGGACCGAGAAGTGAAAAGAAAAATGGATGGAACAATTCGGTAAGTAAATTTTGATATAAAAATCTGCTTCAGTCAAAAATAATAAAAAATTGTTTTAAATTATTTCAACAATTATTTCCTTAAAGATGTTTTACATACACTACATGTACATCCAATTGGCCCCCAGATGCAAAATTTCATTTGAAGTCACAAGGTTATATGATTATGGGACGAACTATTCTCTAAGAATTAAAATATTTTCCTATCAATATCCCGTGATCATTGCTTGACTTTGCTCACTAACAGCCCTTATGCAGTGAATTACTATTTTGAACATTGAGCCAATTTAATAACTTGTAATCCCTTTAACGTGTACCTGTTCTATATCTATTGATGTTTTTTTCAATTTTAGATTTTTTCTTTGATTGGGCAACATAGGACATTTAACAAGAAAAGTGGTCGATAGAGTGTTTCTCCCGTCAAAGTAAACAAAAGTTACGACCATATCCATATTCTACAAAAAAGAATTGTAGAGGCCAGGCTTACTGACCAGCAGGGTATAAGCCACTCTGTACTTTAAGATGCACATGATCCAAGACGTCTTGGGAGGACCATTACTCCAACTGATCCAAGACCAACAGCTGAACTTCAGCAAGAGAAAATATCTCGCTTTCAGACCAAAACTTGATATTATCATAATTGCATTAATTTATTTGTACAAAATGATATGATATATGATATATGATATTGTATCTTATATTGTTATAAATAGTATATATTGTATATTATGATACAATAATGTATAATTTGATATAGTTTGATAAATTATTGTATCATATTATACATGTATTGTAATATATCATATCAAATCATATGATATGATATTGTATTGATGTACTATTATGTTACATAATATAATATTATATCACATGAAATTGTTTCATATGATATTGTAACATTTAATTTTGTATTATATAATATGATATTTATGCATTATTTTCAGTAGTATATTCTTATATAACAGTAGTATATTCTATATAACTCTATGTAGAAGAATATCCAATAATTGTAATATAAGCTCGTCAAAAAATATTGACTGGTCAATAGTTTTTTAATATTGACCAGTTAGGAGTAATATTTAGAGAATATCCCCTCTATTTCCAATAACTGCATCTGATTTGATTGTTCGCAAACAGTGCCGTAAATACATCTTCGAGACTCCAAAACAAGGTGACTTCATAATAGGCAATCTTTCATAGCAAGTAAACAACGGACTTTATATGTGATGTTGTGTCAAAACAGTTTCCATGAATATCTAAGATTATCAACTATGATTTTCATAAAATATTATAAAGGTGGTCTCAAAATGATGATGCATAGTCTCCGTGAGCTTTTTAATCTGTGATAAATTAAGTCATGCCAGGTTGTGTACAATTTAAAATATTTGTTATTCTCTATCATGTATTTATAGTTTCTTTTGATTGTACATGTATCTAATGATTAATTTGATGACAAACTCATAACAGTATGGCATGCTTTTTGCTCTAATACAGTTGTTTTTTTTTTTCTTTGAAATAAATGATAACTGGAAATGCTGAATGATAAATGATTATAAAATAATATTTTTTGAAAAGTACATTTTGAAGATTTTTTAAACTGAATAACATCCCCTCTGTCCCACCTTCAAAATTTAAAGTATTCTTCTGATTAATATTTTGCAACACACTAAACTTTAACCTTAAAAAAATTAAATTAACTGCAACATTTATTTCATTCACATTTTTTCCAAATTAAACATCTTTAAAATGATAAGTAAACATAAATGTTCAATATAAATATATGGACATCTTTTAAAATCAAATTCCCATATTTCATTTTAATATGTTTCTGTACATTTATAACTCCAACATTTCATCTTTGAATCCAACATAACATAATCCATATGGATCAGGAAATCTATCTCTGATACGCCATATGCAGCAGCTCGGATTGACACGTCTGTTGCCCGTTCCCAATTTGCCGTGGTGCCACAACAGAAACTGGCGGTAAGCAGTGTGTCGATTGGCCCGATTTATGGCAGTATCCTTTGGCATGGCAAGGATGTCCTGTCTGTACAGTCTTGCTAGAGCAAGGACTGCCTCATTCAGAATAAGTACATCAAAATCCTGCAACAAACACAAGTGGAAAATAAAGTACAAAAATTGAAAATTATAAAAACTAGTTGTATGTTAATATGAGTACTAAATGCAAATACTCACAGGTAGACGAGTCACACATCTATCTGCATTTCTCTGGCAGCAAAGCTTTTCTTATGGGTAGGCAAATTTCTACAAAAACCATAACTGCACCAAGGCAGTTGGGTTGTAGGATTCTGTGATGGACCTGGGCAGGGTTCTAGTATACTAAACAAATATTCGGGGTTTTCATCAACAAACTTCGGCAGTGTGTTTCTTATTTCTTCTGGACAGAGTTCATCTATTTTTCTCTGAAAGGAAGATATAACTTTATATGTAGAGGTAGTAATCAAAGTGTATATCATCTTATATGCTTAGAAGATCCAGTCAAGACTTACCATTAGCACATTCTTCCTTTCCTGTATAACGGCCACTGCTTCATCTACACTACGTCTCTTTCTAATCCTATTCCGCTTCGGGAGGGGGGGGGGTGTGCTCCTTATCTTTTGTACTTGTATTTGGGATCACCCTCTTCCTCCAGATCCCCTTACCTTCCTGGGCCTTTCACGACCCTTCTGAATTTAGGTTCATTATCAGAATCTATATCTGAGGACTGTACGAAAAAAAATGTATGATGTTAGAAATTAGATTCTCTTGTATATTTAACTGTGTTTTATTGGAAAAGATTTCGAACAGAATACCTTCAGTTATATATAGCATGTACTCATATACAGTCCTACGTAATCGTTTGTAATACAACAATCACTTTCAGTAAAAATAAGCTAAAGTCAACCGTTTAAAATGATGCAATTTATCGCGAAAATTCTAACAGAATTTCCGCTGAAAATGTTTTCGACATTTTGCCGGGAGATTGTTCAATTAAATGGTTTCCCTTCTAGTGCCCCAATATATACATTTGTGCTTCTAACTGGTGAATATACTTTTAAAAACCGACTGACAAGTAAACCATTTATAATTTATCGAGAAAGTGATAAAGTGTTCCATTTAGATAGTCACTTTACCTCGTATTCCATGATGCGTGTAATCGAGGTGTAGTTTTCCGCATGTATCTACGATTGTCAATCAAAATCCATATACAATTACAAAGCTTAGCTTAACATGACATTTTAAAAAAAATTCAAAAACATATGTATTTTTCCATTAGTAGAAATTAGAATTAGTCAGTATTGGTATCTTTAAACTTTTGAAAATATTACCTCATGTAAGAATACGTCTTTCGAGCAAGACACAGTATTTGGAAGGAAAAGTGACAAATTATTGATAAGAAGTCATTCAAAGCCCTGCGCACTAAGCATTGGATTGATTAAATCAATGACACACGATACGTACTCAATCATGTAAGAACATTAATTGGTAGATTAAAGCATACATTACGTAATATATCAATAAATCAATTCCGAGCAACACACAATGTTTGGAAAGAAAAGTGACAAATATATTGATATAAGAAGTCATTCAATGCCCCGCACACTTAGCATGAGATTGATACGTAATCAATCATGTTAGAATATTAATTGGTTGATTAAAGCATAAATTACAAAAAAATATCAATAAATCAATTGATTGATTCCGATGAACCAATTTTATATATTAAAAAGGCGAGTATTTTACATTATTATCCTTTTATATGAATGTGATAACTGTTTCTTCGTGTACTTACAATCTAATTATATTTTTGATTTTAAAGAGATAACATGAAAATGTTAGATACAGTCAACCATGGTTATAACAAGCACGTTAACACTGAAGTGACGCTTACAGCAAAGTAATTTTTATTACGCGTGACTTTATTACATGTTGTTAACGTCTCACATATAACGAATTACGCTCATAACGAAGCAACATAGTCCGTCCCTGGATCTTCTTATAAGCGTGTTTTACTCTTATGAAGTAAAATGGTTTTCTCATTCCGTTGTAAATGAATGGTTAAAATGCAGCAAACCATTTGTAAAGAGAACTAATTACGTACTTAACTTATCCGACATAACATATTGGATAGTTAACAGCAAATCAACCGCTAAAGATGAGCTGGCTCTAGCTATTATATTGTACGACATTTGTACAACTCAGACTTACTTTTAACCATTCAATTTTATCACATAAAAAAATAAGTTCCAATGAAAAAATACCGTTTTGTACCAAAAATTACATGTTATAAGGATATGCACCCGTATCGTATTTAGTGTCATACGAAATAAATGAGAAAATATCGTTTAGTCAATTATGCGAGGCCTTACAACAATATTGAAAAGTTGTTATATATCACTATTATTATTTTTATTGATTGTCTGCATTTAATTATTACAAGGGATAAAATTTGCTGCCAAATTTACCTTAAAGGGAAATTGGAAAATACTATATGGCTCGCTTAACAAAGCAAATCCTTAATTGCCAAACGCTGGAGAGCAAGAACGGAGGTTGTGTACGAAATTTTCTTTAATTGTAATGGTGAAGTTGGTCATTGTCACGACAGCCGTCGTGAGTGTTCAGTCAAACACAACAAGATTTGATTTTTATTTATAATTTTTATATAAAATAAAACCAAACAAATATACATCATTGATACATATCATGAACAATAAAATGTTTAGGTTTTGTGGTGTTTTTTTAGTCTCCATCACGGGCATGTAGAATGGTATAAGATGTCATCCAGTGAGGGAATGGACGTGATGAGTAGAGATGGCACTTGCGTGAGACAGTGGCGGATAGGTATAACCATAGCGATGGACTGCCAGACACTGGATAAGGACCTTTTTAAATTAAACTAATAAACATATTTTGAGTTACATGATTAATATACCTTACATAAACATAAGCTAAGTCGCATGGACTTAAATATAACATTATGGCAAAACAGCAGGTCATACAACAGCACGAAACCACATCGAATACGAACACTGCATAACGTTAAGAGTACTACTACTTAACAAAGTAAATCCTAGTCAAAACGATCGACAAAATACTCCGTACTACACGGAGAATATACAAGTTCACCGTACCACGGCAAAAATACAAGTATATCATGCATTTATATCCCAATATAAAGCACACACCCTCGAACGTGACCACACAGGAACAAGCGCGAGCAAGCACCTATGTTTAACAGTTCTACCTCGTAAAACCAGTATATCAAAAAGTAACAAAAATACTTTATATAAACTTCACAGTAATGAAAAAAGACTGAGCCGAAGTTAAATTACAAAAGTATAAAATAGGTTAACTTATCCCTAGTAGGAGAAAGGGTTACTCAAAACCTTAGCTGCTCATACCTGTCATGAAGAAAACGTGGCCACTGTCTGCAAGGTCTGCAATGCAGCAGTTTAAATAAGGTAATCAAACAAAAGAAAAGAACTGACCAATACGTACTGTAGTTAACACCGTGTCCAGAGTATTAAACTAGTTACACAGGAACGGTTAAGAGGGTCCCTACAGGATACTAATACATAAAAAAATATAATACCTGTAAGTACCGATTTGTGACAATCATATTCCAAGTTAAAGGACATAATGTTGCAAAAGGTGTTTATTTGCATATAATATCACCTGATTGACACAGAAATATTGCATGATCAGAGGACCAAAGTCTGGAATGAGATGGTTTAATTTTTTACAAAATAATTTTCATGCGTGCACTGTTAAGTACACACATACCTGTGTGCTTAAAAGCAGTTCGATTGTCTTTAATATTCATCATATAAATTATTGTATTTTTTCTATTTTCTAAAATGGGCAAATTGATATCTTGACGTTTTTTTCACTTTCATTTCACATTAATGTCACAGGGATATACCTCTTTCAGAGAATAGAGGCGCATTCCAAAGATGGATGATAATAAGTGGTTTAAAGTTAATGGCACTATCGTAAGGGAATGCAAATAAAATATAAGAGGAAAATACCCAGTTCTGTTGATTATTACAAAAGTCTCACTATCTTATGAATAATTAACCCTCGTATTTTAGTAACACAGCATCAGTTTTTCTCGTGTGACCTATTCGCGACGCAGTATTGATAAAACTGTTGTATGAATCAATTTATGATTCTGGTGACCTCGTTCATTTGATTTGTACTGAAGCACTTAAGTTGATTGTTTTTTATTTTTGCTTTGTTTTGTTTGTTTGTTTGTTTTTTTGTTTTTTTTGTGTGGTTTTTTTTTTTGTGCTGACGAGATAAATTACAAACACAATAGCTTAAAATATTTTCTTAGATATGTATTAAAAAACTATCCCTCTAACAATTCAAATGTCGGTTCTGGAATCAAGAGGAAGATTTTATTATCTTAAACCTGTGTCATATTAAAACAAGAAATGTTATTTAACGATATGAGTATAGATCGATTTGCCCTGACGACTTTTGCCGCATTTTAAAAAAGAAAATATATGAATTTATTAAAAGTACATGCGTTCACCATATATAGGTCGCATATAAATCACAATGTATTTCTATTTCTACACAGGCAGTGGTAATTTATCAAGGTTTAAATTCGCTTTCAAGCGAATGAAAAAAGTCAAGGCAAAGGCATGTCTTATTATGTCTGCCACTTATAAGATACCATGTTTCGTACATCATCAAATGAATGCAGTTAATATCTAAACTTTAGTCTAGGATGTATTTTTTAAACGTTTGCATCTTGATAAAATTTATGTATGAAATTTGAACACAACAAACATTATTCTAAATAAAAAGTCTAGAAAAAAAACCCACACCAAAACAAAGGCAAAGGAAATACAGGCATCTACAAATCTTTGTTTGGTTACCATAGGTGTTTTGTTATATTAAAATATCAAAAAATGAAACAGATGACTTAGAATCTGTGTAATCTTTTATTTCAAGTTAATTGGGATAGATCGAGTCGAAGTAAAAAATATAAGTAACAAATACTTATTGATAACAATCGATATACATAAATGGCAAGATGCTTGTCACAGGAAGTAAATTATTTGTTTTTTCATGTGCAAGTCTTTTAATAAATAGAAATAAAACTAGCCAAAGGTATCGTCCATTAAGCATGATCTTGACAAAAGATACGTAATAAATCATTTTGTAAATATGGCGTTTTACAGTTTTCTGTTTTAAAATTACAATAATAATCATAAACACAATCCACGTTATTTTTTTAAAGTTTTCATTCAACATTTGGCGCAGTCTTTCCTGTTTGATATACCATGGATAATATAACATGAATTGTGTATTACATTGTAATTATTTCTAAGGGGGTCGTTTGATACAGTTATATTTCCAAATTTTTTACGTCTTCATGTGTTTTTCTGTTTAAGAAAATATTTTTTGATAATGTAATAATTTAAATTTTTGAAAGTTTATTATGAAATACAATAAAAAAAATGAAAACATTTAGTGCTCCGTAACCTGTCTTCTGACAAGCCATGAATTATGGTCGAATAGAAATTAGCAACGATTCGTTATTCGCTTAAATTAATAAAATCCTTATTATTTCACTTTTATTATCGATTTTCTAAATTTCTTGTTAAGACTTTCTTTGTGATAATTTTTTTTTCAATGTATTAATAAATATTCTATCTTTTACAAGTGAAAAAAAAATATTTGATAAAAAATTATAAATCCAAGTACTGAAGTACTGACGGGAGTTGATTTTATCGATTATTATTTATCTTAAAATCAACGATATGTTATTTTGCTTAGCAAGTAGTTTATAATGTCTATTTAAATTACGCACATTTTTATAATATGGATTCTCGAACTTTTCCGACAAGAATTTCGAGAAAACGTCTTATGAATCGTGTTGTGTTATATTAAAAAATAGAATTGATTTCATCAAACTTTGTATCGGAATTCGAAATATTTCAAAAAGTGTATGGATCTAACCAATAATGAACTCTAGTCTCGTTCAACCAGATGCTTGGCTGTCTCCGTTAATCTCTGACAAGATAGAGATACCAGGTCACGTGATAGCTTGAAGATGCGACCTCTAAATATAGACCGATGAAACTCTCTGCTTGTCGGAGATGTACGGAGACAGTCGATGGTTGAACGAGACTATATTGAAGTCTGACGTAGGAAAATACATACGACTGCAAAAAACTTTTAAATTGTTCGTACTATTTAAAAGCTGACTATTTCTTATGTATTTATAAACAAGTTTCTTTCAAAAAAATTCTTCCGTACATTACATCGAATTTATCGATTATTTTCAAGAACTAACTCTAACTCAGCGGTGATGATTTGTGCTCAGGTCGAAACACTGTTTCAGTTTCGGTTTGCCGGAGTAACTGCATAGGAGAGTTGATTAAAATCAACTCATAAAAACTGAATTAATTATCATCATAAAACCATTGCAATATACGGGTCAAAGATATATTTAAAAGTTTTCAACAAAATTTAATATTAAAATTGGCACTTGTCAGTATAAGTTGCTTACATTTTATTTTTATTTTTTATTTTAGTCACTAAATATTTAAATTTATTAATACTCGTTTCTTTTTAAAAGAATCAAACATTTTATGACCAAACAGCCTAAAATAATATTTAGATTAAATAAAATGTTGTAGAATTTAACAAGTTATTATTGCTAATTATACAAGTGCCTATCTAAGAGCAAATTTAACAAGCATTCTGAGAGCATTGCATAAGCAATACACGTCCCCTACCGGTTTGTAGAATTTTATTTGATACCCACCGAGCCCGATAACGAACCCGAACATTAAAAAAATTGAATATAAAAAATTAATTTTCTCGAAAATATGTCAACCAGACGCTACAGAAGTGTAAACTTGATCCGTAATTTGACATTTTGAAGCTGCTCAGAAAGTTTCATGCCATTCGTCAAACCCATAAAGAAAAAACAGTGGAAAACTGAAGTGGGACAGACAGACGGACGGACAGACAGACAGACGGACGGACGGACGGACAGACAGACAGACGGACTGACGGACGCAGAGGAAAGCTATAGTCCCCTCCGGTGAAACCGGTAGGGGACTAATAAACCAGTGCAGTAGGTTCCTGGCTAATTGGTTGTATGTCAAATCTGATTCTGAATTAAAATTACATTTACGCAATTACAATATTTGCTAACACAGACAAAAATTGAAGATTGTTGAAGTTTGGCATCACAATTTCATGTTTATTACGTATAGAGTCGTGTTAGAAGGTTAATTTGTGATAAATTTTGATAAGAAATTCTATTTCAAAAGCAACAAATAACGGCACTTTGCTATGAATTATGTAATACAAAGTTATATCATCCATTATTTACATTTTGAAGCACGGCCGTTGCGTATCCTACTTAAAATGTAATCTCATATCAACTACGTTTAGATATCTTCGCTTAATATCTGCACGTTTTGTACAAAAAATAAACTTTTAATGAATCTTTTGATCCAGGGGGGAAAATGACACATTTAATTCTTTTTTATTTAAAAATAAAAGCTGATATCATAAATACAATTTCTTTACCGAACTGTATAATCGTTGTGCTTTATAAGCTAATTTTGCTTTTTTTGGCCCGAAATTTTTTAGTTAAAAGTATACATGTTAAAGAAAATGTATAATAGACAGTTGCAAAATATCATACTTTCCAATTTTAACTCGAAAATCAGATAATTGGCTCATTCTTCCCATCGGTCTAGGTCGCTATCAAAGTAAAATATAAGATAATCAAAGTACTAAGAGTACTGAAAGACGGGGTCTTGAAACTTGAATTTGTAATTGTTCTGGAATTCCTCGAATATGCTTCCAAAATTTATGAGTTTGAATTATTTGTTACAATCTATGTTAATTCGGCTTTTTTGTAATTGTCTGATACTTTGTCTAAATTTTACTCAATCCCGACAGTGACAAAATATGACATTGTTTATATCTACAAGATCTTTCATTTGATACCTTCATAATTGTAGAAAATTGACACAACGGTATATAATGTAAAATAAGATCTCAAGGGAAAATCTTAAAAATTACTACTACCGGGAAAATCAAACAACTATATCAAAGTAGATAATTTTAATCATTAGATTTAGTCAGTTTTGTGTTTCAAGGGAAAATCCACAAGTCGGACGGTATCCGTAACAAAAGTTTTTTGAAAACCCCGTAAACTCTATTATTGCTGAATTAACAAAGTGAACATTTGTATACCGATAACAAACACAGGCATCTGACGTAAGAAATATTTTTTTACAATAAGATTCCAAGAACTTTGACAATAAAAATATTTGTCACGGTCGCCATTTTGATTCTTAAGACCGACTTATCTGACACGATTTTCTTCATTTGCGATTCATGCAAAATTAATAGGTAAAAATAAATCCGTTCGCCACTTACTATTTTTTGTGTAAAACCGTGCATCACCTACAAGAATTACGATACAACTGTTCCTTTCATTAAAAATCATACTCCGAAAATCAGAGACATAAATAACAGAGATTGTCAACTCCGCCATTAGCGTGTAAATGTTACGGGACCAACCTTACTTTGAGAACTACAAGTGCAATAGCAATCTTGTATAAGTCATTAAATTTGAACCTGATAGTGAACACGAACCTGTAACTATTTTAAGCATGTTTTATTTTTGAAATATTTACAAAAACTCTTTATTTAGTTTTTAAATTACTTTATTAAAACTTATTGACTTTTCACAAAGTAATGGTAATGCATTACTTTACTCGTGTCATGGTAATGTAATGCATTACTTCAAGAAAATTAAGTAATGGTAATGGTAATTTAATGCCCTAATTCATGAAGTAATGGTAATGTAATACATTATTTTACAATGTAATTCACCCCAAGCCTGATTCCAAATAAGCCGGAAAACATGAACATTAACATTTAACTTGGTTCTTCAATTGATAAGATTGTATATATTATATGATGTATAAGTCTTCCAAAATGTATAATCTATTATAGATTTTGCTTACAATGCATTGCTTAAAATTCAAATTCAGTTTAATCAACTTAAGAGCCAACGAACGAGAAGGCAAATTCAGACTTGCTTTTATTTATTTTCTTTGTACAAAATTCCTATAGAGACGAACAGCAGTCATACCGCAAGTAGACTGGAAGCCAATGAAACACCTATTTAATTTTTAAAACATCTGTGTATAACCCGTTCCGATTTTAAATTCGGCTTGCGCATGAAGTTTGGTAGTATTCAGGTGAAAGATTGTTAAAATGAAATTCACAACTTTTCAAAAATGGCACATTGCATTTGGGAATTTTAATTTCGATTCCACCATCAAACTCTTCTATTGATTAATAAGCTCGTACACCAACTGAATTGTCAAAGGCGCCGTGCATTCATTTACGTAACGCATTCCACATTTGAACCCGAGCAAGAATATTTTGATCAATAAAACTATTTGTTTATTTTCTAAATAGAATTTTGTTTATACACAGAGGACTAAAAAAAAGATTTAATGCGTGTTTTTATGATACATATTTACAGAAATGCATGAAAACATTCTGCACTATTTTCTTAAGCGTAGACTCAATTCATGTGTTCTACGCGTGCCTTCCGGTTTGAGACTTCGGCTGACAGTAAACCAATAGACGGGATCACGTGACCTCGTCTAAAAATCCTGTTTTTTAAACTAATTTTTAATTTAATTTGATCATATGTCAAAAAATGAAACTATAAACAATAAACCGTCTTCTTTAGTGATTCATGGGGTAATGAATGTAGCAGCAGATATACGTCATTAGATAAGCAGCGTGGTGTTAATATTTTTAAAAAGAATACAACAATGATAAACAAAATTTCTTTTATTCGTACATTTGATGTTTTTAACTTGATTTAATGATCAGCTTTTACGTTAAGATCCCTTGGTTTGCTTTGGGTCAGGCTGTTGTCGACAAAAGTTCGTTCTGGCAGACTTTAAAATAGTTCCGGGGTTAGGTTTGGTTTGGTCGGCACTATTTGTAAAAGGAGGTTAAGTTACATAAAAAATGCCGATTTAAGCGGTAGCTAATATATGTTTTTCCATTAAAAACAATTACAATCACACATGAAACAAGAGACAAGCGAGTTGACAGTGTAATTAACTAACTGGTCACATATAATAGATAACATCTTAAATCTGTTATCCTAATGCTTATTAGGAAATCGATTCAATTTTTTGTTGCTAATATTATTTATTCAAATCATAAATTTTGTGTACAAACACGCCCACACAATATTTCTCATTTCTTTCTCCCTCTTCTCTCTATCTCTTTCTTTCTATCGGTGTAGGTGTAATGACATTTTCCCCATATACATAATTCAGTAAGCATCGATAACATGTTATATTATAAGCCCATCTAAAATTAATAATTTGACTTTCCCAAAACTAATCAGGATTTATAAAATCCGTAATAAGCTCGGTCACGTGTAGGTAGGTAGTGTTCAATTAGGTATTATACAGACTTATTGTATATTCTTTTTTAAGTCCCAGCCACCGCTTTCATTGGGCGTGAAAGCGTTGAAGGTAAAATGTAAACTATCTTTGTAATTCATGTTACACCGAGTTCACTTGTCATAGCACTGAAATACATGTACAGAGTGTTCAATCTTTGAAAATTGCATATTAAAATTCAGCTTTTCAAATCAAATTTAAAAAACGCTCTAAGGAAAACAAATAAAAAATTTAAATTCTAGAAAGTAAAACTGCACACAATGATGAGTTTATCGAATTAGTTTTTTTTTTTACAATTTATTTTAAAGATATTATCGTTACAAAAAAAAACAACTGTTCAGAATCTTTAAACAAACGTCGTACTACTAAAAAAGTCAGGTTTTCTTTGTTTGATCAAAGAAATTATATTTAATACGATAATTCAAAGCAAACAGCCACATTCTAGGTTTCTTCTTGCTTGATCCGTTAAAAATATATGTGCCTTTCCTGTTCAAGTACGCATAACTTTTAACATGCACTTGTATTAATGAATTGTTGCTGTCAGCAATTTACTGGTCAAAAAAGTTTACTTTAAACTGGGTCACAAAATGACATTCGACGAAATCAAAACTGTTCTACCTTATACATGTAAAGTGTAGCAATATAAATTTAATAATTATTTTTATGTTTTTGTCTTTTCCTCTGTTATATTTTTACATCAAATGCTTGGAAAAAAAATGTTTAAAAGTAGGTAAACACCAGCCTGCTATTTTTAAAACATGATTTTAATGCTTGAACATTCTGGTTAAAAAGTCAGCAAGGCCACCTTGTAAACAAAAGTACTTAGAAATCACAAAGTTTTAAATGTATCAGGAGATTTAACTCGAATATTCAACAACTGGTTTTCATTTTTTGAAACGCAAGGCCATGGTTTAATTTTACTTTTGTCCGCCTTTTAAAGATGAATTTATAATTCAAGCTGCACTTATCTAAAATAGGTAGTGAATTGGAAAGAGTTCATCTGTTTTGTTTTTTGAAGAACACTGATTAAAATATCAAAATGTTCAAATTTGTTTCATATTACAATTATATGTTATTCAGATTTTAAGACATACATTTCAAAATGTAATGTAGAACAAAATATGAGTGTCAAAAAGGATTGAAACAATTTGTTAAAAAAAATTATACAGGGATATGGACATCATGCTAGAAGTTTTAAACATGACTATATTTAAAAATACGGTATAGCGTTTTACAAATTGTTACACATTACTTTTATTCTTTTTTTTTCATAGTAATGGTGCCAGCTTTCCTAATACCCTGCTTCTTTGGCTTTTTTAAATGTACATTGGTATTGAAGAGAAATAAAGAACAATCAAAAGAAAGATTGTTTTCGGGATTTTTTTTACCTACTAATATATATGTTAATCATTTCATCATTGTATTACAAAAAAGATAATAGTAGATTCATTTATCAATATATGTATGGTTTTAGGCAGATAAAGACATATGTTTTGTTGTTACTTTTATGCATGTTTCAGATAATGATAAGATAAATCTTTAACACGCGCTTGATATCTTATTTAACTTGTGATTCGTCATAAAAGACACAGGGCATGCGTAAGCATTTTAAATGAAGCCTCAACCGTAGAATTACATAACGCTGTATTTTTTCTTTGATTTATTGTCCATTTAATTTAATTCTAATCTTTGGTATCACATTTATAATTTCAATTTATGTATTTTGTCATCATTTACATCATATTTTTGACATATGCTTTATCATAATTATATGGTCAAGGCCAGTCGTCCACTGCTAGCGTATAAATTCAACCGATTCTTCCTGGTAAGTGTGTCCAAGATCGACAAACGAGGAGAATCGGTTGCAGTTCTATTGGTAAGTGATTTTCTTTAAAATATAAGATAATTAACTGTAAAAGAAAACTTCAGTGACGCACTGTAAAATTGCAGCAATTTTATATTACAAACATTTTTTTAATCGTGATTATATTTCGGATTTTCTTTCTTAGTTTCTGGGTTTGAACTCACCAATATTGTTATTAGCATCATTCTTTTTCAAATGCTTGATGATAGATATATTGAGAAGTTATATTATAAAGAGAATGCATGTAAATGAATGAATTAATGTACAATTTCAATTGATTTTTTTAATATTAATCCAATATTATGTATCTTTCTAGAATTCCTTACGTTGACCTTAAGACAAAAATGAAGGTCGTCATGTTTTTGGCGTTCGCCTGTTTTGCCTTAGCAAATGTCTCAGGATATCCACATGGTGAGTTGGGTACACCTTTATCTAATCAAGTTAATCAATGGTCAATCAAGACTATTTAAAGCGGAATGAAAAAGATATGTGCAATACAACTTATTCAGATAAACAAACCATTTTGTATTTTGAAATGTTATACTAATCTTAAATGATCAGGTCAGATGACTGACGTGCGAAAACGGTTTTTACTACACCTATCAACTTAATGAATAAAATAAAATATTTTAAACTAGCCCTTTCTCTCAGAAAGAAATAATAAAGATCAGATTTCTTTATTTTTTTATTTTCTTTGTTTAAAAAGATTCTTTGTTCAAAATGCAATTTATGGAGAAAATAAAATAAATCAATTGTCCTCTAAAAACTATTAAGTGTAAGGGTGTAATTAACTTGTAATCGTCCAATGAATTATACACGTACATTTTTTATGAATACTTTTTCTTTTGATTAAGTTAGTTGTTTACATTTTTAAGTGACCTTTCTATGAAATTTAGCAAAATTATATCGTCATTTTAACGACAACCGGCTTATATATTTTGAACGAAAATATTACATCAAATTGTATTTGTTTTTAATTTACAAAAGTATTTTGTACTTTATTACTTGCTATAATGGAGATAACATTGCATGGTTCCCGAAACAACAATGTGGTAAAGATATGGTAGGGGGGGGGGGCGTGCTATCTCCTGGGTAGCCAGACAGTTATTACTATTCTATTATAGTGAAGATAGCTTTATTAGTTGCCATAACTGAGTTAGCATGGTAAATAATTGAGAGAAACTAAACCTCGATATTTAAACAAATTGTTCTGAAAACAACAAAACTGTTAATGAATAAAAAGCTTGCGAACAGGAATAATTTAGTTCATAAGAAACATGTTAATTCGCCATAAGTTAAAACAATGTCACTTTTAGCATGCGCGGGGGTGTTAAGGAAGCATATGGAATCTGAGTTACATGTTATTCCGTGAAATGACAAATCTTACTAATTATGTACATATTCAAATATCTAAGCAACGAAACGTAGACTAAAAACAAATAAAAAATACTGAAGACAATTTTTTTTCAGAAATTAGTTTGTATTACGTAGATTTACACATTGATGACGTCATGACTAAAAGTTGAATGTCGTGTGAATTTGATCGGAAAGCATTGTAAACAGAGTCAAAATATAACTAATCTAAGAACTCTAATAAAGTATTGTGGTGTGATTTATTGAGAATTGAACATAAGAATACTGGGAAAGAAGTTAGTTTTATCAATCATTCGCTAAAAGGTATGTAGATTTGCTTTTATTTATCGGCCAGGCTTTCCTCTGTCTTTGTTTACGATATAAAAATCCGCCTAGAACAACACTACCCCGTATATATTGAACTTGAAATTTTATACGTATCATTAGTTTGATCAATGCTTTATTTGAAAAGTGCTGCTAGAATCCCATGTTTTGTGTTGTTTTGATGGAACATACCGTTTTCCGTGCAAACTTAATAAAAGTTGGGAAGGTTTTACGAGAGCCGGATGAATAACTATATAATTAAGAAGAACATAGAATTCTAGCAGCGGTTTAGATTAAACTGAGATGATTTGCCTTCACTTGGTATGTTTATTTTATTTTAGAAACCGCGGGGTAGTGTTGTTCTATCACATTTTACGTTAAGGAATATACGTAAGCTATTTATAGTTGTCACGTGATAATGCACCAATGCGGCAGTAATGTACTACCCGATTTTATTGCACGGACATCTGTTTTAAAGGATAATTCTAAGTTTTTGATCTTATTCAAAATATTTATTTAATTTCACGATTTTGAATATAACAGTCAAAATAAGACGCTAAATTGTCCATATGCTTCCTTAACACTCCCGCGTGGTAAGATAAAAAATGTATATTTATCGTAATTATGCATAGTTCTTTTTTAAATTGATAATTTTTAAATTTACTATGGTTATATCTACTGACAAGTGAATGCCATTGACACTATTATTCTAGTGCACAACATGGAAAACAGTTTAAATACTGAAGGCTATTTGACAATGGAAAAGACACAAACTAATTTTCTTTTCTTAACTTCTATTTATAGGCCATAACAATGGTGGCAATGGAAATAATGGAGAAAGATACAATGGAAATCGTTATAACGGAGAAATATATGCTGATAATGAAGAGGATAAATATGATAATGGACTTAACGAAGATAATGTATATTACAATCGTGGATACGATGAAACTGAAACCAGAAAAACGGAAAAAGCTACTACCAAGAAAGTAGAAATAACGGAGAAAGATAGATATGACAACGGAGGGGATAAATATGACAATCATGGACACGACGACTTTGAACATGTTCAAACGGAAGTAGATATTAAGGAAGTGGTAAGAAAAGAGAAAGAAAGTTATGCTCTTAACGGAGGGGATGAATATGGCAATGTTCACGACGACTTTGAACATGATCAAACGGAAGTAGATATTCAGGAAGTGGTAAGAAAGGAGAAAGAAATTTATGATCATAACGTAGGGGATCGATATGGCAATGTTCACGACGACTTTGAACATGATCAAACGGAAGTAGATATTCAGGAATTGGTAAGAAAGGAGATAGAAACTTATGCTCTTAACGAAGGGGATAGATATGGCAATGTTCACGACGACTTTGAACATGATCAAACGGAAGTAGATATTCAGGAAGTGGTAAGAAAGGAGAAAGAAAGTTATGCTCTTAACGAAAGGGATAGATATGGCAATGGACATGACGACTTGGAACATGATCAAACGGAAGTAGATATTCAGGAAGTGGTTAAAAAGGAGAAAGAAAGTTATGTTCATAACTTGGATGGATAAATATGGCATGCTCACAGCGATTGGAAAGAAGCAAGACAGATACAATGGAAATGAGACGTTGACGAAACCATGAAAATAATTATAAAAACGGAAACTAAGATTACGAAAATGGCAATTTCGAAAACATTTGGAAGTAACAGATTCTCTGTTTTAAAACAGATTGTTTATTATTAAAAATGGCAATAAGAAACTGTCTTTTACTAATAATATATATTAGCTAGAATTTAGAGAACATTGTGAGAAGATTGATACAGACAGCATTATTATCTTCAAAGAACCAAATAAATGCAGTGGCAGAAACGTTTCTTTATTTTACAAGAAAATTATTAAAATTGTTAAAGGGACCTGGACACGATTTCAAATTAAAATTTTATTTTTGATTTCTATTTATAAAATAGTTAACTTTTGTATTTTGAATGATTCACCAAAGTTTGCATTTTACAAGTTCTGTTACAAACGAGATACAGAGGAAATACGTCGTTGTTATGTAAACAAAGCTCGGCCCGAGTCTTATATTTGTACTGTAATGTAAAGACATTGCCATTTCTTTATCAAAATAACTTGTGGATACAAGATAAACTGATTCAATGGGTTTATAAATAATTTTATCACAACAAACAGCGACATTAGATTGAAACTTATACCAATACAACAACATTAACAGGACTCGAGCTTTGTTTACAAAACAAAAAATTCTAACCGCTGTAATTCGCTTGTAACTCGATATTTGACTTTCAGATCTTGTCAAAGCATTGAAAACATCTATATTACCAATTCTAGACATAAAAATTGAAAAAATAAATTTGAAATTTTTAGCTCAAGCCGTGTCCAAGTCTCTTTAAAGTCAACATGAAAGGTTGTCCTTTTGGTATTTTATAAATATCTACAAACAGCGACATTCGATTGAAACTTACACCAATGCAACAAATATGTAAACATTAACAGGACTCGAGTTTTGTTTACAAAACAAAGAATTCTAACCGCTATAATTCGCTTGTAACTCGATACTTGTTTAGCCTAGGACTAGAAAGTCCCGACGTCATTGGATTAGTCGCATCATGTAATTGCCTTATAAATTTCATTACACGGCGAGCGTCAAAAATTTATACGGCAACACGGTACACGTAACGTTATTTGAGCTGATTTTTTACACAAACATTAAACCATACCTTTTTTTTGCCCATGACTTAATTTTACGATACCACAATGGCATCCACGTTTGCACAGACGACTGAAGAGGAAGGTATACAACAAGAGAACTAGTTATGAGTCTTATTATTCTATATTATCCCTTGTTTATTTACATATCAAACTTGAGGTCCTCGGCTCCGTCTCCCCTACTATGGACTTTATCGACCTCACAAATTTCTGTAAACAGTCAGTAACAAACCAAATAAGTAATATATATATATATATATATATATATATATATATATATATATATATATATATATATATATATATATATATATATCTATCTATCTATCTATCTATCTATCTATCTATCTATCTATCTATCTATCTGCATAAATGGCCTACTACATTCTGTCATTGTGTATCATTAATATAAATAGCATTTGAAAAGTTTAATTTAAAACTTCAATCAACATCCTACTAAACGGTATTCTTCTTGGATTCTCTCCAATTACAAAAGAAAGAAGTGCAGAAGCTGTTGTTCATAGAAATTAAACAGTTGTAAGGAAATTATTACAACACAACCATTTCTCTTTTTTATGTGACGAATGTAAGTGAAAATCGGTATAAGCATCGCAGAAACCCTGACAAATGATATGGCAAAGTAATATTATAAACATTTTCATTAATTTGTTGGTAACGTTTGTGCACGTTTTAGTGGTGTTCGATTTGAGATACGGAGAGAGTACAACAATAGGTACCTAGCAGTAGA
The DNA here is from genome assembly GCA_015776775.1 of Magallana hongkongensis. Taxonomy (NCBI): domain Eukaryota; kingdom Metazoa; phylum Mollusca; class Bivalvia; order Ostreida; family Ostreidae; genus Magallana; species Magallana hongkongensis. The sequence goes on along the minus strand of VIAA01000019.1, from coordinate 822,334 downwards.
ACTCTGACTGCGATGTGTTTGAATTTTGACGTTAATGCGACGCAGAGAGAAAAATAACTTAAATTTGTTGAAATCTCGGAAGATATTTTCTGATCAAGAATTTTCTTAAACAAAAACTAAACGGTAGGTAGGAACCAACACTTTCTGTTAATCGGGGTGTCTTTACTGATTGTTTAACTAGTAAAGTACTTTAAAAAAGGTACAAAATATCAATTACTTTTTTACATACAAATTGATTCCAACAGTTTTACAATGTATACAAATTAAATATGTTAGACATTTCACAAATAATCAAGAATGGAATGAATATGTAACTGTTGCAAATTTTGAAACAAAAATTACATATGAAAAATTAAGAGAGTGTTCATATTGTTTGTTTGTATATATGTTGTTTAAAACATAGGAATAAAAAAAAATGTTAAAATGGCGTTGCGATGATTTTGTCGTTGTTTTACGTCAACGGAGGTAGGTAAGTTTGTTAGTTTACAGGAATGCACAAATTATGTCATTTATTTTTAAAAAAAAAAACAGGTTAATAAAGCTTATTTTAGGTTACGTTATGGTATAATATATATCTTTTTATTCTAAGGGAGTTAGAGTTAATGTCTCAATAATTTCCTAACAGCTTTCACATATTGTTTTTAATTTATCGGTTTAAGCGAACATATTTTTTTTTAAATACTTTTTTTTATACATTTTACTTTCAATTTCGAACGCCAATCAACATTATAACCTTTGTTCAAAATGTGAACGATATACTCAAAGTATGTGTGTTTATCGAACACAATTATCTTCTTGTTTCTTATAGTATCATATAATGACGAAGCAAACTCTAAACATTTAATTCCATATTACATTTTTTGTAATTATGTATTGATTATCTGTATCACATGTCATTCGTGGTGTGTTGTATATAGAGAATAATACATTGCCTCTTCCATATCACAGCCAGTATCAGCCTATAACCCCTATATCAGCCGAAGGACCAAAGGTCCGAGGGATAATATTGGTCGACGGCTGATACAGGCTTTGATATGGAAAAAAAGGCTACACATTATTAGATTTGTTATATACTTAATCATAAAATTAAAAAACCACGAAATTGTAAAAACTGATTTTAAATATTATTTAAAAGTATTTTGTATATGTATTGAATAAAAATATGAGATATAATTGTTTTAACAAAAATTCAGGTAGCTACAGAACCCACAAAAAATATAATTGCTCCAAAACATTTGTTCGGATTTGAAGTTTTCATTTGCACTTAAAAATGACGACTGTAACATTTTTTTTATTATTCTTTCCTGTAAACATGCACAAATGCCGAAACGAAAAAGGCAGAGGAGTTCCACAAGGGTTGTGATACGGATCTGTATCAGCCCTACAGGGCTGATAACCTGTATCAGCCACGGAGGCCGATACGGGTTTTGTGATTTCTGTATCACATATGCAAAAACCTGTATTTATTAATATGTATGTAATAAACTGCTGTGCAATCAATATTTATGATTGAAACGGAGTAAATTGTATTGATTGTTGATGATGAAGAAGAAATATCATACCGACAACCACTGAATATTAGGCAAACTGCTGATAGTTATGAAAACTTCATTAATTTGGTAAGAACAGTAGACAAATTATATAATAAGTCATCAGCTAATGCTGCTACCAGACAGCTAGATCCCTCGTCTGCAGCAGTTCATTAGGATGTCCGTTTTTCTTGATGTTTTCAGAAAAAAATATCTATTGAGTGTTTACTAATTTCTGATTTCATAGAAAAACAATAAAATTGCAAAAAGAAGTGAGTTTTTTTCCCAGACAGCAAACGCTTTGACGGAATCGAGATTTTTTTTTTTATTCGGGGTGAGGTTTTATATTGGTATCGATTTTGTAAGGCAGCAACTTCCTGTCTAATATGTCGAGAAAAAATGTTCACATTGAACTGCGGTTTGTGATTATAATGGCCTAGTTTAGTCTAAAATCTGTTTGTGGGGATTGAAAATGCCGAATTTATCATTTTAAAAAGATTAAACTGTCTTGTATGGCCGATTGCATGTCGATGTGTTGCAAGTAAAACGGAACCGGTTAAGTCACTCGAGCATCCTAAACGCAGAATAAAATGAAATTCTAACATCATTTGTTAAAAAAAAGTTAACATATTTCTAAAGCTACATTGTCTTGTGACGATGCCCATGCTTCACACCTCTGACTATACAATATTTATAAATACCATTCCTTATTTGTACCTTTTTATGAAATTTTGTTTCATTGGTATTAACGAAGTTTCCCATCACAAATAAATTGGAGAACTAGTTTTACCTTTCTAAAATGTCTATATGATACAACTATAACTAAAGATTCTTAAAATGATAAATGACTCGATCCCTATAAATTGACGAATGAACAATGTTACATGCAATAACAAATATGTATGTCTAATATTCTATTGAATTATTCCAGTGATATGTTTCACAGATAACATCTTTTTCACATTCTAAAATATCATGGTACACATGATTAAGTTACACGCCACTATCATAAAGTTGCCATTTATTATATTATTAAAATAAAAATGATGTGAAAAAAAATCCTCCAACAGAACTTTACAATTTTGTATCGTGTAAACATTAAAAAAAATGTTAGTTAAAAGGTTTTTTAGCTCACCTGAGCTGAAAGCTCAAGTGAGCTTTTCTGATCACCCGTTGTCCGTCGTCCGTCTGTCCGTCCGTCTGTCCGTCCGTCTGTCTGTCTGCAAACTTTTTACATTTTGATCTTCTCCTCTAAAACCACTTGGCTAAATTTAACCAAATTTGGCACAAATTATCCTTATAAGAAGGTGAATATAAATTTCAAAAATAAAAGGCCAGATTGTATTCAAAGCGGAGAAAACCTCGAAACTGTAAAAAAGGGGGGTGCATTTTAAAAAATCTTCTCAAGAACTACTGAGTTAATCTTAACGTAATTTAGCATAACTCATCCTTAGGGAAAGGAAAATATAAATTGGAAAAATTATTGGCGATTTCTGTTCCAAATTTGAGATAATTGCGAAAATACTAATAAAGAATGGCTCGTTATTCCATATATCGTAGACTGGCAATTCATTGCAATAGACTGGTCTTATGACAGGCATCGCCAGTCTACCGCATCTCGAAAACGAGGTTCTTTGTTTGAAGCTGGCAGTTTGTTGTGCAACAGTTCATGTGCGAATAAAATCTATGAAACATGGAAATAACCTTGGTGCCGATTATTGTGAAGTAAATTGAGGTTAAATATTTCAACGCGTTGTCATTTTCATTTGTGAGGGTGGTTTTAGCTTGTTTTGATTTTTTCGTTTCATTTTGCTTTTTAACTTTTTAACAATCGCCTTGTATTTGGAACATAGACTTCGGTAAATAGGCAGTTGATTGTTTACATGCGAAAATGATAAAATCTGATGCATTAACAACGTACTAAAGTGCATTTCTATCTGTTTTTATTCTTTATTAATTTCTAATTGTGCCAACAAGGATCAAACAATGGAGCGACTTTGGTTGAAATAATCGATTTTTGATCGGTAACTTCGCCGGAATTTCCTCCGAAAGAGAATTTGAAGTAGCCATGCATACATGCCAACTTTTGAAAATCTTCATGGGGGATTTTACGCGCGACGACATTTTCCTAGAAGGAAATTTGCGGCGTTTTGTCGTGTAATTGCTTTGCATAAACAATCAAACCCTGAAAGATTCAGCTATTTCTTTATCTATTTATCATTTATCCTAATGTGTTCTCTTTCAAATGAAATCAAGAATAAAGTACATAACTTTATTTTCATATATTAAATCAATCTTTAAAATCTCAACAAACAATAAATAGTATGGTATAGCAGCACAAAAAAGCACTGCAACGAAGTTGGCCAACAGGACCTCTGCTCTCGTGACATCTACAAAATAAAATGAATAATTATATTAAATATGAAAATGCATTTATGGGTCAAGTTGCTATATAAAGTGGTAGTGAAAAAAAGTATTTATAATTGTTTCCTGACTTAATTTTTTCTTACAAATATTTTATATTAACTTCAAAAAATTCATTAATGGAAATTTAGTTACTTTCATCTTGCTCTAATTTTGATTTCACAAAGAAGTTAGAAGCAGCAGGTGTTGATTCTGGGATTTGATGCTGGCTTGATGGATTGCTGTTTTCGTGTGCTTTAAAACATCATTCATTCCACCATGGTCTACCCTAAAATCCCTAAAAAAAATTGTTTTTTGTTTCTAATAAAGTTGAACTTATCTATTCTTCTTGTAGATAATGTATTGGCTGTCAATCATGTGTATACAATAGAATATACCCTGTCAGTTTTACGACCTCCTACCGTATAGTCAATAAATATATTCAATTGTACTATATATAAGTTAAACATACCTATTGTACGGCAATATACATGGTTGTCATCCATTTACGATCCCGATAGCCATCCCGAAAATTGGGAACCTGGGCTGCGTTTTACAAAAGAACTTACGACAAAGTCGTAAATATCTTTAGTCTGATGGATTGATCTTTAATGAACAAAATTTATATAACACCATTAATTCACAAAAATTTTGATTTCTATAATTATATTTTGATGGAACTAAATTGAAACACTGATTTGATTTGTTATCAATTAACATCCGTTAATAAGGTCGTAAGTCGTAAGTTCCTTTGTAAAACGCAGCCCAGCCTCCCACCTGCCGAGATATCGGGATAGTTTCGTTTTCTTTGGTGGTGTAACCCCCATACTTGTCGATGTAAAAAGTGTTGCATTTTGCTACCCATCCCGATACTTCCCGATCAGTTACTATCAAAACATGCTCCTCATTAGGTTTGCAAACACCCAGACACAGGTATCGTACAGGTAATTACACCAATTCACACATCCCGATATACACACACGCAATACAGGTAAACAGCAATGGCGGTCATAATCCCGATTTTTGATTGGTTAGCGTAGACAAGCAGCGGGGGATTTAAAATTTTTGTTGGAAATCGGGACTTATTGTCGTAAAAAGGGGTTCGATTTTTTGAGAATCGGGATTTCGGGGTATTTTGGCAATTCCGATCGGGATATCGGGATTTGTATTTTTGACGGCGTAAAAATCAGAGAATTCCGCAAAAATCGGGATAGTTGGCATGTATGGCCCATGTATTCCGAGTTCATAATCGTGTAAATTAAATCCAAAGACAATAAAAAGATGTTTATGAATTTGAAATGACGTTTTCACAGCCTCAGTTTAACCATTTTGTGAATAATCACCCGCGACTGTCTTATCTTTAGAGGTTATAAATACGGGTGATGCAAACACATATACCGTGCATTGAAAATTACAATCGATAATCATTACATTTCTTGTTGATACTACAATTAGAAGGTAACTTGTAATTATTTAATAACTCTGCCAAATTAATGCAAAACCGTTTGTTTACAGTTATCTTCAAAACTAAAAACTGTTGTAATTGGGTCATAGGGTAGGATAATCAGAAATTCCTCTGACTCTAATCCCCGCTTTTATATTGGGACGCACAAGGGTAGGACTAATTTCTCCAAAATACAAAGTGCATAAACTAATTTTGTGTCACCTGGCTAACTCAATTACAAATCATTTTATCTATAATGCATTAAAACAATGAAATTAAACAAATTGGATAAGTTTTTAAAAGTTGCCTATAATTCTACGACTGACGCTGAAATGTTTGTTGATCATTGGAATTGTCTTGCTACACATTATATACTTGTGTACAGAAAAATCAAAAGGATGATGTGCTATAACTACTTTCTGGTGTCCTTTCTCATTTGATAAATTATTTGAAATCTGCAACAATTTTGGTATTTTTCAAACGAGTAAATAAAAACTTCTTTTAAACAGTTCTGACACATTATATATATGAGGATATCCGTGCATTATCATTATTTAAAAGAAAATATTGCAGCAGAAAATCATCTTGGTTTGTAGCCGTTTGTTGTTTTTGAGGAAATATGAAATAATTAATGGGCCTGAGTACAGAACTGATACCTGTATGCCTGACAATACATTAAATTATATAGCTTTTTAACACATCATGTGACAACATTTTCCAGTCAAATGTTTTTATCGATCAAGTGAGTAAGGATATAAAACGTCACACAAGTTTACATCAGGTAAACAATTATTTAAGGGAAGACCAATTAATTTTTTTACTGTAGCCTTAGCAACTTTTGCCACAGAGTTCAAACACTGCGAACTGCCTTCCAGACTAGCTGGCGATTCTCTGTCCGTCAATCTTTGTTAACTTTCACATATGAGATATCAGTTGTGAAAATGAAATGTATCTCATCTGCATGGTATATTCATAGAGCTTGGCATCTTAAATAAACACACTAAAAATATTCACTTAGATATGAAAAATGAAAATTACACTAATTTAAGTTCGATATTTTTTTCTCATAAATACCAATATACAAAACAAGAAATATTGCAGGTAAATGGTAACTACCGTTTCCAGTATTTTCATCACATAAAATAAATACGCATTGCATGGCCTCTAAGACAACATATTAATGAAATAAAATGTTGGCATCCTTCAATTGTGTAGATTCAAAATGTTCAAATTTTGTTTACACACAATAAGGTAGGCCCACAATGGGTGCTGATTTTTTTTACTGATATACGTCTTAGGAAATGTATAATTTTTTTTATCTGAAATGAGCTAATACTGTTCACATATGTGCAAAAACTGTAGGAAATAATATACCGGTGTTATATATAATTAATATATCACAATAAATATATATTTTCACCCCTACCTCTTTATAAAATATTGAGTTTAAGGTAAGAAAATTATCATGGTACTTTACTTTGCTAAATATTAAATTTTACTGTTCTTCATTATTTAAGGACACACGAGATGTTCCTCAATTTTATTTAATTTTCCTTGATCAATTATTCCTTATTTATTTACATTTAAACCTGTGAATTCCTAAAAATTCAAGGTTTATTACCAGGCTATTTCTAGAGCTATAATATTTAGAATTTTCCTTAAAATAGCATGCAAAATGCATTTGAATGCTTATAAATAAAGTCATAGTATATATTTTCAATTGAGCATTTTATATCTAAATAAAAAAAGTATCGTATAACAGGAAAATACAATTATTGAATTACTTGGTGGAAATCTTCACATTGTGGAGATAGGATTCAATTGGAAACAGTCCAAATTAAACATCAAAATTATAAACCTTAGAATCATATATCTAATAACTAAATTATAGACTAAAAAATCTGTCTTATGATGCATCACTTACGCATGATGCATTCATTCATTAAATATACTATTTATTATTGTATAAGGATAATCATCACCCTAATTGGTATAAATTGGCAATATTGATAATATTATCAAAACTTAATAAATGAAAGGTCATTCACTCTAACACCAAAGTACAGTATTGACACCTATACATCCATTTTGACCCTGCCCTAGAGTCCAAACACATATTCCAGGTGACATAAAAATGAAAATTTCAGTGGAGGACTTCATGGTAAACATAAGTTTAAGTCATTTTTATAGAAATATGTGAGAATAGAGAAGACATTTTGTAAACGTTATTTGTTTTAACACTACAAGACTTTAACCCGTACGTGCACGGGTTGACATTACATATCGGACATTTACGAAATAGGTACATCGACACACCTCAATATTGACATTTACATAACAAAGCTATAAGCCTATAATTACATGTACATGTATCATATTAATTTCACTTCACTTTCCTTAGTCTCAATAATCTAACTGTGTAATTTACAGTAAAAAAAAAATTCTTAATTTTAAAACAAGTTATTTTAACCCCCCCCCCTTACACAGATTGTGACGTTGTAGCAGCTTTACGTCATTTGCCGTTGTATGACGTTATTTTTTTCCCGCCGCGCTCTTGCAATAACGTGAAAAAAAAAAAACCACGATCTATAGAGTAAAGTTTGCAGAAGTCACGCATTTCGTCGATAAATACTGAGTAGGTCGTTTTAATCATTGATTTTGAGATATTGTGACTGTACATAACTTGAATTGGGGTAATCTGGTAATTGAATGGCCCTATTGTTGATATCTTGACGTTGTTGTCACTTTCATTTCACACTGATGTCACAGGTGTATACCTCTTTCAGAGAATAGAGGCGCATTCCAAATATGGATGATAAAAATCTGATAAGTGGTTTAAAGCTAATGGCACTATCGTAAGGGATTGTAAATAAAATATAAGAGGAAAGTACTCAGTTCTGTTGATTATTACAAAAGTCTCATTATCTTACGAATAATTAGCCCTCGTATTTTAGTAATACCGCATCAGTTTTTCTCGTGTGACCTATTCGCGACGCAATATTAATAAAACTGTTTTGTAAAATCAATTAATGATTCTGGTGACCTCGTTCATTAGATAGGTACTAAAGCAGTTAAGTTATATCTTTAGGTTTTTTATAGGGGTTGTTGTTTTGTTTTTTGGGGTTTTTTTGTGCTGACAAAATAAAATACAAACATAATAGCTTAAAATAGTTTTATATATGTGTTGAAAACTATCCCTCTAACAATTCAAAAGTCGGTTAAGGAATCAAAAGAAAGATTTTATTATCCTAAACCTGTCATATTAAAAAAAATGTCAATATGAGTAAACATCGATTTGCCCTGCCGACTTTTGCCGCATTAAAAAAAAAGAAAATATATGAATTTATTAAAAGTACATGCGTTCACCATATATAGGTCGCATATAAATCACAATATATTTCCATTTCTGCACAGGCAGTGGTAATTAATCAAGGTTTAAATTCGCTGTTAAGCGAATAAAAAAAGTCAAGGTAAAGGCATGTCTAATTATGTCTGTCACTTATAAGATATCATGTTTCGTACATCATCAATTGAATGCAGTTAATATCTAAAGTTCAGTCTAGGATGTATTTTTTAAACGTTTGCATCTTGTTAAATTTATGTATGAGATTTGATCACAACAAACATTATTCTAAATTAAAATTCTAGTGGAAAAAACCACAACAAAACAAAGGCAAAGGAAATACGGACATCTACAAATCTTTGTTTGGTTACCATATGTGTTTTGTTATATTAAAATATCAAAAATGAAACAGATGACTTAGAATCTGTGTAATCTTTCATTTCAAGTTAATTGGAATAGATTGTGTCGAAGTAAAAATATAAGTAACAAATACTTATTGATAATAATCGATATACATAAATGTCAAGATGCTTGTCACCGAGAGTAAATTATTTGTTTTTTCATGTGCAAGTCTTTTAATAAATAGAAATGAAACTAGTCAAAAGTCCTGTCCATTAAGCATGGTCTTGACAAAAGATACGTAATAAATCATTTTGTAAATATGACGTTTTACAGTTTTCTGTTTCAAAATTACAATAATGATCATAAACACAATGCACATTTTTTTAAAAAAAGTTTTCATTCAGCATTTAGCGTAGTCTTTCCTGTTTGATATACCATGAATGATATAACACGAATTGTGTCTTACATTGTTATTAATTGTAAGGCGGGTTGTTTGATACATTATATTTTCTAATTTTTTACGTCCTCATGTGTTTTTTTTCTGTTTAAGAAAATATCTTTTATAATGTAATTTAAATTTTTGAAAATGCATTATGAAATACAATAAAAATGAAAACAATTAGTGCTCCGTAACGTGTCTTCTGAAAAGCCATGCTATATGATTGAATAAAAATTAGCAACGATTATTTATTCACTTAAATTAATAACATCCTTATTATTTCATTTTTATTATCGATTTTCTCATTTTCTTGTAAAGACTTTCTTTGTGATATTTTTTTCAATGTTATTGATTAATATTATATAAATAGTGCATGTTTGGGAGGGTAACAGTTGAAATTTACACCCCGAGAAAACCATTGTCAACCGACGCTTCGCGTCGGTTGACAATGGTTTTCTCGGGGTGTAAATTTCAACTGTTATCCTCCTAAACAGGCATTATTTATTTCATTATACTGAATGTCTTAATTTTAGATAATTTTTTATTGCTTTTATATAGAAATAACGTGAATTCTACGGCGAACCATACGCGCATAATTTACGCGCATGTAACAATTCGTTGTGTTACCCGTTGCTTAATGTATTGATAACGCTGAGGGTAATAGATTGGATTATCAACTGCGTCTAAACAAATCAGATTTCAGTATTTAATATGAAAGTATAATAATCTATTTTATACACGTGAAAAAAAACTATTTGATAAAAAATATTTAAAGTTGAATTTAAAAAAATACGATCAATGTCATCATAAAACCATTGCAATATAAAGACCAGAATACCGTTTACTGAAACAAAATGATTGATTGGCATAATATTAAGAAGATGGATATACTTAATAGCTTTCAACTTCAAAATTTAATGTTAAAATTGGCACTTGTTTAGTAACAGTTGCTTAAATTTTATTTATTTTTCTTAATTTTAGTCACTAAATATTTAATTTAATTATCAGTCGTTTCTTTTTTAAAAAGAATCAAACATTTTATGACCTAACAGTCTAAAATAATATAATATTTAGATTAAATAAAATGTTGTAGAATTTAACAAGTTATTATTGCTAATTATACAAGTGCCTATCTTAGAGCAAATCTAATAAACCAGTGCAGTAGGTTCCTCGCTAATTGGTTGTATTAAATTGACTATATGTCAAATCTGAGTCTGAATTAAAATTACATTTACGCAATTAAAATATTTGCTTACACAGAAAAAATTGAAGATTGTTGAAGTTTGGCATCATAACTTCATGTTTATTACAGTCGTGTAAGAAGGTTAATTTGTGATACATTTTGATAAGATATTCTATTTCAAAAGCAACTAATGACGGCACTTTGCTATGAATTATGTAATACAATGTAATGTCATCCATTATTTCCATTTTGAAGCATGACCGTTGCGTATCCTACTTAAAATGTAACCTCATATCAACTACGTTAAGATATCTTCGCTCAATAACTGCACGTTTTGTACAGAAAATACACTTTTATGTAATCTTTTGATCCAGGGGAAATGACATTGTAAATTCTTTTTTACTTAAAGATAAAAGCTGATATCCTAAATACAATTTCTTTATCGAACTGTATAATCGTTGTGCTTGATTAGCTAAGTTTGCTTTTTTGGCCCAAAATTATTTAGTTAAAAGTGTACCTATTAAAAAAAATGCATAATACACAGCTGCAAAATATCATACTGTCCAGATTTAACTCTAAAATCAGATAATTGGCTGATTCTCCCCATCGGTCTAGGTCGCTATCAAAGTAAAATATAAGATAAAAATCCAGTTTTTTAAACTCATTTTTAATTTAATTTGATCATATGTCAAAAAAAAAATGAAACTATAAACAATAAACTGTCTTCTTTAGTGATGCATGGGGTTATAAAGGTAGAAGCGGATATACGTCATTAGATAAGCAGCGTGGTGTTAATATTTTTAAAACAAATACAACAATGATAAACAAAATTTCTTTTATTCGCACATTTGATGTTTTTAACTTGATTAAAGGATCAGCTTTTTCTTTAAAATCTCTTGGTCTGCTTAGGGTCAAGCTGGGGTCGACAAAAGTTCGTTCTGGCAGACTTTAAAATAGTTCCGGGGTTAGGTTGGGTTTGGTCGGCACTTTTTGTAAAAGGAGGTTAAGTTACTGAAAAAATGAGGATCACAGCGGTAGTTAAATATGTTTTTCCATTAAAAACAGTTACAATCACACGTGAAACAAGAGACAAGCGAGCTCACTGTAATTAACTTACTGGTTACATATAATAGATTACATCTTAAATCTGTAAGCCTAATGCTTATTAGGAAATCGATTCAATTTTTTGTTGCTAATATGACTTATTCAAATCATAGTTTTTGTGTACACACAAGCCCACACAATATTTCTCATTTCTTTTTCCCTCTTCTCTCTATCTCTCTTTATTTCTCTCGGTGTGGGTGTAATGACATTTTCGCCATATACACAATTTAGTAAGCATCGATAATATGTTATATTCTAAGCCCATTTGAAATTAATAATTTGACTTTCCAAAAACTAATTAGGATTTATAAAATCTGTAATGAGCTCGGTCACGTGTAGGTAGGTAGTGTTCAATCAGGTAATATACAGACTTATTGTATATTCTTTTTAAGTCCCAGCCACCGCTTTCATTGGGCGTGAAGCATTGAAGGTAAAATGTAAACTATCTTTGTAATTCATGTTACACCGAGGTCACTTGTTATAGCACTGAAATACCCGTAAACAGTGTTCAGTCTTTGAAAATTGCATATTAACATTCACCTTTTCAAATCAAATTTAAAAAACGCATCTAAGGAAAACAAATATTTTTTTTTAATTCTAGAAAGTAAAACTGCACATCATGATGAGTTTATCGAATTAGGTTTTTTTTACAATTTATTTTAAAGATAGTATCGTTACGAAGACCGCTGTTAAGAATCTTTAAACTAACGTCCTACTACTAAAAAAGTCATGTTTTCTTTGTTTGATCAAAGAAATTATATTTAATACGATAATTAAAAGCAAATAGTCACATTCAAGGTTTTTCTTGCTTGATAAGTATATGTGCCTTTCCTGTTCAAGTACGCATAACTTTTAACAAGCACTTGATTTAATGAATTGTTGCTGTCAGCCATTTACTGGTCAAAAAAGTTTACTTTAAACTGGGCCACAAAATGACATTCGACAAAATTCGAATTATTCTACCTTATACATGTAAAGTGTTGCAATATAAATTTAATAATTAATTTTGATGTTTTTTTTCTTTTACTCTGCTATATTTTTACATCTGGAAAATAAAAACTTTCGAACAAAAGTACTTAGAAATCACAAAGTTTTAAATGTATCAGGAGATTTAACTTTAAAAAAAACTAGAATATTCAACAACTGGTTTTTATTTTTTGAAACGCAAGGCCATGGTTTAATTTTGCTTTTGTCTGCTTAATTAAAGATGATTTTATAATTTAAGCAGCACTTATCTAAAATAGCTAGTGAATTGAAAAGAGTTCATTTGTTTTGATTTTTGTTTTTTGAAGAACACTGAATCAGATTGAATTATTAAAATGTTCAAATATTGTTTCATATTACAATTATATGTTATTCAGCTTTTAAGACATACATTTCAAAATGTAATGTAGAACAAAATATGAGTGTCAAGATGGCTTAAAAATTTGTTAAAAAATTGTATACCGGGATAGGGACATTATGCTAGAAGTTCAACATGACTTTATTTGAAAATACGGTATAGCGTTTTACAAACTCTTATTCTTTTTTTTTCATAGTAATGATGCCAGCTTTCCCAATAGAGTACCCTGCTTATTTGGCTTTAATAAATGTGCATTGGTATTGAAGAGATCTAAAGAATAATCAAACGAAAGATTGTTTTCGGGATTTTTTTACCAACTAATATTTATGTTAGTCATTTTATCATTTTATTAAAAAAAATTAAAGTAGATTCAATTATCAATATATGTATGGTTTTAGGCAGATAAAGGCATATGTTTTGTTGCAACTTTTATGCATGCTTCGGATAATGATAAGATAAATCTTAAACACGCGCTTGATATCTTATTTAACTTTGTCATAAAAGACACAGGGCATGCGTAAGCATTTTAAATAAAGCCTCAACCGTAGAATTACATAACGCTGTATTATTCTTTGATTTATGCTCCATTTAATTTAATTTTAATCTTTTGTATCACATTTAGAATTTCAATTTATGTATTTTGTCATCATTTACATCATATTTTTGACATATGCTTTATCATAACTATATGGCCAAGGCCAGTCGTCCACTGCTAGCGTATAAATTCAACTGATTCTTCCTGGTAAGTGTGTCAACAAGATCGCGAAACGAGAAGAATCGGTTGCAGTTCTATTGGTAAGTGATTTTCTTTAAAATATAAGATAATAACTGTGAAAGTGAACTTCAGTGACGCGCTGTAAAATTGCAGCAATTATATATTAGAAACATTTTTTAAATCGTGAATATATTTCGGATTTTCTTTCTTAATTTCTGGGTTTGGAACTCACCAATATTGTAATTAGCGTTCTTTTTCAAATGCTTGATGATAGATATATTGAGAAGTTATATTATAAAGAGAATGCATGTAGATGAATGAATTAATGTACAATTTCAATTGATTTTTTTAATATTATCCAATATTATGTATCTTTCTAGAATTCCTAACGTAGACCTTAAGACAAAAATGAAGGTCGTCATGTTTTTGGCGTTCGCCTGTTTTGCCTTAGCAAATGTCTCAGCATATCCACATGGTGAGTTGGGTACACCTTTATCTAAAAAAGTTAATCAATAGTCAATCAAGACTATTTAGAGCGGAATGAAAAAGATATGTGCGATACAACTTATTCAGATAAACAAACCATTTTGTATTTTGAATACATCAGAAATGATATGTTAATCTTAAATGATAGGCCAGATGACCGACGTGCGAAAGAGGTTTTTACTACATATATCATCTTAATGAATAAAATAAAGTATTTAAACCTAGCGCTTTCTATGAGAAAGAAATAATCAAGATCAGATTTTTTTTTTATTTGTTGGAAAGATTCTTTGTTCATAATGCAATTTATGGAGAAAATAAAATAAATCGATTGTCCTCTAAAAAATATTAAGTGTAAGGGTGTATAAACTTGTTATCGTCCAATGAATTATACACGTACAATTTTTAGAATACTTTTTCTTTTTGATTTAGTTGGTTTACATTTTTAAGTGACCTTTCTATGAAATTTACCAAAATTATATCATCATTTTAACGACAACCGGCTTATATATCTTGAACGAAAATAGTACACCCAATTGTATTTGTTTTTAATCTACAAAAGTATTTTGTATCTTATTACGTGCTATAATGGCGATAACATTGCATTGTTCCCGAAACAACGATGTGGTAAATAGATGGGGGGGGGGCATGCTATCTCCTGGGTAGCCCAACAGTTATTACTAATCTATTATAGTGAAGATAGCTTTACTAGTTGCCATTGTTGTGTTAGCATATTAGATAATTGAGAGAAACTAAACCTCAATATTTAACGAGGCCGAGTACAGAACGAGTACGCACGCTTTCGCGCAGCGTTTGATTTGTATTGTGACGTCATCTTTTTGCTTGGTTGACGCCATGGCGTGATAGTTTCAACTGCAGATATTCATCGAAATTTGTAGAAAATGGCTCGTTTAATGCGTAAAATTAATGTTATATTGTGGAATAAACATAACTGTCTCGAACTATAAGCTATATTTAGGCGGGTCGAAAACCTGAAGAGGGTTCAGCAGACCTAACCCTCTGTCACGTTTTCTTAACCCGCCTAAATATAGCTAATTCATATATTTCAAGACAGCAACCATGTATTTTATATTAATGACCCTTAATATGTGATGTTATATATTTTTTTATTACTTAAATATGTCTGAATGCTTTAATAATACTATAAAGATCACCTTTTCCGCCTTTCTCAAATAAAAAATAGCCATTATCTGACAAATCTGGGAAATTGGGCATACAAAAATCAAATTTGATAAGACCCCTGGAACAAACCAGGAGGTAAAAGGTTTTTTTTATTTGACCATTTGATGCCTTTTAGCAATAACTTTAATATGTAGAACAGAAAAAGAAAACCCTAGGGCAGAAGTTTAAAAAATGTGCAAAATTGATACATTTCAAGCGAAATCCCATAGGGTCCTATGTTAAAGATTAACAAACTTTGAGATGACCCCCTAAACAAACGGTGTGGTAAATGTTTTATTTTTTAATCTTAAAATAATAATTATATAAATAGAAATTCAGGTAAAAAATTTCATTAAAAAATCTAGGGCAGAACTAATTAGACCCGGCCTCGTTAAACTAATTATTCTGGAGTCAACAAAACTGTTAATAAATAAAAAGCTTGCGAACAGGACTAATTTAGTTCATAAGTAACATCATGATGTTAATTCGTCGTAGGTTAAAACAATGTAACTATTCGCATGGTAAGATAAAAAAAAATATGTATATTAATCGTAATTATACATAGAAGATATACATAATTGTACAGGAAAGATACATTCTAGTCCTTAAATTCCTTGAACGGTTTAAGTCTAAAATTGAGTTGTAACGTCAATGTTTAAATTGACACATTTATAGATAATATTAATACACAATGGCTTAATATTTTAAAGTTTTTTTTTTTAATTGATAATTTTTAAATTTACTATGGTTATATCTACTGACAAGTCAATGTCATAGACACTATTATTCAAGGGCACTACGTGAAAAATATTTTAAATATTGAAGGCTATTTGACAATGGAAAAGACACAAACTAATTTTCTTTTCTTAACTTCTATTTAAAGGCCATAACAATGGCGACAATGGAAATAATGGAGAAAGATACAATGGAAATCGTTATAACGCAGAAAGAGATGCTTATTATGGAGAGGAGAAATATTATGATGATGATGATGAAGATAATGCTCATTATTATATACACGATGAAACTGAAACTAGAAAAACGGAAAAAGCTACTACCAAGAAAGTAGAAATAACGGAGAAAGAAAGATATGACAACGGAGGGGATAAATATGACAATCATGGACACGACGACTTTGAACATGTTCAAACAGGAAGTAGATGTTAAGGAAGTGGTAAGAAAGGAGAAAGAAAGTTATGCTCTTAACGGAGGGGATGGATATGGCAATGTTCACGACGACTTTGAACATGTTCAAACGGAAGTGGATATTCAGGAAGTGGTAAAAAAGGATACAGAAATATATGATCATAACGAAGGGGATAGACATGGCAATGTTCACGACGACTTTGAACATGTTCAAACGGAAGTGGATATTAAGGAAGTAGTAAAAAAGGATATAGAAATATATGATCATAACGAAGGGGATAGAAACGGCAATATTCACGACGACTTTGAACATGTTCAAACGGAAGTGGATATTCAGGAAGTGGTAAAAAAGGATACAGAAAGATATGATCATAACGAAGGGGATAGACAAGGCAATGTTCACGACGACTTTGAACATGTTCAAACGGAAGTGGATATTAAGGAAGTAGTAAAAAAGGATATAGAAAGATATGATCATAACGAAGGGGATAGACAATGGCAATGTTCACGACGACTTTGAACATGTTCAAACGGAAGTGAATATTCAGGAAGTGGTAAAAAAGGATACAGAAAAATATGATCATAACGAAGGGGATAGATATGACAATGTTCACGACGACTTTAAACATGTTCAAACGGAAGTGGATATTCAGGAAGTGGTAAGAAGGGATACAGAAAGATATGATCATAACGGAGGGGATAGATATGGTAATGTCCAGGACCTCTTGAAAGAAGGAAGACAGATGCAATAGAGTTAAGACGTTGACAAAATCATGAAAATAATTTTAACAAGAGGCCCATGGGCCACATCGCTCACCTGATGAACAATAGGTATTATAAAAGAGCTTAATGGAGTCATAATACAAACTATCTGGACAATGTACAATAATACATGTAGATCCTGTATAAATAAAATCCATTTTTCCCCTGGATATTCTTATGTTTTTGATCACTAGTCCATTTTCTAACAGGATGATTTTATAGTCATATCATAAGTTGAGTATTGCAGTTCTCAAAAAGATCCTAAACAATAGTTTGTATATGGGATATAAACCTACATCAAACCCTGAACCTTCTTGTGAGGCAAAAGAATTGTCCTGGGGCCTAAGTCTTAACAATTATAAAGAATCATCTGGCTGATTAGTTTCTGAGAAGAAGATTTTTAAAGATTTACACTATATATTCATTTGTTAAACTTTGCCCCCCACCCCCCACGCCCCCCCCCCCCCCGTTGTGGCACCACCCTACTCCTGGGGATCATGATTTTCACAATTTTAAATCTACACTACCTGAGGATGCTTCCACACACGTTTCAGCTTCCCGGGCTGATTAGTTTTTGAGAGGAAGATTTTTAAAGATTTAATCTATATATTCCAATGTTAATTATTGGCCCGCCATTGTGGCCCAAACCTACCCCCGGGGGTCATGATTTTCACAACTTTGAATCTACACTACCTAAGGATGCTGCCACACAAGTGTCAGCTTTCTTGGCTGATTAGTTCTTGGGAAGAAGATTTTTAAAGAATTACTCTTTATATTCCTATGTAAAACTTCGATCCCCCATTGTGGCCCCACCCTACCCACAGGGGGTCATGAGTTTCACAACTTTGAATGTACACTACCTGAGGATGCTTCCACACAAATGTCAGCTTTCCTGGCTGGGTAGTTTTTGGAAAGAATATTTCTAAAGATTTACTCTATATATTCCTATGTAAAACTTCTACCCCCTATTGTGGCCCCACCCTACCCTCGGGGTCATGAGTTTCACCACTCCTAATTTACATTACCTGAGGATGCTACCACACAAATGTCAGCTTTGCTGGCTGATTAGCTTCTGAGAAGAAGATTTTTAAAGATTTACTCTATATATTCCTATGTAAAACTTCGATACCCCATTGTGGCCCCACCCTACCCCTGGGGGTCATGATTTTCACAACTTTGAACCTACACTACCTGAGGATGCTTCCACACAAGTTTCAGATTTCCTGGCTGATTAGCTTCTGAGAAGAAGATTTTTAAAGATTTACTCGTTATATGCCTATTTAAAACTTCGATCCCCCATTGTGGAGCCACCCTACCCCTGGGGGTCATGATTTTCACAGTTTTGTATCTACACTACCTGGGAATGCTTCCACACAAGTGTCAGCTTTCCTGGCCGATTAGTTTTGTGAGAAGAAGATTTTTAAAGATTTACTCTATATATTCCTATTTAAAACTTCCATCCCCCATTGTGGCCCCACCCTACCCCCGGGGGTCATGATTTTCACAATATTGTATCTACACTACCTGAGGATGCTTCCACACACGTTTCAGCTTTCCTGGCTGATTAGCTTCTGAGAAGAAGATTTTTAAAGATTTACTCTTTATATTCCTATGTAAAACTTCGATCCCCCATTGTGGCCCCACCCTACCTGCAGGGGTCGTGATTTTCACAGTTTTGTATCTACACTACCTGAGGATGTTTCCACACAAGTGTCAGCTTTCCTGGCCGATTAGTTTTGTGAGAAGAAGATTTTTATAGATTTACTCTATATATTCCTATGTAAAACTTCGATCCCCCATTGTGGCCCCACCTTACCCGCAGGGGTGCATGATTTTCACAACTTTGAACCTACACTACCTGAGGATGCTTCCATACAAGTTTCAGCTTTGCTGGCTGATTAGCTTCTGAGAAGAAGATTTTTAAAGATTTACTCTATATATTCCTATGTAAAACTTCGATACCCCATTGTGGCCCCACCCTACCCCTGGGGGTCATGATTTTCACAATATTGTATCTACACTACCTGAGGATGCTACCACACAAGTTTCAGCTTCGCTGGCTGATTAGCTTCTGAGAAGAAGATTTTTAAAGATTTACTCTATATATTCCTATGTAAAACTTCGATCTTCAATTGTGGCCCCACCCTACCCCCGGGGGTCATGATTTTCACAACTTGGAACCTACACTACCTAAGGATGCTTCCACACAAGTTTCAGATTTCCTGGCTGATTAGCTTCTGTGAAGAAGATTTTGAAAGATTTACTCGTTATATACCTATTTAAAACTTCGATCCCCCATTGTGGCCCCACCCTACCCCCGGGGGTCATGATTTTCACAGTTTTGTATCTACACTACCTGAGAATGCTTCCACACAAGTGTCAGCTTTCCTGGATGATTAGTTTTGTGAGAAGAAGATTTTTAAAGATTTACTCTATATATTCCTATTTAAAACTTCCATCCCCCATTGTGGCCCCACCCTACCCCCGGGGGTCATGATTTTCACAATATTGTATCTACACTACCTGAGGATGCTTCCACACACGTTTCAGCTTTCCTGGCTGATTAGCTTCTGAGAAGAAGATTTTTAAAGATTTACTCTTTATATTCCTATGTAAAACCTCGATCCCCCATTGTGGCCCCATCCTACCTGCAGGGGTCATGATTTTCACAGTTTTGTATCTACACTACCTGAGGATGTTTCCACACAAGTGTCAGCTTTCCTGGCCGGTTAGTTTTGTGAGAAGAAGATTTTTAAAGATTTACTCTATATATTCCTATGTAGAACTTCGATCCCCCATGGTGGCCCCACCTTACCCGCAGGGGTGCATGATTTTCACAACTTTGAACCTACACTACCTGAGGATGCTTCCACACAAGTTTCAGCTTTCCTGGCTGATTAGCTTCTGAGAAGAAGATTTTTAAAGATTTGTTCTCTATATTCCTATGTAAAACTTCGACCCCCCATTGTGGCTCCACCCTACCCCCGGGGGTCATGATTTTCACAGTTTTGTATCTACACTACCTGAGAATGTTTCCACACAAGTGTCAGCTTTCCTTGCCGATTAGTTTTGTGAGACGAAGATTTTTAAAGATTTACTCTTAATATTCCTATGTTAAACTTCGATCCCCAATTGTGGCCCCACCCTACCCGCAGGGGTGCATGATTTTCACAACTTTGAACCTACACTACCTGAGGATGCTTCCAAACAAGTTTCAGCTTTCCTGGCTGATTAGCTTCTGAAGAGAAGATTTTTAAAGATTTACTCTACATATTCCTATGTAAAACCTCGATCCCTCATTGTGGCCCTATCCTACCTGCGGGGGTCATGGTTTTCACAACTTTGTATCTACACTACCTGAGGATGCTTTCGCATAAGTTTCAGCTTTCCTGGCTGATTAGTTTCTGAGATGAGAATTTTATAAGATTTACTCCATATATTCCTATTTAAAACTTCGATCCCCCATTTTGGACCCACCCTACCCTCGGGGGTCATGATTTTCACAATTCTTAATTTACACTACCTGAGGATGCTTCCACACAAGTGGCAGCTTTCCTGGCCGATTGGTTCCTGAGGAGAAGATTTTTACAGATTTACTCTATATATTCCTATGTTAAACTTCGATCCCCCATTGTGGCCCCACCCTACCCCCGGGGGTCATGATTTTCACAACTTTGAATCTACACAACCTGAGGATGCTTTCACACACAGCTTTCCTTGCTTATGGTTAATGAGAAGAAGATTTTTGAAAATTTCTCGAAAATTTTCATAAATAGCTAATTATCTCCCTTTGCGTAGTCCTTAATTTTCACAGTTTTGAATCCCGTTAGGCTAGGGATGCTTTGTGTCTAGTTTGGTTGAAATTGGCCCAGTGGTTCTTGAGAAGATGTTGAAAATTTTTTATAAAATAGTTTACTTTTGTATTTTGAATGATTCACCAAAGTTAGGATTTTAGAAGTCATGTTACAAACGCAATACAGAGGAAAGAAGTCGTTGTTAGGTAAACAAAGCTCGAGTCTTATATTTGTTTACAAATACTTTAATGCAAAAAATTGCCATTTTTTTTATCAAAATAACTTGTGGAAAGAAGATAATCTGATTAAATGGGTTCATAAATAATTTCATCACAATAAAAAGTAACATTACATTGAAACTTATACCAATACAACAAATATGTAAATAGCAGGACTCGAGCTTTTTTTTTACAAAACAAAGAATTCTAACCGCTGTAATTCGCTTGTAACTCGATATTTGACTTTCAAAGGACTATGTGCGGTATGGTCAAATATCACATAAAAAAATAGTATCGTATGAAAATGAAATCTTCACAAATCATTGTAAAGAGGATGCCTATAACTTTAATCTTGATTTTAGTCATCATTGCTCACTCGCTGTTTATCTATGACGTCACTTAAATGACCTAATTCCTGCAAATTTGCAAACAAATGAAGATAGTCTCATTTTTGCTCTATATTTTGCATCCGGAAGTATAGAGCGCAGGTCTGCTCAAGTGCGATTTTAACATATGTTTTTCTTCAGATAGTTATACATATTATACTTAAAAATGGTACTTGAGCAAGCC
Organism: Magallana hongkongensis; assembly: GCA_015776775.1. Taxonomy (NCBI): domain Eukaryota; kingdom Metazoa; phylum Mollusca; class Bivalvia; order Ostreida; family Ostreidae; genus Magallana; species Magallana hongkongensis. Next base: position 800,335 of record VIAA01000019.1, on the reverse strand, counting down.
TGCGCTCGATGTTTCCCAGTCGAAAAACCATCGGAAAACACCCATATTCTGCTACAAAACATCAATTTATCTAAATAATGCAATATTCATGACGTCATTTCTACATTATGACGTCACTGTGGTGATAACCTTTTACACCTTTATTTTCAATATGATTTCAACTATCTTTCACCTTATTTTAAAGCTCTTTCTAAAACTTTGATTTTGGGGGGCAAAAATTGCATAAAACTGCACTTAGTCCTTTTGTCAAAGCATTGAAAAATTCTATATAACAACCCTAGACATAACAATTGCAAAAAAATAGATTTTGAATTTTCTTTATAGCTCAAATCGTGTCCAAGTCCCTTTAAAGTCAACATGAAAGGTTGTCCTTTTGGTATTTTATATTTATATGTTTCGACATTCGAGTATCTTTTAAACATAAAGGTATGTGTCATTTAAGTTGGAAAAAAAAAATTCAGCCTCTTTAAAGTCAACATGAAAGGTTGTCCTTTTGGTATTTTATATTTATATGTTTCGACATTCGAGTATCTTTTAAACATAAAGGTATGTGTCATTTAAGTTGGAAAAAAAAAATTCAGCCTCGGACTAGAAAGTCCCGACGCCATTGGATTAATCGCGTCACGTAATTGCCTTTTAAATGTCTTTACACGGTGAGCGTCAAAATGTATACGGCAGCACGGCAGACTTTTTTTTTACACAAACGTTAAACCATACCTTTGATTTTTAAGCCCTAAGATATTTATAGTGCCAATGACTTAATATTTCGATCCCACAATGGCATTCAGGTTTTCTATCTAAATTTAAATCTAAATCACTGAGGTGTGAAAAATCATTCGATGTAAAAACAACACATAGCGACCGTTTCATTAATAACCTCTCTGAAGCTATTAAAGTGCCCTCAAGCCAATGTTTTCTGTTTGCGTGTACATGCTTGTCCTTTTTTTCCTCAATCTTTTTCTTTAGTGGACCGTGAAGCACTCGGTTAGCGTTCACTTGTACATCCACCAGGAATGAGCGCTAAGGTTGTACCGATCTCTCGGAACTTTGATTTTACCGTTGCCGTATTTTGGGCTCTGTGTACATCGGGACTAACATTATTGGCTTGAACTGGTTTGCTAGAGGTTTCCATATATTGTTAATCCTAAACAACATAACTTGCTCGTCACACTATGCATTTTGTGGAAATTGAACCACAACGCGACTATCATACTTCACCTTTTTACTGAAAGGAATTCGCTGGCCAGTTCCCAGAAATATAACAAGCGGTTTGATGCGTTTAACACTGTCCGAGATAATACAGCATTGTACTGTGGTCTGTCTATAGTCAAGTCCGGATTTCTTTGTTCTGCACCATACTTTTAGTAGCACCAGTTGATTCGTATGTTTTTCCCTTTATTTAGCTGAAACAGGAGGGGTCCATGTTTGCAACAAATTTATAGCGACCATCGGGGTCCGTACAGTCTCTGCAAGCGTTTTTTCGAATAAATTTATGAAAACTGCTAAATGCCTCAATTTAAGCATCTGGTGGATTTTGAGCAACACTGGTTAGTGCCCGTCATGATATATTGTACCGTTTTTTGAAATTATTGAACAAGCCGTGGCTGCATTTGAAGTCCGAATTTGCAAGTTCGACTGCACGTGATTTTAACCACCATGATTTTGCCTTTAATCCGTCCTCCCGAATTTCTTTAAATTCACGATGGAGCTGCTTTTCAATATCAGGATAAAATGATTTTCGGCCAGATCCTTGTGATTCTTAACCTTTTGGCGTTTCTTCCAGTTTTATTTCTGTTTTAATCCAACACCTAACCTTGCTTTTGTCAATTCCAAAATACTTAGCGGTTTCGATTATTCGATTTTTTGCAGTGCTAAGTGATAGCTCTCTGTAATGTTCTGTGACACTACGTTTAAATTGCCCTGTTTTAACTTTTTCTCGGTGTAGACGTACGTCTTGTAGCCTTCACTGCTAAAAGCTCACTGTTTTAAAAACGGGCGCCCAGAATTAAAAGCCCCTGAACCCTTCTCATTTGACTTTTACTGATGTTTACCTAGGTATCCTGTTTTAAGAACAAACACGAAATTCACAATCGATTGGTTTCAATTTATTGTTTTGATAATAAGCTGTGAGTTTGCACTCGTCACTTACTGGGTTTTTGCATGGATATTACGCTGCGAAATGAAAATAAGACGGTTTTAAAAATAAGCCTCCACTTTCTAACCAAAAGTTAAAATAAGCTGCGGCTTATTATCGAAGGATTAGGGTATCATAAATAATTCTTTGATGGCAGCAGTAAGGGTAGTGAAATTCGAACATTAGCCATTATAAAATCCACAACACTATGATTTGTACAAGCATGATTTTATACATATTGCATGTGCAAAGGACAACATATGCCTTATATAAGATATATAATGCATATTTGACACAACTCTATTAGATAAACTGCATTCTTGTCTTTCAACAACTCATAACCATCTGCATGTTACAGTACTGAGAGAAACCAACATAATACGAAACCTTACATTAAAGGATATGAATTTGGTTTTAGATGTTTGTATGATATAACTTTGCATACGCCCTAGTACGTAGCATTCATTAATAATAGAGAGAAGGAACTTCTGAGGAATATATACAGTTAGGGCTAGTTTAGAGCGAAGAGACAACTGCGACTAGAACATCTTCTAACAGTACTGCTACTATTAATTGATATATAGATAAAAAAAATGCAATGTCGCTACCTTCATATCCTTAATAATCACCAAAGAAAGCTATTTATAGTTTAAATATTTACATTTAAATATTTACATATTCCCCTTCTATTTGCATTAGGAATCGATGACTTTAACTTTTCTATGCATATACTTTGCTAATTATTCGCCATGAGCACGAAAGTAAACGTTTTTTAGTATTTAATATAAAATAATTATCAAATTATATCTACTCCTTAAGAAAAAGAAATATCTCTACAAAGTTTCTGGCACTATATTTACATCGCAAACTTAATAACATGTTAATATGACTGCTCCGTGTATGTTTCATGACTGGCTTTATAGCGCAATACAGATATACATGTGTTTCATACAAAAAGACATCAGTATGAAAAAAGATATAAGCATTGAATGCAGGTTTTTATTAATATTGTCGGTCCTGTAAAAGTCACAATGACAAATTGTCACATATTAAAAATATTAATAATGTTATTTGTTAATTATATATCTAAATCTATATCACTTATCTTTGCAATCAAACAGTTCCTAGGTAACAAGTATTCAATAAATGTAAAATATGTAGGTATCAAATATCAAGTATGCCAATTACTAGATAGGTATCAAGCTATCTAAATAATAACTGTAAAAAGGAGACCTATGTTTCAAGTTCAAACAAATACTAGTATTGTTAATGTTGTATAGTTGTGAACTGTGGTTTCATCAATATTCAAGGTTATAAATTTTCGTGGATAAAGTAAAAATCATAGTTTCAAGGATACACAAATACGTGGCCAATGACCACTTAATACAAATTATTAGTAGAAATCAATTAGCATTTAATTTCATGGATAAACTTCACGAAATTCACGAAAAATAGTATTCAACGAATATTGAATAAACAAAGGTGTATGCATTTTGGAATAACCCTATCCCTACTCTCCTAAAAATTCCAACCATGACCATGGTACAATGTCCTTCTATACTTTTGAAACAAAATCACCGACCACTCCATACAACCAGCTGTGTATAGAATAAGGATTAGAGCTATAAGTGCAAGCTTTATCAGTTCAGGTATATCTTCAGCATGGTGCTTTATCAGCCAGCCCAACAAAGCCTCCATGTTGTGAATAGGGTATCGAGCCTCCTTAACAATAGTTTTGGCCTCTGACCACTGGCGTAGGACAGCATCCTTGTCGAGAATGGGGTCTGATGTGGAACCCTTATGATATTGAAGACAAAATTCAAGAAGAGGAGAAGATCAAGAGAACTTCATATTATATTTACAAATAGCACACTTAATCTTAAGTGCATTTCATACAACGCCTTTTTCATATTTGATTGATGATTTTTATTAAAATCCCAAAAAGATTATTAGATAAAATTGATTGCAGTCATATAACCTGCTTTTTCTCCATAGAAAGACACCAGTTTCAGTATTTCCTTATTCCCATATGTGTTAAGGTCTTCAAAGTTTATGGTTCCCATTGACAAAACATAGTAAGAATCAAGGAGACTCTTTTTAGGAAATCTGTAAGGACACATGAATGTAAAATTTTCAAATTATATAAAAAAAATAAGATAATATTCATTTTTTAAATTTAATATTATCAACAATTATGATCAAAGTATTTCAAATTTGTTAAAACGTGGTATAAAATTTTAAAGATATCTTTTTTGATGAGATGTTTTTATATTTACCCCATAATGAAGTAAAATGAAAATTTAATCTTTATTTCATTATGTTACTTTACCTTTTAATTTTTTCAATAAGTTTGTTAACAAAGGAACTCCTCAATGCCTTTAAATTGGCACTGGTGCTCAGCAGCCTGTGTTCCTTAAAGTAGTAATGGCCATCCTGCCCCTTTTGGACAACAGTCTCGAAGTACTCTTCCACATGTGTCTTGTACAAGACTTGCTCATTCTTGTTAGCCTCCAGATCATTGAGGTTGAGTGATACCAAAAGGATATTGAAAACAACATAAATAACTTTATGTACAATTATAATGACGTTTCATAATCATCTGAATTTGAAAAGTTATACATTGATTGGTAAATATAATTGTATTTTGGCAAAATGTAGACAACAGCAAACCTTTGCTTTCGCCACATCAAATTGCTCGCTTTGAAAGGTAAGGCATAGTTTTGAGATAATAGGAATGACATCCATCATCATGTGAGCTATGTACAAGAACTGTGTTGTGGCAGAGACTTTAACAAACCCCTTGCGGTTGGATCCTTTGGACCTCTGCTGTGAAGGTAAGTGAGTAAGGGGTCTAATGTTCTAAACACTTTTTCAAATGTCTCATAAAATGACATCCAACGCACTGAGTGTACTAGCATCTCCCTGTACTTCAAAGTCAAGGTGGTCCAAGGGGCTTTGAACTTTGTGCAATTGTTTTTCTCTCTGGGCAGATCTCTTGAAGTAATAAAATACGTTGCACATCCATTCTTGGTAATTTTTCAATGGTTAAAGGCCAGTTGCTGCTTGAGATGTGCATAATGCTAGTCTATGTGCTAAGTAGTGGTCGTTAATTAAATGTGGGTTTAATGCATTGAGTCTGCCATATACTCCTTTGTCCTTTCCTGTCATCACAGAGGCTCCATCTGTACCCAAACCTACTCTTTCCCTGTATTAATGGTTCTTGATTCAAGCACTTTAATGATTTCTCCAAACAATCCTTCACCAGTACCATCTTCATATTCAATGTCATTAATTAAAACACTCTTGACTGCTCCAGTTTCTGGATAAATCAGACGAACGTTAATAGCCATTCGAGCTGTGTGTGATATATCTGTACTCTCATCACATAATACTGAAATGTATGGGTACTTGGCAATGAGCGAATTGATGTCTTCTTCAATTGTTGTGCACAGGGCATTTAACAATTAATTTGCTGCGTAGTAAGAACAGTAGTTTACTCTGCTTAAACCACCTATAGACAAAGGCTCCATTCTAGGTATACCTAACATGTTTACATATCGTTAGAAAACTAGTCATACTTTGATAATGGTATATTTTCAGCAGCAAGCCAATAAATAACGCCATATTTTGTTTAATGACTGTTCTTGGGAGCAATTCTTGTGATCGTCAGATGCTTCATGTCTATACATATTAAATGTTTTTAAAGAAACTCACTCGTGAACGCATTCGATTTTTTATACTTGATCCACATAGAACAAATCATCTTATTGTCTCTAAATTATAAGCCAAGAGCAAATTTTTAGCCACCTTTCTTGAAATGGTCTTTCTTAATTCGTATCTATTTTTTTCTTTACTAATTTCTTTTTCATATTGTGTCTGTTCGCTTTGTCTTCCCTTTGATAATGACATGCGTAGAAACTATTAAGCTGTGGCTGTTCTAGATCTAATTTTATTTTTAACTCTTTCTTTGGGGGCATACTTTATGGTCCACCAACGTGGCGACTGACCTTGTTTAAGATCACACATAATTGAGAGGAGAGACGTTGTATTGGTTGTTTATTTCGATTTTAACCAATGAGATTTGATGTTTTAAAACGAATGAAAATACGACGATTAGGTAGGTCGTATAAAGTATATTTCAAGCGGACATCAGCTAAAACTCATGTCACCGATGAAAAATTTGAATGCACACTTCGGCGCATAGGATAATAAATTAAATGCGCCATGTTACACTTACATGCGACTATGGCGCGTGGCGCGGGTCCTTCCCAATCACTTTCAAGTTAAAGGGACGTTCACCATGCAGTGCACGTGTGTAATCCTGATTCAAAAATAGAGTAGCATTCCACCATATTTGAACGGTGAAAAAGTTGGTCGGGGGGGGGGGGGGGGGGGTCATCACAACAGAAAACAATATTTTCTATAAAGGTACAATGTAAGTAATAATTGGTGTTGGATTATCATTATTACAAGAGAGTCACCAGTTTGGATTGAAACAAATATATATTTATACAGCTGCTGGAATGTTTACTGGAGGAACTAAATTGCCAAAGCGGGGTATGACCCGATTTTCGTTCAGTTGGACGATTTCATTAATGTTGAAAAGGGATCATAACTCGCGTGTCTTACTAAATATATATTACTACATAAAGAAATACTAATGAAGTGTGTTTCTAAATTCGATAGATTTTTTTCCAAAACATCTGATCCAAAGTATAATATACATGTATGTACCTGTTACAAAACAAATGTCAGAAAATGCATCTGTCCTCCTACTCATGGATCTCTGCCAATGGATGAGTTCATTCGTTGCGTGAACGGTAATAGCAGGATTTCGCGCCATAATGTATCATTTATAGTTTTTACGCGCCGATTAGTTGACAAGCGAATACCCCAGAGCACACAATGTGTTTACATCACGGGCACGTAGCATCCGGGGTTTGGGTGAGGCAGGCTGCTTCTCCCTCCCCACTTTTTGGCAGCTGGCACTTTTCTTAACTTTATAGGATGAATGGAAATATCATGGATTTGCCCCCGCCCCCCCCCCCTTCCACTTTTGTAGGAGCATGCAATAAATGAAACTGCAAATGAGGAATGCTCTGAATTGAATTTACAGTTAGGGTATTTTTTCATGAATTTGTGAATTCACCCTTTTTTTAGTTACTCTTCAAGATAATTTGATGAAGCTGCCCACACACATTAAAAACAATGCGTATTTGTGCCCCCTTTCATATTTCATATGGTTGGAAATTTTTGGTAATGCTTTTCAGTTGATTTTACAGCTTAATATACCATTACAATTTTTTAAAGAAATTACTATTTACTCTCCAGCTTTCAAGCTTAAATGCACTTATATGATATGTGTACATTCCTAAACAAATGAATTATAAAGTAAATGAATTTGAAGTGATATATATGTACATGTTCTAGATCGAAGAAACGACTGACATTTCGTCTTAAATTTGCATGTTCCGTTTATTAATTTATGATCAGCGAAAATTAAAATTCATTTCTGATAAGATAGTTTAATTGATACATGCATGGTTCCATTGAATAATTTTGTTTATTCAGGCAGGCTTTTTGGAAAGCTTTCACTTGTCCAGTTTACTCTTAATTATCGTCAGAAGATGTCTACTCCGTGTTGAGAAAAAAAAAACAATAATTGTTAAGTCGTACATTAAAACCGTCGACGTTATAATGGCACCTACTTGATTTTGGTTATTATTAACAAGCCCGACTGGCCACTACGGTAAGGATTTCTGATAGCCCGACCACTAAAGTCGGTAGCCATGTGCAGTCAGTAACTTTACACCCGTGTATGTAGTTTGGAGTTGACGATGTAAAATTATTTCTTTCCTGTTACGAGCATTGAAGTATTTACAAGAATCTGTAACTCCCAAACTGTTAATCTTTGTTTTGAAGGTGGGAAATGAAGGAGGAGTGCGTTTTTACATTTTATCAAACGAAAGTATTTAAATCCTGATCTTAAAATGTGTGAATAAGGAACTAGGAACAATGAAAGAATTACTTTATACACATAATGTTGTGCTGTACAATTTATAATTTTGTAAGATGTAAGGGTTCCCAGCCTAGTCCAATAAATAAAAATAATCAAGATAAATAAACGTTAAGCCGGTGTTATCTGAACATTTGTTCATGAACTTTTTTCTCTATTTAATAAGAAAAAAACCTAGCGATTACATGATTTATTCGTTTACAACGCGCTGATACAATCTTGAATTATATTAGGAAGTAATATAAAATGTTAAGTAATCAAGAAAAACACCCTATAAGATGTATGTTTTAGTGATGTCGCGCTTGCAAAAAAGGCATAACAATTGTATTTAAAGCAAATTGTTAATGTTTGAAAATATACAATATGAAAGGAAATCTGGATTTGTTTCTTTAATTGAAAAATTGCTGTGTATTATGTTTACTATATCTGACTATTTTTTCATGAAAATGCATCCCTGTTTAATAAATGACCTAGCATATACATTATTAGGGTCCCTGCTATGTCCATTTGTCCGTCCGTCCGTCCGTCCATTCGTCCGTCCGTCAATCTGACCTTCCATCCGTCTGTCCGCCTTAAATCTCTTGTCCGAAGCATATATTCTTTTTATTCCAAGACCAATCTTGCTCATACTTTACCCACAAAGTGCGTTTTGGTAAAGAGTGTACAGTAACCTTGAACCATTTTGAAGGTCAAAGCTTAAGGTCATAGCAGAATTGTATAAAAAAGAAAAACCTTGTCTGGAGCATATCTTATCTCTCCTTGATCCAATTTAGTTTGAACTTCATTCACAGAGTGCAATTGTCAACGAATATGCAGAGGCCTTGAGTTAAGTTTGTAAATCTAGGGACAGGGTCATACTGGATCAAACAATTTTTTTTCAGAGCATTATTATGCTCTTAGCCCTATTTGGCTCATACTTTATTTCATTTCATTTTATTCAGGTAAATATATCACAGAATGCCATGATTATACACATTAAATACATCAAATTAACAAACCCGGACATAACCACAGAACTATGCAAGTACATAAGTATCAAATTGATAAATATTGTTATCAAATAGATTACATGACATACAAATGATACTATTTACCTAAGGATAGCTCATAAAAGCCATGTTAAAAAGTTTATTTCCAATGTGGAATTTAAGGAGCATACGGAATAGGAATATAGCATAATGCTTTGAAAAATTACATGTTTTGTATGTATCGTTTGAACTTTAAAGTAATAATAATACATAAGTCTAAAATGGATATGAACAAGCAGTCATAAAGTATCTCTTCCAGTAGTAGACAAAAAGTATTTTACGGCTTTCCTAAATTTCTGATTAGAATTAATTTCCTTGACTTCCAAAGGCAATACATTCCAGTCTTTGATAGCATTGTAGAGAAACGTGAAGACTCTTTACCTTTTATCTTAGGTATAATAAAATTCATATTGACTGCACCTCTTGCAATATTGTTGAACTGAACTGAACTGAACTTTATTTATTTTACAACGATTGATAAACAAGTTATACAACTTATATTAATATCTCTCGTTGGCACGGATGTTAGCGCGAGGGGGTCATTGGTGTGGGAAGAAGCCGGAGTACCCGGAGAGAACCCACGTCTCCAAGACGGGCGACCGCCATACCCTATCACATACTACCTATGTCGATCACGGGGATCGAACTCGGGTCGCAGCGGTGAAAAGCGAGTGCATTGTCCACTACGCTACCTGGACACCTATTCTATATATTGTTATTCAATACAAAATGTTCATTAAAAATATGATGGTGAATTGCCATGGTATATATTAAACGCATGGTTGATTCTTTATTTGACAACTCTGTCGTCAACTCTTAACATATATTTAGATTATATAAGATGCTACCATAAATACTGTCTCTTGGACCCAGGTTTAAAACGAATCTTTGTTCTGGGTAACTTGCAATCTACGCTAAAGTTTTTTGTTTATTCCACAATACATGTACCAAGAAGAATAAGCATAGTCAAAATAACATTGTATCAAGGCAGAACATAGAATCTCTCTGGACTGTGTACTAGAAAAGGATGCACTTCTGTATAAAAATTTAAGTCTACCGATTACTTTTTGAATAAAGCTTAAAACAATATTTTCAAATGCGTCTATATACAAATATATATTATGTACATCAATTTGATGCTATAAGACGTCACAATGATGTTTTGAAATGTATATACCTATGTATTTAATGTATCTATAGTAATTACTCAAAACTTCTGAGAAAAGCAATGAAAAGAGCAGAGTTTTGAATTTTATTTTTTATTTAATTAAAACATGTACATATAAAAAGAAAAGAAAAATGAAACCATGCGTATTGAATAAAACTTTATTGAATTGCAACTGCACATATATGTATACGATGCATTTATTTGAACAACATTGTTGGTATAAAGCTGTGCTATATGTCTTTAAAAATATAGCCATAAACTGTAAGTTAGATAAGAAAAAAATGCTTTAAGTGTTTAACAGGTTCAACAATTTCTGTTGTTATCATTTCCATAATATCGTTCTCTGTTATTGCCCTATCCATGATATCTGTCTCCGTTATTTTCAATAACATTGCAGTGTTTTCTTTTATTGCCATTTCCATAAGTATCGTGTCAGTATCTATCGCCCATCATTACCATTTCCATCGTATCTATCGCCGTTATTACCATTCCCATCATTACCATTTCCATCGTATCTATCGCCGTTATTACCATTCCCATCATTACCATTTCCATCGTATCTATCGCCGTTATTACCATTCCCATCATTACCATTCCCATCGTATCTATCGCCGTTATTACCATTCCCATCGTATCTATCGCCGTTATTACCATTCCCATCATTACCATTCCCATCGTATCTATCGCCGTTATTACCATTTCCATCGTATCTATCGCCGTTATTACCATTTCCATCGTATCTATCACCACTTCTATAAGAGTCGTCTCCGATTCCATTTTCTCCGTTATCATCGCCATTACCATTTTCTCCGTTATCATTACCATTTCCATTTTCTCCGTTATCATCGCCATTACCATTTTCTCCGTTATCATCACCATTTCCATTTTCTCCGTTATCATCGCCATTACCATTTTCTCCGTTATCATCACCATTTCCATTTTCTCCGTTATCATCGCCATTACCATTTTCTCCGTTATCATCACCATTTCCATTTTCTCCGTTATCATCGCCATTACCATTTTCCCCGTTATCATCACCATTTCCATTTTCTCCGTTATCATCACCATTTCCATTTTCTCCGTTGTCATTGTCATTACCATTTTCCCCGTTATCATCACCATTTCCATTTTCTCCGTTGTCATCGCCATTACCATTTTCCCCGTTATCATCACCATTTCCATTTTCTCCGTTATCATCACCATTTCCATTTTCTCCGTCATCATCGCCATTACCATTTTCTCCGTTATCATCACCATTTCCATTTTCTCCGTTATCATCGCCATTACCATTTTCTCCGTTGTCATCGCCATTACCATTTTCTCCGTTATCATCGCCATTTCCATTTTCTCCGTTATCATCACAATTTCCATTTTCTACGTTAACATCGCTATTTCCATTTTTTCCGTTATAATCACCATTGCCGTCTCCGGTATTTCCATTGCCTACATCGCCTTCCAAAGCAGGATCATTATCATTTTCTCCATTAGGCCAATCATTTTCTCCATTAGGCCAATTGTCTGTGAATGGAGTAAATAGATTGAAGTATTGTGTATATGTTCTAAGATTCAAATTTGGTAACGGCTTTGTTATTTCAATTACTGTTAAGTTACATTTAACACCAGTGTTTAATAACTTGTAATATTTAACCACCAACAAACTGAGCAACGCAGAGAAGTAAAAAAATGTTCGGGATACTGAGGAATCATAGAGGTCACGATATCTCAACAAATCAAATAGACAATCATAAATGAGTCAACAGTAATAGATAATCAATTATTCTCTGCTTAGAAAATGATGAGTTGATTACACCTAAAAACCTATACCTAACAGTAGTCGCTGTCTTCGGATACAGTTAACTTATTTTTTTTTCTCTTAACAACCATCAAAATGTGCAAGATACCTATGCAGACAAACAATAATCAGACACCTGATTCTTTTTTTTATACAAGAAATACCCAAGAGGTGGTATTTTCCCCCTTTTTTAAATTCTAGTTGATACAATTAATTATTTCTATTTGCGTACAGACGTCACCTGCTTGGTTTTTGGGAGTTGATTTTAATCAACTCTCCTATGCAGTTGCTCTGGCAAACCGAAAGTGAAACAATGTTTGGACCTAAGCACAAATGTCAAATCATCGCCGCTGACAAGACTTAGTTCTTGAAAATAATAGAAAAAAATTGATGTAACGTATGCTGAAGCATTGTTTTTCAAGAAAACTTATCTATAAAAACTTTGAACATAGCAGATTTTATATAATACGAACAATTTAGATATTTTTGTAGTCTCATGTGTTCCTACGCCAGAGTATAATAAAGTCTTGTTCAACCAGATGCTCGGCTGTCTCCGTAAATCTTCGACAAGCAGATACGCTCTCTTACTTTTCGGAGATAAAAGGAGACAGCCGAGCGTCTGGTTGAACGAGACTAGAGTTCGATATCAATAGTGCTTGGATCCATACAGTTTTTAGAATTGTTTCGATTACTAATACATAGCTTGAAATCTATCTTTAAATATTACACAACATGATTCATATGGGGTTTCTCGAAATTCTTGTCGGAAAAGTCTAAAAATTCATATAAAAAAAGGTGCGTTATTCAAATACAGACTAGAAACTAAAGTTGATTTTAAAATAAATGATAATCGATAAAATCAACTCCCGTCAGTACTTCAGTACTTTGATTTTTTTTTTATTAAGATCATGTAGTCATTTCTGATGTTTTCAGAAAAAAAAAAATATTTATAGAACAAAATTGTTTAAGTATGAAAAATGATTTTTTTTTTTAAATAGCGCTAGATATCTTTATTGACCATTATTCAACTTTATTAGAGAATTGTATATTCCACTCACCATATGGCTTATATGAAACATTTGCTAATACGACACAGGCAAAGACTATAAAGATGGCAGCCTTCATTTTGTCGTCAGGTCCACGTTAGGAATACTAGAAGTATAAAGACATAAGTTATAAATGAACAACTTCATTGGAATTTTACATTAATTCATACATGCATTTTATTACAATATCATTTTTGAATTTATCTACTATTAGATATCTATTAAAATACTATGTTAAGTATCATCCGCATTACCACAACCCCCCTCCCTCTGTCCAAAAAAAATATAAACCCATTTTTTGTAAATACATTTACAAAACAAGCCACCAATATGAACACGATTGCAATTGAACAACACATTACCGAAGTTGAAAAATTTTATTGTGCAGTTTTATTATCATGTATTTTAAAAAATAACTTACCGACAGAAATGCTAACAATTCTCTTCGTCTCCCGAGATGGACACAATTCAAGGAAGAATCGTTTGAATTTATAGGCTAGCAAAAGAAGACCCGCCTTGAACAGATGATTATGATAAAGCATATGTCAAAACATATCATGATAAGTGTTGACACAAATAAAAATATTGTAATTTAGAAGTGATATACGAGATAAACTTTTATAGGACCATAGATCAAAATAAAAACATTAACGTTACATAATTCTACGGCTGGAACTTCATTAAAAGCGTCCATCTATACAGTGTTTATACAGTGATGAATCAGCAATTAACTGAACTATTTTACCCTATTCAATTATTATGCCCGTGTTTAAGATTTATCTAACAATCGCCCAAAACGTCAGTCAGAGTAACTACAATTAATGAATGTTTTAATCAGCTTGAAAATCATGCATGTGTTTATCATATACCCCCTTTCCATTATCTTATTACAGAAATTAAATAATTAATATTTATGTTTTCTCAGTAAAAACGGAACATATTTGAACATTTTTTTTAACATTTATTAGTGTGTTTATTAATATCAACAACTTCATCAAAGTTCAAAAGATGTCATTCGAGATAAATGCAAATTTTATTATAAGATCATGTTTGGTAAACTAACAAACCCATAATTTACTCATGGTCTTGCCAGTATGAATTATTTTCTTTTCGTTTTAAATAAGTGATTGTGTATAAGATTGAAAATAAATGCAAGTATGCAATATATATCCGTACTGAAAAAAATATAAACTCTTTATAATTAAAACTATTTCTTATTTTGTCGAAGGTTGTTTTGAAGCCTAATTTTAAAGTGAACTTTTTTCCCCGACAAAACAGGATTTACGTGAGCAGCAACCATTATTTAATTAAGTGCATTTAAAAAGTTCCGTGTTCTCACATTGAAATAGCGCATACATTTAAGATTGCGTTTGCATTTACCATCGTATTTGATGTTGCTTTTCAACAAAATAAAAAGACAAATCACCTTTAATTTCTAAGGTGTAAGAAGTAATTCAATAAATTCTTAACGTAAAAATAATAAAATATCAAACATGTCAAAAGTCTTATTTGATATTTTAATCATTAATTTACGTGCAGTTTTACTTTCTTTTAAAAATGATGATTGCTGTTATTTTTAAAATGTGTTTTTAATACTAGATGATTTGCAAAGCTGGGCGATAATTTGTCATTTTTATCCCTATCGCCAAAGTAATTATAAATTCATGTTACTACAAAAAAAAAAAAAAAACATGGAAAATTTGATGAGGTCTTGACATCACGAAAAATCAAATGCAATAAAACTCTAGATGTCTATATTTACATGGTCATAATTTGTTAAGGTATTTAAGAAATATCAAATTTTGTATTTGTGAAGTAATCATATTCTGTAACACTTGTATCATCGCGATGATTTTTATATCAATTCACAAGTCAAAACGTGTTTTTCTCATAAGGAGATAAATTTCTTTTAATTTAAACCCAATATGATAGTTATGTGTCAAATAACATGTTTTTATCTGAGATGATTAAATTTTGAACCTTCATGAGTTTTTCGTGTGCATTTTTTATTTATACGCGGCAGATCTTTGGTAAACAAATAATTATCATTTAGATTTTGTTTTAATTGAAAAAAGCCTATTTTGCCCTTATTTGTCAGGACAATACAAGCAATAAATTGATGTTGAAATAATATGCATTTTTTATATCTTTATTGCTTTTTGTTTTTGTTTTAATTCTATTTTTTTGCTTTACACTAAATGTTAAGATAACATAACATGATCCTTGATGCCAAGAACAGAAATTGCCGATTTAAGAATTGTGATATTTTTTATGCACCAATTTATATAATATGCTTCATTTTTTTTTATTTGATCGGGTGAGTTCCAAACAGTTGAGCTGAATTTAGGCCCATATTGGCATTTATATACGAGGGCTGTCCCACGAGTTCGACAACAATTGAACCCTTGTGATTTTAATTGGGTTTATACATATATATTACATACCGAATTACTTGTCATAACATTTCAAATTAAATTAGCGTGATGTTGAATGTTATGACTCAAATAAAACTAATATTGTACTCTTTTAAACGGTGTCAAAAATTATACACGCCCAAGTGTAAACATTATCCCAACTTCGTAATTTGGAAAATATTCAATAATAATAAAAGTAGTTAAGTATAAGGATAACAAAATGTATCAAGATCGAGAAGTAAATTATATTATTAAGGTTAACTTTATTGTAATACATAAAAGAATGAATAAAACCCGCCAATGTAGAAGAACTCATTATATTATAAACGACTACACGTATGCAATAGTTCAAGTCGGTCATGACAGCTTAATTGTATAAAACGTTTGCTTGTCAAGCCATTATTCTAAGCTAGATGACAAGGGTTAAAACCAAACTAGGATACGCAACAGGCCTGCTTTAAAATAGAAATACTCAATGTTAGTATTACATAATTCGCTAACAAACTTTATTTTTCATTACAATTTATCACATGTTAATCATTTTAGCACAGATGTAAATAAACAAAAGGTTGTGATGCGTTTGCATAACACTCCTCTAGATTTTGAGCTTTTGCTAATGTTTTACTTTTAACTGCCTACACGTCATAGATGTACCACATAGTCAATGAAACGTAACCAGTTAGCTAAATACACAATGCAAAGGTTAATTGATGCTGCGACCTTTTCCTGTCATGTGATCGGCATTAGTATTGGATGATATCCCACTCTGAATAGTTTTTACGTCGGGATCACAAAGCAACCAATTACTCTGACCTGTAAGTGTAACATTCATAATGGCTGGTTTAAAGCTACTGAATTGAAAAATGTACTTAATCTGATAGATTAATTTATATTTGTGGCTGTTGTCATAATAAAATGTTGTTTTTTTTATTATTATTTATTAAAAAAAGATCGTGAATAGAACTTTTTTTAAAATTATGTTTCAAATATCAAGATATTTTGAAACTGATATATAGTGTACATGCATCTTTTAACAATTTGATTTTTGTAAGAGTGGTTATTTTATTATCGGACTTTAAGTTTTAGAGCTTTCAAATATTGAAATAATTCATAACAACAAAACGATCAAATTTAATTAGTCAGTAAACAACTCAAACACCTTCGTTACGAGATCAATAGTCTTCAGAAAAAGATTCAGATGATTGGCTCTTTAAGTACAGAATATTTAAAAATGCAGTCAGAGTCAAGCACTAAACATTACTGAAGTGTAATTGACTACAATAAATTTTTGGCGCAGGGCTTTACGATAGATAATTCTGTATTGTATTGTTTATTGGCTAAATTCAAATGAATTATAAGCTGTTGAAACATATGTACATAATTATAAATATATAATGCTACACTCTATCCAATCAAAATCAAACAGTTCGCTATTGACGTTAAACAATATTCTAAAAAATATTATTCATACATGTACATTCATAGGAGGAGAGACCCTATAAATCAATAAATCAAATGATTATAATAATGATAATAATGATAATAATGATAATAATAGTAATATTAATAATAATAGTGATAGTAATAATGCATCAGTTGGATGTACTAGTTATCCGACATCCCGCTTTTTACCTGCCTCACGCAGAAACATTGCGAGATGGCACAATTGTTTGCGATTATGAATGGCAAGGAGTTGAACTAACTTAAACATTGAAGGACGAGACCAGTAATATTTTTTTAAATACAATACCCGTAGACTTTTATAAAATGGACAGATAAGTATGAAATGGAATTCATCCTCGACTTCACCTAAATTACAATATTTACAGATACGCATCGATCTGACAGTTCCATTATAACGGCCTTGCTCTACCAAAAGCATATGCGATGACAGTCTATATTTTGTTAAAAGGACAACAAGGTTTTCCGGGATATTTTTACTCAAATAAAATTGTAACGAAAAAGTGTCAGGCAGATACTTGTACAATAAACATTTAGAGAATGACTCGAAAAATGCGTCTCTTTCCTGAATAAAAAAATCAGACAACCTCTGCTTTACAATTTTTAAGAAAACATTAGTGTTAGCCACATTTTGTGAAAGCCAGACTTCATGCATACCCAGAGATACTAATAATTCTCTGACATTAAAACACCATGTATTTGGTATCAACTGTGAGACCATTTCCTCATATACATTGCGTAATATACAATTTTCTGTTTTAATCAATTTTCAACCAATACTTAATGATACGCAATTTACGTATAATACTCATAGGTAGACGACCTAACTCTGAATAAACCATAAAGTTTGACGTACATTTTTTAACTTTCAAAATTCTTTTACAAAAATTTGTGTGAACTCGTTCTATTTCATCACCAGAATGAAAACCCCATATCTCGGAGCCATAGTTAAGAACGCTAGATACATAGGTGTCAAAAATGCTTAATTTAGTCTCAATATTTAAATAAGTTTCATTACATAGTTTTAGAATACCAAACATACATTTCCTACCCTGCATTGCAATTGTTTTCTGTGTAACATTAAAATTCCCATTAAAATTCAAATTGATTCCTAAATAATTGAAACAATTAACAACCTCAACATGCTTTTGGTCATAGGTCCAAAAATCATTTTTACACATTCTACCCGCATGTCGAAAAACAACTATTTTTGTTTTATCTGTGTTCACACCAATATTCCAATCATTACTAAATTGATACAATTGATTCAACATACCCTGTAGACTCTCCCTTGAATTAGCTATTAACACAGTATCATCAGCATACATTAAAAGAAAAAGCGAAAGGTCTCTGAAGTCAACAGGTTCACAACAACTTCGAAAAAAAATCCATTTCAAAATCATTAATATATAATGAAAAAAGAAAAGGCGACAAAGCCTCTCCTTGCATAAGTCCAGTTGTTGACGAAAAATAATTTGACAGTTCAGACTTATATCTGACACATGATTTTAACTCACAATAAATATGCTTAATAATACTTAACAACTTTCCCGTGACTCCATTTGTAGCAAGTTTGTATAATAACTTGTTTCTATTCACACTATCAAACGCTTTTCTGTAATCAACAAAACAACAATATAATTTCTTTTTCTTTTTCAAAAATAAAGATACTAAACTAGTAAGTGCAAAAATGGCATCTGTGGTACTATGACCTGGCTTAAACCCAAACTGCGCATCGCTTATGATACCATTGTCGTCAGACCAGCGAAGTAATCTATAGTTCAACACTGTGGTAAATATTTTTGACAGATTACTAACAAGAGTTATTCCCCTGTAATTGTTAACATCATTGGTGTTACCTTTTTTAAGAAGTGGAATTATTACACCTATAGACCAGCTCCTTGGGAAAGTACCTGCATCCAAAATTTTATTAAAAAGTCTAACTAAAACTGGTAAAAAAAAAACTCTTTAAATTTAACAAAATATTCATTTAACAGGTGATCTGTTCCGGCAGCTTTACCACATTTTAATTTTTTTAATACTGAAAGTAATTCCTCCTCATCTATGGCTTTATCTAATTCACTAAAAACAGTATCAGTACTCCTCTGCTCAAAAAATGGACTTTCAATGTCTACAATATTTTCATCTACATTACAAACACTCTTAAAATATTGATAAAAAGCATCTAAATCTAAAGAGCTTTTAATTGTTTTTCTTTTCTTGAAAATCTTGTAAAACTGTTTTGGATTGTGCTTTCTTAAATAGTTGAGTTTATTACCTTCGTGTCTGACAAACCTATTTCTAGTTCTAAGTACATGCTTTTTGTAGACACGTTTGTTTTCACATAAAGTGATACGATTTTGAACAGACCTTTCCCAATTAAAAATACGTAAGGAGCTTTTATAAACTTTACGGAGTTCTTTACACTTGTCATCGAACCATGGCTTATTACTACTGGAAGACTTAATGTCAATAGACGAACCACCTAAAAAGTTGGATACACTACAAAAAGGCATAAAAACACTGTTTAATATACTAGTGAAATTATTTACAACCTGATCTATACTAAGGATCCCACAGTCCATTTTTTCAAAAAGACTGTAAAAATCAGACACTTTACTGTGTAAGATAGATTTTATGGACTCAAAAGCTTCCTCATTCCATCTGTACACACTGCCTGCCGTTACATTACTACAGAAAATGTTATGATTGTCATAGCGTTGGTAGTTTTTAACAGTATGAATACACACTTCAACTGGAGCGTGGTCTGACCATTCATTAAAATCTTTAACAGTAAAACTCTCGATGGCATCAAAATCATCCTTACCAACTAAAACATAATCTATGACACTCGAACCTAAATGGTTAAAAAATGTATATTTGCCCCGCGTGTCCCCGGAAACCCTGCCATTACATATTCTAAGACCAGAGGCTCGACATAATTCGAGTAATTTACGACCAAAATTATTGACATGTTTGTCTTCCGATCTACGTGAACAAGTATAATCCTTATCATATGACAAAAATGCAGGCATGTTATTAAACAAATTGTTAGCCAAAATATCATATTCAACATAATCTTTTGATTCACCCACACGACTATTTAAATCTCCAGCTAATATGATAACACCCATATCACTGTACTTCGCAATATCGCATAATAGAGTGTCAAAAAGGTCAATATCATAAGTAGTATAGAATACACTGTTTTCATGTGCAATGTAAACAAAACAAATATAAACGTCATTTTTATATATACCTGACAATTTTACCCATACCATACTGTCACCAACATATTTACAAACTGAAAAGTGAGCTAGTAGTTCGTCTCTTACCAGAATTACCATTCCACCCCCTTTGCCTCTGGTACGTGGGTACATAAAGGACGCATAACCTTGAGTAAGATGAGACAGGTCTAAAGTAGACTCACTGTTTACCCAACACTCTGATAAAAATACAATGTCATACGAGGAAAGAAGTTTACAAAACTCATGTTCACCTAACTTCTTTTCCAGACCTCTGTTCACGTTCCATGACACGATTCGGAGCGGTGGTCTATCCTCAGCGTCCCCCTAGCTCTGGGTGGGTGTCGGCGCGTCAGTACTACCTTGCGCGATTAACTGGTCCTCGCCTTCCATGGGTTGATCTTCAGGTGTACCCTTGTCCATATTGCCGATCGGTGGCGCAGGCACAACGTGACTTCCAAAATACGTTGGATCCTCTGTAGGCTCTGTCTCGGGGTCGTAACGCTGACCGTTGACGTAAAGCGTATCTCGAACCATCTTCACATTGTCGCCACGGCTCCTATGATACCGCATCGCGGGGTATAGCTCCCTCCGACGCCTCTCAATAGAGGTGGGATACTGTTCTCGGATTCCGTAGCCCGTATTGCGCAACCTGTGCGACCTACTCCTGACAGCGATTAAGTCTTTTTGGTAGAGAAATTGGGCAACAATCGGTCTATCTTGACCGCGGACGTATCTGCCAAACCGGTGGACGTTTCCGAATTGAATATGCTCGTCGATGCCTAGCTCATAATACAGAAAGGCGCGAAGCTTATCTTCCATATCCTCATCCTTGGTCTCCCCTCCGATGCCAGTAAAAATGAGGTTCATCTTCATTGAACGACACTGTAAATCGGTAATCGATGCTTCGAGAGCTCTATAATCCCGTCTCATACTGTCTAGACTTTTACATAGCGACTCTATTGTTTTCTCGTGTCTCTTCAGGTCTCTCTCGTGATCGGTGTTCACCCCCTGGTCTTCTAGCTTTTCAACTCTCGCTGAGATTGCAATCACCGCCGCCGAGTTTTCCGTTAGCTTTCTTTCAACATCACTGATCCTGTTATTGAACTTTGCAACAGTCTCACTCACTTTTTCCAGTTTTTCTTCAATATGATCGATTTGATCTAATTTAACTAACTTTTGCATAATCTTATCAAGTTTATCATTCTGTTCATTTAACTGAGAAATAATATCCCCACTAGGTTTTGTAGCCGCTTGAGTCTTTGGTGTCGAGGTGGTGGGTCCCAGGTGATCCGTTTTATTGGCTACGTTTGGTTTAGTAAGTATCGGTGTCCCGTAAAGAACGTTGCTGGCCACACTGATGATGCTGCTTAACATAGACGAGTCATGGCTTTCCTGATCGGGCACCTGTGAACATTGCTCACTGCCGCCATTCTCACTACTGTCGGAAGTTTTACTTTTTCCTTTCCTTTTTTGTGTTTATGTTGCCCCATTACACTTAAATATCAATGTTAGCACCAGCCAAATCAATAATACTCACTTAAGAGGAATGTAGATATGGAAAATAAAACTCCTCAGCCGACAGGAAAGGTAAACTAGCTCCGACCCGGGAGCTACTCAAAACACGTCCGACCACCTCGACGACCTTATATGATATTCTAACATTCTAATGTGTTTTAATTTGTTTTAATTACTTGTCAGGGCACTGTCACGAAGCATAATTTATTTAATTTCGTTTTGTATTTCTTAATATTTTAATTCTGGTTGTAACGCGCTTTCTGAATGGCTAACAAATTATTTCATACTGTATAAACAATGTTGCCTACGTCATAGTAAGACTAATGTCAAAATCGTATCAATACGCCTGAAGTAACTTTTCATTTTTGCACAATTTTACGTCATTTTAAAGGTCAAATGACCGTTTTTTATCTACAATGAAGAGTAAAAAATTAAATTATAGACAATCAATTCAATATTTATTAGTTTTATTAACCGGGTTTTCCAACGGAAAAATCCGGTTATTAAAATGGTGAAAATGGCGGGCAGGCGGGCTGGCGACTGCCAAAAGGGTACCCTCATTGTACGGATAACTCCTCCTACAGTTTTCAAGATAGGAAGTTGTTCTTTTGCAGATAAATTGTACATATATCAAAAGTGTGCATATTGCTAGGATTTTGATTTCCGATAATTATGAAAAAATTACCAGCTTTTGAACTTAGTCATTTTTTGGCAAAATATTGCATATAGGGTACCCTCATTGTACGGATAACTCCTCCTACAGTTTTCAAGATAGGAAGTTGTTCTTTTGCAAATCAATTGTATATATATCAGAGTTGTGCATATTGCTAGGAGTTTGATTTCCGATAATTATGAAAAAAATACCAGCTTTTGAACTTAGTCATTTTTTGGCAAAATATTGCATAAAGGGTTCCCTCATTGTACGGATAACTCCTCCTAAAGTTTTCAAGATAAGTAATTATTCTTTTGAAAATCAATTGTACATATGTCAGAGTTGTGCATATTGCTAGGATTTTGATTTCTGATTATTTATGAAAAAAATACCAGCTTTTGAACTTTTTTTGGCAAAATATTGCATATGGGGTACACCATTTCACTGGATACGGGTTGACATGGATTATGGATACAGTTCATATAAAAGAAAACCCGGTATGCTGTAACATTGACAGCTTTTCACTTGTACTACAGTTTACAGTTAAACAGTTTACACTTTTTTTATAAACTGCTCTGCGGTTTATAAAGCGAAAACTGACCCAAACCATTTTATATCGTATAAAACAAATCAATATTGAATTCATTCCTTAATTAAATTTGTTTTTTTGAAACGTTTTAATATACAACCTAAAGATATTATCTTTCTAAAAGAAATATAACGACATAAAACAACCCGCCAATGACAAATAAAATGTAAAACACAATAAAAAAAGATGCAATGTTAAATATCAAGCAAAGAAAAATGTCCCGGCTGTATTATTTAAAGGCAATTTTACCTGTTCCTGAATGTGTGTAAACAAATTGATTAAAACCCCAAGAGTTAAATTTGACAAACATTAAAATAACGATACGTAATCATATCAGTGACTGTAAAATCCGATACATAAAAAATGTAACTAATTGACCTGCATATTTTCTGATTAGGACAGCTGACACAATCAGTCCTCTTTATTTACATTTGTTAGCCTCTTTGTCTGTGATTACACTGTAAAATTGATTTTGTAATGAACATTCCAAAAACTTCAAATGACTTAAGGTGCAAGCGGGGTTCGTGTTGTTAATATATATGGGAGTGCTATTTTTTACTTTTAAAAAAGTAGGTCAATGACAGACTTTTTGAGATAATGGTCATTAAATATTTTTTTGGAAATTTAAGAAAAGTCCCTAAAAATTTTACACTATGATTGAAATTTTCTTAATTGTGAAAATAATAGAAATTGCTAAACTCTTTTTAAAATGAAATACAATTTATGAATGGCAATGACACTCAACAGACATAAAGCAATAACTTTTAATTCACAATTTTTTTTAATATTCCAGTCCGAATTTCCTCTATCAGTTTTCAAATTCCTACCCTTTTTTTATTTAATTTTACAAAAAACTGAATGACGATAATACTAAAACATTAATAGCATTAAACTAAGTATATTGACGTAATTCTGCAGGCATAAAAGTTTTAAAGTCAATGATCAAAATTTTGAGATATGGTGTCTTTTATCGTTTTGAGGCATGTTTCAATATTGTTGTATTGTGTGCCATTCGATTATCTTAACGAAAATGTGAGATAAAACCAACAGAAAATATGCAAAATTATGTTAACTAACAAGTAAAACCTTTCTTTTGAATATTACTGTACTACCAAAAATATTTCAGTGTAAAACAAAATCTAAAATTTTAGTCCGAATTTCCTCTTTTTTGCTAAAAGTCCAACTTTGCTTGAGCCTAATTCCATAATATAGTAAAAACGATGAATGGTTTTTCAATAATAATTCATTTCATAAATATTTTAAGTGGTTAGAACAAATTTTACTCATGAAATTGAACTTTATAAAAATCCGAATTTCAGAACCCAAACCCTGAGTATACAACGTCCTTAATTGGAATTCATTAGAATTAGGCAAATGAATTATAACGTATATTATCCAAAATAAATAATTGAATTTAAATCTCTTCGCAAACAAGAAGAAAGTGTTCTTACAATTTCAGGACAAAATTTAAACCTTGATGAATTGTCACCTGTGCAGAAATACGAATACATTTAAATTTATATGCGACAGATATATAGTGAGTGCAATTAAAACCAATTTATTTCTATATTAAAATAATAACTATCATAATGCATCGTAATGTTTCATTCAAATTTGAAAAAAAGTGATAACATTTTGGGTTGTTTTTTTTTTTCGATTTCAGTCATAAAAAACTAATCATAGAACTTAATAAAAAATCTGTTTGATTTGGTTTTATTTTATTTTTTTCCGTATATTAAAAGATGTTGAAATTGAAAAAAATACACAATTTGTATGTCACTGTGTGAACTGATATATCACCCTTAATAATCACTTTACTTTTAAATTGGACAAACACTCAGAAGTAAAAAAAACTTAATTGAAATGAAGACGTTTAGGGTTTTTACATTCTTATTCTTATTTTTTTCTTTAAAACAAAGGTCAACTAAATCAGCATTAGTACTTTTTGGTAAATTTAATTGTTGAAAACACACATTAAACTTTTTTTAAAAAGAAAAAGAACTGTTTAGAATTCGATAAGTAAAAAAAAATCAATAAGGTTAACCTTCATTTAATAAATAACGAAATACCTCTCGATATTGTTAAGAGTTCCCTATGCTTGAGAAGATTACACAGATACAATTGTTCATGTCAGTGCTGACAGTTTGTTAATTGTACAAAACGCGTTCCTGTCATACGATCATTTCTAAAGCCAGTTGAGCAGGGTTACCTCAAAACTAGGTTACACAACGTCCGTGCTTTAAAATAGAAACAGAAATTGTTATTATTATATAATTCATAACAAACTATCACAATTTCTTTGTGTTTAAAATGAAGTTTCTTGTCACAATTTATTACATGTTATAAATTTGGCATGACTTTAATAATATTAACTTGTGATGATACATCATTTTACGACCCTTCTAGAGTCAAATTTTCTCTAACAATTATTCAGGAGCTATGGCGTTTATTAACTTGTTTCATGACTTTGATGGTTGTTAACGGTTTAAAATACTTCTAATAAAGTAAGGCTTATTTATCTGAACCAAGCAGTCATCAAAAATTAGAATACAAGGAAATAACCAGTTATTAATATTGTTATTGACCAGAGTTTTAAGCCATGCTTTTAATGAGCTTTTATCATTGATAATGATTACTTACAATAGCAATTCATCAAAATATTTCATTTTTAATTCAAAAGGTTGAATCTTATAAGAAATTTCTGATATCCTGCACATGTTTGTTTTGATTTTTTGAATTTTTTACTTGTACCATGGCTCTAAACATTATGTTATATAATTATCGACTCGTGTTAACAAACCATTGCTGTGATTTTTTAAAAATAATTCCAAACCTTGTTTAGCCTTTTGTTCATTCTTTTCTTAATGTATCAATACAAAAATATATGCAAATGTTTTTCTACCATTATTTTGAAATACAAGGATATTGATTCATTATATTGCAAATAATATTGATTAGATATTGATTAGGAAAGTGTAGGTTTTAATTACATTTATTTTATTGTTTCCATATTTACAAATTAAGATTAACATAAATATATTACATTGAAAAAAAGATAAATATTTTCACGACCGCTATCAATCGACAAATAAACAAAAAAAAAGGATAAGGCATTGTTAGTACAAACAAATCAAAATGCAGATCGATATGATTTCTGAGGTAATCAAGACATTTTAATGAAGTCTTATTATTAATTTGTCAAAACATTTTAGTGAGGGGCATACCGATGCACAGTTTTGGCTTGACCTTGTTTTATTTACTTATCAGAGCACTGTCAGGAAGAATCACCTGTTTTCACTGCTTTTGTATTTTTTTTAAAATTTTTTGTATAAAGTTGTTATAGGGCCTACTGTTAAAATATAGTATCTTTCTAAACATAATACTATCATTATAAAACTGCCCCATAATTGAAAATACAATTGCATAAAGCAACCAGCCACAAAAATAGAACCAACAGAGTACAATACATTGTTTGAACATACATATTTTATATCAAGCAAAGGATAATGATACCGCCGTAGTACATAGAGATGCCTATACCTGTTTCTTAATAAGTGTAAGGAAAATCATTGAAAAAGTGCAAAAAGTATTCAATTGGGAATAATATTGAAAAAAAAAAACCTTAAAATGAATATATGTGATCATATCAATTAATGAAAAATCGTACACATAAAACTCTTGTTATTTATTGACCTGCGTTCCGCCTGCTTAGGGCAGCTGGCACAATAATTTCAATATAATGATTGTCAAATGTTTGCACAAAATATTAATATCCCTGTAGTATTCTACCATATGGATACCTACACTATTGTTATACGTGTCTAGTAAAAAAATCAGATAAGAGTCCAAATTGTTTTCATAAAAATACATTGACCTATTGGTTTTATATGATATGATCAAATTGTCGTAAAACTAGTTATTACATCTTGTTATGTGAATCATTATACTTTCGATGAGATACTGTCATATAATATGCATTTTCCGTGTTGAAATACATCTATGGGAAACTAAATATGGTAGATTCAAGACATCGTCAAACGTGAGTATGATTTACATTTATTATATATCTAGAGGGCGTTTGTACAATAGGCTGTAAAAAAAATAGAATTTAACAAAAAAAATTGGTAATCGAAGTGTTAACTGTTTTAAATGTTAATAAATAATTGCCAATGTTCAAGAAATACTCGAAATATATGAATACTATATAATGTTGCCATAAACGGTTCATTCAATTCAGGACACACCAGATGATCTAAAAAAAAACTTTCAGAAAAGGACTATATTTAATAGTCAATATCTGCCCCGAATGGTCACCAATTTTTAAACAGTCTCGTATCAAAATGAAATCTCCATTAAACATTATACAGAGGATGCCTATCACATTCATCTTGACTTTAGTCAAGACAAGAACCATGTTTATATGAAAAAACATTCTATATTCTATATTTGGACAAAAGTATAATTAAAAAGTGAAGGCATTAATTGTTTATAAAGAGATATAGAGAAGCTTTTCTACGAAGGTTGATGCTGACGATGTTTTATTCACAAGGATATAATAATGAGATAATTTCAATGCCGATGACTAAATGTCAGCTTAAAGTAAATATCAAATACAACCTTGTTTTTACGATCTCTTTTTGTGAAGGACATAACAAGACATATATTTCGCTGGCATGATAGATATGAATAGCTGAAAATTACGTAAATTTGGTAGAAATCGGTATAACTACATCATAGATAACACGTTTCATGTATTTGCGAATGCTTGAAACATTCGTTATTTACTTTTAATGTCTATAAAGTTGTGTTTGTTTTCATTTTACATCCAGTTGTAATTTATACTATTCTGCATCTCAGAAAATAGAAATAGTATTTTTTAAAAGACAGAGAGTTGTAACAAGAATATATGCCCTTTCGAAACAATTATCACTTAAGTATGAACTAATATGCAAATGTACTCGCTTTTCCAAGTAGATAAATCATTGTCTATCTTAGCTGAAGTTTTTTTTTTCGAAGAAGGTAAATAATGATCCATCCAAATACATGACGAAATGGTTTTATTATTTGTCGTATATCACTATTTCTGGCACCAATTAGTCTTCTTGTATGATGATTACGTAATTTGTATTATGCATTTGGCTGAAGATCATGCTAAGTAGGCGGGGCCTTACTGAAGTTCTAACCTATATATTTGTCACTTTTTCTTCATAATATCGCGTCCTAGTTAGAAGCAGATTTGAAAGATCCTACATATCTTGGTAAGCATTTATTAAATTAAGATAAATAGGAGGGAATTCTCTATTTCAAAGCTTTCAAGTATCATTATTGGATAATATAAATTTTTACTTACGGAAAAAATATATCTGTTATGGTGTTTCTTTTATATAGGTTTTAAGCATTACCGGTATTACAATTTTATGATCAGCCAAACTTTTGACACAAAAGATGTCTCGTTTTATATTGTTTTAGGTAATTTTATTTTCCGCTTTTGTCTTCAATAGTCTGTCTTGTAAACAAACTGATTAACAAATAGGGAGAGGGGGGTTCTATTCGGAAATACTCATTTAAGATGATTTTTTGTTTAAAAAATATATGTTTTCATGTGTATACCTTCTTTATTTCTTCTTGTGATTTAAAGTGGGGTTTTTTTTCGTTGTTGTTTCATTTTTGTGTGGAATATTATTTGTTACAGTTGATTTTTAATTTAATATTCTTCTATGAAATTAACATTTCTATATATTTAATATTAAAAACAAAATCAGATGGAGTTTTGGGATTTCAAAATTAATATTGTCCCGTTTAAAAATTCAAATTTCTGTAACAGTTGCAATTCAAGCCACAATGAAGATTTTCATCGTATTTCTCCTGGTGTGCCTAATTCTGGAGAGCTCATCCAAGCCAGATGGTAAATGTGTTGTAACATATTAATGACAGTGTCCTATCAGTAAAAATCAAAGTTAATGAAGAATGACAATTTAATTTTGCGGCTTTCAGTTTTTAAATAGCGTTACAAATCATACCAGTGCCTAATACATATATTACCTGTGTGACACTCTTTTCAATTATTAATGTTAAAGGAAGTGTTTTTTCTCTAGTGATAAAAAAGTATCTAAATTTGCTTTCTTATTTTCACTGTTTACGTGTGTTGAACATGAGATTTGGACTTCGTTACTTGAAAAAGAAGTTTCTCCGCATTAAATGTTATTTCACTGTAAACAAATACTAGGAAAAGAAAACGATGATGACAAAAACGGAAACAATGGCAATGAAGGGAGCAGATCCACAAGTAGCAGGGGAAATTAATACAGTGAGCGGATCCACAGAAAACAGGATATAGAATTGATATATTCTACCGATGCAGACAAAGTCATTTGATTGCTTTTAATTATTAAATTAAAGTGTTTACTTATTACATCTGCGTTAAAATTTGAAAAATTATGTTTGCGTTATAAATTTCACAGTGTCTGTTCACAATACAACAAATCAATAAATACATATGAATGTCACTATGTCTTTGTGTTGTTTTTTTATGGACATTGGGATTCATAAAAGTTTAAGAATATATCTCCTATTATATATACTCCGTAAACGTCGTTAATCTGCTGGTAGCACTATGAGTTGCAATGTTTGTTTAAAGCATATGGAGGCAAAGCACTTAGAAAGAGGTTGTATGTTTTTCTTGAAAAACCAGGATGCATCATTTGTGCCAATCGACATCGATGTAATCTTGTTAATAGTCTAATGCTACGTTTCATAGCAGTCTACTGTCTTCTTTTATAACAGCTTTTAGAGCTTTTAGAATATATCAGTCAGATAATTTATACTCTTTGCACAAATTGAGTTATGGTTACCTCTGTTGATATATGAATCGTTTAACTTGAGAAAACAAACTATATGTTTGATGAGGATTTAATAGTTGTTTGTTTTTATTACTGCAATGGTAATCAATCTTTCAATTTTATTTTATTTAAATCATATAAGATAAGTAACAAACACAGTTTGTCAGTTTTCTCTTCTAGTGTCAATGCGTTTTAATTTTAAACATAGTTACAAACGCCATGGTTAATTGTTTCGGCTAATTCTATTAAGTAAGAGTCATGCATGTTGTTTTTACGAAAATGCATTCACAAATTGGTGTCGGATGATATAATGACAATTTTGATAAAAAAAATCAAATATCAAATTTTGATTCTTAATGTACATTATGTATTAAAGTTTGTTAAAGTACAATAAATTTTAATGATGATAATAATTATAAAACCCTGTATATCTTATTGTTGTTTTCTTTTACACGTTCATAATAACCCGAACCTGTTTTACCGATCGTATACTAGCTATAAGCATTTAACTATAATAAAATGTTACAATAATAATATCATTGGGAAATGCACAAAACATTAATTTGACTTTTGCAAATGTTTGAATAATGTAATCAGATTAACATTCAGTTGACTTTATTCACTGGCATGGTAGATATAAATAGATGAAAATTACGTAAATATGGCGGAAATATTAAATTCAACCCTTAATTAAATTTGTTTTTGTAAAACGTTTTATACTACTTAAAGATATTATCTATAACGACATTAAACAACCCGCCAATAACAAATAAAATGTAAAACACAATGAATAAAGATTCAATGTTAAATATCAAGCAAAGAAAAATGTCCCGGTTGTAGTATTTAAAGGCAATTTTACCTGTTCCTGAATGTGTGTAAACAAATTGATTAAAACTCCAAGAGGTAAATTTGACAAAAATGAACATAACGATACGTAATCATATCAGTGAATGTAAAATCCGGCATATAAAAAATGTAGTTAATTGACCTGCATACTCTCTGATTAGGACAGCTGACACAATCAGTCCCCTTTATTTACATTTGTTAGCCTCTTTGTCTGTGATAACACTGCAAATTGATTGTGTAATGTACCGTCCTAAAACATTCAAATGACTTACGTGCGCAAGCAGGGTTCGTGTTGCTAATATTCTAATATTTAATCGTATGATTGCTAAAAATACACAAATATAGGTATTAAAGAACTATTCTTTGAATATTGTAAGGTGATACTTTCGGTCAAGTCGTGGTTAGATCGAATTATAAGTCTTTTTGGTCTTTACTGTGTATGACCACATCCCGACCAAAATTATCACTCATAATAATCAAAGAATTATTCATTCCATGTATATTTCTTAAATATCCATAATCAAGTGATTGCACAAGTTGCTTACATTACCATAGTATTCTTACATATAAACACATATACAATATTTGTGTCCAGTACAACTATCCGGATTATGATAAAAGCCATTTCTTTATTAAAATATATTCACCTCAAGGCGATATCATCAATTTTTTGGACAAATAATACTCAAATATAGTTTCGTGAATTATTTTAAATTCCGATAAGTTCTGTCATTCAATCATTCCATCAGATTAGGCTCCTTATAAAATAACGACAATATCATGGTATAAAATATTAAGATATACGTTTACTCAGAATGAAAAAAAAATCCACTGATGATAATGAATAACCATCTATTGTGTGTTAAAGACCTATCATGGAAGTGCTATTTTTT
Source organism: Magallana hongkongensis (assembly GCA_015776775.1). Lineage (NCBI taxonomy): Eukaryota > Metazoa > Mollusca > Bivalvia > Ostreida > Ostreidae > Magallana > Magallana hongkongensis. Next base: position 768,694 of record VIAA01000019.1, on the reverse strand, counting down.
ACTTTCAAAAAAGTAGGTCAATAACATACTTTTTGAGATAATGGTCATTGAATATTTTTTTTTCGAAATTTAAGAAAAGTCCCTAAAAATTTTACACTATGATTGAAATTTTCTTAATTGTGAAAATAATAGAAATTGCTAAACTCTTTTAAAATGAAATACAATTTATGAATGGCAAGTGACACTCAACAGACACAAAGCAATAACATTTTTTATTCTTATTTTTTTTTTAATATTCCAGTCCGAATTTCCTCTATCAGTTTTCAAATTCCTACCCCTTTTTTATTTAATTTTACAAAAAACTGAATGATGATAATACTAAAACATTAATAGCATTAAACTAGGTATATTGACGTAATTCTGCAGGCATAAAAGTTTTAAAGTCAATGATCAAAATTTTGAGATATGGTGTCTTTTGTCGTTTTTAGGCATGTTTCGATATTGTTGTATTGTGTGCCATTCAAATATCTTAACGAAAATGTGAGATAAAACCAACAGAAAATATGCAAAATTATGTTAACTAACAAGTAAAACCTTTCTTTTGAATATTACTGTACTACCAAAAATATTTCAGTGAAAAACAAAATCTAAAATTTTAGTCCGAATTTCCTCTGTTTTGCTAAAAGTCCAACTTTGCTTGAGCCTAATTCCATAATATAGTAAAAACGATGAATGGTTTTTCAATAATAATTCATTTCATAAATATTTCAAGTGGTTAGAACAAATTTTACTCATGAAATTGAACTTTATAAAAATCCGAATTTCAGAACTCAAACCCTGAGTATACAACGTCCTTAATTTGAATTCATTAGAATTAGGCAAATGAATTATAACGTTTATTATCCAAAATTAATAGTTGAATTTAAATGTCTTCGCAAACAAGAAGAAAGTCTTCTTACAATTTCAGAACAAAATTTAAACCTTGATGAATTGTCACCTGTGCAGAAATACGAATACATTTAAAGTTATATGCGACAGATATATAGTGAGTGCAATTAAAAACAATTTATTTCTATATATAAAATAATAACTATCATAATGCATCGTAATTTTTCATTCAAATTAAAAAAATGATAACATTTTGGGTTGTTTTTTTTTTCGATTTCAGTCATAAAAAACTTATCATAGAACATAGAAAAAAATCTGTTTGATTTGATTTGATTTGATTTTTTTCCGTATATTAAAAGATGTTGAAATTAAAAAAAATTACACAATTTGTATGTCACTGTGTGAACTGATATATCACCCTTAATAACCACTTTACTTTAAAATAGGATAAACACTCAGAAGTCAAAACTTAAGTGAAATGAAGACGTTTAGGGTTTTTACACTCTTATTTCTTTCTTTATAACAAAGGTCATCTAAATCAGCATTAGTACTTTCTGGTGAATTTAATTGGTGAAAATACACATTAAACTTTTTTTTAAAAGAAAAAGAACTGTTTAGAATTCGATAAGTAAAAAAAAATCAATTAAGCTAACCTTCATTTAATAAATAAAGGAATACCTCTCGATATTGTAAAGAGTTCCCCATGCTTGAAAAGATTACACAGATACAATTGTTCATGTCAGTGATGACAGTATATTAATTGTACAAAACGTTTTTTTTTTTCGTACGATCATTTCTAAAGCCAGTTGAGCAGGGTTACCTCAAAACCAGGTTACACAACGTCCTTGCTTTAAAATAGATAAAGAAATTTTTATTATTATATAATTCATAACAAACTATCACAATTTCTTTGCGTTTAAAATGAAGTTTCTTGTCACAATTTATTACATGTTATAAATTTGGCATGACTTTAATAATATTAACTTGTGATGATACATCATTTTACGACCCTTCTAGAGTCAAATTTTCTCTAACAATTATTCAGGAGCTATGGCGTTTATTAACTTGTTTCATGACTTTGATGGTTTTTAACGGTTTAAAATACTTCTAATAAAGTTAGGCTTATTTATCTGAACCAAGCAGACTTCAAAAATTAGAATTATACAAGGAAATAACCAGTTATTAATATTGTTATTGACCAGAGTTTTAAGCCTTGCTTTTAATGAGCTTTTATCATTGATAATGAATACTTACAATAGCAATTCATCAAAATATTTCATTTTTAATTCAAAAGGTTGCATCTTATAAGAAAGAACTATATATGATATGAGTTAAATTTGGCCCCCATAATTCGCCATTTTTTAAGTGTTTCGGGTACAATGAAATGTTAACTACATTTTTTAGAAGAGTTGATATAAAATATATTTTTCATCTATTTATTTGATTTATTTGCACTCACTGGCAGTATATGACGTCAGGAGTGACGCCATTTCTATAATTCAATCAAAATCAGCCAAAAATTGACATTTTTCTTATCTATTTACGAATGGGAAATATAGAGCGCATGCTTGAACAAGGAAAATTTTTTTGTCACTTATTAGTCTTGGCTAGATACATCTCTGATTAAAATATTTTATTTGTTCAAGAATGCGCTCTATGTTTTCGGAAGGAAAAACTGCTTGAAAACAAGCTGTTTTACGCTAAAAATGCAAAAATGGCGGGAAAAGGTTGTCTTTACAATGTCATATTTCTAAATTGTTGGCACTTGAACCAAAATGAATATCATGTAAACACATCACATACATATCTTTACTAAGAAAACAAAGAATGATAGTAAAATGATGATGTTCATTTTAGGGGGCCAGTTTAGGCCCTTATCATATATAGTCCTTTCAGATATCCTGCACATGTTTGTTTTGATTTTTTGAATTTTTTACTTGTACCATGGCTCTGAACATTATGTTTTATAATTATCGACTCGTGTTAACATACCATTGCTGTGATTTTTTAAAAATAATTCCAAACCTTGTATAGCCTTTTTGTTAATAATATTGATTAGATATTGATTAGGAAAGTGTAGGTTTTAATTACATTTTTTTATTGTTTCCATATTTACAAATTAAGATTAACATAAATATATTACATTGAAAAAAAGATAAACATTTTCACGACCGCTATCAATCGACAAATAAACAAAAAAAAAGGATAAGGCATTGTTAGTACAAACAAATCAAAATGCAGATCGATGTGATTTCTGAGGTAATCAAGACATTTTAATGAAGTCTTATTATTAATTTGTCAAAACATTTTAGTGAGGGGCATACCGATGCACAGTTTTGGCTTGACCTTGTTTTATTTACTTGTCAGAGCACTGTCAGGAAGAATAACCTGTTTTCACTGCTTTTGTATTTTTTTAAATTTTTTTTGTATAAAGTTGTTATAGGGCCTACTGTTAAAATATAGTATCTTTCTAAACATAATACTATCATTATAAAACTGCCCCATAATTGAAAATACAATTACATAAAGCAACCAGCCACAAAAATAAAAGCAACAGAGTACAATACATTGTTTGAACATACATATTTTATATCAAGCAAAGGATAATGATACCGCCGTAGTACATAGAGATGCCTATACCTGTTTCTTAATAAGTGTAAGGAAAATCATTGAAAAAGTGCAAAAAGTATTCAATTGGGAATAATATTGAAAAAAAACCTTAAAATGAATATATGTGATCATATCAATTAATGAAAAATCGTACACATAAAACTCTTGTTATTTATTGACCTGCGTTCCGCCTGCTTTGGGCAGCTGGCACAATAATTTCGATATAATGATTGTCAAATGTTTGCACAAAATATTAGTATCCCTGTAGCATATGAATACCTACACTATTGTTATACGTGTCTAGTAAAAAAATCAGATAAGATCCAATTTGTTTTCATAAAAATACATTGACCTAATGGTTTTATATAATATGATCAAATTGTCGTAAAACTAGTTATCAAATCTTGTTATGTGAATTATTATACTTTCGATGAGATAGTGTCATATAGTATGCATTTTCCGTGATGAAATACATCTATGGGAAACTAAATATGGTAGATTTAAGACATCGTCAAACGTGAGTATGATTTACATTTATTATATATCTAGAGGGCGTTTGTACAATAGGCTGTAAAACATAGAATTTTAAAAAAAAATTGTAATCGAATGTTAACTGTTTTAACTGTTAATAAATAATTGCCAATGTTCAAGAAATACTCGAAATATATGAATACTATTTAATGTTGCCATAAACGGTTCATTCAATTCAGGACACACCAGATGATCTAAAAAAAAACTTTCAGAAAAGGACTATATTTAATAGTCAATATCTGCCCGTAATGTTTACCAATTTTTAAACAGTCTCGTAACAAAATGAAATCTCCATAAAATATTATACAGATGACTTAAGTCAAGACAAGAACCATGTTTATATGAAAAAAACATTCTATATTCTATATTTGGGGAAAAGAATAATTAAAAAGTGAAGGCATTAATTGTTTATAAAGAGAAATAGAGAAGCTTTTCTACGAAGGTTGATGCTGACGATGTTTTAATCTCAAGGATATAACAATGAGATAATTTCAATGCCGAGGTCTAAATGTCAGCTTAAAGTAAATATTAAATACAACCTTGTTTTACGATCTCTTTTTGTGAAGGACATAACAAGACACATATTCAGTTGAATATTTTCGCTGGCATGATAGATATGAATAGCTGAAAATTACGTAAATTTGGTAGAAATCGGTATAACTTCATCATAGATAACACGTTGCATGTATTTGCGAATGCTTGAAACATTCGTTATATACTTTTAATGTCAATAAAGTTGTGTTTGTTTTCATTTTACATCCAGTTGTAATTTATATTATTCTGCATCTCAGAAAATAGAAATAGTATTTCCTAAAAGAAAGAGAGTTGTAACAAAAATATATGCCCTTTCGAAACAGTATGAAAAAATATGCAAATGTACTCGCTTTTCCAAGTAGATAAATTATTGTCTATCTTAGCTGAAGTTTTTTTTTCGAAGAAGGTAAATAATGATCCATCCAAATACATGACGAAATGGTTTTATTATTTGTCGTATATCACTATTTCTGCCACCAATTAGTCTTCTTGTATGAAGATTACGTAATTTGTATTATGCATTTGCTGAAGATCATGCTAAGAAGGCGGGGCTTTGCTGAAGTTCTAACCTATATATTTGTCACTTTTTCTTCAAAATATTGCGTCCTAGTTAGAAGCAGATTTGAAAGATCCTACATTTCTTGGTAAGCATTTATTAAATTAAGATAAATAGGAGGGAATTCTCAATTTAAAAGATTTCAAGTATCATTATTTGATAATATAAATTTTTACTTACGGAAAAAATATATCTGTTATGGTGTTTCTTTAATCTAGGTTTTAAGCATTACCGGTATTACAATTTTATGATCAGCCAAACTTTTGACACAAAAGATGTCTCGTTTTATATTGTTTTAGGTAATTTTATTTTCCGCTTTTGTCTTCAATAGTGTGTCTTGTAAACAAACTGATTAACAAAGAGGGAGAGGGGGGCTCTATTCGGAAATACTCATTTAAGATGATTTTTTGTTTAAAAAAATATATGTTTTCATGTGTATACCTTCTTTATTTCTTCTTGTGATTTAAAGTGGGGTTTTTTTTCGTTGTTGTTTCATTTTTGTGTGGAATATCATTTGTTACAGTTGATTTTTAATTTAATATTCTTCTATGAAATTAACATTTCTATATATTTAATTTTAAAAACAAAATCAGATGGAGTTTTGGGATTTCAAAATTAATATTGTCCTGTTTAAAAATTCAAATTTCTGTAACAGTTGCAATTCAAGCCACAATGAAGATTTTCATCGTATTTCTCCTGGTATGCCTAATTCTGGAGAGCTCATCCAAGCCAGATGGTAAATTTGTTGTAACATATTAATGACATAGTGTCCTATCAGTAAAAATCAAAGTTTATGAAGAATGACAATAAAATTTTGCGGCTTTCAGTTTTTGAATAGCGTTACAAATCATACCAGTGCCTAATACATATATTACCTGTGTGACACTCTTTTCAATTATTAATGGAAGTGTTTTTTTCTCTAATTATAAAAAAAAAATTAAATTTGGGTTCTTAATTTTCACTGTGTACGTGTGTTAAACATGAGATTCGGACTTCGTTACTTGAAAAAGAAGTTTCTCCGCATTAAATGTTATTTCATTGTAAACAAATACTAGGAAAAGAAAACGATGATGACAAAAACGGAAACAATGGCGATGACGACAACGGAAATGACAACGATGGGAACGACGATAATGGAAACGACGACGGTGGAGACAATAACAAAGGGAGCGGATCCACAAATAGCAGGGGAAATTAATACAGTGAGCGGATCCACAGAAAACAGGAAATAGAATTGATATAATCTACCGATGCAGACAAAGTCATTTGATTGCTTTTAATTATTTAATTAAAGTGTTTACTTATTACATCTTCGTTACAAAATTTAAAAATTATGTTTGCGTTATAAATTTCACAGTGTCTGTTCACAATACAACAGATCAATAAATACATATGAATGTCACTATGTCTTTTGGTTGTTTTTTATGGACATTGGGATTAATAAAAGTTCAAGAATATATCTCCTATTACATATACTCCGTAAACGTCGTTAATCTGCTGGTAGCACTATAAGTTGCAATGTTTGTTTAAAGCATATGGAGGGAAAGCACTTAAAAAAAGGTTGTATGTTTTTCTTGAAAAACCAGGATGCATTATTTGTGCCAATCGACATCGATGTAATCTTGCTAATAGTCTAATGCTACGTGTCATAGCAGTCTAATGTCTTCTTTTATAACAGCTTTACGAATATATCAGTCAAATAATTTATACTCTTTGCACAAATTGAGTCATGGTTACCTCTGTTGAAATACGAATCATTTAACTTGAAAAAACAAACTACATGTATATGTTTGATGAGGATTTAATAGTTGTTTGTTTTTATTACTGCAATGGTAATCAATCTTTCAATTTTATTTTACTTAAATCATATAAGATAAGTAACAAACGCAGTTTGTAAGTTTTCTCTTCTAGTGTCAATGCGTTTTAATTTTAAACATAGTTACAAACGCCATGGTTACAGACCCTGAAACGTACTACTACACCAAAAAAGCGTGCGACTTTCGTGCGAGAAACGTTTCGTGTAAATCGTTTAGCGTTTCGTGGAAACCGTTTAGCGTTTCGTGTGAATCGTGAAGCGTTTCGTGTAAATCGTTTAGCGTTTCGTGTGAATCGTGAAGCGTTTCGTGTAAACCGTTTAGCGATTCGGGCAAAGCGTGTAGCGTTTCGGGCAAAGCGTGTAAATCGTTTCGGGCAAAGCGTGCGAGAACCGCGTGAAACGTTCATCAGATTTCATTCGGAACTCTCTGACAATTTAATTGTTTCAAAATAGCGCTCGTGTTAAAACAGTTTGTGATTGGCAAAACTCCTTAGTAGATATTCTCGTGAAAAAAATCTATATGAAATGATATACATATATACTTATCTTTTTACAAAATTGAATTAATTCTTAACAAACAAAAGAAAAGTACGCGTATTTAAAGTAGACTAGTTACTGAGACTATTCGGCTGTGTACAACCAACACATAATCTCGGACAACGGGTAAGACCTGCACCTGGCTGAACCTGTCAATCAAACTCTCTGTATTCGTTTTCATTGGATGGTCACGCGTCTCTTCTTTTGTCAATAGCCAATAGAAATTTAATGACTTTTAAGGTAATCGGAATCAGTATTTGATGATACACACAATTTAAATGATGGATTATTTAAAATTAATTTTAACAAAGTTAAATGTAAACATAGAAAGAAAATATACTGTTCATTTCGATGAAATGCAGGAAGTAAATTCTTCTGAATCCCAATCAAAAATATTTCTACAAGTTATTATTTCAATTATTTAAACACTGTTAACGGAAAACAACAAGTAATTAACACATTGAAATTTTCCTAAAATGTACACATGCAATTAATCATTATGGGAATCTATATGCATGGTACTTAATTCAAAAAGATTATGATAGATATATTGTACGCCGTTATGCGGGGCGCCGGTTATGTATACGAATATTGAGACAAAAATTTAAGCCAGTTTTATTTTTTGTTTATTACGAAATCCGAAATAATAATGACAACTTTCTTTATTGTTTAATCGATTGATTTTTTCTGTGATTTTATGTACGAAACATATATTTACGCGAATGATACGACATAATAAAAAAATAATCGGTTGTTTTATAGCATTTTTCTAACTTATGTGACTAATTTTATTTTACGTAACTTTCAAAATTATCAATGTAAATAATTACAAGTTTATTTATTGTATTTTTACATCGTATTCTCTGAAACCAATAAAGGTATTAATGTGAGAAGATAAAAAATCCCGCCGTATACTGAAAAACCGATTTCAGTTTGTTATCATTCGGATTTTATTATTGGTATTGAATATCGTGTTACGGTAACTTTTAACTCTCTGGAATTGTTATTAATTACGGCACTAATAAGAATCATGGATATTTCTTTTGAGCAATAAATATATCTATAGAAGTATTTTTTTTTTGGCTAAATCTTTAAATAAAAAATTGTTTGCTTTGAATATAAATACCAAATTAATTTAATTAATCAATTCAATACTTATGTACATATATGTTTCTAATATCAGTATTTCTATTATTTAGTGTTTTCTTAAAATTATTTCTTACGAACAGATTCAGGGTAAAAATCCGAGAGGATCCGAATCGATCAGGATAAAAGCGTGTCAAAAGTGTGTGAAAAGCGAATCGTTTCGTGTGAGAATCGGTTCGTGTAAACCGTTCAGCGTTTCGTGTAAATCGTTTAGCGTTTCGGGCAAATCGCGCAGCGTTTCGTGTAAACCGTTCAGCGTTTCGTGTGAACCGTTTAGCGAGCGTGTAGCGAGCGTGTAGCGAGCGTGTGGTGTAGTAGTACGTTTCAGGGTCTGTAATTGTTTCGGTTAATTCTATTAAGTAAGAGTCATGCATGTTGTTTTTACGAAAATGCATTCACGAATTGCTGTCGGATGATATAATGACAATTTTGTAAAAAAAAAAAATAAATATCAAATTTTGATTCTTAATTTACATTATGTATTAAAAGTTTGTTAAAGTACAATAAATTTTAATGATGATAATAATTATAAAACCCTGTATATCTTATTGTTGTTTTCTTTTACACTTTCATAATAACCCGAACCTGTTTTACCGATCGTATACTACCTACAAGCATTTAACTATAATAAAATGTTACAATAATAATATCATTGGGGAATGCACAAAACATTAATTTGATTTTTGCAAATGTTTGAATAATGTAATCAGATTAACATTCAGTTGACTTTATTCACTGGCATGGTAGATATAAATAGCTGAAAATTACGTAAATATGGCGGAAATATTAAAGTCAACCCTTAATTAAATTTGTTTTTGTAAAACGTTTTATACTACTTAAAAATATTATCTATAACGACATTAAACAACCCGCCAATGACAAATAAAATGTAAAACACAATGAATAAAGATTCAATGTTAAATATCAAGCAAAGAAAAATGTCCCGGTTGTAGTATTTAAAGGCAATTTTACCTATTCCTGAATGTGTGTAAACAAATTGATTAAAACTCCAAGAGGTAAATTTGACAAACATGAAAATAACGATACGTAATCATATCAGTGAATGTAAAATCCGACACATAAAAAATGTAATTAATTGACCTGCATACTTTCTGATTAGGGCAGCTGACAAAATCAGTCCTCTTTATTTACATTTGTTAGCCTCTTTGTTTGTGATAACACTGTAAATTGATTTTGTAATGTACAGTCCAAAAACTTCAAATGACTTAGGGCGCAAGCGGGGTTCGCGTTGTTAATATTCTAATATTTAATCGTATGATTGCTAAAAATACATAAATATAAGTATTAAAGAACTATTCGTTGAATATTATGAGGTGATACTTTCGGTCAAGACGTGGTCAGATCGAAATATAAGTCTTCTTGGTCTTTACTGTTTATGACCACATCCCGACCAAAATTATCACTCATAATAATCAAAGAATTACTCATTCAATGTAGATTTCTTAAATATTCATAATCAAGTGATTGCACAGATGGCTTATATTACCATAGTATACTTACACATAAACACATATACAATATTTGTTTCCAGTACAACTATCCGGATTATGATAAAAGCCATTTATTTATTAAAATATATTCATCTCAAGGCGATATCATCAATTTTTTGGACAAATAATACTCAAATATAGTTTCGTGATTTATTTTAAATTCGGATAAGTTCTGTCATTCAATCATTCCATCAGATGATTAGGCTCTTTATAAAATAACGACAATATCATGGTATAAAATATTAAGGTATACGTTTACTCAGAATGAAAAAAAATCCACTGATGATAATGAAAAACCATCTATTGTGTGTTAAAAACCTATCATGGGAGTGCTATTTTTACTTTCAAAAAAGTAGGTCAATGACATACTTTTTGAGATAATGGTCATTGAATATTTTTTTTGGAAATTTAAGAAAAGTCCCTAAAAATTTTACACTATGATTGAAATTTTCTTAATTGTGAAAATAATAGAAATTGCTAAACTCTTTTAAAAATGAAATACAATTTATGAATGGCAGTGACACTCAAAAGACACAAAGCAATAACATTTTTTATCCACATTTTTTTTAATTTTCCAGTTCGAATTTCCTCTATCAGTTTTCAAATTCCTACCCTTTTTTTGATTAAATTTTACAAAAAACTGAATGACGATAATACTAAAACATTAATAGCATTAAACTAGGTATATTGACGTTACTCTGCAGGCATAAAAGTTATAAAGTCAATGATCGAAATTTTGAGATATGGTGTCTTTTATCGTTTTTGGCATGTTTCAATATTGTTGTATTGTGTGCCATTCGAATATCTTAACGAAAATGTGAGATAAAACAAACAGAAAATATGCAAAATTAAAGATAAGTAAAAATAAAAATAAGTAAAATCTTAACTTTGAATATTACTGTACTACCAAAAATATTTCAGTGAAAAACAAAATCGGAAATTTTAGTCCGAATTTCCTCTGTTTTGCTAAAAGTCCAACTTTGCTTGAGCCTAATTCCATAATATAGTAAAAACATTGAATGGTTTGTCAATAATAATTCATTTCATAAATACTTTTAGTGGTTAGAACAAATTTTACTCATGAAATTGAACTCTATAAAAATCCGAATTTCAGAACTCAAACCCTGAGTAAACAACGTCCTTAATTTGAATTCATTAAAAATTAGGCAAATGAATTATAACGTATATTATCCAAAATAAATAATTGAATTTAAATCTCTTCGCAAACAATAAGAAAGTCTTCTTACAATTTCAGGACAGAATTTAAACCTTGATGAATTGTCACCTGTGCAGAAATACGAATACATTTAAATTTATATGCGACAGATATATAGTGATTGCAATTAAAACCGATTTATTTCTTTATTAAAATAATAATTATCATAATGCATCGTAATTGTTCATTCAAATTAAAATAAAATGATAACATTTTGGGTTGGTTTTTTTTTTTCGATTTCAGTCATAAAAAACTAATCATAGAACTTAATAAAAAAATCTGTTTGATTTGGTTTTATTTTATTTTTTTCCGTATTTGAAAAGATGTTGAAATTAAAAATAATTACACAATTTGTATGTCACTGTGTGAACTGATATATCACCCTTAATAACCACTTTACTTTTAAATTGGATAAACACTCAGAAGTCAAAACTTAAGTGAAATGAAGACGTTTAGGGTTTTAACATTCTTATTCTTATTTCTTTCTTTAAAACAAAGGTCAACTAAATCAGCATTAGCACATTCTGGTGAATTTAATTGTTGAAAACACACATTAAACTTTTTTTTTTAAAAAAGAAAAAGAACTGTTTAGAATTCGATAAGTAAAAAAAAAATCAATAAAGCTAACCTTAATTTAATAAATAAAGGAATACCTCTCGATATTGTAAAGAGTTCCCCATGCTTGAGAAGATTACACAGATACAATTGTTCATGTCAGTGATGACAGTATATTAATTGTACAAACCGTGTTCTTGTCATACGATCATTTCTAAAGCCAGTTGAGCAGGGTTCAATCAAAACCAGGTTACACAACGTCCTTGCTTTAAAATAGAAACAGAAATTGTTATTATTATATAATTCATAACAAACTATCACAATTTCTTTGCGTTTAAAATGAAGTTTCTTGTCACAATTTATTACATGTTATAAATTTGGCATGACTTTAATAATATTAACTTGTGATGATACATCATTTTACGACCCTTCTAGACTCAAATTTTCTCTATCAATTATTCAGGAGCTATGACGTTTATTAACTTGTTTCATGACTTTGATGGTTTTTAACGGTTTAAAATACTTCTAATAAAGTAAGGCTTATTTATCTGAACCAAGCAGTCTTCAAAAATTAGAATACAAGGAAATAACTAGTTATTAATATTGTTATTGTCCAGAGTTTTGAGCCATGCTTTTAATGAGCTTTTATCATTAATAATGATTACTTACAATATCAATTTATCAAAATATTTTATTTTTAGTTCAAAAGGTTGCATCCTATAAGAAATTTCAGTTATCCTGCACATGTTTGATTTGATTTTTTAAATTTCTTACATGATGCATGGCTCTGAACATTATGTTTGATAATTGTCGACTCGTGTGAACATACCATTGCTGTGATTTTTTAAAAATAATTACAAACCTTGTATAGCCTTTTGTTCATTTTTTTAATGCATCAATAGCTCTATTCTACTTAAAATTCACTTAATCTTAACAAAAATATATGCAATTATTACCCAATCAAAGAAATTTTGTTGTTTTATTACAAATTTAATATTTTCGTCTATTTGGTATGTGTATTCAGGTTTTAAAATGTTCTATTTAACTGCCAGTCAATAGACAGCGATCTATCAGACCGACGGTCAATAGACTGTGATCTATCTGACCGCCGGTCAATAGACTGCGGTCTATTCGACTAGCAACGTATTTTAGAAAAAGGTAAATTGCTACAAGATTAAAAGATAATTTTATTATGTTTTTTTTTTCTATTGTTCTTAAATTTTATCTTTTAGGTCATCTTGCTACTGATTAACAATGACCTGAATGCATAATGGCACGAAAACCTTCTGTTACTTATGATTTTGAACACAAAATGCTAAAAACGGAATTGGGTAATAAAACAATTATTTAATGCCTGAAGTCAATAGACCCGATATTTTCTCCTTGGTGTGGGGAACAGCTTAGTAGGATCCATTGCCCTCGGCCGTTGGCCTCGGTCAGTAGATCATGATCTGTTCCATGCACCTCGGGAAAAATATATATTCGGGTCTTTTGACTGCTCAAACATTAAATAATTGTAAACTGTAATTCTACCATTATTTTGAAATACAAAGATATTGAGTCATTATATTGCAAATTATATTCATTAATATTGATAATGACATTGATCAGAAAAGTGTAAGTTTTAATTACATTTTTTTATTGTTTCCATATTTACAAATTAAGATTAACATAAATCTATTACATTGAAAACAAGATAAACATTTTTTCGACCGCTATCAATTAACAAATAAACGGAAAATAGGTAAAGCGTTATTAGTGTATAAAATTCAAAATGCAGATCGATATGATTTCTGAGTTAATCACGAAATTTTAATGAAGTCTAATTATTAGTTAATCAAAAAAATTTAATGAAGGGCACACCGATGCACAGTTTTGGCTTGACCTTATTTTTATTTACTTATCAGAGCACTGTCAGGAAGCATAACCTGTTTTCACTGCTTTTTGCATATTTTTTAAAAAATTTTGCTATAAAGTTGTTATACTGTAAAAATATAGCATCTTCCAAACCTATCATAATAAAGCTGCCCCATAATTGAAAATACAATTGCATAAAACAACCAACCACAAAAATAAAAGCAACAGAGCTCAATACATTGTTTGAACATACATAGTTTTATATCAAGCAAAGGAAAATGACACCGCAGTAGTACATATAGATGCCTATACCTGTTTCTGAATAAGTGTAAAGAAAATCGTTGAAAAGTGCAAAAAGTATTCAACTGGGCATAATATTGAAAAAAAAAAACTTAAAATGAATTTACGTGATCATATCAATTAATGAAAAATCGTACACATAAAACTCTTGTTATTTATTGACCTGCGTTCCGCCTGCTTAGGGCAGCTGGCACAATAATTTCAATATAGTGATTGTCAAATGTTTCACAAAATATTAGTATCCCTGTAGCATTCTACCACATGGATACCTACACTATTGTTATACGTGTCTAGTAAAAAAAATCAGATAAGATCCAAATTGTTTTCATAAAAATACATTGACCTCATGGTTTTATATGATATGATCAAATTGTCGTAAAACTAGTTATTAAATCTTGTTATGTGAATCATTATACTTTCGATCAGATACTGTCATATAATATGCATTTTCCGTGTTGAAATACATCTATGGGAAACTAAATATGTTAAATTTAAGACATCGTCAAACGTGAGTATGATTTACAGTTATTATATACCTAGAGGGCGTTTGTACAATAGGCTATACAAAATAGAATTTAAAAAATAAAAATTGGTAATCGAATGTTAACTGTTTTAAATGTTAATAAATAATTGCCAATGTTCAAGAAATACTCGAAATATATGAATACTATTTAATGTTGCCATAAACGGTTCATTCAATTCAGGACACACCAGATGATCTAAAAAACTTTCAGAAAAGGACTATATTTAATAGTCAATATCTGCCCCGAATGTTCACCAATTTTTAAACAGTCTCGTATCAAAATGAAATCTCCATTTAACATTATACAGAGGACTTTACTCAAGACAAGAACCATGTTTATATGAAAATACATTCTATATTCTATATTTGGACAAAAGTATAATTAAAAAGTGAAGGCATTAATTGTTTATAAAGAGAAATAGAGAAGCTTTTCTACGAAGGTTGATGCTGACGATGTTTTATTCACAAGGATATAATAATGAGATAATTTCAATGCCGAGGCCCAAATGTCAGCTTAAAGTAAATATCAAATACAACCTTGTTTTTACGGTCTCTTTTTGTGAAGGACATAACAAGACACATATTCAGTTGAATTTTTTCGCTGGCATGATATATATGAATAGCTGAGAATAACGTAAAGGACGAGTGCACTTATGGGCCCCGGTGAAAAGTGAAAGAATGAAGAATCAAATTAAGCATATTTTTTTCCTTAACATTATCTATTGATATCTATTCCATAAGAATTAACAAGTTTTAGCGCTGAAATTATTGTTTATGAAAAGCACGAAGCTTTAAAACATAGTAGGGGTCAGCAGACATTCGTGATTTTGTATAGTAAATCGAGGACAGGCATTCATTTTAAAGCCTTTGTTTACTGTCAGCCTAACCGAGTACAAACTTGTGGAAAAGACAATATACGCATTATACATTTAGTAAAATCCTGTGAAAGTAAGAAGTTTGTACTTGGTTAGGCTGGTCCCTAAAAAATGAAAAAGGTATGAAAATTTCAAGGTTTTTCCTATAGCAAGCGAAATCTATAACCTGCATGACCCATGTTTGAACTCACGCATGGAATAAATTATTTAAAAAAATCACGTGGTTTCCATCCAGGTAAACGTTTGTCAAATGTGCTTACTGTAAAACATTGACACGTTTTAGAATGCTTTCCTTCATCTTTGTATGGTCAGGAATATTTGTTTGTCACTATGGTAATATGCAACTTCAAAGCTTCATTCGATTTGTTTTCAGACGTAAAATAATGCATAAAGTATAATTCAGCAAACGCGGCAATCGATCCACCAACAGAGCAATGTTGATTTAAATGTCTCCTCCCTCTGATTTAAATAGACACAATTCAAGTAGGTTCGGTTCGATTTTTCCGGATTTAGATTATTTATAGGCATTTAAAAATCCTCAATTTTTTAAATTGTATAATAATTCTAATTTTGGTAAATTTAAGCGTGCATATAAATCAGAAGTATCCATGAGTGCTTAACTATTATGAGAAAAAAGCAATTTGATGATTTTTTCTTCATATAAACGGCACTTAAAAAGGGCCCATTCTCTATAGCTTAAGTGCACTTGTTCTTTGGTAGAAATCGGTATAACTACATCATAGATAACACGTTGCATGTAATCGCGAATGCTTGAAACATTCGTTATATACTTTTAATGTCTATAAAGTTGTGTTTGTTTTCATTTTACATCCAGTTGTAATTTATATTATTCTGCATCTCAGAAAATAGAAATAGTATTTCCTAAAAGAAAGAGAGTTGTAACAAGAATATATGCCCTTTCGAAACAATTATCACTTTAGTATAAAATAACATGCAAATGTACTCGCTTTTCCAAGTAGATAAATCATTGTCTATCTTAGCTGAAGTTTTTTTTTTCGAAGAAGGTAAATAATGATCCATCCAAATACATGACGAAATGGTTTTATTATTTGTCGTATATCACTATTTCTGGCACCAATTAGTCTTCTTGTATGATGATTACGTAATTTGTATTATGCATTTGCTGAAGATCATGCTAAGTAGGCGGAGCCTTACTGAAGTTCTAACCTATATATTTGTCACTTTTTCTTCAAAATATTGCGTCCTAGTTAGAAGCAGATTTGAAAGATCCTACATTTCTTGGTAAGCATTTATTAAATTAAGATAAATAGGAGGGAATTCTCAGTTTCAAAGATTTCAAGTATCATTATTTGATAATATAAATGTTTACTTATGGAAAAAATATATCTGTGATAGTGTTTCTTTAATCTAAGTTTTAAGCATTACCGGTATTACAATTTTATGATCAGTCAAGCTTTTGATACAAAAGATTTCTCGTTTTATATTGTTTTAGGTAATTTTATTTTCCGCCTTTTTCTTCAATAGTCTGTCATGTAAACAAACTGATTAACATATAGGGAGGGGGGGGGCTCTATTCGGAAGTAAAAAAATATATGTTTTCATGTGTATACCTTCTTCATTTCTTCTTGTGATTGAAAATGTGTTTCAATGTGTTTCGTTGTTGCATTTTTGTGTGGAAAATCATTTGTTACAGTTGATTTATAATTCAATATATGAAAGTAACATTTCTATATATCTAATATAAAAAACAAAATCAGATGGAGTTTTTGGATTTCAAAATTAATATTGTCCGGTTTAAAAATTCAAATTTCTGTAACAGTTGCAATTCAAGCCACAATGAAGATTGTCATCGTATTTCTCCTGGTGTGCCTAATTCTGGAGAGCTCATCCAAGCCAGATGGTAAATGTGTTGTTACATATTGATGACATAGTATCCTATCAGTAAAAATCAAAGTTTATGAAGAATGACAATTTAATGTGCGGCTTTCAGTTTTGAAATAGCGTTACAAATCACACCAGTGACTAATACATATATTACCTGTGTGACACTCTTTTCAATTATTAATGGAAGTGTTTTTTCTCGAATCATAAAAAACATATTTAGATTTTCTTTCTTAATTTTCACTGTGTACGTGTGTAAAACATGACATTCGGACTTCGTTACTTGAAAAAGAAGTTTCTCCGCATTAAATGTTATTTCATTGTAAACAAATACTAGGAAAAGAAAACGATGATGACAAAAACGGAAACAATGGCAATGACGACAACAGAAATGGCAACGACGGGAACGACGATAATGGAAACGACGACGGTGGAGACAATAACAAAGGGAGCGGATCCACAAATAGCAGGGGAAATTAATACAGTGAGCGGATCCACAGAAAACAGGAAATAGAATTGATGCAATCTACCGATGCAGACAAAGTCATTTGATTGCTTTTAATTATTTAATGAAAGTGTTTACTTATTACATCTGCGTTACAAAATTGAAAAATTATGTTTGCGTAATGAATTGAACAATGTCTGTTCACAATACAACAGATCAATAAATACATATGAACGACACTATGTCTCCCTGTTGTTTTTTTATGGACATTGGGATTAATAAGAGTTCAAGAATATATCTCATGTTATATAAACTCCATAAACGTCCTTTATCTGCTGGTAGCACTATGAGTTGCAATGTTTGTTTAAAGCATATGGAGGCAAAGCACTTCAAAAGAGGTTGTATGTTTTCTTGAAAAACCAGGATGCATCATTTGTGCCAATCGACATCGATGCAATCTTGCTAATAGCCTAATGCTACGTTTCATAGCTGTCTTTTATAACAGCTTTTAGAATATATCAGTCAGATAATTTATACTCTTTGCACAAATTGAGTTATGGTTACCTCTCTTGATATATGAATCGTTTAACTTGAAACAAACTATATGTTTGATAAGGATTTAATATTTGTGTGTTTTTATTACTGAAATGATCTTCAAACTTTCATTTTTATTTTATTTAAATCATAAAAGATAAGTAACCAACAGAGTTTATTAGTTTTCTGTCCTAGTGCCAATGCGTTTTAATTTTAAACATAGTTACATACAACATGGTTATTTGTTTCAGGTAATTTTATTAAATAAGAATCATACATGTTGTTTTTACGAATATGCATTCACGAGTTGTTGTCGGATGATATGACAACTTTGTAAAAAAAAAAATATAAATATCAAATTTTGACCCTAATCTACATTATGTATTTAGATTTTGTTAAAGTACAATATAATATATTGATGATAATACTTTTAAAACCCTTTATACCTTATTGTTGTTTTCTTTTAAACTAATAACCCGAACCTGTTATACCGAGCGTATACTTGCTACAAGCATTTAACTATAATAAAATGTTACAATAATAATATCATTGGGGAATGCACAAAACATTAATTTGAGTTTTGCAAATGATTGAATAATGTAATCAGTACGTAGTTTAGAGCTGGGTGCAAAGAGTTTTCAATGTTACAAAAATCATTTTTTTTTACCTAATGCATGTAGCGCTATGCATTTAAACATTCATGGTTTATTCCATATAGTAATTTTTAATATATATAGCTCCCAAACGCTGATAGTATGGACATTTTTAGGCAAAGTGGTACTCATTCTGGATTGAGGATCTGCAAAAATTACATATTCTGTGAATACGCAAACTATTTCTATGGCGCCCACTTTTTATGTTTATGGGTAAATAGTTTTATAAATTTCATCATCTTATCTGTAAGTTATGATTTTTTTGAAAAGAAAATTGATAGATAACCCAATTGTCTTCGTATTTTTCGATTGACAGTCGTAGAAACGAATTATACAACTGAATGAGCATTGATTTCTATGATACATAGACTTATGACTTACTTCACCATTTGTATACCTTGCCCTTGTCTTTTTGTCTCAAATGAGCATTGCATTTTTGTCCTAAGAGACACTCTACGTGACACTGAAATACCACGTGACAGTTATAAGATATGGTTACTTAATTGTGACCTGTATCATTGCAAAAACATAAAACATGTTCCGATATTTTTTATAAATACTGTTTATGTTTCGCACTCCATTCTGCTATTTAAGCATTCGGAATTAAAATAAACAAATTTGAAATAATTTTGACCGCTTGTAAATTGTATATCAATGAAAAATGACAATAACAAACTGTCAACTATCTCAAAACTCCATAAAACGAAATAGAAATTCAAAATAGAGCAAGTCGGACCTCTATCAAGATAGTTTCAGGTGTCTAGGGAAGGTGAACATACTTTCCTTACCGGCCACGACCGCCGTGTGCTATTTGTCATAATCGGGAAAAAAACACGGAAAAGACCGAAGACAATTAGGTGATTAATTATGATATAACAATAAGTATGAAAATCATGCGACCCAGTGTATATCTATAAATGATAATTAAATATATTTATAAAATATTATATATTTATAAAATCTATACTACTATATTCATAAAAATATACTCAATTTTTTGGTCTTTAATACCGAGAAATCGGAAGAATACTGTCTTTTCTTTTATATATTTTAAACATCATTGGTACATGAAGATTACCAATATGTTTTTATTTTCTCTCAGTTAAGCTTCGCTAATTAATAATCAACGAAAATTCCTCAAAAAATTCCGGAAATCACCTGGATTTTTTG
The DNA here is from genome assembly GCA_015776775.1 of Magallana hongkongensis. Taxonomy (NCBI): domain Eukaryota; kingdom Metazoa; phylum Mollusca; class Bivalvia; order Ostreida; family Ostreidae; genus Magallana; species Magallana hongkongensis. Next base: position 748,634 of record VIAA01000019.1, on the reverse strand, counting down.
GATTTTACAATCATGCGCTTGTGCAATACATTCACGCTAACGAGATCTTTAGTTTATTTTTCCACAATATCACATCTGTTAGAATAAACTCAGAATGATAATACAAATACGGGTAAATTTTCATTGGACTTTTGCTATATATTCTGTTCATATATATATATATGTTTCGTGATGACAGAAAATATTTGATTACATGGAAAAAAGTTACATTATATTTGTTGGAGAGTGAAGATAGAATATGTTTTATCGTAAAAATGAATTACACCCTACGGACCCAGTTTTACAAAGAAAATCCGTGTACGTTGGTGAAAAGGTGTTGAATTATGGATTAAAATTTTTATTTGAAAGGTATTTGCATTCTCAAAAAGATTTGTTATGATGAATTTGACTGTTATTTTCAAGGCAACTTCATTAACTTTCTCCAAAATCGTTCCGGAGCGATTCTGCAATTTTCTGCTATATCACGGGTATAAGGGAGGCGTTTAACTGTGTTTAGGGCCTTTCCTGAGACACAGTAAGTGTATTCAAACTAAGGAAAGTGTTGTGAAATTAATATCATTATTGTAGGCTTATAGCTTTGTTATGTAAATGTCAATAATAAGGTGTGTCAATGTACCTATTTCGTAAATGTCTGATATACAATGTCAAACCGTGCACGCATGGGTCAAAGTCTAGTATATTTATAAAATAAAAACATTATATTAAAATATTTCAATGTATTCACATTATTGACGACCGTATTTCATGTTTGTTACATTAGGTTCATGGGTTACTTTTATTTGTCTTTTCTAAAACATAAACATACATTGTCACTATCAGGAATTGCTTATTATACCTTTATATTCAAATGTACATGTCACATCCTGTATAAAGATATCCTTTTCATAAAAGGCAAATTTTAGGGGGTTAAAATTTAACACGTTAATACAACGAACCACCCCCCCCCCCCCCCCCCCCCGAAAAAAAACCATATCGGAGTAATTGAGTTTCAATCAAACAATTGTAGAAGCGTACAAAGCAATTACTTTGGAAAGGCAGAATGATATCATCGATGGTATAGGTTTAAACACGTTTTCAAAAAATATATATAACATTGATTTCAGTTAACAGTTCACTAAACATTCGAAGTCTTACCTTAAAAAATGTGTGTATCTGCCGCTGGAACTCAGACAACTAGAATAAACTATATGAGTCAAACGATTTTATTGTCATTAAGAAACTATATAAAAATAACATTGATATTATGGTCAAAATATAATATTTTGAATAAACAACAGGTTTTGGTTTTTTTCTTTAGTTTTTTTTAGTTTTTTTTTTGGATAGACTTTATAACGATGGAACATGACAAGATCATAATCAATGTTTCGTTAATATATTTCGAACGTGTTATTAAACTATGGTATAACCAGGCTGAAATTACACTCACGAAACGATGCAGCGAGGTGTCATAAAAAAACCCCAATAACAATCTGTTAACCATCTGGGTTATTATTACTGTTATAATCTTGTTTTACAGACATTGTCATTATAACACTTTGAATTTGAAGCGATCGTTTCGTTAATATATGATTATAAAATTTGTTGGATTCTTATGGGTACGCTTTTCGCATTAACTTTTACGTCGGTATCCGCACATTTAAAAGGATTATATATTGTCACATCTTCAAGTGTATTGTCAATGTCACTGCGACACAAAGCCCAAAGCTGTGTGTGTCAGCTGATAAAAATCCATGTAGTAAATAAAAAGTGACACCAGTTCAATGTTTCTAGATAATTAAATCATAAAAAAAGAACACTCCATCGTTTAGTTTTATTATAACAAAGTTTAAAAAACTTTAAATATACAATTGACGACAAATATATGCAATATATTCTTACATGTAGAGAAATCAAATTAAATTACACAAATACCGACTATAAATGACGAATACCAAAATCAATGATATTGGTCAACTGACTTTCAACATGCACCATCCTTTTCATTTAAATAAACAAGTGGATATTTAAGATTTTGTTTTTAAGAAGATCTTTGATTCCGCTTTTCACGAAATAAATCAAGTCCAATATCATTAGCAAATGATTTGGACTCATCTAATACAAACATGTATAAAATATTAATACTAGATGATTTGAATTCATCTATTACATATATAGTATCTATCACTGAAATTTTCTTACAAAAACCCTCATTAATTTGACATTGCATTTAGCTATGGACCCACTTCAACTGAATCTGAAAATAACAATTCATCTCATCAACACATATTTTTTCGAAGTCAAACTTGTTTTTTATGATTTTTTTTCTCGATTAGCCCTCATCATTCATTGTTCATTTCAGACTTGTGCAATTACATGCCATATAGAAAATTAGAATAGAAGTCATTTTTAAAAGTATGGGTAGTCAACATGCTCGCCCTCAGACAAGCCTTAAACTTTAACATCAGTCTTTTTTGTTTTTGTTTTGTTTTTGTTTTTGTTTTTGTTTTTTTTTTTTTTTGTTTTTTTTTTTCTTGTTTTTCTTTTGTTTTTTTTTTTGTTTTTTTTTTGGGGGGGGGGGTTACTTTCTGTCCAATGACATATACCAACATTTAATTAAGAAAATAATATCGACAATTTTGGCTTCGAAATGTATTAGTTCCTTATATCTTTATACAAAGCTCTTTTTGTCGTGAAAATAAAAAAGCCTATAACTGATCACAACCATCCAGCTACCTTAATCCTACATATTTTTATTAACTAAAACAATAACAAAGAAAATTATATTTCAAAGTCAATTTCGGTTTGAATGTAGTTGATACTCGTACATTTCGCCCCCAAAGAAGACTAGCTTTACTGTTATCTACTTCAAGGGTTGTGTTGCTTTAAAATTTCTTTTTAACACATCTACAGATGCAGAGAAAATTACAGCATATTCTTGTCTTGATGTGTTGTAGTTCCTTTTTGAACGACGAACTGAGGCTGGAGTAGATTAGGAGGTTGATTGGCTTCCCAACATTGTACGAAATATAAATAATAGAGGTTGCTAGTCCTTGAAAACTTGAAAATACTTCATTGGTGTTGTCCCATTTAGAGAAATGAAATTGACTAAATAGGACAAAAATCAAAGGCAGCTCTTGAAGAATTGAGGAAACTCCAAGACCGATGTTGATCTTCATAAGCTTAACATAGCTAACGCGGTTAATGGATACGTTATTGGTTAAAACCTTAAGAGACCGAAGGTTTCTATTCAAAAGAATAACAAGACCCACGGCCATTACCAGGTTAAGACTGAACGGAATCACCTGGCTATATAAAATAAGTATGTACGTTATGACATTTGACCAATTGTGAAAAGGAAGCATCCAAAAGAGTCGCATCGTGTTAACAAGGCAACCCTCTATTTTTTTAGGGGGATATCCAGATCTATATTCCTGTATTAACGGTATTGGTTCGAATTCAGGAGTAATAAGAAAACATAGAAATATAGAACAAAATAGCATATGGAAGACTAAAAACGTGTAAAAATAAGCTGATAAGTTACACATTCTGACCCGGAGTGGAAACCCCACTAGTAACAGATGATGAACCGACATGAGCGTGTTGAGCCAAGCTGAAGTGGCATGGAGTACCATTTGAAGACGTATAGAATACATTACCTCGGGGCAGACGCGGTATTCCAAGAAGCCGTAATTCATATCGAACACTTTTAACAGAGTATCTCTTATAGCGGTTGTTGAAACGAAACAAAGATCTAGAATCAAAATAGACATGATGAATTTCTGTGTAGCTCCCAAAAGCTTCTTTCGTATAAAGACGACAAACATGATCGTTGTTACCACAAGCGAAACAGGCCAAAGAAATATTCCAACGTTAAACGTGAACGTTATTCCCCATCTTCCATAAATTTCTTCTAGCTTAAATGCAATTTCACTGTCAAAACTTCCTTTTGCAAACTGTAGAGCTAAGTTTTCCAAAATGTCCTTGGATTTGTTATTCATAATAATGTATCTCTTAAATATCCAGAACCAATGGCCTGCTTTCGGCCTTTTAAAAGTCGTAGATAATGTTGATCTTTTCAAACAAACGTTTCAAGACATACATGGAAATATGAATATTTAACATAAGTGAAATTAAAGCACTATTAATCTCAATTGTTCATATATATATATATATATATATATATATATATATATATATATATATATATATATATATATATATATATATATATATATATATATATATAACAACACAGGGTGCCATGATACTCAGCCTTTTCACCTACGGTTATCTACAAATGTGTGATAAAACTTGCTTTCGAAGTATTTAATCGATGAAAACCGTCATAAGTCGTAAATAACTTTGGTTTAAAATACATGGTTCATATTTCTACTGTAACTACTAACCATTGCGTTAATTGTTTTTTTTTATTTCGAAATCCAATATCATTTATAAATGTAATTCTGGGTAACATGTCCTAAAATTATATGTTTGAGTTAGATTTTATAATCAAAGTACATAAGTATGATGAACAAAACAAGGTTCCTCAAATAAGATACCAGGCATCAAAATTAGAAGACAAAGACTTATTCTTCTGGGTCTATTCATGTAAATGACGTGTCTGTTTGGTTAGGATAGACAATAATTTCTCTCACAGCATTTTATATATATTGCAATATATTTGATATAAAGACGAAATTAAAATAGTCTAAAATCAGAAGCTATTTAAGGGATACATGTAGTAGGATGCTCGCATTTCAATACCCCTACCCCCCTACCAAAAAGAAAAAACTCAAAACAAATAAAAACCGTAATCATACGCAATAGTATTTATATCAGTAATATCCCAAAAAGACAACTGATTATTGGATTTAAAGATTTGTCGTCACCTAAAATTCAACAGGTATACAGTGATGTGGATGCGTGTATTGTTCTATTTTTACTCTTCATAAAAAAACGCAACTTTCCTTTTTATTAAATGAATATGTTCGGGGGTAATGTTATTATCAGGTTCAAACTGAACCTAGTTCAAACCACCAATATAAGAAAGTCATTTATATATATATCAAAAATAAGGAAGTTGCAAGCTTTATTTTTTTCATACATGACCAAACATTACATTTAAAAAACCCTTATAAGAGGTTTTAGATTTTTTTTGAAAAAAATATCTTTTTAAAAGTAATTTCCGATCAAATGGAATCCACTAACAAGTACAGCCAAGTTGTCATCAATGTGCAAATCTTCATAATACAATATAACTTATAAAACAAAAATAATTGGGGTAGTTTTATATATAGTTTTAGGAATGTTACATTGTTTTATTATTTGTTGAGGTCATTATTGTCCTTTACACCCTGTGGTGTGTAGGGCAGCAGCAAACTTCCTTCACCTCTTCCTTCCGTGGCCAGTCTCGTTACTGATCCCCAAGTCTTCTGCTTGGTTTTAAGCTTGCTCTCCACCGCCCTTCTCCATGATGTTCTTGATCTCCCCTCATTCTCGTGCCTTTTAGGTCCAGTGCACAGCTTTTCTTCTTTTGTTATATTTTCTGGCCAAAAATATTCAAAGTACTCTGCGCAGGCATGTGGTGTGAAATGATCACAATTTGGAGAAGTCTGTCTCTACAATTCACCAACATTCTGGTCCATACAGGAGTGTAGACACAACACAGCTTTGGTAAAGCTTCAGCTTGGTGCTTGTGCTCTATTTTGCAGACCTCTGGATGTTGACCGTTCTGCTTTGTGTGTCCTTCTCTGTACCGCCCTATGGTGCTATCATGCTGTTCAGGTATGTGAAGTTGTGTTTGGTGTAGTTTTTAATCTCTGATCTCAACTTGAGCAGTCGTTTCCATATTAAGGGTCATTGTCTCTGTTCTCTTTTTACTTATACCCAGGCTAACGTATACGAGTTGTCTCTTTTTGTGAATGAAATGAAATATGGATTCCATATGTTTCCAGTAGTCACATGCTGCTTTAGCTATAAATGGGATGTGCATCAAATGACGAAAGCACAGATACATAACTATAACCTTGCATCTGAAATTATTTTTATAGGGTCGTGCAAAACTATTTTATACTATATAAAGTAGAGTGAAATATAAAGTAGTGCTTCTAATGTTACACAGAGACGTATCAGATCAAAAATTTATATGTTGTCTACATCGACTATATTTAAGTGAATGTAGGAGGGTTTATTCAAAAGTAATGTCACTAATATACCAGGGCTGCGTTTTACAACAGACCTTACGACCAAATTAATGACTGTTAATTAATCACAAACTAATGAAAAGTTTATTCTATTATTGGAAAATAAAATTATGGAAATTGAAATATTTGTAAACAAATTATTTCATCTCATTTGTTTTCTTTAAAGATCATTTTACAAGACTGTAACTTTTTTGTAAAATGCAGCCTGAAGCCTTACAGAGCCTTTTTTGATCACGTATGCATAATAATACTTTGTCTCGCCTTATCGCCTTACTTTGGAACGATCGAGACCAATATTATTTTTTTATTTCTTGACAACAATTAATTTATAATAGTTTTTTGGGTTATTGTCTATATTTAAATGTTGAATTTGATTTTTTAGACAATGAAAAAAATGCATCTGTTAAAACAGCTATTTTCATAATTTTGTCTGTTTTTATATATCATAAAGTTTAATAAAACCCGGTCAGGTTCCGTTTTGGCCCCACTGATGTACGTGATAGCGGCTGATATAAACTGTTCATAGGTAAGCATGTTAATGAATCTCAAACTGTTAATCGGTTTAAAACAATTAATTTTTGCTAGGTCCGAGAATTAAATATTACTGCTGAAATCAATTGTACGTTGTGGCATTATAAAACTGATTAAATAAAAATCGAAATTAAATTGATTTAAGAAATGGATTAAGTTTATTTTTTTAATCGACGTATCTAAGAAAAACTTCTTGAGTAGTACTCGCCTAGTCCATAATCATTGACTTTGCGTTGACTTGGTGCTAGAATTAACGCAATTTAAAAAACAATTTCAAAGTGCGCATTTTTCCCATGGTAAACAGTGTTGTTACGGAGCACAGAGAGATCTGTGAATTTTTTTTGATATAGTTTATCTCATATATAAGCATATTAATCAATTTCTAAGTCAATCAAAATAAATTTAATGATAAACCATCATAAAAAAATATAATGTATTTTTATTTTTAATTGAAAATTTTAAAACGTTTTGTAAAATTTAAAAACTTGATGATTTCATTTTTTTCACAACACACCCATCAAGCTTCAGTTTTTCAACAATATTGAACTAATCCGTTAAGGTTTGGATTTTTTTCTTTCTTTTTCATTATTCTGTTAAAATGTTACAATAGTTTTTAAATTTTATTGCAGTTTTATGATAAGTATTTTATTAGAAAGAAACACATATTAAACGATTTCAGGTCGAATTATAGAACACACTTTTAGATAGATCAATATGAATTTTTGTTTAGAAACTGATGTTCATAAAAATCCAATAAATACTTTTGTTTTGACCTTGTTAAATACCTGATTACAGATTCAATAAATAGATAAACAACACAATAAATCCCAGTTCTACGTAGAATCTAAAATTTCAATATAGTAGGTAATTAACTGTCCACAAAAAAACAACATAAAACCGTCCTTTTAAGTAAGATTTTGTTCAAGTGAAAAGGAGAGAGACAAAATATTTTGATTCAGATGTGTTTTTTGTCGAGTACATTCCGATGATATACATATATACACTTACTGTTCAGAATAGTAGTTCAAATTTAAGAGACAATCATCGGGAAGAAAAAATAAATATACACTGTAATGTTTATTTTAACAATTTTGTATAAACATATATCTTAATGCAATATAATGTAAAGGGTGACTCTATTTAGAAAGAATTAACAAATCCGACACAAAAATCAAGGAGGGTATATTTATTCTACATGTATTTATAGGAAATTTTCATGGGCCACTACGTATTCTTGAACTCTCATAGGATTATTAAAGGTTTGGCTAAATCGATGCATATTCAGTGCATGTCTGCCTATTTTTCCCAACATGATGGTAATTTAATTGTTATATGTTTAAGCTCATTTTATAGACAAAGATGCGCTAATGGTATGAAAGAGAGATATAAAAAAAACACGATTTCCTCTTTTTTGTGCCTTTTGTGTTATTAATAATTTGTTTTTGACAAGATACTTACCTGTTGAATATTATAAATCACCACTTGATTTCTAACCAGATGCAGTTTTGTGAATGCTGAAATTTCGTCACTTGACGTGACGTGTAAGATTGAACGCATTCTGCCGGGCTATATTGATTGTTCATACCTATTCAAATTCATGCACATGTGATAGTAGTTTATTTCTACTAAATATCGAATAACATGTAAATACTTATCAGAAAACTTTATCGAAAGGTATTGTTTTATTGTAGTTCTATATTTTGTTAGTGTTATTAACTTGATAGGATTAAGTGATTTTCAATAAACGACACTTTTTGGTGTGGTAAGTAGTTTGTATCGTCATAATACCGTTTTTTAAAGGTTTATTTTCACAGTTTAACTGTACGAGTTATTTCGGCTGTTTCTTCACAGCATGGCTCATTTTTTAGATTCAAGAGAGAGAGAGAGAGAGAGAGAGAGAGAGAGAGAGAGAGAGAGAGAGAGGAGAGATTGCTTTAAAATGGGGTTTTTTTTTTTGGGGGGGGGGGAAGTCGAAAATTGAAATAAAGATTGCATAAACAAAATTCAAGTATCATCATATTACATGTACCAAACTATGTTCATGTTCATGATACTAAACATAATAGTTTGTTATTGCCTTTTTCATCTAGTCTGGATATTCATCGCCATGAAACGTGCAATTGCAATCCTCCTTGTCTGCTTTGTCGCTTTGAATCTTACAACGTTTGGTATGTTCAAATATGTCTTTTCTCAAAGTAAATATAGTCATTACACTTATTGAGTTAGTTCTCCGTTAAAATAAAATGTGTTGTGTTCTTTTTTTATCGTTATTTTTTTTATTTTGAAAATGTTTGTTAATGATATACATCGCAATATATAAGGTCTAAATTACCACACATTATAACACATCTTATGCCGTGTCAATATAGGAATTAATATACCTTTTAACCTAAGACACACAAGTTTAATTCGCTATTTCCACCGGTGATGATCATGAGTGAAAATTCAGGGCTTGTATTCTGTAATTATTTTTAATTCATTTAAGGAAAAGGGAATCATTTAAAAAGGTTGGCTCCTGAAATAAAAGTAATTTGAGGAAAAAGGAATCATTTAAAGAGCTCGAGGTTGGCTCCTGAAATAAAAGTAATTTCAATTAATAAACTAGATGCTGTACAGTAATACCCGCACTAAGTGTTTGTCCCTAAATTACACTGTTTTGTACCAGTTTAATTAAAAAGGAAGGCCACATGCAAGTTACGGTAATACATTTAAAAATTATAATTTTCATAACTGAAGGATGAGATCCCTTCCCATATGATAATAACACATGAGCAGCACTTTATGTGCAATTTGGGGTTGAACTGTTGATGTGAATTTTAAGTTAATCAATAATTTTAACTTTTCATGTCATAGAAAGTATACTGGTCTATATAATTATAACAAACAAAATTAAATTATGCCCCCTTCCCATGGCGGTTGCCCGCTTTAGATTTGTTTCTGTGTGCCTACATGTACATAATCGTGTGCACGAATTTAGAAAAGGGGTGGGAGAAAAGGGCCGTTCCTGAGACACAGTAAGTTTATTCAAACTAAGGAAAGTGTTGTGAAATTAATAGCATTATTGTAGGCTTATAGCTTTGTTATGTAAATGTCATTAATAAGGTGTGTCGATGTACCTATTTCGTAAATGTCCGATATGCAATGTCAAACCGTGCACGCATGGGTCAAAGTCTAGTATATTTATAAAATAAAAACATTATATTAAAGCATTTCAATGTATTCACATTATTGACGACCGTATTTCATATTTGTAACATTAGGTACATGGGTTACTTTTATTTGTCTTTTCTAAAACATAAACATATCTTATCACTATCAGGAATTGCTTATTATTTCTTTATATTCAAATGTACATGCCACATCCTGTATAAAGATATCTTTTTCATAAAAGGATAATTTTAGGGGGTTAGAATTTAACACTTTAATACAACGAACCCCCCCCCCCCCCCCCCCCGAACAAAAAACATATCGGAGTAATTGAGTTTCAATCAAACAATTGTAGAACCGTACAAAGCAATTACCTTAGAAAGGCAGAATGATATCATCGATGGTATAGGTTTAAACACGTTTTCAAAAAATATATATAACATTGATTTCAGTTAACAGTCCACTAAACATTCGAAGTCTTACCTTAAAAAATGTGTGTATCTGCCGCTGGAACTCAGACAACTAGAATAAACTATATGAGTCAAACGATTTTATTGTCATTAAGAAACTATATAAAAATAACATTGATATTATGGTCAAAATATAATATTTTAAATAAACAACAGGTTTTTTTTTGTTTTTTGGGGGGTTTTTTTGTTTTGTTTTTTGGGTTGTTTTTTTTTTTTTTTTTGATAGACTATATAACAATGGAACATGACAAGATCATAATCAATGTTTCGTTAATATATTTAGAACGTGTGATTAAACTATGGTATAACCAGGCTGAAATTACACTCACGAAACGATGCAGCGAGGTGTCATGAAACAAAACCCAATAACAATCTGTTAACCATCTGGTTTACTATTACTGTTATAATCTTGTTTACAGACATTGTCATTATAACACTTTGAATTTGAAGCGATCGTTTCGTTAATATATGATTATAAAATTTGTTGGATTCTTATGGGTACGCTTTTCGCATCAACTTTTACGTCGGTATCCGCACATTTAAATGGATTATATATTGTCCCATCTACATGTGTATTATCAATGTCACTGCGACACAAAGCCCAAAGCTGTGTGTGTTAGCTGCTAAAATTCCATGTAGTAAATTGAAAGCGACACCAGTTGAATGTTTCTAGATATTTAAAAAATAAAAACAGAGAACAATCCATCGTTTTAGTTTTATTATAACAAAGTTTAAAGAACTTTAAATATACAATTGACGACAAATGTATGCGTTATATTCTTACATGTAGAGATATAAAATTACATTACACAAATACCGACTATAAATGACGAATACCAAAAATCAATAATATTGGTCAACTGACTCTTAACATGCAACATCCTTTCCTTTTTTAAATAAACAAGTGGATATTTAAGATTTTGTTTTTAAGAAGATCTTTGATTCAGTTTTTCACGAAATAAATCCAGTCCAATATCATTAGCAAATGATTTGGACTCATGTAATACATACATGTATAAAATATTAATACCAGATGATTTTGATTCATCTATTACATATATAGTATCTATCAATGAAATTTTCTTACGAAAACCCTCATTAGTTTGACATTGCGTTTAGCTATGGACCCACTTCAACTGAATCTGAAAATAACAATGACGTCGCGCACGGTGTTGGTGTTAATTTTGGTAACGTAAAAAAACGTCAAAAACGTCATTTTCACTCGTCATTATCATAACGTAATGATACATTTCATTAACCACAACATACAAATAAATTAAAAAATAAGACCTTTAAATTGATTTTTTTTCCACATGTAAGGGATTTTATATTTCAAAACTGTTATATAAATAAATATTTTAAGAAATATCAATGTTCAAAAGCATGTGATTCGCTCACAGCTTTCAATTCTTATTCATAAATTCTTAAATGAACTTCCTCTGAAATTAGTCATATATTATAAATAATAGCTCTTGACTCAAAAATGATATACAAAACTCCTTCATTCCCGAGTCTGTTCTACCCTTCTATGTTTCCTTTTTTCTTCATTAATGGTAATTCGTAGTGTAGCAGTCAAAGATCCCGTTGAAATAATAAAAATACATGTTCATCGTCACATCACGTTTAACGTCATTGCGTCATTATCATTCCTATATTTTATTATTATTATTTTTATACTTTGGTACATTCTTCACAAAATAATTTGTAGTTATTTATAATTTTCTGTAGAACTGTTTTTATGAAGAAAAAAAACCCTGCACACACACTGCATGCCGTAACGTTTAAGTCCTTGTGTCATTTTACATACCCGTGACATATAATGTTGACATCATTTTTTTTTCTAAAAATCAATTATTTTTATTCGCAATGCTTGTATGTTTGGCATCAAATTGTTTGAGAGAAAAAGCACATTTCTTACTGCGATTCATTTTTGTGAATTTTCTGCACGACTTTTTAAAAGAAGTGTCTAAGTTACTTTCTCTTCCATTGCTTATGTAGTTTAATGTGTTTTTATGAAAGTGTGACATTTCATGTTGACATTCTAAAATGTTTCTATTAAGAAAATTTGCGGACACATTTGCTTCTTTTTAATTGCTATACAACCTATGAAAATGCACATTCTAAAATGATTTCTATTATTATGAAATATAGCCAACATTTTTTTAATGGGCATGATAATTGTGATCGCCATGCTACGCATAACGTTCGACTGTGAAATATATCTCTTGTGACACGTGTCTTGAATAAACTCCAGCATAACGATTTTTTTTTTATTATTGAAAATTAAATTATTATAAAATATATATTACGAAAATTTTACACAGAAACAATTTCTCTTTACTAAAAAAGTCATATATTTAAAAAAAAAACTTCAATAGATCATCTACAACTCCATTCTGGGAATTCTTTGATCCGGCGTCGATTTCTGGCATTGATTACATCAAAAACATTATGACGTATATCTGTTACATTATCAAAATAATTAGTCCACCAAAAATTTCCCTCCCAAAATGAAAGTTCACCGAGATAATGTAGTTTACTTGAGATATGTACCCAAAAAATGTAACCTATCTACATGCCATTTCTAGAAAAAATTTCAGGTTTTAACACTGATTTATGAAATATAAAAAAAAATTCCTACATGTTATTATATTTTTTGTTGAAGTCCGTATACATTCGAACAGATCGGTATATAAAATTAGGTATGTACAAATTTTTGATTCTAAAAATACTCAAAAACTGTGCGCGCACCCTGAAAGGACATTTTAACTTCAACACCGTGCGCGACGTCAATTCATCTCATCAACACATATTTTTTCGAAGTCAAACTTGTTTTTTATGATTTTTTTTCCTTTCGATTAGCACTCATCATTCATAATTGATTCCAGACTTTCGCAATTACATGCGATATATAGAATTGGAATAGAGGTCATTTTTAAACGTATGGGTAGTCGACATGCTCGCCTTCAAACATGCCTTTAACTTTAACATCAGTATTTTTGTGGTTTTTTGGGGGTTTTTTTGTTTTTTCTTTTAGGGGGGGGGTGTGATTTGTTTTTATTATTTTTTTTTACTTTTTGTCCAAATACATATACCAACATTTAATTAATAAAATAATATCGACAATTTTGGCTTCGAAATGTATCAGTTCCTTATATCTTTATACAAAGCTCTTTTTGTCATGTAAATAAAAAAAGCCTATAACTGATCACCACCATCGAGCTCTCTTAATGCTAAATATTATACACTAACTAAAACAATGAAAAAGAAAATTATATTTCAAAGTCAATTTCGGTTTGAATGTAGTTGATACTCGTACATTTCGCCCCCAAAGAAGACTAGCTTCACTGTTCTCTACTTCAAGGGTTGTGTTGCTTTCGATTTCTTTTTAACACATCTACAGATGCAAAGAAAATTACAGCATATTCTCGTCATGATGTGCTGTAGTTCCTTTCTGAACGACGAACTGAGGCTGGAGTAGATTAGGAGGTTGATCGGCTTCCCAACATTAGACGAAATATAAATAATAGTGGTTGCTAGTCCTTGAAAACTTGAAAATACGTCATTGGTGTTGTCCCATTTAAAAAAATGAAATTGACTAAATAGGACAAAAATCAATGGCAACTCTTGAAGAATCGAGGAAACTGTAAGACCGATGTTGATCTTCATAAGCTTAACATAGCTAACGCGGTTAATGGATACGTTATTGGTTAAAACCGTAAGGGACCGAAGGTTTCTATTCAAAAGAATAACAAGACCCACGGCCATTACCAGGTTAAGACTGAACGGAATCACCTGGCTATATAAAATAAGTATGTACATTATGACATTTGACCAATTGTAAAAAGGAAGTACCCAAAAGAGTCGCATCGTTTTAAGAACGCAACCCTCTATTTTTTTAGGAGGATATCCAGATCTATATTCCTGTATTAACGGTATTGGTTCGTATTCAGGAGTAATAAGAAAAACTAGAAATATAGAACAAAATAGCATATGGAAGACTAAAAACGTGTAAAAATAAGCTGATAAGTTACACATTCTGACCCGGAGTGGAAACCCCACTAGTAACAGATGATGAACCGACATGAGCGTGTTGAGCCAAGCTGAAGTGGCGTGGAGTACCATTTGAAGACGAAAAGTATACATTACCTCGGGACAGACGCGGTATTCCAAGAAGCCGTAATTCATATCGAACACTTTTAACAGAGTATCTCTTATAGCGGTCGTTAAAACGAAACAAAGATCTAAAATCAAAATAGACATGATGAATTTCTGTGTAGCTCCCAAAAGCTTCTTTCGTATAAAGACGACAAACATGATAGTTGTTACCACAAGCGACACAGGCCAAAGAAATATCCCAACGTTAAACGTGAACGTCATTCCCCATCTTCCATAAATTTCTTCTAGCTTAAGTGCAATTTCACTGTCAAATTTTCCCCTTGCTACCTGAAGAACCAAATCGTCCAAAATGCCCTTGGATTTGTTATTCATAATAATATATCTCTTAAATATCCAAAACCAATGGCCTGCTTTTGGCTTTTTAAAAGTCGTTAATAATGTTGTTCTTTTCAAACAAACGTTTCAAATCATACATTCAAACATGAATATTAAACTATTTTTGCAGATTTCATAAATGAAATTGACTGGGAGCACTCTTAATTTCAATTGTTTATAAATATAACAACACGGGGTGTCATGATACTCAGCCCTATCACCTACGGTTAATCTACAAATGTGTGATAAAACCTGCCTTGGAAGCATCAAATCGATTAAAACCGCCATTATTCGTTAATAACTTTTGTTATAAAGAGGTGGTTCATATTTCTACTATAAAAGTACATTTACGTAACTACAAATCAATACGTAAATTGGTTATTTATTTTGAAATCCAATATCATCTATAAATTTAATTCTCAGTGAGATTTTCTAAAATTATATTTTTGAAATAAGATTTTACACATTGATCAAAGTACATACGTATGATAAGCAACAAAAAAAAAGGGTTCCTCAAAAAAGATCCCTCATATTTTTCAAAAATTGGGTCGATCCTGTTTATAGGGCGAAGGAGACCATTTTTAGCAACCAAAAACGGTCCGTTGGGTCACTTTCGAAGAATCGGTGGAAAAATTACCGCTTGTTTGAATGAATGATCATTGTGTAACATTGAAACCAACGTCATCATAGTATCTTTTACCTTATTTTACAGTTTAAAACAAAAGCGAAATAAAATGAATCCCATAAATTTACACATCGTAAGAAAATGGGCTTTTGTAATTGTATTCAGCGCGTCGGCGCGCCCGCGCGTCCATCTCATCTCTTTAATTCCAAGTAAAATCTTCCCGTAGTAAAACACTCAAATGACGTCGATTTTTTTATATTTTTAAGCAATATCGCTTATATTCTTGTCAAGAAAAATTTCGACCCCGATAGTAATTACCTTGACTAATGGTTAGACTCACTTTTATAACGGTAGGCGGTAGAGCTTTTATAAATCGCAAATGAATTCTTTAGTGACACAAAAAAATTTTAATTCATGATTTAACAATGGATATTGTGTTTTTTGCTATAACTGAGCGGTTAGAGCTTTTGCTTTTATTTTTCTTTGGACATCACCTAACATTTTTTAAAACTTTTAATATGACATTGAACCTGAAGTCCAGTCTAATTTAAAAAAAAAACAACAATCTTGGCATTGAATGTCAACAGAGAAATATATATACTAGTAACACAAGTAATAGCTCTCCAAAAAGCTTGCCTGACTGAACAAAATTATTCAATACAAGCATGCATGTATCAATTAGGCTATCGTATCAGAAATGAATTTTAATTTTAATTTTCGCTGCTGATCATAAATTTATAAACGGAACGTGCAAATTAAGGACGAAATATATGTTTTCCTCGCTCTAGAATATGTAAATATATATCAATTGAAATTCATTTATTTCATTAATTCACTTTTTTAGGAATGTACACATATCATATAAATTTATGTAAGCTTAAAAGCTGGAGAGTAAATAGTCGTTTTTTTTAAATTGTACATGTATTTGTTATATTAATAAAGATGAGAAATCAACTGAAATACATTAATTTTTTAAAAATTTCCAACCATATGAAATATGAAAAAGTATACAAACACGTTTTGATTTTGAATGTGTGTGGGCAGCGTAATCAAAATCATCTTGACAAGCAATTAAAAAAGGATGAATTCTCAAATTCATGAAATAACCCTTACTGTAACTTCAATTCAATTAGAATTTCTT
This sequence comes from Magallana hongkongensis, assembly GCA_015776775.1. NCBI lineage: Eukaryota > Metazoa > Mollusca > Bivalvia > Ostreida > Ostreidae > Magallana > Magallana hongkongensis. The sequence goes on along the minus strand of VIAA01000019.1, from coordinate 732,044 downwards.
ATTTGCAGTTTCATTTATTGCATGCTCCTACAAAACTGGAGGGGGTGGGCATATACATGACATTTCCTTTTATCCTATAAAGTTAAGAAAAGTGCCAGCTGCCAAAAAAAAGTGGGGAGGGGGAGGCAGCCTCCCTCACCCCAACTCCCGATGCTACGTGCCTGTGACGTAAACACATGGTGTGGGGGTATTCGCATGATCCCAATTAACGGACTCGTCAACTCGTGCGCAAAAACTATGAATGAGATATTATGGCGCGAAATCCTGCTATTACCGAGAACCATGGGGAGGGGGTCAGATGAACTTTTGACATTTGTTTTGTAACAGCTATATACATGTATATTATACTTTGGTTCGGATGTTTTGGAAGAAATCTATCGAATTAAGAAACACAACGATTAGTTATTGTTAAATGTAGAAATGTACGTTTAGTAAGACATGCGAGTTATGATCCTTTTTCAAGATTAATGAAATCGCCCAACGGAACGAAAATCGGGTCACACCCTTCTTTGGCGATTTAGTTCCTCCAGTTGTATAAATATATATTTGTTTTAATCCAAACTGATGACTCTCTTGTAATAATGATAATCAAACACCAATTATTACTTACATTGTATCGTAATAGACAATATGTTACAACTTGTTGCGATGACCCCCTTCCCCTTTTTTACCGTTCAAATATAGTGGAATGCTGATCTATTCTTAAATCAGGATTACACACGTGCACTGCATGGTGAACGTCCCTTTTACTTGAAAACTCTTGCTCGCTGTTGTTATTACATGCCATATAACATTTTCATCAATCGTGAATGTAAATGCTGACATCTTAAACATGCATCGGTTACTCTTTTTTGTGAAATATCATGATATTGCTTGTCCCATTGTCTGCACTGTTTCGGAGATTGCAACTTTTAAACCTTAGATATGCCTGACGTCATGACTTCAGGCAATAAACACAAATGTTTAAATGTCTCTTATGCCAAACAAGGTATCGGTGTTTTACAACCACATAATGTCCGTAGAAATTGGACTTGTTGATTCAGTAGTCCGAATGGCCCAAACATTATAAACCGGGGTATGGGGCCGTCCAGTATGTAAATTTACATGTATAGCTAAGTGTTTTAATCATAAGATTTGTCCATACTGTCTTCAGTGTGAATGGTATCAAATATATGTTTACACACGGCTATCGTCGTCTGAGCAATAATATCGTAAGGTTAATGACTGTAAGGCCCATGAATTGTACAGACATTTTCTATAACTTCCATTTTTCTTCCGCACCTATTCCCGATATATTGTTATTTATCAAGTGAGAACTTCTTGCCAATTTAAATAATAATGCAAGGTAATACTATACATATGCGCATGCACAGGATATATATAACCAAATAATCATTATTTTTCCCTCTCGGCCTTGAACCCGTACCTTAATACATGATCAATGAATATACTTATCAAGGGTACGATTTCACCGCATGTATGGTGGTCCAGGGCACAGATGTTTGGCATTGTAATATTCATTATAGAAATATGATAATATAGTACAAAGAATTATCTCATTATCGCAAGAAATATTTTAACACCATCCCGCTTCTTCACTCTCCCCAATGCTCTCGAGAAAAAATAAAGTTATTTCAAATGGTATTTAGCATCATCGGACGCGCCGAATACAGTAAGCCAGAAAATGTCTGAAATTGCATCAACATTTTCATACCAATTTAATCAGTACGGCCGGATTAATTTAAGATCGTTTGTTTATCAATTCCCTGCCATGTGTACAAACAGGTATTAACCGGGGGATAGTGGCCTAGCCTAGAGACATGAATACGGTAGTACCTGCTACCTTGTGTCTTTGTTATTAATTGAGTCTAAAACATGAATAAGTTCACTGGAGATTTCACTTCATTCGGTAATGTGAATGCCCATCGTCTTTGTTTAATTATTCCACAAGATTATTGGATAATTACTACCAAATGGTATAATGTGTACATAATCATGATAATCGTTCACAGCTCTGTATGACTTTTGATGTGTATATAACAATTGAGTCAACCTTTGATCTTATCAAACCCTGTGCGCATGGTAGAACGTGCTGAGAATTCAACTGTAAATTCAAAGTAAAGCTTAACCAGACTGATTTCAGACACACCTTGTTTAGATTTCAACGAGAATTTTATTTTTAATCTACAGAAAAAAGAAAACTTCTACATGTATTTTTTTTCTTTACGACTTTTTTTCCTCTGTAATTTCCCTATGTACAGTTCTCATTTTACTTTTACATGTACCAGGCGAAATCGATTTCCTGTTTATCGTAAGCAGCGATCAAAATGCATGACAGAATGAAATAATGGTACGTTTTATCCTTCTGCGAAATAATGACAGAAAGATGATTCAGTTTTAGTGATCGAAGTGAGAAATGTAAGAAGATATAAATTTATTCACATTAAATTTGTTATGATAAATCAATACAGTATTCATTCATTCATTCATTCATCTTTTATTTCCTCCATTATGGAGATTAGAATAATACAAACAACAAGTAAATTACAGTCAACGAGTCAAAAATATAAAATGAAGATATGTATGTACATATAAGTAGTGATAAGGAATGAAATTACATGTAGGGTTGAGATTATTTACATATTTTGAATGTAAGAAAGTTTTAAATAAGTTGATGGGATGGGAGCTGTGAATTGAGCTACCCAAGGAGTCTGTTATAGACCGCGTAAGAAGTCATAATATGTCTTGAGTTCAATTTCCTAAACTCTATTTCCTCCGCTTGAGAAAGAACTGTCAGTGTTTGTTTTCCTAGGAGTATTAGGAAAAGGTCGTCTTCCAGGTGTACGGTAAAAGACCTTGTCAACGAGTTCCACCAATTGGAATGCTGCATTGTTAATGCCGGACCAGAGATGGTAGCGTGCGAAAATACGTCGGTAACAAAATGTCCACACAACACACAAGCTATCGAAGTCTGTAGAGGTTTGGAAGCTATGAGTTTGAAAGTAAATATGAGGTTTTGAATTTCACTATATGAATTGATGTATTGCCACATAATAAATGGATTAGAGGTGCTGAAAACAGCATTAAAGCGAAAGAAGTCCGGATCGTATGCTGTTCGTTCGATTCGTTGTAGAGTTTGGTGCGTATAGACAGATGAGCGTACCGTCGATTTCCAGGCGGATTTTGACGGGAATGATCCATCCGAAAGCCATGTATTCAGGTAATCTGTAAGTTGATAGGTCTGGAGAAGTTGTAGGACGTCAGGAATAAAGCCCATCAATCAATACAGTACAATGATAAATATTCATACAATTTTTACACAGAAATTTCAGCGGTATTATAGTAAACTTTCATGATTTCATTGGAGGTTCGAATGAACTTTTGCAAAATTTCATATCAAATTAAAAAGGAACACACAAAAAGGGTTCTGCTCCTGTCTTCTTATAATCCGTTAGATTTTTTATTTCCAAACGGTTTTATCACATTTCCTTCAGTCATTTTTATAATGATAAACCCTTTAGATTTGCATATCGGACATTTACGAAATAGGTACATCGACACACCTCATTATTGACATTTATATAACAAAGCTATACCTCTACAATATTGATATTATTTTCACTACACTTTCCTTAGTTGAAATAATCTAACTGTGTCTCGGGAAAGGCCCTCACCACAGATAGAATGCCTCCCTTATACCCGTATTGTAGCAGAAAATTGCAGAATCACTCCGGAACGATTTTGGAGAAAGTAAATGAAGTTGCCTTGAAAAAAACAGTCAAATTCATCACACCAAACCTTTTTGAATTTTAATCGTGCAATAGTTGAATCATTGAATAGAATGGAAGAATTCAACACCTTTTCACCAACGTACACGTATTTTCTTTGTAAAACTGGGTCCGTAGGACATTATTCATGTTTACGATTAAACATATTCTTTCTTCACTCTCCTCACAGATATAATGTTACTTTTTTGCATGTAACCAAATATTTGTTGTCATCACGAAGACAAACGTAAGTACTTAGTTAAAATGTATATTTGTTATTTTTATACTTTCTCTCATATGAAATCATTAATATAGATGAACAGAATATATAGTAAAAGTCCAATGAAAATTTACCCGTATTTGTAATATTATTTCTGAGTTTTTTCATGCAGATGTGATATTGTGGAAACATAAACTAAAGATAGCGTTTATGTATTGATTGCGCAAGCGCAAGATTGTAAAATCAAAAAAATCCAGGTGATTTCCGGGATTTTTTGAGGAATTTTCGTTGATTATTAATTACGAAGCTTAACTGAGAAAAAAATAAAAAGCAAATTCATTTGGTAATCGTCAAGTACCAATGATGTTTGAAATATATAAAACAAAAGACAGTATTCTTCCGATTTCTCGGTATTAAAGACCAAAAATTCGAGTTTATTAATATAATGTAGTATAGATTTTAGCTATACACTAGTTAATTTTCTGTTGTATTTTTACTGTTTGATTAACACACATCTAGTCAACCTCAATAAAGAATGGTCTGCAAACTAACTATGATATGAAATAATATTAAATAATAGTTTGAATGGTAATTAATATATGTCTTCATTTTTTATATCAAATTTCAATGTTAGTTTGTATAAGATGCAAAGAATTACGTTTGAATTGAGATGACACATCATTGAATATTTGCACCCGAAAAATAAGTCTCTATTAAATAAAACAGATGACATTATCATTGTCATGACAATGAATAAATTGTGTCATGTTTATTTGTCTTTATTTTAATCATGATTTTAATTTGATTACGTTCTTAAATTTTTTTAGTCAAACTCTAAACATGTATAGATAGAAAACTGGTAAAAATTAAAATTTTTAAAAAGTTTCTTAATGTGATTTTCCCACATCTTTTTTTTAAGTTATATTGTTATAGTTACGTACTTTGGACCAATTAAAATCAATGATATTTTTTTTTATTTTAGGACAACCATTAATATAAAATAAATTGTCGGATTAGTATCTATATTTATTATTTTAGACTATAAAAACAACTTTGCGTCTCTAAAAACATTGCTATTTTAATAATTTTGTCTATTTTTATACCATAAAGTCCCATAAAATGCTTTCCTGCTCTACTGGTGTACGCTATAGCGGCTGAAATATACTTTTCATAAGTAAGCATGTAAGTGACTCTCAAACTGTAAATCGGTATAGAACAATTATTTTTGCTATATCCGAGAATTTAATATTACTACTGAAATCAATTGTGTGTTAGGCATAATGAAAGTGATTAGATAAAAATCAATATCATAATGCTTTAAGAAAAGAATTTAAATATATTTCTTTTGAACGACGTATCAAAAGTAAAAAAATGACTGGAGTACTTCATTTTGGTGCTCCTTAGTCCGTAATGTTTCGAAGTGCGTTGACTTGATGCAAAAATATACGCACTTTGAAAAATAATTTCAAAGTGCGTATTTTTTCAAACTGTGTTGTAACGGAGCAAATAGAGTTCTGTGAATTTGCAATGATAAGTCTCATATACGAGCATATTAACTACATGAAGTTATTGAGTCAATCAAAACAAATTAAATAAATAATCATTATTATCATTAGTAATATTCATGCATTTCAATTTTATTTTGAAAAATAACAAAGGATTTGTTTTAAAAAATCATATCGATTTTCACTTTAGAACACACCAAGTAAGCTTCTATTTGCTGTTGAATTCAAATTTTGGTCCCTTCCTGCAGTATTCTGCTCAAAATTTTAGAATAGTTTTCAAACTGTATTAAAGATTTATGATGGGCATTCTATTAGATAGAAACACAGATGAAACATTTTCAAATCGCATTATAGAACACACTATAATATAGATCGGTAAAATTCTTTTTTGAGAAATTCATTAATCATAAAAACTCAATTAAATTCACTGTTTTTTAACCTTGGTAAAAAATCATTAAAGTTTCAAGAAATAGATAACCAACACATAAGACCCTAGTTCTACGATAAATCTGAAATTTCAATATAGTAAGTAATAAACTGTCAAAAAACATAATACAGTGTTTTTGAGTAAGATTTTGTTTAAGTAAAAAGGGGAAAGAAAAAAATATTTTTATTCAGATAATTTTTTGTTTGTTTATATAATTAGTACATTCCGATGATATATGCATTCAATTGATGTTCGGAATAGTAGTTCAAGCTTAGGAGACAATCATCGGGAAGGAAAAAATATACACGGCAATGTTGATTTCAACTAAGTTGTATAACATATACTTTGATGCAATTTTAATTGCTATGCGATTAAAGGGTGACTGCATATATGAACAATTAACAATCCCGACGAAGAAATCAAAGATGGAATATTTCTTTTTATCTGAAGGAATTATCTATGTCTTAACCGCAACTTAATGTAATTACATCAATTAAAAGCTTGTGTATACAAAGATTTACGTCATTTCCATAGGCCATTACGTATTCTTGAACACCCATAGGATAATGGGTTTTTTTTGGCTAAATTGATGCATATTCAGTGCATGTATGGCTATTTCACTCCACTGAATCTAGATGCTAATCATATTGTTACATGTATTCATTTAAGCTCACATTTAAGATTCAAACATGCGCTAATGGCTTGAAAGAGAGAGAAGAAACACGATTCCTTTTTTTGTTTGCGCTTTGTGTGGTAATTGATTTGTATTGACCAGGTATATACCTGTTAAAGTTTATGACTCACCACGTGATTTCAAACCACATGCACTGGCATTTCGTCACTTTACATGCAAGATTGCACGCATTCTGCTAATGAATATTGATTGTCTCTACCTATTCCAATTTATGCACGTAAGGGGTTTATTTTTATTAAATATCAAATTAAAAGTATATAAATGTTAGACAATTTCATCACTTAGCCTGGTTTTTAATGAATTTATATTTTTTGTTAGTGTTTTTTTAGTTGATAGGATTAAGTGATTTTCAGAAGACGACAGTTTTGGTGTAATAAGTAGTTTTATCGTCATAATACTGTTTTTTAATAGTACTTAATGTCTTACTTATTTTCATAACTGTATGTGTTTCATTCGGCCATTTTTTCAAATTTACAGCATGGCTCTTTTTAAGATTATAGAGAGAGTGAAAAGAAATGGAGAGGGGAAAACTCGAACTGTGTAATAAAGATTTCATAAGCAAAATTCTTGTATTATCATATTATACGCACCAAACTATGTTCATGTTCATGATACTTAACGTCATAGTTTGTTATTGCCTTTGCATCTAGTCTCAATATTCATCGCCATGAAACGTGCAATAGCTATCCTCCTTGTCTGCCCTGTCGCTTTGAATCTTACAACGTTTGGTATGTTCAAATATGTCTTTTCTTAAATATAGTCGTAACACTTATTGAGTATACCTCGGTCACCTAAATTTTGTTTTAAAATAGAGACCATATTAACCCCTATACCAATGACACTCTGACTTTTTGCATTAAAAAAAACCACATCTCCGACAGTTAATATACCAGTTGATGAGAGAAATGCACAGAGAGAGAGAGAGAGAGAGAGAGAGAGAGAGAGAGAGAGAGAGAGAGAGAGAGAGAGAGAAATGCAGAGAGAGAGAGAGAGAGAGAGAGAGAGAGAGAGAGAGAGAGAGAAATCCCATACATCATTAGACAATATGCTATTGTTTCTTGAAAAAAAAAATTTACATCGAGATTTTAGAAGCTGATCATAATTCTATTACATACTTCGTTATGAACTAAGTATTAAAATTTAAAGAATAGAGGGGGGGGGCAGGAGGGCGCGGAGAGAGGTGAGGGGCGGTAACTTTGGTTACGTGTTAATGCTAAAAATGAAAAAAAAATAATTAAATTATGACTAAACAAATGTTGAACCTTTCATGTATTCCAAGTAGGCTGCTTCCTCCAACTCTTTATATGTGTTGTCAACTGTCCCCCCTCCCCCATTATTCGTGTTCATTATATTTTTTTAACCAATCATTTTCACGACAATATTCCGTATTCAAGAAAAACGAATATATTACAAATTGGAGAAAATTGTAAATATTCACCTTGTTTTCCCCCGAATTTTTGACATCATTTTTGGATTTGTACCTTGCGGAATTTCATCATCAAAAACAATGGCCAGGTCAGTAATTTATCTTTTTACTTAAGACGACAATATTAGCCTTCCTGTTTTACAATAATTAAAATTAGTTTAATTCGAATATTTTAGCAACTGATCAGTTGTCCTTTTAATTAAAATGTGTTATGTTATTAGGGTTTTCCGTTTTTCAACGGAAAACCCTTCTGTTATTCTACTGTTTCTTCTTATTAGGGTCTTCCGTTTCCAACGGAAGACCCTCTTGTTATTCTTCGGTTTCTTTTTATTAGGGTCTTCAGTTTTCAACGGAAGACCCTCTTGTTATTCTTCGGTTTCTTTTTATTAGGGTCTTCAGTTTTCAACGGAAGACCCTCTTGTTATTCTTCGGTTTCTTTTTAGGGTCTTCCGTTTTCAACGGAAGACCCTCTTGTTATTCTTCGGTTTCTTTTTAGGGTCTTCCGTTTCCAACGGAAGACCCTCTTGTTATTCTTCGGTTTCTTTTTATTAGGGTCTTCCGTTTTTAACGGAAGACCCTCTTGTTATTCTTCGGTTTCTTTTTATTATTAAGGTCTTCCGTTTCCAACGGAAGACCTTATTGTTTTTCTTCGGTTTTTTTTTCTCATTCTTCTCCTTTTTTTTCTTACCGATTTTGTGTCAGCGATTACTCGGAAACTGTTCGTTTGATTTTGATAAAATTTTCAGATCTTATTGATATTAGTTTAAACTTGATCGGAAATTTTTTTGGTTGGTGACGTCATTTCCGTTTTTGAAATATCGACGTTTTCTTGATTTTCAGAGGGACGGCTTGTCCAAGAGAGTTATAAAAAACTTCAAGAGATATTTAGTTCAAAATTTCAGGAATGATAGACAAAAGATTGTAGATATGTAATAAGGCATTAATCACTTTCAGGCACAAAAGGCGCTAAAGCTCGGTAGGGCTCGAAAAATGAGATTAAAAAAGCGTTGTGATTTTGCCTGGTTTTCTTTGATTATCTTTTTTCTCACAAATATTTTGTTAAGACATATAGAAGAAAAAAAATTTATATTTACAAGATCTTTTGTTTGACACCTAAAAAAGGGGGCTGGCCCCTCAAATTAAGGGCCTAGAACCCTTCAAAGTTTTCACTTTATAACTCAAAATTGGTTTAGATTTCGATATGGCTGTCGCTGCAAAAGTTGTTCATTATGATCTTATTAATGTCGTAACAATAATATTTTGTTCGGGTATTGCGTAATATGAGTGAAAAAAGCCAGACTTGTTACCATGTATTTGTGTTTTATTTGGCAAATAAACGGGGTATTTGTGCGTATAACTGACATAAAGGGTACCCGTTTACATACGGAAACATTTTAGTTATTTTCTAGTGAAACACATTATGGATAAAAGAACCGTTTCTATGCAATTCATTTGAGTCGCATTTAAAATCTAGCTGTATTCCGAGCTGTGTATGTGAACAGTTACGTATCCACCATTGCCTGCAGCCGAGGAAATAGGTCACGACTGGACTAGCGAGCGGGTCTGCCATTATCAAATACACAAGATTTGCGTCTTGCTGTAATGCACACATGGGTTTTTACATGTATATGTAGCTGCAAACACGAAACTTCCGATTTTAGTGATTTTAATAGTAAATAAAAAAAGATTATACCTTTACCTACTACCACAGACAGTGTACTAGCTGAAATTCGGAAAGTATTGAAACAGTTTAATTCTTTTCTAGGAAAACACATCATGGGTAAAAGAATTACTTCTATGCAATGTTTTTGAGTCGCATTTAAAATCTAGCTAGTTGTATTCCGAGCTTCATGTATGTAAACAATTATACGTATCCGATCCTTGCCCGCGGCCGAGGAAATGGGTACCGGCTGGACTAGCGAGCGGTCTACCGTTATCCGATACACAAGATATGTGCCTTGCTGTAATGCACACACGGGTTTATTTATTTTGCTGCAAAAACAAAGAATTCAGATTTAAACAATATTAAAGAGTAAATAGAAAAAGATTATACCATTACCTACGAAGTATTGCTGTTTTGCTCTCGTAATTAAAAAAAAATAGATTGTATGACTGTCATTGAAAAAATGGCGTTCTTTGTGATCTTGTCTATGTCATGAAATAGTTTTATTATTGGAAAATAAAATTTATTTATCAAACCGCTAACATTTCAAACTCACCACGTTGAGTGTACATTTTCATAACACGGGCCGAGGAGAAGCCGCGCTAGAGGACAGCCGATTCGCAGTAGGACACATGCTTCTCGTGTTTATACGTTATCACACATTTCAATGCTCATTGATTCGTTGTTATTTTCATTTCCAATGATATCGGTTAACGATGCATCAAACCATTGATTTAAATCATAGTTCGAAAAATAAAGGAAAAAACTGCCATCAATGAATAAAATGCGTTTTACAGTCGTACGATTTGAAATGTAAATAAATTCACCTGTGTCTATTTGTGACAATTTGCTACTGAGAATTAAATGCATTACACTTCCAATTTCAACAAAATATAGGTGATATTCTCATAAGTATATGTAATCTATGATAATGTGATTCTTCATTTGTCTAACAAAGAATTAGACTTTTTTTATGAGTTATGAGAGAGAGAGAGAGAGAGAGAGAGAGAGAGAGAGAGAGAGGGAGAGAGAGAGAGAGAGTGAGTTAAGCAGGGTGTAGTAAGTAAAAGTTGACATATATTTAAAAAGCGTTCGAGACAAGGCAGCTTAAGAAGTACAATGTTACATGCTTGAAGTAGGTGCGGGCACGATAAAACTAACCATTTTTAAAGAAGCTGAATTATTATTTACATTCAGGCCGTAAAATAATCAGGGTCAAAATATTGGTATAACCTCTTCTCAATGGTGGTCAGATTCATTAAAAAGCATACCCATTGCTGATTTTATTAATTTATTAATCAAATTTTATTTTTATTTTTGATTCTGAAAGATTATGTGAGTTTTAAAAAGTTTATGTACATGTGCATTCATTGTAAATATTTTGATTGTATTCGGACAGTTGAAAATCGAGTAGAGAACACATGGTTAAAAATACTACTATAGAATTGGCTTTAAAATTTGCATATTGAAGCTTAAACTTAAATAGTTAATACATAGATTATATATATATTAATAAAAACGTCTGTATGCTGTATTATGTATTTGCTGTTTGATTAGGACTATTTTTCCAAAAAAGAAGCGCTCGGCAATCGCGTAATTTTTTAACGTTCTGTAAAGTACAACACCTGATTGGAGTACATGCTTATATATATATTTTTAAAAATGTTTACGTTTAACTGAGCGAAATTGTAGATGTCATGGAGTCAATAAGCAAATCAAATTCGCCAATCAGGCAATAGCAGTTATCTAATGCCTATGATTGATAATTTTACAAGGTAAATTAATACAAGTAAATATGAATTTTAAAGCACTCCCTGCTCCCCTGTTAAAAAAATCCCGTTACCTGCTTTCTTTTGTTAACGATTTTTGTGCAACATTTATTCGGAAATGGCTCAAATTTTGTTACACGGGCCCGATAAAAAGATGAAAGGATGACCCCTAAAATTTCTTTCCCAAATATTTCAAGAACGGTCTTAAATTTCAAACACCGGTTGAATAACATATAACTTATTTTGTATAAATTTTATGTGCATGAATGACAATGTTCCTGTAACTTAACAAAAATGACACTTTTTGAAATCTATAAGTTTCTGAATTCATCATTAAAATTAGTAATGTTAGACGGCCCATGCAGCAAGTTTTTCTAGTCGAGTCTTTCGTTCAACAGCGAATCGATTGTGAACATTTCAGCGGGGTTTACAACAAGAGGGTGAAACGACCACGAATTTTGACAGGTTTGGCTAAAAAGAGTTAAAAAGAGATGGATACAAAACACAGGTGCGATTATATCTTGTAGGAGATAAAAAATGATTAATTTATGTTTGGCAACAATACAAATTTTTATCATTAGAATACTTTAACATATATATCCGCCGAATATTTCCATTTCTCTTTATTGTTTGGTGCCTGATTTGAAATAACGTTTCGAGGTATAATAAGTTGAGAAATTTCTTTAAGCTGCATGTTCCGATTTGTCGGCCATTACATTATCAAATAATTTTCCTTGCAAACCAAATGAATGATCTTACAAAGTTATAGATGTATTTACACGGAATTGCTCTCCCTTCAACATTAGAAATATTCAAAGTAAATAAAAATAAATTTTGGACACCCAAAAACCCAAAATACATCATTGGAATCTTTAAAAAAGAAAACCGTTGGGTTTCATCCTTCGAATGATTGGGTTTATTCATCCTGCATGTTTTGCAATGATTATACACAACGTAAACATAAAAAGTATCAATGAACAAATGTACAGTGCTTTATTTTTGTTTAAATAGTCATGCTGGATATTTGATATGTTATAATAGATTACAAAATGTATTTAAAAAAAGACAGATGTCAAAGACGTAATACAATCATACTAGCTTCGACGTAAGGGGCCAGTTTACACACGAGGCGAAATAACGCAAAACCCTTTTATGTCGATTATTTTGTGGATATACACCAAAAATTGTCTAATCCGGCGGAGGGTAGTTCTGAAAAAAATGACCGGATTAGGCAACATCCCGTTTAGAAGACATTGTTGCAAATTAATTTAAGTATTTAATGAAGTAGGTCCTGATCGTGTATTCTTGTAAAAATTTAAATTGTTCTGAAATATTTTAGATTTCATCGATCTTATTTATACGGTACCAATTTTCATTGAATTTTTTTTTTTTGAAACAATAAATCCATAACGGAATACATACGATTGAAATACTTTTTGAATCAAATCATTGTTATTGATAATTTTTCAAACATCCAATCTACCTGAAAAGTGCATGCTTAACCGTAAATTGTTAAACAAAACATTAACAAGTCAACAGGTGGCTGAAACACCTGATGGCGAGAACTGTTATGATGCGGGGAAACAATGGATAAATATTAATATAATGAGAATTTTATTTTTAAAAATTGAGCATTTTGACAGAATAATATGCAACTCTGTATGTGTAGCCATACAACGGGAATAACAAACAATATCGGCAGTCTTACTCTCACAGTATCCTGAATCCCGGCCTGAAAAAATGGGGTGAACTTTAATCTAATTATCTAATTTTTGCAATTCATAACAAGACTACGGTATTAACTGAAATGAGTTGCTAGTTTTGATCTATATTTCCAGTTATTTAAATCAATAGCAACGACAGAAAAATTGGTCGATAATTGAGCATTTGAAATATCTCGCAGAAGGCCGACCGATCGATAAGTAGACGGACTACGGGAGATAACTCTCACTTATTATAAGCAGTATGTTTTTTCATTTCGCCGGTTTACAGAATAGACAGGATCCGGATTGCATAGTTTTTTAAAACAAAAATGATTAGAAAATGTCAAGGGGCTGAATAATGTCCCCAGATTGGGCAGCATGCCGTAATACACAACATCCGGATTCAACGAGTTTTAACATGTACATAATTTTTTCATTGAAATATGGCTTAATTGATCGGGAAAACTACTGCAACGTTTATTATTGCACACATACTTAGCATAACCATCGTTTAAAAGCGTACAATTATTTTATTGAAAATTGGACCAAGCAGCTTTAACATGGAAATTTACATGTGTAAGACACTTTATTTGTCATATGCACGATCATGTGCATTTATTATGTTCAATACCCGCTTATTCTCCAAAATGATCTACAATTCCATTCACAACTATGGTCATTCAAAATCACATGAATTAATCAAAATTTTTAATTTTGTGTCGATCTCAACTGTTATGTATCCAAGAAATCTATTGATTTTATCATGTGTTACGTAATTAGGTACTAACGTTTTTAGGGGGTCAAACTTCATTCAGACCTTCGTAAACATTCACAGGATCGAAAACAGATATCCTACGGAGATTAATAATGGGGAATGTTTACATCTTTTCTCAATTCGGAAGTCTCACGGAACATCCAGCACAATTTTTCAACGATGTCATCCGGGCTTTATGGTGGCTGATGCAATGCAAAATCCCCGTGGAAATTCTTTTTTTAGCCGTGTATTGAAACCTGACAAGCTAGAAGGGGGCGTTACAAAAGGGAAATCTTGGGATTTTTTCCTACTATCGAATGAACCTCGTCTTAATCAAGAAATATTTACAAATATCGAATAATTTGAGAAAATGTGTGGCAAAAATATCTTGGGACAGACTTTATGTATAATACGTTTACATATCCCAACAATATAATGATTTTCTCATGCGTTATTTAACTAGGGATATTACGGGCCAGAGGTAAAATAATTTAATCTTTTCTATTTCAATTGGAAGAAATGCTATTTAAAAAAGCAACGTATGAGAACTTATAAAAGCATTACACGAAAGCATTAGTACTTCACCACTATTTCCATATCATGTTTTGTTGTCGAAAATTAAAGTCGATGACGTCATTTCACCTTCTAAAAATCGGACGGAAGACCTCCTCGTTGCTCGCAACGAGATCGTGTCTAGTTATTATACTTTTTCTTTTTTTTTCTGACTCCTTCTCGGCTTTATAACTCAAAAAGTTTCCAACCGATTTTAATGAAATTTTCAGAGATAATGTGAAACTATTATTCCGCAAAGATGTTAAAGTTTTCTTGACCACGTCACTTCCGTTTTTACGTTACGTCATTTTAAAAATTTTCAAAAAGTCATTTTGTCCGCGGCGTTTCTCAAAAACGTTTAAAGATAAAGGCTTCAAATCTTCAACGGTTATGATTTGGTCGATTTACCTCTGTAATAAGGCTGGAAATGAAAATCTGTCACTTCCGGTCGAAACCTGAAATGAAACAAATTTTTCGAAAAAATGAATTTTCTGATCAAATCAAAAATGAATATGTGTTTTGTAGAGTTTATTAAGCTGAATGTAACACTGAAATCCGTTTTAAAATCGGACGATGCATTACAGAGATATTGGGGTTTAAAAATTGATTTTTCCGGAAATTTTGATTCCGCATCCTTGGCTTAAAAAATAGCGTAATGTAAAAAGTAAAATTAATTCGTACCAAAAATAATTGTTAAGTCGTACTGTAACACATTCGGATTTTTTTTGTTAAGTCGTACTTGAAATCGGAAAAGTTTTTGTTAAGTCGTACTTAAAATCATTCGTATTTTGTTAAGTCGTACCTGGAATAATTCGATTTTTTTCATTTTTTTCTTTTAGTTACTCTTGTTGTTGGTTTAAGAGCTCTGCTTCTTACAGGAACTTCCAGCTTTACTTCCGACATTGACGGAAGACCCACTCGTTGCTTTGCAACGAGCTTTGCTCTAGTTATTATTAGGGTCTTCCGTTTCCAACGGAAGACCCTCTTGTTATTCTTCGGTTTCTTTTTATTATTATTTTTTTTCTTTTTCTTTTTTTTCTGACTCCTTTTCGGCTTCATAACTCAAAAAGTTTTCAACTTATTTAAAGGAAACTTTCAGGGAATATGTGCAATTATAATGCCTCAAAGATGTAAAAGTTTCCATAACAACGTCACTTCCGTTTTGACGTTACGTCATTTTTAAACTTTAAAAAAAGTCATTTTGTCCGCGACATTACTCAAAATCGCTTTAAGATAGAGTCTTGAAATTTTCTGTGGTTATGAATTTGGCAATTTACATGTGCAATAAGGCTGGAAATAAAAATCCGTCACTTCCGGTCGAAACCGGAAGTGAAACAAATTTTTCGAAAAAATGAATTTTCTGATCAAATCAAAAATGAATATGTGTTTTATACAGCTTATCAAGCTGAATCTAACACTGAAATCTGTTTTAAAATCGGACAATGCATTAAAGAGATATCGAGGTTTAAAAATTGATTTTTCCGGAAATTTTGTTTCCGCGTCCTTGGTTTAAAAAATAGCGTAATGTTCAAAGTAAAGTTAACTCGTACCAAAAATGATTGTTAAATCGTACTTGAACACATTTAGATTATTTTTGTTAAGTCGTTCTTGAAATCAGGAGGGTTTTGTTAAGTCGTACTTAATATCATTCGGATTTTGTTAAGACGTACCAGGAATAATTCGATTTTTTCATCTTTTTATTTCAGTTATTCTTGTTATTGGTTCAAGAGCTCTGCTTCTTACAGGAACTTCCAGCTTTACTTCCGACATTAACGGATGACCCACTCGTTGCTTTGCAACGAGCTTTGCTCTAGTTATTATACTTTTTCTTTTTTTTTCTGACTCCTTCTCGGCTTTATAACTGAAAAAGTTTCCAACCGATTTTAATGAAACTTTCAGAGATAATGTGAAACTATTATCCCTCAAAGATGTTAAAGTTTTCTTGACAACGTCACTACCGTTTTGACGTAACGTAATTTTTAAAATTTTCAAAAAGTCATTTTGTCCGCGGCGTTTCTTAAAAATGTTTTAAGATAGAGGCTTGAAATTTTCAATGGTTATGATTTGGTCGATTTACCTCTGTAATAAGGCTCGAAATGAAAATCTGTCACTTCCGGTCGAAACTGGAAGTGAAACCAATTTTTCGAAAAAATGAATTTTCTGATCAAATTAAAAATGAATATATGTTTTGTAGAACTTATTTAACTGAATCTAATACTGAAAACCGTTTAAAAATACGATGATGCATTACAGAGATATCGGGGTTTAAATATTGATTTTTCCGGAAATTTTGATTCCGCGTTTTTGGTTAAGAAATTAGTATCAAGTTCTTGGTTAAATTAACTTGTACCTAAAAATAAATTGTTAAGTCGTACTGTAACACATTCGGATTTTTTTTGCTTAGTCGTTCTTGAAATTGGAAAGGTTTTTGTTAAGTCATACGTAAAATCATTCGGATTTTGTTAAGTCGTACCAGGAATAATTCGATTTTTTCAACTTTTTATTTAAGGTACTCTTGTTATTGGTTTAAGAGCTCTGCTTCTTACAGGAACTTCCAGCTTTACTTCCAACATTAACGGAAGACCCACTCGTTGCTTTGCAACGAGCTTTGCTCTAGTTATTATTATACTTTTTCTTTTTTTTCCTGACTCTTTCTCGGCTTTATAACTCAAAAAGTTTACAACCGATTTTGATGAAATTTTCAGAGGTTGTGTGCAACTATAATACCTCAAAGTTTGTGAAGTTTTTTTGAAAACGTCACTTCCGTTTCTACGTTACGTCATTTTTAAAATTTTCAAAGAGTCATTTTGTCCGCGGCGTTTCTCAAAAACGCTTTAAGATAGAGGCTTGAAATTTTCAATGGTTATGATTTAATCGATTTTCCTCTGTAATAAGGCTGGAAATGAAAATCTGTCACTTCCGGTCGAAACCGGAAGGGAATCAAATTTTTCGAAAAAATGAATTTTCTGATCCAATCAAAAATGAATATGTGTTTTATAGAGCTTATTAAGCTGAATCTAACACTGAAAGCCGTTTTAAAATCGGACGATGCATTACAAAGATATACGAGTTCAAAAAATGATTTTTCCGGAAATTTTGATTCCGTGTTTTTGGTTAAGAAAGTAGTATCAAGTTCTTGGTTAAATCAACTTGTACCTAAAAATTAATTGTTAAGTCGAACTGTTACACATTCGGATTTTTTTTGTTAAGTCGTTCTTGAAATCGGAAAGGTTTTTGTTAAGTCGTACGTAAAATCATTCGGATTTTGTTAAGTCGTACCTGGAATAATTCGATTTTTTTTCATTTTTTATTTTAGTTACTCTTGTTATTAGTTTAAGAGCTTTGCTTCTTACAGGAACTTCCAGCTTTACTTCCACCATTAACGGAAGACCCACTCGTTGCTTTGCAACGAGCTTTGCTCTAGTTATTATTATACTTTTTCTTTTTTTTTCTGACTCCTTCTCGGCTTTATAACTCAAAAAGTTTCCAACTGATTTTGATGAAACTTTCAGAGATAATGTGAAACTATTATCCCTCAAAGATATTAAAGTTTTCTTGACAACGTCACTTCCGTTTTTACGTTACGTCATTTTTAAAATTTTAAAAAAGTCATTTTGTCCGCGGCG
This sequence comes from Magallana hongkongensis, assembly GCA_015776775.1. Lineage (NCBI taxonomy): Eukaryota > Metazoa > Mollusca > Bivalvia > Ostreida > Ostreidae > Magallana > Magallana hongkongensis. Next base: position 713,938 of record VIAA01000019.1, on the reverse strand, counting down.
TTTCTCTAAAACGCTTTATGAAAAACGCTTGAAATTTTCTATGCTTATGATTTGGTCGATTTACCTCTGTAATAAGGCTGGAAATGAAAATCTGTCACTTCCGGTCGAAACTGGAAGTGAAACAAATTTTTCGAAAAAATGAATTTTCTGATCAAATCAAAAATGAATATGCGTTTTGTAGAGCTTATTAAGCTGAATCTAACACTGAAAACCGTTTTAAAATCGGACGATGCATTACAGAGATATCGGGGTTTAAATATTGATTTTTCCGGAAATTTTGATTCCGCGTTCTTGGTTTAAAAAATAGCAGAATGTTTATCGTAAAGTTAACTCGTACCAAAAATAATTGTTAAGTCGTACTAAAACACATTCGGATTTTTTTTGTTAAGTCGTTCTTAAAATCAAAAAGGTTTTTGTTAATTCGTACTTAAAATCATTCGGATGTTGTTAAGTCGTACCAGGAATAATTCGATTTTTTTTCATCTTTTTATTTTAATTACTCTTGTTATTGGTTTAAGAGCTCTGCTTCTTACAGGAACTTCCAGCTTTACTTCTGACATTAACGGAAGACCCACTCGTTGCTTTGCAACGAGCTTTGCTCTAGTTATTTTTTTTTTTCCCGCAAATTTTGTGCACGAGATTTCTCGAACATTTTTTGTCTGATTGCTATGAAACTTTCAGGGTATGTAGATGATATTAATATCTCTAGACGTTTTTTTCAAATTTTTAAATTTCACTTCCGGTTATGAGTTATTGCCCTTTAATTGAAAATTGGGGGGTCTTTTGTCCAGAGTTGATCTCGGGAACTACAGATGATAGATTCATGAAATTTGGCGAAATTGTCGGTAACATTTTATAGTTTTGCTGGCATGAAAATTTTGGTAATTTCTTTGTTAGTTTTTGAGCTATTTGTCGCCAAAGTTTAAGATTTTTTCGGGGCTGAAATTTTGTTGCTTTTTGTATTATAACCTTTAAACTAAAAATATTTTGTTTATACATATAGAACAAAAGTTGTTTAGAATAACGAGAGCTTTCATTTAAAATTAAGAAAAAAGGGCTGGCCTCTATAATTAGGGGTCAGCAGCTCATACACGTATTTTTCTGATAGCAAAAATCGTTATCATTTTATGAAAAAAAATTAATTCAGTTATTAGGGTTTTCCGTTTTTCAACGGAAAACCCTTCTGTTATTCTACTGTTTCTTATTATTATTTTTTTTTTTTTCCCGCAAATTTTGTGTACGAGATTTCTCGAACATTTTTTGTCTGATTGCTATGAAACTTTCAGGGTATGTAGATGATATTAATATCTCTAGACGTTTTTTTCAAATTTTTAAAATTCACTTCCGGTTATGAGTTATTGCCCTTTAATTGAAAATTGGGGGGTCTTTTGTCCAGAGTTGATCTCGGGAACTACAAATGATAGATGCATGAAATTTGGCGAAATTGTCGGTAACATTTTATAGTTTTGCTGGCCTGAAAATTTTGGTAATTTCTTTGTTAGTTTTTGAGCTATTTGTCGCCAAAGTTTAAGATTTTTTCGGGGCTGAAATTTTGTTGCTTTTTGTATTATAACCTTTAAACTAAAAATATTTTGTTAATACATATAGAACAAAAGTTGTTTAGAATAACGAGAGCTTTCATTTAAAATTAAGAAAAAAGGGCTGGCCCCTATAATTAGGGGTCAGCAGCTCATACACGTATTTTTCTGATAGCAAAAATCGTTATCATTTTATGAAAAAAAATTAATTCAGTTATTGTTAATATATTAAATAATGTCATTTGGTATCAAATTAAACAAGTTCTGTGCTATATTTTTTTTTAAATTTCATAAAACAAATATGTGAGAATCGTACATGAACGAGTTAATATGTCTACATAGACACACAAGCGAACAAATGCCACATTAAGGCCCAGGCATTTACTGCATTACGTTGTGTTGCGTCTTAGATAAATTGTTGTGATTCAATTTCATTTTTTTCATCTATATCATTTATGAATTCAATGAACACACATTATTTAAACGTTCTATGTGCAACTATTTGTCGGGGCGCCCCTGTTTGTAACCCCCGCGCGCGCGCCGAATGTAAACAGTAACGAACGGCATTGTAGAAAAGAGAGAGCCGTAATGCAGAAGAGAAGTTGTGTATTCTTTCGGTGTACACATGCATTTTCAATTTACTGTGAAACATATGAACATGCACAGGGAACAATACTACATATTTGTTTAAGGAGGATATTTTTCTCGTGTGGATACAGTTCGAAATTACACCAGATGGTGGTCTGAACTATACCGGAAGATGAAGAATCGTTTACGAGGAAATTCTGACAGCCACACTTCTGTCGACGATCAGCCGTTGATAAGCTACGAGTAATAAAGGACAAAAGATGGACATTAAAGTGTGTGATTTATGTGGATGTTACTGAAGAAGGTGAGGCTTTTACTCCTTTTAAAGTTTCTTTTTAACTGGTTAAAATTTAGTATATAGTATAGATACGTGCACACTGTTAGATGTTTTTGTTATGGTGTGGGTGTTTGTTTACTAACGTGTAATTTTTACATGTTTCATGGATGTTTAGACTCGCTCGAGGTTCATGGGGGACTGGAAAGGGTAACTGAATTTATCTATTTAAAAAAATAACAGATTGTGAATTTTCAACTCAAAATTCAAAGCAGGGTCTAATTAGAAACATATCATATATTCTTGTGCAGAAGACTCCAAATGTAGTCATGAATACCCTGTAGACATAACTTCAAGTAAATAAAATTGTATACTTCAGACTTCAGAGTTAAAACATGACTTTAATATCTTTATGATGCCGATCATTGTATCATTAAAGAGGTATAGCAGACCAACGGGTACCTGGTACATGTACTTGTACATGTAGGTTACAAGTTAGAACTATGCCTACCATTCTACCAGTTCACATAATTTTTCTTGTTTAGCAGTTATGATGTGTACTTAAATTGTCCTTGTTAATGTTTTAAATGTAATTTTTTATTCTCTTTTTTTAATCTGACTACTGGCAGTACTGGCGTGCGAGCAGTTCTCGCCGAGGACCATTTCTCGCTGGTGCACTGTTACATCATATTTTCGTATATAATTTTATGTGTTGATAAAATGACGTAACAATGCACTGGTGAGAAATGGTACTCGGCGAGAACTGATCGCACGCCAATATTGATTAATTACAGACAAAAACTGAAGGTTGCGAGTGTTATTTTTTATTGAACAACATTGTTTAAAATAATTCTTTATATATGTGACGATCAGACCGGTTTGAATACCAGTGCCAGATAGCTCAGTTGGTAGAGCACCTGACTAGAGATTCAGGGGGCCCAGGTTCAAATCCCGGTTTGGTCCTTCATTATTTCTCCCATCCTGTTACAATATTGGTGTTGTGACCAACCCCTGGAACTAACAGGTTAACTCGATCCTGCCAGGGATGATCTTCGAGGGTGAAGATCATTTAAGGGGGAGGAATGTGACGGTCAGACTGGTTTGAATACAGGTGCCAGATACATGTAGCTCAGTTGGTAGAGTACTTGACTAGAGATTCAGAGGGCCAGGTTCGAATCCCAGTTTGTTCCGTCGTTATTTCTCCCATCTTTTACATATACATCAGATATATGACAGATGATTAAGAGTCATCACATGTTTTGCAAGATGCAATAAGTGTTAAAAACCTTTACTTTACAACAGAATACATTTAAGTGAATATTTATGTTCCTTGTTATTATTTGGTGTGGTTTTCTTGACAGTGTCGCATAAACAATTTACCCGCTCCTAAAACACAAACTTTCTTTTTGTGGATTCAGCTTACCGCTGATTGGCTGCTGTTGCAGCAGACAAATAAGATATGCACGCACAAAACACAATGAACTTATCAGAGAATGAGTTGAGTTTATTTAAACTGTTGGAATTTGGGTATTTTTTTTTTAAAATGTATACTTGTGACAAAACATATATGTGGTACATACAGTGGTAGCTTTATGAAGAAAATTTTGGTTAGACCATATATACCTATCATGCAAGTAAATGATATTTACAAAAAACTGGGTGCGTCTTTTAACCCCAAGGAACCCCAAGGAACCCCAAGGAAACCCCAAGGAACCCCAAGGAAACCCCAAGGAACCTCAAGGATACCCCAAGGAACCCCAATGACAAAAATTAATAAATTTTAATACCCAAGGGGTCTTATTGGACTTCAAGGGTCACCTCTTAGTACCCCAAGGGTACCCCAAGGAACCCCAAGGAAACCTGTAAGAACCCCATGGAACCCAAATGATAAAGTTATTAACCAGTGATACCCCAGGGGTCTCATTCGAATCAAAGGCTCACCCCAAGGTACTCCAGTGATAGAAATTAATAACTATTTATACCCAACGGGTCTCATTTGAATCCAAGGGTCACCTCGTAGTACCCCAAGGATACCCCAAGGAACCCCAAGTATACTCATTAGAACCCCAAGTAACCCCAATAATAGAAATCAGTAACTAGTGATACCCCAGGAGTCTCATTATACCCCTATACCCCCACAAATGAAGTTTATGGGGGTATATTGGTTTCACCCTGTCCGACTTGGTGTCCGTCCATCTGTCCGTCTCTCTGTAGATGCAACTTTGTCCCCCCTTTAGAATTTTTTACTACTGCATGGAACAGTCTGAAAATTTGTACATATGTTGATCACCATCTGAAGATGTGCACCTGTAATTTTTTTAGGATCAGACAAGATTTATGATTTTATGGCAGTTTTCATTTTCCTCATTCTATATATTGTTCACTGATGTTGAAAAGTAAGGGAGGTAATCCTTACAGATTTTATTAATTAATTTATAGCATTAAAATACCCTAAAATATATTTATATAAATACATTCAAATGGAGGTTTTTTTGTCTTTATGCGTTAACTAAATTTATCTTTTATAAGTATTCTATCAACTGACAATGCAGAATTATTAAATAAATTCTTAGGAGCTGGCTGAATTCATTTGTCCCAAGGGGGCCATTATCTGAGCCATGGTTTAGATGGAGCATGTGTGTATGGAAAATTGATAATCTGTAAAATGGGCAGTGGCTTTGGGGCTAATTTAAAAGGAAATAAATAATAACATTATTAAAATAAAGAAGTGAACTATTTTTAGAAGTTGTTTAAATTTATTAGTCATGCAAGTAAATTGATGAAGTGACCCTATAGGGAATTTCATTTAAATTATAGATTTAAAATTACTGATATGATTGTAGTGTTTCCGCAATTTTAAAATTGTTTGTAATATTAAATTTTCTTTCTTACATATTTTAACATAGTATGGTAATTATGGTAATGTTTTGGGAGTTTATTAAATTTAACAAGCCTGTCAAAGAAAATCATATATAAAGTCCTATGGGATCAATTTTCTGATATGGAGTTCCATTGTACCATAGCAGAAAGTGAGGAAAATTTGAAACAACTAACTGCATCTGTTAAGACTCTTATTAGAAAGATATTCAAAGTTTTATCAACAGAAGATTGGCTTCCGGTATTTCCATTTACTGCAAAGGGTGGGATTATTGTCATTTTGTTGGTTTTTCATTAAAACAATTAAATACAAAAAAATATCATCAGATACATTAATTTGTAAATATATTACTGTTATACATATGTATTTAAAGTGATAAGTACCCCAAAGAACCCAAATGAATCTCAAGTATACCAATGAGAACCCAAAGGATACCCTTGAGAACCCCATAGAGACCTCAATGGTGGAAAGTAAATTTGATGACCAAGGCCGGTCTCATTAAAAATCAAAGGGTCACTCCTGATACCCCAAGGATACCCCAATTATAAAAATTGATATCAGTAACAAATTATACCAAATTCATGAAAATAGGGCACTAAATTTTATGTCACCACAAGGAAGTCTGCAATTCTTCCAGTGAACCATTCATATGAACACTTAATATGACAATGTTTCTTCGGTGAAATTTTCAAATGAAGTGGAGAAAGATATTGTTCAGTTACAAAGACCCAAACTTGTTTTACTATTGACATAGGGGGTGTTACCCTTATTGGAGTACTTTTGAGAAAAGACAAGAAGTGATCATGGAAGTGTGGAGTGGGGCTATCTCCCCTTTGTGGGTACAACACAATGGATTGACCCATTATGCATGCAGAATGTTCATCTGAGAGGCACCAAAATACCTGTTAATTGCAGGTAGACACCCGTTGTATATTGGTGGTAGCTCTTGGACAGGGATTAAAGGGCCAACATAACCCTTTACATGTATACACAATGGCTTCACCATCACTGTTGCAATATATTTACCTACACCTACATCTCCTTGTTTATTGGTAGACAACCCTTGTGAATTTTGGGTGTCTTCCCACTTTGCTATAATTCTGAAATTTTTATGGGTGACTGATTTTAGCTAAGGGGGAATGGTGCTCAGGTAAGGGTAAATTATAGTCTGTTCAATTATTGACCTTAAGCAGATTTTTAATAAAAAAAAAATAACAGGCAGTTTTTTGAGATTATGTTTAAAATAAAGTTAAAAAAATTAATTAGATACTTGTAATAGAAGTAAATTTTGATAATTAAAAAGGGTTTGTTCTATCATGATTGATCGTACAAGCTAATTTTTATTTCATGTAAAATTACTCAATATTCATTCTTTTGAGGAGAAGGAAAACTATGACATTACTACCCCTTCTATGTCCCTTATCAAGAACCTTGAAAAATTAAACATTATATGGTTCAAGTTTTGGGCTGTTGATTTTAATAATGAAAAAAACTATTAATGTTAATTTTATAAGAAATGCAGAGGAATTATCACGTACATCATACAATTTGGCTATAGTGGTTATGATATAAAAGAATCAAATGCTCAACAACATGCATGTACATTTAGGACTACATTTTCAGACTGATGGAACTAATTCAATATTTTACCCCTGAAATTCAGAAAAATTCTTGTATTAAAAAGGACTATATATATGATATATATGATATGGGCCTAAAATGGCCCCCTAAAATGAACATCATCATTTTTCTTTGTACAGATATATATGTGATGTTTTTACATAATGTTCATTTTGATTCAACTGCCCAGAATTTAGAAATATGACATGGTAAAGACAACCTTTTCCTGCCATTTTTGCATTTTTAGCATAAAACAGCTTGTTTTCAAGCAGTTTTTCTTTCAGAAAAAATAGAGAGCATGCTTGAACAAACAAAATATTTTAATCAGAGATGTATCTAGCCAAGGCTAATAAGTGACAAAAAAATTTTCCCTGTTCAAGCATGCCCTCTATATTTCCCATTCATAAAAAGATAAGAAAAATGTAAATTTTTGACTGATTTTGATTGAAATATAGAAATAGCGTCACTTCTGACGTCATTTTCTGCCAGTGAGTGCAAAAAAATCAAAAAAATATGTGAAAAATAAATTTTACATCAACTCTTCTAAAATATAACATAACATATTATTGTACCTGAAACACTTTAAAAAATTGCGAATAATGGGGGCCAAATTTAACTCATATCATATATATAGTTCTTTCGTACTTCAAATCACCATCTACCAGTTGAAGTGGGAAGATGGGAAGGTATCCCATTAAATGAAAGATTTTGTCCTCTCTGTTTTTAAAAAAAACGTATAGCCGATGAATTTCATTATATTTTAGAATGTGATGCAATATCAAGTCCGAAACAAATTTATAGACAAAAATTTTTCGGCTAGACCAAATGTGTTTTAAAGTATTACATATTAGGGTATCCTTGGGGTTGTATGGTGTATCAAGAGTTATAAATCTGTATGATTAGGGTATCTTTTGGAGTTCCTTGGGATTTCTGTGGGGTTCCCTAGGGTTTATAGAGGTTTTTAGAGGCGTGTTTGGGATACAAATGAGTCCCCAGTGGTATCAAGAATTTTTAATTTGAATTATTAGGCTATACCCTTGGGGTTCCATTGGGTTCTATGGGGTATCAAGTTTTATGAATCTGTATTATAAGGGTATCTTTAAGTTCCTTGGGGTATCCATGGGGTTCCATGGGATACCTAATGGTGTCTGGGATATCAAAAAGCCCCGAGGGTGTATCCAGAGATATAAAATTGTGTTATTAGGGTATCCTTGGGGTTCATTTGGGTATCAAAAGTTATATTACTGGGTATCCTTGGAGTTCCTTGAGGTATCCATAGGGTGTGTCAGGGATAACAATGGGGTATCTGTATTATTACTATTAGAGTACTATTGGGGTATCCTTTAGGTTTCTTGGGGTACCCATGGGGTTCCCTGGGATACCTTGTGATTTGTCAAGGATATCAAAGAGACCAAAAAAGTATCAAGAGATATAGTGTATCCTTGGAGTTCCATAGGATATCAAGAGTTATAAAATTTATATAACCAATACATGTATAAGAGTATCCCTAGAGTTCCTTGGGGTATCCGTGGGTTTTGTCTGAGATACCAATGAGTCGCTACGGGTATCAAGAATTTAAATTTGTATTATTATGTTATCCTTTAAGTTTCTTGAGGTATTCTTGGGGTTCTGTGGTGTATCAAGAGTTATGAATCTGTATTTGTAGGGTATTCTTGGAGTTCCTTGGGATATCCCTGGGGTTCCCTGGGATTCTTAGAAGTGTATCTGGAATACCAATGAGTTCCCAGGGTTATCAAGAGTTTTAAATTTGTATTACAACGTATTACAGTATCCTTGGGGTTCTATGGAGTCTCAAAATTTATGATTCTGTATTATTAGGGTATTCTTGGAGTTCCTTGGGATATCCCTGGGGTTCCCTGGGATTCTTAGAGGTGTATCTGGAATACCAATGAGTCCCCAGGGTTATCAAGAGTTTTACATTTGTATTACAATGCATTAGGGTGTCCTTGGGGTTCTATGGAGTATTAAGAGTTATGATTCTGTATTATTAGGGTGTTCTTGGAGTTCCTTGGGATATCCCTGGGGTTCCCTGGGATTCTTAGTGGTGTATCTGGAATACCAATGAGTCCCCAGGGTTATCAAGTGTTTTAAATTTGTATTATTAGGGTATCCTTGATTCTTTGGGGTTCTATGGTGTATCAGGAGTTATAAATCTGTATTATTAGGTTATTTTTGGGGTTCCTTGGGGTAGAATTGGGGTACCAAGGGTAAGGGGTGACTCTTGCACTCTAATGAGACCCCCTTGGGTATCAATAGTTATTCATTTCTGTCATTGGGGTATCCTTGGGGTTCCTTGGGGTTTCCTTGGGGTTCCTTGGGGTTTCCTTGGGGTTCCTTGGGGTTAAAAGACGTGCCGCAAAAAACTTGCAATTAATGGCGCACGAAATATACGCTACTTTTATAAAGATTGACATACATGTAATGTACCACATTCTGTGAAAAATAATCTATTAAAAATTCTTCATTAAGTTTACTCATACATGTTTTATGCTTATTACACGTAGTATTGTTTTTAAAACATGTAATTTATAAGAAAATAAACAAAAACCCTCGCTAAATTTATTTGCAAAAAAAAAAAAAACACAGTAGAATTGATGAAAAATGGTATACCAGAAGCTAATACCAGTACATGTACTTTGACGCTGTTCGGTGGGTAATATTCGTTTGTAATTTACGAATTGAAATATTGACTGTTGCACTACAAGTACGGTAATAAACTCTCTCTCTCTCAAACTCTCTCTCTTTCTCAATTTGATAAGTGTTTATACCTATAAAATTTTTTTAATATTATATTATGACTTGATATGCAAATTTTTGATCTTGTACTGCCTAAATGTTATGTCATGTATTGGGATATGTCATACTTATTACACTGCATGGTCAGTGTATTTTTTACAGAAATACTATGCATATGTTAATGTAAACACAGCTATTACTAGTACATGTATGTAAACACAGCTAATTATTTTTTTAATTTATTTCAGCTCAAAACAGACTCTTGTTACCACATGGCTTTTACCCGTACCTGTTGATTCTTGTGGGTCAGCTCCTGAGATTAACCTGTCACCTCTATCCACATGCATATTCCTTGTGTTCTACAGACTATTTACCGGTAATTCAAATTAAATCCGATAATGCATGAACAATAATGGAACTTGAAGAAAGCATCATGCCATGTTGTGGTTTGTGTTTGATAAGAAACTATGAAAACAAAATTAAGGCTGTTTAAAGAAATTCATAATTGCTGTGAAAATTTGTTTTTCAATAAAAGTATACAATTATGTTTCCTTTATTATTTATTTCATAAAGATATTTAGATGTGTTTACATAATTGAACCCCCCCCCCCCTCTATTTAATTGTCTGCATTAAGATTACATTTAGGATATGTAAATGTACATTTGACTTTGAAATAACATCTGCTATGATAATTACTTTTGAAATGAACAAGAAACAACCTATTTCTACCTTTCTAAGGTATATATGCATAAAAATGTAGAAAAACATGTCAAATTTGAACATTTTTCATTGAAATCAACTCTGTCTCCAGCTACCTGGGTGTGTTTGAATTTAATTCTAATTTAAGGCAGATGTCTAACTTGTAGGTTGTAACTTACTGTTTTAGCATGGTTAGAAGGAGACTAGAAATCAGAATAGATTAGATATTCACTAAATATGATTGTTAGCTTACTTTTTTCATGAAAACAAGAAATCACAAGCAGGACAGCTGTCTATTTGTTAATTAAAATGGTACAAATCATACAATAAACAAATAAAGATCAAATTTTAGAATCATTGATGATTGTTTTCAAATATGTGTGAGAAATTACTCAAGGAAATTGCCACACGTTTCATAAAATTAGGTAAAACATTTCAAACCATGACTTTTTATGAAAATCAAAAGATTGGGGGGTGGGGGGTATACATGTAAGGGTATTTCTAAGTGATGTGAAGCTTTTATCATGATTATATCATGTAGGCATATGTTGTATTAAAGAAGGTTTCTTTTTAAAGGTGGTTGAACAAAAGTTGACCTCTAAAAGGTCAGGTAAAGATGTTTTACTATGGAGAACCCTGTAAATCTGTATTAACTAAAGGAAATTGGAAATGGTGGGTTCACTTAAATGGCCATATTTTTATTAAACCTCAATGGAATTGGCAATATGTGGTATTCTTTTTCTCAGAATTGCATTAGCTTTCTTATTCTAAGACAAACCGTCTTTTCATAAAAATGTTAGTGTACTAAGTTAAAGGTACAAGGAACAGTTTCGGATAAAGTACCGTCAAAATTTTTGTAAATTGAGAGTGACTGTACTTGAAGGTTTATCATTGTTGCGTAGATTCATGAAATGAATTTTAATGATTATCAATATTTAGAGGGATGTCTCTTGTTGGAATTGGTAAGCAATATTAAGGCCCCTAATTTTAAGTACATGAGAAGCAGAAATAAATTGTGAAACTTGCGGCTATGACAGATATGTTGACTTTACAGTGAAATTGAAGGTTACAAACGGGAGGTTATATAACATGAAATGTAGGTGGATGGGATATTATATGCCTATTTAGTATTTACTGGGTATGAGGACAATAGCAAGTTTATTGTCCCCCAAGACAGCAACTATTTAATGAGGCAAAGCCAAGGGAAATAGTTGCTGTGGAATGGGACAATAAACTAGCTATTGTCCGAATAGTCAGTTAATTGGTATTTCATTATACAGAAGAAAACTTTATTTGTCAGCGATGCAGAATTTCTTGATGATAAACAAATTAGAGTTAAATCAAACTTTGTATTTAATGCGGCGATCTTATTAGGGCAGAGGTGTTCCGAGTTTAAGGTGATATGGGACACTTCCATGTTGTGACGCATTGTTTATCGAAATAAACAATAAAATAAAGTGTAATTATATAAGTACATGTAGTTTCTTTTCAAAAATGGTCACCTAACTCCTTAGCACAGTGGGTTAGAGGGTTTACTAGGAACCTGTAAGTCATGAGTTCGAATCCCGCTGGGGTTTTTACAATTTTTACCTTTTCAAATATTTTTAAAAGCTATTTTTTGGTTAAATATTGTAAAATTTGAAAATTCTAAACCGGTGAAAAGTATTCAATTATATAGTACTTTAATCCACATTAATATCGACAGATGTCCCATACCACCTTAAAAAGGAGGGAAATCAAATTCTGCTGATGAATGGTTTTGATGACTATTCACCATGGGCAGATAGCATGGATACTATTTTAAATTAGATAAAAAGGCATGTTTATGCGGGCGCCTTCTAGTGATCAATTTGTCCGTCTGTCCATCCGAGATGGCTTGACAGGAGCATAGCTTCTCTCCCCTTGGCCCAATCTGGCTCATACCTCATCCACAGGGTTCCTTTGGTTGAAGGATGTGCAGTGACCTTGAACCATGTTTTTAGGTATAAGGTTAAGGTCATAGCAGAATTATATATATAAAATCCTTGTCTGGGGCATATCTTTTTTCCCTTTGGTCCAATCTGGCTAATACTCACAGAGTGTCTCTATGGTTAAACCATGTGCAGTGACCTTGCATGAAATTTCTAGGTAACGGGTGAAGATCATATCGGATCGTGCAAAAATCCTTTTTTGAGAGCATATATAATTTCTACTAACCCCTATTTGGCTCAGACTTCACATAAGCAGAGCTTTTGAGTAAAGGGTGAAAGGGTGTGTAGTGACCTTGAACCTATTTTCAGTGAAAAGAAACTGTGAAGGTCATACCAGAATTATATTTTTAAAAATCCTTGTCCGGAGTATATCTTCTCTCCCTTTGCTCCATTCAGCCTCATACTTCACCCACATGATGCCTTTGTTCAAAATATATGCAATGACCTCGAATGATATTTGTAGATGAAGAGTCAGGGTCATATCAGATCACACAAAAATCCATATTTTAAGAGCATAGATATACTCTCCTTTTAGCCCCTATTTGGCTAATATTTTACCTTTACAGAGTTTATTGGTTAATGGCGTGCAGTAACCTTGAACCCTGAAGTATGTCAATGTGAAGGTCATAGCAGATCTTTTTAAAATTAGTTTTAGATAGTAGATTATTTTCCAAATATTCTTAATCTTGGTCAGATTGAACAAAAATGCATGTATGTTAGGGGGAATGAAATTGAATTAAAAGTTCTATGCCAGCTGGAAAAATTTCAAGTTATAGGTCAAGGTCAAAGCAGAATTCTCTGAAATAACATAAGCGGGGCCCTTTGAAATGTTCACCATTTCAATGTTGTCTGGTTCATAGTAATTTTACATAGAAAATATTCACAGAAGTACAGTAAAGTAAACTTTACATCGATAAGTTTCTGACAATTAATGACGCAACGAGCACACAGTACGAAAGGTCAACCTTTTGAAAAGCAGTGAAGAGGAAAAGTTGCTCAGAATTATGTTTTAAACAAAATTGATTTTTTACATAAACTTTAATTTTGCATTCTGGGTTAAGAAAAAATATGTTAGTTTAAGGTAAAGTAAACTTGTACCTAAAATGAAGTCAAATTTGTTAAGTCGTACTTAAACACATTGGTTTTTTTTGTTAAGTCGTTCTTGAAATGGTTAAGGGTTTTTGGTTAAGTCGTACTTAAAAACATTCGGATCATGTTAAGTTGTACCAAGAATCATTCGATTTTTTTTTTATCTTTTTGTACTTACGTTTCTTTGTTACTAGACTAAGAACTCTGCTTCTTAGACGTACTTCTAGCGTTGCTTTCGACATTACCGGAAAACCCACTCGTTGCTTTGCAACGAGCTTTGCTCTAGTTGTTAATATATTAAATAATGTCATTTGGTATCAAATTAAACAAGTTCTGTGCTATATTTTTTTTCAAATTTCATAAAACAAATATGTGAGAATCGTACATGAACGAGTTAATATGTCTACATAAACACACAAGCGAACAAATGCCACATTAAGGCCCAGGCATTTACTGCATTACGTTGTGTTGCGTCTTAGATAAATTGTTGTGATTCAATTTCATTTTTTTTTTCATCTATATCATTTATGAATTCAATGAACACACATTATTTAAACGTTCTATGTGCAACTATTTGTCGGGGCGCCCCTGTTTGTAACCCCCGCGCGCGCGCCGAATGTAAACAGTAACGAACGGCATTGTAGGAAAGAGAGCCGTAATGCAGAAGAGAAGTTGTGTATTCTTTCGGTGTACACATGCATTTTCAATATGAACATGCACAGGGAACAATACTACATATTTGTTTAAGGAGGATATTTTTCTCGTGTGAATCGTTTACGAGGAAATTCTGACAGCCACACTTCTGTCGACGATCAGCCGTTGATAAGCTACGAGTAATAAAGGAGAAAAGATGGACATTAAAGTGTCTGATTTATGTGGATGTTACTGAAGAAGGTGAGTCTTTTTCTCCTTTTAAAGTTTCTTGTTAACTGGTTAAAATTTAGTATATAGTATAGATGTACATGTAAGTACGTGCACACTGTTAGATGTTTTTGTTATGGTGTGGGTGTTTGTTTACTAACGTGTAATTTTTATATGTTTCATGGATGTTTAGACTCGCTCGAGGTTCATGGGGGACTGGAAAGGGTAACTGAATTTATCTATTTAAAAAAATAACAGATTGTGAATTTTCAACTCAAAATTCAAAGCAGGGTCTAATTAGAAACATATCATATATTCTTGTGCAGAAGACTCCAAATGTAGTCATGAATACCCTGTAGACATAACTTCAAGTAAATAAAATTGTATACTTCAGACTTCAGAGTTAAAACATGACTTTAATATCTTTATGATGCCGATCATTGTATCATTAAAGAGGTTTAGCAGACCAACGGGTACCCGGTACATGTACTTGTACATGTAGGTTACAAGTTAGAACTATGCGTACCATTCTACCAGTTCACATAATTTTTCTTGTTTAGCAGTTATGATGTGTACTTAAATTGTCCTTGTTAATGTTTTAAATGTAATTTTTTATTCTCTTTTTTTAATCTGACTACTGGCAGTACTGGCGTGCGAGTAGTTCTCGCCGAGGACCATTTCTCGCTGGTGCCCTGTTACATCATATTTTCGTATATAATTTTATGTGTTGATAAAATGACGTAACAATGCACTGGTGAGAAATGGTACTCGGCGAGAACTGATTGCACGCCAATATTGATTAATTACAGACAAAAACTGAAGGTTGCGAGTGTTATTTTTTATTGAACAACATTGTTTAAAATAATTCTTTATATGTGACGATCAGACCGGTTTGAATACCAGTGCTAGATAGCTCAGTTGGTAGAGCACCTGACTAGAGATTCAGGGGGCCCAGGTTCAAATCCCGGTTTGGTCCTTCATTATTCCTCCCATCCTGTTACAATATTGGTGTTGTGACCAACCCCTGGAACTAACAGGTTAACTCGATCCTGCCAGGGATGATCTTCGAGGGTGAAGATCATTTAAGGGGGAGGAATGTGACGGTAAGACTGGTTTGAATACCGGTGCCAGATACATGTAGCTCAGTTGGTAGAGCACTTGACTAGAGATTCAGAGGGCCGGGTTCGAATCCCACTTTGTTCCGTCGTTATTTCTCCCATCTTTTACATATACATGTATATCAGATATATGACAGATGATTAAGAGTCATCACATGTTTTGCAAGATGCAATAAGTGTTAAAAACCTTTACTTTACAACAGAATACATTTAAGTGAATATTTATGTTCCTTGTTATTATTTGGTTTGGTTTTCTTGACAGTGTCGCATAAACAATTTACCCGCTCCTAAAACACAAACTTTCTTTTTGTAGATTCAGCTTACCGCTGATTGGCTGCTGTTGCAGCAGACAAATAAGATATGCACGCACAAAACACAATGAACTTATCAGAGAATGAGTTGAGTTTATTTAAACTGTTGGAATTTGGGTATTTTTTTTTTAAATGTATACTTGTGACAAAACATATATGTGGTACATACAGCTGTAGCTTTATGAAGAAAATTTTGGTTAGACCATATATACCTATCATGCAAGTAAATGATATTTACAAAAAACTTGCAATTTATGGCGCACGAAATATACGCTAGTTTTATAAAGATTGACATACATGTAATGTAGCACATTCTGTGAAAAATAATCTATTAAAAATTCTTCATTAAGTTTACTCATACATGTTTTATGCTTATTACACGACGTAGTATTGTTTTTAAAACATGTAATTTATAAGAAAATAAACAAAAACCCTCGCTAAATTTATTTGCAAAAAAAAAAAAAACACAGTAGAATTGATAAAAAATGGGATACCAGAAGCTAATACCAGTACATGTACTTTGACGCTGTTCGGTGGGTAATATTCGTTTGTAATTTACGAATTGAAATATTGACTGTTGCACTACAAGTACGGTAATAAACTCTCTCTCTCTCTCTCTCAAACTCTCTCTCTTTCTCAATTTGATAAGTGTTTATACCTATGAAAATTTTTTAATATTATATTATGACTTGATATGCAAATTTTTGATCTTGTACTGCCTAAATGTTATGTCATGTATTGGGATATGTCATACTTATTACACTGCATGGTCAGTGTATTTTTTACAGAAATACTATGCATATGTTAATGTAAACACAGCTATTACTAGTACATGTATGTAAACACAGCTAATTATTTTTTTTATTTATTTCAGCTCAAAACGGACTCTTGTTACCACATGGCTTTTACCGGTACCTGTTGATTCTTGTGGGTCAGCTCCTGAGATTAACCTGTCACCTCTATCCACATGCATATTCCTTGTGTTCTACAGACTATTTACCGGTAATTCAAATTAAATCCGATAATGCATGAACAATAATGGAACTTGAAGAAAGCATCATGCCATGTTGTGGTTTGTGTTTGATAAGAAATTATGAAAACAAAATTAAGGCTGTTTAAAGAAATTCATAATTGCTGTGAAAATTTGTTTTTCAATAAAAGTATACAATTATGTTTCCTTTATTTTTTATTTCATAAAGATATTTAGATGTGTTTACATAATTGAAACCCCCCCCCCCCCTATTTAATTGTCTGCATTAAGATTACATGTAGGATATGTAAATGTACATTTGACTTTGAAATAACATCTGCTATGATAATTACTTTTGAAATGAACAAGAAACAACCTATTTCTACCTTTCTAAGGTATATATGCATAAAAAAGTAGAAAAACATGTCAAATTTGAACATTTTTCATTGAAATCAACTCTGTCTCCAGCTACCTGGGTGTGTTTGAATTTAATTCTAATTTAAGGCAGATGTCTAACTTGTAGGTTGTAACTTACTGTTTTAGCATGGTTAGAAGGAGACTAGAAATCAGAATAGATTAGATATTCACTAAATATGATTGTTAGCTTACTTTTTTCATGAAAACAAGAAATCACAAGCAGGACAGCTGTCTATTTGTTAATTAAAATGGTACAAATCATACAATAAACAAATAAAGATCAAATTTTAGAATCATTGATGATTGTTTTCAAATATGTGTGAGAAATTACTCAAGGAAATTGCCACACGTTTCATAAAATTAGGTAAAACATTTCAAACCATGACTTTTTATGAAAATCAAAAGATTGGGGGGTGGGGGGTATACATGTAAGGGTATTTCTAAGTGATGTGAAGCTTTTATCATGATTATATCATGTAGGCATATGTTGTATTGATTAAGGTTTCTTTTTAAAGGTGGGTTAACAAAAGTTGACCTCTAAAAGGTCAGGTAAAGATGTTTTACTATGGAGAACCCTGTAAATCTGTGTTTACTAAAGGAAATTGGAAATGGTGGGTTCACTTAAATGGCCATATTTTCATTAAACCTCAATGGAATTGGCAATATGTGGTATTCTTTTTCTCAGAATTGCATTAGCTTTCTTATTCTAAGACAAACCGTCTTTTCATTAAAATGTTAGTGTACTAAGTTAAAGGTACAAGGAACAGTTTCGGATAAAGTACCGTCAAAATTTTTGTAAAATTGAGAGTGACTGTACTTGAAGGTTTATCATTGTTGCGTAGATTCATGAAATGAATTTTAATGATTATCAATAGTTAGAGGGATGTCTCTTGTTGGAATTGGTAAGCAATATTAAGGCCCCTAATTTTAAGTACATGAGAAGCAGAAATAAATTGTGAAACTTGCGGCTATGACAGATATGTTGACTTTACAGTGAAATTGAAGGTTACAAACGGGAGGTTATATAACATGAAATGTACGTGGATGGGATATTATATGCCTATTTAGTATTTACTGGGTATGAGGACAATAGCAAGTTTATTGTCCCCCAAGACAGCAACTATTTAATGAGGCAAAGCCAAGGGAAATAGTTGCTGTGGAATGGGACAATAAACTTGCTATTGTCTGAATAGTCAGTTAATTGGTATTTCATTATACAGAAGAAAACTTTATTTGTCAGCGATGCAGAATTTCTTGATGATAAACAAATTAGAGTTAAATCAAACTTTGTATTTAATGCGGCGATCTTATTAGGTCAGAGGTGTTCCGAGTTTAAGGTGATATGGGACACTTCCATGTTGTGACGTATTGTTTATCGAAATAAACAATAAAATAAAGTGTAATTATATAAGTACATGTAGTTTCTTTTCAAAAACTCCTTAGCACAGTGGGTTAGAGGGTTTATTAGGAACCTGTAAGTCATGTGTTCGAATCCTGCTGGGGTTTTTACAATTTTTACCTTTTCAAATATTTTTAAAAGCTATTTTTTGGTTAAATATTGTAAAATTTGAAAATTCTAAACTGGTGAAAAGTTTTCAATTATATAGTACTTTAATCCACATTAATATCGACAGATGTCCCATACCACCTTAAAAAGGAGGGAAATCAAATTCTGCTGATGAATGGTTTTGATGACTATTCACCATGGGCAGATAGCATGGATACTATTTTAAATTAGATAAAAAGGCATATTTATGCGGGCGCCTTCTAGTGATCAATTTGTCCGTCTGTCCATCCGAGATGGCTTGACAGGAGCATAGCTTCTCTCCCCTTGGCCCAATCTGGCTCATACCTCATCCACAGGGTTCCTTTGGTTGAAGGATGTGCAGTGACCTTGAACCATGTTTTTAGGTATAAGGTTAAGGTCATAGCAGAATTATATATATAAAATCCTTGTCTGGGGCATATATTTTTTCCCTTTGGTCCAATCTGGCTAATACTCACAGAGTGTATCTATGGTTAAACGATGTGCAGTGACCTTGCATGAAATTTCTAGGTAATGGGTGAAGATCATATCGGATCATGCAAAAATCCTTTTTTGAGAGCATATATAATTTCTGCTAACCCCTATTTGGCTCAGACTTCACATAAGCAGAGCTTTTGAGTAAAGGGTGAAAGGGTGTGTAGTGACCTTGAACCTATTTTCAGTGAAAAGAAACTGTGAAGGTCATACCAGAATTATATTTTTAAAAATCCTTGTCCGGAGTATATCTTCTCTCCCTTTGCTCCATTCAGCCTCATACTTCACCCACATGATGCCTTTGTTCAAAATATATGCAATGACCTCGAATGATATTTGTAGATGAAGAGTTAAGGTCATATCAGATCACACAAAAATCCATATTTTAAGAGCATAGATATACTCTCCTTTTAGCCATTATTTGGCTAATATTTTACCTTTACAGAGTTTATTGGTTAATGGCGTGCAGTGACCTTGAACCAAGTCTGTCAATGTGAAGGTCATAGCAGATCTTTTTAATATTAGTTTTAGATAGTAGATTATTTTCCAAATATGCTACATCTTGGTCAGATTGAACAAAAATGCATGTATGTTAGGGGGAATGAAATTGAATTAAAAGTTCTATGCCAGCTGGAAAAATTTCAAGTTATAGGTCAAGGTCAAAGCAAAATTCTCTGAAATAACATAAGCGGGGCCCTTTGAAATGTTCACCATTTCAATGTTGTCTGGTTCATAGTAATTTTACATAGAAAATATTCACAGAAGTACAGTAAAGTAAACTTTACATCGATAAGTTTCTGACAATTAATGACGCAACGAGCACACAGTACGAAAGGTCAACCTTTTGAAAAGCAGTGAAGAGGAAAAGTTGCTCAGAATTATGTTTTAAACAAAATTGATTTTTTACATAAATTTAAATTTTGCATTCTGGGTTAAGAAAAAAGATGTTAGTTCTAGGTAAAGTAAACTTGTACCTAAAATGAAGTCAAATTAGTTAACGAGGCCGAGTACAGAACGAGTACGCACGCTTTCGCGCAGCGTTTCATTTGTATTGTGACGTCATCTTTTTGCTTGGTTGACGCCATGGCGTGATAGTTTGAACAGCAGAAATTCAGCGAAAATTGTTGAAAAAATCTCGTTTGATGCGTTAAAATAATGTTATATTGTGGAATAAACATAAATGTCTCGAAGTATAAGCTATATTTGGGCTCGGGTCGAAAACGAGAAGAGGGTTCAGCAAGCCTAGCCCTCTGTCACGTTTTCTTAACCCGCCTAAATATAGCTTAATTCATATATTTCAAGACAGTAACCATGTATTTTATATTAATGACCCTTAATATGTGATGTTATATATTTTTTTATTACTTAAATATGTCTGAATGTTTTAATAATACTATATAGATCACCTTTTCCGCCTTTGTCAAATAAAAAATAGCCTTTATCTGACGAATCTGGGAAATTGGGCATACAAAAATCAACTTTGATAAGACCCCTGGAACAAACCAGGTAAATGGTTTTTTTAATTTGACCATTTGATGCCTTTTAGCAATGACTTTAATATGTAGAACAGAAAAAGAAATCCCTAGGGCAGAAGTTTTGAAAAAATGTAAAAAATATGCAAAATTGATACATTTCAAGCAAAATCCCATAGGGTCCTATGTTAAAGATTAACAAACTTTGAGATGACCCCCTAAACAAACGGTGTGGTGAATGTCTTATTTTTTAATCTTAAAATAATAATTATATCAGTAGAAATTCATGTAAAAAGTTTCATCCAAAAATCTAGGGCAGAACAAATTAGACCCGGCCTCGTTAAGTCGTACTTAAACATATTGTTTTTTTTTGTTAAGTCGTTCTTGAAATGGTTAAGGGTTTTTGGTTAAGTCGTACTTAAAAACATTCGGATCATGTTAAGTTGTACCAAGAATCATTCTATTTTTTTTATCTTTTTGTACTTAGGTTTCTTTGTTACTAGATTAAGAACTCTGCTTCTTAGACGTACTTCTAGCGTTGCTTTCGACATTAGCGGAAAACCCACTCGTTGCTTTGCAACGAGCTTTGCTCTAGTTTTATTATTATTTTTGTTTTCTTTTTGGGAAAATGTTGGTTAATGATAATCCTCGCAATATTTAAAGTCTTAATTACCACACATTATGATACATCGAATGTCATGTGTAAAAAAAAATACTTTCTTACCTTGTCATTATGTCTTTTCTTAACAAATATAATGTGGTCTTTATACCTAATGAGTTCATTGTCCGTTAATTTAAAATGTGTAATGTTATTTTTTTTATTATTTTTTTTTTGGTGAAAATGTTTGTTAATAATAAAAAGTCTTGATTATCACATATTATTGTACATCGAATGTCTTGTTTAAAAATATTTACTTTCTTTAATATGAACTTGTCATTATGATACAAAGCACAAAATATGAGAATGCATTGATCAATTGCTTGTACTTTGACAGTTAGAAAAAACAAGCATATTTTGCATATCAAAGCGAGATGTATGCAAACTTTGAAGTTAAATATTTGAAATTTAACATTTATTCAGCAGATATTATCTAAATTTTAAGAGTATAATCTATGCTAAGGTATTCTCAATTATATTTACATTTATTATTTACTTTGTCATTTATTTTTTTTAATCGAAACTAGAGTTTTAAAGCCAAGCTTAAGTTTTAATTAATACCATCACAAAAGTATAAATAAAACGTCGATACCGAAATGTAAATGTTTAAAACAGTTTACTAAACATTACGTATAATATTATCTTATTTTCGAATTCATGCGTACATGTATACACCATGAAATATTTAGACGAAGCTACATCGACTTTGTTTGTAAATTTAGAATTAATATAATACATCTATTTTTAATTTAAAGTGACTAAAATCTTCTACAAAATTAAGACCACAACCTTACCTTATGCAGTAATAACTAAGGTATAAGGTATCCTTCTCCGAGTATTATGACGTTATCATGATTAGTTTGGTCGCGGTGGGTTTGAATCCAATAAAGTCCGAAGGGCTTTATGATAGATTTCATCACGTCTTTACCGACATTCACACCTCTTAATATGCAAAGGAATATTACAAATCTATTCCCAAGTAAAACCGTCCGTAAACTGAAGCATCCGGATATCTGGCGTCCGTATCTCTGAAGTCCCACTGTATTTACTGTAGGGGCACATAGAAAAATGCTTCTCATAATCCTGAAGCAGATTATATACTCATATATTATTATATTCAGAGGTCGCAGTTGCTGAAACAGTAACACAACAAAATACATAGATTTCAACATTTACATAATAAGGGTGTAATTTAGTAAATTCAATTAAATTTCGTAATTTAAAATATCACTAGCAATTAAAATGTTTAAAACGGAATGAACCATTTTTCTCTCTTTTTTGTTTTTTGCTTAGTTCTGATTGAACATTGTCCATAACATTACTTAGAAGATGTTATATAGGACACATCATTCTGTCAGTGTAAAAAAGATGCACGATCGGTTTATAGCAGGGCAGGTACTCTTTTGTCTTTCTTTATGATTGTTCGTAGTGCGTATTTGTTTTACTTGTTGACTATTCAAAAATCGATGAGCGTTTTTCCCCTATGAATACCACTAGAAATACAATAGGTTGTTATATATACGCCATACAAGTGCATGTCTGCTTTCCGATAATTAAATACTTAAAACGAAAAAATCGGCCTAGATTTAGTTCAAAGTAGAACTCTGCTAACTTTGTATCATGATTGCCACACCCTGTGTCATATCGACGTGATGATCCTGTTAAATGATTTAAACATTTTAGGCAAAGAGTTATTAACTAGGAAACATCATTACATTCATTATCATCACCCAGTATCATTTAATTGAATATCATTACCGTATTACAATATCAGGTGGTCGGTACTTAATATTATTTTTAAACGTACATGTATACTATCATATAGAATACTACCCGTCAGTCAATACTTTACAGCGATGATCCTTAGAGTAATATGAAATATCTCAGGCGACGATAAAAGACCAATTTACTCATACGTTAACATTCTTTGATAGAACAAGCGTAAGTTAAATCTTATCTTATCGTGCATCATGTAGCAAATCAGATTCGAGTTAATATTTCAAAGTAATTTTGCAATACGAACATTAATCAAAAATTACATCTACAGTAAAAGTTTCAAGTGCAAGAAGTTCATTTAATCGACTGCACATATTCCTGAGTTTGGTTTATGTCTTCCTCATAATAATTTTAAAATAAATATTCAAAATAGTTAAAATCAATCAAAATTGTTAAATTCACCTCAGTTATGGATGGACTACCTTAATGTGACATAATCACAAAACGGTTAAGAAAACGGTTAATGCGGGATGCAATTTTGTCGATTCAGAATTGGCGTTCATATTGAGTTACTGTGAAAATGGTAGATTATACAAAGTTGGTTTGAACACATTTTATTGTATACATATATGTAAGATACATATACAAATGATTTGAACACAAATTCTGACAACTTACTAGGTCTTTACCATTAAATAGAAAAACTATACAAAACTTACAACTGTTATTGCATGATATAAAATTGTTATTACGATAAATGAAAATAAGTGATATTTACGAAAATAAGAAACACGCACATAAGCTATATCAAACAAATCTACCAGTATCGTTAATGTACAATTGAACTAATGAGCTTGTTAATATCAAAGGATAATGACTCATCGCCCCATAATAAAAGATGGGTATTAATTATATGGAAATGATCTAGTTGTAGTAGATTAAGAAAAAAATTATTTCTAGCGATTGTAAAATTTTTGCATTTGAAGAAAAAATTGTAAGCATCTTCGGGTGATCCACAACGACAATTACCTCTTTCTGTAATATTTATTTTGTGTAAATCATAATTGAGTATGGAATTGTGTCTAAGCTTAGTCTGTATTATGTTTAGCTTGCGCTTATTATGTGTAAAAAAAACCCGGAGCTTTAGCTATGTTTTTATATTTATATAATGAATTCTTAAATCTTTGTATAGAAGTTTAATTTCTTATTCCTATACTTAATGTATTCCACAGTTGAATAGTGTCCGGTACAAATGTTTTCTTAAATAATTCTGTTCTACACCTAGGTAAACTATAATTTTCATATTCCTAGTTCTATATGCTGAATCGTTACTCCTGGTATTAGGGATGATCTGAGATAGATATTCAGGGACACACTTGTTGTGGATCTTGAACATAGTAGTAAGTTTAGACGTCATTCTTCTAGCAGAAAGAGTTTCCCAGCCCGTTTCAAAATATAAGGATGTTTTTTGATACAATAATTGGTAACCATGTAACAATGCGGGCAGCATATAAATGAACTTTTTCTAACTTGTCAATGTCATATTGACTACAGCCATCCCAAACAACTTAGGCGTATTCGAGAATTGGCCTTACAAAGGTAATATACGTTTTGGAAAGGCTGCTTTTTCCAAGACTAAATTTAAGTTTTTTCAAGAGACCTAATTTTCTAAGTGCTTTCTTTACTATAATATTAATGTGCTCCGACCATTTAAGATCGCTTGATAGATGTAAACCTAAGTGTTTGTGTGTTGTGATATATTCTAACTTACAATGCTGAAAAAATATGTCGGGTAGTTCATAGCTAGATTTTGTAGTAAAAAAAGATAGCCTTAGTTTTGTTTGGATTGAATTTAAGTAACCATAGACTAGACCACTGTTCCAAAATGTATAAATCATGATTGATATTGTGATCAATGCAAGATAAATCATGCAATGCATATTGGATACAATTGTCATCTGCGAAAAGTCGACAAAATGATAACAAATTGTGTAAGACACCATTAACATATATAAAAAAAAGCAAGTGTCCTAACACTGAACCTTGCAGTACACTCGATTTTATACAAGTATTAGATGATAAAACATCTTTACACATTATTGTTTGACTTCTATTACATAAATAACTTGTACACCATTGTAAAACGTTGCCGAATATTCCGTAGGTTTCTAATTTAAAAAGGAGACCTTTGTGCCATACACTATCAAACGCTTTTGATAAGTCGAAAAAAAAAATACAACATGATTTCCCGTCATCAATACTTTTTACAATATTGTGATATGTTTCAATTAACTGGTACACAGTTGAGTGGCCGGGAAGAAAACCAGCTTGATATTTATAAAACAAGTTATTGCAATGAAAAAAATTATACATATGTTTAAAAATGAAACGTTCCATTAATTTACTAACACAGCTCAATTATGACACAGGTCTGTAATTAGAGGCTACAGAAGGATCATCCTCCTTAAACAATGGGATAACATGAGCAAGTTTCCAATTCTTTGGAAACTTTTTTTCAGACAATGACCTATTAAATAAAAGACACAAGGGCTTGGAAATTGTAAATTTTGTGAGTTTAAGCATTTTGTGACTAATATTGTCAGGCCCAATAGCTTTGTTGGCTGGCAAAATTGAAATGATATCTATAATTTCTTCTTCATTAATAACAATATCTGATAATTTATTATTACAGAGTGAATACATTGACGGCAACACATGGCCTGTGTCATACACATTACCAACATATGAGAAA
Organism: Magallana hongkongensis; assembly: GCA_015776775.1. Lineage (NCBI taxonomy): Eukaryota > Metazoa > Mollusca > Bivalvia > Ostreida > Ostreidae > Magallana > Magallana hongkongensis. The sequence goes on along the minus strand of VIAA01000019.1, from coordinate 688,229 downwards.
TCAAAGTACTGAAGTACTGTGGGTGTTGATTTTATCGATTATCATTTATTCAAGATCAACGATATGTGATTTTACATGGCAAGTAGTATCAGTAATCGAACTATTTCTGAGAATGTGTATGGATCCAGGCAAGATTGAACTCTTGTCTTTGTTCAACCAAACGCTCGGCTGTCTCCGTTTATCTCCGACAAGTAAGAGAGACTCTGTTTTGTCGGATGTTAACGGAGACAGCCAAGCGTCTGGTTGAACGAGACTACATTGAACCCTAGCGTAGGAATACATACGACTTTAAAAAATATCTAAATTGTTTGTACAATTTAAAATCTTATTATTTTCATGGTATTAATAAATAAGTTTTCTTGAAAGACAATGCTTAAGAATACATTACATCGAATTTATCGATTATTTTTGAGAACTCAGTGTTGTCGGCGGTATTGATTTGTGCTTAGGTCCAAACACTGTTTCACTTTCGCTTTGCCCGTGTAAGTGCATAGGAGAGTTGATTAAAATCAACTCCCAAAAATTGTTTAGAAGCTCCACTTTATCTTAATCTGAAAAAGCTACAAAGTGTTCTCCTTTGTCGGAGACATGTTGTATAGGTGGAGTATCTGAACTTGATTTGGTTTTAAATGTGTCTTTCATGAGTTTCCGATAAAGCTTATTATTGTCTTTGAATGTCTCATCTAAATTGAATTCAATGTTGTCATAATAGTTAGAAAGGGCATGTTTTTTCATATTGTTAACCTTATTTCTAGTTTTTCTGAATTTGATCCAGTCTGTTTTGCGATTATATTTTAGAGCCAAATTATGTAAACGATCACGCTTTCTAATTGGTCTCCTTAACAGCGAATCGAACAATGGCTTATCTTTTGGCGTAATTGTAACCGTCTTCTCTGGAATGCATTCGCGGGTAAGTGTCAATAATTTTGATGAAAAATTTAAAGTTGCTGAATCAATGTCTTCAGCGTCGCATATTACACTACTCCAATCAGTATTCATAATGAGCAAGTTTTATTTTTTGGTATCTGCATGTTTATATTGCCATATTTTTCGGGTATACGAGCGATTTAAATTAAATTTCAGAGAACTAGAAATAAAAGTAGCCCTGTGGTCACTGACGCAAGTATCGACATTAAGAGTGCTCGCTTCAATAACTTCGATGCTGTTTGTTGTTAGAATTTGGTCAATCTGACGGTGTTCGCGTAGTATTCGTGATTCTCGTTGGTTCAGAAATTCTGTTGGTGAGATTGTCAATGGACAAAATGTCGCGCATTTCGTGTGTGTTTGGGATATTTAAAAAATCAACGTTGACATCGCCTACAATGATGATTTTATCGGATATTTCAGTAACTTTATCTAAGGCCCATGAAAGATTATTCCAAAATGTAGAATTTGTGTGAGGTGGACGATAAAGACAACATAAAATGTATTTACAAGTGGGTTCTTCAATTTCTAGCCAAATACATTCGACATTGTTATGTTCAAGGTCTACGCGTCTATGAGCACGAACGGCATTCAATAAGTAAATCATTACACATGCAAAAATGTATATTTTAACAGAAGATTAAGCAACAAATGCGATATTTTTAATGATACATAAAGTAACATTTTCCCGAATCGTGTTTACAATGTGTACATTTATCGCCGACTGAATCGGCCATTTACTGATAATCTCACTTCCTCATCTACTTCGTAGCTCACCTGAGCTATTCTGATCACATTTTGTCTGTCGCCTGCCTGTTTGTTTGTCTGTCTGTCCGTTTATTAACTTTTTACATTTTCAACATCTTTTCAAAAACCACGGGGCAAATTCCAACCAAACATTGCACAACGCACTTTAAGGCAAAGGGGATTCAAAGTTGTGAAAATAAAGAATCACATCATTTTACAAAGGGAGATAATGAATTTTTAATAATACTCTTATAAAGAACCATTAGCCGAGGAAAGGTGAAACTCGTGTGAAAGTATACTCAGGCAGTGTATATTCAAAGTTGTAAAAATCATGAACCCCCTGGTGTAGGATGGGGCCACAACTGTGACAATATGGTAGGGTGATGCAGAAAATATCAATGAAAACCGTAAAACCTACTGTATAAAATATAGCATGTTAGATAACGTCAAAGTAAACAGGTGGGCGACGGACGCTGAGGTGAACACCTGGCCATGTAGAGGTGTTGGCGCATTTGATAGCGTCGACCGGTTTGAACACGGTAGCCCCGGGTTCGAGCCTGGGTCGAGTTTTACTAAAGGTCGTAAATTTTGTCGTAGACGTAGACGTAAACGTAGACTTTACGTCCGAATGTACATGTGCGTAGATTGCGTTTTACTAAAGGTCGTAACTACACACGTAAACTTAGATACACACGTAGACTTTGTCGTAGTTTACGTCTAGAACTCTTTCGAAGTAGGTACAAAATTTATCCTAACAACGAATGCTACGCATGCGTATTGCATACTTTCGCTTAGCCCATTATCGTCTGCTAGATCTTTAATATGACAGATAAAAAGCAACGAAAACCCAATTGGTCGGAGGGAGAAATGTGTGTCGTAGCTGACGCGTGTTTGTCATTTAACCAAATCATCCGAGGTAAACTCTTGCCATCCTTGACCTCGGATATGAAGAAAAAGGCGTGGGAAACCATCACCGATAAGTAAGTTTACCTCAATATTTAAGGTAATGGCAGATTATTAATATTTATGAATATCAAAAGAAATTATCTCTAAATATATCATACGAATTTTGTAAACATTAAGCTCACCTATGTGTATATTCTTTTAAAAATACAGCATATTGATGGAAAGTTTAATTTATCTAAAACACAGAATTTCTAAAAAATATTTCGAAAATAAGATTATGATAGGTCATACATGTCGATTCCTTATTTTGTTATACTTCCCAAATTATTGGAACATTGGCGCAACTGAATCTCGTACATGTATTAGCCGGTGATTAGTCCTACCAATTGTAAGAATGGCTGCAGATTGTCAGATATATCGTACACGCCGTTTATTTCATTAGGTCGATGTCATAATCAGATAATAGAAAAACGTGGTATGTGTTCTGTAAAAGTGTGGACAAATTCGATATATGGTTTGAGCTTGATATATGGTATTATAATTATAGAAAATATTTTAAAACTGCTGGACATCGTATTCCGATGCGTTTGACATGTTTACTCTAGGGTTGTGTCGGAGACATAAATAACGTTAACAATAGTTATGTCTCTGGTCGTGTAGTGGATCTATAACATCGTATTTTGTTTTTAAAATGCTTTTAGAGTAGATTCAGTTGCAATAAACTGCACCAGAACACTGGATGAAACCAAAAAGAGATTTCAGGATGCCCAGTCTGCCATTAAGAAGAAGGAGGCTTTCAGAAAGAGGGAAACTAACAAAACAGGAGGTGGACCACCGCCTGAGGTTAATTTCAAGCCATTGGAATTGACAGTGAGTAAATGAATTCATGATTTTTTTATTACTTAGTTTACACTTGAAAATACATACACTTTATCATTTCTTTATTAAATGTACATACATGCATTTATTTATATATAATATATAGAATATTTTAAATGTTACAAACGATAGATGGACTTGAAAAATGCAAATGATGTACATCCTAACTCCCTCCCATCATCTATTTTTAATTAATAAAGAAAAAAACAATTTGTTATTAATTGAGAATGGTAATTGATTGATTTACAATTTCAAATTGTCTTCCCCTAGATTCTTAGTACCATTCCATTGGTGGCGATTCATGGTCTCGATTGGGGCGCTGATACAGGGACAGATTTGGACAGAGGTATTTTAAAGATTAATTTTTTTTTGGGGGGGGGGGGGTAAACAATAATAATTTAAAAAGTATGCATTTGGTAATTGTAAACAGAAGAAAATTAAAAGTCTATATGTAGACTTAGCATGAATTTATTTTTTTATAACAATATATCAACAATTATTTAGTAATTATAAATACATTTAATTTTTTTTTCCTAACATTAAGGTAACAGGAAAGATTCAAGTACATGTATGACAATTTCTGAAGGTATCCAAAACCCTGGGGCAATGGGAGATACATGTAGCTGGACTTTGACATCAGATCAGGTCACAGGTATGCATGCATTTTTTCATAAGCATACAAATATATGGCGATGAAAGAGTTTCAATTCCGTTGAATAGCCAAAATGGTTATCACAATGCTCAACTCCACCTAAAATAGTAATCTCTTTTATTCTCAAAAGTACAGAGTGACATGCTTTTATATAGGGTATACTTGAGAGAGAGAGAGAGAGAGAGAGAGAGAGAGAGAGAGAGAGAGAGAGAGAGAGAGAGCATGCATCACAAAGCCATTCATGATGACCTTATATAATAATACAATTTTTTCTTTTCTTGATTTTTAACACTTGACGAGTTTTATTTTAATTGTTCATTGATAATTTGTTATATCTAAAACTTTTACAGATTGTAAAGTAGACATTATACCTGAGAATGAATGTTCGGAGTCACCCTCTACATCTCCATCTTGTACCCTTACATGTACATGTAGGTATATGATTTATGATTTTTAAAGCCAAATAATTTCTTTTATCTTAGGTCCAAATAAAAAGAATTCCTGTTTCCTGTCACTGAACTGACTGAGTTATTGGTTGTTTTATTTTAGCAAATAAGAACAAGAATAGGTTTGGGACTCAAACAGAAAGCTGGAAATTATGGTAAAACTTTTAACCTGTTGTTAACATCACCAGAAATACTTTGTTTACCTACTGCTATTTTTATATTTACCTTATGGTACATTAATGTACCCAGAATGATGTGGGTTAGATTACATGAAACAAATACTATTTTTTTTAAAGCAAAGTCTCAAGTTTTATGCAAACAATATCTTTAGTCTTATTCCTTCTGTCTTTTTAAAACATGTAATGACACAGTAAATAAAAATAGATATATATTCATAAATGTTCTTTATTTTATTATTATAGAGAATGGAATGAAAGAAATTATTGCGATGAAAAAGAAACGCTTAGAACTGGAGGAACGAAAAGTGAAAGCCCTTGAGAGAATTGCCAGTGCTTTGGAGGGACATCAGGGACAGTCATGCACAGAATTCTCTGTTTCTCCTATCATAAAATTTAATTAGAATCCTGCAGCGATTTCTTGTCTTATTTTCTTCATTTACCACCAATTAATTATGATATCAAAAAGTGTGTTGTCGGCTAAATATCTGAGTAACATTTATTTGCTTGTCTCTCAATATACATTTTGTGGGGTAGTAGATTGCTTTTGATATTGTCATATGAAGCAGTTATTGGCTGTTAATTGAAGTAATATTAATTCAACTTTGACCATTTTATATCATGTCAATAAATTAACTATTTATAATGATATATATGAATCAATATTGATTAAATTCACCTTATGAGAAAGACAACAAAACATGTTATATTGAAAATGTTTGATTTTGCAAAGACGTTATTATATATCATATGTTGTATTACTTAAATAATTTACTGGGAACTGGTAATTGTTTTGGTCTATAGAAATCTGCTCGTAGTAAGGATATATATTATTTATATACCGGTTAATATATATTTCATTGATATTATAATTTTGATATTAATTCATACAGTAAAAATGTATAAGTTCATTTATTATGTAATATTGTCAAAACTCTCTTTCATTATTTTTAAGCCACCAAAAATTAAATTAATTTTTTTTTATCACATTTTGTTACTATTTCTATCCTTTAATAGTTGCTTCTAGACTGTTGAATTTTATTCCATCGGTTTTAGCTTTATTTGCATTTTGGTTGAGGAATTGAATTGAATTACTGGTACCAATGAAAAAGATTGGAAATAGAGAGTGGAAAGTTAATGCTGTAGTGTGTATTGCCTATATATTGAAAAATCCAGGTAACCTGTGTTGTCGGTATCATCTGTTATCAAATAATGACTGCTACATTACATAGGCGTCGGAACCGGGGGCGCTGGGGGGTAGCCCCCCCCCCCTCAACTTTTTTTGCAAAGTTGGACCGAACCATTAGAGGGTTCAGCCCCCCCCCCCCCCACTTTTTCTCGTAGCAAGGATAATTGTTCCTAAATTTACCTTGAAAAGATGGGATAGGTATACCCCCCCCCCCCCACGGATTAGGATTATCATGGTTTGGGGTATTTTTTTTTCTTGTAAAGAATTTTTAGGATTAGTCTAGCCCCCCCCCCCCCCCCCCTTCCGACGCCACTGCATTATAAGGTTTCAAACAACAACAAACTCATGTATTCTTATAGGATGATATATCTTTTTTATTGTTGGCATCACTCCTAGAACCTGGAAGCCAACTGCTGCCTCAACTCTCTTGTTCTAAGTGGGACTGCTCCCTGGTATACTGCGTTGTTGTGCTGGTTGGTTACAGCACCACCATTACGCAAAGGTACTCTCTCGTTGATGGCCTTGTTGTGCAACTTCATACATGTCTCTACCACTAGGGCACATTTCTCTGGTTTGAAAGGAAGGTATCCTCCACTGCTGTGTAAACACCTGTATACAAAGATTGGAACCATTAATGAACAGTATTTATCAGTAGTTTAATACGGTAAAGATCATAAAATTATGTGCAAATGATTGACATCCCTAAACCTTGCCTTTAGAACACCAAATGTACGCTCCACCGCATTCCTGGTTTTGCAATGGGCGGCATTATAACGTTCTTCAGCAGACGTTGAAGGGTTGATGAAAGGAGTCATTAGGTAATCCTTCAGAGGATACCCAGAATCCCCTAAAAGCCATCCTCCTCCAGGCAACGTCTCCAAGATAACAGGAATGCTCGAATGTTGGAAAACATAAGCATCATGGGTGCTCCCTGGAAATCGGCAGTTGATATTAATGAACCTGAAAGAAAATAATGTAGTTATAGGACAGATTTATTGATGGCTCCAAAGTTCTGAAGCGAGAGTCCGAGTAGATCAGTCGTTATAGTGTTGGACTTGTGCCCAGGCGACCCGGGTTCAGTCTCCGAGTGCCAAATATTTTTTCTTCCTTAATTGTGTTTAGTTTAACGATCTTATCTTTAAAACGGTGTATTTTAATGTTTTTCATTTTATTCTTATTATAAATGAAAAAAGTAGCGGCTTTTTTTTAGTTTAAATAGATAGCTTGTTTCTGTCAGCAGTTTGCTAAATCCAAACGCTTGTCGCAATCTCCGGCATCAAAGACGTACCGCTGAAGTACCCCTGCAGTACGACCGCAGTAGAGTTGGCTGGGTTGCTTTGCCGGCATCAAGGAGATGCCGCAATTTCAATGACTGTATGCACACACATTTAGTAATGTTAATGCACCCACGTTTTAAGTATTCTACATGGCTTTAAAAGGAGGATAAGTTTTTATTCACATATATAGATACGTGCATGAATGTATACATGCGTGTATTGATATATGTTGCTTATTTATTGATTTCCTGAACCCTATAAAACACTATGAAAACGCTCTCTCTATCTCTCTCTCTCTCTAACGTACGAGTATCTCTAGTGCTGAAATTTGAGGCCCCGAGTCAGAAAGGTAAAAGCACGATAAATACCCGTACAGTATCACAACCGCAAGTTCCTACACAGTTTTGATTGTAAACTTTCCTACAAAATTTACGTACCTCAAAGACCTTCAAGATCTCGATATAATTGATTATTTTTTATAAGATAAACAATTAATGCGCTTATCCGTATAAATAAACATAGCGAAACTTTTCATCAGGGTATAATATTAATTTATTGAATTGGAATTTCAATTAATTATTCCCTCCTGACTGGTCAGTTTTCTAGTTATAATACATAAGAAATATTTTTAACGTCAGGCACATGTGGATTTTTCTTTCTGTCGATAATTGTAAACATACATACATTAAAATAGGCGTATGGGAAGAAAAGAAGTAACTTCGTTATATACGTATGTGCTCAAAGGAGCTGTAAAAGTTCCGTGAATGTAAATGAGCGAAATTAAAGCGTGACGTCATTTTTCCACAATGTCTACTGCGCGTGAGCATTGTCGGTAACCAAGAACTTAGACGCACTTACGACTGTAACAGACGTACGATAACGTTATTATCTTACGACATCTTTCGTGAATAGCACCATGAACGTGAACGTAAACGTACGTTTGTCGTAAGTTTAAGAATAATCGTAGACGTACGACTTTTTGTGAATAGACCCCCAGAGTTCTAAACAAACACAACATGTTCAGTTAAAAAACAATGTTTTTATAATATACGTGTTCGAAATAAAGACAAAAACATGTTTTACGAATCTTTATTAATACAAAGTATTTTAGGGATGTCAATTTTATTCAGATTACTTATTCGATTAACCGTAACACGTACTCAAGCGATAATAAGGTGCTCGTTTATTTCTTTGAAACTGTGTGTCCTTTACATGTACTTGATTAAAAATAATTTGAAAAGTATTTTATCTAAATATTCTTCAGCAAATGCCTAAGCACATCCTTTTCTGTGACATTTTTACATAATTAAGCTATATCTCCTCTTAGGCAAATAAAATGTGACCTTTTTCATGTTACAATGTAAGTCACTGTCCCTTGCTAAATCATATATAAAAGTTGAATGATTATGAAAACAAACGCCTTGAGGTAATACTGATAAGATTATATTTTTTTCTATTTATACAAACATCTAATCCATAAATTATTAAAAAAAACCAAACATTTATATTTCTAAGCACATGTTTGCCTGACACATGTACATCTATTAAAAACAATAATTTGATCTAATAACCCATATAAAGATTAATTATTAGCCGTTGGAAAATATTTTACGTTCGATGGAACATATTGTTACGCTATCAAAATTGCCGAGAAAAGTAAATGATGTTATCTTCATTCGTAGAAAAATATAACTACCGCCTTAAGAAAAACTATTGTTTTGATTATCCGCTTTTTTCCACATTTAACGGGTAATCGACTTAAAAAATAAGTCGATGATCTGTGTGACTGAGCGATAGTCGAATACTCATTGACATCCGTATTGTATATCTAGTCACAATAAATACTTGCAACCCCTATTGTCGTAAACTCTCTTAACAATAATGACTAAAATAATACACAAGAATACAAAAGAACACCTTTTTTTTTTTTTTTTTTTTTTACAAAATTTTGTAAATCGTAACTATATCCTCATTCACTAGTTTTTGACTAGTTTTGGAACTTGATTTTAACCACCTCTCCTATACACTTGCTGTGGCCAAATATTGTATGGACGTAAGCACAAAATCATTACTGCTGAAAAAACATAGTGGAGGAAAACAATCAAATAATTTGATGTAAATCCTCGGGCAACATTATTTACCATGCATACTTTTTTCTGAATACTTTGAAAGAAGTTTTTAATTAAACAAACAATTAAGTTTTGTAGGCATTCATCCCAGTTAGTTCTCCGCTTAAAAAAAATGAAAATAAAATAAAATCCAAAAGTGGAATTCATATTTATATATTTTGTTAATTACAAAGAAACATTTCAATAACTGATACATAATACAGTGTAAAGTTAAACTTCGTTAATTCCTTTTTCCAATTTACAACAGAATTCATTTGAAAAAATTCGTCTACAGTTCGTTAGACTGCTTTATTTGAAAAAAGGGAGAAATATTTCAAGCAAACCTAAATATTGATAACTATTTACCAAGCAATAAAAATACATTGTGTCACATCCATGGAGTTTAGATTTCGGAATCGACATTTCATAATAATATGTTAAGTTATTAAAGCATGTTTTAGGTCATAGTTTTCTATAAACATTGTTGGTGTATTGAAAAAATCTGCAATGTTCAAAGGCATTGGTAAATGTAAAAAACAAAATGTTGTACATTTTATTAGATAACTCGTCTTTTATGTATACAGTTTTAGTATACGCTCTTTACTTATAAAAGATACACATTTTTCCTAATTTGAAGTTGTTCCATATTAGTTTGGTGGCATTTAATCCTTTTGTCATGTTGTAAATTTTGTATTTACACCCACCCAGTAAATTCAAAATTTTTCTGTAAGGTTCAACGTCAATTTTCATAACTAGATTATACATTCTATTTGATATTGATTAGTTAAATCATTCAAATCATACGATATTAGTAAGTTATATAATAATTTTTATCGAAAGTAAATTTTTCATGGATGACATAACTTGGGTAGAAAAGATATATTTTTCTTTGAGTACTTCTTTAGATCATTGTAAAGAATTTTTCTGACGTAAGTTAGGTGCAGATTAATTAACCAGTTAATCTGATAGTAAAACAGTTTATTTGGCATAAATTCCTCTCTATACTATGTAAATTTGATTTCTTTTCATAAGCTAAACGGAAATTTGTCACTTTTTAGCTCAACAAAGGATGACACTATTTGAGTAATCCAGCATGTCCATTTTGTACCCTTTGATCAATTAATTTAGTCGCGCAACTGTTTATTTAGGGGATTATTGAGGTGATACCTGGGTATAATTCTTTAGCCGTGAGCTACACCACCCCTCCGAATGTGTTCGGAATGTTTTCTTTATTGTTGCTAAGTTTGTAATAAATCCAGAGGTGCTCGAATGAAAGTTCACGAGACTTCACCGAGATTTGTTCAGTTCCTGTGAAATTTCGAGCGGAAGTATAAGTGTTCGGATAATATTCTCAAAATACGTAAGTACTAGTCGTTTTTTATATCATATCCTACTTGGATTTATATTAAATCATGAAAACCTTTTAGGATGTTTGTCTTATTTCACCATCTAGCGGTTATTTACATTAAACGATAATATTCAGAACAGAGTTGTAGTTTGTGTTCATCAACGTGTAGAGTGATTGAAAATATAACATTGGGTTGCTTAATAAAATCATAGCCATGTGTGATGCTTGTGGTGTGCAATACCATGTTTTTAGAAAAATAATGAGTGTCTGTTTTGCATAAAAAAGTAGCATATCGAGGCATTTTCAAGGAACATTCTGCATAAAATAGTATAGTCTGTTTCACTATTGATGCTATTACTAGGTCAGGCGCGGATCGAAAATTAATCCTCAGGGGGGATCTCTACAAGCTGCATGTTAATTGCTGCAACAGCAGATAAAAACTATTTTTTTGTTACATTTATTTCTAGAACACATTTTATCCACCAATTAATAAAGATAAAGTCTAAAATAAATAAACCTCTAGATTTTATATTTGACTACAAGTACCTTACATTCTATGGAATAGACTATAAACACGAGGCATAATTCTTACTGCTAAACTGAAAGGGTCAAATAAAATCACGTGGTCTAAAATTTAAATGACAATAACATTCGCAGGGGTGTACACGGTCACTCGCATTACGTAATTTCTAATTGCTATTTTCGGACAAAGTCACGGAATCATTTAGTCACGTGGTAATAATTAAATAATTTGATTGGATATCTACCCAAGGAGTCGAAATTAGTATAGCGCGTGGGACCGCATTTTATCATTCCATTGCGGGTTCCAATAATATAAGTATCGTCAACTAATTTTGACTTTTGTCTTCTTTTTCCATTAAGTGCACCAAGACTTTAAGTCCTCTTGCACTAATATCGGCTAATTCCCCATAATCTAAGAGAAGAAGAGAGGCAACGTTACTGGTGGAGAAACCGACAGATCCTAGAATGAAACCTCAAAACCAGGCACCAGAAGGAGTGCAGACCAGAGCGATGGAAGCAGCGGCTGTAAACACAGCTACAGCACCTCCTCAGTCTCCATCACCACAGAGGACGCAGCCACCGCCTCAGTTACCATCACAACAGAGGATACCACAGCTATCAACTTCACCCCAGAGGACCCAGCCATCTAGACCCATGCCAGGCACTCGAACTCTAAGGCCACCAGCACCAAGGGCTCCGGCTCCTCCGGCTACATCTGGGATCCCTGCAGCTGGACGTCCTCCAGTACCTCCACGAGTGACAGTCCATCTGGCACCGTACAATCGACTGTCATCCGTTGTCCAGTGGTGGCTGAATTTCCTGTCGTATGTTCAGCTATATCAGCTAACAGACGACCAAGCTATTAACATATTACCATTCTACTTCACAGAGCCGGTAAAACATTGGTTTTACCAACTTGAAGCCAACGCTAGGAGCTCCCTATCCCAATTTAAACTGGCCTTCTTCTCCAGATTCAGGAAGAATAACGAGGACCTGGATCTGGATGACATCAAACAAGGTCAGGAAGAGGATATTGATTCCTTTCTCTTCAGGCTACAACAGGCAGCTTCTGACCTTAACATCACTGAAGTTGAACTGACAAAAAAAGAAACAAAAGGGCTCCGGCAAAACATCAAGGGCCATGTATACATGAGAAACCGAGGACCATGGGAGATCTACGACAGGAGGCCAAGCTGGTGGAGCGGGGACTCAACATGTCCAACCCCATAGGAGACGACATAACAGCAACTATTCAGGCCTCCGTCAATGCAGCGGTCTCTTCGATGCAACAGCTCATGGCACCAGTGTCGGCGATGGAGTCAGACCCCACCAACCGTCCACCCCTTCATCAGTATCAGCAGCGTCAACAACATCAGCAGAATCAACAACATCAGCAACATCATCAACAATCGTCAAGACAGGAGAGCATGAGAGGAAAGAGAGTGTGTTTCAACTGTGGTGAGTCATGTCTTTCTAAATCACATTGTAGAGCTAAGGATGAAAAATGTTACTATTGCGGCAACAAAGGTCATTTTAAACGTGTTTGTAAAGATTATTTGTTGAAAAAAGCCTTAGGTTTAGAACAATAGGGATTCGAGCCTACTCGAGGTTCTTCCAAGGGTGGGCACATTGGTAAAACAAACAACATTCATGAAAGTGATAAACTGGATGAAACTCAAGAGAAAGGTGCTAAAACTATTGACAAAAATGATTGTGCTTCTGTCAATTTTACTCAACAGATTGAGAAAAATACAATGCAAATTTCAATTAGAAAAACCAAAACTTTTGCCTTAATTGATACAGGGGCGAGCATTTCATGTGTCAGCCAGTCATTTTTAAGCAAAACAGATCTTGCCAATTCTAAGTTAGAGTCACCTGATTTTTCATTTATCAAAGGTGTATCCGGTCAGAAACTTAGAGTTTTAGGGAAAATAGTGCTACCAATCTCTTTCGCAGGTCAAGTGTTTGAATTCCCTGTGCATGTTATTGAAAACCTTCATCATTCTTTCATTTTGGGTGTGGATTTCATGCAAACTAACAAAGTAGTTATCAGTTTTGCAACTAACACTTTGTGTATTAACAATGACAGTGCTAAGTCTATAGTTTGCTCAATTGAAACAAATGCTGGTTATGCCAGGGCCTCAAAATCCTTCAAAATTCCATCAAATTCAGAAACATTGCTTGAAATCAAAGTTAGCAGAAGAAAAACAAATGATGTAGTGCTTCTTGAACCTTCAAACAATCTTTCTTCTTTACAATTAAGTGCTGCAAAATCTCTAGTTCACATCAAAAACTTACGGGGTTATCTGAAAGTCTTAAATCCTATAGACAAAGACATCTCAATTCCTCAGAACAAAGTTTTGGCAGTTGTTTCGGAAGTAGATCAGAAATCAATTGACAATTTTGATGCTGAAATTTCAGAAATTCAAACATCTGAAACAAATTCTGAAGCTAGTGAAGACATTTCATTTGATTTGGCAAGTTCTAAATTAAATCAAAAGCAAAGAGTAGAACTAAAAAAATTTCTGGAAAGCAATAGGGACATTTTTGCGAAAGATCTGTCAGAGTTAGGGGAGACAAATGTTTACGAACACAACATAGATACACATCCTGACGCTCGCCCTGTCCGTATGCCCTTCTATCGCGCAAATCCTAACCTTCAAGAGGAAATTAGAAAACATGTAGATGATATGTTAGCAAATGACATCATCGAACCCAGCAACAGCATTTGGCATTCCCCCGTTGTTATGGTCAAGAAACGCTCAGGTGAATGGAGATTTGCAGTTGATTATAGGAAATTGAACAAGATAACTGTTCCTCTCTCATTTCCCCTCCCTCATTTAGACACAGTCTTTGATGCTATTGGCCATGCCAAACCACGTTACTTCTCAAGTTTAGATTTAAGATCTGGGTTCTGGCAAATCAAAATGAGTGAAAAGAGCAAACATAATGCAGCATTCATCACTCAAGAAGGTATTTATGAGTGGAAACGCATGCCTTTCGGACTTATGAATGTCCCAATTTCCTTTCAAACAGTAATGACTCATGTCTTACGAGGTCTGAATTTCAAGTCATGTCTGGTCTATGTAGATGATATCTTGGTTTTTAGTCAGACTTTTGAGGAACATTTGATTCATTTGGAGCAGGTTTTCAGCAGACTTAGAGATGCAAACCTCAAGCTGAATCCTGAGAAGTGTGATTTTGGTAGGGATGAAATCAAGTATTTAGGCTTCATTCTTAGTGCTGAAGGTGTTGTTGTTGACAAAGAGAGAATGAAGGTTGTCAAAGAATACCCCATTCCCAAAACTGAACGTGACATTAGATCTTTTCTTGGGATGGCAAATTATTACAGAAAGTTTATTCCAAACTATTCAAAGCTTGCTTCACCTCTGTCGTCACTTCTGAAAAAAGATGTCAAATTTGAGTGGTCTGAACTCTGTCAACAATCTTTCGATTGTATCAAACAAGCTTTGACTTCTACTCCTGTACTAGCTTACCCTAACACTGAGAAACCATTCATTCTAACATGTGATGCGTCAGACTATGCAATAGGTTATACACTCTCACAGTTAGATGACCGAAACAAGGAGCATGTCATTGCTTATGGAGGTAAGTCCCTCACAACTGAAGAAAGAAAGTGGTGCACCACAGACAAAGAGTGCTATGCTGTGTTGAAAGGTATTGAACATTATCACACTTACCTTGCAAATACCAAATTTACAGTTGTCACAGATCATAAGTCACTAGTATGGTTAATGACTGCAAAACATAATGGCAGACTCGAGAGATGGTCTTTAAGGTTACAAGAGTACAACTTTGAAGTTGTTCATAGACCAGGTAAGTCGAATGTTGTAGCTGATGCTCTCAGTCGCAGAACTTATGAAGAAAATACCACCACACAGGTATCTCAGGTACATGTAGATACAAACACTGAAGATCAGTCTGGGCCAGCAATGGTGACACTGTTTTACAAAGATCAACCAGTGTATGAGGTAAGTACCCTTAATGGAGAACAACTGCAAAACACAGTAGATGACTCAGAAACTCTTGCAAAATTACAAGGTGAGTGTCCTGATTTCTCTGACATCATGAAGTATCTGACAGATCAAACTCTCCCAGAAGACCAGAAGCTACATGATGTTATTGTGGCTGAATCTAAACATTACAGCATAGTAGAAGGTGTACTGTACCATTGGTACCAGCGAAGATGCAAAAAGTTACCTAAGGAGATGTCATTCATAAGGCAAGTAGCTCTCCCAACTCCTCTAAGGTTAGATGCTCTTATCTCTTACCACGACAGTCTAGCTGGAGGAGGACATCTAGGCATTGACAAGGTAAAATCTTCACTCATTCAGAAGTACTACTGGCCAAAAATGCACAAAGACATTACTGAATATGTCAGATCTTGTGACCGTTGTCAACGTGCGAAGGGAACAAATCATATAACGAAACCCCCAATGACAAACATGCCCGTAGTAACAAAGTTTGAACGTTGGCATGTAGACATTTTAGGTCCCATCACAAAAACAGACCTTGGTTTTCAGTACATTCTTCTCTGTGTTGATGCTCACACTCGTTGGACTGAGGCATTTCCTCTCAGAACAATGGATTCAAGAGAAATTGCAGGTATTGTGTACAATCAGATCTTTTGTAGATATGGCAGTCCCAGAATAGTCGTCTCTGATAGAGGTCAAAATTTTCTATCAAAATTGGTTTCTGCTCTCTCATGTTGTAAATTTTGTATTTACACCCAACCAGTAAATTCAAAATTTACAACATGACACTTTGCTGTAAGCCGCATGATCTGTACAGAAGGTATATATATATATATATATATATATATATATATATATATATATATATATATATATATATATATATACATATATATATATATATTATAAAATCAAGTAGTTATTATTATGTTTAATGATAATACCTTTTATGTGCCATGTGTTTTCTTCTTGTTTTATCACAAACGATATTTGTTTACATTTATAAGTCTCCTATTTGGGCATTTGTAGATTATGTAATTAATTCGTGCTATCTCTAGGTCAAGATCCTAATTTTAATACTATCTGGGTAGGATGATATTTAAACCAATCAGCGTGGCTCCTCTAGACCACGTGATCATTCTTGATTTATTTACTAGAGGAGAACGCCACGCTTTGTTTTAAGAAGATAATTTTGGAAAACCCTCCATCCACCCCTTTCTTCCACCATAATTATAATTTTCACTTTATTTCTTTTTTCATGTATTGGTATACTATGCATCTTGTTATTGCGTGTATCTTGTTATTTTCCACCCTTTTTTGATGTTTGGCATATATCATTGCCTTGATTTTTGATATGTTTTACTATTGGGGGTCAGCATATTACATAATGTACTGCCAAAGACTTAACACAGTAGTCAGTTGTTTTCTAGTCTATGCTGACCCCCTTGATGGTGTATATATTTATTTTTCGTCATTTACTTCAATAAATGACATGTTTTCATTTCTATACCTGTTTTGTTTTCACTATGCTCAACATCAAAAAACTAAGTGCAGTTGTCTTGGCTTTAAATATCATAGGAACATAAAATGGTTTATATGAAATTACAACAGCTAAATTTATTCCTTTCTCTGTTTTGTAACAAAAGATAAAAACAAATCCGACAGAGATCCGTAATTGTTCTTTATGTTTCATTCTTTCCTAAATAAAATCACCTTTCAGTACTTTGATCAATACGAGCAAGATCGTGGACATAATAAACCAATGAAATTGCGTTATTGATTTGTTCGATCTACTTCCGTCACAGAGTGCAGACGTGGATAAAGAAGCGTATTTAAAACAGAAAAAGTGCTATAGAATTGTTTGGAGTTGTCTTGAGACTCTTACAATGTAAGTGTTTTAACGATTTTATATAATAATGAAAAAAACAAAAACTGGCATGCCATATTTTATTTTTGATAATACCGTAAACACCGAGACAGATCTGATTTTATCCGCATATGGCATTGATTTGTTGCTAGGTTAAAAAGTTAGAAACAAAATATGCCAATACTTGTTAAATATTTAGAAGTATATTAGATTTAACAAAACATTGTTATTGTTCATTTTTTTAAAGACAACGTCAATCAAAAAAAATATTTTGAATTCTAATAAAAAGTCTGTAAAGTTTGCACGATCGCAATTTGTATTAAATTTGTTTTATTGAAAAGAAGGCCCTTTATGTTGCCCCTATTGCGGCATTTAAATACCCATATAGAGTGCATGAAAAGATATCTTTTCAAAAGGATAACCTTGGCCTATTTTCACGTAACTACGCGTATCACAATGTTTTTGATAACTGTAGTTTATGATTAAATAAACATTTTGCATTGTTAAGAAGTAGATTTCCGCTTTGTAAATCTATATAGACGAATAGTCAATAACAATACTCATACCAGGAAAGTACATTTTCTAACACCGATGTATATCTTGACATGACAAACAAAAGTTAAGCAGTACAAACAACGTATTATTATTACATTATTAGTTTTTGTTAGCAGCCCACAGAATACTGTCTTACTCGTATCTAGTGTATAATATTACAATTTCCGCGCCATAAAAACTACCAGAGTTTAAATGTTTAAGATGACTTAAAATTCTGTTCATTGAGTTTATATATAATTAATAAAAAACAATATTCAAGCGAACAATACAATTTTGCAACTCTTTAAAAGAAAAAGGAAATATCCCTTTAATTGGTTTAAAAATTACAAAACCATCGGAAAGTTTTGTATTTGAATGTTAACATTTAAATTTTAATGAAGGACATTAAGAATTGCCGTTCTTTTTACTATTTGTGTCAATTGTAACTCGTGTACATTTGAACATTTTCAGTTTTGTATTTTAAACTATCTATTGATATCTTATAAACATTGTGAAAATGATAATTCAATGCCCAATGCTAATGGTTTCTCATGTTGGGATGGACCTGTAACATAGTGTATATGCATTATTTCGTATGATATCCTCATCCTCTCTACAATTTGACATAAAAAATGTGTACTAAATGCATTGCTAGGATGAACAAAAATATTTTAAAGTCGGAATACAATCATACTCGCCTTGACGTTGCGCAGAATACCGCGATATCCTTCTATGTAATGTGTTTAATATAAACAAATTCAAAACATATTATTTTCCCATGAAAATATGGCTTTAATTGTCATGAAAACCGCCGCAATTCCTATTATCATACACATATTTAGCAAATTCGTCGTTTAAGAGAGTACATAACATTTTAAAGCAGCTTTTACTGACTGCATTTATCATTGGTGGTTTTTTTTATTTGTTTAAAATATTTCCGTGTCAAGAAAATTCGATATCAATATTTTAAATTGTGTTGCATGTTATAAGTCATCTCTTTTTTTTCTAATCCCTACATAAATTACTAAACAAGAGGACCAATGGGCCCTGAGCAACACTGGCTTTAATAAAGAAATCCTGTGAAGCCCGAATGGGCTTCTCAGTAGATTTGATCACGTACAAACCAACATATCCCGGTGAAATTTTTAACATTGCTGTTTATTACTTATATTTACGTTTGAAAAAAAACAAATCGGTCAGAAGTGTTAAAATTACCGAGATAAAGTTTACAATAATCCAAGCGACCAGCGATAAGCGCGTGATTTGATCATTGTGACGTCACGAAAACGATCATTTAAGAAAAAAACAGCAATTAAGGTCAAGATCTAGTAAATGATTCCAGACTGTCTTTTTGGTGCTAAAACCATTATGACGTCATAATTGATTTGATTATTATTTTCCCGTATTTTACGGCTTGAAGAGAATTATGTAGAAAATTTAACAGTATTTTGACATTCTATGTTAAATCACGGAGAAAGTAATCCCGGTACCTATACTCTATTTGACATTAATTTAAAGAGGAGGTCAAGAGTTTGTTCAATGCCGTTTTTGGAGAGACTGTAGGCAATCTAGATATATTTCATTAGTCTATAATGGACAAAACTCCGAGATTTGTTACTTTTATCCTTCATATTTCATAGAAAATGATTGTTTATAACATGATTTTTCATTATGTTTACCAAAAATGTAAGCCCCGGTACACCCTATGAAACAAAGATATTGTTATGAAGCATCATTAAAAGACTTTATATCTTGAATTTCATAAACCTGTAGGCACCTTTCATTTACTAGATCTTGACCTTAAAAAGTTCACCGAGATATGAAGTTGGTTGGTAACGTGTTCAAATCATGTGAAGCCCGTAAGGTTTCTCTGTAGATTTGATCACGTACCAACGAACTTCAGATCCCAGTGAACTTTTTAACATTGCTGTTTATTACTCATATTTGCGTTTGAAAAAGACAAATCATTCTAAACTGTTAAAATTACCGAAATTTCAAGTTTACTATAATCCAAGTGACAAGCGATAAGTGTGTGCTATGATCATTATGACGTCATGAAAAAGTTAATACAGAATTGAACGTTTTCGCTATTCTATAGGTTCATATAAGGAAACTTATTTGCAAATGTAAATATACAGAATTGAACGTTTTCGCTTTTCTATAGATTCATATCAAGAAAAATATTTGCAATTGTAAATATAGGATATTGTGAAATGTGGCCCCTCGGTAGACTAACCAAAAATGAATATCCGAATTTAACACTTATTTTTGCACATACTTAATCTTTGACATATTAGCCTTTATGGAATACCATTTTACCGAAAATAAGATCATATGCAATATCAATAACTAAATTTTGAGTTGTTCACGGTTATCTTCAAGTTCCCTTTATTATAAGCACCCCCCCCCCCAATCATTTATAAAACGATTCAAATACACGAGAGAATAAAGGTACATTTTCTCCCACCACTACTCACTATACTCTGTCCCGATTTTGTGCTTCCACTTTTCGCTTGATATTTCGATAATAATAAATTCCTTTGTGCTCAAGCTATGTTCATCCACTAATATGAAAAATGTCCAGATTATCTGTTTTGAAACGCCCCCTCTACCGCTTTAGGTTTCAATACACATCCCAAAATAAAAAGTCTACGGGGATTTTGCATTGCATCAGCCATTTATTAGCCCGGATGATAACGTTGAAAAATTGCGCGAGTTGTCCCGAGTACTTCCAAATGGAGAAAAAGATGTAAGCATTCCCCATTATAAATCTCTGTAAGCAATTTGTTTTCGTCCCTGTTAACTTTTATAAGAGAAAAGGGATAATTTGTCAATGAAGATATCTTCGATATTTTCCATTTCATCGATTACAACTGTACTTCTTTAACATGTATGTGTATTATTATTAAAAATCATCACCAAGTGATGGAAGTAATAACTCGGGACAGACTATATTTATTTTATTTTATTTTTTTAAATCCTATATGTGAAAGAAGAGAAGTATACCTCAAACACCAGAATGAATGGCTCAATGCCTCAAATTAAAACATTGAAAAATTTAATAGGTCTCTCCTTTATAAACGAATGTCATTTACCCATACATGTCCAAGACCAACTTTGTTGTTGATATCGACGATATCGACAACAAAACGACGAAATCGACATCGATATCGAATTTCGAAAATTTCTAAACCAATTATGATGTCGATATCGACGATATCGTACACAACTTGACGATATCGACATCGATATTGACATACACTGATGGAGTTACAAAATCAATTTTATTGTCGATATCGTCGATATCGTTCACAAAATGACGATATCGACATCGATATCTACACTAATAAGTGTAAAGGCTAACTATTTATATCGTACACAAAATGGTGATATCCTAAACAATAGCGATCTTTATAATTGCATTTAACCAATGATAATATCAATATCCAAGCGGTTTGAGAGAAGAAGTTCAAAATGTAAAAAGTTTACAGACGGACGGACAGACGGACGACAATCAAAATGGAATCAGAATAGCTCCCTTGAGCTTTCAGCTCAGGTGAGCTTAAAATGAAATGTTTTTATTTAGCCGAATAAGATTATTTCCTGATCACCTGACTCCTTTTGTTGATTACATTATATTTATTATTAAAATACGTAGTTATATGTGAAATGCGATGAATAAAATGGAAATCAAGTTGTGTGAATTGTATACATAATACATATATTTGTTTAAAAAGGCATATCCGTGTTGATTTGTACCCCCCTCCCTCCAAAAAAAAACCCCCAAAGAATACAACACATAACACAATAAGAAAACAGACATGCTTCAGTTTATTTTAAAAGGAAGACTCATGCTGATTCTCTTGTATGAAAGTACGCGAGTTGGGAGAATTTTGACTTTTTTGTTAAATTAATCTCATAATAATCATGCTGGTGATTATAAAAAATCAAGATTACTTTCTTAAAGTTTTCAACCAGAAACTCTCACAGAAATTGAGTAAGGGTGATTATCCTTCTTGAAGACATATCTCTAGTTTTTGTGTACCGTCAATAAACCATATGAACCAATAAACGATTTATATAATATATTAAATACTTTAAATATACATTTTTTTCAAACTGGCAAAACACCTATGATGATTTGAAATCCATACGCATACAACTTTTATATTTCATAAAACAAAAGTTTGATTTTCCTTTGCAGCTTGTAGTTTAAAATGGCAGAGAATGCTTCCATGATATCTAAAGAAGATCGGAATTTCTGGATCCTGAATATATTGATCCAATACGTTGCTCCAACAGCTGTCAGGAAAGTGTTCAATGATAAAATCCCACCAAAAGATTTGGCTGACATTCTCAACAGAAATGTTAAAATTATCCAAGACTTGGTCAACAAAAAGGTCATCAAGACACATGAACAGGAGGTTCTGACTAGGATTCCAGGATTCAAGTTACCCTCCATGCCATTATCACCAAATAAAACAGGTGAAAAATTAAAGTTTTTTTTAACAAAAAAAATTACAGTATCGTATTTGTAGTTGAGATATATCATTAAAATTGAAAGCAAACTTTTAAATTACAGTGCATGCAACATGCTAAGTAATTTGATCTAATTAAGAGTTATAGTGGCGTTGCTGTGTGAAACAATGATTTTTTTGATTTCAAAGTCATTAACAAATATTCTATTTTTTTAATTTTTGAATCACTTATTTACCTTGCAAGAGAATTACCTCCCTTTCCTGGTTTATAACTTTTGTCACTACTTAAGTTCCCTTAACTAACTAATCAATTTGTTAAAAACCATTTTCAATTTTTTTTTTCAATTACCATAAGAATAGAAATAATTGATAAAAACAAAACAACATTAAAAAATATTAAGAAATCAACAATTCAATTGTTTGAGTAGCTTATTCTAAATTTGATCAAAATGCGATAGCAAAACAAAAAAAAAACCTGAAACTTTCTTAAAGATGTTATAAAACAACCATAGAATGTACTTTAGACATATACTTTCTCTCCTTAATTAAAGTCAAGCTATGACAATTTTTAATTTTTGATGCGCCAAACATTCAAAACCGACATTAAAAAGATTCACTTAAAACTATCATATACAAAATATCAATCAGGTATGTCGGTACTGTAAACTTTTCACAATTTACTACACGTATTATAATTGTGATGGTTATTGAAATTTTTTAGGTCATCTGAGTCACTCAGTTGACCTTTTGCGATTGACCTTGGTCGTGGTTCGCTGTCATGCGTCGCCCTTTTACAATTTTACATTTCTAACTTCTTCAAAATTACAAAGCTTAGTGTTTCTCTTTAATTCAGTACCAAAGAACATACGTGTTTTCTTTCTCGCATTTTTTTTTCGTGAATACAAAACACGTGACGTCATACATATAAGTACACAACCACCAGATTACTGTTATAAATGTATACATGAATCATATCTAGAAAAAAATAAATATGGATTGTAAAATGTATTACTTAATAACCTCAAGGGCCTCATGTGGGGAAGAGGGGAGGGGGCAAAGAAACAAAACAGAATAGCCAAAATATAAAAAAAAATCTTCTTCTTTACTCACACATATGTTTAAAAAAATTAATGCATACATTGCTCCAGCTATACTGTCCTTGAAGCCCTCTGCCTAAATTTTGAAACTAATTGCCCATGGGTCAGAAGTTCAGGCCCTTGGGCTAGGGCAATATAGCCAAACTCCCATATATATTTGAGTAAAAAAAACCAAATGCACAGGTATGATATTCATGTAGGACTCGATCAAAAGTGTAGAAATAATTGGCCCCCGTGTGAAGAGTTCATGCTGTAAGGTGATGTCAATATGGCCATATAGTGAAAATGTATTAAATCTATAAAAATGCTCTCTAAATACAGAGCGGGAAAATAAACTGAATGCATGTTCATAATATTCAGGAAGCTCTTTTGTACATTACTTCTGGTTCAGAGCCATTAGGTGGAGTCAATATGGCCTCACAGTTAACATTATTATCATATTCTTCTTTCTTTTCACATTTTTAGGATAAAAATTTAAATGCGTCAATATTATTATCTAAATACTCTTATCTTAAATTGTGACATTCATTTACCATGATTAAGGGACTGAGGCGTCTTAATATTCTTTATTTTTTGAGGGGTTGGGGGAGCAAATATGACTGTTTCAAGAACATATGTTTAATAAGGTTACTTCAGTCACTCGGACAATCTATAGCCCGTTGTCGTCCGTTAAGATTTTTAATATTTTAATTTGTTCTTGAAAACACTCAAGAAAATTGTCAATAACAAGCATTTAAAGAGCCCTTCACACCTGGGAAAAGTTCTGTTTATAAGCCCATTCTTCTTAATTACTTAAGGAGCGGGTTTTTAGCATGTGTTTGACTTGAAAATGATCAAATCTATTTTTAACGGGGGGGGGGGTGCCAAACGGGTACACTAATTGTACGGATGCCCCCTCCTACAGTTTTCAAGATAAGAAATTGTTCTTTAGCAGATCAATTGGAAATGTATCAGAGATGTGCATATTGCTAGGATTTTGATATCTTATGACTTATTAAAAAAATACTAGCAGTTAAACTTAATCAGTTTTCAAGATAAGAAGTTGTTCTTTGGTAATTAATTGGACATAAGTCCACTTCTATCAGAATTGCTACGGTTTTAAATTCTGATGATTAATGAAAAAATATCAGCTTTTGAACTTAGTCATTTTTGGCAAGGTATTGCATATAGAGTACACCATTTCTCGTGATAGGCAGTGTTCATCAATTCAATGACAAATAAATGATAGATACTGTTCACACAAAAGAAAATCCGGTTTACTGTCACATTAGAATTTTTTCTTTTGTTCTAATTTTGAAGAAAACTTTTTAAATTTTAACACTCCATGAATATTAAAATCCCTGCAGTATTTAATCTCAGGCCCTGCGGGCTGGTTGACCGAGGCAAACCCACTGCACCAGAGATATACTTTAAATTGTGGCGATATTAACTGTTTCACAATGCGTTTAAATCGACATGTTGTGGCATATTGTAATAAAAAGTAGAAGTCATGGGGTATCAAGGATCATTGGAGCAATAATCTAATATTGTGCTTCTTCATTCTTTTTTTGTACAAATATCGTTTTTGGTAGCAACGAGTTCTGAAGATTTTGATGTAACATTGATGATTTGCATCTTACGGAACCTTAACTTTGTTCAACCACCACCCAATGGATGGGACAAACTTCCACCCGTAGGTGACAACTCACTCGGAGCTAACTTAACAAGAATCAAAGAACACAGGAATACATTTTGCCATTCATCAAAGACCAAAATTAATGATAAGAAGTTCCAAAAATTATGGTCTAGTCTTACACATGTGAGTTTTTACAAGTTTAAACTAAATTCTTTGAAATAGAATTTCGATCTACAAATTGTTTGATCTGTATTTACCTTTTTAATTGAAACTTTAAAATGTTAATGTTTTAACAATCAATTATCTTCCTAGGCTTTTTCGGAGATAAGCTGCGGAGAAACAGACAATATTGTTCGTGAAATTCAATCTTTTGACTATGAGGGATGTGACAGAGAAAAACTCCTGTGTAAAATACAAAAGGAACTGCGTGATATTAGGGCTGATATGCAATTCTACCAAAACTGGAAAGGTAAGGTATCGACAAAGTGCTTATTACAGTTATTTAAGAAAATTACATACCATGCAGTGCATATATAGTAATACAAAACTTTTAAAATTCTGTAATTGATACCCCCGCTCTGATGTGAATATGCAAAATAAGCAAAGTCGACATTTAACAGAAAGCTGGCATCCGATTGGTACAGAAATATATTCCACGATATGGCATGCCTAAACAAATAGTGTTAAAATTTCAAGCATCTGCGATAAATATATGTAGCTGCTGAAAAATCTTTGACTAAAATTTGTTTGAAAATTTTTGCTAAAAATAAACAAAGTACTTATTAAACAGGATGTTGTCGTCCGATTGGTACAAAAATACATCCCACGATATGACATGCCTTAACAAACAGTGTGTAAAAACTTCAAGCATCTGCGATAAACAGTTGCTGAGAATTCTTTGACAAAAATTTGTTTGAAAATGTTTGCTAAAAATAAACAAAGTCGTCATTTAAAAAGCAGTTGACGTCTGATTGGTTCAAAAATATATCCCGCGATATTGCATGCCTCTACAAATATTGTGTAAAAATTTCAAGCATCTGCGATAAATAGTTGCTGAGATAAATGCGACAGAAATTTTTGTTACTGACGGACAGACAGACAGACACACAAGGGTAAGTAACAGTATACCCCCTCTCCGAATATACCCCCTCTCCTTCGGAGCGGGGGTATAAAAATGTATAAATACAACTATGACTCAAAATTTCATTTGTCTTACAGTTAATACCGGGAATGTTTTGGATGAATGGAGAGTTGAATTGGAAAGCTTTTATGAAACTCGAGGTACAAGGAAAGTTATTGAGAGACTTTACACTAACAATGCTGTCATGATTATCGGTAATTCTGGAATCGGCAAAACTTCAACCATGAAATATGTTTCACTCCTTTTTGAGAAAAAAGGATATGAAGTGGTTTTGATAAGCTCACCTGACGAAATCCCTCTTCATAGATTTCCTGAGCGGAAACAACTTTTTATTATGGATGATATTATTGGAAAATATAGAGTTGACAGTGTGGCAGTTGAATTGTGGAGAAAATTACACGACCGTCTCAAGGTTGTCTTTAAAGACAACAAGGTCAAATTATTGAGTACCTTACGTCGCCAATTATACATTGATATGAGATCAATATCATTTCCAACCGTCTTCAACTCAACGATCGTTGACCTAGAGTCGAGCAAGTTAGTTTTATCTTCATATGAAAAGAAGGGGATGCTTGAAAATTACATAAAACGCAGAAAAATAACGCAAAACTTTGATGATGATGAAATGTTGAGAATATGTTCCTGTCAAATTGCGTTTCCATTGTTAAGTAATTTATTTACTTCAAGTCCAAAGTTTCTTAAAATGAAATCAACGTTTTTCCACTCCCCATCCATGATATTTAAGGAAGAACTTAATCGCTTGCAACTAGAAAACCAAGAAGTTTATTGCGCGCTTGTGTTAGTCGTTATATTTCTTAAAGAAGAACTACAGATGATTTTTGATATCAACTGCGAAGTAGAAAGAATAGATGCTTACAATAAGATTTTACGTGCATGTGAACTACCAGAAAACATTGCCCGAAAAACGCTTCATAGGCATTTGCAATCGGTTGCTGGAACTTTTGTTGAAACAACAAATATCTTTAATTTCCGACATGACAAACTAGAGGAAACTATTGCATGTCATTTCGGTTCCCAGTTTCCTCATATAATGCTGCAGTTCTGCAAACTTGATTTTTTAAGAGATCGTGTTCGGCTTACAAATATGCCAACAGTTGATGAAAACATCTTCATTTTAAAACATTCTTCTTTTGATGTATTTTCCGAAAGAGTTATTGATGAAATAAGAAAAGGAAATTTTCGGGATATTCTATTAAGTGAGCCAATGCAATGTGAAAAGTTTATACAAAAATTCGCTTCTTACCTAAAGAAAAATCAAAGAGCTTTGAAATATACAGAAACTGCTTTATGTACTGAAACGGTTTTACCACTACAGCGGCACGAAAAAAGCAATTCTACTAGGATTCTGAGTGTTGCAAACAGATTTGCTCTCTTAGAAGAGTTGCAGAGCAAAAAAAAAACGTTTTATTCATTGGGTAGCTGCCATGGGTTGTGTTCAACTGTTTACATTGTTTTATAAAATACCAGAAAAGAAATACAGTCGCAATTTTCTCACAGATCTTTTGCATTTAGCTGTTTCAGGAGAAAATATTGATGTCGTAAAATTGCTTATTGATGAAGGAGGAAAAGTAAATTTACATGACGAATTCGGGATACCTTTGTTATGTAAAATAGCTGGAACTAATCGTTGTGATATTGCTGAACTGCTTATTGACAAGGGGGCGGATGTTAATCAAACTGACCAGATATTGGGATGGACACCATGTCATGTTGCTTCTTGGTTCAATGAAGCCGAAATGTTAACATTTCTTCTAAGTAGGGGGTCCAGCATAAATGAATTCAATTTCCAATTACAGGTCCCGTTGGCCATTGCAGTTATTAGAAACAATACAGAAGCTGTATCTGTATTACTTAAAAACGGAGCTGAAATATATGATAGGATGGAAGTATGGGACTCCGATTTTAACATTGAAACAAATTTCGGTGTTGTATTAGAAGTGGCACTGAATATCAATAATCAAAGAATTATTCAAATGTTGACAGACAATTTGAAACATCATAATCTAATTGCAATGGCATTTCCAGTGGCGATTCGAAAAAAAGATATAAGCCGTAAGCTTGTAAACATATTTTTGTCAGAAATGAGAAGTGTTGATTTAAAAAGTTCTTTATGGAAGGATTTTATAGAAATTTGCGAAGCAATTTATAACAACGACATTTCTAGAATAGAAAACATATTTGCCGAAGGAGAAGAAATTGATATATATTCCTTTCTTCGAGGTGTTTCATCAATTAAACACAGAAAGAAAATTTTGTCGACATTCGATGATAATTACTTGCGGTTTTGTCCTTTGCACGTTTCAGCCACTTGTGATAATACGACAGCAGCAAAGATATTGATACAACACGGTGCTGATCCGTTTCAACGAGATGTTAAAGGTAGAACATCTCTTCATTTAGCAAGCAGTAGAGCAATGCTCAAAGTTCTCCTAAGTACAAACGATGAGCCGAAATCTCTTAGTACAAATTCTTTTTTTAGTCAGTTTAAATGTGTTTTGAAATTTTTAATTTCATTTGAAATTGTTCCATTTGTCTTTACAAGTGTTGCAAATCGGCAATGTGGTTCAAAAGCCAATGTTAGAGACAAAAATGGAAACACTCCATTACATGCAATGGTCATTCGCATGATAGATTCTAATGAATGTCTCGATTCTGTTGAAACACTGATAGAAAATGGTGCGGATATCAATATCCGATGTAAAAATGGTAACTTACCGATTGACTATTTCAAAACCGTGTTGTTACGATTTGATGAAGCTACAATTGATAGAGGGGAATGTCTTTTAGGGGGAAACCAGAATAAGTCGTTTCTCAACAAAGAAAGATGGTACTTTGGAGTCTTAGCAGCATCATTTATAACATTGTACATTTTGTTATCCCTTAATATTGCCAAACTGGTCTGCTTTCAAGTGGGAACAAATTTCTCATCATATGAATTGGAGCAATTTTTTTTTTACCGTATGGACTTTATACAGGTTATGTGTCTGGTTTTTTTGCATCGGAATTGGCACGATTTTGTCACCAGTATTCAAGTTTTTCTCGTTCGCGGAGTAAAACTAATACCCCTTAGAAGGAAACTGTATTCTGACAAATTGTTCGTTAGATTTTCAGAAAAAGTTGGACTTGGGTTTCTTTTAGTTCGCTTTTTTGCCATAAAATTTGATTTCGTTTATTCAACATACGTTTTCTTTAATGTATATTGTATTTTAGTTTGTACATTCTTTTGCATTATGTATATTCCATATCAAAACAGAAAATGGATACAAAAACACCATGACAGTTTAGTCATAGCATTTAAGATAACTTTGGCGTTCTGTTTAAGTTTATGGATTCTTTATTTACTGTTAATGATAAAATTCAAGACCCCGACTTATACCCACGCCATTGTTAAAAAATACTTTAACTGGTCAGAACTACTTCTTTTTTATATAGTAAAGGTTGTTGTGTCGTATATTTTTATTGTTGGGTTTATTTTTCGCTTGCTCAGGCCTTTGCTAATCAATCTTTTGCAACCAGTATACTTACATAGACATTATTTTTCGCATTTGATGACCTCAGCGTTTTTGCTTTTTTTGATTTTTGAAATTCTGTTGGTGCCACTCACGCTTGTATTTTGCAATATAAAAAACTGATAATTACGGAATAATATGAAAATATAACTATATTTTTATGTATCACCCAAACAGGATCAACCAGTTATAAAAACAGTATACCATACAGTAGTTAACAGATCAAACCAGTTGTCAAACACTACTAATATCGGCATTCACATCCGAGACTTAGGCGTTAGTGTGTTGATCTCTAATAACAAAATTGTCCTTGTCACCATATTTTACAATCATACTTTTGTAATGGTTTAAATAATCTACAACATTTTTTTCCTTTTCTTTCGTGAGTTACTCTAATATGAAGCAGGTCCTTGCGATGTCTTTATTAGAAATAATGCCAAGTTCTTCATACATGCCATTGTTGGATTTGCTTTGCTTTTCACTTTCAGAGTACTGTTTCAATGAATCCTCAGATGTATCTAAAAATATAAGGTATTATTACTTAGTAATATAGTACGATGTTTTAGCAACTGATATGTACAATGAGGATTAACAATCAGTAAAATAAAACGCCTCTTATAAAGATTGTTTAAAAAAGTTTATTAGTTTTGCTTATTGTAGTGATATACTTGTATCACACTCTTTTCATTATAATTTCGGTTTCTTACTTGATTCTTTTTTTCAAAATGTTTGTCTTGAATATAATATCAAAGTGTTAATGTGTACCTTTAATACCCTTGAATAATCATCAAACAATATGTTTGATAACCCACCTTTTGATTTGGTTGCTGGATTACTTTTCTGATTTCTTGAAAGAAATAAACCAAACAATATACAATTGTCATAAGGTGCAAGAGATTTCAGTGTTACTTGCTCTGTAAACAGTAAAATATGATTAGAAATAATAATAACATCTCTATATATCGATCAGTTAAATATGCTTCATTAAACTAAAATGATTATGGTTTAAGCCTTCAGCTGAACATCTAGATATTTTTATTTTTATTTTTGTATTGTTAATATCGTTACAGTATTTTCTAAAATAAACATTAGTCAACAAAGATTGTGTTGATTTACAAAGGGTTAACACTTCTGTTTTTTTAATGTAAAAACCTTACCAAATGTTGATATCTTATTTCTTGTGTGCTAGGAAGACCAAAACATTACATTTAAATAAAGTGGTAATGTACACTAAAAATAGTTTTTGTGTTCATTGCTACATAACAAATAGAAAATATACACTAAAACAAAACTTAAAACTACAAAAATGTGAACAATGCAACACCGATGTTTTTTTCTACAGTTGAATTCCTAATAAATCATGGACAGCTTAATCTGTTGTAATTATTGTACACTGAAACAAAAGGCCTTAACGGTCATCATCTGAGTAGCTAAAAACCCAAACACAAACTTGTCGAGGAGTCTCATATATTCATTTCATTTGATTTCATTCTTGAGTAGCAAAATTTTTAATTTGTAATGACGACCACCTCTCTGCCTGAAATCTCTCAAAAAGAACTATGAAACCTATAATTTTGGCTAAAAACCTAAAGATCTGGGCTACCAAATCATGAATTCAGTTTTCCTTTCAGGTGTGTGGGAGTAAAAAAAATCATGTTTAAACATTATATGCATTAACATCTATGCATTTTTGGCCGTGCTCCAAAGCCCATACTCCAGGGGACATGAAATTTAGAATTTTAGTAGAGGACTTCCTGGTAAACATAATTATAAACTTCAGGAAGTTTTTGTACAGGTGTGTGAGCATAGATTTCATAACATTTTATGCATAAACACTTTATTGCCCCCCCCCCCCCCCCCCCCGATGTCCTGAACCCATGAATTTGGCAATTTAGGCAGAGGAGTTAGTTGACATCATAACAATGTATTCAGATTTTTTGCCCACATGTTTTGGAGGAAAGAAGATTATTTAAGATTTAATACATTTATACTATATGGCCGTATTGGACCCACCCTAGAGTCTGAACCCCTGACACAGTTGTCATGAATTTCACAATTTTGGTAGAGGGATTCATGGACAATATAATCATCCATTTAGTTTTTTAACAAATATATATGGGAGTAGAGAGGAATATTTTCTAAGATTTAATAAATTTTTACTATATGGCTACGTTGTCCCTACCCTAGAGACCGAACCCTTGACCCAGGGGCGATGAATTGCACGATTGTGGTAGAGGGCTTCATGGACAATTTAATCATGCATTTAGATTTTTACAAATATATTAGGAAGTAAAGAAGAAGATTTTCTGAGATTCAATACATTTTTCCTATATGGCCATATTGGCCCCATCCTAGAGCCCGAAACCCTGACCCAGGGGCCATTAATGGACATCATAACTATGCAACCAGTTTTTCCTCACATGTGTGGGAGTAGAGAAGAAGATTCGTGGCTTTATTACCCGAGGGTAATAGCGCCACGAATTTCACATTTTAAATTCCTCTTACCATAGAAATGTCTCACGCCAAAAATGGTAACAATTAGCCTAGTATTTTTTAAGGTAGTCCATCCATACCTATGGCGAATTTAACAATTTTGATTGATCTATTCTACGTCAAATACGTATTTTAACGCTATTATGAGACTCACTGAAATCAAACTCGGGTGTATGTATGCAGTCAATTAAATGACCTTATTGCACTGAAAACATTTTTAAAGAGTTGTCCGCCCTTTTGGAAAATATTGAAAAATCAATTTCTTCTTGCCAAGAGAAATGTCAGAAAATTACTTGTATTAAAAAAATATTTAAAAATGCTTTTTTTTCCATCGATATTAATGTTAACTTCAATATATGATAAATTTGTTAACTAATATAAATTTTATTTGAAGATTTAAAAAAAATGAATTTTATTCTTAAATAAAGTCCTTAAAATCACATTCAAATTTTAGTGATCAAACTTGAAATCTATTAGATATGAAATATGAAAGTTATGGATGGACTACCTTAAGTAGAAGTAAGATGTAAAATTGTTAACGTACGACGCACGTCGCCTGGCAAAAACGGATAGCCGTAAAACCTTACAATATATACCCAACACCATTTCCCTAAATACATGTAAGGCGGAAGGTCAGCGATCACAAAATTCGATTGCTAATTTATTACCGTGCAGGCTAGATTATTAGGAATAATTTGGGGAATAATAGATCAATCAACAATATAACAAGAGGCCCATGGGCCACATCGCTCACCTGAGGAACAATAGGTATGATAAAATCAGCTTAATGGAGTCATAATACAAACAATCTGGACAATGTTTCAATAATACATGTGGATCCTGTATAAATAAAATCCATTTTTCCCCCTGGATATACTTTAACAGGATGATTTTATAGTTATATCTCATGTTGAGTATTGCAGTTCTCAAAAAAGATCCTTAACAATTGTTTATATATGGGATATAAAGCTACATCAAACTCTGAACCTTCTTGTGAGGCCGAAGAATTGTCCTGGAGCCAAAGTCTTAACAATTATTAAGAATCATCTGGCTGATTAGTTTCTGAGAAGATTTTTAAAGATTTACTCTATATATTCCTATGTAAAACTTTTACCCCCCCCCCCCCCAATGTGGCCTCACCCTACTTCCAAGTATCATGATTTTCACAACTTTGAATCTAGACTACCTGAGGATACTTCCACACAAGTTTCAGCTTTCCTGGCTGATTAGATTCTGAGAAAAAGATTTTTCAAGATTTACTCTATATATCCCTATGTAAAACTTCGACCCCCCATTGTGGCCCCACCCTACCCCCGGGGGTCATGAATTTAAAAACTTTAAATGTACACTACCTGAAGATGCTACCACACAAGTTTCGGCTTTCCTGGCTGATTAGTTTCATAGAAGAAGATTTTTAAAGATTTAATCTATATATTCCTATGTAAAACTTCGACCCCCCATTGTGGCCCCACCCTACAACCAAGGGTCATGATTTTCACAACTTTGAATCTACACTACCTGAGGATGCTTCCACACAAGTTTCGGCTTTCCTGGCTGATTAGGTTCTGAGAAGATTTTTAAAGATTTAATCTATATATTCCTATGTAAAACTTTGACCCCCCCCCCTTTGGCCCCACCCTATCGCCTGGGGGTCATGAATTTCACAACTTCGAATCTAGACTACCTGAGGATGCTTGCACACACGTTTCAGCTTTCCTGGCTTTCTGGTTCTTGAGAAGATTTTTGAAAATTTCTGGAAATTTTTCATTATTTCTAATTATCTCCCTTTGAAAATGGGTGTGGCCCTTAATTTTTACAACTTTGAATCCCCGTAGCCTAAGAATGATTTGTGCCAAGTTTGGTTGAAATTGGCCCAGTAGTTCTTGAAAAGATGTTGAAAATGTGAAAAGTGTACGGACAGACGGACAGCAGACAAAATGTGATCAGAATAGCTAACTCGAGCTTTCAGCTCAGGTGAGCTAAAAACTAAATTATTTTTTTTCCGTAAGGTACACTGTGTTTGATCTAATTAACAGTTGTCATCAATTAGCCCGCATTCAAGCAGAAAAAAAATCAAATCTGTGTTTGTTATCTTAGTTGATGTTTAAAATGCAATGATTAGACATTATCGACATTGAAAAAAGAATGCATTGCTTATGCTTTTTATATGAAATAAAAAAAAATGTTAAAGGGATCTTCTACCATGATTTCTTTTCAAAATGACTACGTTGATAACACTTCCTATTAGGACGATAATTACTGCAACAACCTTAGTACTTAGTACTGCAGGAGTCACAGTCTCTGTCCGAAACCAAAATCAAACCAAAATCAAAATTATCAGAATCCGTAGATAACCAATGAATTACTTCAAACAAACTTCATTTAATCATTGTATTGAACAATGTCATGTTAGGAAATGAAATGTACTCGCTTTTGATTTACTACTGCATGTGCATTGAACAATGTCATGTTAGGAAATGAAATGTACTCGCTTTTGATTTACTACTGCATGTGCATACAATATAATTCAATTTGCCGCCATTCATTTTAGACCAAAGAAAGACAAATACATTTGATAAACTGTGTATGCATATACCGTTTCTCTGATCACATGTGCTTCCCGCCCAGCCAGGCTTACATCCTCCAACACACACACCGGTCATCCTGTTACATTTATTGGTCACAATGCAGTTTTTACTGCATGTGTTCATGCAGTTTCTGCCGTAATGTCCAAATCGGCACTCTTTAACAAAATAAACTCAATCAATATAATCACCGTAAAATTCCAAATAAACGTAAAGTTACATTTTAAACTATAACAGTAACTGTATATAACCTGATGTTAAACACAGGGCGAAAAACAATCTTTAAGCAAGTCCTTAAAGGTGGCATAAAGGTGGCTTAAAGGAGATAAAATCTTTAAGCCACCTTTAAGTCACCTTTAAGCTTAGCTTATAGGTCCTTAATGTCCAAACTTCTTTAAGTCACCTTTAAACAATCTTTAAGCTACCTTTAAGCATCTTTAAGTGGCATTTACGCTCCCTTTAAGTTGTCTTTAAACCATCTTTAAGTTCCCTTCAAGTCAGGTTTGATCAAACTGAACAATAAAAACATGTATTAAATGCAAAAGCTCTTTTATAGGGAGGGAAGGGGGTGATCCGAGTGATGATATAATTTCCAAGGAAGGGGAGGGGATGTTCCAGGCGGTTTTATTTTTCGTGCCATTAAACACATATCGCTATCATCAACACCGCTCCGATGGACACAGATTGCCGTTTATATAAAATTCTTTATAATGTTTATTTTTTTCAAAATTATTCAAAATTATTGTAGGGATGAGCGCAGTCTCTGTATATAAATTTGTGCATGAAATCATATTTAATTATGTTTGTTTCCTATTATAAATTAATCGGTGAATTATCTCTGTCTCTCTCTCTGTCTCTCTCTCTCTCTGTTCATCCGGTTATTAAACAAAATAAAGATGATGAACCAAAACTGCATGATTTAATTTAATAATCGGTTGAAGGTATGTATTTTTTTTCAATTATAATTATTTCTAGGTCTAAATCTAGATCTGCTAGATACATCTTAAAGATGAACATACTCTCAACTGCCTTTGTTATATCGGGCAGGATAGTACTGCTTTGTTTGTCTAGACATAGTTTTGTTCGTTTGTGTATATCTAATTAGAGTTTATTGTTTGTCCAACTTAAGAAAACCTCCGGAACTAACACAGAATATACAAGATATACACAACAGTTGTGTCTTGTGCCCAGGTGCATGTTTGTGTATATCTAATTAGAGTCTATTGTTTGTCCAACTTAAGAAAACCCCTTGAACTAATACAGAATATACAAGATATACACAATAGGTGTGTCGTGTGCCCAGGTGCAAGTCAGTGTTTCTAAAGGCGTTGAATCTTAGTATGTACGTGTATACGATAATTCTAGTGAATAAAAGTTTATTTACATTTGTAATTCATTTTCAAAGAATCATTTCCCAACGCTGTGTTTTAAAAATGTTACGTCTACAAATTAAAGATACATGTATGTAAGAGTAAAATCTAGAGGCTAATTAATTCCTGTACCGGTGATCATAAATAGGGGTTAATTGTTAAAATATAAGTATAAGAGTAAGTATGTCACATACCCGGCCTGGTACATCATACAATTGTATGTACAAGTATATGTATACATTATTTGCAATTGCCACATGCAGTAAATACGTCATCCGTTATTGGTAATATAGTTTGTTATAGAATTGATAGTCTAAAAATCATGTATACAAGTAAATGTTTAAACATACTGGAACGGCGCCGTGATCATGAATACCGGGAAAATTGCGTAGAACTAATACCCTAATAGTTTCAATGCATTTAATAAAAGAAATGATTTCATCTTCTTCCTTGCATTTCATTTAGCTTTGAATTAGATGAACGTTTATCTACTCGGTTTAAATTTATTTACTAAATAAGCCTAACGGTTTCCATTATGGTACAATATATTTTTTTTCACTGAAGACCAAGTTCCGTATTTCATTCTAAATATATGCATGCATGTAATTTATAAATTAGATATGATTGATTGTTACAATTTGAATGGAAGGCAAAATCTTTTCAAGTAAAAAATATACATTGAATACATTGATTCAATATCCACTGATATATAGAATATAAAAACATCTCCTAATATGTAAGTAGCCGTGGCGCAGAGGAAGAGAGATGATGCTGGTAAACGAAGGGTCCCGGGTTCAATCCTCGTCTTGGGCGTTTTGATTTTTTTTTTTCATTTTATTTTCTAGAACAAAAACCGTTTTTAATACCTTTTCTATCAATATCATATTGTTAATATATTTTGTTGGTAAATTAAGCACAATATTGAATGAAAAGATTTTTTAATGGCTTAAAGGTGGCTTAAAGATAGCTTAAAGAAGCTTGGACATTAAGGACCTACAAGTTGTCCTTAAAGGTGGCTTAAAGATAGTCTTTAAGCTGCCTTTAAGCCATCTTTACGCTTTCTTAAAGCCATCTTTAAGCAACACATATAGCTTAAATGTAGCTTAAAGGTGGCTTAAAGATCGTCTTTAAGCTACCTTTAAGCATCTTTAAGCTATCTGTAAGGAGAAATTAAAGATGGTCATTCATCCTGTGAAAGATGTTGTTTACCATGGATTTCTAAGATATATATACTCACCGTTCTGACACCTGTCGCCCTGTAACCCCTGTATCAAAGTCTCTCCAACAGGTGCCGTTGACGTGGTGACAAGTTTCTCCATCGCTACAATTACCACAGGACTAAGCACACTCCAAACCATAGGTCATTTCATCACAAACTGAATATATATGTAAATACATCTACAGTCTATATCTAAAAAATACTAAGTAGTATCTATATGAGGCGGGAGTTTGCAAAGTCATGTTGCATGTGTTTTATCAACAAAACATCTTGTTAAATAAGCAAAAAAGAAAATTTCTATAAACCTTTCAAAAAACCAGCACTGAATGTTTTATAAAGAAATAATCGCCGTTAGGAATTACGGCTATTTAAATACCTTGCTCACATCGATGACCCTTGTATCCAGGAACACAGCCCAGGCAGTGTCCCGTGTTGATGTCACACCTTCTCCCCTGACAGTTTATAGGACAAGGCCGTGAACAGTTCTGTCCAAAATATGCGTTTATCCCACACCCTAAAACATTTATACTTTACTGTTATCTCCGCCAGTGGTAAAGTACGTGTTATCTATAGTTAAACAATATGTGTAGGAATTAAATACGCGGATGTGTGGTAAACCCTACTCAAGTTAAGATTTTTTTTACCATGCACACTGGGGTAATATGAGCGGTTTAAAGCCGAACGCTTAACTAGTGTAAATTTCTCCCACTTTTACAAAAATCACTTTTACAGTATATGGCTAAAACCTTGTCATACGTATTTTGCAATCTATTTTTAAGATACATTTTGTAAAAAAGCATGGTTTTGTTATTTAAGAAATAAACAGCAATTTGAGAAGTGTGCCAGGATATGAACTTTAGGTTGGTCACGTTATCAAATCTTGTAAATTCTAAAGGGCTCTTTAGAAATTTGAACATGTAATAACCAAGTTATTAATCCAGGGAACGTATTAGCATTGCTGTTTATTATTCATATTTACGTTAAAGCAGGGCAACTCCTTCCGAATTATTAACATAACCTTTTCTTAATGTTAATTACTAAAGGATAAGCGCGTATGGTAATCATTCTGACGTCACAAAAAAGTAACACAGAGTTTAACGTTTTCGCTACTATAAAGGTTCATATAAGGAAGCATATTTGTAAATGTAAATATATGATTATAAACTCCATCTTTATAAGATATATATGCTTTTTGTGTGTTATCCTCACCATAAACTTCTACTTCACACAGTTCACTGTATGCAAAGCCCGAATAGTAACTAGGATAATCTACATCCGGTCTGCGTTCGTTGTAGTAGATAACGTAACGTCCGTGAACAGAACAGTTGATTCTCTGGTCTTCTGATAAAAAAAGTTATTATAAAAAAAACAGGAAATTTGTGGACGGAAGAGTGACAGACGGACGGACAGAAGGACGGACGGACAGAGTGATTACTATAGGGCACCCGCAAATCCTTGCGGGGCCCTAATAACTTAGCTACAAGACCTGCTTTTGCACAATAAACAAGTTCCAGGGGACGACATCGCTCTCTAGCATCCTTCGGTCTCATCTACTATCTGTATTGTGTGGTATATCTTAGTTTGTTGCCAGTTATTCAAGTTGATGAAGGTAGACGCAGCGTTTCATTAGCTACAGGATTTGTCCTATAAACAACTACCAGGTCCAGAAGCCGATATCGACGATAAAACATTAACACCCCCCTCCCTTTTCTCGGTAAATTTAAACTAGTTTTTGTTTAACGTCATAACAGCGATTAAAAAAAACGGCTTTTTGGTACTGTTTCAAAGAATAATGTATTTTAGTTTATATATATTTATATAGTTAGTAGACAATTATTGTGATTTGCTTAATACACGTACTGTGCAAGCTTACCTATAAAACATATAAAAAGCGATGAATATTTTTTCTAAGGTATCTTACTTCGGAAATTGTCTGTCCTGTAGTAGATGTCAATATGGCTAATGCTGACTATACTCTCCAGGTCTACTCTCCACATAGCCGTGGTTTGATTGTTGTCACTGATTGCACACTGGCCACTTTGTCCACGATCAGTATACATTCCATCTACCGCGTTGTCACTGCCAAAATCTATTTCTGGGTACGGCCAGGGGTATTGCTGCCATGTAGGCCTTCGAAAAGCTTAATTTTCTATGAACAAAGTTAAATTGCAAATAACAAAATGTTAACCGTTGCGTCGTACATACAAAAAATACTAGCTATTCTTTGAATTATTTATGCTAACATATATGATACTTCAACCAGTGGCGAAGCTACCATGTATGCTTATATGCCTGGGCATGCACATCATTTAGGAAAAAAAGGAAAAAACTCAGTAAAAAAAATAAAGAAAAAAAAATAAAAAAGAATTCAAGTATTAAGGTCCATACTTAGTTATTCCATCAACCTGTTTCCGTCATCCGGTCCTACTTTATCCGGAATCTTTGTGCCTACACTTATTTCTCATATTACAATGCACCCATCAATTTATCAATGCTTAACAAAGACGTCTTAAGTACGAAATATAGACACGCAATGTGGTCTTACAGTACCATATTAGAGAAACAGCACACACTGTATGTAACTATTAAAGCAAAGATTTATTTTGCATTTGAACTTAGTTTTATACATCATTTTAAATTCTCCCCAAAGAATATCACAGCTTTATTGCTTCATTACCATAGCTTCGTTACCATAAACTAGGTAAAAATGAACTTAAGAATAAAAGCTTTGAGTAGGTCAAAAACAAACGTCCAAATTTTTTTCTTCTTTGAGCTTTGAATAAGTTTTGTGATTTTATTTATGCCTAAACTATAACAATTTTAAATGCCTAAAAATATGCCTAAATAGTGAGCATTCCTTTCAATTTCTGCGATGAATTTTAGTGTTAAAAATCGTCAGAATCCATGAGTTTCTGGGGCCTTCGCCCCTTGGGCCCCCACCAGGTTTCGCCTTAGACCCACTGGGGGGCTCATGGCGGCCCCCACAACCCCTGCCATTTTAAGCATGCACTTCGTTTCTGGTCTAGCTACGCCACTCTCAACGAAAGAAACACCATCAGCTTGCTTTGATTTGACATGACCTTTTTTTTAAGGATTGTATATTAAAGAACATGAAAGCTTATTGTCCATGATCAGACTTAATAAACACTGGTTTCATATACAGTGTACACCATAATAAACTGGAAAGAAAATGATCATAAAAGTACTTAAGATAAATAGTTGAAAGGGTTGTATCTTTCTTTATTATACTTTCAGGTTTAATACTGAAATCTGATTGGTTTAGACGCAGTTGGTAATCCGTTCTATTACCCTCAGCGTTAGCAACACACCTGGCAACGGGTAACACAACGAATTGTTACATGCGCGTTAATTATGCGCGTACGGTTCGCTGTGGAATTCACTGGAATTCACGTCATATCTATATAAAATCAGTAAAAAAAATCTCTAAAATTAAGACATTCAGTTTAGTTAAATAAAAAGTGCCTGTTTGTGAGGATAACAGTTGAAATTGACACCCCTCGAAAACCATTGTCAACCTCCGCTTCGCGTCGGTTGACAATGGTTTCCTCGGGGTATCAATTTCAACTGTTACCATCCCAAACAGGCACTATGTATTTTCATTCATGTTGGATATCAAAGGGATTAATTGTTAACTGTCTAAATGGTAAAAACTGGGAAAAAATGATATGATTTCACTCTAAAGGTTCAAAGGGGTATCAGATTTTAAGAATCGGTAGGACAACGAAGCAGTGCGTTTATAAAAGTGTCAATAAATTACGATATGCTCATATTCATTGTGACAGTTTATATAACTTTTTTATTATAAGAGCTATAGTGTTTTGGTAAATTCAACATTAAAACACAAGTATCAAATTTGAAGAAAGAATTCACAGTTTGTTGTACACCCTATATACAATTGAGGTCATTTTTTCCGAGATGGGGTATTGGAAAAAAGTATTTGTAATTGAGTGTGTTTAAATACATTTTCCAAAATAATTGAAGGTAATTGGTAATTGACCTTGTTTTCAATTACTTGTGATTGAATGTATTTAAATACATTCAAATAAGTCATGTATTTTCAATTGCTATTAAATTACATTACAATTATTTTTGTCCTTATTAAAAGTTTAAAAAGGTGTCTTATGAAGATACATAGTTAGTATTATATAAATAGTGCCTGTTTGGGAGGGTAACAGTTGAAATTGACACCCCGAGAAAACCATTGTCAACCGACGCGAAGCGGAGGTTGACAATGGTTTTCGAGGGGTGTCAATTTCAACTGTTATCCTCCCAAACAGGCACTATTTATTTTGTTATACTGAATGTCTTTTTTAAAATTTTTAAGAAAATTTTACTGCTTTTATATAGGAATAGCGTGAATTCTACAGCGAACCGTACGCGCATAATTTTCGCGCATGTAATATTTTTTAATGTTACCCGTTGCCAAGTGCGTTGCTAACGCTGAGGGTAATAGTAAATATTATTAACTGCATCTTAACCAATCAGATTTCAGTATTTAACATGAAAGTATAACAAAACTGTTTGGCATGAGGTTGTGTTTGCATAATAATTAAATGTCCCATAATGTCTTCATATGATTGTACAGCACAAAACACTGCCTAGGGCAATAGGTAAAGGTCTTATTATGTTCAGGTGTGAACCCCTCTCATTTACCAAAGGACAAACTTAAAAATACTAACACTATTGAAAAAATCTTATTCAGATCGAAACATGAACTGAAGGTGTTGGATGATTTTCATTTTCCCAGAAAATTTTTCTTGGAATTTTAAAGCAAAATGCAAACACTGCGAGTCTTACATTTCTGGAAGTACTAAGGCTACTTCAATCTTTCTTACAAATGTAAAGGTAAGTTTTTTGGGGTTTTTTTTTTACAAATAAATTTGTGTACATAGTCCCTAATCAAGGACTATATATGATAAGGGCCTAAAATGGCCCCCTAAAATGAACATCATCATTTTACTATCATTCTTTGTTTTCTCAATACAGATATATATGTGATGTGTTTACATAATATTCATTTTGATTCAAGTGCCCACAATTTAGAAATCTGACATTGTAAAGACAACCTTCCCCCGCCATTTTTGCATTTTTAGCGTAAAACAGCTTGTTTTCAAGCAGTTTTTCCTTCCGAAAACATAGAGCGCATTCTTGAACAAATAAAATATTTTAATCAGAGATGTACCTAGCCAAGACTAATAAGTGACAAAAAATTTTTCCTCGTTCAAGCATGCGCTCTTTATTTCCCATCCGTTAATAGATAAGAACAATGTCAATTTTTGGCTGATTTTGATTGAATGATAGAAATGGCGTCACTTCTGACGTCATATACTGCCAGTGCGTGCAAAGAAATCAAATAAATAGATGAAAATAAATTTCATATTAACTCTTCTAAAAAATTAGTAAACATTTTATTGTACCCGAAATACTTTGAAAATGGCGAATTGTGGGGGCCAAATTTAACTCTTATCATATATATAGTTCTTTAGGGTATTATAAATGGAGATTTTTAAATTTCCTTCAAAAAGTCAGTGAAATTATTTAAATATAATATATTGTGATCTTAAAGAACATTACTAGAGCATGATTTGTTGTTAATGTTTTAGAGGTAACACAGAGATGCATACCACAAGAAGGAAGACCAAGGCCAGTCAAATATATCTACATTTGCCAGAAGGACAATAACATTTTCTTTAAATGATCCCAACCAACAAAAATAACCGATTCCCTTGTGCATTTCATTGCTGGGGATTTACAACTCTTTCAATTGTTGAAAGCAAATATATTCAACATTTTCTCGAGAAACTAAACCCAAAATATCTGTTTCCTAGCCGAAAGCATTTATCAACAAAGTTTATTCTAGAAAAGTCAACTGAAATCAAAAATGAATTGAAAGAGAATTTGGCAAAGAGTATCTCGGTGTGTTTATCAATTGAAATCTGGTCAAATAGGTAAATGCGAGGATTTCTTGGAATCATGGGCCATTTTCTACATGAATGGCGGATGATATCAATCATGATTTATTGTAAGCGGTTTAAAGGAAAACACAGTGTAGAGAACATACGACATGAATATGAAGAAACTGTTTCAATATGATATTTATGAAAAACCACATGTATAATCTGTGATAATGCTGCAAAAATGGTGAAAGCCTTTGATTTTGCATTGCACGGTTTTGAAGAACAGCAAAATAGCTTAGATGATGAGAGGGAAAATGATGGTGAGGATAATTGTGATGATGACATGTCTAAGTTATGTGACGAAATTTTCCCCAAGCATTCTCGTTTGAAAAGAATAAAACATTTATTATCATTGCAGTTGTTTTGGACAAATAGCATAAAAACACCCCATAAATGACAAAGAACAAACAGGAGTTGCGATTGGAGATAGAATTAGTTTAAGGGCCAATAGATACAAACTGTAAAA
The DNA here is from genome assembly GCA_015776775.1 of Magallana hongkongensis. Taxonomy (NCBI): domain Eukaryota; kingdom Metazoa; phylum Mollusca; class Bivalvia; order Ostreida; family Ostreidae; genus Magallana; species Magallana hongkongensis. Next base: position 644,687 of record VIAA01000019.1, on the reverse strand, counting down.
CCAACAAAGGCTGACATGTTCATTTGTTTAAATGCGTAATAAAGAAATTAAAGATGCAAAAAATATTAACAAAAAAGTATTACAAATGGGACATATTCTCATATTTCAGTCCAATGAGATGTGGTACAAATATAAATGGCGCCTTTAATGGCGCAAAGGCGCAATTCTAATAGACTCTAAAATCAATTAACCTGCCTTTAACTGGGCAAAAAATCTCTTTTTAGGTAAAGGCTTAGCTTTCAATTATATATCCTTGTAACATAACGTTTAGTATTTTTTTCCAGTTCCCTATCTAATGTAATTTATGACTTTAAAATTCATTATCTTGATATTTTTATACGCAAGCCAATAGGTTCTAATTACTTTCCTTTTTTCCAGTAGTTAAAAGTGTTCCTTCACTTAGAAAGTTTTCTGAAAGGCCAAGTGATTTTAGTTATCAAAACAATTTGATAATACTTAATGTTTCTACTTAACATTAAGTTATACTAGGTCATAATTTAAATAAGATATCACAAAACGCCACAATAACCCCTGCAGACAGCAACTATTTAAAAAACCATATTTGTTTGTTCAATGGATATTATTTAGTCAAAAACCAGCGGATCTGATATCGAATTGTATTTTCTGGCAGAGTTTTTGGATAAGCAATTTCAATTTTATATAAACGTTTCTTAAATGTTTAAGAGCGGACACTCAAGTTAAAAAAAATGATCGGATATGGGCAAACTTGGAAGTCGACTTGCCTTTCAAAATTACTTATGTACTTTTGAGTTGAATGTGTTCAATTACCTTTAACTAACTGTTTACATTACATAAAGGTTGAGTAGTTTTGTTGTCGTTTAAAAATCATTTTATTAGGTTTTAGCATTTGACATGTCAATTGATAAAAGACATTTGATTTTTAAAATCATTGTACTTTGTATAATTAAACCAGTTCTTAAATTGCTTGTTCCGATATTCTAATTTCCTTCATGAGTTTTATTGTTTAATTAAAAAAAAATATGCATATATAATGCATTTTTTCTGTTAATTTTACATGAGCTTTGCCTGTGTACAGAACAGGTCTGTCAAAACAATCAAGAAAACAAGGTATCTGATTAATTACTCTATAAGGAGGCATTTTAATTATTAGAAATCTTACCTTGAAAGAAGACTAATTTGAATCAGATAGGCTTGACAACGATTGTTATATAGTTCGTTTTCATCCATTGATTGACATAAGGAAGTGGAATAATAACACCTTTTATAAGATGTCGTGACGTTTATATAGGAAATCCAGGAAATATTATACAATTTTTATTAATGAACGAGTTTAAAAGCAACATGTGATTTGTTGGACCCGTTGACACTCAATTGTTGTCTTTGATCTAACTTATACATGTGTTTTGTAGGGTTTTCAGACACACAAGTCGAAGACCTACTTTATTTTACTATTCTTAAAAAATGGTAGTAATATTTTAAGTACCAAATAACCATTCTTAATAATAATAAACCGAACAATTTTTCCCTCTTGATGTTGTCCATTTTACATGATGCGATTTTTCGTTTTCACACACTGTTGGTTTCCGATTCTGTATCATCAACAAACGCGTAATTAGGCGTACGAAAGTGCGTCCACATCATAAATAATGTTAATGATATAAAACTTTGTTTTACAAATACAATTAAATACAATTTATAAAAATAAAATAAAACTTACTCATATAAATAGATCCTGAATTTTGATATATTTACAAGCGCAATAATAACAGAGTTTCGTGAGACGTTCGGAGAGGACTTACCTTCAAATGACAACAATGATGATTATGAGGTAAGCAAGGTGATTATCTACGGATATTGTTACAACCCCAATGTGTTGTTCTAATCAAGAGTGATGAAATAAGAATACAATTATTGATCGAATCATTTATTTATATCTATTTGTTACATGTTTTAATTTTTATTTGTTGATAATAACTTAAAATATATATGTGTTGACAATTTACACATTGTTATGTTGTTCTACTTTTGTGCGAGACTGTATATCACCATGCGATGAAATACCATAAAATAACGAAGTTAACGACACTGACACATCACCATACATACGGAATAATGGCGAGAGTCCAGTTAATCATCTTAACATAACATCAAAGTTCATTTAATATCATTTACTCCCAGCATTCTCATCAAGTATCAGCAAGTCGACGATATCGCTGCCTGCATGTCTGCTGTTGCACGAGCTGATCGAGATAGCGCTTGCAATAGATCATCACCTTGAATTTTCACATGAAGTTGTTAATTGTTCATCCCTTTCTTCTAATGTGTTTAACGGTGTGACCGTTGGGGCGAGCGCAGCAGGTAATCAAAAAATGAATTATGATAAATCAATAAAAAAAGTAGTGACGTAAAGTAAATGAATTTGAATGCAAAATAAAATAAATATACCTATTTTCCAGTAAATGTTCGTTATTCATGATTCAAAACCGTTTTTATTTATTTATATACAAATCTGATTAAAATCAGATCTTTGTTACGCTCCGAAATTATGATAGTCGCTGAACAAAGTGAAGCGACTTCTGAATTTGTCGGAGCGGATCAAAGATCTGATTTTAATCAGATTGTTTATATACTGGTCGCACGCCAGAATAGAATTTATCTCAGATAAAATGTTGTTGAATAATAAAGATTTTAACATAATGTACATTGCAGTTTATTTCCTCTTTTCTTGCAGCAGCAATTCTTCTTAAACTTACAAATAAAAATTGACTTATCACAGAATCCCCCCTCCCCCGTTTAAAAAAAATCAAATTTACATATAAAAAAATTTGTTGATCACATAAGGAAAATGGATCGCCCGGGAGAATGTAATACCGTAAATAGTAGTGAAAATAAAGATACTTTTGAGCAGCTAAAGAGCTAAAGGCATACCACGCACTCCCCATTCCTCACCCCTAATAGAATTTTCCTGATTTTGAGAATTTTATTTTTCCTTTTGCTTGTGAAGATTTTTTGAATGATGTTCCCACGCCCCATTTAAAAACCTTCCTGAAAATTACCGTAAATATAGTGAATAAAATAAATGTGAGCATTCATCCAAATGAGAGAAAGTTACAGCTGTTTCCTTTCTCTGAAGAAATGTCCCGATTCGTTAGCTCTGCAAGATTTTGAGAAGATTTTGGTATTTATATTTCAGCAGATTTACAATAACTACTTAGAGTAGTTTCCCCTTATTGTGACGTCAAAGTTCACGTCGGTCAAGTGTAGTCTGTCTCTTTGAAAACACACTAGAAAAAAACTATGCGAAGTATACTGTTTTGTTTACTTAAAAAGCATGATGTTCTGGAAATTACACAATTTATCTGTTTCTCAAAAGTTTTACTTTAATTCTTGCGAGATGTTATCCAGTCTAGTGAGATCGGCCGACATGGAGGAATTGCATTGTGGGTCAAAATTTACTGACGCCAAAAATTCTGTCGATTAAACAAAGGCATTACTGGTCCGATTTACTGACGCCAAAAATATCCGTTGAATGAATGTGCAAATAATCCGAATTTTCTATTCACACACGCCTTGCCAGTAGAGCTCGCTAATACTACTCAAGTAGCCTCTGTCGAAGCAAAGATTGCGTTTCGTCTTTCTTTTCACATCCCATGCATCCCATTTCCGTTCATGAATATTAATAAGAGGAAGTCACGTGACACAATATTATATAATGCCGAGCCCAATCTGAAATCGGCACTTCGGTTGCATCACCAAGATGAGTCAGCAGCAGTTGCTTTTTCAGCCCTACAACCCTAGTCAGAAGGTGCATATTTAACACCTTTTAGATAAGTTCAACATAATTAAGATAGGGTTTCATTCATGAAAAGTATTGATTAGACCATCATCACCTTCTGCACTATCATCACCTTCCCCTTAGTTTACTACACCTTCCCCAGAGATAAATATTTATTGATTTAACCTCACCTTGTTGATTGTTGTTTATATAGAAGGTGCACAGCCCCTTTGAATTTGATAAGTACCTTCTATAGTATCTTGTACCTATATATTATCTAAGGTCTGCACCTTCCCCTATTTATAATACCTAGAGAATATTAGAGGTCTGCACCTTCCACATTTGCGTACCTTCTTCAAGTCAACGACCTTTAAATAGCAGCACCATTGATGGGACCAGGTTAAAGAGCGCGTTTTGACTTTGTTTTAATTCTTAATTAATTTATAGTAATATTTTTTTTTGTCATTGCTTGATTTCAGCCGGGTACAGAAGGGCTCACACATTCTGTAACAATTGAAACCCTGTTTCTATAATAAGAGGTAGATAAATAGTCTAAGGGTTTCGGTTGCATTTCAATTGGCGCCCATCGTGGGGCTCTCAGTTATTCTGTACATGTTGTGAAATTAAGTAATTGACAATATGTCTACAAAGTCAACTACTCAAGAGGGTAAAGATTCAGCACCTATCAATGATTCTAGTGGAGAGGTTATATTTAACCCTCAACATCATTCTTCGCAACACCCATTGTATGTAGATTATGATTTTGAAGTGTCCCCATCCAAAAACCCCAAAGGTGCATATGATGCAGAAGGTGATGGTCCTCTCCAGAAGGTAGATAACTCAATCATAATCCAAGGACTATTATTTTTGAGACAAACTTTACAACAAGAAATCGGAAATGTTTGTTCCGAAACAACAGAAATCTGTTATGATATTGAACATAGATTAGGAAGAGATGTTGCAGAGCTGCGTTCAGATTTAGAAAATCAGCTTTCCTGTCTAAAAACAGATTTACACAACTTGAAAATCAAAATCTTAACAATAACTAAAGTAAGGTTTACAAACATATCTAACTCACATGAAAGCAATACAAATAAAATCATGACCGAGTCACAACAACTGCAGACAGATGTGCAGAGTTCAACACCAACAAATCCCCCTCCTTGCTCATCTATACACAATGCAAGGAGGAGAACTCTTACGATACCATCTGACACACTTGTCCAAACTGGGGGTGTACCTTTATCAATCAACAACAACCCTACAATGGTCTGCAATTCAAGGGGCACAGCGCATACAAACCTCAACTTTATGATGGTAGTGAAGATCTCGAAGAGTACTTAGCCCAATTTCAAATTATTTCTGATCTGAATGGGTGGGACTATAAAACAAAATCATTACACTTAGCAGGTAGTTTAAATGGTTCAGCTCGTTCAATTTTGAGCCAATTAAATGAAACAGAGCGTCGTGACTACAACACCTTTGTGAGATCACTCAACAACAGATAGGGCTGAAATATTTAGAGCTAAACTCCAGACTCGCATCAGAGGCGAAACGATCCCAGAGTTGGCACAAGCTATAAGAACACTGACTATCCGAGTGCTCCTGCTGATATAACAGATATTTAAGGTATTGATCATTTTATAGATGCTCTTCCGGATTTCGACATGAGGCTTTAATTAAGGGAGTCTCATCCTAAAACTATAAGTGATGCAGAAGTGCAAGCCATCCGCTTAGAAACACTGAAACTTGCTGCAGACAAAGAGGGCGCCAGGTAAGAAATTTACAACATCATACGGAGCCTGAAAATCAGAAAGGTACTCTATCTACGCCTTATGACGGTAGCACCACCAAACTGCAAGATGAGATCTGTAAGACCATAAAGACCGAGTTCTCAAATGTTACAGGAAATCTTCACCCAGTCACAAGTGAATTGAAACAGGTAGTACAAAGTCTTTAATCTGCCCCAACACCTAAAGTTCCAGTATCGAACAATTACAGAGATTACAATAACCAAAATAGAAATGGGAGGGGTAATTTCAGCAACCAACCACATCAGCAGAGAAACCAGTATCGAGGATTTCAGGACACTCGGTCCCGTCAACAGAATTCGACTCAGGACACACCTATTAATGGAAATCCACAGTCTGTGCAGAACATTACACGGGAAACGGAAGGATGTCGAACTAAGGGGCCAGGGAACGACATCAAATGTAAAGTGGCCCGAGACAGTACAAATAAATGAAACTTGGATAAATGATGATCATGATGGTTTGTTTGTTAAAGTGAGGGTTCACTGGGAGGACATTGCTATGCTAGTCGACACCTTACTAAGTGAAAAATTTATTGAAAGTTTACCAGGTACTATAACACCTATCATGAAGCCTGTGAACACCACCCTAACCACAGCTACAGGGGAGAGTACTCCATTTCAATCGGCACAGAGACCTTTGAGCATGATGTATTAATTGCAAATATCCAAAATGATGGAATTTTGGGGCTAGACTTCCTTGAAAAGAATAACTGTACTGTCAAATTATCAGATGGAATTTTGAATATTGGTACAGAGAGTAAAGAGATACGTTGTTACAAATCTGCTATTGATGTTTTAGCATCTTGCTGTGAAAGCAAGATTGCAGTTTTAGAGGACATCGAGATTCCTCCAAGATGTAAAATGATTGTCCCTGGGGCCATTGTACATGCAGATGGTTATCCTCAAGGTCAGTATGGAATTATTGAACCAGCAGTAAAATTTGTAGAGAGAAAAGGACTTTTTGTTGCCAAATCAGTGGTAGATATCAGCAAGGAAATAGTTCCCCTCCGTATGATCAACTTACTAGACACACTTTCCAAAGTTTACAAAGGTTCCATTGCTGCAATTTGTGACGAGGTCAGTTCTGATGATTTTGTGACATATCATCATGTTCAGAGTTTAACTCAAGATAACAAAATTTCTAAAGAGAGGCAACTCACAGACAACCCCATACCAGAGCATCTGAAAGAATTCATTGAGAGGTCGAGCACCCATCTTTCTTCCCATGAACAAGAGAAGATGACGAAACTTTTATGTTCATATCAACAATTATTTTCAAAGAATTCCTCAGATTTAGGGCGTACAACACTTGTCAAACATGAGATAGACACAGGAAATACCCGACCAATTAAACAGAGATCAAGAAGAATCCCCATAGCAAAAATGAAAGAGGCAGAGGAAGAGATTACCAGAATGAAAGAAGAAAGCATCATAGAAGCCCCAGTCAGCCCTTGGTCATCCAACATTGTACTGGTGAAGAAGAAAGATGGTTCTCTTAGATTTTGCGTGGACTTTCGTCAGCTAAATGATATCACCATAAAAGATTCTCATCCCTTACCTAGGATTGAAGACAGCCTAGATGCACTTTCCGGGTCAAAATATTTTAGTACATTAGATTTGAAGTCAGGTTACTGGCAAGTTGGTCTGGCGGAGAACGACAAACAGAAACCAGCATTTTCTTTTCCGGGTGGGGGACTTTGGCAATTTACAGTAATGGCTTTTGGGCTATGTAATGCCCCAGCCACATTCGAGAGGCTCATGGAAAGAGTTCTACATGGTTTATCATATGTTATATGCCTAGTCTACTTAGATGACATCATAGTTCATTCGAAAACATTTGATGAGCAAATGAAGAACCTAAAATTGGTGTTTGAAAGATTAAAAGATGCCAACTTAAAATTGAGTCGAACAGAAGTACTTTTTCTAGGGCACAAAATTAGTGAAAATGGAATTTCTACAGATTCAAACAAGATAAAGGCCAAGATTGGCCAACAGCAAAATCTACAAAAGAAGTAGGAAGCTTTCTTGGATTAACATCATACTACAGGAAGTTTATACTGCACTACGCAGACAAAGCTCGACCCCTCCATAAATTAACAGAAAAATCAGTTAGGTTCATATGGAATTACGAGTGTCAAGAGTTGTTTGAAATATTGAAGAATGCTTTAATCACAGCCCCAATTTTGTCTTATCCAACTGAAGATGGCACTTTTATCTTAGATACTGATGCTAGCTTAGTTTGGGAGCAGTATTATCCCAGGTTCAAGATGGAACAGAAAAAGTCATTTCTAACTATAGTAAAACCTTTACCAGACCTAAAAGAAGCTACTGTGTAACTAGGCGTGGGCTTTTGTAATTACATCATTGTAAGAACCGATCATGGTGCATTAAGATGGTTACTCAACTTTAAGAGTCCTGAAGGACAAATGGCCAGATGGTTCGAGGTAGGTACTTGCTTCATATGATTTCGAAGTTCAGTACCGTGCTGGCAGAAGTCACAATAATGCTGATGCGCTTAGGCGCAGGCCTTGTGTTGAACAGGAATGGTCCCATTGTAACAGAATAGAGAATAAAGAGTCTATAGACAGACCAGCAGAAGAGCAGCAAATGTCGAGAAAAATAATATGTGCCACTACCAGGTCAAAACAAAGAGGTGCAACACCCGAAATAGTCAGTAGCGGCATTCTTCTACTGAAGGAACAACAAAGAAATGACCCAATATTAAAATTTATCATAGAGGCTAAAGAGAAAAGTCATACACCTAACTGGGAAGATATTGCAGCTTCAAACAACTGTTTTAAATACTATTGGCAGAGATGGGAGTCTTTAGAATTGAGAGATAACATTTTGTACTACAAGTTTGAAAATACAAGAGGTTCCATATCTTGGCTAGCGGTGATACCGGCATCAACAAAAGAGACAATTCTCAAGCAACTACATGATGGGATTACGGGGGGACATTTGGGAATTAAGAAAACCTTACTTAACATTCAACAGAGATATTTCTGGCATCAAATAAGGAAAGACGTAGAGAGATGGTGTAGAAACTGTCATTTTTGTGGAAGAAACCACCACCGAAGAAGTGGAGAGCCCACCTTCATCAATATAATGTTGGAGCACCTTTAAAACGAATAGGCATGGATATTTTAGGGCCATTTCCCAGAACTAGTACAGGAAATAAATATCTCTTAGTAATTGGAGATTATTTCACAAAGTGGCTAGATGCCATTCCTGTTAAGATCAAGAAGCTATAACAATAGCCAAAGCTTTTGTTGACAGAATAGTATCCATATTTGGTACACCTTTACAACTTCATACTGACCAAGGGTCAAACTTTGAATCTACAGTCTTTAAACAAATATCCAACTTACTAGGAATCCAGAAAACTAGAACAACCCCCCTTCATCCCAAATCCGATGGTATGGTCGAAAGAGGAAATCGAACCATAAATCATATGTTATCTGCATTTGTCTCTGAAAATCAGAAGGACTTGGACGAACATATTTATTCATTAATGTTGGCATAAAGGTCATCCGTTCATGAGACGACTAAAGTCACCCCCAATAAAATGATGTTTGGTCGACAGGTTACATTACCCATAGAATTAGTGTTTGGTAATCCTACAACAAATATAGATCTTCCTGACTGTAGTGAAGAATATGCCTTTCAGGTACAAAATAGAATAGAGAAAATTCATCAGTTTGCAAGAGAGAACCTTCAGTTGTCTTCTGATAATATGAAACGGCGCTACGACAAACAGTCAAACATACTACAACTTGAACATGGTGACTTAGTGTGGCTATTCAACCCAAAAAAGGTCTAAGGGCCTCTGCCCAAAACTTCAGTCCAAATGGGAGGGTCCCTACTCAATCATTCAAAAGCTGAATGATGTGATTTTAAAAATTAAAATAAATAAAAACTCAAAACCAAAGATAGTACATCATGACCGCCTTAAACCATATACATGCACTAACAACATCCAGTAGAATTTCTACACATCACCATAGTAACCAATAAACACCAGTACCCTACAATATCAGCAACACCTATAGTAGATCTGCAGCTCTGCAACTATAGAATTCACTAATAATGGTGCATACGATATCTAATGAATTATTGTTTACTTACTTTGTAGGTCACAATATATGTGTAATCTGTGCCCAGGTAGAGGTCATTTATGTGAGCGCCACCTATTTGAAAAACACTCAGGATTTGGATATGAGTGCTCCGTCTGTGGAAAAATCTACAATCGTCCAGATAATCACCAAGGATAATGTGTAAGGGGGGGGGGGGAATAAAGCTTAAGAAGCGAACAACAAGAACTCTAACTGCAGAAGAAGCAGAGGAACATCGCTAATTTATGAAGAATTTAGGCAGTAAGATGAAGATCTCTGCAATCCAACAGAAACGAACGCCACAAGGAAGGAGGGAATCTTAACAAAACAATAGAAAAAGATCCCATTCTGACCACAAGAGAAAACCAAACCAAGAAAATTCAGTTAAGCAGCAGAAAACAAATCACAGAAAAACGTCACGTCCCCACTTAAAGAATCTAATAAGGAAAATCAACAGAAAAACGAAACTATCATAACTGTTACATCTAAACCTCCGCAAAAGAAAATTGAAGTTGGCTATTTAATTGAAGTTTTGTGAAAGAGACGATTGAAATAGTATAAGTACTTGTTTAAATGGTATTAAAAAACGTTATTGATACATGTAAAATTTGAAGTTCAATATATGCGGGGTAGTGTTGTTCTAGTCAGATTTTTTTGTATCATAAACCACGACAGAGTAAAGCATGGCCGAGAAATAAAAGCAAATTCACATTCCTCTTAGGAAAAGGTTAATAACGAACTAATACTTCTTCCAGATTTCTTTGTTTCCTTACAATGCTTTCCGATCAAGTTTACACGACATTCAACTTTAAGTCATGACGTCATCAATGTGTAATCTACATAATATTCTGTTATAAATATTGTCTCCATAGTTGAATATTTACATAATAGCTAAGATTATGATTTCACGAAATTACATGCACCCATTCGTGCTAGAGGTTTGTATTATATTCTTCATATTTTATGAAGTATACTTCGTAGGTCAATGAAAATGGCTTTATTTGATAGATTGAAATTTCTACTTTTAAAAATTGTTTTTACTTTTGAAATATCCCACTGATAATGAATAGAAATTATTTTAAATGGTGTTCAACTCATTTTACCATCCGCTTGCGCTATATAATTGCTAATATAAAAAATAGTTTGATGCTTTATTGATATGAAATTAGTAATAAATGATAGATTTAAACTGTGTTTGTTGAAATGAATTGTTTTCAAATAAAATTCTTTAAAAAAAAGAAAGAAGAATAAAGTGTAGATAGCACAATTTTAGTAATTTAAACCTCTGCCGTTAAAATTTGCTTTCCCTTACATCCTGGCTATTTGGGGTGCTCTCTTTTACGTCCCGCTCTATAGGCATAAATAGAAGCGCAGTCGGCTTGAGCTCCTCATTCAACTGCCAGATCTTAGATCGCCTACGTTGGGTTCGCAATTAAGAATCCCTAGGTTTGTCACGACAGCCGTCGTGACTGTTCAGTCAAACACAATATTCGATTTCTATTTACAATTTTTATATAAAATAAAACCAAACAAATATACATAATTTATGCATAACATGAACTATGAAATGTTTAAGTTTCCGGGTGTCCCAAGTCTCCATCACGGGCATGTAGAATAGTATTAGATGCCATCCAGTGAGTAGACGGACGATATGGGTACATATGGCATGGCGTGAGACATGGCGTATTACCATGGCGATGGACTGCCAGAAACTGGATAGGGACCTTATTAAATTAAACAAATAAACATATTTTTAGTTGTTTTTTTTTAAAGGGACATGGTCACGATTTTTGCCAAAAATCATTTTTTCGATTTTAATGTTTACAATGCTTCAGTAGGGCATTTTTAATAGTCAACCAAAATTTGAGTGTTATTTGATGAGTTAAATGCGAGTTACAGAGCTTACAATTCTTCACTATGTAAACAAAGCGTTTGTTTACATTTTGAATGTTGGAGTGAAAATTCCTGTTTTAGACCTAAAATGAATGTTTAATCGTTAGGAACTGTTTATTTATGCTTAAAATGAATAATAAGATAGAAAAACCAGCTTTAAAAGATTTTTTAGTAGTATATTGAACCTATGTAAACAAAAACAGGGCACGAGCCTTGTTTACATGACGAAGAATTGTAAGCCCTGTGTCTTGCTTAAAACTCAACGACTGGCACCCAAATTTCATTTGATCATTAGAAATGCATTCCTAAAGCATTGCAAATAATAAAAGCAGAACAATAAAATTTGTCCAAAATCGTGACCATACCCCTTTAAGTCGCACGGACTTAGATATAATATAATGGCAACAGCAGCACGCCATACAACAGCAGGAAACCACCGCGAATACGAACACTGCATAACTTTAATAGTATCACACTACTTAACAAAGAAAAACCACGTCAAAACGATATACAAATACTCCGTACTACACGGACAATATACAAGTACACCGAACTACACGGCGAAATACAAGTATATCATGCATTTATATCCCAATATAAAGCACACACACTCGACACGTGACCTCACGGGAACACACGCGAGCAAGCACCTATGTTTAACAGTTCTACCTCGTAAAACCAGTATATCAAAAGAAACAAAAAATACTTAAAATAAACTCCACAGTAATGAAAAAAGACTGAGCCATAGTTAAGTTACAAAAGTGTATTTACATCTACCAAGTATAATTTCTTCTATTTCTTACGGAAACTTATAGTTAATTCATAGCTCTATAGAAACAGCCATACTGAAATCTACACGGCCCGTTTATCGATTGGTCGAAATCTACAGCGGCTGAAACTGACGAGAAAGTGACGGGACTCAAATTGACACCCCTGTTTATCGATTGGTCAAAACCTACAGCGACCTTAGAAATATCACAGACTGCACGAAATAATCATGATGATGCCAGACTCAAAATCTCACAGGAGACGATTTGGCTGTTTCCTTTAGCTAACGTGCTTATTTACATTAATAGTAATTTAGTGAATTTTACTTACTTTTCGTAATCAATTTATTAATTAGTTAAAAGAAAGATGTTAATATTAATAATAAAATGCTTTCTTTGGTGATTCATGCGAGTTATGAAGGTAGCGATCATTGCAGAAAAAAATTACATAACCCGCGTTATATTTTTTCTGCAATGTCGCTACCTTCATATCCTGAATGAATCACCAAAGAAAGCATTTTATTGTTAAAATAAAATAGTTTAACTTACCCCTAATAGGAGAAAGGGTTACTCAAAACCTTAGCTGCTCATACCTGTCATGAAGAAAACGTGGCCACTGTCTGCCAGGTCTGCAATGCGGCAGTTTAAATAAGGTAATCAAACAATAGAAAAGAACTGACCAATACGTACTGTAGCTGACACCGTGTCCAGAGAGGTTCACTGCGGCTATTAAACCAGTTGGAATATAGAGAGGTTTCCTAGAGAAATATTTGCAGGTCGTAAGGAGTTATTGAACCATGTGGGTATTTATATGGAGTACTTGACCAACAACAGATCGTTTTCTTTTGGATTGTCGTATGACAGGAGACCAGACATGGCCACTGGTAGCTATATTTGACGAGAGACGCAGCGACTCGAGGATCCTTTGCCTCGAACAACGACAACGGAGACTCCCGTGAGCAATGTATATACATCAACATCGGTGAGCAGCTCTGTTACACTTATGAATAACAGAATTTTAGGATTGCCCCAGATACCTTTTACGGGCATTACTCCTATTCCTCCCTAGGTGTCACCGCCTGCAAGAAACAACGAAGGTACCGAGCAAATGATGATTGACGCAGGTTCGACGGTGAAAAGGCTCCTCTCGGCAGGTCCAATGGTAACCGACAGCCCTGCCAGCCCCGATCCTGAGCCGCTTACCAGCCCGAGGAGGTCACCAACAGAGATGCAGGACACTCCGCCATCACCACCTTCCTTGCTACCTGCGCCGAACCGCCCAGCACCTCCACAAGTACAAGTTTTGCTGCTGCAAACCAGCCTTGCACCAGGCATTCCAATAATAGCCAGACAACAAGTCGAGAGCAGCCTCCCAGGTCTAGTTAGGAGAAGGGGGCAGAGATAGTTAGGAGAAGGGGGCAGAGACGCCAGAAGTCACCGCCGTCGAGATCATCACCTCTAGCGAGACAATCCGCTCCAGCTCAACCAGCAGCCCCAGCCAGGAGAAATCTATCGCGTAGACCATAGCCACCTAGAACATCAGCTCCAGCGAGGCCTGTGTCTCTGCGTCTGCATGTACATTACAAAGGAGAAAACACCGGCGGTTTTGCTTTGCTGGGGAAAGAAGGTTGTTGATATCAATGGATTTTGCTGCGGATGTTTAAAAGATACCAAGCATCTGCAAGGGAAATACAAAAGCTGCAGGGGGGGGGGGGGCAGAATATCTGCTTTGAGTGTGTGCGTATGGCGTATTGTCATCTTTTGCCATGCCTAATATGCCGGTTTCATGGAGAGTATTAGAGTTTTGTTTTCAGTTTAGCTGTTTTATAATAAAATAATAACACCATGCAGTATCACTTTTAAACATACAAGAGTTAACACGACATAAAGGATACTATTATGTTATAAGACAGATGCTGATGTACACAAGCCATCGATGCAATAATGAGAAGATTCACCGTAAAGCACATTGACAGATAGACTTCCTCATTTGTTTCTCAAAGTGATCAGCTGTTAATGATCCTTATGAAACTTACCATGAACACCCCACTTTAAGATCTTGCCGAGAGGTTCAATTCAAGTAAGACATTAGTAAATAATATAGTTACATAACAAATGTGTGCAATGTATGAAGCTCGGTTTGAAGGTCTTGTAGAGCGCACCATTCCATTTTTGATGAAATGTAAAATGTCAATGGCAACAAGTTTTGGCGATTTCATTTCGTGTCGTATTGTGTTAGATGCAACTGAGATTACTCAGGGTGTTCCTGGTAATGATATGAGGCTACAAACTAGCACCTACAGTGGTTTTAAGAACTCGCACACGGTCAAATGTGTCACTGGTGTTGCCCCTAATGGTGCACTAGTGTTTGCAAGTAAACTCTATCCAGGTAGCACATCAGATGTAGCAATAGTTGACCATTATGGAATTTTGCATCAAATGTCTCCTGGTGTTATGATTCTAGCAGATAAGGGGTTCAAAATACATACATTTTAACCACAAGGTGTACATCTTAATATCCTCCGTTTTTGACAGCAACGTCTCAGTACACACCTGCTGAAGTTCAGCTATGCAGGAAAATTGCACAATGTAGAAAACATGTAGAACGTGCCAATGAAAGAATAAAAAAATATGATATACTGAGGCACATTCCACACCAGTTCAGATACATAAGCACCAAAATTTTCCAGCTTGATTGTGTCTTAGTAAACTTTCAAGACCTTTTGTTGCAAGAGGTAGCTCAGAATTTTGTAACAGAAAATAACTGAAAAAGGAAACATACATGTATTTTGTTCTACAATAAACCTAACACAGGGTTTCAGTTTCATGAATCTTTTTTGTTTTGAGAAAGCTTTATGCTCAACAAATTACTATAATTTATGTGTCATTTGCAGCTTTAAAATGAATAATACATTTATTGCGTATAAAAACAAAAGATCACTGCTGTAAATGTTGCAAAAAATTGTGAAAATAAAGTCAATAAGAACTGATATGTATCCTAGCCATACAATGTCTTGAGGAATTCTAACAAAGACAAAGCTTTTGGGTGTCCATAAAACAAAGTCACACGAAAGTTTATTGGTTACAAAAAGCTGTCCCTGCACTTGATCACAGTAAGGGTGGTTCTCCTTCAGCTTGTAAGTTCTCTTTTTTTTGTTCTCTTGTTTTATTTTATTAAATATTTTATTAATATTATTTAAAATTTTATTAATATCCCGTGCTTTGTATTCTAGAAGAAATAAGCTGCATTTTGTGAGCACTATAAAAGAAACTGAATATTATATAAGATTGACTATTAAAGTCCTGCAGGTCGCCTATACCGAACTTTACAGTTTGGCCCCTGGAGCTTCAGTGTAGATAATCCGAGATTCCTTCGACTCTTGAACTCCACCCAACTCCTCTTTTTTTTCTCCGACCACAATAACAGAAATACTTGTTAATAGGGCCGTGCTAGTAGTCAAGTTGAATAACTTACAATTTGTCTTTTTACCTCAAAGCATCCAGCAAGCAAACCAAGTGTATTTGGATAAATGTATTCAGCGCGTCGGCGCGACCACGCGTTCATCTCATCTCTTTCATTCCAAGTTAAATCCTCCCGTAGTCAAACACTCATATGACGTCAATTTTTCTTTATTTTAAAGCATTATCGCTTACATTCATGTCAAGAAATTTCGACCCCGATAGTAAATACCTTGACAAATAGTTTTAATTCACTTTTATAACGGACGGTAGCTTTTATAAATCGCAGATTTATTCTTTAGTGACACAAACCAAAGTGATTTTCATTTCATTCTTTTAAATCATGATTTTACAATGGATATTGTATATTTTACTATATCTTTGAGCGGTTATAATATAATATCAAAATAGTTCCAAAAATTAAGTTATTTTCCCCGATAATTACATTTTTACCGATATGACATTGGGCGCACGGCGGGTGTTTGCGGTCAGCAGAAGATGCTTACTCCTTCTAGGCACCTGATCCTACCTCTATCTTTTTGGAGGTCCGTGTTGCTCTGCTTCCTTTTAAGGATTTTTGAGATGGTTGACGGTTTGTTATTGTCATTTTTTGTATTGTGAAATTCATGGCTCTACCACACACAGGAAGCCACATGTGAAACTTTAAATTTCATGTCCCCTGGAGTATGAGTTTTGACTTTAGGCCCAAACTGGATATACATGTACAGTGTAAATATATATAATGTTTAAAAATTATCCTCTCACCGAGAAGCAGTACATGTAAAAAGATTTTGATATATATACCAGATGGTGATTATGTGTAATAAATGGTTGAATATTCAAAACCTGGAATAGGAAATATGAGAGTATTAAAAAGTTTGTTTTTTGTTTAAACACCCACAGGAGAGATTATGTCTGCCCCTGGGGATGGGGGATGAGAGGTTGTCTAAATAAAATAGTTTATCTATGAAAACATATACACATTAAACCTATCTTGAAAGTTAACAAATATGGGGAAGTTTTTTTCTATCAGATTCTCGCACCTGTTCAATATCAGGTCATACGCTCTTTTTTTTTATGAGTTTTACGCTAAAATTATAGGTTCCATAGTCCTTTTTGACAGATTTCAGGCGGGGGGGTGGGGGGGGGGGTGGTCATCATTTGAATATTTTAATTTGTCTACTCCAGTATAAAATTTAATTTAATGCATACATGAGACTCCTCAACAAGTTTATGATGCAGGTCACTGAGGTGACCATTAAGGCCTCTTGTTTATCGTAATAAGGAAAATCAGCTTACAGACGGGATATTGTTGCTGTGTGACTGTCTCCTTGGACTACATTAGTTGAATTACCAGTCTTTTCCAAGTCCAGGGCCATTATTGACAGTTTCGGAGCATGCCTTTACCTGACCCATACCAGTTTCTTCGACAAACATAATAAAATGGTATAATATGGTTTTAATTGTGATGAAGGGTACATACAAAGCAGTACTTTTTCTGATTCTTTTCCAATTAATGATTCATGACCTCTATTACATCTTAAACAAGTTAAACAAGTTAATTTTACTCATACATGTGACAACTGTTATCTTTGAACAGAATGATACACATTATAAACCGCATCATGATTTAAAAAAATAATTAGAACACTTCCAATTCCCATTTCGTTCTTTATGTCACATTGCATAACAACTTTCAAATTGGTATTGTCTTAAGTATAGAGTCGATTTACTGTTCCCTTCGTTTTAATATTGAAAGGTCCACTGGGGGAGATTTAACGTTGTGAGCAGGTCATTTACCTGTACAAGTCTATTGTGTACCACAACTAAAATGATAACATATATAAAGTAAGGTATCAGTTCAACTGGTGTAAATCAAATGATACCTGCACTTCTAGGAAAGGAAACAAGTGGATAGATTTTCCGAGGAAGTGAACTCATGTTACCTACCATGTACTATATTATATGGCCATTCATACATTTGCAAGAAATGCAATTGGAATGAGAAGTGGTCAAAATTCATGTACATGAATAGAATATTAAATATGAAAATATATAGTTATGTCAATTAACATGCATGCAGCCCTATAAAATAGAATTCATAATCGTAAATACGTGGAGTTTTCTTATCTTGCTGATCGGTTTTTAAAAGTTGTTTTGTGGTGATAACTGTGTGATACACTGATGAGGCACATTAGCTACGAAAAAATTACTGGGATCCGTATTATACTCACAGTATCCGTTTTAACAAACAATTCTTAACAATGAAATAATTACCAAATGCAAGTTTGGAGTTTACATCACATGCCACTTCTCTTCTCAGGTTTTACACCGTTTAAAGCACAGCATAGATGTTTTGGCATCGATCAAACAGTATACTTTTTCAGTCTCCTTTCACTTTCAAAATTATAAAGATCAAGCAGGTTATTATACAAGGGAGCTTATCTGCGTCATCACAGGGATGAGGTAATCACACTTTGTCGGTTATTTTCTCTCGGCTTGAATAAGAGGTAAGGTTGTTTTATACACAGAGACTATATACTCATTTAATAGACCAATCTAACGGAATTAGATTAGACCGACTATCCAAACTGCTGTCGTTTCTAAAAACACCTCGCATTTATACAAATGTAAACCGTGGCAACGTTAACACACTTGCACTATTGTACATACAATTGACACATATATGCATATTTTACAAGAAACACACTTGTGAAATATTTTTTGCCACTTTAAACTACTCAAATTATTGTCAGAACAACAAAGTCACATACGCAGCAATGTTAAGGGGTCCCGGCGCTAAAATTAGTCTAGAAAACGATATTATTTGAATCATTGCAAAAATACTCTGACCAGGAGTTTTTCTTAAAATATATGTTACAATTATTGACAACGATGTTAAATATTATATTTGATGCATTTTTGCGACGTCATGTACTTTGTAATCACGTAATGGTCGGAGTCAAATGTTGCAAAAGATCTATTTTAATTGCATCGGCGTAGGTGATTAATGACATTAAATCATTAATATTTTTTAAAAAAATCCTTTGTCATGTCACATACTATCACGTTGTTGTTTGGGCGTGAAATAGATATTTCGTTTATGAAAGATATTGTTGAAACTTTCCAAAATATCATCAAAATAATGCACATTTTTACTAATCAAAAAACATTGGGTAAATCCGTAGGTTTCACAAGCACGATTCATATTGGTACTTACATTCTCTACCAATTTTACGTAAAATATTCTTAAATTCACCTGCGCCAAGCTGGTTTTTACATGCATTAAAATTTCTTTATTCATTTGTTTACACGTAGCAGGGAAGGTCTTCAAACCACTAGTTTATAACAAGTCTTTTACTTCAAACGAAGCTTTATCATTTGCCGATTATTTGATAATGGTTTTCAATATAAATGAATTCTGTAAGTCTAGCTTTTCTTTTCTTTTTTCTTTTTTTTTGGGGGGGGGGGTTTCAAATCAAATTTATTTATATACATATTTTTCAGAGGTGGACATTCCTGTGTATAGGTGGAAGGGAATGTAAGAAGAGTTTTTATATGTCTCAATCGAGTGCTCAGAGGGGAATTGAATATTGCGGATTATGCATGTTCTACATTTTCTGCTACACTTCTTGCGATATTAAGTAGGACTAATTCAAATTCTCTAACAGCCACGCGTTCTAAAAGCGGAGAGATGAATCCCTTTCTCTTGCATTTGCTGCAAGCTTGAAGCTTTGCCAGTTCGTAAGTTATTTCTGTATAACCTAACTTCAACTAAAACACTATAAGGTATAAGAGTGTATAAGATATATACGAAAAAAACCCATTAAACTTTAAAAGGATTGTTATTGTATTGTCAAGAAATGTAAGTCATTAAAATGATGAACATTTGGTGCAACAGTCCGACAACTTTTCTAATGACTACATGACTACAATGCAAATCCAGAGAGGAATGAAGCTACTAGCAAACCAGAGGTCAAGGTTACAAAGTCTATTTCTCTTTTTTTTATTAACTAATGTTGGCATAACAAGGTCTGCTTTAAAACATTTATGTAAAATAATAACACAAATAAATAAATGAATAAATATGCAAGACATTCTTTGCTGAATTTAAGTTCACAGAGGTCAGACAAACTGAGACCTCAATGAACTTGCTGCAATAAAATAACAAAGGTCAGACAAATGCTCTACTTTATAGTTTCGCGGCGCGTGAGCGGTTTTCTTAGAGCTGTTGCGAGAGATTACGATATCAAAGATCGAAAACTTTCATTTTTTTGGACAAGACTATGCCATTAGGTTTGCATATTGTTGCAGATGATATTTTCTAAAATTTATACATTTTGATTAAAATTGTACATTAAATGTAAGAAATCTATATCTTATGTTAAAAAAATATACATGTTCCTGGCTGAGAGCATCAAAATTGGAGTCCTCAGCAAGTATTGAAAGAATTTGCCTTTTAAAAGTCCACGTCTCTGCTGACTTGTATATATCAGCTAGCAAAACAGCAGTATTCTCGGTACTGGACTGCATATTCTTCCCTATGGTTGTCATAAACATATTATGAAGAACATTTCCTTCTCCAGGACAAAAAAGTTTTGCAGAGGACTCTCACACAATCTCTAACTTTGATGCGTATCGTCTCTGTGTGCGTTCACTGCTGTGGTCAATGATGTCTGGATTTGTTTCACAGGACTTTTGTTAAAGGAGAGCAAAATTTGATTAAACATATTTAATCTAACCTGGTTGCAAACAGAAGACTGTGACTGCTGGCTGTCAGAAACTGTCTGACTTGAGGAAATGCTGCCTGATAATTCATATGATTGTTCTTGGGAATGCCTTTCACAATCCTGAAACATTAAAAAAAACAAAAAATATCGATCATGCATCGATCACTTCAACTGATAGTAAAATTATGCATTATTTTATTGTTCTGTTAGAACAATTGAGATCTCTTTCATGTAGAAATAGAACAAAAATGACAGAGGTGATAATAAAAATAACCTTTATCAGAAATAGTTACTTTTAAATACACTATGAATCATACTTTCACATGTAAACATGTAACTGTTTGAAATATTCCGAAATTTACTATTTACTTTTATCCTTTTAATAATCCCCTGCGTTTCCTCATGAATACACTTTTCATTCTCTGTAGGGTTCATACAGGACAACTGAAATGTGTTAAAAAGAAATGTTTCAATTTGAAATGCATAAAATTGCCTTGAATATTTTTCATAAAGTCTTAATTTGTAATTTATGAATGTATGTCTTGACAGCTGCATATGGAAATCAATTTGGATTTCAATCAGTTTTTCTGAATATATTTTTCAACATATTTATTCTTTTTTAATTCATATGTGTATATATCATTTTAAAAACTCACGTCATCTTCTGTTTCGGTCGCCTCATCCTTTTGACTGACCTCATGTTGTTTAAACGACATTGTCAACTTCTGTCTGCAGCACGCACAAACTCCTACAAAGGTTGTTTTTTCTATGAACTATCCATCATCGTTTACATCAATATAAAAAAAAATTCTAACAATATTTAATATTTGAAATAGCTTGATACTTTCCATGAATTTATCTACTAAACGTGACTATATAGATGTTTTTAATGTTATTTTCCAAGTTCATTTCAATTGAATGTATAATAAATACCTGTGCCAATCGGTATAACCATTCCCGTACATTGTCTATTTTTTCCATGAGGTTTTCATTGATGTGCCTCTCCCGCTTCCTCTTGTTGTCATGATTGCACAAAATGGATGGAATTCCACACAGTGGGGATGCATTATGATTCTGTTTTGATTTGCAAGATGGGTTTTACAAATGAAAAATGATTCCGAGGTTGGTCCAAAGATTAAACGAAATTCTGATAAAGCAATTACTCTGTCTTGTTCACTTATTGCTCAAAAACGTATTTTATCTGCACCGCAACTGATATAACTGTTTAATTTTTTAAAACTACAAGGTTTATCCATTTTCCAAACATTTACATTTTCTTGAGTCTGACGTCTGCTTGACTATGTTTTGTTTACATACTTTTTTATTAACTTCAATACAAAAGATTTAACATTTTTATTGACTTCAATACAAAAGATTTAACAAAGGGGAATAACTCTAATGTCATTTTTTTGTGAAAGAGAGATAACTGGAAATAAATGAATGTAAGTAATGGGGGATTTACCCAAAGCAATATTTTCTATTTATTAGACCAGAGTTTTATGTTCATAAAAAATATTTTTTTGTTACGTTCAATTGCCTGCCTAAAATAATATTGATGTCACTAAATATTCATATTTGTATCTATTTTTAGCAACAATGACGAAACAAAACTCTAGCCGTGTTGACGTCTGTGCATTTTACTGAATTTAATTTTCGTGTACAAATACACTGATTATCTGACTATAAATTAAAACCCATCTAGTGTTCAAAACCCAAATATATTTTTAGGAAGCATATCACTTTTTGTTTATTTTGGCACTGTAAATGCCATTTTGACCATATATAAAAATTGTAATGTCTATGCTATGGAAACTGAGTATATTCTTTCAAAAATTTACCCATGTAGAGTCTTTATATGGAACACTCTTAGATGTCAGAGATATAAAATTCAGATCCATGATGATGCATGGCCACATATTTTTTTACCCTTACAGAGAATTGATGTTAAAACATATACAGGTACACCAAGAAAAATATCAAACTCTTCATAATATATTTACACATTGATAAGTATTTCAAAATAATTTTACCGTTATTTTGTGTAATATGTAGCCAACATCTACCATTAGAAGGTATGACTCTGTGAACGTAGTGAGCGGTATGGGAGTTGAAGTTGTAACTAACATCAATGTCTGATGTATAACAAAATATAGCAATTATTAACACTGTACGACATTCAAACATTAACATTGAAAAAACTTGTTCCTATATCAAATTTATGGAAGCAGTATGACTGCGTTTTCCATGTAACGAACTTATGCAATCAGATTTACTAATTTTTAATCTGTTGAGTAATGTCAAATTATGCTCCATCATTTCGTGTGTTTTCTATTCTATCAAAACAACCATTTTCAGTTATAGCGGGAAAAATTTGACTGCACATTTACGTAACGAATTCATGAAATCGTGTTTATTAATCATGTTCACCAGCTGTTGACAAATAACAAATCGTTTTTCATCTAAATATCCGCGTGTTTTTTTTTTCTATCAAAACAACCAATTTGTACATATGGTGCCCATTTACATGTTTATTTTTTCACCTAATGTCAAAGGTTTATCTATTATAGATTTTTAAAATATTATAAACACCAGGTCTTTGTTGGCTGTTTCCATTATTCCACACAGCGACAAACTTCTACGTACCTGTGTTTTGCAAACACTTGATTATTTCAAAGGCTTGATTATTTCAAAGGTAAGAAAGTAGATATGTTATACCTGAGCTATATTTTCGATGATTTAAAACTGAAAAGGAACAATAGTGGTTCATACATTTATAGTTGAAAATGGTAAACAAAGTGTTTAAATTGCTGGAATAGATTATCTGGTGTTTTACAGTAAAAGTGAACAGTGAAATTACAATATCGGTTAGACGCGAAATGCACATCTTTTGTAAAGGTGCGATAAAGCTAGAGATTTATTGACATATTTCAGATGAAGGTTGTCGTCCTTTTGCTAGCTTGTTTTATTCTACTCATCGTTGGAAATGGAGCGAACGCGGTAACGAAATTTATATTATTTGTACATAGTAATTATATAATCGGTCAATTAATTATCAAAAAATCTCTATTCAGTACACGTTTGAGTAAAAAAATGAAGAGGAGTGCATGATAATGCTACAGTGTGTGTTAAAAACATCAAAATTATTCTCAAGTTAGACAATTACACACTGCTCTGCAGTGTTTTAGATCCCGTGGTTTCAACATGCCTGTTTTCAACAGCCATTTGCTCTGTTTTGTCACGTGACTCCTGACTCTGACATGTGACCACGTCTCGAAAGAATCAAAACTTTGACAGGTGATAAGAGTTAATGACAAATAAATGAGTGTGTAATTTTAAATCTGCTGAGATTTTAATGAGATAATTGATTATAACAATTGTTTTCGTGTCGTTATATATCTACATGTACTTATATACCTCGTTACAAAGTTATTAAATGGCCAGTCTTGTGCTTTACATGTACAGCAATTTGCCGATAATACGCACATTTTCTCTAGAAAATTCATTTGAGAGAATTAAAGGGGTGGTTATTATATATCCCAATGGAATTTTGACACTTTTTAGAGGTTAAACGTTGATTATCGTAGTTCAGTACATACATGTAGCCTTTGTACGGAAACGCTACCTCTGATTGTTTACCGCATTTAATCAATTTACAATTATTGTTTGGGCGTATTTTGCAGTAAATGTTTTGCTTTTATTCCCTTAATAGATAAATTAGCTTAAAACGGCCAATTAAAACAAGGGCACCGCTAAGCGGAGCATCCCCTCGCGACATGAGTCATTGTGTGTAGGGGTGCATTATTTAGCAATATATAGTTATGTTAATGAGAAGACCACATTCTGCTTACCCTCCATTACTGCAAAAACCACATTTTCTATACCTGTACTAGATCTTAATCCAAAAAATATCAAGTTGTTGATTTGAACTGCTTACTTTCACTTTGGTTTCAAAGAAGTGAAGCGGGCGATTGATAACTCTTACTCAGAAATTTCGATTGATAACTCGAATACAATATTGACTATGACATTGATTTAATGAAATAATAATTTGTATTAGTATTAATGGTTTTAAAACGCGCATGCATTTTTTTTTTTGCTATTTTACAGAAGTGTGCAATCTATGATAAATATTTTGTTTTGAACGAATTTTGTCATAATGTATGCCCCCCTCCTTTACAATGGTGTAATTATATCTAAGTTTTGGCATAAAAATTTGACCAATAAAATGACATTGCAATAAAGCCAAAATGAATAATCTCGGTGGTTTTTTCTTCTTTAATTTGAAACCTGGAATAAGAGGCTACCTGTCTTAAGCGACCAGTTTGTCACTGTCCAACAAGTGGCCGCTTAAAACAGGTGCAACTGTATACATTACAGGTTCTACAAAATACATTTGAGGGGATCTGAAATTTACAAGTTCATTGTTCAAAGCAAAACTGAAATTCATTGCAGACGTGTAATTTTTTCCAGTTATCTTATATTCTGCGCTTGTATTCCCGATTTTATATGCAATTTTAGTTAATGTATGATGCATCGACCTGGGGCCCTATTCCAAATGCTAAATTCAATTTTTAAAAAATCCTTTGCGCTAATGTCTTATGAATCCGATGGTTCAAAATCATCATCAAAAGGGAGGAGAGCTTTATTATAGTTTTCAATTTTGCTCTGAAGATTTACAATGTGTCTTGACCAGTAAGTTTTTTTCTCTCTAACCTATAACCTTCTGGTGAAAGCAAAAATGTCCATGTTAATTTTACTCAGTTTTATGACATATTTTGAGTTACTAGCCTCATCAACCCCATCGCCTTTTCAACTATCAGTGTGGCTTGAGCCCCAAATGATAGAGATATAAAATAATCTGCATTGGGTTGCCACTTCTGTATTTTGTAATACATTAATTCTTGAAAACTTCGCCTGTTATGAAAATTGTGAAAATAATAGCTTTTTAAAGCAATATGAGTTGCAATTTTCATGTTTAATTTTTTTTAACGAAAATGTTATTTTCTACTAAAATGACAAAAATATCATGGTTTTTAAATTTCTTTTCGCCAAATTTTTGTGAAAAGGGCCTTAATTGGAGCGAAATTGAATTATTGTCGTCCTGTTCAAAAACTGATTTTCTACATGTTCCTTAGAAAAGATATCTTTCCTCTGACAAAAATTAATGATATTTTCTAACTTTATTTATCATAAAAGTTCAAGTTACATGCAGACTTAGCATACTAGCAGGTTTTTACAGCAAACAAAAATTCTAAACAATAGAGCTCATATTGCTTTAAACATGCATTTGTAAATACACTACATTGAAAATTAATTATCTATTAGGCATAAGGCTAACCGAGAATTACATGGACACTTGTGGCATATGAGCATGTACTTCTCATTTTATATCTAGGTCATTATGTAAAAGCTTTTATAGTAATGTTGACGTGCACTGTTGTTAGCTAACTAATCAGAACAATGAACAATGCAAAGAAATAACAAAAGCTCTATGACAAACTAACTTACCCTGTTTTTTCAGTTTACTTTTAACACCACTAGTCACTCTCCCGCCGACCGAATATCCCGCGCAAATGTTTTTATCTTATCGCACACACGCTTTTCACTGTTGATAATGTCATATCAGTCTAAAGCGAAATCGTGCCCCAGATAGAATTTCCATGAACATTTGATTAGAGGACATATATATCCTAGCTGGTATCAGTCCCTGACACGTATAATATAAAAAAAAAATTGCGACTGCGTTTTGTCAATTTTACGAGATTGAAGGTTCGAAGTATTAGTTCGTACAAACTCTTTTCGATCGAAACATTTAAAGAGAGATTTATTAATTACATTTAGATCACGATCCCGATGTTAACAGGACTTTTTTTTCAACGTCAGATTTAGTTAAATGAATGTTGATTGTTCTACACTATTAAACAATTTAAAACAATTAAATTTTATCTAATGCTAGAGAGATACAATCAACTAATTATCAGGAAATAAGAGAGCGGACAGAAATGGTATCATAGTTATCATGTTGATTGAAAAATGCATGAAAGACATATTGAATTTTTATAACTGTTTACAACATCGCCTGTAATTTAATTAAAAATCAATGAATTCAAATATTTAAGTTTTGTGTATACACACTTATTTGACTTTTTAATAATTGTACGTTTGCAAAAAAAAAAAAAAATATTAATGACATTTATAAGACGTGAATTAAACGTTAGATTAACGAGTACGAGAAAATGCAAATAAAAAGAAATTTTGATCTCGGTATAAACGTCTACATAACGTCGACAACACGTCGGATTTCTGATAGTCAAATTTGGTTGAAACCAGGAAGTCTTAAAAACGTTTTCTTGACGTCAGGATTTTTATTTTACCAGGAAGGTTCCGTACCAACCGTCAATCAAATGTCCACAAGATGTCACCGACGTCTTGATCACATATCGACCATTTTACAACGTCATATGGACGTCTTGTGTCAGCCGGGGACAGACAGACACACAAGGGTAAAAAAATATAACCCATTCTCCTTCGGTGTGGGTGTATAATGAAGAACAGTTGTAAAATAATCCAATTATAATCCTCTGTATGATCTTGTTAAACCTCCGGATGAAAGTATATCAAATGTAAATGTAATATCGAATTTTTCTCAACTGGACTCGATTTCAATTGTAAGTTTAGAAAAAACATTTGTTGTTTCGTTTATGTTTCTCAAATATTGATGGAAAATGAAACGCGACATACTATACGGCTGAATAGAATTTTCAATTTAAACGACTTTATTGTCAAAACATGACACATTCATTTTACTCTTGTACATACAAATGAACCGAAAAATTGATTTTTTTTTTTTTAAATGTTCATTATTTCCAGAGACATTTTCAATAAAAAAAGAGTTATTTAGTAATATGCTGAACTAAACATTTGAAACTGATTTTGTTTTCTTTTCAGTTCATGAGGTTTGGAAAGAGGTAGTTTTATTGGGGATCGACGTGGAAAAGGGCACTGCTTGAAATCTACCTTTAAAATCTAAAATCAATTAAAAATCGGTAAATTCTAATGATTTGTTGTTGATTTTTGTTTTATTTTTTGGTTGTGTGGGGAATTTAGCTCAAACAATCCGGACGTTTTGTTCGTTCGATGCAAATGACGGGATTTGTCTTGGTGCACTAGCTGCAAAGATGTAAATACAAAGTCGGAATAAGGCTTCTCGATACGTATTTTTCCTGAGCTCGCAAATGGAATAATAGTTCAAAACAACATGTTAATACAATACATTAAACATGCCATGACAATTTTTTGCATTGCGACAATAACCAAAAATATTTATATAACCTTTAATTGCCTTTACCTAAGTAAGTCAAAGTTCTAAAAGGTGACCTTTATAACAGCTTTACTTAACTAAAATGTGCTACTTTGTCTTGTCTTTACATAAAAGTAAATTTAATATTTACTGGGACATAATACATTTTTTATGAACCTTAAACCTGACCTTTAAGAAATGTAAATATTAATTTTGATTATCTTTAATTAACTAATTAATTACTCAAAATGTCATATTTAAGTGCTTTAAACATATCTTTCTGTGCATAGCAAAGCTGACCTTTACAAATGGTAAAGATTAACCAAGATCAACCAAGTTTTGCTAAGTAAAAATCAACGAAAATTGCTCAAAGAAAAATCCGGAAATCATCTAAATTTTTGGGATTTTACAATCTTGCGAATGCATATGCATTCACGCTAAATCACGGGAGGTAAAAATTTTTAGTTTATGTTTCCCAAGATCACATTTGCATGGATAAACTCAAAAACGATGATACAAATACGTTTAAATTCATTGGAAGTTTGCAATATATTCTTTTCATCAAAGAAAATACTGGAGATAACTCTAACGCATATCATTTACTATGAAAGTTCTTGAGAGTTCCGAATGTCAACATGAAGAGAGCACAAATGTTGGAAAAAATGTAGACTTATTCAATAATATGAATTGAAATTTTTTAGATGAAAAGTATTTACACCCTAAAAATGGTTTTATAAATAATTTGATTGTTATTTTCAATGCAACTTCATTAGTTTTCTCCAAAATAGTTTCAGAGCGATTCTGCGTTGTCTGCTACATTGCGGCTATATGGGAGGCATTTTAACTGTGGTGAAGGCCCGACCGAGACACAGATAGATGATTCTAACTAGGCAGAGTGTAGTGATATTAATAAAATTAGTTTGGTTATGTTAATGTCAACAATACGGCGTGTCGATGTATGCAATGTCAACCCGTGCACGCACGAGTCAAAGTCTAGAGTTAAAAAATCTACTTGTTTACTTCTGCTGATACTGGATAAAATCTGACTGCATATAAAACAGTAAATTTTATATTTTATGTCTCAAAAAAGCAGGCAGGAGAGAATTTTTACAATTATATTTCCCCTACATCGAGTGTATGTTTCCTTAGATCCGAGTGCATCTGTCTCAGAATCCAAGGGATGTTCAAAACAGATTATGAGTGTGCGTTGAAAAGAGCAGTGGTGTTATCAAATCCTCCCACTGCACGTGTACAGCTTGGTGAGTGCTGTAATTATATACAACAAATTTATCAATATATATTGTTCTCTATGTACTAAAACTGAGTCATCTTCGCTAGTCAAGTGTTCGATTCGGTTTTTTTTTTATCTGGGATATTAGAGATACAACCTAGAGTTAGCACTGAGACCACAAAACATTGAAATGTATAGCTTACGTCAATTTCATCTATTACGTTATGTATGTACTGTCAAAACATACGAAGTGGGCGGGGACAAATTGACCTGGACGTTCGAGAAAACAATGGATTGAAACTTTAGCTATAGGAAGTGCATTTTCAATTCACCTAAGCGTATCTAAATGTATGTATTGAAATGTTTTTATTCCAATATTTCGCATGGAGTAAATCTTTATAAACGAATCTTAGTTTTTGACATTGAAACAAGAAAGTCGAGTGTACATGCTACAAATGGCAGCAAACATTTAGACAATGTCATCAGGATGATGCAAGAAAAAAGGGGTACTTCGTGCTATAAAATTTGAAAGCATATTATACGACGAATAGCCTGTACAATGTAAATACGCCGTTTTGCAATGTGAACATCTTAAGTAATAAGATGTTATTTGGTTAACAACATTTCGACCTGGTGGTATCAGCAAGTTGCTCTCTTGATGGTCAATTTCTCCCGAATAGGAAATTCATAGTCAGCCAAAACAGCATCATATTGCTCAAGCAAATCTACAAACCCACTTTGGTAAGTGATCGTCTTGTCTGTACGCCCTCCTCGACATTCTGATATAAAGGTTATCTTACCTGATGGATTGTTTCTCACCAAAACTCTCCAGTATAATGATGTTTATAATCGCTCCATGTTTTTGATTTCTCGTGAAAAAACTTCAGAACAATCTACAATATTCCTAACATCATAAAATGTGCTCTTTTGAAAGGGTGAATGTAGATTCAGCCTTACAACTTCCTTGCGAGGATTAAATCCTAAAGTCCCAATATATTGAGAGAACCTAAACCCAGGTTGTCAAAATGTTTGATGCTGTTGAGGAAATGCACAACCTATAAGCAAGGCCTTTAAGAAGAAGACCAAGTCTAAGATTTATCAAACAACGATTCTTGTTTTGCATCTAATTTTCTTGAATTCCTCATAACCCATTAGTAGCTTACTTGATTACAAGTTCGCTTGGGCGCTTTTCAATGTTTCATGTGCTGAATTTTACCCTTTGAAAAGCTTGGACAGAAGGAATTCCGGTGTGTAACTTTTGTTCTGCTTATTCAGAAACAAGCATGATCTTTGCCTTCTTGTTTGATGTAGATTCTTCAGGAAAGTTTCTTTCTTCAAGTGGAGGCCTTACTTAAACAAGCTTTACTAATGGTGTGTAGCCAAAACTCAACGAAGGATATGGATTTGCAGGGCATGTTGTGCTATCAAACAAAAATTGGAAGAGCATATTCGTGATTTTTATTGCAGTATCCAATTTTTGTCACCTGATTTTTTTGTTGACAGAGTTAACCCATACCCTTCTTGCTACAGGATCCCTTCTCTCAGTCGGAAAGTGAAAGTTGTGGGGGACAAATGCATGACCCGGTTCCGTAGTTGGTGTTGTAAATTGCACACACAATTTTCATCCATTAATCCAGAGTGTACCAGCTGTTTGTACATTATAAGGCATGGCACAATTTCTACTTGCTACTTTTTTATAACCCATTTTAAAAAAAAAATTCAAACAAACTTATATAAATAACAACAGCGAAAGTTTTCATTCATATGCTGCCGTACATGTCACAAATTTGCTGTTAAAATGAAGACTTGACCTCTATTGTAAATCAATCTATTAAATGGAAACTGCACACATATTTGATTGCTGCAAACGGATATGTTAGAGTAAGATAGTTTTTATGATTAATAGTACAGGTGGCTCATTTAATGCGATGCGATGCAGATTTTTTTTTTTAAATACAGACTAGGCCTACTATTTTTTATGTTTACTTAAATGTATTGATCTGGGATTGAAAAAAAAAAAACCTCTTTAAGTGACCTTTTTGAAGAAAAAGGTATGTGTTGTGATTAAAAAATAACATTAGAATAAAATAGAATACTTACTGCTGCATGACAAAGCCATTTCTTTCGATAAAACTGCGTCTTCGTCTTAGTAACTAAGTTTGAGCGTGCAGTTTTAACGATTTTCGGAAGTGCACAAGGGACTTTTCCCCATTGACATTATAATCAAGGCCGCTTGCGTATCGTAAGTGTTGATTCGACTTTGAAGGCTGAATATTCAAAACCTGTACAGAAGTGAATAACACTTAAAAACATACTCTAAAAGCTATCGTTTTTATTTTGTTTAAATGTCAACACGGAGAGTTTCTATCTGTCTCATGGGACGGGGGTGGGGAGGGTGGTATGAGGTTGTTTATTTAAAACGTGAATACTAGCCATCTTATTTTAGTTTATCTATGAAACATCTACACATAAGACCTATATCGAAAGTTAACAAAAATGGTAAAATTATTTTCTATCAGAGCCTTGTATGTTTTCAATATCGGGTCATACATTCTATTATGGTCTTAAATAAAGTTTTTCGCCAATATTATATGTTTCATAGTCCTTTTTGGAAGACTTCAGGCAGAGAGATGGTGGTCATTTCAAAAGCATAATTTTTCCACTCAAGAATGAAACTCAATTAATGGCTATATGAGACTCCTCAGCAAATTTGTGTATGGGATATTGTACTTACATGTAGGTGACCGTTAAGACCTATTGGCCTCCGTGTAATTGTGTTTGGAACTTGAAGCGATAAAGAGGCGCTTCAAATCAGGAAAAATACCATAACAACCGTCCCCTTTATAACAAATCCGACTTTTTAAATCTTGATGAATATAGCATGTGCTAAAAGGTATTTTGAATATGTTAAGCAACATAGAATCAGAGCCTTCGACAAAGCAATATTTATATTTTTTTTGCATCTGTCATTACTTTGGCAATTGCTTGTCTTTTTGTTGACGTTGGTACGTTTACTGTAATGGTATCTTGCTGCCTTAAATTTGTCAGTAAACAAACCCTTTCCAAAACTCTGATGATTGTATTAGTTATAACGTTTTTCGTTTCTCTTTTTAAATCCTGTAAAATTTAGCTGATAAGCTTTCTACTTATTTTTGAGCGTGACGGGATTTACTTACAGTTTGTAAAGAGTAACATTGTCCTGTGACATATATCCGATTCCTTGTATGTCTAATCCATTTAAATCGAATGAATTTCAATATTATTTCTCTTAAAACGATTGACATTCTAAATGAGTAAATTATTGTTAAGAACTATTTTAATCTAAGGAAATGGTTTGATTCATGTTTAAAAAACTAGAATCGATTATTGTAAAGAAACTGTTGTTTGCGAGCCAGAAATTTCTGCGAGGTTTGCCAGAGTTTCGTCGCCGCTAATAATACTCGCCGCGAACTAGTCATTGTCGAATGGTTGATATAACAAAACGAGTCTGGATAAAGCTTAGTCGCGAACATTAGTACTTGGGAACCATTTTAATGGAAGTAAAATTTATTTTGATTTACTTAACTTGTCGGGAATAAAAGATGGTTTCCAGTATTTTTTTGTTCGTGAATACTAGTATCTTTTAGTTCAACCCACGAATTTGAGCGAGATGTGAAATGAATTAGAACCCTCTAAGTGAACGTAAAACAGCAGATATGCTTTGAATACGTTTATGTCGCTTGCAGTTCAAATGAAGGGGCAAAAACAGGTATTTTCTACACAAAGTGCAGTACATTGGTAGGTTATCGAAAAAATCAGAAAGTCGTTTGGTAGAATATATTTAAGTTTCGGTTGTGTCAGATATAGGGAGAACATAATAAGGAAAATACTAAAAAAGAATACAGGGGGTGTTGCAGTTAAGAATAAATCTGAAGACTGAGTGTCTCAATATCATACGGAAATAAATTATTCATTTGTTAGCTTTGAATTAAATAGTTCAAAATTATCATTATACGCAAGATGGAAGGGACGATGAATTACAATACAAACAAGGTATGTACATTAATACGTTTTACCATTCGATGTGTTTCAGATCACAGGTTTTCCTGTCAAGCCACATTTGCATGCACATGTGAACAATTCGTGTGTATTTTTACATTCTGCATTCTTCTTGCGAGGGTTATTTTAGCCCCGCGTTATTTTCGCCCTTCCGCACCTGCATATGGTTTTGTCCCGTCTTTTATTCGCCCAGACTCGATTGTGTACCAAAACATAATACGAAACATTGGTATTTGCCCAGTCCTTAATTCGCCCGCTGACGAGAGCGAAAATAAAACGAGGGCGAATATTTCCCGTTATTCAGTATCTGACTCTTCTAGCACTCAGCAGAGAATAATGAAGAATGTTTCTTTCAGCTATATGATTGTTTCATTCTACTAGTGTGTAAAACGCTGGAACCTACCAAAGCGATATGGACACGTTGACTCTTGGATATTTCCGAGAAGAAACTGTGAACATTATAGCAGTGTAAATTGAAGTAAACCTAGAAAATATTTTTTTTTAAATTTAAATTTGAAAATAAAAAGATTTCGATAAAGAAGATTGCACTACGTAAACTAATTGCTTCAACTACGGGAGCAATAAGCTGAACACCGCTTGAAACCTAGATACTAGTTGGTGGTTTTTTTTTTTTTTTTGGTTTTTTTTTTTATACTTTTTTGATTTCGTTACACGCGATTGAACATCTGAAACTCGTTTTTTATTTTCTTTCGAGGTTTTAGATTGTTTTCCATCTATTTCTTGTGCATATTCTCTATTTGTAAAGAAAAGTATTGACCTGTTTGTTTATGTAAGATTTCTCCTGTCTTGGAAAAAGAGCGTAGAATTTGATAAATTAATCGCACCTTCAAAGTGCAATGAAGTTGCATGGATATCGGCGATGGATGAAAAATAAAATCTCATCTACAAGTACAATGTAGTATTAATTAAAACAGTTCTCATTTAAAATTCAATTGGCAACTAACTCATATATTAAAAATCTGTGCGAAATGAATGGTAACACTGTCCCCTTTCACTGTTTCACAATTATTGATAGAATATATCAGAAATATTTACTAGATATTTTTTATTACCAGTAAAACAAATCAAAGTACTGAAAGTACTGAGAGACGGAGGCATCATTGCGGAGGAGATTAATCTAATAATTCCAAGTATAGAAGTACCGACGGGAGTTGATTTTTATCGATTTATATTTATCTTAAAATCAACGATATGTAATTTCGCATGCCAAGTAGTTTCTTATCCGTAATTGAAAAACGCATAACTTATATTTTCATAATATGAATTTTCCGACAATTTTAAGAATTCTAGGAAAACATGATATGAATCATGTTGTGTAATATTTTAAGATAGAATAAATTCCATCAAACTATGTATCAGTAATGTAAATATTTCTGGAAAATTATGTGGATCCAAGCAATATTAAACTATAGTTATAATATGTAATGCTTCAGAATGCATTACATCGAATTTATCTATTTTTTTCGAGAACAAGGTCTTGTCAGCGGCGATGATCTGTGGTTAGGTCCAAACACAGTTTAACTTCCGGTTTGGCAGGGTAACTGCATAGGAGAGTTGATAAAAAAAAAAAACTCCCCAAAATAATAATCGTTTTTTCTATTTCAAGTTTTAAGGTATAGAAGGTTTAGAGTATCAATTAAGAGTTTGCAATACTAAATACTACAGGACAGAAACTACTTTGCTAACATATTCATGCTCTTTTATGGAATATGCAAAACAAATTACAAACAAAAAAATTATTTTGTTAGTTAGTACTATACCTAATGATTCACAATATACAGTAAAACTCGTTTAGTACGAACACGGATACAGCGAATTTTCGGATATAGCGAATTTTGAGTCCCCGGTAAAATTCTTAACAAATCTTTGCAAAATTTTACGGTTATAACGAATTCGGATATAACGAATTTACGGATATGATATTTAGTCCCGTAGAGGTGAATAATAACAAAATTTAAAACTTTAATAACGAATTTCTTTACAGTTTTAAAAAGTTTTCACTACCATTTTAGATAATATTTTGAATGAATTTAATTTCATATAAATTTTTCAATTCACAATCCGATTGTTAAAAGTATCAAAATAATGCATATTTTTTAAGCCTCAATTAGCAAAAAAAAATGTAGTCTTTTAAAAGAATACATGTATATAATGAATTCGTTATAGTTATTATTGCAAATTCGTTAATTATACTGATATAACGAATTACGGGTATAACGAAGTAAATCCACTGGTCCCTAGAACTTTGCTATAACCGAGTTTTACTGTATGCTAAAATTTATGATACATAATCAATAAAAACTTTTAAACAGTGAACTTTTTTCATATTAAAAACTCGTTCATGCTTAGAACCCCTAATGTTACATGTAGGTAATACATGCATGATCTCAATCTCGCAAAGTTGTTGTTCTTTTTTTCTTGCAGAATGTACGATTCGGTTGTAGAGAGTGAAAAAAAGCGTTTCAAAAAGTTATGGAGATGAAATATTTATATATAAGAAACGCTACAGCTCATTTTGCTCAATTTTGCTCAAAATTACCGTTGATTTAATCATTTCAGGCGGTCCAAAAAGTAAATATTACTAGCTCAGCCTTTTGATCAACAGCTTAGCGCATCAACTGTAAACATTTCATCGTGACTTTCTGCAAGTGATGAAAATATTACGAATTTATACAGATTTTACTTGTGGTGTAAACAAAATTTTAGAGATATAAATTCAGAATTTCGGAAAAATATTTAACAGGCAATTGCGAGCTTTTTTGTGGTATAAAGATTCAGTCTTTCAGTATATGCACGACTTCTATTCTTTTATCTAATTGTGTTTAAAAAGGGACATATCCAAGATGAAGAGAATTCGCTGTAATATCTCTTTAAAGCTAAATTTAAAATAATATACCGCGGTAGATCTTGTAATACCCCGTACTTCGCTTTTAAAAGAAAATATGTACATTCTGTCAAATGTTTTTACACTTTTTTCACGCGAAATTCTCTTATCAGCTTGCAAAAACACACTGACTTCCCAACTTACTTTGAAATCGACAGCGCTGGCCAGACAATGCAGGATTAATCAAGCTTCAAAGCACGTGGCCTGGGTACTCTACCTATGCACACACTGAATGTATGTGTGTGGGGGTGGGGGTGCGTTAAAGGGTGTAATCTGGATGTTTAATTTATTTGTTCACTATCCGTATAGTAGATTAAGTATGCATGCCGAGTAAAATTAAACTAAAATGTGCCATGCTACGATCACGGTTTTCCGTACTTAATTGGGGGAATACTCAAGTTCACATAGCAGTGGTACAACTTGTTAAATAATCATTTTATTGGATCGATGCCGGGGGCGAGAGTGTAGCTATACAGTTTTTCTCCGCTGGAGATTAATTGATAATGCGCAAGTAATATACGATACAGACTAAGAACCACGCCGTGTTTTTCCGTTGAATCACATAAATATTCAATATTTCGGTCAACACAAGATGGTTCTTGAGGAATCCTCATTATTTGACGTCACGGACAGGAAGCTGCATGAAAAGTATATAAACAGCCACTAAACGATTACACATCATTGCTATTCTTAAAATGATGCATATTCATACTTACTTGGAATTTGACATACGGACTAAAATTTTCGAGAGAAATTATGTTTGTTGATCGCAATATGTGTAGTTCTATTTATTGTAATTGCAAATAGATATTTATTTCAATAATATTGAAATATGAATCCCAAACGAACATTGCAATTTTTGCCGCTAGGTGGTGTCCGTCAAATCCACTATCGACGTCATATGTGAACTGACCGGTAGCAATAGAGGAGGCTCATAGAGCCTCCGTCTAAAAATGAAGTACACATTTCAAATAATATATTCTACCAACTCTTCTAAACAACTAAATGATGTTTAAAATTGAAATTTAGAAGAAAAAAGAATTAATTATCCTTTTTTGGGCGTTTTTTTTTTACTCACAATTTTTTAAAAGGGTATTTCCTAAAAAAAAATGATTAATTAAATTTTCTTTTAGACCTTTCGTTGTTAAATTTTTTTTTACTGTGTGGGGAGGGGGGGGGGGGGGAATTTATGTTATTTTCATATTAGAAACTAAGAATTGTTTGCTATCTATAAAAATATTGGTGAAGAAAAAAAATAAATAGTCAAAAAAAAGAAATTAAAAGACCTTAATAATATAAAAAATTTAATAATCATTTTCAGACGTATTTGGTGTTTCCCATGATTATTTAAAAGGGTATTTCCTAAAAAAAAAATTTACAATTTTCTTTTAGAACTTTTAGGAGTTTCCCAGATTTTTTTTTTGGAGAGGGGGGGGGGGATTTCTGTTATTTTCATTTATATTAGAAATTGCTTGCTATCAACAAGAATATTGGTGAATAAAAAAAATAATAAGCACAACAAAATTAAATTAAAAGACCTTCTAAATGAAATTAAAAAAAAATACTTTAAATTAGTTTAAAAAAATTATTGCAAAAAATGTTTTTGTAAATTACCAACTTTCATTAAAAAAAAAAAATTAAAAATAATTCTATAAATTCAAAAAAATGATACTTAATACATAAAATTTAAAAAAATGATATTGTAAGTTTTATTTAATTTTTTTTAATAAATGAATTTAAAAAAGAAATAAAAAAAATTAATAACAATAAAAATCGACAATTTTTTTTTAAAACAAAAATATATTATATGTATTATACATAATTTGTAAAAAAAAAATTTTAAATAATTAACATAACTTTTAAAAAAAATAGGCAAATTATAAACTTTAAAGAATTGATCATGGCAATATTAAATCAAGTGTTTGTTCTGGAAGTGAGACCCCCAAAAAATCAGCTTTGTGTCAGTGAAATAACAACTCTTTTAAAAAAAACCAAGGTCTTTAGACATGACCATAGACTAAAAAAATCAAATAATTAAATTTAAAAGTAAGGTAATCATATCATGCATCCTGGATGGAGAAAATTCGATTGGACAATAGATTTGTGATATTAACCCACAAGAAACTATTTAAAATGCAAATAAGTATCTCTGAACACACTGAGAGGGGTTTTAATTTTTCCTTTCACTGATTAGTAGAATATCATAGTGATAATCATGATAAAATATGATCAAAATCAGTACATGGGAAAGCAGAGATAATTCGCAAATTCTACCTTCATCAAGTCATGCATATTGATCTTCTAGGACCTATGGAGAGTTTATGCAAATTCATATCAACATTTTGAAAGAAGTAAATGCCTTGTATTATGCCACTGGCGTTATTTTATACATAATCATTAAAAATTTAGAAGAAATTTAACACAGTGTGTACCGCGTAATCGCCTCCCTGATATCGTGGACTTTGAAGTCAAATAAATTGAGAATTGCCAAACCAACCTATATTTTTGCCAAATACGTTTCATGTAAACATATCTAAAGAAGCATTCTAAAGTACTTACAGGTCTGCATACGCAATATTCGCTTTGCACGAGGATATTTTCCAGGAGCCTTGTTTTCCAGTGAAAAGACGAACGTTGAACCAATCTGCGCATGCGCCGAACTCCTTTTTCGGATTATTTTTCATTTGAGCTACCAACTTCCGTTCACTCCGTTTTCGGAGTCCGCCAAGACTGCTTATCCAGCGACGTATCGCTTAATGGAGTCGGTGGGAGTTCCCGTCCAGTGGAAAGAGCTCGAAAGAGGCGCTGTTCCAACTTTACAGACTAAACGTCCACATGGAGATGAAACACATGTATTAGGAAAACGTAGGGCCGAAGACGACATATCCCCTGCAATCCTGACCAGCACACCCAAGAAGCCAAGGAGAGCTTTTCTCAAGAGGGAATCTCAGCGGTATATTTACTCATTTAGTTTTATTTTCTATTTTTATGTAGTGACAACAACTTATAATACTGATTATAAGATATCTTTTACGTTATTTCTTCATTATATTAATTTATGAAATAATATTTTATACATGAATTCAGACTTTATAGATAGCTCAATATTGTCTTTCATAGTCAGTAAAATAACGATTTCCTCATTCAGTCATTGTGAATTCAGTCATTACAAAGTTGTTGTTTTTTTTCATTTTTATGACTGGTATCTTCATTCTTAAAATTGATTTTAAGATAATTTTTTATTTAATATACAACTTGAATTTTGAACACTTTTTATGTGACTTCAGATTTTGCTGGACTTCGAGATGCAGACGGAGAGTGCTCTTGCTGAGTCTAATGAGGATCCTTTGCAGACTGATGGAAGTGCAGAAAACTTTTTGTCTCAGATTATAGACCAGGTATATATTTTGTTTTAAAAATAATAAAACATAATTTTTATTGTCTAATAATGAAAATATGAAAATAAAATAGCTTTATTAAACCAAGAAACAAAGAAATGATCACTAATTGTTCTTCGTTTGTTTTTAGGTTGCAGATACCCCAACTCCCCCCAAGAAGACCAGATCTGTCGGGTCTCAAATTTATATGCCAAAACCCCAGAGAAGATCACTTTTCACTCAGACAAAGTGGAAGACTTGTGATAAAGGTATGTTAATTTCTAGATTTTAAAGTAGAATTTTATTACATGATATTTTGACATGTGTCATTTTTTTTTATCTGATAAATTGTTTTTCCTTTGTTTAAAATTTCCAGATCTTATTTAATAATGAAAAACAATTTTCGAAAATTTTGCACAATGGCCAGGTGTGTCTGCCCTTCCATCCCCACCAAGATGAACATGTCGACCTGAATTCTGTGCTTCTTGCATGTACGATGCTTGCTGGTCTCTCCACACCTCAATCCTGGGTGACAGTGATGAATGGTCCCTTTATCTGCTGATTTCCCCATATGTTGGTTGTGCACATGATGGACAATTTCCAAATAGGTGCATGAGCTGACCTTCATAAACAAGAAACTTTCTTTCACAATCATTCCTGAGAAAAAAAATTGTTAGCCAAATCGTCACTGACAGACATCTCCAGGTTGCCAAGTGGCTGCGGGAAAACTTGCCCGAGACAACTCACAATATTGATGTCTGGCACGTTGCCAAAGGTAACCAAAAAAAAAAAACCATTCTTCCTAAAATTAATTTTTTTTTACATCTATTAATTGAAGAGTACTACTCATTTATTGATTGTCATAGAAAATGTACAGGTTTTATAATTTGTTCCATGAATATTTGTCAGGTTTGAAAAATAAGCTCCTGGCTCTCAGTAAAGAAAAGGAGTGTGAGGACCTGAGGGACTGGATCAAGAGTTTAGTCAACCATTTGTACTAGGTGCCTTCCTCGACACAAGAAGATGAAGATGATGAGTTGAAATGGGAAAAGTGGACAAGCATAACAAACCACATCCAGAACATACATGATGGTCATGGGGAACAGTTTCAGCAGTGTGAACATGGGGATCTAGACCCAACTACTAGGCGAAAAAGATGGCTTAGACCAGGTTAGATCAAATCATTTGTTTGTATTTAGCTTTAATCTTACTATTCACTTGTCACGAAAAAATTTCACTCTGAATTAAGCTAAACTTAAGCTAATCAATATATTATTTCAGGAAGAAAGGTAATGGAAAAGTTGGAACTTATAGTGAACAGCCGACAAATGAAGAGAGATATCCCAATGCTTTCACAATCATTTCAAACATCAAGTTTAGAAGCTTACCACTCCATCATAAACCAGTTCGCCCCAAAGATGTACAAGTTTTCATACTTTGGAATGCAGAGTCGGTATGTAAATTTTTTGCACTTTTATAAACATTTGTTAATATTTCCTTCTTTCAAGAAAATTAGTTGATTTATATTCATGTAAACTGGCTTTATGTTTATTGTAGCCTAACACTAGCAGCTCTCCATTATATTGAAAACTCGGAAAAGGCCTAGGCAGTCACCAGAGAAGGGAATCTACAATACAACATTGTGTTTCCCAAGCAAAAGAAGGGGGAATTCGCCGTAAAGAAAGTCAAGACTCAGAGTACTTATGGTAAATTTAATAAATATAACTTGTCATGATATCACAGATATGCACATACATGTTACAATGGTAATTTATTCATTCAGAGTAAATCAACTAATCATTTTAAAATTCAGATTATGTTGCTGTCCTCATGGACTCTGCAAAAAGCCGGGCCAGGGACACCAAGATGCCACACTGTGATGATGTCGCACAGGCTCCACCACCACTTTGTGAACAGTTCATACATCCAGCGAAAGAAGATGATGTAGATCAGATGCTCACACGTTACAGAAGGAATTAAGCCATGTTGAATCCCTGGTATACACCGTCTTCTGCAGGATATGTGTCGCGGATCTTTTGGACAGCACAGGCAGGAAGCGGTACGCGAACATGCTTCCCCAACACAATCTGGCAAGCGGTCTGTACCCGATGTAGCGCATGCGCCTGAAAATGTTTTTTAAGTTTAAATATTCATCAATGCTTTTCTGATATCATTGTTACTTACTGCAGACTAGTTTTTTTTTTCAAATGATTTTTGATTTTTTCTTAATACTGAGAAATAAAGATGATATACTGTTATATATTTTAATGAATAGTTATAATCGTGGAAGATATAACATGCTTCTATTTCTACATTCATAAATGTATCTAATTAAATTGTTTTCATAAAGCTACCTAGTTTTATGTTATACATTTTCTACCTTGTAAAAAAATTTAAACATCAAATAAGTATACATACTGGTTGGATTCTGACAAGTTGTCATAATGCTGTCTGTAGTTGTAGTATGCTGTACGCAGACTGGAAGGGTGCAGACACACAGGTTCAAAGCCATTGTGCTCTATGATGCACGGCTTTCCAGGATCCTCCTCCAAAACTGTCATGACTTGAGGGATCTCATGACAGCACACTGACTCGTCAATGGTTGACATTGGAGGGCAGTTACCACATGAGCACCTACTATAATTGTATCCACATTAATGAGAATAACATGTACATTTAATTACAATTAAAGATGTTTGCCAATTGAGGGCTCAACATAATCTGGATGAGTTACCCTATCTAATTAAGATAATTACCGCTTCCGATTGTATAGGCTAAATTGTTTGTAATTAATGACGAAGTTAGCAAAAAGCCATTTTGAAAATATTTGTATAAATGCAATTGGATATGTACATACCAACGTTATGAAGAAAGAAACTGATACATATTTAATAAAAAAATATTGTATATGATGAAAAGAATGATTTTTTAGCAAAATATATGCGCAACAGGGTTTTTAAGCACATACCAATCGGTGTTTCCCAGTCGGTCTTCGTCGGTTGACTCTGGGGAAGATTGCTGGTTAAATTCTTCATCCGAGCTGGCCTCAGGTTCAAACAGATAAGGCTGTGTGCCTAGTACATTGTCTTCCATTTCTTCGAAACTGGACGACCCGGATTCCATCATAAGGTCTAAACTCTCTGCTTTCGTCGCTGTGTTGATTTGTATTCGCCGCCATCGTCCTCGCTGTGACGTCACACAAGCAGAGCCACTATATCGAGTGTTTCGTATTTGGCTTAATTGGATTTCCGGTTCAGGTATAAATAGACGAATTTGAAGCGCTGTAACTCCGTTAATATCGAACGGATTTCGATGCGGTTTTTTTCTATCGTCTTGTCTCTTTGAGTGCAACAATATATAAAAAAAACGAGTTTGCATTGCATATACCCTTTAAAGGAAATCTTTTTCAGGCGAGAAGCAAATGTAGATTGTTTGACTGGAGAATAAGAGGCAGATTACTGCCCTTCTAACATGTTCTACGTCTGCAAACTTCTGTGTAGATCTGTTGACACAATTCTTCTGCCGTATATCAACAAAATGCGTGACTTCTTAGATTTACCTTTAAGGTCAGACGACACGTTCCTCAATTTTAGATAACTTTTTCCAAGAATTT
This sequence comes from Magallana hongkongensis, assembly GCA_015776775.1. Taxonomy (NCBI): domain Eukaryota; kingdom Metazoa; phylum Mollusca; class Bivalvia; order Ostreida; family Ostreidae; genus Magallana; species Magallana hongkongensis. The sequence continues at coordinate 601,689 of VIAA01000019.1, read as the reverse complement.
GTTAATGGTTTACTACTGCTTTGACAAGCTTTCTTGCAAAAAATAGGATACCTTACCAGGCCATTCTACAAAATACTAGAGTATGCAATTTCCTATATAATCTTCTTGAAAATACACTTGAATTGCTGATATAAAAATAAATGTATCTACAGCACAACGAAATTCACTATATTAGAACTTTATCTCCGCCGAGGCGGGGCTTTGAACTCACGACTTCTAGAACCTATACGCTTCTGGCAGTGAGCGGCCACGGTTCTAACCACTCGACCAACTAGACATATCACCAAATCCAAGTAAATTTTGATCATTTTTAAAGTAATTATAAAAGTAATATTTTTTATTGGAACTCTTTATTACGAGGAGATAAAAAAAGATTCTCGAGGAACGTGTCGTCTGACCTTCAAACAGACTGCCTTGTGTGTGTTTGATGTTTTTGCTGCACAGCTAACGAATCGTTTCTTTAAAATTCAAGCATTCTGAGAGTATTGCATAAGCAATACACGTCCCCTACCGGTTTGTGGAAATTGTGAAAACAATGCACTGTATGCAGAATATCGAACCCGAACATTAAAAAATTGGAATATAAAAAATTAATTTTCTCGAAAATATGTCAACCAGACGCTACAAAAGTATAAACTTGATCTGTAGTTTGACATTTTGAAGCTGTTCAGCAAATTTCATATTATTCCTCAAACGCATAGAGAAAAAAAGTGTGGAAAACTGAAGTGGGACAGACAGACGGACGGACAGACAGACGGACGGCCGCAAAGGAAAGCGTTGAAAACCGGTAGAGGACTAATAAAAACGGCATCATCGCCAGATTTATTTCGGGTGGGTGCACTGGAAAGTTGTAGCTATTGGATCTTTCAGGAAAGTCTCAAGTTAAAGACGTAGTATAAAACGATTTATGACCTGGTATGCCACAGAGATGAAAAAAAAAAAAGAATTGAAGGCGGAAACAACGGTTGATGACATTAAAGTTGACTTGAAACTCTCTTCAGTAAAAGTTACCCATGCAAACTGGGTCATTGATGCATACACAGAACTAGACAGCCAGCTGGACGTGATCAGAAATGGGTGGTGTAGATCGGGTATGTTGAGGAATTAATCCACTCTGGCTCTTTAGTCCTGTGACACAAACATTTACAGCGGTATGTCGATTTTTTTTTTTTAATTTTAACTAAACATGCACAATTAGAGGTCTAGAATATCATGATGTGTAATGCTTCTATTCACGGTCGTTATTTTAATTCTGAACGATTTTTTTTACCTTGACAATTTTAAAGTGTGCATTATTTTTAATATAGGTTTTCCAACGGAAAAATCCGGTTATTAAAATGGTGAAAATGGCGGGCGGGCGGCTGCCAAAAGGGTACCCTCATTGTACGGATAACTCCTCCTTCAGGTTTCTAGATAGGAAGTTGTTCTTTTGCAGATCAATTGCACATATATCAGATGTGTGCACATTGCTAGGATTTTGATTTCCAATAATTTATGAAAAAATACCAGCTTTTGAACTGAGTCATTTTTTGGCAAAATATTGAATATAGGGTACCCTCATTGTACGGATAACTCCTCCTACAGTTCTCAAGATAGGAAGTTGTTCTTTTGCAGATCAATTATACATATAACAGAGGTGTGCATATTGCTAGGATTTTGATTTCTGATTATTTATGAAAAAAATACCAGCTTTTGAACCTAAACATATTTGGCAAAATATTGCATATAGGGTACTCTATTTCACTGGATACGGGTTGACATGGATTATTGATACAGTTCACATAAATGAAAACCCGGTTTGCTGTCACATTGACAGCTTTTCACTTGTTTAAACTTTTATTTAAATTTAAATCAGATTAAATGTAGTTGCATTTTTTCTTCTTTTTGTAAAACACGATCGGGCTCGGTAAACAAATGAAGAGCAGTAACCCACTTTACAAAAAAAAAAGCAAAATGGCTCCAAACAGTACTTGGTATTGAATTTCTCGTATCTGATATGAAAATAAAAAAAAAATAGACGAAACACAAAGCAAGAAAAATAATACATATCAATCTAAATCAGATGATCTATAATTATTTTGGATATAATTAAATATATAACCATGTGTAGTTGATATTGTACTAAGCAATCGATGAAGATTAATATTTGGAAAAAATAACATTGACATGTACCGACTGGTTTGCGGCGAGAAATTTTCGCGACGACGAGACTCGCTCGAACCTCGCAAAAATTTCTCTCACGCGAACAAAAGTTGGTTTACAGAAAATACATTTAAATTTAGTTAAAGATTTTTTTAACAGATGATTTAAAACCTCCACAGACATTTTTAAATTTAAATTTGCTTGACCCAATAGTAGGTAATATTACAAATATATATTTTTGTCTACTACAAAAAACTTTCAATTTAGATATTTTGCTTAGCAATACTGAAATTTTTAAGTGAAAAACAATATAGTCAAGTGAAAAGGTTGTTATAAACCCCGTAAGATTTGCTCAAAGATCCCATTACATGTACCTGTTCTCTTAGGCTTGTACAAGCAAAGGTTTAATTGCTTAATACTATCTCCTGCTGAGCCTCAAATTCTCTCAAAACTACAGAAAGTCTTTGACAGTAGATACAATCTGTCATCTGAATGATGTCGTATGTGGTAGATATGACCCTTCTGAAAAAAAAAAATCATAACAAAATTATGCTTTGGTTTCATTGATTTCAAAATGCTTTGATTTGCAATTATTTCACAATTGCAATAATTATGAAGGGGAAATATATTATCATTTAAATTAAGTCTTTTTAAAAAGCTTTTCTGTTAATTGTCTATTATAGTAATTATGATTGCACTTACAACCTTTTTATATTTTATAGTGTTTACAGGCACATTTAAATCAAATCCCTATGGTTCAGAACTTAATAATTGTCAAAATTCTTATACAAATACATTATAATTTTATTTGTGATTTTATATTTATGAAGTGTGCAAGATATAATGTAATAAAATAAAAAAATTTTGCTTACCAATGTTGCTACAGTTATACACATCCGTCAATCTCTGGATTCTGATATGGACTGACTATTTAGCATGGTGTAGGTAAATAACTGGTTTATTGGATGCTTATTTCAGACAGATTTTAATAAGAACTTCACAATATTACCAAATATATACTAACATATAATTCAGAAATAGTTTATAAATCCCTCAAAAGTTTTTAGAGCTCATAAGTGGTATATAAAACCTACTACTGCAGATACCTTAGATAGTTTCTGTAATTGAAATTGTCGTATGTGCCACGTATGACCTTTTGCTTCTGTAGAAAATGGAGTTACGACCTTATTCTTATTACAAATATTAAACTATTTTCACATACGACAAAATTGTACTTGGTATTCCTCATCAACAAATGCAGCTACAGTTACGACCTTTTGACAAGTGATAGATATGACCAATCAAATAGGGATATTGATAAAAACCTATTTTGGGTAGTATCTACCACATACGACCATTTGCTTCTATAGCGACGATTTGTGAGTGTCAATAATATATAGTCAAAATATTCCGCCACAAAAACTCCCAAGTCAGTTTGATAGATTATTGGCAGACAGATAACCACATGTGTGCACTGAGTCACGTGGTGCTCGTTCGTGTGCGTGTGTGTGGTAAAAAGCTACAAAATACAGAAAAACCAAATTAAATTTTAACACTAACTGCTTTCCATACAAAATTTTTCTTGAACCTGACTTTACAGGTCGGGTACACTACCTTATATGGATAGCATTATTAAACACGTGCCAGTATTTTCGTCAAACAGATTCTCCAATCCAGTGAATGAGTTGCAATGCATAACGGTCTACAACGTGTTTACGAATCAACAGACGCACGTGGTTTTTGTCTGTTTTATTCACAATATTTAATTGCTTGCCGGAATGTTTGTACATCTTGATTTTTACTTTAGAAGGTAAAAAAGGAAAGATTACGTACCATTAACTTTGTTCCATGCTCACATTGAAAAATATTGTTGTTTTAGTTGATCAATTGTTGTTTCAAAAATGATCAGTATCAAACGACTGACAAACATATGCATACAAGTACAAACATGTTTTGATAAAAAAAAAACCTGCACAGTTGTGTATTTGTGACTTTATCATTGTGCACTAGAAATAAATACAGGTATTATAAACTGTACAAATTTAAGAACAAATATATATATATATATATATATATATATATATATATATATATATATATATATATATATCACTTGAAATTCATTTATTTTATTAATTCAAATTTTTAGGAATGTACACATATCATATATATGCGTGTAAGCTTGAAAGCTGGATAGTAAATATTCGTTCTTTTTAAAATTGTATTTGTTATATTTAGATGCAAAATCAACTAAAAAGCATTTTTAAAAACTTCCTACCATATGAAATATGATGGTATACAAACACGTATTGTTTTTGAATGTGTGTGGGCAGCTTCATCAAAATCATATTTCCTTTATCATATAAAGTTAAGAAAAGTGCCAGCTGCAAAAAAGTGGGGAAGGGGAAGCAGCCCCCCTCACCCCAACCCCCGATGCTACGTGCCGGTGATGTAAGCACATGGTGTGCTCTGGAGTATTCGCATGATCTCAACGGACTCGTCAACTAATCGGTGCGCAAAAACTATGAATGAGACATTATTGCGCGAAATCCTGCTATTACCGTTTACGCAACGAATGAACTCATCCATTGGCAGAGATCCATGGGGAGGGGGTCAGATGAATTTTTTGACATTTGTCTTGTAACAGCTACTCAATGTATATTATACTTTGGATCGGATGTTTTGGAAGAAATATAACGAATTAAGAAACACACTTGATTAGTAATTGTTAAATGTAATAATGTACATTTAGTAAGACACGCGAGTTATGATCCCTTTTCAAGATGAATAAAATCGCCCAATTGAACGAAAATCGGGTCAGATCCCGCTTCGGCGATTTAGTTCCGCCAGTAAACATTCCAGCGGTATAAATATATGGTGTGTTCCCGTTTTGCACACATTTGATAATTGGGTATAGAACAATAGGTGTGATTTGTGTTGTGATCGCAATCATAGTCTGCTTTCGGTTTTTACCTTGATTTTTACCTGTGTTTTATAAGCACCTAAACGATAAAACAAGAAGAAAATAGATATTTTGTTGTGTTTTAGGTCTAATAACTAACAGCTATCACAATTTTTTCATTTGATAAAATAAAGATAATGATATTTTAGTCTTAAATTTCCGCTCACTGATAAGAAAAATAATGAGTAAATGATTTGACTTTAACATTTTTGTCCATTTACCTTTAATATTAAACTAAATGAATTGAGGAAAAATTGCTAAGCCAATTGGAAGCTGCTTCAATGGATAATTATATGATGATGGGGAAAACTAATATGTACAATCATTTGGGGTATTCCGTGTCTCTTTTCACAACTAAGTTGCAAAATATCTAAAATGCATGTTTATAACTTGCTGTTTGGTATCAATAGAAAGGAAACAGATTTTTATTACAAAATATTTCTCTCTTTGAAATAGCGACCTTGTCTAGTTAATTCTAATGATCAACATCGCCGCTTTTATTGCGAGTCACTTTCTGCTTTTTCAAACCAGTAGCTAAATAAATTTAGCACAAAAAAAATCCGACAAAGATAATAATTTTAATATTGATTCGATACACCTAAAACAGAAGAAAATGCATGAATTTATTTAGTTCTACATCTGATAGGTTTGTGAAAATATCTTTACAGTCTTTGAAGCATATAAATATGCCGATTTATCATCGCATCGTCATACAGTTTGTCTATTTTCTTCGATTATTCAAGCCACATCATAAATGAAAAATATTTAGCAGCATTTTCCCTAGTCACATATCCTCCATTTATATCAGCAAAAGTAATAATTAAATATTAACATATGATATTTTCTCTTCAAACTTGTAGCATGTACATGTACTTCATAAAGGCAGTAAGTTAAATAAAAGCACTTCATATACAACATTATACAATAATCTGTTTTGTTTTAAGAAATTAATGAAATTGTTCATGGCCAAATCGATGTTTGAAATTAAATTCAAGAACATGGATATCAATTATTATGTAAATGTGCTTTTATGCAAGTTATATTGTTACATAAAAAATGTAAATATCAATGGCGAGTAGGTATGTTTTATATATTTTATTGTCGGTTACCCTCAGAGGAACTGTGATAAAGACTATAGCAATTAAGCATTTTTCTCACTTGGTCAAATTCCCGTTTCGCACACATTTTTTCGATACCTAATTTTCAAATGTGTGCAAAACGGGAACAAACCCAAACTGATGACTCTCTTGTAATAATGATAATCCAACATCAATTATTACTTACATTTTACCGTAATAGACAATATATTACAACTTGTTGCGATAACCCCTCCCTCTTTTTCACCGTTCAAATATAGTGGAATCCTGATCTATTTTTAAATCAGGATTACACACGTGCTCTGCACGGTGAACGTCCCTTTTACTTGAAAACTCTTGCTCGCTGTTTGTTAATACATGCCATATAGCATTTTCATCAATTGTGAATGTAAATCCTAACATCTTAAACATGCTTAGGTTAATCTTTTTTGTGAAATATCGTGATATTGCTTGTCCCATTGTCTGCACTGTTTCGGAGAATGCAACTTTAAAACCTTAGATATGTCTGACGACATGACGTCAGGCAATAAACTATTTCTCAATATCACTATTTGATAAGTTCTTAAATTGATATGTCCAATTCAATTCACAAACTAAGATATAAAGACAATTATTGCCAACAATTACATGTATATATATTACTATTGAGACAAAAATGGCGCACCATACAATGAGACCATGGCAAATTGTAAACACAACTTATGCAAAATCGCATCTATATGCATAGTTGACAGTGTAGCTACAGGTAACTAATAATGCAATCAAAGGAATAAGTAAAGTGTGCAATAATAACAATGACTTACACCGTGGTTTACGAGCACTTAGAGCAGCAGGTTGAATCGTCGTGCTACAATGGCGCCACAAAAACATACAATAGTTAACTCATGCGTGAAAGTATTCGTATTCGATTCGAATCTAACCGACATAATAGAAAATGAACATATTTCTCAAAATTGAATACAAAATAAAGGGAACAGACAGAATACAAAAAATGTTCAATCCTGAAACAAAAGTCACTGTTAAGTGTTGGCATGGTTTTTAGTTTGATATTCACGTCCACTGAATTGTTAACAGTCCAGCTTACAGTCTGTAGCGTGTCGAGGGGTCGGTACCTAGTCAATTCTAGGGTCTGGGGGTTGAATATAAAAAAGTATCGAACAATAATAATTTTCCTCTCTAAAATGATTAGTGATTACAATTGGCCTACAAATATTTACAAAATGGCCTTCCCTTACTTAGGGTAAAATCACAAATGAATCTGGTCGGCCGGGATTGTAACTTTATTAATACCACGAGGTAAACACTATTTTATGCCTTATTCAGGCGGTAGTGAATACCCGCGGCACGCCCTAGCTGGATAACCTACTGAAGAGGCAAACCCTTAGTAGAGGCAGTCACTGTGTTAATGCCTTATGCAGGACGGACAGTGTACAACCTCTAAACTAGAGGCGTACCCCTTCCCTAATACTACTAGAGTATCAGCGACGACTAAGCCAGGCTAACCTCTGAGAGGACAGCCTCTATAATAACCAACTAGTGGTCAAACACGGTTGGTCCTATTAACTATGAAAATGTGGTAAGCCTCTCTCTCAAGGCAACCCACCTACCAAAACCGTACCTTAGTCTCGCAATTTCTCTCTCTCTTCTCTATGAAGACTGCTAGGGAAAAGAACGCTGCAGCTGCGATGCGCTCGTTTATATACCCTCTGTGGGTCACGTGACAATCTCCGCTGGTTGCTAGGCGACAATACAAACACAGCTATCATGTGCCGTACGCATGATTCAACATTACATAACTTAAAATCGTTACACTACCCACGCCTTCGATGACATGCGACCCGCATGTAAATAAAATGTGAAAACTACCAAGTTATATTTATTTAACATCAGTACTCAAACTACAAAGTTTCTTAACTTTGCAGAAATAAACAATTTTCCTTAAAAATGCATTTCAAATGATTCACATATCAAACACAACTTTTTCTTTAGAAACGATCTTAGTGTCAACATTTCCATCTCTGAACTTCTTGACAGTTTTCGTTGTCAGGATTCTTTTCAAAGGATTCGTTTGAGTTCCGCAGTCCCTCCTGCTTCCAAACGAGTTTCCAAAGTGTTCACCACCTAATGAAGTCTGCACGGCTTGATCCTCCTTTCTCAACTTTTTAGGTTGTGCAGGAGACAAGTGAACATCCGAAGATTTCCGCTTACTAATTATCGTAAGCGAAGGCGTTGTCGGCTTCCTAAACATCCTTCCCTCAAGCAAACTTTCATCTACCTCTTTCTCTTGAGATTCAGCTTCTTTATCACTCGTGGTGTCTCCATCATCGTCTTTATCGCTATCCTCATCTGAAATTTCTCCAATAAGATCTCCCGGATCTTGAGCAAGCCAATCGTCTTCCCGCTGTTCTTTCACTTCTTCACACTTATCCTCCTTGCTTCCCAACTTAACGACTTCTTCCTTGGCTAGGCCAGGGTGACATCTCTTCATGTGTCGCTTCAGGTTAGCTTCTTTATTATTACAGAAGTCGCACACAGGACATTGGAAGGTCCGCATAGCACACTTGAAGACGTGTCCTTTGTAGTCTTCTTCACTTCTTGCTGAATAGGAACAGATTGGACAACGCCGAAACTCATAATTTGGAGTGGTCTTAGTCTTTGCCATCTACAACAAATGAAAAGAGTGTAAGTCACTGTACTCTTACAGACATTATCATACTTAACACTATTTATCAGGTTTATCAACATAATAATCATGAAGCCATTTAGATGGCCTTCTATCTCTAACAGGTCTATTATTACGGACAGGGCTATCATATGCAACATCATCTTTGCCCTCTTTATCGAGTGGCTCTTGATCTTCCTCTAGTGGTGGAAGTTCCTCACAACCTCTAATGTATTGTCTGACATCTCTTTGCAAGCCCGGCCAGTAGTAAGACTGTCGTATTTTTGCCAAGGTTTTATGCACACCGAGATGACCAGCTGCTCGATCATCATGGCAGAATTTTAGAGTTGTTCTCCTTTCTTCGTTTGGGATTACAGCTTGTAATTTTTGACTCTTTGAAATCAAATCATCCCACTTTCTGTATAGAACACCTTCATGTAAAATCAATCTATCCCATTGAGACCATAACGATTTTACAGTCATGGACTTCCCTGATATGGCATTGTATTCAGGACGCTTTTTATTTGCCAACCACTTCTTTACCATACCTAGATTTCTATCGGAATCCTGCATTTCACTCAAAGTAACATCTTCTGTGAAACCAAAGGCATTGTCTGAATCCTGCTTTAAAGCAAGGCAACCCAGTCTATGTTCACTCTTACACTGCTTGCATGGCATTCTGCTCAAACTGTCCGCGTTATTGTGAAACTTTCCTGGCCTATGTTCTATATAAAAGTCATAACTTGACAGCATTTCTATCCAACGAGCCAGCTGCCCCTGGGGATCTTTAAAGTTCATCAACCATTTTAATGAACTATGGTCGGTCCTTATTTTAAACTTTCGGCTATACAAGTATTGTCGAAAATGTTTGACGAATAGCACAACAGCTAAGAGTTCTTTGCGAGTAACGCAGTACTTCCTTTCAGACTTCGATAGACTTTTACTCGCAAATGCTACAGGTCTCTCTACTCCATTCTGTATTTGCGAGAGCACCCCGCCTACGGCTTCATTGCTAGCGTCAGTATCAAGTATGAATTCTTGATCGAAATCGGGGTGAGCTAAAACTGGAGCTGTCGCTAGTTCTTTCCTTAGCCTATCGAAGGCATTTTGACAGTCATCGTTCCATCTAAAGGTTATATTCTTCTTCGTCAAGTCATGTAACGGTTTTGCAATCATAGCAAAATTTGGCACAAACCTTCTATAGTAACTGCAGAAGCCTACAAATGACCTTAACTCAGTGAGGTTAGATGGAATAGGCCACTGTTTACCCACTTTGATCTTTTCGGGGCTCGTTGCTATCCCTCTTTCAGATACGATATGACCTAAATACTCTACTTCTTTTGCAAACAATGTGCATTTACGCGCTTTTAATTTGAGACCAGCAGCCAGTAAGCGGTCGAACACTAGAGTAAGATTTTGAATCATATCCTCTATAGTATTTCCTACCACAATGATATCATCTAGATACACTAGACAGATATCCCATTGAAGATTTCTTAGAACTGTCTCCATCAGACGCTCAAAGGTTGCCGGGGCATTACAAAGCCCGAATGGCATGACCTTAAATTGATACAAGCCTCTTCTTGTAGCAAAAGCTGTCTTGCTACGATCATCCGGAGACATTTCCACTTGCCAGTATCCAGAGTTTAAATCAAGAGTGGAAAACCACTTGACTCCATTCAACTGATCTAGTGAGTCGTCAATCCTTGGCAAGGGGTAAGCGTCTTTGATTGTCACGCCATTAAGCTTGCGATAATCGACGCAAAATCTGGTTGTACCGTCTTTCTTTTTAACAAGGACGACAGGTGACGACCATGGACTTGTTGACTCTTCAATAACATTTCTCTTCATCATGTCATCCACATGTTTATCAACCTCTGTTTGCATGTGAAATGGAAGTCGTCTTGGGCGTTGTTTGATGGGCTGTGCACTTCCAGTATCAATCTTATGCTCAGTCACATTTGTCTTCCCTAATTCTGCATCTGATACAGCAAATAACTTTGAATACCGCATTAAAAACTTATATATCAAACTGGCATCTTTGGCACCCATTCCTTTTATTGTTCGTTCGTAAAGATCATGGAGGTGATCAGGCATTGCCTGTTGATTGTCGTCAAAGCATTCATCATCCTTTACATCCTCTACATTTTCTATTGACACCAGGTTTGCCACTAATGTCCCCTTATACACATTAAGAACTTGATCAGACAAGTTCAGCATTCTAACTGGTGCAAATTTTTTTCCAGTTACAAGAGCTCGCGCTACTAAGGCTCTGTCTGACTCCATAAACCGACATGAAGGTTCTATTAGACCTAATTCTGGGACTTTATCAAATATTGGAGGTAAAACATTGCACTTGGCGACAACTTCACAACTCGGTGGTATACAAACATCATCTGCTAATGTGACCCTGCAACAGCCAATTTTACCTTCCATGTGTAAAGCATGCTGTTTGCCTCCTACTTTCAGTGACAGGGATTCCATATCTATGAAGCAATGGTGGTCTTTCAGAAAATCAAGACCTAGTATACCATCAACCCCTATTTCTGCAACGGCAAACGCTTGTGCAAAATTGTCATTCCCTAACTGCATGTTGATTGTTAGTAGACCGTCAGTCTTTAGTGGTGTACCATTTGCAGTTACTATTGGTCTACTCAGCCTCACAAGCTGTGAGTTCCGAAAACCAACGGAGTTTAAGATATCCGGAGATAATATGCTCAGTGTAGCTCCTGAATCTACCAGCAATTTAACAGCTTTGCCATTCACTAATGCATGTAAAAACATGCCAGCCTCTCCAACTTTGTAGGTGACACCAGACCTTCCTGCAGAACTTTTTGTATTTGGTTTGTTGGATTTAGGCAGACCATTCTTCGATGGACCTTGGTCTGAACTCTTTGTCTTATCTAATAACTTTAAGTACTTGAAACACTTGGCTTTGACATGTTCTTCCCGTTTACAATAATGACAAACTACAGTAGATTTTTGTCCGCCTCTTTTATGCGTATCTACTGTGGGATGGTCTCTGTCTTTCTTCAGAATTTTTATTTCATTTTGAAGGTCAAGTACCGCCTTTGTCAACACCGATATTGGGTCTAACTTTTCTTCATCACTCTGTGTAGACCTTGCATAGGTTGGACTGTCGTGCATTCGATGGTCTGCCGCCTGAAAAGCATCCAACTCAACAGCATGTCTCACGGCATCATTGAGATCAATGGGCCTTGCTTGTCGAACCCTTAGACGCATGTCTCTATCTCTCAGGGCGTCTATAAACTGCTTTTTGGAAAGCGTCTCTTTTACCTCAACTGGTGCTGTTGGGTAGGCAAGATTGGTAAGCCTCCTTATATCCTGACCTAATTCAGGCAATGAATCTGAGGCTTTCTGTCGTCTCTCACGCAGTTGAGCTCTATAGAGCTCTGTCTGATTTGTCGGGGAGAACCTCTCTTCAAGCGCCTTGCACAATAGTCTGTAGTTGCACTTCTCACCCTCTGGTAGGTTTCCTAAAACACCCTGGGCTTGACCCCTCAATGATACCGCCAAAATGCATCCCCTTGTCTGAAACAGACCATTTGTTAAGGGCGGCACAAATTTCAAAATGTGATTTGAAATCAACCCAGGATGAACTACCATCAAACTTGTCTGCCTTAACTCCTGAACGGACGGGCTCATTGTCATCCTTTTTCTGACGCCTGCGTGTTACATTGTCCTTGTAAGGCCTTGAGTCATCAGGGTCATCAATGGCTGCAGAGTCGATATATGGTGTACTTGATACACGTTGCTTGCGGCTTGTCAGCTCATTGAAGTTTTCCACAAAACTAGGCTCGTCATCTCCAAGAAAACTGGTGGTCTTCTTTAATTGCTTAGGTTTCGCACCAGAACTCTTATATGACTTTTCACCCAGTAATGTGGTGTGCCTGCTGTCGGGTATGCCTGAATCTCTGGCGTGCGATTTCTCAGCTGTCTTAGGCAACCCGTCATGCAACTGCCGCAATTCTTTTTCTAATGCGCTCATCATAATTTTAAATTAAAAACAATACAATCAAAAGAATTTATTCCGACCAAAATTCACATAAAGTAATCAGCTAATAATTCAATAGTTACCCAGATCCCACCGCTGCCACCATTTATTTTTGTAACGTGTCGAGGGGTCCATACCTAGTCAATTCTAGGGTCTGGGGGTTGAATATAAAAAAATATCGAACAATAATAATGTTCCTCTCTAAAATGATTAATGATTACAATTGGCCTACAAATATTTACAAAATGGCCTTCCCTTACTTAGGGTAAAATCACAAATGAATCTGGTCGGCCGGGATTGTAACTTTATTAATACCACGAGGTAAACACTATTATATGCCTTATTCAGGCGGTAGTGAATACCCGCGGCACGCCCTAGCTGGATAACCTACTGAAGAGGCAAACCCTTAGTAGAGGCAGTCACTGTGTTAATGCCTTATGCAGGACGGACAGTGTACAACCTCTAAACTAGAGGCGTACCCCTTCCCTAATACTACTAGAGTATCAGCGACGACTAAGCCAGGCTAACCTCTGAGAGGACAGCCTCTATAATAACCAACTAGTGGTCAAACACGGTTGGTCCTATTAACTATGAAAATGTGGTAAGCCTCTCTCTCAAGGCAACCCACCTACCAAAACCGTACCTTAGTCTCGCAATTTCTCTCTCTCTTCTCTATGAAGACTGCTATGGAAAAGAACGCTGCAGCTGCGATGCGCTCGTTTATATACCCTCTGTGGGTCACGTGACAATCTCCGCTGGTTGCTAGGCGACAATACAAACACAGCTATCATGTGCCGTACGCATGATTCAACATTACATAACTTAAAATCGTTACACGGTCAAAGCACAACCACTTTTCACTTTTTCGCATGTGTCCATGTCTCAGGTGCTTGGGGATGCAGGTTTTGTCCATCCAGGATGCACATGGTCCATCACAACCAATCCACAACCGTCTGGAATTGTCTTCCTTGTAAAACTTTTCACAGTACACACACCTGGCCTTGTTGTCATCTTCTTCCAGCTCACGGTTTTCTTGATCTGCAAGAGTGAGGTTGACATCATCAGTTAGAGAAGACACAGCACTGTATGAATGTTCCAAAGATTTGGTAATGCTGTCCTTTTTAGGTGTAGTAGCTTGTTCCTGGGTCAGGGTGGTCTTGCCCCTGGGTGGGTGGTGGCGTTGCTTTCTCGGTGCTGAACTCGTTTTCCACACTTGTTGTCGATAAGTTTGGCAGTTCCTCATCAGTATGAGCTAGAATGTCCGTAGCAAATTGTTCATCAGTGGCCTGTGAAAGTTAACCAAGAATTTCACTTATGTCAGCCTCTCCAGTCGAATCTGTCTCCTGGTCTCTTAGGTGACAGATGCTGTGTTCCCAGTTGCCGAGCTGGTCTCCTCGTAAAATATAGGAAGGGACGTTAACTGTCCTGGCAGGATAGCATTTACCTTAACATTTGTCTCTTTCCTGACTTTAAGTGGTGAAGGCTTGGGTGTCATCTCTCCGTTGAATGGTGGGACCTCTTTCAGAGCATTAGTTTCTTTTGAAGGATGACACCTTTTTTCATTGCGTGTAGGCTGAATCCCCGTTGTCGTGAATTCGTAATAAATGTCATCAGTCGCATATATTTTTGATTTCTTGCACTCGTTGTCCACAATTTTCAGAAACACTGAACAGGCAGTTAGGGAGGCAAACTCATGGCACTTGTTGATAAGTATGTCCTTGCGCTTGTTTTCGCCGTGCACCTTTGTTTTCTGTTTTCTATGTAATGTTTCTGGTTCCTAGAATATAACGATCGATGTGATGTTATTGTAATGTTTTGTAATATTTTTGTTGTCTGTCAACAATTTAAAATTCAAGGTGATGTCAACAGTGTGTGAATTCAGCATGTTTAGTTATTGATATAGTCAAGAGTTACTTTCTTTTTGTTGCCATGTTTTCATTGTTTTAGTTATCATGGTAATGGCCATAATTTTTAATTAGAGTTTTTATTTTAATTATTGATTAAAAATGGGGAAAATGCTTGTATCTTGGGATAGGTTAATCTTATTTTCTTCAATTAGTATAACTTTGCGTGAACTGTCATTTGTGTAACTGTCATTTAAATGACATTTGTGATGAATTATGAGAAATTTCAGAGATTTCTGCAGCTCTTGGCCATTATCATGTTTGATTTATATATATAATTATATATACATAAGGCCTATATCTTATGGATTGTTACTAAGATAGATGTTATATAATATCATGTTAAAATCTGAAATGAAGGGAATTCTGGAGTTTATTTATTGTTATTGATTATAATATGATCTTTGCTATCAACCGATGTTCAGTTATTTTGTTTTAAAATTACTGCAATTTGAAAAAATAAATCTAATTAAAAACTTTTGTCTGTATGCATTATTTCAGAAAGTAGATCCTTATAATGACATGACATATCATGTCATGATGAACAGGTTAATTATTTGGAAAATCCAAAATAAGACAGGGATACAAGAGGAAACTTGCCTATCGTATCAAGTTATTAAGTGAATTTAGTCAATTCACATTCATTTATTACCAGTCTGATGGTGGTTGATGCAGTCATATTAATGGTATTTCTGAAAAGACATGCAAAGGGTTGAATATATTAGGATTAATTTCTCAAGCATAGAATTGATAGAGAAACACTGGTTAAAATATCTATGGTTTTTATCAGACCTATAATAATTTTTGGTGATGTTGTGTGGGGCAACTGTACCAAGGAAACTCTAAATTGCTTGAAAATGTACAAACAGGCAACCAGAAAAATAACAGGGCTGAGAGCTAACTCTTCGAAAATTATCTTATATATTGAACTTGGCTGGGAAACCCTACAGTCTCAAGGGATTTCCAATTGATAAATCAATAAAATATGTTTAATTGTTTCACTTTCATTATTATCTAGTAATACGTATTAAAGTTAAATTAAATGATTTAAATTGTTCAATATCCCTTCATTACACCTTTTATACCTATATTGCAAGATTATAATTTTTTTATAAAATGTATTGATATATGTTGAAATTGACTTATCTACAAAAAAGAATTTATGGAGTATACATGTTTTAAACAATATGATGCTTAAAGTAATTGATTATAATAAATAATCAAATACAATTTAAAAACCTTTACACCATTACCTTTTAGAAGGTCTTATATCTTATATTAAATATAATTATTGTAATGATAAACACAGGATGAATGACCATCTTTAAGTTCTCCTTAAAGGTGGCTTAAAGGTGCTTAAAGGTAGCTTAAAGACGGTATTTAAGCCACCTTTAAGCTACCTTTAAGTTTCAATGTGGCTTAAAGGTGGCTTAAAGGTGACTTAAAGATGGCTGCTAGGTTCTTAAAGGCGGCTTAAAGACTGTCTTTAAGCCACCTTTAAGCCACCTTTAAGGAGGACTTATAGGTCCTTAATGTCCAAACTTCTTTAAGCCACCTTTAAGCCACGTTTAAGCCATTTTTTAAAATTCACGATATGGGAGGGTTTAATCAGATTTTTTGCTTACTTTTACCACCAAATGTTCTATTTATTTGAAATGAAAGTGCTTGGATGAATACTGATTATTTCTTATCATTCTTTAATCATTTTTCACACTGCAAGGCGATCATTTAGTAGTTATTTTTCTGACTTTTTTACATAGAGGTGCAAGTTACTATTGCTTTCTGTATCTTAATTATATTAGTTTTTGTTTGTAGGTGACCTAGCATACCATTGTGGTAATAGAAATATAATGTGTTGAGTT
Source organism: Magallana hongkongensis (assembly GCA_015776775.1). NCBI lineage: Eukaryota > Metazoa > Mollusca > Bivalvia > Ostreida > Ostreidae > Magallana > Magallana hongkongensis. The sequence continues at coordinate 585,045 of VIAA01000019.1, read as the reverse complement.
ATGTCAGGAACAAACAGCTTATTTTACATTACAGAAAGACTTTTTCTTTTTCTTTTACTCTGTCAACTGACTCCTATTAAGCTTTAATAATTAATAGAAGCCAGCAACAGTGCCTCAACATGAAGGCAGATATAAATGGAAAATATGCACACCAAAAAAAACAGTACATACAAAGTACGTCAATATATATTTAATACTTATTAACAAACAAACATGAAGAAAACAAACATTGTCTTTTCATTTAGGCATTTTTTTTCATTCTTTCACTCACTGTTCATTCCCTTTCACACAAAATCCATCCCAAACATCTTTCCACACATACAATTATAAATATATTTATAAAACCTTTTATTCTTCATTCTCTCATACAATTTACAGTCAAATCAATCCTCCTCCCTTGCACCCCTTTCATTCTCACTCTCTCTGTCCTCGCTTGCATCCCAATCACTCCTAATCACCCAGTCCGGACAATTGGAGGGAGGCTTCCTTCTTGAGGGGACATCTGATAATATCCTCCTCCTTTTGTTTTCTTTAAGATGGTCAGGCAGTTGTTCATGGTAGATATCTTCCAACGTTTTCTTCATCTTTCTGACCTTTAATCTCTGCCATTGTAACTGTCGGACACGAAAAACCTTTTCTTCACCTTCCGTGTCCGATTCCTCTGATGACATATATTGGGCTGCCAGAATTGGTTCAACTTTTTCCATGCATTTCGTTGTGTAGTTTGCCTTTGGCAAGGCTTTGCGAAGTCGTTCAGCTCTCTAAAACAAATGGAAATATATATATATATTATTACATAATTATTATTACATAAGTCAGTTTATGCAAGTTAATTTATGAAATTTTTCAATTAATTTAATTCCATCAAACTATGTATCAGTAATAGAAATATTTTTCGAAAATTGTATGGATACAAGCAATATTGAACTCTAGTTTCGTTCAACCAAACACTCGGCTGACACCGTAAATCTCCGACAAGGATTTACGGAGACAGCCGAGCGTCGAGACTATGTTGAACTCTGGCGTAGGAATACATATGACTACAAAAAATATTTAAATTGTTTGTACCACATTAAATCTGACTATTTTCAAGATATTTATAAATAAGTGTCCTTGAAAAACAATGCTTTAGCATACATAACATCGAATTTATCAATTATTTTCATGAACTAAGTCTTGTCAGCAGCAATGATTTGTGCTGAGGTCCAAACACGGTTTCACTTTCGGTTTGTCTGAGTAACTGCATAGGAGAGTTGATTAAAATCAACTCCCAAAAACATATTGTATTAAATTTATTTTCCAACAATTATTGTACACCTCAGGATTAAATTCATCATTTCACCAAAGCATTTATTAATATTTTTGAGTATTTACTTTTTATTTTAAAAAAATGTGCTTGTCCCTGTAGACCTTAATGCAATCTTAATTAATTAATTACTGCTTAGTTTATATTTTTCAAAATTTATCCCCGTAAATCTTTTTCTACTCTAAAAAGCTTGGAATTACTATCAGAGTATTTAATACATGATAGATATTCAGGGTTAGAAAAATCAGGTCCTAGTATTGGTCGGATGTGTTAACCAATTATAGCTATCATAAGGTAGTTTTCAATGTGTCATCAAGTATGCATGCTGTGTTGGTAAATTCCAGAAAATTTGTTTGAAAGTTTCCAAGGTCAAATGGGCTTTGTTGTGAATTTAATTCATCATTCTTTCTGTATAATTTGATCAATATATTTGTTATGATCATTGATTAAGATACTTCATATAATTAACAGAAGCTATTAAAATAGAATGGATGTATCATAGAAAAGCTCTAATGTATGCAGTAGACTTAGTAAGTTTTGATTCTAAATCGAGATGATTATCGAACAAGAAAATAAAAGTTTTTTCAAAGAACATTGTTAATTAATTAAAAAAATATTTTACCTCTCTACGTCTATTTTGCCGTCTAGTAATGATGACATGATTCTGCTTTGTCCCTTTTTCTTTTCTCCTTTCAGCATCCCTCAATGATTTGAAGTATCGCTTGCAGGCTCCTTAATGAAAATTGAAAAAAAAAATGACCATGACTGTTTGATTTTTAAAAAACCTACATAGTCTTCACCCCTAACCCTAATATGTCGATAATCTCTCCACATGGTTTAAAACAGTTTTTATGTGCACATGCGGGATATATTATCTTGCTTGACCGCTTTTTGTCACAGTTCAAGACACAATGATCACTAAAATGTGATTAAAACTCTTTTCATGGCTTTGACAATGCCTCTACAAAACAAGAAATAATTAGGGAAAGAATGTGATGTGCAGAGATTAATTTGATGTTTTAAATGTCTATCACATTTTTTTTAAATAGAATAATTGTTTCATGTTACAACTTTGGCTTAAACCTCATCTCCCTGTGTAACAAAAGCTCAGATCTTGGCTTATTACCACAGTTCAGATTAATTTCAATTCAAATTACATATTTTTAGGACATATTTTTCATTTTAAGAAAAGGTCTTCATTTGTACACTTTACATTGAGTTACAAGTTTTCAAGGTACCTAAAATAATTATTGGTAACAGCTCTCATCCCATTTACTGAAATAGTGAGCATTCCTTTATTTTGACAAACTTGGTTCCGCTTAAACACCATAATGCTAAATTCAAGTTTGATTGAAAATGGTCCAGGACTTCTGGAGAATGAAATGAAAATGTAAAAGGAACTCGCATTTAATTTATCAATATATTTAGGGATAATTGACACTCTTATATCAATAAATATTAATTAGTTTACTTAATTAACAATGAAATGTCTTTTTATTCATTTTGATATACACAGTCCGGTAAAAAGCACTTACCCTCAATTTCTGCATTGGAGAATGGCCATTTTTCTCGTCCCCCATATGCATCCCTTACGCCCTTCACAATTCTTTTTGTTGTTTCAGAGTTTCTTGGGCAGATGAACCTACACCAGATTATTATATAAGTGTCAAGGTGCATATATAGTATTAAAAAAATGCAGATTTTCAACAGATTTATAGGTTGATTTCTGACATATGTTGGATACTATGAAACTGGCAACTTTTTATTGAAATACAATTTTTTCAGAAATACTGTTCAATTTTTGCATTTTTGATTAGTTTACCATAAGACACATATTAGATTTTTGAATTATTAAGCAAAATAGACCCGAGCCCCATTTTGGCGGGAATAGCCGATAACTGGTCTTAGCCGATAACTGGTATAGTACCAGTATACTCTACCACATCTACTATTCTTCTACTATCTACGACTTATTTGTACACCTTTTAGCATAACATGTCGAAAAAATCCCTGAGAATGATATGTAGAGAACAATCAGATGGTAAAACTTCATTACCTTACATCCTTTCCTAAATCATAACCAAACTCCGCATCACCTTTTTTCAGTGTCTTGTACACTTCTCTAGCAGCATTCTGTAATGATGAAACAAAACATAATAGATAGTTTTCAAAATTTCAACAGACATAATTTTGCGGAGTTTCCTCCTATTGATGGCCATGTTTAAGTCAAGACTATGAATTTTTTTCTTTGCGCCCTAGCTATACACTCAAACAGAAACATAATGAGAAAATATAATTAAGATCTTTTTAACAAAACTTAAAGGGCTTCAAAATATGAACAAACCTATAAGGATTAAAATTAGTTGAATAATGATGGAAATATTCATATTCACAAACAACAGGGTATTTAACTGAGAGTTATTATACAAGACTTTTATATTTTTTACCAGTAATTATTCTGTAACAGTTCTTTGATATAAGCATGATAAGATAACTAATTTATTCACATAATGTGACATTAAAATTGTTATGATTATGAGATATTAATCTGCTAAGATTCAGGTTGACCTGATATTATTTGTGACATTGCACAATATCAGATCAAATTCCAAAGAGGCAAATCACCAATGAGATTTGTGTGATAAAAAAGGAAAATACTTACATATTTAATATAACAGTTGCAATAAATTTTGTTCCAATTTCCAGATTGAAGGAAATCAATGAATGAATGTTTACTTCAGATTAATTAGCACATCTCTTGACCCGTTGAATCTCATGTGGCAATCATTTAAAAAAATTTTAAACAATATCTTTTTCAATATAATACTGTGACAGTGTTGATACATGCTGTATAATATCAAGCTGCAGCAATGGGCCTAACGTTAGCTGGCTTTAACTATCATACTTACACTGCACTCTGATGAAACTATGAGGATCTTCCCAGCTTTCTTTCCACATGACTCTGGTGAACTGGTCTCGTTATTCGCTTTCTGGGTAAGTTCTGCCAACACTTTCACCACCAAGTCGTTGACGGATGTTTTTCACCATTCAATTACACTGAATTTGCAGGGTTCCCCATTATAAAATTTTAAAAATGCCAAATAACTATCCTTAAATAATGGCCCTGTAATTTACCAGATTTTTGACTGTATCATTTTAAAAAAAAATGTTCTATATGATTAAGAAACGTCTTAATTCATAAAAAAATTATATTAAGAGTTATATAAATGAGCAAAATATAAGTATAAAGCGTGTTCGTCAGTGATATTTTTTCAAATTCAAAATGGCTACCAATTAATAAATGAAGCTGGTCATGCTAATGTACAAAAATATTGATCAATTTAAACCCATTTTGGTTTTTAATCAAAATATTATCGAGTGTTACTACATACATGTTAAATTCATAGAAAAATTATATTTAGAGTTATATAAATGGTCAAAATATAAGTATAAAGCGTATTCGTCAGTGATATTTTTTCAAATTCAAAATGGCGGAGCAAAATGGCCGCCAATTAAAAATGAAGATGATCATGCTAATGTACAAAAATATCGATCAATTTAAAACCATTTCGGTTTTTAATCAATATATTATCGAGTGTTACTACATACATATTAAGGTATAGGATTAAACATTTGTTTATTTCTCTTCATTTTTGTTTACTTGTCTTCTGTAAGTGTTTTGGACAAAAATATGATACGACACACAAAACAATGCCTGCAAGGCGTTTCTATCATTAACCAACAACTTCGGGCGGGTTTATAATCTTATTATATCAAGATCCCTTTAATATGCAAATTTATGTAAAGATATGCATGAATAAATGAACACTTACTCCATGATTCATTCAAATTGCTTCTTAGCCGTAGGTGGTCTTGGTTGTCCTGCCTTCTTCAAAGTGAAATGGCTTGGCGCGTTAAATGCCTTGCATTCATTGGCAAAAAAAATCAGGTGACAATTTTAGCCAATGAAATAGCACAATTGGGACGCTATCTGGCCCTCACGTGATTGATCCGAACCAATGAAATTACTTTACAAATTGTCCCAGGACGCCATTTTTAATTGATGATCGAACCATAATTGTCAATAATGAAGAAAACAGCGATAACCATGTCAAAGGCAGGGCCAATTACGTAAGTATTTAAATTGATATGCTCATTATGTAGTCCATTATAGGTAATAATACTTATTTATGTATTATCACATCTTTTTAGTATGTTATACTCTAGTTTCCCCCAGGAGTTACAAGGTTTATACACGTCCCCAATTTTATAAATCTTAGAAAAATTACATTTTATTTGATAACATAATTTATGATATGATTTTAATTTTGTACGTTTGATCCGGTTTATGTGTTCATTAAGTGTTATATCTGTCCAAATGCATTATGTATTTAAAAATGGTTCCGAGCAAATCAATGTAATAATTGAAGGGTATTCAATGTATTAAACAGTCTGTTAAAAGAGATTATGAACAATTTAAAACTATTTAAGTACGTGTTGCTAGATAAAACCTATAAGTAACAAAATGTGGCTGAGATCCATTTATAAATACCTTAAAAACATACATCATAGTGTTTAAGCCCCCCCCCCCCCTTCCACGTATTCAATTTAAGGGTATTCAATGTATAAAACAGTCTGTTTAAAGTGATTATGAACAATTTTAAACTACTTTAGTACGTGTTGCTAGATCAGGCACGTAGCATCGGGGGGGGGGGGGGGGGGGGGGGGGGGGGGGGGAAGGGCTGCAGCAACAAGTAGCAAGTAATTTTTTAAAATTTACATATAAAAAATTCAATTAACATGGAGTTGCCCCCCTCCCCACTTTTTTGGTGGATGTAAAAAATTGATATGAAAATAAAGAAATAAGGATAAAAATTGAAGTAACATATTATGCCAGCCCCCCCCCCCCCCTCCCCACGGATTAGGTTTTGAAGATTTTGGTAAAGTCTTATTTCCTTTTTGCTTGTCAAGATTTTTTGGATGAGTCTGCCCCCCCCCCCCCACTTTCAAAAACGATGCTACGTTCATGTAGATAAAACCTATAAGTAACAATATGTGGCTGTTATCCATTTATAAATGCCTTAAAAACATACATGTTTAAGCCCCCCTCCCCCCCCCCCCCGCCATGTATTCCATTAAAATTGTGACATTTCATTGAAATTCAATTTATGAGAAAGATTATGACGAGCAAGTTCTGTGAAACATTTAGAGAAACGATGAAATCTACTAGTCTTTATGAAGTATTAGGAGGGTTTTTTGAAATGGAAAAAAATGTATCGCTCGTAAAGAGCTGTTTGGTGGATGTTGTTCGTGTATTGAAAGTTGCCACATCAACAAGTTTCAATTTTTCTGAGTTAGACCCAGCATCATATGTGTCTCTGCCAAACATATACAAAATGGCAATGTTGACGAGAGAAGACCGTGAGTTCTTACTAGCTTCTTACAAAAAATGTATCCATCTGAATCATTTGACTTAGTTAATCTTGGGGAAGTTATAAGAAATATAATTATGTGGTCTTGTTTGGAGAGGTTTTTGGTTCAAAATTAGACTGTCGGAAATTAAGATCCGCTAATGTAATGGCAAACAAATTGTTGGATGAGAGTGGATGCTCTCCTCAGATTGATACTCGTCCATGTAGAGTGGATTTTTACTTTCAACACACTGCTACTGTAGATGGTAGGGACGTTTCACGTATTTTTGCTAAGGTTACATGGTATCAGGAATATTTTGATAGGCATAAATATGGAAACGGGCTGGAGATGTGGTTTTCCAACAAGTACGAAAATAGTGGGGCATCTTGTTTCATTCCCGTAGAACGAATAAGTCATAGGTTTTCTAGAGGCATTACAGGTTTTAGCAGGGACATTATGTGTATTTGCCCAATAAATCGTAGGGTCATATGTGAGAATTAGATTCTTTTTGTATGCTAGATGGTCTGACCAGATAATCTTCCTGAGTGTGTGTATGCTGAGACAATATTTAATCACAATTTCATCATGATTATGTCTTAAACTTTTCTGAGTTGAATGTTCAAGAAGCTAATGACATATCTAGTGTGTTTTTATTACACATTTCATGTTTACTGACCTTGCCTCCATGTTGAGGCACTGTATCATAATGATTTTTGTCATGTATTATGAAACAGAATGGTCAGGAAAGTTATTACGTTTTCCAGAATTGTGTGATATTTCATTTTATTTACATTAATTTTCATATTTCCCGACCTTGCCTCCAGGTTGGGGCACTGTTTGAAAGGGATTTATATTTTATATCATGAAACAGAATGGTCAGGAGAAATAATTTATATTTCACATATATTTAAGCTGATTGGTTTCCATATTGATCATGATGATATCATAAACATTGACTGTTATAATTTGAAATTGAATGTATTTTTGGGAACCTATTTGATTTAGTTTTTTCTTTTGTTTTCATAATTTTTATAATATTTTGAGAGAGAGAGAGAGAGAGAGAGAGCGATTTTATTTGTTGTTTTGATATGATATGATATGATATGCATCAATAAATCAAAATATTGATCTCCTCATATATTCCTCTTTAGTTTTTATTTCAATGGGCAACTATAAAAAATAGTATATGAATGTTGAAATCTCACACTATCACTAGTATATTTTATTTCAATACCAAATAACCCCTTTTAATTGTCATGAAAGAACTTGAATAGTTGGGTTGGTTTATGAATATTCAATACGTTTTTGGCCAAAATGCCACTGATATACATATGTATATCGAAACACCACTTGCAGCATATATTTTTACGAATCAGGCTGTCTGGATATGGAGAAGAATCAATGGAGAAAAGCAAAATGAATTATTTTATATATGCGTGTGTGAAAATTGATTAATAGAATTAAGCGTCAATAGAAATCATTAATGTTGTATAAAATCAAGACGTTATTATCCAAAATTGCCAACTATTATTTATTTATTTTACATGAAACTGTTCAGCTTGATCAATATTGACTTAAAGGCCACTTAAAGACAGTGTAAAGGCAGTGTAAAGGGAGCGTAAATGCCACTTAAAGGTGCTTAAAGGTGGCTTAAAGGTGGCTTAAAGAAGTTTGGACATTAAGGACCTATAAGCACTTGCTTAAAGGTGACTTAAAGGCGGCTTAAAGGTCGTATAGCCTTTAAGCTCCTTTAAGTCACCTTTAAGCCACCTTTAAGGACTTGCTTAAAGGTGGTTTTTCGTCCTGTGAAAGGTTTTTTAAATAGTCAATTTACTGTAGTTACTGTATTTAATTGATATGTTTTTGTTGTGTTTTTTTTTTTGGTCATGGTCATAGAAATTTAAGAGTGTATAATTACAAATGCACAAAATTATTGAGCAGGCAATTAATTTAAATTGGGAAATATAATCAAAACAGTTTAAGTCCAAAGGATGTTGTTTATACAGCAACTTTGTCAAACTTAGTCAACCAAACACAATCAAGTGAATGATAATTACCACACAGACACCACAGCTGGGGCGCCATAGCCCCCTTTCACATGCTACAAACAGATGAACAGAAGCCAATTGACACTGTCACCTCGGGGGGAGGTTGGGTGGAAGTGGTGGGGAGAGCGACAGTTGGTACTCCAGGTATACCCATAATACACACTAGTTACAACCCCTTGACACAAGGTTTCAAAGATTTCATACAAATGATTAAAATTAAGAGCATATTTGGTCAAAAAGATATCATATATTATAAATATATATATAATTTCAATATTAAGAGTAAAACATTTACTGTATTCATAAACCTAATTAATAAACTTCTGAGAATACTGCAGTATAGGATTGCAGATCGACAAATTTTAAACGCTGACTCTTAACACATCAAAACGTTTATTGTAAAAGACTATTTGCCATTTTTTTTTTTTTTACCCAAAACACAACTTAAATAAATTTGATTATTTATATCGTGTGTTCAGTTAGGCATTTTGATAAGAATTTTTTTTTAAATGTCATCTTTCAAATAAAAAAATAAAACTCATTATCAGTTCAAAAGCATTTTCCTCCTATCTCACCACCAATGCACAACAATCGTATTTATTTTTTTATAATTACTAAATCGCTGAATACTGATGAAACTAAAATTACGAAAGTTGCTTGCGGTACTTTTTTAAATTTTTATCCAAAGATGTGATATATATTTATTTTAGATTTTCAAGTTCATGTACTAATAAATCCGTCCATTAGTGAAAATATCTCATTGAAGATATATAAAAAAAACTAACAATGCTGTGTTAGTCAATTTACTGTAGTTACTGTATTTAATGTTTTAATTATTTATTAAATAAATAATAATAATAAATTTAAAAATCTAAAGCTACGTACTATATCTACAAACTGTCGTATAGTAAATTGACTGAATACTAACAATTTCTTAGACGAATATACCAATTAAAAGTCACCATGCATTTATACATCTTGTCCCTTTCAAACTACTTTTGAAAAAACCATGAAAACCTTAATTAAAACTCACCTGACAGATGACATGATGTTGGATTTTCTTTCTCTTTCTTTTTTTCAAACCTCTCAAGTCGAATGATCGGGCAATTATAATCATATCAATTAACTTCTAATGAATTTAATTGACTTTACTTGAATGACGTCAGAATCAAGGACGACAACTCTTGTTATTTACATTGGAAACAAAATGGCGGTCAATGCTACGGGACGTAACTCTTACAGGAAGTTCATTGTTACGGGAGATAACTCTTACCGGAAGTTAAATGACACGGGAGGTAACTCTTACCGGAACTTGACTAATAAAAAGGAAGTTGAGAAAATCGCAATGCATGACGGTGCCAAAGACTCCTTTTTCGGAGTTAACTCCTTTTTCGGAGTCCGCCCAGACTGGTAAGAATCCTCCGTGAAATGGGCAGAACAAAGCACAGATGCTTTGGTAGGATCGTTTCAATTTTTCCGGGAGTTGTGCACAAAGGCTGTCCACTGTCGAAGAATAGCAGGACGATCGAATGGAAACTGATGTAAGCCCACACCATCGGATTTTCTTCTGCTACAGCCTCCAGCAACACACATCCTTCGTCCTTTGCCGCCAGAATTTACTCCATCCATGATGGCAAAATGTTCATAAACACTGTCTAAACTAATAATCTAAAGCTACGTACTATATCTACAAACTGTCGTATATCCTTAGTGTCCACATATTTACACAAAAAAGCACCACAATACACGAAATGACGATAAAATCACAGCGCTTTCTCTCACTGTTTACCGTTACTCAAAAACATGGCTGTCCTCGTTGTGACGTCACAGCCTGTGTATGCAAAAATGCGCGCGTTTCAGTAAACCGTTCAGGTAAGAATTCGGGTTTTATCGGAATATCTCCGTTATTACTCCGATGATTTCGATGAAATTTTCGGAACATGCTCAGTTTAATTAGATCTTTCTTTTGTAGTAAAAATCGTTTGACATTGCATATACCCTTTGAAATATGATATGAATATGAAACCCAACAAATACCATACATTGTTGCGTTTTATAAACAGTCTATGAATTTTAATCTGTTGACATGGTTAAAAAAACTTAAATAATTCATTGTTCAATTGGTTGAAATTGTCTTTATTAGTTATTAACACCTACTGAAACTGTGCATTGTTCAATTCCCGCAGGGGGATAATCGACACGTTCGTCTGGTCAAAATTCATGACAAGTTCTTCAGGAATTTTATGTTCATTTATGATTATCTTTCCAGAAGACAAAAAGTCCAACTTCTGTTCCTAGAAATCCATGGGCAGTTTTCTGGCTGCTTTTGTTCCTTTTCTTTTTAAATAACCAATTCGTCTTAAAAACCGTTTACGATTCAGCCCATGATCTATCCGATTCAATGGGCCTCTCATTTTCTGACTGCAAGGAACGATTTTTGTACTCAACTATTCCCTTAGCACCCGCAATTAAAATGTGTCTATTAACAACAGATTTTACGTTGCGCAGCTTTTTTTTTATATAGTCAGCGAGATGAATGTCGTATTATCCCAAGAGGGGGTCTTCCCCGTGACGCTTCATGCAGAGAAGTACAATTGCCATTCTCGGAATTTTGCAGTTCCCTTAAATACTGTTTTTTAATTAATCTAACGGTAGACTTGTTTACATCTCTCATTGATTCTTTAGAAAAACGTTTGGCAGCACTTGTATATCCATATTCACAGGCCCACTTGGCGATCTTGGCTCTTCTTTCTGGAGTGAAATGACCACAGTTTCCACGTTTACGTTTTCGATATTTTTTAATTGTCTCCAAAACGTGTTTATTACCAACTTGAACGAAGTGTTTTTTTTCTGGGATATCTTCCAAGGTGGGGTCAGGGGGGGGGTGGGGGGGGGCAACAATGTCGATTATTCTGTTGAGATGCACAGGCCAATTATGAACCCGTTTTGGAATCGAATGTTTTCGCAAAGACATAATAAAACAAATTTTTAAAAAGTAATATCTTCAATATAAAAATAAACTTGCTGCCGTTCTCATTAAAATTCTTAGGTAAAATGACTGAATCCCGATAGCAGATACACCTGAATTACACGGTCCGATGCCTAAACATAATACGTAGGAAGAGCTCACTACCGTACGGGTGTAAATATCTTAAAGATATTTTCCTATTGGTTAGGAAAATTTTGACTATCATTTTATACAACACAGCGCCAGTGAGAAGCGCGGTGCATAATGTGACTACTTGTATTTTCGATCTTACTTTCAGCACTGAGCCTCGTTACTTAAAGAATTTCTAAGCGTATTGAATTTCATTTCTTGTTTAGTGGGATTTAAGTCAACTTTGGTATCTTTCTCATTCTTCCCTGTATTTCATTGAGAGCATATAACACTCCCGCCTTTTTCTGTCCTACATCCCAGTCAATATCTTAACATCGACATCTGATAAATTACACAACAGGCAGTATCAAGTACATGTACTCGTGATGTGCCGATCTTTCTCCCTCTGGTCAAACACTCCAATTTAATATGGTTGGTATCAAATTGCACAGTATGAAAATGAAATAATGAAGAAATAAAGTGACAGCATGAAATATCGCATTTGAACATCCGGCTTAGCAGCATGGATCTGCAAATACTTTCGCCAGAACGTAACAATCCCTTTATTTAATCACAACAAGTTAATAAGCCTTCTGAAAGTATTGCATAAACAATTCACGTCCTCTACCGATTTGTATTATTCTGTGGAAGCTTCGACGCATACAACTATTTTAGAACTACATGTATTATAAACGAGATGTAATGCTTTACTCAGAGATAAAAGAGCAGAGGAAATTCAAACTATACAGTTGATATTGAAATTAAATAAAAAGTGGGTAAAATAATACTCTTTATTTTATCTACAGTAATTTCGCCAAGTTTATTTAGTATTCGCCGGTAGCAATTTGTGAAAACAATGCACTGTTATGCACAATATCACTTCTTATCGTCTTCAGTATCTCAAATCAAACCAAACAGTTAAACAGCCAAACCAGATTGCAATACCAAAAAAACCCTTGCCGATTAAATTAACAACACAATGCTTGACACTGTTTTACAGAATTTGTTTGTTGGAAATGATAAAAGAAAAGGACAAGTAACTCACGATATCAATACTGACCACATACTGGCCTCGATATTCAATTCACACTTAACCCGATAACGAACCCGAGCATAAAAAAAAATTGGAATATTAAAAAATCAATTTCCTCGTAAATATTTTAACCAGACGTTACAAAAGTTTAATCTTGACCTGTCGTTTGACAGTGTGAAGTGTTCAGCAAGTTTCATATTATTCCTCAAACGCATAGAGAAAAAAAGTGTGGAAAACTGAAGTGGGACAGACTGACGGACGGACTGACGGACGCAGAGAAAAGCTACAGTCCCCTCCGGTGAAACCGGTAAAAGGGCTCAAAATGACGCTAGTTTTGATCTAAATGTGCATATATAGCGTTGTCGTAGCTCAAAATCCAGATGAATCTTGTTGACTGAGCTCAGCAATAAAAAAAGAGAGTCCTATTTCACATTGCAGTTCGAAACAAGTGCCAAAAGTCCAAAACTTTGGACTTTCGGTAAGACGCAGCTATCTCTTTAAGGGTCAAAAGATGTTAAAATTGAAGCTGCTTTAAACTAAATGTGCATATTTTGCGTACTCTTAACCTAATTCAGACGATTCCCAAGTCCATTAATGAAATAGAGATGCCTACGTCACATTAATGTATAACACAAGTGTCAAAAGAGAAGACGTTGGACTTTCGGTAGTACCAAAAGTCCAAGCTCTTGTTAAAATGCCTTTACAATTTTTTTAAAATTCATCATCTAAAAACACATATACTGCTGAAATATAATTAAAAACAGAAACAGTCATACACAGCATCAAAAAAGGGCCGTTTGAAAATTATAAACTTAAGACTACACAAATATTTCCCTTTTTAAGTTAGAAAAATTTGCAAACACATTAAGGAAATCACTGCAAATAATTGAACAAAGAAATATTTATAAAAAATAGGAATTTGTTTAAAGCGAAATGATTCGCTGGTCGGGATACCCGGCGCAGGCATAAACTATTTGGCTATTTATTTTCAATACTTTTCAATACTTTTGCGTAAGTTGCGCTATTAATATTGTTTAAGTTGAAATACGAATCAAATATATTTACCGATCTATCAATCTGACTACGATGGTAATTCACATTTGACGTCAAGGCGCCGCAGCGAGTATACATCATGAAGGCACGAATCTCGGAAAAAGATGTGTTCATATACCACGCAATCGGGTAAAATATCAATACGAACCAAAACGAGGTACAGTTTAGCAACTTCTCGTGTACTGCTCGTTAAACATTAAAAAAAAATGACTAAAACGTCCTGTACTTTTTCAACACTTACAAAAGGCAATAGTTTTTTCTTTCTTTGTTGCTTTTTTATTTTTCCCCCTTTTTTGTCGGCAGAATTTCTCAGAGATGGCTTGATTGATTTCCCTGAAATTTTCAGGGATGATAGTAAATGATAAAATCTCGAGTCATTTTTTTCATTTTTTCAAAATCCATTTCCGCTCATCCATTTCCTGTTCTGCGTCAAATAACCTTGTTCCCTCGAGATCTCAGAAACGGCAAGCACTTGGACATCCAAATTTTGTGAGATGATATACCTCTAGTTGTAGCTGTGTTTAAACTGTTTTGTTTTGTTCGTCATAACTTCATAACTTCCGGTCACCGGAAATACTTCAAAAATTATGTTTTTTTACTGATTTGATTAATTTTCCACAAAATAAATATTTAAGTGTAAATCAATACAAATGTCATTTATGCGTTGTAAAATCAACAAAACAATTCTTCTTCCGGTGAGATATCTCAATTATCTCAGTTAGCTTTTTAATAATAAATTTTGTTCCCACGAGATCTAAAAAACTACTTGTGATTAAGAAAGGAAGCTTTCATGCCTGATAGACATATGACTGAAAATGTGTTTAATTGCTTTTCTTTTGTCGACCGTCACTTCCGGTCCACACCGGAAGATTTAAAACAAACGATCTTGTTTATAACTTAAACTGTTTCTCTTTGACAATTTCTGATTAATTGATAGACAATAAAGTCCTGTTGTCTAATGTTTAATTAATACTGACCCTCATTTTCATTTAGCACCTTCGTTTGTCCGTTTCCTGTCCCGAGCCAAAATACCTTGACTCCTCGAGACCTCAGAAACGATAAAGACTTGAACATCCAAACTTTGACGGATGATAAACCTCTCTTTGTAGACGTGTTTACACATTTTTGTTTTGTTTGGCGTAACTTCCGGTCGTCACCGGAAGCACTTCAAAAATTTTTGTTTTTACGTATTTTATTTATTTTCCGTAGAATAAAGATATTAGTACAAACCCTTACATATGTCATCTATACATTGTTTAATAAACAAAAAGAGTCTACTTCCGGTGAGATATCTCATTCATCTCAGGAAGCTTTTTAAAAATATATTTTGTACCCGCAAGATCTATGAAACTGTAAGTGATCAGGACACGAAACTTTCACTGATGATATTCATATGATTAAAGATGTGTTAAAACAGTTTCATTTTCTCGACCGTCACTTCCGGTCCACACCGAAAGATTTCAAACAAATCAAGCTGTTTATCCGTTTAACTGTTTTTATTTGATAGTTTTAGTTTCTTCGATAAATAATAATGTAAGATAAGCAAGTAAGCAAGAAATAATAAATCTAATTTCATTAAGCACTTTCGTTTGTCCGTTTCCTGTCCCGAGACAAAGTACTTTATATCGACGAGATCTCAAAAACGGTAACGACTTGAACAACCAAACTTTGTTGGATGATAGAACAAAGTTTATACATGTGTTTACCCTTTTTTATTTTATCCGGCGTAACTTCCGGTCGTCACAGGAAGTTCACAAATATTTGAATTCTTAAAAATATTTTTATTACTTAGCATGGAAGTAACATTTAAGCAGTAGAAATACAAAAGGTCATCTACTCATGGTTAAATAAACGAAAACATTCTACTTCTTAAATCTCAGATAGCTTTCTTTTATAAAAATTTTATACCCGCGAGATCTCAAAAGCTGTAAAAGACCAAGATACAAAACTTATATGGATGATAAACATTTGATCAAAAATGTGTTCAACGGGTTTTTATTTGGTCGTCCGTCACTTCCCGTTCTCACACGAAGCGTTCAAGCAAAAGACGTTTTTTAAAAGTTTATATTTTTTAAAAAATTTTGCTCAATGTGATGAACAGTAACGTACCGTAAGAAAATGTACAAAAATATCTACTGTGAATTTCTTTATTCACTTCCGTTTGTCCATTTCCGATCACGAGACAAAACCTTTTCTCGACAAGATCTCATAACTAACAAAAACTTGATTATCCAAACATTGAGGAAAGACAAAAAAAATGTACAAAAGATATGTTTACTGCGTTCTGTTTGATCCCGCATGACTTCCGGTCTCACAAAAAGTACTCAAAAATTGACTTTTTGTATTATTTTTGTTTTGTTTTACTTGGAAATAATTACTTCAATTTTTTTTTTTACAGAATATATAACATCCATTTTCTTTTTACAAGAGGAATGCAATTTTGTAACAGATTAATAAATGAGAAACGGAAGACCTTTTTGCTGCTATAGCAACAAGAATCTCGTTAATATTGTACTTTTTATTGGAATGGCTGTCTCCTTTAAAAATACTATTATTACCTTTCACTGGGGCTTGCAGACTTCAAAAGGTTAATTTGCGAAGAGTCTGGGAGATTGAACCTGTTCGTCACACGAGTCCGTCTGCGTAAATCATTACGTTGCATCTGCCTCTGATAATCTTGTATTTATTTGAGTATTTTTTAATGTGGACCTATTCTAGTTAAAACGGAATAAGGTGAGTTTCATTATTTCTTCACTTAAGAAACCATTGGTAAGTCAATTGGTTTATTTTATAGTTTGTATATATATCTTTTAAGAACTGTAGTATGTTAGGATTGTTTCAATTTAAGTCAATTTAGTACTTTTAAAATTCAAATTTAAAATCAGAAGTGTTTTAGATTTACCCGAACCGAAAAAAGAGAGCAATTTTTTTTTTTATAAATCTTTTAAAGAACTGAACATCAAAAGAGCTGTGTTTTCATGTGAAAATTATGAAAAGTGGGTCTTTTTAACTAAGCCGTTCATATATTCTCATTGTATAAACATATTTGATCTGGATATTGTTGATAAGGTGAGCAATGGGACAACTATACCTCTTCTGTCAGTCAAAATTATATATTTATGCATGGAGTAATTCTCTTAAAATACTAACAAAAAATGACAAGGAACATTTGCCTACTATATCCACAATCTTTTTAACAAAAGAAAATATAGATTTCAAGCTAATTGCGAACTGTTTTAATTAAGTCTGGTTATTTTTTTAACTAAATAAAGAATATTTCAATCCATTACAGACAGTGCTCTCCTTGTGGACCCCAACATGGACCAATTATCCAGAATACGAATTAAGAGGGCACCTTTCAGCGCAATTTCCTTTACCGTTAACATTACCGGTATTATCGGCAATGCAGCCGTGTTACATATTTTTCGCAGAAAATACAACAGGGATTCAAACTATCGTCTGTTTGTCCTGCTATTGGCTTCATTTGACATGGGTATGTCAATTGCGCACGTTATTAAAGAACAATTTCGACTCCGATATATATTTGATGCCGGAGACTCCATTTTCTGCCCAATAACGAACTACGTAGGTCACTCCATCGGCATTGGCACGATATTCATGGTGCTATTTATAGCCATTGAGCGTTACAAGAAAATCTGCACGCCATTTAAACCTCAGTTTACGAAAAAACAGTCTAGCGTTATCTGTGCTGCAGTTATTTTGGTGGGTGCGGTCTTAAATATACCTATACCCTTTATGTTTGGGCCTAGGAAACTAATAATTGAAGACGTCAATGCCAGCCGTTGCTTCATTGTAAACGAATTCGATAAAACTTTCCTGCCGCTAATTCATTTCGGAATATTGAATGTCATTGTTCTCGCTGTGGTGGTTGTAATAACCTTCATTCAGTTTAAAATCCGAGCTGTTCTTGTGCGTCAGTCTGCTATGAAGCAGAAGCGAATGAATCTTCACCAAATCATCAACACGAGCCACACGACTATAGATAACAACATCCAGGATAAGCAAGACAAAGCTATGGAAAATGAAGATGCATTCCGATTAAACACTATTGCAAGCCCGTGTTCAGAAAATAAGTTTAACCAAGAAAGATCTGATTTATCGAGGCCAAAGGTGCACGATGAAGAGAGAAAGGCGGTAAAAATTGCAGTCACTTTTAGTATCAATACTGCCCTAATGATAATTTGTTTTCAAACATTGTTTGCCTATCAAGTCGTTTTAGCAACATTGCGGATTTTTTACTCCGAAGATCAGATATCCTGGAATCGCGACCTGTTCAATGTTTATTTCAATGACATTGTCACACTGAACGGAGCGATCAACCCATTTGTATACTACTTTACAGATACCAAGTTTAAGCAAGAAATAAAAGGCCTCTTTTGACGATAACATAAACAATGCATAAAATAGATCAAGGAATAATCAATAACAGCCGTCATAAAGTTATTGCTTCCCACAATAATTGAAGTCGATAACAGATAACAGATCAAACAATCTTCGTCGATAGTCTATCATTTTTCACTCCAGAAAAACCATAGGGAGGAAGATATATTTCTTACGAAGACTTAAAAGGGGGAATGTGGACATCTTTTAATTTTTTCGGTGGTAATACGGAATACCTCGCACACTTTCAGCGGTTTGATTCGATTACTTTTATAATGCCTGATGCAATGCAAATTTCCTCAATTTTTGCCATGCATTGAAATTTCATAGGTTTGAAGGGGATATTTCAAATTTTATTTTCTTTGATGCATCCCAGAGTTTTGAATGAACATCGTATGAGCTCTGGCGCGTGCCTAAAGACCCTCAGATTTTTTTTTCATGAACGTACTTTGCGTCACTTAAAAATGTTGTTTTCCGTCTCAGTTGCCTAGTTTGTCTTCGGAAAATGAAATGTGACGTAGGTTTACAAAAAAAAAATAATTTTCAAAGCATAATGAATAAAAAGATATTATAATACTGCGATGGTGTTATCGAGTGTTTCTGAAATACATAAGGCGGAATAATGTTTTATACTGCAACATGACGAAGGCGTAGTAAGGTAATATTATGTATTAATGTTACCTTGGGGAGGGGAGTTATGACGTGAATTTTTATTTTCGGTTAGTTTTTCGATAGTTTGTATGGAGGATGTTGTGTACCTAACCTCATCGGAGTTTCTATCAAAAAGATCAACTACCTCGTGGGGAGGGGGGATGTCCTGTCTTCAGACGCCCGAGATCCGTTTACTGGAGAGATTTATTTCGTATTCCAAACCACTACATTCTAAAATTATTATATTAAAATCACAAAAATGTCTGATGCAAAAATTGCTGAATTTATCAAAAAATTATTACAATTTAAAGACAAATCTGAAAGTAAGTATACTTAGTGGAATTTAAAAGTGACAACTGCGGAAAAGAGAAATGGAAAACATCTTATATACTACTGTAGTGATTCATACTCTACATAACCAATAAATTATCGTTATTGTTACTTTTGAAAATACAGTCGTTGTTAAATCCCACTTGAACGATAGGAATACTTTAAGCGAACAGTGAGCGCACCGTGAACGGAAAGCCAAGCAAAAACGGAGCGCAAAATGAACGATGAACGCAAGATAAACGATTTATTCGGAGTACATCGGAAGTTATCCTTACATTAGATTTCATCAAATAACAAATAAACAAACTACATGTATTTATTGTTATTAGCCCAAGTATAGGATTATCCCTGTTGTTGTATCTTTTAAAATTTAACACTTAAACTGTACTGACTGACCTCCCATAAATTTACAGTGTACATATCAGTAGTACTGTGAAAAAAATCTTTCTTCTGTCTTGTGTGTATTGTGTTTTGAAGTTAAATAAACTTGTAAAAAAAAATGAAATCCATGAATATTTGTGACATGTAATAAAATTTCTTACATCCACCATTTTCATACTACTGATAAGTATTCTTGCTTGCTATGAGACCTTTAGCTTTGTCTGTTTTGAATTTCCAAATAAACCAAAAAAATTGCATATAAATGACACAATCTCCCTTTTGGAAAAAAGTGGTTCTGTTGATTTATTTGAATTGGTAAGGTCCAATATTCGTGGATTGGGAGGTTTTTGCCTAATAGTTGGGAAGTAATTTCGTGGATTCGTTTGTTTTCGTCGAAGATGAAAATTCATGGGAAAGGCTACCCAAGAATACCACGAAAATCAAACCACCACTAATTCTAATGATTATACAGTATAAATAGATATTCTAATTTCGAAATGGACAATTTTCAATGAAATGACAAGATCATTTGAAGTAAAGTGCAATGTTCTCCGGAATCTACCTGGATAATTATAGACAATTTTTAGAAAGTACAACAGAAAAGGTAAATTCGATAGATTAAAAAAGTAGATCACAAATATTTTTTATATGGTATAATGATAAACTAGATTAGAATTTTCTATTGAACCAGTTTAAGCAGTTTTTGTTTAACATGGTTAAGATTTTAAGCCCTGAAAAGAATGAGTAGAAATCTACAAGTTTCTCAGAACATATACTGAATAGATAGGGAGCAACAGGATCATTTTGTCAACAACATGTTTATATGTCGAATTGTACTGATACATGTACAAAGCCACATTTGTAATTGCAGATTCGGAATTTTGTAATTTTAATAACTTATTGTTATCACCTGGATACTATATTCTCAAAGCCGATGGCACAGCGCCAAAGCCTTTTCAAACTGAATGAAAATCAAAAAGAGTCTTCACAAAAACTCTTTGATCTGAAGAACGATCTAGGCCAGCAAAATTGTTAGGTCATTAAAAAAAACAAGTTTAATTGGCTTGTGGTTATTTAAAGTCTTTTTAATTATATTTATTTCATGAATAAAAAGCAGATAATGTGCATAAGTTGGTATTTCATATAAGGTTCATTAATTAGAATATATTTAACTTGAGCTAATTTTCTTTTTTGAATAAATTTAACTTGAGCTAATTTTCTTTATTAGAATATATTTAACTTGACCTAATTTTCTATCTCTTATTATCTTTTAACCTAAGCTATGTAAAACATGAACTCTTTACAACTTTTGTGGTTCTTGTACGTATTATCTATAAACCAACACCTTTCTGTTCATCAAGTTCACCTTACCACAGATAATCCCTGATTGGTCTAGACTTTTTTTTGCAACGGTATGTGCATTTCGAAAAAAAATATTATCTAACTAGTGGGTATTGTTTTTTTTTTTTTTACAAAAAAAAACACATGTCTCCCCTTCTCCCCAAGGATTGTAATATGGGGCAAATTTAACAATTGAAAAAGAATGATGTCAGCTATATGTTACCCAGACCCAGACAAAATTTTATTATCTTTTTCTTAATTTGACCTTGAGTAAAACATAGTCAAGGTCATATATAAATCAATGGTACATCTAAGTGTATTATAATTGCTCTTTGTTTAAAGTTTGAAGCCCTTCTGTCAAAGTATATTCAGGAGTTGAACAATGAAGTTTTTTCTAATATGACCTTGAAATAAAAATTCTAGGTCAAGGTCAAAAATTTTGGTAAGGTTCAACTAGGTTTTATACCATCTATCTATGATACAAGTTAAAAGTCTGTATGTTAAAGGAGTCTTGTGTTATGGTCCGGACAATATTTTTTATGAAAAGCTTGACCTTTAAGTTCAAAATAGGTCAACGTCAAAACTTTTGGTGGCATGCACTCCTTCTCAATTCCATCTACCTGTGTTCCAAGTTTGAAGTCTTAATGTCAAAGGGTATTAAAGTTATGACCCAGACAAAATTTTATTATTTTTTTCTTAATTGGACCTTGAGTAAAACAAGGTCAATGTCAAATATTATTCAATAGTACACCTAGGTGTATTATTATTGTTCTTTGTTTAAAGTTTGAAGTCCTTCTGTCAAAGTATATTCAGGAGTTGAACAATGAAGTTTTTTCTAATATGACCTTGAAATAAAAATTCTAGGTCAAGGTCAAAAATTTTGGTAAGGTTCAACTAGGTTATATACCATCTATCCATGATACAAGTTAAAAGTTTGTATGTTAAAGGAGTCTTGTGTTATGGTCCAGACAATATTTTTTATGAAAAGCTTGACTTTGAAGTACAAAATAGGTCAAGGTCAAAACTTTTGGTGGCGAGCACCTCTTCTCAATACCATCTACGTATGTTCCAAGTAAACGACAGAAGACCTCCTCGTTGCTTGCAACGAGATCGTGTCTAGTTGGTAGTATATTCATTATATGAGGTCTTTTTTACATTATATCGTGTGCATTTTCCATTATATATAGTACTTCTTTCATTATATGATGTAGTTATTTCACTATATTATGTACATCTATCATTATATGAGGTGCTTCCAACATTATATGAGGTGCTTCTAACATTATATGCGGTGAACACAACATTATATTATTACTTCTCACAATATATACAGTATATTCATTATTATATGTAGTATTTCTGTGATTATGATGATGATGAACATTTAATATTATGTCCGGTCCTGTCAGCAATCCGTGCGGTACATTTTGCATTTCGTTGTGATGTAGACACAGTATTATATGCTGTGCTTTCATCTTTATAATGATGATCTTTCGGAAGCTTATTTTCGGAATCTCTCTGGAATATAGACGCAGAGTTTTTAGTATGACGAATCATTTGATAAAGGTACGACACGGTTTTGGTACGACTTCACTGTAAATCTATCATTCGAGATCAGTCAGGTTTATGATTAAATTTCATATTGACAATTTACAATTTTGTACAATTCAGTGGCGTCGGAAGCAAATTGAAAGTGGGGGGGGGGGGCTAAATAATCATCAGAAATCTTGACAATTCCAAAGATAATTAAAATTTAATCCCGGGGGGGGGGGGGGCCGGGGGGTAAGCATACATGTGACTATAAGTCCAATCTTACTCGCATTAAAAAATTCCCAAATCATGAAATTCCTTATCCGTCGGGGGGGGGGGGGGGGGGGGGTTGGAATGGCTAAAGCTTTCGATATCACTATTAATATTTTAATCTTTTTAAGGTAAATTTAGGAACAATTTTACTTGATGCGAAAAAAGTGGGGGGCTGAACCCTCCATGATTATATATTCCTAATCGTTCGGTCTTACTTTGCAAAAAAAAAAAAAAATTGGGGCTAACCCCCCCCCCCTCCGGTTCCGACGCCTATGCAATTGAAGTAACAACAGTTCCATTTATTTATTGAAACGACAGCAGGATACAATTTGCCGGGGGAGAGGGGGCATCTCGTGTGAAAACAGAAATATGTACATTTATATTCTATTTTCATCACAGGAGAGTTGTACTTTTTTTGGTTTACTTAAAAAATAAAATTAAATGCAAGTAGAGGTTTGAAGCTGAACTCTCGTACTTGTGTGCATGAGCTCTCATAAAATCCATAGAAAATAGTTTTCCTAAATATAAATTATCAAAATAAAAAAAAAAAAATAGCGGGAACAGAACATATAAGTTGTCAACATTTAATCTGTATGTGTGCACGAATGAAGGTCTTATTTCTTTATGAATTCAATATGCCAATTATATATGCAGACATTACCGATGATTTTTCATGCTATAATGGCGTGCGTTGAAAGAAGAATGGAAGGGGAAGGGGTGTCTTAAAATTTCAGAAACTGCTCATTCATCTTCATGAAATGCAGTAGTAAAGATTACTATCTGGGATAAATATAATCAAAATTACAAACTTTAAGTAAACGATTTTTATTAATTTGGCGGTACTTCAAGAAACGTTTTGTCACAAGGAATACATCTGTGAAATATGAAAGCAATTGCCCCATCAACTGAAAAGTTAAGGCCAAGCGCTATATTTTTGCAGACAAACAGATGGACGAACGGGGCAAAAACTATATACTTCTGATTCTTCGATTAAGACAGGGGCACTAGAAAGCTTAAAATTAAAAATTTAAAATCCTTATGTCTCTGTGCTAACTAACCGTACGAATCGTGTACCTTTGGCAAGCGAACATTTATATCACGGGAAGGCCCAACAATGAATATTGTATTAAGTATTCAGGAACAGATCGAATATTTATTTCCATCCACCTCTTTTCCAAAACCAAGAAATAAGAATTCCTTTAACTCTAAATGGGTATTTCTAAAAGAATAATCTAAAATTTTGGCAAGGTCCTAGAAATATGGAACAAAAACTTAACTTTTAATCATGGATTGTGATTTGTGTAGTATTGAAATTATTTTTTAAAAACATAACAAGTGAAAAACTTTTAAAATAGACAATGTGCAGATTTTCACGCCTTATAATTTGGAAAGATATTCTGTAATCTTCCTCAAGTATTTAAGAATGTTTAAGCAGGGCTAGACAAATAGCATTGCCCGGCAATGGGTACATCCATTTAAAAATTGAGCCATTTTAAGGTCCCGTAAAACATCATCCATTTTTTTCATAGCACAACTTCCGAAAAAAAGCTTTCGAAAGATCATCATCATAAAGATGAAAGGTCGGGGTCGAGTGTCAACTGATCACTAAGTTCGTTTGGCCTATCAGCTAAACGTTCTTCCCTATGTCTTATTCGTCACTGTAGTTCGGCCAGTGGTATGTCATCCTCATCAGAGGAGTCCGTCCTTTCGTCTCTGAACTTGTCATCGAGAGCTTCTGGCCCTTCGTCTTCGGAACTCGTTCCGCTTGAGCGACCGTCCGTGTTCGGTGGTTCCGCGTATTGTGCCCGTCGTAGCGTCCGGGGTCTATTGTCAGTCGGAACCGTCCATTGGTCAACGCTAGCCAGACGGATGTCGTTTGCATGCGTTTTTCTTGTCGACCCTTCTAATTGATGTTTTATTACAAACGATACCGGCGATGTTTGAGTTATGATTTGGTAAAAGGGTAGCCACCGCCGAGCCAATTTGCCCTTAGGCGTATGGTTACGTAGGTATACCGCATCGCCGATTTGGAATTCAACTGGTTTCGCACCTTTGTCCGCGTATTTAGCTTGTCTTTTCTTAGCTTTTGCAAGGTTTTTATGGAGTTGTAGGAAGCTCCGATGTTGCAGTTCCAACGCACTTTGATGATGCTCATCACTAAGGTATTTACGGCGGGGACGCAGAATGTTATCTACCGGCTGCACATCACGGTTGAATACCAAAAAAAAGGGCGAGAATTTTGAGGTTTCGCTAACGGTGAACCGTATGGCGGCCAACGCTTGGTTAAGGTACACATCCCACGTAGTTGGGTTTTCTTGAACTCTCTTACTAAGTATATTGTGTAGAGTCCTATGGAACCTTTCGATTTTGGCGTTGGATTCCGGATGATAAAATGCCGACCGAATGTGAATAATGTTCAAGTAGGCTAAGGTTTCCTGGACTTCCTTAGCGATGTTCTCAGTACCATTGTCACTAATAAGGACTAGTGGGCAACCATAGCGTGGAAAGATCTCTTCGATTATGAGGTGGGCTACATTTTCGGCAGTCTTGTTTTTGACTGGGAATGCCTACGGATATCCACTGTAGATATCGATAAAACCCACAATATAGCGGTTCCCCGATAGTGAAGTCGGGTATGGTCCCGATAAATCTACGGCAATCTTGGCCCATGGAAACGGTGGAATACCAGTGTCTTGTAGTTCCGCTCGTTGCCTCTTTAGATTTCATTCCTTACAACGGATGCATTTTTCAGTGTATTCCATAAGCTCCTTGTACAAGTTAGGCCAATAATAACTCTGCCTAATAGTAGCATAAGTGCGGTCCACTCCATAGTGCCCTAGGTCATGGTGTCGTTTAAGGACACAAAGGCGCAAATGGGTCGGAACAAATAGCCGTAGGGACGGATTGCCGTCTGGGTCTGATAATTAATAAACGACATCGTCGATTATTAAATGGCGTCTAGCCTCTGATTTGGTGGCTGTTGCATTTTTCAGACGAAGTTTTAACCTAGTCAAGTCCTGGTGTTGAGACTGTTCTACCACCAAGTCTAGGTTAGGGAAGGCTTCCTCCATGTCAGGAATATCCAGATCTTTGTCTTCTATTGTGGAGTCCATATGATCCTTAGGTCGAAAATTAGAAGAGTCAAGGATTCCGATCTCGTATGTTTTGTCGCTTACATCCGGTCCCGTCTCTGTGCAAATATCAGAGTCATCAGTCAGTAGTGAGTGATCTATCCGAGAGAGGAGGTCAGCGCAAGAGTTCTCTGTACCTGTAACATAATCTACGGTACAGTCATATCAAGTCATACACATTGCCCACAACTGGATTTTCTTGTTCTGCATGGGGGATTCCAAGACATACTTTAGTG
This sequence comes from Magallana hongkongensis, assembly GCA_015776775.1. NCBI lineage: Eukaryota > Metazoa > Mollusca > Bivalvia > Ostreida > Ostreidae > Magallana > Magallana hongkongensis. Next base: position 558,822 of record VIAA01000019.1, on the reverse strand, counting down.
GTTTGTGATATGTGCGGATGATAAAAGGGGCTCCATGCAAGTACGCGTCCAGTTTTTGCAGTGCATAGTAGATAGCGTAAGCCTCCTTTTCAACAACAGACCACCGTGTCTGTGTGTCACTGAGTTTGTGGGATAGGAAGAAGAGAGGTTTCTCATTATGTCTCCCCTTTCAAAGGGGAGACATATTGTTTTTGTCGACTTTCTTATTCTTATTCTTCTTCTTCTTCTTCTTCTTCTTCATCCAAATTTGTCCAGGCCGTAACTTAAATACCCTTTGACATTAAGACTTCAAACTTGGAACAAAGGTAAATGGTATTGAGAAGGAGTGCACGCCACCAAAAGTTTTGACCTTGACCTATTTTCTTCTTCAAGGTCAAGCTTTTTATAAAAAATATTGTTCGGACCATAACACAAGACTCCTTTAACATACAGACTTTTAACTTGTATCATAGATAGATGGTATATAACCTAGTTGAACCTTACCAAAAATTTTGACCTTGACCTAGAATTTTTATTTCAAGGTCATATTAGAAAAAACTTCATTGTTCAACTTCTGAATATACTTTGACAGAAGGACTTCAAACTTTAAACAAAGAACACTAATAATACACTTAGGTGTACTATTGAATAATATGACCTTGACCTTGTTTTACTCAAGGTCAAATTAAGAAAATAATAATAAAATTATGTCTGGGTCAATACTTTAATACCTTTTGACATTAAGACTTCAAACTTGTAACATAGGTAGATGGTATTGGGAAGGAGTGCACACTACCAATATTTTTTACCTTGACTTATTTTGCTCTTTAAGGTCAAGCTTTTAATTAAAAATATTGTCCGTCCATAACACAAGACTCCTTTAACATACAGACTTTTAACTTGTATCATAGATAGATGGTATATAAACTAATTGAACCTTACCAAAATGTTTGACCTTGACCTAGAATTTTTATTTCAAGGTCATATTAGAAAAAACTTCATTGTTCAACTCCTGAATATACTTTGACAGACGGACTTTAAACTATAAACAAAGAACAATAATAATATACTTAGGTATACTATTGAAAAATATATTTGACCTTGACCTTGTTTTACTCAAGGTCAAATTAAGAAAAAATAATAAAATTTTGTCTGGATCATAACTTTAATACCCTTTGACATTAAGACTTCAAACTTGGAACATAGGTAGATGGTAATGAGAAGGAGTGCACCTCACCAAAAGTTTTGATCTTGACCTATTTTGCTTTTAAAGGTCAGGATATTCACAAAAAATATTGTCCGGACCATAACACAAGACTCCTTTAACATAAAGACTTTTACCTTGTATCATGGATAGATGGTATATAATCTAGTTGAACCTTGCCAAAAATGTTGACCTTGACCTAAAATTTTTATTTCAAGGTCAAATTAGAAAAAACTTCATTGTTCAACTCCTGAATATACTTTGACAGAAGGACTTCAAACTTTAAACAAAGAACAATAATAATACACTTAGGTGTACTATTGATTTATATATGACCTTGACCATGTTTTACTCAAGGTCAAATTAAGAAAAAGATAATAAAATTTTGTCTGGGTCTGGGTAACATATAGTTGACATCATTCTTTTTCAATTGTTAAATTTGCCCCATATAACAATCCATGGGGAGAAGGGGAGACATGTGTTTTTTTTGTAAAAAAACAATACCCACTAGTTCCTAACGTTGGGGTTGTCAGGGGGGTCATCACAAGGTTGAGTCAAACAGGCCCCAATAGCATTTTGGCTCGCATCCGTATACAGTATGTAACTTTTGGTTGGGTCCGCATACGCAAGGAGTGGCACAGTACTCAAATAACTCTTCAGTTTCTCAAATGCAGCAGTACACTCTTCTGTCCACTTAAACCTGGCATGTTTTCTTGTAAGAGCTGTCAGGGGTTCTGCAACATGTGAGTACTGGGGAACAAAACGTCGATAGTATCCAGTCATGCCAATAAACGACCGAACATCGCGGACACATCGAGGTTGGGGCAACGCTTTGATAATTTTGACTTTCTCTGGGTCGGGCTGAATACCTTGTTCGCTGATGATAAAGCCTAGGTAATTAGTTCGATTTTGATAAAAGGAGCATTTCTTTAACTTCAATTTATGCCCTTGGTGTCGTAACTTATCAAATACCTGTTGAAGATGTTGCTGATGTTGCTCTGCGTCTGTCGACCAGATGATAAGCTGTTGTAAAGTCTTCCTATCCCTGTAGAACCACTGCCATTAAATTTTGAAAAATTGCTGGAGCATTGCATAACCCAAATGGCATAACATTAAACTGGAAAAGTCCACGCTGACAGGCAAATGCCGTTTTTGATTTTGATTCCTCGTCCATGGCCACTTGCCAGTAGCCGCTTTTTAAGTCCAGCGTAGTAAAGTACTTAGCCTGGCCTAATTGTGCGAGGATATCATCTATCAGTGGCAAGGGATAACTGTTTTTCTGGTGATGTTGTTCAAGGATTACAGTACACAGGGTCGGTTGCTCCCATCTGCTTTCTTCACAATTACCATCGGGAAGGACCATGGGGATACTGATCGTTCTATCACCTTCGCTGCCAACATCTCATCAACTGCTTGGGAAATTATTCTTCGTTTATTCAAAGGAGCGCGGTACGGTCGTTTCCTGATTGGGTGATGGTCACCAGTGTCTAAGAGACATCTTGACGGTATCGGTCCGTCCTAAGTCAGCGTCTGACTTCGCAAACAAGTCAATATTCTTTTCAAGTAAATTTTGAACCAAAAGTTGAAATTCGTCAGGTGCCTTAAAATCGAGGGCGCCTGTCTGTAAAGCGTTTATTTCCGGTATCGGATACGGATCCGACGTGCGCGGGTCTTCAACACGTTGATTTGTAATCGGCTCGCCCCGGGCCACAACGGCACCTCGTCTTAAAACCATACACTTACCTGTGGTGTTAACAACTATAACTATTACCATTGAACGATTTCTGTCGTTCCTTGGGGCTACCGCATTACAGACCAGTAATCCGGGATTAAGTGACAAAAATCCGCGATCGAGACTATAAATTTCAATTTCGCGGGAGCGACAATTACTACCAACCTTTACCGGTACTTGCACTGCTGTCTGGGGTTTTATTTTAACTTTACATGTGGTTCGTAGCAGAGAAGATATGCACAAATCATCATCCAGTGATACGATAGAATCATTAATTGTTAGTGAGGCCAGTCTGCAATTCGTACCTTTTTCTACAGATGAGATATGCACATCCTCTTCCTGGGGCACATACGCATTCTTTATCTTAAACATTTTAGGTCAAAATACAACCTAACACCATTACTAAGCAACCAATCACGCCCAAGGATAACATTTCTGGACATTGAGCGCGTTACATAAAAATCTTGTACAACACTATTTCCGCCAATAATAAAAGAAATTCTAGCCATTCCATCTATGTCTAAATTTAACCTTTTTTCTTTGTAGTTCCGGTTTGTATTTTAGTGAATCGTAAATTTTCCGTTTGATAAGACTCACTTCTGCTCCAGTATCCACCAGAGCCCTAAGTTTCTGGTTCTGAACTTTAATTAAACAAGAATTTGGACTACCAGCAAAATTAATGAAAGCTGATTTTAACTTCTTGGCAGGTGATTGATTACTTAGTTCTCCTACTCTTACCTTTCCTCCTCCGCCGCCGGCCTCATTGCGACGGAGGGTTTCTAGTTTAAACGGTTTTTCGGGGTGGGACGTTTTCGAGCTTGGGGCTGTTCTGGTCTTTCGGGGCAATTTCGAGCTATGTGACCTTCTCTTTTACAATTAAAGCATGTATTCTCAAATTGTTCAGTTCTGGGCCTTCTTCGGTACCGCATGTGACCTATTTCCATTGGCACAATAGTGCGAGGGGCAGGGAGGGGGTTTTGAGGAATTAAAGTAGGGGTAGGGTAGGGCAGATCAGGCGCGACATGTTTGAGCCTAGGAAATACCACCTCTTCCGGATCTCGCGTCGGGACAAACTCTTTCCCTAACCGCATTTTAACCTCGGTATGAAAGTTCTGTATCGAAAGCGCGCTATCCGCGGCAGCCGTCAGCGTAGTCGGCTTTTGATGCATGATTTTTATTTTCATGAAATCGTCGGACATACCGTCAATGAATAATAATACCAACTGCCGCTGTACCTCAGGAGGGTCAAGGCTGTCAAATGCATCGAGGGCCAGTCGAGAGAGTCGAGTGCTGTACACTTGGACATTTTCTTCAGGTTTTTGTTTAATTTTGAACAGGGATGCATATGCGTGATGTTTGTCATTACATTCTCCAAATCTTAAAATTAGTTGGTTTTTCAGGTGCCCCCTTCCCCTTTCTACAGTTTGGTCATGCACGCGCTGTTCAATGTACAGGCCGATATAGTCACTTACATCCCCCTAATATGTCTTAGAGCAAGACGGACTTTTTCATCATCTGTCAAATGGGGATTTAAGACCAACGCTTTGTTTATTGCATTTATCCAAGCCCGGAATTCCGACGGCTTCCCCGAAAAAGGAGGTGTATTTTAATTTGTTTGAGTTTCTCATTCACTGTCGTATTAAGTTCAGTAAACCCTTGCTGTATCGTACCAGCAACAATATTCGTGGCTTGTTCTAAACCTTCAGTCATGTTTACCAGACAATAAATACCCAAAAGAATAATAGAATAAACTAGACACGATCTCGTTGCGAGCAACGAGGAGGTCTTCCGTACGATTATTATAAGGATATGTGACGTCATTGACTTTGATTTTCGACAAGAAAACATGATATGAAAAAAGGAGTGGAGTACTAATGTTTTTTTTTTTGGTATCTCTTTTTATAAGTTCTCTGACATTGCTTTTTTAAATACGTGCACTCTTCCAATTAAGATAGAAAAGATGAGAAAATCATTATGTTGTTAGGATATATTAACGTATTATACCTAATCTAGCTTTAATAACCTTTAACAAAATGGCTCTGAGTAAAAGGATATAGGTAAAATACTTTAGAGCCCTTTGGTTCCCTAATTTAAGAGGCCAGCCCCTTTTTCTTGATATCATTTGAAAGGTCATCTAATTCTAAACACATTTTGTTCAACAAGTGTTTAGAAATTCGGTATCGTTCTAGAGATATATGAGAAAGAAGGTTTTAGGGGCCGATCCCTTATCCCCTTATAGGGGCCGTTTGACGAAATTTTGAAGGTTGCATTTCGTTAAGAACATTATTTTGAACAACTTTTCTTCTATACTGCATTTAAAAAAAAAATTCCTTTCTGAGGTCTGGTTGATCAAATTTTGGGACCTTTGGCCCCTAAAAACCCTAATTTCATAACACATGATAAAATCCTTACATTTCTTGGATACATAACTGTAAGGTAATCATATTTGCTTCTAAAACATTTCACAAAATATCTCTCAGTAAATGGCTACAGATAAAAGACTTTAGAGCCCTTTGGTCTCCTTATTTAAGGGGCCAGCCCCTTTTTCTTGATATCATTTGAAAGGTCATTTTATTCTAAACAATTTTATTCAACAAGTGTTTAGAAATTCGTTAGCATTCTGGAGATATATGAGAAAGAAGGTTTTAGGGGCCGATCCCTTATCCCCTTATAGGGGCCGTTTGACGAAATTTTGAAGGTTGCATTTCGTTAAGAACATTATTTTGAACAACTTTTCTTCTATACTGCATTTAAAAATATTTTTCCTTTCTGAGATATGGGTGATCAAATTTTCGGACTTTTGGCCCCTAAAACCCCCTAGTTACATAACACATGATAAAATCCTTACATTACTTAGATACATAAATGTAAGATAAACATATTTGCTTCTATAACATTTCACAAAATATCCCAGAGTAAAAGGATATATGTAAAAGACTTTAGAGCCCTTTGGTTCCCTTATTTAAGGGGCCAGCCCCTTTTTCTTGATATCATATGAAAGGTCATCTAATTCTATACATATTTTGTTCAACAAGTGTTTAGAAATTCGTTAGCATTCTGGAGATATATGAGAAAGAAGGTTTTAGGGGCCGATCCCTTATTCCCTTATAGGGGCCGTTCGACGAAATTTTGAAGGTTGCATATCGTTAAGAACATCATTTTGAACAACTTTTCTTCTGTATTGCATTACAAAATATTTTTCCTTTCTGAGATATGGGTGATCAAAATTTTATACTTTTGGCCCCTAAAAACCCCTAGTTATGTAATACATGACAAAATCATTACATTGCGTGGATACATAACTGTGAGATAAACATATCTGCTTCTATAACATTTAACAAAATATCTCTCAGTAAAGAGCTACAGATTAAAGACTTTAGAGCCCTTTTGACCCCTTATTTGAGGAGCCAGCCCCTTTTTCTTGATTTCAAAGAAAAGGTCATGTAAATACAAACGTTTTTTACATTACATGTCTTAACAAAATATTTTTCAGAAAAGAGATAAACAAAGAAAACCAGAAAAAATAACGACGTTTTTTTAATCTCAATTTTCGGGTCCAGGCGAGCTTCAGCGCCTTTTGAGTCAGACAAAAATGAATACCTAATGACACATCTACAATCTTTCGACTACAATCCCTGAAAGTTTGAACTCAATATCTTCAATCGTTAAGGAGAAGATCCCAGGACAAGCCGACCCTCTGAAAATCGCTAAAACGTCAATATATCAAAAACGGAAATGACGTCATCAAAATAAAAAATTACGTATAAAGTTTAGATCCGTATCTATCATATCTGAAAGTTTGATGAAAATCGGTTGAGTCATTTTTGAGAAATCGCGTGCACAAAATTTGTTGGAAAAAAAAGAAAAATAGCGAAGAACTAGATACGATCTCGTTGCGAGCAACGAGGAGGTCTTCCGTCCGATTTTTAGAAGAAAATATGACATCATCAACTATGATTTTTGACAACAAAACATGATATTGAAAAAGGAGTGAACTACTAATGCTTTATTGTATCGCTTTTTATAAGTTCTATTACATTGCTTTTTAAAATACTTGCATTTCTTCCAATGAAGATTGAAAAGATTAAACTTGTTGACATCTGGTCCCAAAAAACCCTAATTGGGTAACGCAAGAGAAAATCATTATATTTTTAGGATATATAAACGCATTATACCTAATCTAGCTTTAATAACCTTTCACAAGATGGCTCTTATTAAAGGGCTATATATAATTTTTTTAGAGCCCTTTGATCCCCTAATTTACGGGACCTTTCATTTAATATCAAGAAAAAAGTTTCCTGATATTAAATGAAAGGTCATTTAATTCTGAACACATTTTGTCAACAAGTGTTTAAAAATTCGTTACCGTTCTGGAGATACATGAGAAAGAAGTTTTAAGGGGCTGATTCTTTATCTCCTTATAGGGACCGTTTACGAAAATTTGAAGGTTGCATATTGTTAAGAAAATCATTTTGAACAATTTTTTTTTGTATTGCATTTCAAAATATTTTTCCTTTCTGAGATATGGGTGATCGAAATTTTGGATTTTTGGCCCCTAAAAACCCTTAATTACGTAACACATGACAAAATCATTACATTGCTTGAATACATAACTGTGAGATAAACATATTTGCTTCTATAACCTTTCACAAAATAACTCTCAGAAAAGGGCTACAGATTAAAGACTTATAGCCCTTTGGTCCCCTTATTTGAAGGGCCAGCCCCTTTTTTCTTGATATTAAATGACAGGTCATTTAATTCTAAACAAATTTTGTTCAACAAGTGTTTAGAAAACCGATACCGTTCTGGAGATATATGAGAAAGAATGTTTTAGGGGCCGATCCCTTATCTCCTTATAGGGGCCGTTTAACGAAATTTTGAAGGTTGCATATTGTTTAAAACATTAATTTAAACAACTTTTCTTCTGTATTGCATTACAAAATATTTTTCCTTTCTGAGATATATCGGGGACAGAAATTTTGGACTTTTGGCCCCTAAAAACCCTTCATTAAGTAACACATAATAAAATCAATACATTGCTTGGATACATAACTGTGAGATAAACATATTTGCTTCTATAACCTTTCACATTATATGTTACAGTAAAGGGCTACAGATTAAAGACGTTAGAGCCCTTTGGTCCCCTAATTTTAGGGGCCAGCCCCTTTTTCTTGATTTTAAATGAAGGGTTATTTAATTCTAAACAATTTTTGTTCAACAAGTGTTCAGAAAATCGCTACCGTTCTGGAGATATATGAGAAAGAAGGTTTTAGGGGCCGATCCCTTATCTCCTTATTGGGACCGTTTAACGAAAATTTAAACGTTGCATATTGTAAAGAACATTAATTTGAACAACTTCTCCTCTGTATTGCATTTCAAAATATTTTTCCTTTCTGAGATATGGGTGATCGAAATTTGGGACTTTCGGCCCCTAAAAACCCTTAATTACGTAACACATGCGAAAATCATTACATTGCTTGGATACATAACTGTAAGATGAACATATTTGCTTTTATAATATTTTACAAAATATCTCTCAGTAAAGGGCTATAGATAAAAGACTTTCCAACCCTTTGGTCCCCTTATTTGAGGGGCCAGCCCCTTTTTCTTGATTTTAAAAGAAAGGTCATGTAAGTAGAAACTATTTTTACATTACATGTCTTAACAAAATATTTTTCAGAAAAGAGATAATTAAAAAAAACCACGAAAAATTACGACGTTTTTTTAATACCAATTTTCAGGTCCAGGCGAGCTTCGGCGCCTTTCAAGCCAGATCAAAATGAAAATAAAATTGCAAATCTACAATCTTTCGTCTACTATCCCTGAAAGTTTGAACTCAATATCTTTTATAGTTTAGGAGAACTTAGAGGGACAAGCCACCCCTCTGAAAATCGCTAAAACGTCAGTTTCTCAAAAACGGAAGTGACGTCATCAATAAAATCAAAAACCTATAAGGTTCAGATCATTATCTATCAGATCTGAAAGTTTCATGAAAATCGGTCAAGCCGTTTCTGAGAAATCGCGTGCACAAAATTTGTAAGAAAAAAAAAGAAAAATAATAATAATAGGGAAAAAGAAACCGAACGAAAACAATAAGGTCTTCCGTTGGAAACGGAAGACCTTAAAAAGAAACAGAACGAAAACAATAAGGTCTTCCGTTGGAAACGGAAGACCTTAATAAGAATAAATCAAGAGTAGATGAGACTCGGACTTACAAAACAGGATAGTAAAGAATAATAAAATTGTCTTACCGTGACTGGTTAGATAAATCCAATCCGAAAATCCAAAGTCTTTTAAAGAAGGTACGAGTCCTGGTCACGGCGCCAATCAGCCCGTATAACACTACCACGCGTATCTTACGTAAGTAGTGCACACGTTAAGTAAAGGCCTTAAGTGATCGTTTAGTGGTTTTATTCGACAAAAAGCAAACTAAATACACAGTCCCAATTCGGGGAAGTCAGAGAGAGAGAGAGATGTTGAGAGTTCGAAAGAGCGTCGGAATTAACCTTACTTGCGAGAAGTTCGTAGTTTTATAATATTTGGGGAAAACAACTATCAAAGTAAAACAAGTGTTCATTTGTTGTTAAAAAGCCCCTTAAGAGGGCGCCACCACCTTGTTACTATGATGCTCAAAGATGGCGTCAAGCTGGTCAGTCAAGAACCCGCCCTCAATCAGTGTTCTTAGGGTCAACCAAGGTTACGACAGTTATTTACTAGGGGGGAGGGTCACTGTATCGTGAACAATTATTGTCATCTACATGAACCGATTAACGACTAATTAACTTCAATTAGCAGATTGATGTATGTAATTGTTTGGTCGACACTAAACTTTACCCCCTCAGGTTATTTGTGTACTAATCTGGAACCTAATGTCCAATTTGGATACATACTGACCAGCAAAAGAATGTAATTACAGTCATTAACGGATCATCACCGCAAGACAATATACCCCATAAATGTAGACATGGTAGCTATTGGCTCTCTCTCTGACCTTCCTTTAAAGCTATAAAGTCTTTGATGGACACATAATATTCGTGATTCAATTAACATGGAATATACATTAAATAAAGGTATTTACTTTACGAAAGCGTTCTATACTGATTCTGAAATAAAATGATAAGTCAATTCACAATAGTTCAAAGAATAATATGTAACGTCCAATCAGTATAGTCAAAGTTATAGGATACGTAAAATATAAAGTCCAATCACCAGTGTTCGATAATATAATTACATGTAACAAGGGCTATTTTGTTACACATGTCGACACAAAGGTATTCTATCTTCTTCATTCTTTCACGTTTTTCACCCTCTTTTAAAGTACTGTTTACCAAAATTTGATGAAAAATATGGCAAAATTTATTTACATAATTTTCTCTCTTTCCATCTCTCCTTCTCTCTCTGATAAGTTTTTTCAATTTACATGTATGTCATTTATTGAAAACTTTCAAGCTTTGTCATTATAAAAACTGTTCTTGTATGAAATTAATATATCATTATTTTAAAAAAATAAAAAAGATTTGGGCAGCTAGGACAGTATCACATGAAGTCTGTATTGTTGCAGTATCACATGAAGTCTGTAATGTTGCAGTATCACATGAAGTCTGTAATGTTGCAGTATCACATGAAGTCTGTAATGTTGCAGTATCACATGAAGTCTGTATTGTTGCAGTATCACATGAAGTCTGTAATGTTGCAGTATCACATGAAGTCTGTAATGTTGCAGTATCACATGAAGTCTGTAATGTTACAGTATCACATGAAGTCTGTAATGTTGCAGTATCACATGAAGTCTGTAATGTTGCAGTATCACATGAAGTCTGTAATGTTGCAGTATCACATGAAGTCTGTATTGTTGCAGTATCACATGAAGTCTGTAATGTTGCAGTATCACATGAAGTCTGTAATGTTGCAGTATCACATGAAGTCTGTATTGTTGCAGTATCACATGAAGTCTGTAATGTTGCAGTATCACATGAAGTCTGTAATGTTGCAGTATCACATGAAGTCTGTAATGTTGCAGTATCACATGAAGTCTGTAATGTTGCAGTATCACATGAAGTCTGTAATGTTGCAGTATCACATGAAGTCTGTAATGTTGCAGTATCACATGAAGTCTGTATTGTTGCAGTATCACATGAAGTCTGTAATGTTGCAGTATCACATGAAGTCTGTAATGTTGCAGTATCACATGAAGTCTGTAATGTTGCAGTATCACATGAAGTCTGTAATGTTGCAGTATCACATGAAGTCTGTAATGTTGCAGTATCACATGAAGTCTGTAATGTTGCAGTATCACATGAAGTCTGTAATGTTGCAGTATCACATGAAGTCTGTAATGTTGCAGTATCACATGAAGTCTGTATTGTTGCAGTATCACATGAAGTCTGTAATGTTGCAGTATCACATGAAGTCTGTAATGTTGCAGTATCACATGAAGTCTGTAATGTTGCAGTATCACATGAAGTCTGTATTGTTGCAGTATCACATGAAGTCTGTAATGTTGCAGTATCACATGAAGTCTGTAATGTTGCAGTATCACATGAAGTCTGTAATGTTGCAGTATCACATGAAGTCTGTAATGTTGCAGTATCACATGAAGTCTGTAATGTTGCAGTATCACATGAAGTCTGTAATGTTGCAGTATCACATGAAGTCTGTATTGTTGCAGTATCACATGAAGTCTGTAATGTTGCAGTATCACATGAAGTCTGTAATGTTGCAGTATCACATGAAGTCTGTAATGTTGCAGTATCACATGAAGTCTGTATTGTTGCAGTATCACATGAAGTCTGTAATGTTGCAGTATCAAATGAAGTCTGTAATGTTGCAGTAATACATGAAGTCTGTAATGTTGCAGTATCACATGAAGTCTGTAATGTTGCAGTATCACATGAAGTCTGTAATGTTGCAGTATCACATGAAGTCTGTAATGTTGCAGTATCACATGAAGTCTGTAATGTTGCAGTATCACATGAAGTCTGTATTGTTGCAGTATCACATGAAGTCTGTATTGTTGCAGTATCACATGAAGTCTGTAATGTTGCAGTATCACATGAAGTCTGTAATGTTGCAGTAATACATGAAGTCTGTAATGTTGCAGTATCACATGAAGTCTGTAATGTTGCAGTATCACATGAAGTCTGTAATGTTGCAATCAAAATTTTTGCTGGCAATAAAGTTTTGAAACAGTGAAAATATTTCAACAGCAAAACGATTAGGAAAATATCCCAAACAGCAAAATAAAACTGGGCGAATTAGCCTGTTCAGTGTCAATTTACAGCATATATATTCTGTCTTGGGTTCTGTGTTGGTAAAGATGAAGAACTCATGATATTACCGAGCGCAGCGAGAGGCGAAGCGAGGATTAATGATAACACGTATATATAAGAACATCATTGAAAAATGAAAGATGAATCAGGGGAACTAATGCCAAAAAAGTTCTTCCAGCCATGGGTGCCGCCATATTGGCAGCCATTTTGTTTTTAAAATGTTAGTTTGATCATTGATTGGCCAGTTCTTATCGACGTTTATTGCCCCTAATCTCGATTGAAATGTATCGGTGTTTCAATAGAAGGAAATTTGAATTAAAAGAAATAAAAAAGGACACCAGATGAGTTTCAATAGTGCTTCAATGAAGAAAAACGACTAGTTCTTTGTATGTCTTGTTTAAGTATTCAATTTCATTACCGCACCATTTATTTGAATTAAATTGATACACATTAAAAAGAAGAAATAAAAAAAAGTTCGGAATAACGTAGCTCTCTGCGGCAATTTCCGAAGACAAAACGTGTAAGTTTTACATCTGAAACATGACGTCATAATTTAGACTAAGCACGCGACGTTAAGTTAAATTTTTGCTTATGATTTGAGTAGGCAACAAGGCGGATCATACAGTGTGCGTTTCAATAAATTTTATTCTACAAAAATCAAACTGCACTGTGTTAAATCTGCGCTCGGTCCATTGGGCATACTGTTTACATATTATGAGTATGAACTAATAAAGAAAGTTCTACACCTAAACATCTACAATCCCTTATTTTGTACTAAAGCAAATGAATTCTTTGAAGGTGATGTTTAGTGAACTGATTCAATGCATCGAAAATTCGATTCTCGGAAAATTATTAACACACGAAACAATTTACAAATGCATGATTCAGTCCAAACACTGTGACTGTGAGAATCTTGTTCAAATGCTGCATCGTGTTTATTTCAGATTGTCCTTTCAAACTGATAATAACGTAACAGTAAGCGATTTTAAGACTATGACAGGTATAAACTAAAATCAGAGAATGCAGTTGGGGGAAGCTAATACACGATACTGTCTGTTTTGAACCTATTTCATTTATAAAAAAAATATTTTAAAATATTTTAGAAATTTTGTAAAAGTATTGTTACAAGGGCGGCGGAACATCGATGACGGTTGTTGTCTCAGAAAAAAAAATGTTTTGTTTTTTTTTTACATAAGTGTACAGGTGTATCCTCGACCATATATTGGAGTACAGTACTGCAGAGTAATTGTGAATATATTATACAACGGCTGCACCAGCGAACAGTGGTCATAAACTCTGTTATATACACAAGCGCGAAGTGTGGTAAAGATATATACTTCGAGGCAAGTGTATGTTGACATTTAACATGGTATTTTAAATTGGGTATATCTTATATCAGTAGCCGCAAACTATTTGAACTTATCTGAGAGCAAGGTTACAACTTTACATTGCCAATTTCTGGCAAACCCTATTTCATATACTTCCCAGTGTAAGTGCATTCATGTCCAAGTTTAACGAAAGAAAAAACCCCAATTAAGATACCTTGAGACACCCCAAACTATACACCTTCCCCTTTAATGTGTTAATTACCACTCAAAATTAGTTTTCATTCTCCCTAGGAATTCACCCGTCCCCCACCCTATTACATCTACTTGTCTGGGTTTGATCCCTAATGATGAACACATCCCTGAATGTTGAACATAGACTTCTTTAGACTGATTATTTTGCATCATTAAAAAATCCAAAATTTTATGAATTCAGTATGTCATAAAACTTGGAATTATTATAGCAAATGGTATATATTACGTAAGTAAATAAGATTTATCCCTTTCCATTTTAGGATTAATTAGATGATTTTCTAATTTTATTGGCTTGCTTTTTATATGAGGATAAATTTGAAAATTATACTATGAATTATACATGTTATATATGGCAGCAAATATTTTTTTAACTTTATAACTTCAATGAATCCATATTTTTATTAATTCAAAATTAGATCAATAAACTTAATAAAGTTATAATAAATGCAGTTGATTAATTGCATGAATTATAATTAAACTGTTATTTAGTAATTACAGTTTATGAAATTAATTAACTGAGAAGAGGGTTTCAATAAACCTCATAGACCCCTTTACTGTAAGGAGGCAGCTCTACAGACATTTCGCCGAAGTGCATGTTGATTATCTAGAATGCGACTTCTGCAAATTCACATTACCAGGAACCAGGAAATAGTTAATGGTCCGTCATCTTAACAATAAACACCCTGAAAAACCTGTCTTGTACTCTGTGAAGCAGAGAGAGGCTTTCCAAAATGACGTTTCAGCATCCTCTGGTTACGTGCCAAGACCATTCCATAGGTCTCCACGACGTCGCTCCCCTCGGAAATCGTCCACCACGAGATCCCCCTCTAGAACTTCGTCAGCCACTTTGTCTAATCCTCGACGGAAGTATCCGGGGGATTCTCCTGCCACCTCGACCGTCCCTTCACCTATCACACCACTGATGTCTCGCTCAATTTCCATTTCCTTGGGATGCCCCATGGAAGTGGATCTCTGTGGACTGGATGGGCCAGCGGAGACTCCACCTCGGAAGGTTTTGCTAGACAAAAAGCCTTCTGTAGCATCTACACCAACTAAAGCTCCATCACCCTTCCAACCTTCAAGAGCCGTTTCATTGCTGACCAGATTCTGAACCAGCCTTTTTAGAGCCAGTTTGGTCTGCATGCCCCGTCTTTCGTTCCCGTGTCAACACCTGTGCCATCATCTTCTTCCACTGTACCAGCCGATACTTCTGCAGAGTCTTCGTCTGAACCTACTTTGCTTTCATTTGCGCTTTCAGTTGTGTTTTTGGCAAATGGGACGACGTCAGGAACTCATTTTCGGTTTCAACAGAATCAACAGAATACTTGTCAACCAATCAACATCCCGAGTTACGTTCTACGTCGATGCGAGAGGTCGGATTAAGTCCTGACATCGACCCATCTAGCCAATGACCCCAGGCTTTTCTTCACTGGAGCTCCCAGTGGCCAGGGTTTCGTGGCCCGCATTATGCAGAAAGCCAACCGCGTGGCAAAGACTTTGGGTCATTCACACCGCAAGGTATCCTTTATCCCTCGAGGATTCAGCCGTGTAACGTATGTAAGAACTGTCATTTCCAGATGGTCGTACCAATAAAATAAAGTCAACACTTGCCAGAGACCCCGAAAATACCCTCATGGATTCAAAGTTTACTCAAACAGACAATGTTCCCGCCCGTGTCATCCCTACCCCTGTTTCCAGATGTGATGTTTCCACACAAGTCTCAACCGTCCAGACTTTCACCCTGAGAGATTACCTGATCCAGCTTTGTCCTTCTTCTAGTGTGTGTTCCTCCTTCGTCCCATCCCATCTGATTGGAACTCTTTTGTTTATAAATAAGTGAGAACATTTAATCTGTGTAATGCTACATAAAGTATTCACGTGCTGTTGTTATATACTATCAAATTTGTTTCATTATATTGTTACAATTATTTTTTGTATATTGTTAATGTATGCCATTAGATATGTATTATTATCCATGGTGTATGTACATAAAGTACATTGCCATGTTTAAGTCTATATTTTCAGATGCGAGTACTTATACCTCTACATGCATGTATAATGATATCTCATGTATTAATTATCATTTCTCATTGTTGTTGTTACAATATTTGTCGATGATATTTCCTAGAAAAGATGTGGTAAGTTAGCTTGCTATTTATTGTTAACTATATGTTTAATAGTTTACTTTCTGTTGGAGGACGAACGCTTTTTCGACATCGGGGCTGATGTGAAAGCTCTGCTGCGAGCTAGATCAATTGTGACCTGATTAAAATATCTATTTACCGTAATGATTTACATAGAATTTGGATTATTAACTTTTGATTACATATTACGATGATTTTCGGTAATACAACGCATAATATCCGTTATAAAGCATATATAAATATGAGCACATGGCACTGTCAGAACATGCGATTAATACTTTATAAAATCTGTGTTATTGCAGAGTAGATGAAGAACTGCAGATTCTTTGTAGAGAAAAAAACATTTTCAAACAAACAGTTGAAAGAACAAGCAACTGCATCACATGATGGATTTGTCAATGCTGTTCAAAACTGTTTGTCAACAAGATTCTCCCAAAAAAGTGAAGTTGTAGCTTATACAAAAATCTTCAGCTTTTTGATTTGGCCTTCGTACTCTGAAAACAAGAGGCCAATTGGCCTTAACGGTCACCTGAGTAGCATATATCCTATACAGAAACTTGTCATGGAGTCTCATATATGCATCTAATTAATGAGGTTTCATACTGGAGTAGAAAAAGTGTAAATTTGTAATGACGACCACATTTCAAAAAGAACTGTGAAACCTACAATTTTGATGAAAAACTAAAAGATATGGTCTAAAAATCATGAATTCAGAAGATACTTTTTTAACGTTATATGCATTAACATCTATACATCCATTTTGGCCCTGACCTAGAGTCAATACCCATCCTTGAGGGGACATGAAAATTAAAATTTCAGTAGAGGTCTCCTGGTAAACATAATTATTAGTCAGTTTTTTTAAACAGGTGTGTGAGAATAGAAAAGAAAAGTTTTAAACATTATACTAGTATGCATTAACACTATATTGCCATATTACCCCCCCCCCCCTTCATGTCCTGAACCCCTGACTCGGGGGCCATGAATTTCACAATCTAGGTAAAAGAGATATCATAACCATGTATACAGTTATACATGTGTGGGAGTAGAGAAGAAGATTTTTTTAGTGATTTAAAACATTTTTACTATATGGCCATATTGGCCCCACCCTAGAGCCTGAACACCTAACAAAGGGGTCATGAATTTCACAATTTTGGTAGAGGCCCTCATGGACATCATAACTAAGTATTCAGTTTTTTTCCCACATGTGTGGGAGTAGAGAAGAAGATTTTTTAAGCTTTAAAACAGTTTTACTATATGGCCATATTAGCCCCGCCCTAGAGCCTGAACACCTATCAAAGGGGTCATGAATTTCACAATTTTGGTAGAGGGCCTCATGGATATCATAACCATGCATTTAGTTTTTAACAAATATATATGGGAGTAGAGAAGAATGGTGAATGGTGAATTCAAAACACTACAAGAACTTTCAAATGATCTAAAGAAGAAAAATAATTGGTTGTGTGAATACAATATTTTAAAGAAAGTAATTAAGAAAAAAAAGTGAGTGTTTTGATATGAAGTGTTGTTTTTATACAAAAATACTGGAAAGAAATGTTTATAATTTTCATAAGGCAACATTGGATATATTCGATAAGAGATGTAAATTCTACTATGTAAACTTGCTTCATAAAAAATTCAAACCACCTTGCTACCAATCTGCATTTAACAATTTTTTTATTATTGGTAGAGATAATTGGAAAGATATTTATGAAAGAAAGGTTAAGAACATGTATGACAAAAGACTTAGTGAATTTAATTATAAGTTGTTAAATAATATTTTGAATTGTAATTCCTTTCAATACAAATGTAAATCAAGGTCTAATGCAAATTGTGAATTCTGTTCATGTGAAAAGGAGGACATTAAGCACCTTTTATTTGATTGTATATCTGTAAAAAGATTGTGGCAAAAATTGAATAGTATTTTGAATTTCGATGTATGCTGGAAACACATCATTATAGGATTCTATTTAGAAAAAAAAATCAAAAACAGTATTTTTAAATACAATATATCATATGTATCATATGTAATTTATAAATATAAAATGACATGTAGAATGAATGAAAATTTTCAATCATGTAACACGCTTTTAATTTTTTTCAAAAGGTCTCTCTCTAAAGAAATGGACTTGATGTTGAATTTTTCAAAAACAAAAATATATAGAGGTAAAATATTAGAATTTATTCGATTGTTATAATCAGATATTGTAAAGGGTTGCATACTTCTGAATAAAAAGAGGGAAAAAAAAAGAGAAGAAGATTTAAAGATTTAATACATTTTTACTATTTGGCCATATTGGCCCCATCCTAGATCCTGAACACCTGACCAAGGGGTCATGAATTTCACAATTTGGGTAGAGGGCTTAATGGACATCATAATCATGCATTTAGTTTTTTAAAAATATATATGGTAGTAGAGAAGAAGATTTTGTAAGATTTAATACATTTTTACTATATGGCCACATTGGCCCCACCCTAGATCCTGAACCCCTGACCCAGGGGTCATATATTCCACAATTTTGGTAGAGGGCCTCATGGACATCATAACCATGCAACCAGTTTTATCCTCACATGCGTTGGAGTAAAGAAGATTTTTGAAAATTTGGCTTTTTTGCGTATTTGGCCCCGCCCATGGCATCCCAGGGGTGGCAGAGCCATAAATTTAACAATTTAAATTTTTCTTGCCATAGAGATGATTCACACCAAAAATGGTAATGATTGGCCTGGTAGTTTTCAAGAAGAAGTTAAAAATGTAAAATTGTTAACGCACAGACGCACGACGACGGACGAAGACCAATTGCAATAGGTCACCTGAGTGACTCAGGTGACCTAAAAATGCGATTACGGGTGATTAATGTTTTTCTTGTATTTGTTTAATTATCCCCTCGCGCAACTTGTTGCGAAGGGGATATAGCATCGCTACCGTGCGTGTGTGTGTGTTCGTAGGTATGTGTGTATGTGTGTGTGCACTCCATTTCAATTTTCTAGTAAATAAAAAAAAAACTTCCAATAGAATTTCCTCAACCTTTGCACAAATATACCTTATTGTAAAAGTTTAAAACAAATGCAATGTTATATTAATTGGTCAATTTTTTATGCCAAAACTTGGATAAAATTACACCATTGTAAAGGGGGGGGGGGCCTACATTAAGACAAAATTCGTTCAAAACTAAAAATATTTATCATAGATTGCACACTTCTGTAAAATAACAAATAAAAAATGCATGTGCACTTCCAAACCATGAATACTACAAGTAATAGCTTTCCAAAAAGCTTGCCTGACTAAACAAAATTATTCAATAGAATCATGCATGTATCAATTAGGCTATATTATCAGAAATAGATTTTAATTTTCGCTGCTGATCATAAAGAACTATATATGATAAGAGTTTAATTTAGCCCCCATAATTCACTATTTTTTAAAGTGTTTCGGGTACAATAAAATGTTATGTTATAATTTAGAAGAGTTGATATAAAATATATTTTTTACCTATTTGTTTGATTTTTTTGCACTCACTTGCAGTGTATGACGTCAGAAGTGACGTTATTTCTATAATTCAATAAAAATTAGTCGAAAATTGACATTTTTCTTATCTTTTTACGAATGGGAAATATAGAGCGCATGCTTGAACCAGGACAAATTTTTTGTCACTTATTAGACTTGGCTAGATACATCTCTGATTATAATATTTTGTTAGTTCAAGCATGCGCGCTATGTTTCCTGAATGAAAAACTGCTTGAAAACAAGATTTGTTTATGCTAAAATGCAAAAATGGCGGGAAAAGGTTGTCTTTACAATGCCGTATTTCTAAATTGTGGGCACTTGAATCAAAATGAGCATTAAGTTTAAACATTACATATATCCCTGTTCAAAGAAAACAAAGAATTACAGTAAAATAATGATATTCCTTTTAGGGGGCCATTTTAGGCCCATACCATATACACATGTATTTAGTCCTTTATAAACGGAACCTGCAAATTAAGGACGAAATGTCAGTCTTTTCCTCGATCTAGAACATGTAAATATATATCAATTGAAATGCATTTATTTTATTAATTCATTTTGTTAGGAATGTACACATATCATTTAAGTTTATGTAAGCTTGAAAGCTGGATAGTAAATAGTCGGGTTTTTTTTATTATACATGTATTTGTTATATTAATTAAGATGCGAAATCAACTGAAAGGCATTTTAAAAAATTACCAACCATATGAAATATGAAAGGGTATACAAACACGTTTTTATTTTGAATGTGTGTGGGCAGCTTAATCAAAATCATCTTGATAAGCAATTAAAAAAGGGTGAATTCTCAAATTCATGAAAAAAACCCTAACTGTAACTTCAATTTAATTACAATTCCTTATTTGCAGTTTCATTTATTGCATGCTCCTACAAAAGTGGAAGGGGGGGGAGCAAATCCGTGATAGTTCCATTTATCCTATAAAGTTAAGAAAAGTGCCAGCTGCCAAAAAAGTGGGGAGGGGGAAGCAGCCTCTCTCACCCCAACTCCCACATGGTGTGCTCTGGGGTATTCGCATGATCCCAATTAACGGACTCGTCAACTCGCGCGCTAAAACTATGAATGAGACATTGTGGCGCGAAATCCTGCTATTACCGAGAGCCATGGGGAGGGAGTCAGATGAACTTTTGACATTTGTTTTGTAACAGCTATATACATGTATATTATACTTTGGTTCGGATGTTTTGGAAGAAATCTATCGAATTAAGAAAGACATTTGATGAGTAATTGTTATATGTAGTAATGTAGTTTAGTAAGACATGCGAGTTATGATCCCTTTTCAAGATTAATGAAATCGCCCAACTGAACGAAAATCGGGTCACCGCTTTGGCGATTTAGTTCCTCCAGTAAACATTCCAGCTGTACAAGTAATAGCTTTCCAAAAAGCTTGCCTGACTAAACAAAATTATTCAATGGAAGCATGCATGTATCAATTAGGCTATCCTATCAGAAATGAATTTTAATTTTCGCTGCTGATCATAAATTTATAAATGGAACATGCAAATTTAAGACGAAATGTTAGTCTTTTCTTCGATCTAGAACATGTACATATCTATCACTTGAAATTCATTTATTTTATTAACTCAATTTTTTTATAATTAGGAATGCACACATATCATATAAGTACATGTAAGTTCGAAAGCTGGAGAGTAAATAGTCGTTTTTTCAAATTCTATTTGTTTTATTAATTGCAAAATCAACTGAAAGACATTTTTTAAAACTTCCAACCATCTGAAATATGAGAGGGTATACAAACACGTATTGTTTTTGAATGTGTGTGGGCAGCTTCATTAAAATCATCTTGACAAGCAATTAACAAAGGGTGAATTCTCAAATTCATGAAAAAAACCATAACTGTAACTTCAATTCAATTATAATTTCTTATTTGCAGAACTTTTCATTATTGCATGCTCCTACTAAAATGGAGGGGGGGGATCCATGATATTTTCATTTATCCTATAAAGTTAAGAAAGTGCCAGCTGTCAAAAGCAGCCTCCCCCACCCCAACCCCCGATGCTACGTGCCTGTGATGTAAACACATGGTGTGCTCTGGGGTATTTGCATGATCCCAACAGACTCGTCAACTAATCGACGCACAAAAACTATGAATGATACATTTTGGCGCGAAATCCTGCTTTACCGTTCACACAACGAATGAACTCATCCATTAGCAGAGATCCATGGGGGGGGGGGGGGGGGGGGGGGTTAGATGAATTTTTTGACATTTGTTTTGTAACAGCTACATATATGTATATTATACTTTGGATCGGATGTTTTGGAAGAAATCTATCGAATTAAGAAACACACTTGATTAGTAATTTTTAAATGTGGTAATGTACATTTATATAGTAAGAAACGCGAGTTATGTTCCCTATTCAAGATTAATGAAATCGCCCAACTAAACGAAAATGGGGTCACACCCCGCTTTGGCGATTTAGTTCCTCCAGTAAACATTCCAGCTGTATAAATATATATTTGTTTTAATCCAAACTGATGACTCTCTTGTAATAATGATAATCCAACACCAATTATTTCTTACATAGTACCGTAATAGACAATATGTTACAACTTGTTGCGATGACCCCCTCCCCCTTTTTAACCTTTCAAATATGGTGGAATGCTGATCTATTTTTAAAGCAGGATTACACATGTGCTCTGCATGGTGACCGTCTCTTTTACTTGAAAACTCTTGCTCGCTGTTGTTATTACATGCCATATAACATTTTCATCAATTATGAACGTAAATGCTGACATTTTAAACATGCATCGGTCAATCTTTTTTGTGAGATATCATGATTTTGCTTGTTCCATTGTCTGCACTGTTTCGGAGATTGCAACTTTTAAACCTTAGATATGCCTGACGTCATGACGTCAGGCAATTACAAATTAGTATTTCATTAAATCAATGTCATAATCAACTTTGTATACGAGTTATCAATCGAAATTTCTGAGTAAGAGTTATCAATCTTCCGCTTCACTTCTTTGAAACCAAAGTGAAAGTAAGCAGTTCAAATCAACAACTTGATATTTTTTGATTTAGATCTATTACAGGTAAAGAAAATGTGGCTTTTCCAGTAATGGAGGGTTAGTAAAATATGGTCTTCTCCTTAAAGCTGCTTGGTCCGATATTTTTGTAATTACAGTATCAAATTTTTTTTCATACAAACATTTATCTTACAAAGTTATGGACTTTCTCCTATTTACACCAGCGGAATCAGTCTCCTTTCAAAGTTAGAAATATTCAAAGGAAATAAAATAATTTCTCTTTTGGCAAACGAAAAAACAAATCAAAATGCATTACGGGAATTTTTAGAAAAGGAAACCGCTTGGTTTCGTCCCCCGAATGATTGGGGTTATTCAACCCGCATGCTATGCATCGATTGTAAAGAAAGCAAACTTTAGAAATATTAGCGAACAAAACGTACACATGTTTATTTGTAATTTTTCTGATCATTTCGACCTTTATTTACAGCGATGTCAAATTCGTAATACAGTCATACCCGTCTCGTCGTCAGGGGTGAAATTTAACATGAGGCGAAATAACGCGGTACCTTTTAATGTCGTTTGTTTTGTTAGCAAATTTTGTACGTATTTTTCTTCATTGAAATTTGGCATAATTGACGTGTAAAACTACTGCAATGTCTATTATTATACATATACTAAGCATAAACATCGTTTAAAAGCGTGCATAAAATTTGATATAAGATCGGACCAAGCAGCTTTAACATAACTATATATTCCTAAATAATGCATCCCTACACACAATAACGCATGTCGCGAGGGGATGCTCCGCTTAGATGTGCCCTTGTTGAGTTTGATATGTTTCAGTGATACAGTTCTTTTTTTAATGTTCTTGATGTTGGAATTCCTTTTCAGTTCCTGTTCATTTCCTTTGAATGACTAATACTAAGCGAAAGGTTGATCAATTTGACATACATAAATATCATATATGCAGCAATAATTACTGTCTGTTGTTTGAAGTTTTAAGAGTTTGGAAGGACAGACATTTCTCAACTGGTAGATCACTTCAGTCTCCATATCACAGAGGAAAAGGATGATGTTCTTATGGAATGGCAGCTTCTCAAGATATTACTTTATCAAAGGTACATTTGTCTAGTACATAAAAATAAATTTGCCATGATTGATCTATTTAACTATCAAAGTTAAATCAATGCTATTTTTTTTTTACATGTAAAGGATTAATTTCTAAAACAGTCTTTCCAAAAGATTTTCATTGATTATAATCATATTTTACAGATATGGAAAGGAAGTGTCCAGCATGATTTGGAAGCAAGTTAATATGGCTTTTAAGAAAAAAATTTGAATCTGGCAGATTTGGTGCTAAGTTTTCCTCCAACATCTGTTTTTAATGAAAGGTCATTCTCTCATATGAAACTGATAAAAAATGGTAATAAATGAACTGCAATATATCATTCACACAAGTATTTCAGGCCTAAACACATAAATTTTGTAACATTTATTAAATGTTATAAATATCACATTTGATTATTATTTATAGAAATTAGATAAAAGGTAAACAAAATGTCCCCAAAACTTTGTCAGAATTGATGACCATAAAAACCGAGTCCCCTGCAATAGACAAGTTTGACCCCACTGAAGCTGTGAATCTTTGGATGGTGTGTAATCAAGCTATTAGTAAATTTATTTTCACAAGCTGTGTTTTAAAGTTTGTTAACATGATGTTACTTTAATTATCACTTAATAATACTCAATGTCTCATTACTGTTAAATATACAAATTTATTAAATAGCTTAAAGGGGAAGGAAACTAAAAATATGTTGTACAATGGATCAATTAATTATCATCTACTATAATTGTAATTCGTATTTATTTTCATTAAAAACCCCGGAACAATGAATAAATCAAGAAAATCGATCGCTTAATTTTAATTTCCCGCCGCCATGGGGGCTGCCATTGAACTTTAATCTATGACGTCACACCATCTATTCCGGTTTGTCTAATCAACATAACATCAGTATATTCGCTCTAAATGACAAGTTCTGGAAAATTTGAAGCAATATTGATTTGAGACCGTTCTTTTACCTTTGCAAACTACAAACTAACGTCAAATGGAGCACGTTCGTTGAAATCTAAAAGCAGAGGTTAGTGTCGGAGAAATCTCCGCGTAAATGTGGAAATTGTCAACAGATGCCAAGTATCATAGAAAATGTCTGCCGTCGTTATTTCAACATGGTAATTCCGACTTTAAAGAATGAATTTTAAACATCCCGATTACAATTATAACATTTATTCAGTAAGCGAAGAACTTGACTTGGATTTAAAAAATTTAATCGAGGTCGTTTTCAACTTTGAATGATAGCAGATTAATAGCTGCCATTTACTTATAAAAATGCATATATTTATGCATACAATGATACATGTATTTATTTTTTTAGATTGACATGTGAACTCAAACATTATCAATTTTCGTTAATTATATTCAGAGCACTGTGTACATTCATTTGTATATGTAAACCAAACCGGAATAGATGGTGTGACGTCAAAATAATTAATTTTTTTTGGTTTTTAATACAAAAGAGTTCTACATCATGTCAGCCTCCAGTAAATACGATTTCTCCAACTTCAAACGTTCATTAAAGCTTAATTACGTATTTTATTTTCAAAACAACATGTGATAATTTACACCACTTTATTAAAATAAATAAATTTTGTTTTTGACTTTCTTTCCCCTTTAATCCATCAGGGAGAAGCGTAGACCAAATTTCTGCAGAGGCAAACAGCTTCAATTTGGGGCACATAAAAGAAAAAAAAATCCAGAGAAAGAAAAGGACACAAAAACAGTGGCAAACAATTACACCACAACAAAGTCAGGAAAGAAATGGATGACCTAGAAGACACCCAGGCTATTGCATCTGAATATGAAGAAGACACAGAAACTGACAGTGAGATAGAGGCGGACTCTGATGTTGAGCAAAGTGAAAAGGAAAATAATAAAATGTTAATGCAAGAAATGGATATTGAAATGGAATTTGAATAATTCAAAATTGAAATCTCCATTTCTTGCATTAACATTCTATATGAATGTATCCAAAATAAAATCTACAATAAGAATCTTTGTTGTTGTTTGGTCTAAAGTAAATGAGCCAGGTCAATAGATTTTGAAAATGTTGTAGACCGATTGTCTGGTACAAAAAAGTTAATTTCGCACACTGTGTTAGAATTTTTAAATAATATTTAGGTGCCAGTCTGCTATATAGTTATCATTCCCCCTTTTCCACATTCGATTTTATACATTTACGGTGGGTATTTCATCTTACTGTTTACGAAGCTTGTTCCCCTGTTTATGTTGTCTTAAATCATATTATTGTTATTGAATAAAATCAATTTGAAATGTTACCAAGTCTTATGTTTCTCTCTCTCGGATTGTCACGCATTATTATATTTGGAAATATGAATTGATGGTGGTGTTGAAAACCGGTCTTTATTATATTCGGTTGAAAACTAATAACAGTCTAAGATTGTGTTACCCGGTATATACCTCGGGCACGTAACACATAGATTAAAGACTGTTAACAGAAGATTTACCATTATATGTAATTTTTGGGACTGCATACACCGTAAATGTATGCCTTAATTAGCGGATCATATAACGTTATACAATAATATTATACCTGTTGTTTTTTAATACAGTTCAGTATTGATAAATATTAACAACCTGTCAGATTTTAAAGAGTTTTACAATACGTAGGAAATACTTATGTTGAATTAGTTATAGCTTTTAAACATAATTTAAATAGTTTCCATAACAAATTTTTAGGTACATTAAAGGATGACAGAGCATACCTCTGATGTCGTCACTTGTCATTTGAAAAAAAAAGGCATTTTTGGAAGACAATTCCAACATTTGTGGATTATTATTCAATGCAAGAGAAAATCTAGAGTCATTAAATTAATGCACTGTTAACTTATGTAATAAAAGTTTAAAGAAACTCACTCGGTTAAAGCATTTTTCGAAAATTAAAATAGGATCATTTTTCGATATATATTTAGCTTCGGACAGCCTTAACCTAGCCGCGTTATCAGTCTCGAGTAACTTACCATTGTTAATCTGATTTAAGTGCTTGGATTGGTTGAGTTAACATCACCTCATGCTGTCTAAACTGCGAGTACAGGTATTTTAACAGATGGATAAAATATTATAGTAATTTTATATCATAAACAAATTGGATAAAATACCCCTTGCATACATGTATGTGAGATAATAAATACCCTGACATCTATTTAATGGGATTAAAACTCCTAAACTGTATTTAAGAAAAAAATGGGTTTTGAACTCCACATTTTTTGCATGGGGCTTTCTGCCCCTTGGGGTTTATTGCAAAACCCCATGGGGTTTTGTGTGGGGTATTTTTACCAAGCTAAAATCCTATGAGGTTGGAACTTTTCAGTTCAAATATTAAAAAAAAAAATATCTAAAAATGTTATAATTTTTTCCCACAAATTTATTTGGAATTAAAAAAAACCATCATTTGGTACTAAACTTTGGTCGAAAGTGTGAATGGAAAGGGGTGCGCAACGCTGGAAAAATGTCCATTCCGGAATTGTCCGTCCCATTGTTTATAACTTATCTCAAGATTAGTTTGATTGTTTATATTTTTTTAAAAGTGTTTGCGTAAGTGCATAAATGTAACATTCTTCCAAAAATGTGTTACTTTTTTTTTGTTTTGTGGTTTTATTTAAAGGGGGGGGGGGGTTAAAAACGGACGCCATTTTGAAATTTTTAAGAATTGTTTAAATAAGTCCCGAATGAAATAGGATTTTAATTTCACAAGTAAACCGCACTTTTTGCTCGAAAAGCCCCACAGGCTGGGCACGTGTATGTTTATTCAAAGTCAAAATATATACTTCAACGATTTTAAACGAAGTAGACAGATACAATACGTATTGAGTAAATAGGAAATAACGAGGCCCTAGTGAATACTTTTGAAATTGACTATTATAAATAACGATGTTATTTTACTATACTTATAGAAACAACTTCAGTTTGATGTAACTAACGTACTTTGGCACACTAATCAAAGGTTCATGGTTAAGCCTAAGATTCTTGTGACCATATTTTGACAGGAATTCACACTAGTTGACGCATAATAAATCAACAATCAATGTGACAGGGTTTTCTTTTATGTGAACTGTATCCTTAATCCATGTCAACCCATATCCAGTGAAATGGTGTACCCTATATGCAATATTTTGCCAAAAAATGACTAAGTTCAAAAGCTGGTATTTTTTTCATAAATTATCGGAAATCAAAATCCTTGCAATATGCACACCTCTGATATATGTACAATTGATCTGCAAAAGAACAACTTCCTATCTTGAAAACTGTAGGAGGGGTTATCCGTACAATGAGGATACCCTTTTGGATCCCGCCTGCCATTTTCACCATTTTAATAACCGGATTTTTACTTCAGAAAACCCGGTTAAAAACTAAGCTTAAGGTGTCCAAGTAGCGTAGTGGACAATGCACTCGCTTGTCACTGATGCGACCCGAGTTCGATCCCCGTGATCGACAGTGGTGGTATGTGATAGGGTATGGTGGTCGCCCGCTTTGACACGTGGGTTCTCTCCGGGTACTCCGGCTTCTTCCCACACCAGTGACACACCAATGCTACCATCCGTGCCAACGAGAGATATTAATATAAGTTGTAGAACTTGCTTATCAATCGTTGTAAAATAAATAAAGTTCAGTTTTTTAAAAACTAAACATTTTAAGATTAATGTAATTGAAGTACATGTATAATGTGTGACACTGATTTTTAGTTTTGAAATTGTCATTAAAAGCTTTTTCCCACATTTGAAAAAATCGGAACGGACACAAAGGCGTCAAGCTGACAGTTTCTTTAAAATAGATGTCATTAATTTTAATTTCTGTACCAATGGTCGTACATCGAATGATTTTAGGATAAAAAAAAGTAAATGAATTATTTTTTGTATATCTAATGAAATTCATAGAACTGCTGTTTTTAATATATATATATATATATATATATATATATATATATATATATATATATATATATATATATAAACAAATATATTTCCAAACTGGACGATCGCTAGAAGACTGCCTTAAAAAAACAAAAAAAGCATTAAACAAGTTGACTAATCGAAATATCTCTGAAGAAGAAAAGCAATGCTCATTGAAGAAGTTAGAAAACTGTTCACCCCAAGATACATCGCGACAAATCTGATCTGCTCTACAGGAAAGTTAAGAAATAATAAGACAAAATCTTTATCGGGACCCCATGGCAAATGCAATGTCAATCCAAAACGGATTTCCTCGATAGCAAAAAAAAAACCCCACACGTATTCCTTTTAAAACTAGAGGTACTGTGAGCAAGCTCACAATCGATACCCCCCGCTAAGATAAAAATCATAATGCGTGTATTTTTCCAGTTATTGAAAATATTGGATGAATCTATTTCACCGTCCATTCTCCTTAAATAACAACTGTTCTATTTTTTTAAAACTGTTGGTTATAAGCAATATTTGTGTGAAGTAAGAACATTTAATGCTTCTCCATAAGAAATATAATGACCGGACACGAATTTTCACCTTTTCTGCCAGTGACCTTGACCTTGCCAACCTGACCTTGGGTCAAGGTCATGACACACCTTTAGGTCCTAAGCAATATTTGTGTGAAGTTACAACGTCCAATAATTCTCCATAAGAAAGATATTTTATACTATTTTTCCCAACGACCTTGACCTTGCCCAAATGACTTTGGATTAAGGTCATGACACACCCATGGGTCATAAGCAATATTTGTGTGAATTAGGAACTTCCAATGGTTCTCCATAAGAAATATATGGACCGGACACAAATTTTGCACTTTGTCTGCCAGTGACCTTGACCTTACCCGATTGACTTTGGTTAAAGGTCATGACACATCCTCAGGTCATAATCAATCTTTGTTTGAAGTAAGAACTTCCAATAATTCACCATAAGAAATATATGGACCGGACACGAATTTTGCACTTTTTCTGCCAGTGACCTTGACCTTGCCCAAATGACCTTGGGTCAAGGTCATGACACACTATTAGGTCATAATCAATCTTTGTGTGAAGTAAGAAATTTGAATAATTCTCCATAAGAAAGATATGGACTGGACACGAATTTTGCACTTTTTCTGCCAGTGACCTTGACTTTTCCCAATTGACCTTGGGTCAAGGTCATGACACACCCTTATGTCATCAGCAATATTTGTTTGAAGTAAGAACTTCCAATAACTCTCCATAAGAAAGATATGGACCGGACACGAATTTTGCAGTTTTTCTGCCAGTGACCTTGACCTTGCCCAAATGACCTTGGGTGAAGGTCATGACACACCCTTAGGCCATAAGCAATCTTTGTGTGAAGTAAAAAGTTCCAATGCCTCTCCTTAAGAAAGATATGGACCGGACACGATTGCACAGACAGACGGACGGACGGACAAGGTGATTCCTATATACCCCCCCCCCCCCAAACTTCGTTTGCGGGGGATATAATAATGATCGGCAATAATGATATATTGATAGCAAGAAGCAATCAACATGATCAGTTTGATGTAAAATAATTTAAAAAGAACTGTATTTTTAAATAATATAGAATATTTTGAATCTGTACACCATAATTTTATCATTATAAACCGTCAACAAATTTAATTTTGAAATAAATTTGGGGAAAGCCGTTCGTAAACTCCTGGTCTAGTTTTATATTTTTAACGTAATCATTAAATGTTATTGTTATACTTTCATGTTAAATACTGAAATCTGATTGGTTAAGACGCAGTTAATAATATTTACTATTACCCTCAGCGTTAGCAACGCACTTGGCATTGGGTAACATTAAAAAATATTACATGCGCGAAAATTATGCGCGTACGGTTCGCTGTAGAATTCACGTTATTCCTATATAAAAGCAGTAAAATTTTCCTAAAAATTTTAAAAAAGACATTCAGTATAACAAAATAAATAGTGCCTGTTTGGGAGGATAACAGTTGAAATTGACACCCCTCGAAAACCATTGTCAACCTCCGCTTCGCGTCGGTTGACAATGGTTTTCTCGGGGTGTCAATTTCAACTGTTACCCTCCCAAACAGGCACTATTTATATAATGTATCTTGTTCTTCTTCAGAATACTAAGTAGGGTTCCTCAAAGAGCATTATCACGTATACAAACAAAGAGGTGTATTAAAATAATTTAATGCGACTGAAAAACATTGTTGCTATTGAGGTCGCAGTATAACGTATCAAGCCGTCTTCCTGGCTACTATTATGCAATATCAATAGATCGAGGTCAGTTCATGGAGCATCTTCTTATGATTGAGGTCAGTTCATCGAGGTCAACTGCATTACTGAATGAACCTTTCGATCGAAATTCTTACGCGTGAGACATAATGTGCATTCTTTAATTAACAGGTCGAACTGTTCTTTATGTATGTTTGCATCTCTTAAGGTAAATGAATTGATATAAAACTGAGTAAAATGTTATATAAATACTAAACCAAACTTCAAGTTTTTATAAGAACTACTTATGCAAGCGGAACGTGTGCGCACGTGGAAGCATTTGCCGGATGCCTCATATGGACACAATAGTGATCGGCTTCGGCCGATCACAAAAATTAATATAGAAATCGCTAAGGTGAACAAATAATTTCCCCTCATACCCCTTACAGCTTGATAGCACTTGTGTCGACCATGCACTGATGCATTTCAAAAAGCAGGGGGACTGTGAAGACTTAAGGTAGCTCGCGGGTTGACTGCTTGTGAGGAAACATATCCTGAAAATTTGTCCGCGTGATCGATAGGTTTAAGAGTTTAATTTATAAAAATTATTTGAGATTCGTCTGAGCGGTAATAATGTTATCGTGTTTCAAAGACAGTGTCGCTGATAAAATCGAATGCGTTCGGAAATTAGAAATGGACGAATTAAACCTTGATCCTTGAACACTGACGTTTGAATGATTATACTCTCAATATTAATGTTTTATATAATGCATTTTAACAACAACAGAAAACAAGTAGAACGTACACAACTAAATAGTGTTAACACAAAGATTTTATTAGAAATCCTACGCGTCGCGTGTGTGTATTTAGTTATAATTTATTACATATATCGAGTCGAAATATACCCATTGGTAAGCTTAGCTTTAAATGTGATTATATATATCCGGACCTTTTATTAAGGTCTTTATATTTAAAGGGGCATGGTCACGATTTTGTCAAAAATTAATTTTCCGATTTTAATATCTACGATGCTTCAAAAAGGCATTTTTAATAGGCAACGGATATTTGATTGCATTTGTTGAGTTATTAGCGAGTTACAGAGCATGAAATTCTTCGCTATGTAAACAAAGCGTTTGTTTACATTTTGAACGTTGAAGTAAAATTTCAGTTTTAAACCTAAAACGAATGTGTTAAACGTTAGGAACTGCTTATCCATGCTTAAAATAAATAAAAAGATAGACAAATAAGCTGAAAAAAGGATTTTTACTGATATATTGAACCCATGTAAACAAAAAAGGGGCACTAGCCTTGTTTACATGACAAAGAATTGTGAGCCTTGTATCTTGCTTATAACTTTACGAATGACTCTCAAATTTGATTTGATCATTCGAAATGCATTTCTAAAGCATTGTAAATAATAAAAAACAAAAACAGAATTTGATCAAAATCGTGACCATGCCCCTTTAAGAAATGACATGAAATATTTTACCTGGATGTTTTATTATAACACTATTTTCCGGTATGGCTTTTGTTCTTTCTCTTTATCTATCCTCATTTTTTTATTTGATTTAGCACGTTTTTAATTAAATATTTGAATCGTGAATTCTTGTATTTAGTAACTAATCACAATTTATCAAACTAAATAATATCACTGTATTAGAGTTTTAGTATTTTATTATTTTTTTAATCGATTTTTTTTTCAACTTGAAATAAGAATCCGAATTAGAATAAACTTAACTTATAAATACAGTCATAGATTATTAAATATCGGAATTTGAATGCACAATTATACTCAATACCATTTTCAGATTAAAATCAAAGTAAAAATATCCAGGCTTATTTGATGTGTTTTGAAACATATTTTTCTTAATATCGCAAATTTATCAAGCATTTTGGGAGTATTGGATAAGCGATACACGTCCTCTACTTTTAATCCTCTTGCTAGAGAGGTCCAAACAATGTACAGTGGAGCCTCAGTTATCCGGACGCCTTCGTTCCCAAGTTCAATCGTCCGGATAGATGAAGCGTCCGGATATCTGAAATGTGTCTAATGTTGTCATGAATGATAATGATAGTGTTGATACTAGGGTTTTTTGCCTTTCATACCATATAGCAACACATGCTAGAGTTGTCTGTTGATATGAACGTTTTTAGGAGATAAAGAACTCTGGTTTATTTATTATTTTGTCATGAAATATTAACTGGATAATAATGATAACCGAATCTAGCTAAATTCTTTGTGTCCAAGTGTGATATGTGTGTGATACAGTGTTGTTCGCAATTTTCCAAATTTTGAAAGTGATTTGGGAAGTCAGTGTGTTAATACAAGCTACTCATGAGGGTCTGGCACGTAAAAAAGGTGTGAAACTTAATTGACAGGGGTAATCTTTTGTACTGAGTAGGGTATCATTAAATTTTACGTTCCGGTTTAATGAAGCAAGATTAGTAGCAAATCAGTGTTTTGTGGTAAAAACAGACCGTCCGGATCCGGAACACGAAATTCCGGATAAATGAGACAAAATAACGTAAAAAAAAATATGTTCTCAAATAATGTCGTCCGTAAACTGAAGCGTCCGGTTATCTGGCGTCCGGATATCTGAGGCCCCACTGTATTTTGCTGCTCAGCAACTATACCATCACCGCGCAAAATTCACTGTTCAATTGTAACTTTATTTTGGACTTAAAATTCAACATCTGTTTTATGATATTTTTGCACAGTTCATTTCTTACAAGTTAATTATTTTTTTAGTGATTGACACTTTTCGGACTTTATACGTGATTTCAAAAAGACAGAGTGTCACGTCTTAAGGACTGCTAATCTCTTAAAAGAACACTGTGCATTTATCAGTTTTTCATTTCTTGGACATCAAACACTCATTTAGTTTATTTAATTATATTATATCTGTGAACCTTTCACCTAGTTCACTTATGTCATCACTCATTGTTCAGATTCTTATATATAGTATTGTACAATTGTCAATCCGCAGTCTGGAACACGGCGTCCGGCCTCGGCCACGTCCGACTCACCCAGAGTCGAGAGTCCGGAGGCCACTTCTGGACATGTCCGACTTGTTTGTAACATGTCTGTCTGTTAAATTGTTATAATTTTGCCATCGTTGAGTCTCGTCCAATAAACGTTGAATCCTGCTTCAATTGCCTGTTTATTTCTCTGGAACTGTATACTGGTAGACCTTTATGAATACAGAAAACCTACCCTTTGTTTTGGCTTACGGCCCACAGCGCGCCTCAACCTTACTACTTATACCTTCGACGCCAACATTCCCTGACCCCGTCCGTACAGCACACGGCGAATGCCGTTCCAGACGAATTTCCTTAACACCGTAAAATACGCGGTCACAATCTTAACTTAATATTTGTCAACAGCTAAGGAGTACTTACATTTTCTCCTATTGACTTTGATCGCAGCGGGGCACCTTAGGTAAAATATCAATAGAAAAAGTTGCATAGCCTCCAAAGAGTGTTTGTACTCTGTTATCTAAAATCGTTAAGTTTTTACAAGGAAAAAATATAATAGAGTTTATTTTTAAAGAAGACACATCGAGTCATCCATTAATATCAATTTAAATATTTTGTGTGTAAAACTAAGGTCTAAATTAAATAACTGCACTGTGGGATACAGCATAGCTTTTGTTTGTAGGAACGGCGTCCTGCAATCTATGGACTATTTAAGCAATTATTTCTTTATTATGCAATAATAAGGAAGACCATCACTGGACATTTCAAACAACCATCGATCCTCCTCATTCTTAGTTCATTTAAAGTACACTTCGTAAGTCAGATTGTGAGATACCGTGTGTTACAGTTACAAATATATTTACCTAAAACAGGTTGATGTTATTTTACACGGAATGTGTTTGTAATTTCATGTGGTTATTTTTCTTTACTTTTAGCGAATGTCGCAGAAAATCTTGTAATTTCAAGCGGATCTTCAGAGTTGATTGTTTGTCTGTGTTATCAAAAAAAAAAATGGCAACTACTTTGACGAAAAAATCACTTTTAATTGGTAAGGAATCAAATAAAGTCAAATCGACTCAATTAAAGATGCTTTCAAACAGCTGTTCGTGTCACCCATATATTCAGTTAACATTAAGCTTATAAAATAATATTCAAAATCATATTATATCGTTTTTATTGTTTGGTACTTTAATGAAAGTAAACATTTTAATTAAATTTATACATTATAGATATGGAAACTCCAGCAGTGCCACGTAAAATTCAGAAAAAAAGTCATAGGTAAGTGTATATGTATGCGTGTTTGGAATAATGACAATATGTACAAAAATTATTATTCTTGTCCCCCGCCGCAACGCGGTGCGGGGACATAGAAATGCCGGGCGTCCGTCCGTGCGTCTGTGTGTCCGTGCATCCGTGTGTCCGTCCGTCACACTTTTTTGTAAGCGCTCTCATGCCTACAAATTTTGACGGATTTTCATTAAATTTATACCAAATGTATATACCACTATTACCTTGGTCAAGTTCGAAAATCAGCATTGGTCGATACTTTTTGTTGAAGTTATGGGACTTTGACCACAATAATGACTCCAGTTTATCCGAAAATTGGCCTTGTAAGCGCTCTCATGCCTACAAATTTTTATTTTCATTAAATTTATACCAAATGTATATACCACTATTACCTTGGTCAAGCTCGAAAATCAGCATTGGTCGATACTTTTTGTTGGAATTATGAGACTTTGACCGCAATAATGACTCCGTTTTATCCAAAATTGACCTTGTAAGCACTCTCATGCCTACAAATTTTGACGGATTTTCATTAAATTTATACCAAATGTTTATACCACTATTACCTTGTTCAAGCTCGAAAATCAGCATTGGTCGATACTTTTTGTTGGAGTTATGAGACTTTGACCGCAATAATGACTCCGTTTTATCCAAAATTGACCTTGTAAGCACTCTCATGCCTACAAATTTTGACGGATTTTCATTAAATTTATACCAAATGTTTATACCACTATTACCTTGGTCAAGTTCGAAAATCAGCATTGGTCGATACTTTTTGTTGGAGTTATGGTACTTTGACAGCAATAATGACTCCGTTTTATCCAAAAATTGACCTTGTAAGCACTCTCATGCCTACAAATTTTGACAGATTTTCATTAAATTTATACCAAATGTTTATACCACTAATACTTTGGTCAAGTTCAAAAATCAGCATTGGTCGATGGACTCGATACTAGTATACTGCTTGACCGGCGGGGGACCCAGGAATTCTATTCTTGTTAAATGTTAATTTTGTTAATTAATGTTTTAAATAATATTTAATCTAATAAACGAGTTTTCTTTCATCGCTCCAATCACTATTTTTTTCACAATGGCACGGACAGTCTGTACCTGCTCGGGATGTGTATTTTGTACACTCGTAACAAACTGGTCTTTACTTGCTCTGTAATTTATTAGTTCCGGTCTCTTAGTTATTTAGTCTGTACTTCATCATATTTACCATTTGATTTTCTGTCAACAAATTATATCACCAATCTAAAACTCACGACCATGATTACATTTGTATGACATGGGTGGGTATGATATTTTATTGGAAGACAAATAATGTTTTTAGTTACAATAAAATGATCTGTTTCTGCTAAAATGACAAAGGCACTGCAAAGCGGAGGATCCCCTCGCATCATAAAAAAATGCAGTACATGTATACAGAAATAGACATACGGTCATGTGATTAGGGAGACCAGATTTATTAAGGTCTTCCGTTTCCACAAAAATTCCGTTTTTACAAAAATTTATTTGTATTATGAGGTTGTAATGCAACTTAATTTACTTACAAGGTTAGCTACAGCCAGTGGAATATAGGTGACTTTTATGTGAACAATGAATACCCAATATATTAAAATACAAGATAAATAGTTTCCAGACCTATAATGCTATTATGCTTGTGTATATGAAGGTTGCACACCCTCATTTGTATGGCTGTAGGTGAGGAAGTATAGGTGTATCGATGTAAATACAATGTTTGACTGCACATACGGATTCCGGACCATGGCTACAGACGATACCAATGATAGTCTTTTAATACATCAATGCACAGTTTGATATAGAAACTGACCAGTTTCATAACTTCTTCGAATTTCTCTAACACGGACTGTCTAATTCCTTCCCAGAATTCCAATTTACGCAAGCGCAATTGAAGTTTTTTTTTAATTTAATTAGTCAACCCAATGACATAAAAATAAGGATTTTGCATATTATTACATCGTTGAGAGAAGTAATATTCATTTCTGTAAATAAGGTTATTTAATTCACATTACATAGCGGTGTTTCTATGAAACAGCACCATCTGGTGTAAAATTTAGATGCTTGCTTTTGCATAAATTCTCCTGCTCATCTTTTTTTTAGCGGATTATATATTATTTTAAATGTCCAAATCTATTCGTATCATTAAATAATATCAGACGACACACATTTCCCTGTAGGAAATCTCAAAGATGCCATCAATTTTGACAAATTACTAAATTTTGTCAGCACGTAACAATTTTAAACTTGCAAATAGTCTTCAAAAATTAAGAAAGATTTAAATAAACAAGTTATCTTAGATAAAAGGTTACGTGTTTTGTAGGCGGGTTAGGTTTTAAAAAAAAACTGCAATTCCTGACATGAATCATGAGTACATACTGTTTATAACAATGCTTGCTACCCTTTGAAAATTTACTCGCCATTAAACATCTCACTTTTTATAGAATTTTTGAAACGATTACATAGACTGTGTTCGACAAATAGTTTTCCAAAAATATTTTCTTCCTGTCTTGTTCAAAACACATTTTATATACAGGTTTTCAATTACGACACGTTTTTATAACAAAAGCGGAACTGAAAGTTTAGTCATTATAATCGTTTGACACCATATCACATATATTTTTAACCCGCAGCAACAACGGAAGACCTACTCGTGGCTTTGCCACGAGCTCTGCTCTAGTTTTGTTTAAATTTGTTGCTTATATTAGGCGAATATTCTTAGACTAGAGTAAATATGATACAAGAATATATATTCTTTAAACCACTTAACTTAGATTCACAATCATAATATCTTCTTTAAGCCTGTTCCTTAGGTTTATACGTTAAAGGGGGCTGTTAAGGTCTTCCGTTTCAAACGGAAGGCCTTATTGTTTTCGTAGTTTCTTATTTTTTTCCACAAATTGTGCACGCGATTTCTCAGAAACTATTCGGCCGATTTTGACCAATTTTTCACAGATGATTGCCAGTGGTCATAATTCTAGACGTTTTTGAAATTTTGAAATCCTCACTTCCGGTACCGTGTTACGGCGGATTTTCTATTTTTTATGACCTATTTTGTGCAGAGCTGATCTCAGAAACTATAAGAGATATGAATACGAAATTTTCAGGATAGGTATAGTTTGAAGTTGTGCACTTTTATATTGTTTTACGCCAGTGATGCCTTTTCTTTGACCTCGCCTAGGCACGAAAATTGGGTCCGAATTTTCATTCAAAATTTTCATACGTTTTGATTTGTATCTTTTTATCAGTTGATAATTTGTTAAATAATATAAAACAAAAGTGGTAGAAAATCAGAATTTCTTTCCAATAAAATCAAGAAAAAAGGGCTTGCCCCTTTAATTAGGGGCCAACTGATTCGTAAAGTCTATTACAAATAACTTGAAAACGATAAATAGTTTGTTATGCATTATAGAATCAAAGTTGTTGAACACTACTTTATCTGTTTGAAAAACAGGCCCATGTTTGACGTAATTATGGGTTTTTATATATTATTTAAAAATTTACGGGGGGGGGGGTTAATTTTGAAATGATATCGATATTTCATTGTATTATTTAAAATAAAAAAAAATTGGACTGAAGACCTACTCGTTACTCGTAACGAGGTCGTATCTAGTTATTTTTTTTTCCAAATTTTGTGCACGCGATTTCTCGCAAAATATTCTACCGATTTCAACCATTTTTTCACAGATGATGGAACATGACTTGAATTTTAAATGTTTTTGAAATTTTTGATCTCGTCACTTCCGGTACTGATTTACGGCCGATTTTGTGCAGAGATGATCTCAGAAACTGTCAAAGATATGACTTTATATTATTAGGATATGTAGAGCATGGCTTGAAGTTAGGCCTTATTAAGTTTTATGCCAGTGGCTGTATTCCACGGAGCTCACTGAGGCACAAATTTTGCGTACCAATTTTCATACGTTTTGATCTGTATCTTTTTATCAGTTAATATTATGTTAAGACACTTATAACAACAGTAATATATAATCAAAAGTTCTTTCCAACAAAATCAAGAAAAAGGGGCTGGTCCCTTTTTTAGGGGCCTAGACACTCGTAAACTCTATTACAAATAACTTAAAAACGATACAGATATTGCAATGCAATATAGAAGCAAAATTGTTGAGTCACGTGTCTGTACTTCATAAAATGACGTCATATTTAACTTTGAAGTCACGATCTGCATTCCTTTCGATCGTACTTAGGGAATGTATCGTAACGTAATAAGTGATAATCGTTGTGCATAATAAAACCGCTTCATTCCTTTACATAGACACTGTTGTAAATACTAGTGATACTAAATTCAATATCACCGATACGGAGTATAAATAAATCAACAAATTTAAAGCTTCGTAATAGGTAAATAACTATTCATAAACTAATGGCTTTGAGACTCCCCTTGTAATGTGTAATCAAATGAATAGTGATATGTATATGCATATAAAAAACGTCTTGGCGCAAGTGAAAGATAAAAACAATCTTAGTATATTTTACGTGAAATGGGAGAGAAAATAAAGACCAATGTAAATCTTGCTGGGGGAATCCTACTGATTGACCCAATTTTGTGTAAATCGAGTCGAAAATGTAAAATGTGCCTAATTTCGATGGCGGTGCGAAATGTTTTGCCAATATTTCAAATTAACGAAATATTTATATGAATCCCCAGCAAGAACTGCAAAATGCATTACTTATCGAAGGATTTTTCATAAAAACATTTTTGATTTAATGTCATTATTCACTTGCGCCGATGCGATTTTTATAGATTATTTACCGTGTTAGATTAAACCCGTCACGTGCTAAAGAAAAATATATGAAGTCACAAAAATACATCAAATATAGTGCAGGATGTCATTGCTAATTTATGTAATAAAAGTTTAAAGAAACTCGCTCGGTTAAAGTATTTTTCGATAATTAAAATAGTATCATTTTTCGAAATATATTTAGCTTCGGACAGCCTTCACATAGCCGCGAGATAAAATCATTGCCATCCCCAATTATGACGTAATTAGAGATTTTTAGGGGCAAAATACTTAAACTTTGACGCAATATATCTAGAGAAGGAGACATTTTTTGTTAGGCAATGCAGAAGAGAA
Source organism: Magallana hongkongensis (assembly GCA_015776775.1). Classification (NCBI taxonomy): domain Eukaryota; kingdom Metazoa; phylum Mollusca; class Bivalvia; order Ostreida; family Ostreidae; genus Magallana; species Magallana hongkongensis. Next base: position 518,773 of record VIAA01000019.1, on the reverse strand, counting down.
TGTTTGCATTTATGATTCTAATCGATTCCACTAATCAAAACGCTAAAGTCTGTCCCCATTAAGGACCTAGAGGGTTGGCCCCTAAATTATTCATTCTTTTGTATATAAAAAATGAACAACAATTTTAGATCTTTTAAATCTTAGGGTGTAAGAACTAAGAACAAAAAAGTTAGTATAAGTGAGACCTTTCGAATGAACTCAAGAAAAAGGGGCTGGTCCCTTAAATTAGGAGCCATGACACTCGTAAATTATATTACAGATAACTTAAAAGCAATCAATATTTTGTTGTGCATTATAGAAGCAAAGTTGTTAATCGTAACAATATTTATCAAGTAAAACCTTTGCCACCCCATCGATCTCACTGATCCAAACACCAATGTCTGTCCCCATTAAGGATCTAGAGGGCTGGCCCCTAAAATAGTCAATCATTTATATTTAAAAAATAAACAACAATTTTTGAATGGTGGAAGAACAGAAAATGTTTGTATTCGTAAGACCTTTTGAATAAACTCAAGACAAAGGGGCTGGCTGGCTCCTTAAATTAGGGGCCACAACACTCGTAAAGTCTTTTACACATACCTTAAAAACGATCAAAGTTTTGTAACGTATTATAGAATCAAAGTTATTGATCGTAACAATATCAGTTTGTAAAACTCATTGCCATACCGATTGATGACGTAATTAGGGATTTTAGGGGACTAAAATCTTACATCTTTAATGTGCTGTATGTGAAAAAACAAAACACTTTGTTAATCATTTTAAAGGATATTGACAATCGTATACATTATCAATAAGGGAATGGTTGAGGGGGATTTCTGAAATTTTATTGATATTTTAATCGTATCGTTTAAAAGTTGAACGGAAGATCAGCTCGTTACTCGTAACGAGATCGTACAATACCGATCAGACCCAACCTTACAGAAAGTAAACCCCAACTAAACCCTGGGTTTACTTCGGGTTTACTAGAGTGGACCCAGAGTAAACCCAGAGAGTAAACCCAGTTAGAATTATACCCCTTAAAACAGACGCTCACTGTGTATTCGGAATACACAATGGGCAGAAATTACAGGCAGTAGGATGGTAAGATTAAAGACGGGTCTGCTTCACACTTCAGTGCGTACTGTTGACCTTAAAAGCAATATCCAAGTAAACCCCGAGTGGACCCATTTTTTTCAAAAAGTAAACCCAAAGTAAACCAAAAAAGTAAACCCGGGGTTTAGTTGGGGTTTACGCTGGTGTTAGGTTGGGTCTGATCGGTACTGTATCTAGTTACATTTACTTGTTTCTGCAGTTCCCCTATTCCTAGCAAAAACACAACTCCTATTAATAATGGGTGAAATCAAATTTATATTGTAACGATTTTATGTTATGTAATGTTAAAACATGGGTACGGCGCATGACGACTGTCTTTGTATTGTCGACTAGCAACCAGCGGAGATTGTCACGTTACTAACGGTATATAAGCAAGCGCGTCGCAGACGCAGCGTTCCCTTCCCTAGCAGAGTTCCAACGGAAAGGAATTGCGAGACCAAAGTACGATTTGGTAGGTGGGTTGCCTTGTGAGATAAGATTACCACATTGATAATTATAGGATCAATCGTGTTTGAAGGCCGGCTACTAGTAGGTTATTATAGAGGCTGTCCTAGCGGAGACCAGCCTAAGTTAGTAGCCGCTGATACACTACAAGTAGACTTGGGAGGGGGGCGGGGGAGGGTACGCCTTTAGTTAGAGGTTGTACACTGTCCGTCCTGCAGAAGGCGTTGACACATTAACTGCTTCTGCAGAGGGTTTACCTCTTGAGTAGGTTATACAGTAAAACTCGGTTATAGCGAAGTCCCAGGGACCAATGGATTTACTTCTTTATATCCGTAATTCGTTATATCAACTATAGCAAAATCACTATATACAGGTTTTCTCTAACTTTACTAAAACTTTTGCTAATTGTTGAAAGAAAATGCATTCTTTGATACCTTTAAAAATGGGATTGTAAATAGAAGAATTTAAGCAAAAAAAAAATGATTAATTCAAACTATTATGTTAAATAGTAGTCCAAACTGTAAACATAGTCATTATAAAAGTGTTAAATTTTATTATTCACCTCTACGGGACTCAAAACCAGTTCGCTATATCCGTAAGTTTGTTATATCCGAATTCGTTATAACCGTAATATTTTGAACAGAAATAAAAATAATTTTACCAGGGACTAAAAAACCTTCGCTATATTTGAAAATTTGCTATATCCGTGTTCGTACTAAACAAGTTTTACTGTATACCTGTAGCTAGGGCGAATAAGGCATATAATAGTGTTTACCTCGTGGTATCAATAAAGTTTCAATCCTGCCCGACCATAATCATTTGTGATTTTACCCAAAGTAAGAGAAAGCCATTTTGTATGTATTTGTAGGCCAATTGTAATCACCAATCATTTTAGAGAGGAAAATTATTATTGTTTGATATTTTGATATTCAATCCCACAAACCCTAGAAATGACTAGGTAACCGACTCCTCGACACGTTACAATATTTCAACTAAATTTAGCAATATGTAGTCAGCTCTGATTTAAAATTTAGTTACATATCTGCTTCTAATAACAGGAAACGAATTAAATTTTGGCGATTTTCTTGAAAGTTTTTTTTTTGTAAACTCAGGTGACCTATTGCCTTACGTTTTCGTCCGGCGTCGTGCGACAACAATTTTTCATTTTAACTTCTTAAAAACTACAAGGCTGATTGTTATGATTTTTGGTGCGAGGCATTTCTATGGTAAGAGGAATCTACATTGTGAAGTTCATGGCTCTACCATCCCCGGGCCGCCACATGTGGGGCCAAATGTGCAAAAAAGCCAAATTTTCCAAAAAAAATTTTTTTACTCCCACACAAGTAAAAACAAATGGAAAAAACTTGTTGCATAGTTATGATGTCCATGAAGCCCTTTACCAAAATTGTAAAATTCAAGGCCCCTGGGTCAGGGGTTCTGGCTCTAGTGTGGGACCAATATGGCCATATAGTAAAAATGTATTAAATCTTAGAAAACTTTTCTCTACTCCCATATATATTTGTTTAAAATTAAATGCATGATTATGATGTCCATGAAGCCCTCTATCTAAATTGTGAAATTCAAGGCCTCTGGGTCAGGGGTTCAGGCCCAAGGGTGGGGATGGTCATATAGTAAAAATGTATTAAATCTTAGAAAATCTTCTCCTGTACTCCCATATATATGTGTTAAAAACTAAATGCATGATTATGATTTCCATGAGACCCTGTACTAAAATTGTGAAATTCATGACCCCTGGGTCAAGGGTTCTGGCTCTAGGGTGGGGCCTATATGGCCATATAGTAACAATTTATAAAATCTTATAAAATCTTCTTCCGTACTCCCATATATAATTGTTTAAAACTAAATGCCTGGTTGTAATATCCATGAAACCCTCTCCAAAAATTGTGAAATTCATGACCCCTTTGTTAGGGGTTCAGGCTCTAGGGTAGGGCCAATGTGGCCACACAGTTAACATGTTTTAAATCTTAAAAACATCTTCTTCTTTACTCTCACACATTTGGGCAAAAAAACTGAATACATGGTTTTGATGTCCACTAACTACTCCACGTAAATTGTGAAATTCATGCCCCCTAGGTCAGGGGTTCAGGACATGAGGTTGTGGGGCAATATGGCAATATAGTGTTAAAAAAATGCATATAATGTTTAAATATTTTCTTCTCTTTTCTCACACATCTGTATAAAAAACTGACTTACAATTTCGTTACCAGGATGTCCGGATCCTCTACTGAAATTTTATTTTTCATGTCCCCTGGAGTATGGGTTTTGACTCTAGAGCAGGGCCAAAATGAATGTAAAGGTGTTAATGCATACAATGTAAAAAACATTATCTTCTCTACCTCCACCGACTTGAAAGGAAAACAGAATTAGTGCATTTGTAGACCAGATCTTTAAGTTTTTCGCCAAAATTATAGGTTTGACTTTCACAGTTCTTGAAAGATTCGTTTGTGAATTGGTTAAATGCTACTCAGGTGGCCGTTAAGACCACCTCTTCTTTTTAACCTTAGACTAGTTTCACTCTAAGTACCTGTAATTAAGGAAATCTAGCAGCCGAAATTAAGATGCTTGTTCCAATTATTTTGGGAAAATTTCAATTTATTGCCTGCGTCCGCGTTTAACTTTGGACATACTTCTCACTCACAATTTCTACAGAACATTTGCATGTTTGTTACCTTTACCAGATCAATTCCAAAAATTTGACCTTTATACTTTCACTTTAGTTTCTTAGAAGTGAATCGTAAATCTCTATCGTCAATCGTACATAAAATTCAAATTCAAAAGTAGGAAATTGTACCATTATTTAAATATGCTATGGGGAAAATTCAGCCTGCGCATGTGCTAGCCTGGTTCGTGTGCGTAATGGGTAGCTCAGGGAACCAGGCTAGCACACGTTTATCTGAATCGGGATCGGGATTCCGTGCCATATGCAAACATAAGTTCAAAGGCGCTGTAATTGTAAAGTGGTCGGTAAACAGTACATAAACAAAGTATTCCTTTTAAAGAAATGATTGGCATGTGATATGAACTATCAGTATTATGAAATATTTTAATGTTATGCATTAAATAGCATTATTTGCAATGTTTTGTTGTTAATCTTTATGTTAATTATTTGAATTGCGTTAGGGTTCTTCTTTTATTGGCTACAAAAGGACTGCGAACGATAAAATTGTGTAGACGCCTAAAAGTCATTTTTTGAAAATTGTCTAATTAAAGTTATTTTTTTTTATAATTATGTAAACATTTCTGTATATTTTCATCGAATAGAGATGATTTGGTCAAACAAAGAGAGATTACTTTGTATTTTAGGTAAGGATAGCTCATTTCCTACATGTAATAGAATATAACGGAAAACGAAAATGTTTTTAAAAACACCTTTAAAATTTCTTTTGAGGGAAGGGGGGGGGGGGGGGCATGTGTCTACAGACCGAAATATATTCTAAAAAATTTTGCTTTGTAAATTTTCGAAAATTAATTTACAGATATGAATTAAAAAGAAATTTTACTTTAATATCTAAGGTAAACATTTTGTTATTAATTTTTTATGCACAAATCGGCCGCTAAATAATATTTTCCTCACTCATAGAGACCGATTTCAATGATTTTTCTTTAGACCCCCCGCAACCAAACCTTTTGTTTAAAAATTAATAATTTGACTACAAATTTTCTTATGATATAAATCAATTAAAATTTAATCATACTTCTTAGTAGATAAATATGTTTTTGAATATATGACAGAAAATTCGAAATATTTGAATGTAAAATGTAGGCGAAAACGGGCGTCAGCGTTCACAGTCCTTTTAATATATTTTATCCATCATTATCGAATTATGAACGTGATCATGAGTTTATTTAGCTTTTTGAATCAATAACATTCATGCCTGACTTTTCAAATAAAGTAAAACATAAATAAGATACAGTACTTGGATTTAAGATTATGATTAAAGAAGGATTTTGGATCAAATTTTATTTTTAATAGATTTTAAGTGCTCATTCTATAAATAGATTGATTTGAAAAATCACTAAAATTGGACTTTCTCTCTTAATCACTGGCTAAATTAGCTTTTCCGTCAATTTATATCTATTTGTAAAGTTTCCATAGTATGTTAAGACCAGAAATAATTTATTGGAAGCATAAATAAATAATCAAGATGTCTTTAAAATTTAATAAAATAAAAGAATATGCGTTCTAATCAATATCAATTTTAGTTTGAATAGATTTTAGTTTAAACAGATGTGTACATAACTGCATATAACTACATTTATTTTAAAAATCCGTTTAAGAGGCATGGTCACGATTTGAATGTTTACAATTACTAAAATTCTACTTTTAGACCTAAAACAAATATTTAAACGCTAGGAAATGTTTTTTTTATGCTAAAAATGATTAAAAAGATAGACAGACAGACAATCAGCTTGAAAAAGATTTTTACTGGTATATTGAACCCATGTAAACAAAAACAGGGTTCAAGCCTGGACAGCCTGGTTTACATGGCAACAAATTGTGAGCTCTATATCTTGCTTATAACTTTCATCCTTTACTTTCAATTTTCATCCTTTAATTTCAATTGATCATTAGAAATGCATTCCTAAAGCATTGAAAGTTTTTAAAAAACCCAGAAAAATAGAATTTGACTAGAATTGTGACCATCCCCCAGTTGAGAGAAACGGTACTGACATTGACCTAACCTTAATGCTAAAAATAGATGGTCAAATTTAATTAAACTAATACATTCCATTGCTAATATGGTCTTTTTGACTGATAAAATTTAATTATTTTTTTTATTAAAAGAAGTATGTCTAATAAAAATAAGATTCCTTCCTTAAAAAAATATTTATCTTATTCGTAATTACTAGTTCAATGTTCGATATTCAAGACAGTTACTAGCAATCATACTAAAAAGAAAAAAAAAACACGACTTATATGAACAATCATATGGAATTTGACGTCCATTTATGAGATTGTGTTAGAAAACAATTTCCTAAAAAATGAATAACTTAACATTAACCCGGAATGTATGTCGGACCGATTACGGTTTATTCTTATAATGTCTGATTTTCTGTATTTTTATCTTCTTTTTTTCATAAAGGCCACGACGTGGAAATCGAATTGGGCCAAGTCTACAAACTTACCATATTACATTTGAATTCGGCCCACCAAAGTTAAACTTATTAAGATACATTATCAAAAAAGCCAGAATTCTTTGGAAAGAAGCAAAAGAAAAATGCATTTTGAAAGACTGTGGAAGACCAACAGATGGACTTACATTTATATGCAGCGATGACGAAACCATTATAGCAGACTGTATGAAAATACTTGGCTTCGACGTTTATCAACACGAAAAACTGCTTGGAAGTTGGTTGCAATTTATTAGCTCACCTCAGCTTTAAGTTCAAGTGAGCTTTTCTGATCACATTTTGTCTGTCGTCCGTCTGTCCGTAAACTTTTTACATTTTTAACATCTTCTCAAGAACTACTGGGCTAATTTCAACCAAACTTAAAACAAATCATATTTAGGCAAGGGGGATTCAAAGTTGTGAAAATTAAAGGCCACACCCGTTTTCAAGGGGAGATCATTAGAAATTAATGAAAAATTTCGAGATATTTTCAAAAATCTTCTTCTCAAGAACCAGAAAACCAGATAAGCTGAAACTTGTGTGGAAGCATCTTCAGGAAAGTTGTGAAATTCATGACCCCCGGGGGAAAGGTGGGGCTACAAGGGGGGGGGGGGGTAGAAGTTTTACATAGGAATATATAGAGTAAATATTTAAAAAATTTCTTCTCAGAAACTAATCAGCCAGGAAAGCTGAAACTTGTGTGAAAGCATCATCATGTAAAGTAGATTTAAAGTTGTGAAATTCATGACCCCCGGGGGTAGGGCTTGGCCACAATGCGGGGTCGAAGTTTTACATAGGAATAAATAGAGTTAATCTTTAAAAATCTTCTTCTCAGAAACTAATCAGCCAGAAAAGCTGAAACTTGTGTGGATGCATCCTCAGGTAGTGTAGATTCAAAGTTGTAAAAATCATGATCCCTGGGGGTAGGGTGAGGCCACATTGGGGGGGGGGGGAGTTTAAGTTTTACCTTGGAATATATAGAGTAAATCTTTAAAAATCTTCTTCTCAGAAACTAATCAGCAAGGAAAGCTGAAACTTGTGTGGAAGCATCCTCAGGTAGTGTAGATTCAAAGTTGGGAAAATCATGACGCCCTAAGGTAGGGTGGGGCCACAATGGGGGGGGGGTCGAAGTTTTACATAGGAATATATAGAGTAAATCTATAAAAATCTTCTTCTCAGAAAGTAATCAGCCAGATGATTCTTTATAATTGTTAAGACTTTGGCTCCTGGACAATTCTTCGGCCTCACAAGAAGGTTCAGAGTTTGATGTAGCTTTTTATCCCATATATAAACAATTGTTAAGGATCTTTTTGAGAACTGCAATACTCAACATGTGATATGACTATAAAATCATCCTGTTGGAAAAGAGACTAATGATTATAAACAGAAGAATATCCAGGGGGGGGGGGGGGGTTATTTATACAGGATCTACATGTATTATTGTAAATTGTCCAGATTGTTTGTATTATGACTCCATTAAGCTGATTTTATCATACCTATTGTTCTTCAGGTGAGCGATGTGGCCCAAGGGCTTCTTGTTTTAAGGATAAACAAATTCCATCTCATCGTTTGAAATAAATGTTTTAAACAACATCATATATACGAGCAGAGCGTTTTACAACTGGACTAATTTAATATCATCGTGTGTCTTAATGAGATATGTTTATATTATCATTTGTAAAAGGGTTAAATGCGCGAACATTTTTAGCATGTTTGGTTTTTTAGCCTATCCTCGGAAACCAATAGTTAAGTAGGTATCGTTCCTTTCTCCATCGATTGTAAGTTTGTTTAAACGTTCATGTTCGTAGTGAAGCACGGAAGTTGACTGGTTGCTCAAATAACACCTTAGTAAAATTGGTCCAATGAATAAGTCGCTTTTAAACGCTGGTTTGTTTCTGTTTTGAAACTACAGGATACTGTGACGTCAACATTACTTTGCGTACTAACTTAGCTTTCTATTTACGTTTATTGACAGACCAATCAGATGAATAAGTTCCAAGGCATTTTTGGCTACAACCAGTTTCAGAAAATACTAAGCGTATTGAATATATATGCATGTATCATTTTAAATTGTACTTTGGAAACTGATTTTTTATTTTATTTTCCAGATAAATCGACGATTATATCTGATTTTTTATTTCTCTGCTCACATTAAAAAATCAAAGATATTGCTTACGAGGCCTTTACTAACCTATATGTCAGGGCGCTCTCTCCAATACAAGACAAATACGGGTCCAATCCTGAGCTTGTTGCGTTTTAGTTTTATTTTTTTATATATAGACTTTGCATGGATTCTACTTTAACGTGCGTTTGGTACATGTATATTCATCAGCACCTAAAATCTAATTTCTACTGACCATAATTTACAATTCAAATATCTATAATGAATAAACCAATGATAAAATCATGGATTAACATAATATGGAGAGATGTAAGAAAATCAATTAGCAAACAGGGTGAATAATAGCATTTTAGCAGCATGTACATATAAAAGGATGAAAGAGATGAAGTGTCAATAAACATAACGGTACTCAATTAAAAAATAAACTGTCCATCTCTAAATATGCTTAAAGTGGGTATAAGGCTGCGCGGAATTTAAAAAACAAGTTTTTAAAACAGTTCTTGAGATAGAGGAAAGGTTATTGTAGCAATTAACGCAAAGCAAGGAAAAGTTAATTTACGCAATAATTAAAAATAGTCTGAATGATTGAATTTTTCACCGTGACAAATACCCCGTTTTTAAAGTTCAAAAGAAAGGTTTGTCCTATTAACAAGGTCGAGTACAGTCCGAGTACGCACGCTTTCGCGCAGCGTTTCATTCGCATTGTGACGTCATTTTTGTTTGACGCCATGGCGTTATGGTTTTAACTGCAGATATTTTTGAGGCGTAGAATTAATATTACATGTATATTGTAGAATAGAAATTAATGTCTTGAAGTATAAACTATATGTGGGCTCTGGTCGAAAACTTGAAGAAGGTTCAGCAAGCTTAGCCCTCTATCACGTTTTCCTACCCCGCCTAAATATAATTAATACATGTATTTCAAGACAGTAACCATGTATTTTATACTAATGACCCTTAATATGTGATGTTATATATTTTATTACTTATATATGTCTGAATATTTTAATAATACTATAAAGATCATCGTGTCTTGCCTTTGTCAAATCAAAATAGCCATTATCTGACAAATCTGGGAATTTGGGCATACAAAAACCCCAGGAACAAACCAGGAGGTAAAAGGTTTTTTTTATTTGACCATTTAATGCCGTTTAGCAATAACTTCCATATGTAGAACAGAACAAGAAATCCCTAGGGCAGAAGTTTAAGAAAAATGTAAAAAAAAAAAAAAAAAAAAAAATGCAAAATTAATGCAATACAAGCACAACCCCATAGGGTCCTATGTTAAAAATTAATTAACTTTGAGATAAACCCCTAAACAAAACGGTGTGGTAAATATCTGATTTTTTTTTTATATCTTAAAATAATTATTATTTCAGTTTTGGTGCTGATGTTCGTTATATTTCAAATGCCATTTTAAAAGCAATGTTCATTTATTGTTATGCAGACAATAGTTAATTATTTCATATAAGTAGTAAATTAATAAAATATTCCCCTGAATATGCTTTATGCTACACGACTTTTTCCCTGGTTGGAAAATGTTTTGATGCATATATTGTCACGTGTATAGTAATGCTATCCATATAAGGTTTTGTACCCAAAACAGACGAGTTCCACGTCTGTAACGCCTAATTTGATTGGCTGATATTTATAAACATTTGCTCACTTATACGAGCATTGAAGTTTACACTGACTCACGGAGGGAACGATGCGTTATTAACTGTGGGTTTCCGAGTTGTTCGTGGGCGTGAAAGTTCATAACCCATATACTTTAACTGATTTTTTTTTAAATTGCTGTTTGAATAGAAAAGAAAAAAAAAACAATCTAAGCTAGCTACCATTTTTACTATATTCGCATCTGCTTAACTTTGTTTATGACATAAACTAATTTAATTATATGTTTATTTTTTAGCTGAACGTGTGATTACTTATCGACAGGAAAGTGTGTCCATATTTTACTTTGGGGGACAGATTTTGACAACGATGAAAAATGTTTGTATTTTATTATGGTGTATCTATTACGATACTTAATTTAAAATTTTTCTTCAACACTGTAGGTATATATTCGGTCTTCCCATAAACTACAGTTATCGTTACTGAAAGAGTTATCTTCCCCTCATAGCAGGTATTCTGTACTTCCGGTTATTCGAAGATGAGAAAGCAGTGCGGGAGTTTACATCTACGACGCCAATTAATAACGACTTTTCTTACAGCAAAAACATTTGATGATATTAAAATTACCAAACAGAAAACATCAAAAGTTATCTAAAAAAAATTAAAATGAATGCAAAGAATACGTTTGATTACAATGTATTACGTGGTGTACATAGTTTTGCTTATTCGGCAAACATTGCGGGTGAAAGACATGCATTGCAATTCTTACTCCTTACAATTACTCCTTTTGTGTGCTAATGGATGGATGGTGGTATTGTGGTTTCTCTGATAAAATGAACCCACCTGTTACACAGAAATAAAAGATGTTATAAATATTAGAGAGGCAGGAGTTTAAAATCAACCCCTTCTTTAGAAATCAAAAATAGAAATAGAAATTCTTAAAGAACTGTCCCAATTTTTTTTCTTCTGAGGACAACGCAAAAAACAATATAAACCTAAGGGAAAGTATGCATTTATATACTGATTAAATTCAAAGATACATATATATATACACAAGATAATCCACACCCCCTCCCCCCTGCCCCGCCCCGCTATCTTCACAGCCTGGGATTTTGAAAATGTTTGAAGTGATTATTTTAGTTTATTAATTGTTTTTCGTCTTGATTTTCGGTTGTCGGTCCGCTCTTCTAACCCCCCGCACACTCTTTCGAAATACGATGTTTGTGCTAGCCTGTTGAGATGCACTCGTTCGAAATGCCATGAAATATATATTCAAGAAAAAAATATGTATGTACACGCAGTGGGTATTGGTATCTTACCAGGCACCGACGTTCATCAATTCAGGCAGCTGTACCTGTCATGCAGGATGTTTATTCGATGACAATCATTTGAATTTCTCAACAAAACAGATTTGTTGTATAAAAAAGATATCTATATTTCAAAGCACTGTGCTCTATTTTCAATGCTGTCATTCCTCTTAACCCTATAATAGATACCGGTATTATAGGGTTAAGAGGAATGACAGCATTGAAAATAGAGCTCAGTGCTTTGAAATATAGATTTCATCGAAATTTGAATTTGTCTTTGGTTTAAAATAAGAGATCCCTTTTCTTTTAAGTCTTTGAGGAGACAGCTTAAACAATTTTGTGTAGTTTGTTTGTTTTACTATTAGTACCTTTATTACTTTTATCATTTATCTCAATGCCATTTATTTAATTGAACCGTGCCTTATTCACGTACCATCTATAGCACACACCATTTTAGGAATAAACTTTTCATGAAAAATTAAGAATGGAATGAACTATATATAAAAATATAAACGTGAATGTTGTCAATCAAAATCGGAACGCAACTTTAAATGAAAACATGATTGCCAGCGGTGTTTGTGAAAATTTGCGCAAAAGCTTGGTTGCATATGTTTTTATCCATTATCTCTTAAATTCCAATGATGATGAAATTGAAATTAGTCATTCATTTATCTAAATGAAATCCATCAAGAGTAAGTATAGTAAGGTCCACCAATGTTCAGTGCAGTTACATTCATACATAGGTATAATGCCTATCTTTGTACTTCGACCTACTGATAAATTGAAATATTTTCTTTTGAGAGGTGGACAGACAAAACCATTTATGTCTTTAGGATTGCTTTGCAAGTCTACTTCTCTGTATAATACAATGTACATGTATCAGCAGCGCTCTCCTAAAACCACGCACTTCACCGCCTGCAACTGCTTTATTTATTGGTAAATGGCAGGCGCGTGGCATCGATGGAGGGGGGGGGGGGGGCTACCCTCCCCTCTTCTTGCAACATATATTTTTCATAAATTTACATATAAAAAAAGTGAATACAACAGCCCCCCCCCCCTTTCTTTTTTCGGAGCAAATAAATAAATAGTGAATCTGTGAAAAGAATGAAATGATTCATTATATAAGGTCTGCAGTACAGTAAAGTACATTAACACCCCCACCGGATTAGGATTTTCACGATTGGATAGGTTGTAACTTTCTTTTTCTTTTTTAAATTTTATGAGCCCCCCCCCCCCCCCCTCCCAATCCACGTTCAAAAACCATGGTAAGTGCCTTGATATGGTACGATTAGGCACGGTCGTCAAATCTCTCTACTTTTTTTAGGATTTTAGTATAACAGCATCTTTTAATTGCACATTTGTCTTTCTATATTGACAATTTACACTAATAACCTATTAAACAAGCCAAAAGACGTTTGTTTCAACCATTTGTTAATACTGGTTACATAGCGCTATACCTGCTCTAATGGAGAGATAACTCGTGTTACGAACGATAACTTCAGGTTATGAAAATCCCGAATACGTAATGCACATTTAATTTCATATAGTAACTGTTCAAACACTAGGTCATGAAGTTATTCATTTAAATGTAATTTATTTGTAGACATGCGTGCAAGCCATAAGGGGCACCACAAACAAGGTTTCAAATGCAAATGTCTTCATCATGACGACCTCTGATATAGAGAGAGATGAAGCCATTGAATTTTGCAAAAGATTCAAACTTTGCCCCATTTCTCATGTTATCTCCCCAGCGTCAGACAAAACGGCTTTTTACGACGCATTCTACCAGGTATTGGACAAAAATCTCCAAACATTTTCTTCAGATTTGGAAACACGGACATCTACACGACAGATCTATGCAATCAAGTACAAATTGAACTTTCTCGTTGAAAAACTTCGAGCAAGGAATTCATCAATCAAACCTTCATTGACAAAACAATGCTTAGAAATCATAAAAGCGTAAGTATCGTATTAATTCTCGGAATTGTTTTAAAATTATTATTCATTCATGTTTATTATAATGCTTTTTTCGGAGTTGATTTTAATCAACTCTCCTATGCAGTTACTCTGGCAAACCGAAAGTGAAACAGTGTTTGGACCTAAGCATAAATCATCACCGCTGACATACTAAGTTCTTGAAAATAATAGGAAAAAAATCGATGAAATGTATGCTGAAGCATATTTTTCAAGGAAATTTATCTCTAAACACTTTGAAAATAGTCAAATTTTATATACTACAAACAATTTAGATATTTTTGTAGTCTCGTGTATTCCTACGACAAAGTTAATATAACAGGGCTGCGTCCAAGATCGCAGCTGCTATCATAGCCGCTAGGTCGTACAGTACATACCCAACCTAACACCAAAGTAAACCCCAACTAAACCCCGGGTTTACTTTCTGGGTTTAATTTGGGTTTACTTTTGAAAATATGGGTCCACTCTGGGTTTACTTTGGGTTTACTCGGGGTTAATTTGGGTTAACTCGAAAATTGCTTTTGGAGTCAACTATACGCACTGAAGCGTGAAGCAGACTTGTAGTTTATCTTATCATCCTACTGCCTGTGGTCCCTGTCCCTTGTATATTCCGAATACACATGTAGCGTCTGCTTTCAGGGTATTCTTCTGATCGGGGTTTACTCTCTGTGTCCAGTCTGGGTTTACTTGGGGTTTACTCTAGTAAACCCAGGGTTAAGTTGGGGTTTACTTTCTCTTAGGTTGGGTCTGATCGGTACTGTAGATATCTAGGTCTATTGAACGGACAACTATGTTAGCCGCTAGGTCTCAGATTCAAAGTTCGAAATATTCGACTAAAGATTAATTTCATCGACATAATTTGTTAATTTCAAGCGCAAATCATCATGTTTAAATTAATTATAACTTAAAGCACGAATAAAATATCACTAAATAAATAGATTTCATGTCTGTTACAAAGTGGTTACTAAGGTAACCATCTTGAAATCGATGCTTGGCTAAAAAATTAAGGCTAAGAATATCTACGTAACGACTAGGCTTGCTTACCGTTCAACTACGTAGTTCTACGTAGCAGCTACCATCTTGAACGCAACCTTGGTCTCGTTCAACCAGACGCTCGGCTGTCTCTATAATTCAGCGACAAGCAAAACAGGGGCTTTCCTGCTTGTCGGGTATTAAAGGTCACAGCCGAGCGTCTAGTTAAACGAGACTAGAGTTCGATATCAATAGTGCTTGGATCCATACAATTTTTATACCCCCGCCTCGAAGGAGAGGGGGTATACTGTTTTACCCTTGTGTGTCTGTCTGTCTGTTCGTCCGTCCGTCTGTCTGTCTGTCCGTCCGTAACAAAAATTTCTGTCGCATTTATCTCAGCAACTATTTATCGCAGATGCTTGCAATTTTTACACAGTGTTTGTTAAGGCATGGCATATCGTGGGATATATTTTTGTACCAATCGGACGTCAACTTCCTGTTAAATGACGACTTTTCTTATTTTTTAACCAAAATTTTCAAGCAAATTTTCGTCAAATATTTCACAGCAACTATTTATCGCAGATGCTTGAAATTTTTACACAATATTTGAATAGGCATGCCATATCGTGGGATATATTTTTGTAGCAATCGGACGTCAGCTTCCTGTTTAATGAATACTTTATTTTTTATGTTTATTTTTAGACAAAATTTTCAAACAAATTTTTGTCAAAGATTTCTCAGCAGCTATTTATCGCAGATGCTTGAAATTTTTACAAAGTATTTGTATAGGCTTGCCATATTGTGGGATAAATTGTTGTATCAATCGGACGTCAGCTTCCTGTTAAATAATGACTTTGTTTATATTTAGCCAAAATTTTCAAACAAATTTTTGTCAAAGATTTCTCAGCAGCTATTTATCGCAGATGCTTGAAATTTTTACACAGTCTTTGTTTAGTCATGCCATATCATGGGATACATTTTTGTACCAATTGGACGTCAACTTCCTGTTAAATGACGACTTTGTTTATTTTAGCCCAAATTTTCAAACAAATTTTCCTCAAAGATTTCTCAGCAGCTATTTATCGCAGATGCTTGAAATTTTAATACACTATTTGTATAGGCATACCATATTGTGGGATATATTTCTGTACCAATCGGATGCCAGCTTTCTGTTAAATGTCGACTTTGCTTATTTTGCATATTCACATCAGAGCGGGGGTATCACTAGTGAGCATTGGCTCACAGATATCTTGTTAGATTTTGTTTCGATAACTAATACATATTAATAGTTGAAATTTATCTGGAGTGTCTCGAAATTCTTGTCGGAAATGTCTAAAAATTCACATTATAAAAAAGTGCGTAATTCTAATACAAACTAGAAACTTATTGCCAGGCAAGATAAATTGATTTTAAAATAAATGATAATAAATAAAATCAACTCCCCTCAGTATTCAGTACTTTGATTAACTCTTTTGATAATACAGATCAAGTGGTGTCATTGGATATAGACTCCTTGGAAATGAATTGCATATTTATGAGGACGAACACTTGAGAGCTGAAACGGAGAGGAGATCAGAAATTGAAAATTGTATCAAAAATACTTTTAAAGGAGAAGTCCATTTTAGACCGCTTAACAAAGTTTTAAAACCACAATGTACTGTAAGGTGCGGTGATTATTTAAGAAACGACACACTTGGCATAATGGGCACCATAGGCATGTTTGGCGAAATGAAAAATACCCTCGAAAATCATTCTCTTCATACCGTGGCGCTTTCCTCTCCGCATGTTATCAGTAGCGGTGATGTTGCAGGTACATCTACTGGGGAGAGAATTGGTAAATGTATCTGGCCAGGAAGCAAAGCAAACATTCACGATGTATCTATAGTCAAAATTGATCCCTCGGTGATCAATTCCTTACAACGTACACACTTTAACGAAAATATCACAGTCGAAGAACGTCCCTATGGGAATCTTTGTTATCGAGACGTGTTCAAATATGGAGCAACCACAGGTAGAACAAGTGGCTCAATTGAACAGATAAATGATTTTCAACTTTTTGACAGAGACGTTATGGCGATTTCATCAGACGACCCTGAAAATCCATTCTCCACGAATGGAGATAGTGGCGCTATTGTGTTGACAATAATTGATGGAAAACATTATGGTATTGGAGTTATTTACGGAGGCAGCCTTGAGGATCGAGAAGCAAACAGCAGTATGACGGAAAACGAAAGCATTGCGATATTTCTGAAAAAGGCAATAGATAAATTTACAGCTGGGAAAAATGTGACCATTGAATTTGATAAAATATAAACATGATAAATAACATACGTGCAATGCAACAGTACGTAATAAAACAGGCGAACCAGGTTTTCTTTTACTGTAAAAAAATAAACATTAAATGCAACAATAAGCTTGTGAGTCTGTAAAATTACGGGGATTTGTTTTGGTAAAAAAGTAAAACATTTTTCCGGCAACTTTGATTAAGTTAGCCCCATTTGTTCAATAAAAATCTTCAGCTAAATTCGTCCTTTGTGAAAAGGGTTATGGGTTCAAGATACTCAATGTTATTTTCAATCTCAATCAATATTTCTATACTGTTTATTTTCGATGATCACGTTTTGGCTTCAGTAGTAGTTTTTAAGTTTTGACCAACACCCAGTCTAGATGTATAGTGTCACATTGTTACATTTGTATTACAAGTGCTTACAACTGTACCCACTGCAAACAGATATGTCGAATTTCTTATTCCGCATTTTAGCAAATACATAATAAGACTCGTGTTTAGGTTTTTAACCCCCGCAAACAAAGTTTTGGGAGCAGGGCTATTAAGGAATTACCGTATCCGTCTGTCTATGCAAAATTCGTGCCCCCGTTGTACGGACAAGTCATCCAGAAGTATTCAAACCGGTACGGGTTTTTTTTTTTTTTTTTGGGGGGGGGGGGGGACCAAGGTACATATATCAGAAATGTGCATTTTGCTTATGGGGATGATAGGGGATGATACCGAATATAAGGGGCAATGTAACACTCCGTGGCTTTCCTGCCACCGATATACAAACATTCTGAATTGTCGCCCAACAAGACATGTAATATATGTCATATAACAATATTTAATCAGTTTAAGAACATATTTTATTCATTACCAAATGTTCTTTATTAACACATATTCCTATCTTTCAAATCAATATAAAATTGTGGAATCATTAGATTTCGTGGTGGCTAAATTTTCGTGGAATTCGTTGGTACCTCTCATCTACGAATTAACATCCACCACGAATTAATAAATTTAGGCAATAAAGTCTTATTTCCTTTTGAAGGTATATGAGAATACACGAAATATGTCTCCGCGAACCTGTACAATTTAAGCAATCCACGAAAATTGGCCCCCACGAGTTTTAATGATTCCAGAGTACCCATTTATATATTTTTCATAACGTCTTTCAATTACTTTCAGATGAGAACTGGATGTAACTTGTTTATTTTTAATACAATAGTGTTAAATAATATTTTCAATCAATAAATGTGTAATAAATATTTGATGCTCTATCGTTTTTTTCATTGTTTACTGTGTTCCTTTTTGTAATTAGAACTCGGACACGACTATAAATTTACAATTTGCAAGTTCATTGTCAGTTTTACTATGTGGATCAATGACGTTTTGTTTAGTTTCACAATGCCTTGGTTCAAATGTACAACCCTAATGTCTGCTGTCATAGACATTAATATACATCTTTAATATATGATGGTTTCAATTGTCTTTTCAACACAGTGAAATATAATACACCTTATTGCAATGAACCTCCAGGGAAATAACTAAAAGTTGGCAGGCATCGATCTCGTGCTTATAAGATATTTAAATGTATAGGATGTGCATTGCAAATTAACACATTCATCTAGTGCATGCATTGGTCTTATCTGCAATCTGCTTTATTATGAAGTTTTGTTTTCCTTTAAAATGAATATCTGTCGTTTTTTAAAGCATGACAAGGATGCAATAGAATGGGTATTGTGTAAAACATAATTCAAACAAGACGTATTTGAGTCAATGTTACACTAATGATACTACCGCTGTGATTTCATTATTCCTTTTTTATTCTTAAACAATACATTTCCTCCAACAATATTTTCATTTCGCAAGGGGGTGCTCGGCTTTGCGGTGCCCTTATCAAATTTATATCAAGATACTGACATTGAAAAAAACATGGTAAACATTAAGTACGTTATTGCTTTACTACAACTGAAAAACGACTAAAAATTGATGTATTCTAAATTATCACCTGTCGTTCGGTATAATTAACAATTTACTGCATTAACTTTCGGGATATATGAATATTTATTTCAGTTTAGTTAGGCAGCTAGACATAGCTACTGTTCGCAATTCTTTGTAAAACATGTACAACGATATCTGATACATTACCAATCATAAATTTAAAAAAAAAATGATATCTTAAACAATGAACAATTGTATCTGAAGAAAAAAATGTAGGTTTTGACTTAGAAAATATATACTATCTGTATAAATGGAATCGAGTTATATCAGAATATATTGTAGATTATATGATAAGAACCGCTATCGATTCTTGACATGATGTTTCTCAGTAACGTAAAGATCCAAAAACTTAAAAGAGTTATTTCTCTTTTCCCAATCTAAACAGCCACATGCAAACCATTTATCGTAGAAAATAATGGACTTTCTCCTATTTACACCAGCAGAATCGGTCTCCTTTCAAAGTGAGTAAGAAATATTCAAAGTAAATAATAATAATAATTTCTTAATGACCAAACGAAAAAACAAACCATAATGCATCATGAGAATGTTTAGAAAAGAGAAGGGATGGTTTTGTCCCCCGAATAATCGGGTGTATTTATTCTGCATGTTATGCATCGATTGTAAACAAAGAAAACTTTAGAAAAATTAGCGAACAAAATGTACACAGGTTTATGTTTAATTTGAACATTATGACCTTTATTTAAAGTTATGTCTCTATTATTCTCGCTACAGTACTCGGTATGAAAACAATTATAAACCTCCAAGAGTTAAGAATGATACATATAAAAAAATCATTTATTCACGATGCTATAAGCAAATGGAACTCACTAAATACAGACACCTAAAAATCAACATCTATCCGCCAGTTTCAAAGAAGCATCTCTAATAACACCAGTGATTCAAAAATTCCTAAATATTTCCTTCATTGTAAAAGAGTAGCTAACATCATTCATACAAAATTAAGACACAATTGTTTACTAAATTATGATTTACACAGAGGAAATATTGTTGATTTTCCTAATTGCATGTGTGGAAAGAATAAAATCGGACCAAGCAGCTTTAAGGAATTTACTTTTGGAATATAAAAATTATATCAAAATGTTTGAACCTAATATGTTTTACAGCGCGACCGTTGGGGCGAGCACAGCATGTGATGAACAATGAATTATATTAAATCAATAAAAATAAAATAAGCAACGTAATTGAATTTGAATGAACTTTAGAGGTAGCATTGACTGAATGTCGTATACATCGTTATTGTTTTTATATTTTCTTGCTGATTCTCGTGAGAGTGTGAAGTGATAAAAATGCATTACTGGTACGATTTACTGACGCCAAAAAAATCCATTTAATGAATGTACAACTTGTCCGAATTTTCTATTCACACACGCTTTGTCGGAAGAGCTCGCTTCGCCCAGGCGCTGCGCGCCGGCGAGCTGCGCTCGCTATAACATGTAAAAACAATAAACCGTGATTATATTTTACTTCGTAAATGTTTTTCTTCTTCGTTTAAATTATAAATGAGAATACAAGTTGAAATGCACCGACTCGGACGGATTATTTTTCATTGTTAAACAGAATTTATATAAAATGAAATATGTCATATGTATTGCTTTAAAAAACCACTTATTCCGATAGAATATCAGAACCGTTGTTAAAATTCAAATAAATTTGAAAATAATATCAAAGATTTAATTATATTAGAGATTCATTTTTTTCTCCAATATCTTAAAATTTCTTATTTTTACAACGCAATAATAAACTAATCTCAATGAAAGTGTGAATGGATTATCTTTATATTCCTACACAATCACAAGTGCCAAACATATGCTTTGGGATATACAATACTTTTTTTTAAATCCATCAAGAATGAATCTCTCTATTTCTTACGAAGCTCTAAAATTTACGTGGCTCGTTTATTAATATATCGATTTCTTCAACAATCTAGGAAAAATCGTTTTGATGTACATATAAAATAATTCAGTTTATATTTCCTACTATTTACGATCAATTTAAAAAATTGAAAAAGTCAGATGTAAAGATAAACAAAAAAAATGATTTTTTTTTACGATTCATGCGGAATATGGAGGTAGCTATCGTTACAGAAAAAAAAAACGTAACCCGCGTTGGTAATGTATTTCTTTTCTGCAATGTCGATCGGCCCGATAATCTATGACAATCGAAAGGGACAGGGGTTTTCAACATTAGACTTGCATGCTGAGTAGTCGATGGCTTTTAAATCTGGCCTATTATTGAGATCTGTAATAAAACTTCTAAAAAGGCACGGGATCAATTTCTGTATGAACTCTTATAGTGTAACCTTTTAAACAAAAATGAAAACAGTTACATTTGATAGTTCAACAGAAGGGGAACGTTTAACAGTTTGGAATCAGTGTTTCACACGATTTACTTTTTTAATCTTTCTCATATAAAAAAAAGTTTGTATATAACGATGGTAGATCAAATGCTCATTTTCCTTTTTTTTTTTTTTTTTTTTTTTTTTTTTATAAAGAATCGCTTTTTAAACTGACATGTACAATGCTTTAGAGATTCAAAATTTCCCTAAAAAATCACTGTATGGAAACAGGGTGTCTTCAGTTGACCTAGATAGTTAGAAGAATTCAATGGTAACATGTAGCATTTAAACCTCACGTATGCAGGTAGAAACCAGTCGCTTTAGATACACGATACTGCCCACATTTTTGAAAAACAGAGTCTTATAATGTAAACACATGTTAAATAGAAATGACTCATAGGTTTCGTTTTCAGAGCTTTATTATTGCTTATTATGTTTACTCAAAATGTGTCAGATTTAAAGATAGGGTTGAATAAGAAAGGTCTTAAAAATATCAAACAGAGCCTCTTCAACCTTTTAAAACTTCCTCTTTAAGATGCGACTACAAGAGTGGACATATTTAGCTGGCGTTTTCTGTTTAGTTGCTTGTTATGGTAAGGTAATAATTGCATCATATCTTTGTACATTCTAAAACATTTATTACATGCTTAATAATTGCTTAATGCTTCATGAAGCAAACTATACTTTTAACCTATTTAAGGTATTTTCATATAAGCCTGAGAGCTCTGTATTTACCAGAATAAGCTCGGTAAGTTACGGAGATTGAAGTAAATTTCAAAATGTCGAACTATTTGATTTAACATAATAAACCGTATAATTGAGAATTGATAAATTAAGTGAAGCAATATTTCTTTACAAAATTTTAAACAAAATATTTTTTACTTTTTCTCCGTATTATGAGGTTTTAGAAGCTTTACGTCATTTGCCGTTGTATGACGTAATTTTTTTTTTCCGCGGCGCTCTTGGGATAAAGTGAAAGAAAAAAAAACGAATTCATAGAGTTAAGTTTGCAGAGCGTAAATCACGTTTTCCGTCGAAAATAGGTCGTTTTAATTATTGATTTCGTAGATTCTGTGACTGTGCATAACTTGAATTTGGGGTTGTCCGGTAATTGTATGACTCTTTTTAATGTATACCTAATTTCATTATACATAGTGACTACAGAATATTTCGGAACCAACATTTTTATAACGCGTATTTATCACTAACTATTTTTAATAAGTAGCATACATACGGATTTACTTGTTGAATTGCTTGTACACGTTAATTGTAATCATTTTCTTTAAACATTTACTTGTTATTTTCCGTTTATCAATTTGACAATAGAAAAATAATGAAATTTCAAATTATTGCCTGTATTTTTTCATCGGGATTCTAACACATTTTTCTCTTGCATTCATATAATGTGATTGAACAGTATATTGTTCAATCTTATTTAAATTGCTGGATTTTCTATCATTCAAATTTTACTATTAAATATTGATTCTTCTTTAAGGTCACGATGTAGTAAATGAAAGGTGCCTACAGGTTTATGAAATTCGGGATATAAATTATTTTAATGATGCTTCATAACAATATATTTGTTTCATAGGGTGAACCAGGGCTTAAATGTTTGGTAAACACAATGAAAAATCATGTTTTAATATAATTTATGACATAATGATTCAAGCACTATTAACTAGATCTTGACCTTAAAGTCAATACGTTCTAATTGGTTGTGACTAAAAAGCGTTACCATCCAATGAAATCAAATACTCAAAATTTGATTGACAGGTTCAGCTTGTTAGCCGATGTCTGATGAAAATCAAATAATATCAAAACTGTATTTTTTTAAAAATACGTTGTATGCTGTCCCATGTTCAGAAATGAGTCACAGACAACTAGTAAACATCATTTATTTACTAGGAATAAACTGTAGATCCTACAATATAAACTTATATACTAATCACTTATTACACAATTGCATGAACTTGTCATTACATAATATAGGTTGGGGAGACAGTTACACATATGTACAAAAGTGTATCTTTTTAACTCTAGTCATTTTATTGTCACAATATATAACAAGAGGCCCATGGGGCCACATCGCTCACCTGAGCAACAATGGGCGTTCAAAAGATATTGTGCCATATGGTCCATCGGTAGAATAACAAAAAATAAATATTGTAAAGTATTCGAATTTTACACTTAGTTTTGCATACACGTAATGTTTGACATTGAACGGTCATGAAATACTATTTTTTACCAGAATAAGAAAATCCTGCGCAAGATATAAAACTAAACATTTGGTAGGGGTACACTGTTAAGTTGTTAACTTCCAATTCCCTTTATTTTCGTTCTGCCCCCCGCCCCGCCCCGCCCCCCCCCTCCCCCACTTTGTAAAGCGATCAAAATATATGAGAGCATAAAGGTACATTTTTTTCATCAACTACTTACTAGTTATTGTATTTTTAAAAAAAAATATATATAATAGTTATTGTTTTTTATTTAAAAAATCCTACATGTATAGATGTGAAGAAAATTGTACCTCAATGTGCTCAATTCCTCAAATTGAAAACATTCAAAAATTGTATTTGTCTTCTCCATTTTAATTAAATGACTGTTATTTACTTTGCGTACAAACCAGGATAATTTTCCGCTGTGATATGTTCTTGGGAATAGCGATAATTACGAGGGTTGTCCCAAAATAGCGTAGACAAGTGGCGTTATTCAGTTAATCGAAGACAAAGGAAGATCCCTTTGTGACACAAAGGGATCAAGAAATTTGCATTCAAATAATTTTTTAAAATCAAATATTGTTTGAGAGGAAATTAGTGAAATGAAAGCATGTTAGATCAGAAATTCGACATGCGGCGCAATGTCAAAAACAAAAGGTTCAAATCAACATAGTGAAATGAAAATTGCGAGGAAAAAAGCTTTTTGAATGAAAAAATTGAAATAAAACATACATTGATATTTGATAATAATTCTATTATTTACTCAGAAATGTTTTGGTTATAACAAAACTCATTAATATTTTATATCGCGCTTTATGACAAGTTAAAAAGTTAACTAGTATTAAAATTACGATGTCAGCGTTGAAGGCGGCGCAGCAGTAACGGATACAATTTTGTAAAGACCATGAATAAAATCCTAAGCGGCTTTGGAAGTTACTGAAATTAACAAAATCGATTAAAAATGCGTTTTGTGAATAAGTAGTTAAACAACATTAAACATATTTGAACAAGTATGGTGACAATAAGTGGAGAAAAAAAAACCCCCGAACGATATCAATGAATGTCAAAATGCTGCACGACATATTTCGGCAAGACGGACGTTAGACAACAAGTAATACAGGGCAAGTTTGGAGCCAACAGATCGTTTGTTCTTAAAAATATTAAAAAAAAAACTAGAAATATATGTTGAATGTGCACTCAGGGTACATGTTCAAAGATAATATTTTTTTTCTATGACTTTTCGGAAAAAAATCGTTAATGTTATCGTAAACGATGTGGAGGGTTTAGCAACAACGTAAAACTGGAAATTTTCGACGTCGCACCTTGCGCCGCCTGACCAAACGTGGTGTTACTAATTATTCATTTTCTCGAGAAATAAATAAAGTACATATTTGAATTTTTCAGTATTTTTTGCCAAAGGGTCATTGAAGAAAACACAGAATCCTAATGAAACTAGAGGTTCTGTGAGCAAGCTCACAATTGATACCCCCCGCTAAGAAAAAATCATAACTCATGTATTTTTTCTATTATAGAAAATATTGGATGAATCTATTTCATCGTCCATTTTCTATAAATAACAACTGCTCTATTTTTTAAAACTGTTAATGCTTATATGAGTACACAAACCAATTTCTATTCTTTAAAGTCCATTTTAGTTCAAGTTAACTGTTAATGCATGATAACATTTGCATCCTTATGTTAACAAACATGACTCGAATCAAACGAAATTCCACATGTCAAGCAGCCACCTAATATAACCATTTTGAATTATTGGTATACTGAGCCCGATTTTTTTTTAAACAATGACCTTGAACTTCCTCAATTGACCTTTGGTCAAGGTCATGACACACTCTTAGGTTATAAGCATTCTAGATGTGAATTAAGAACTTCCAATATTTGTCCATTAGAAAGATATAGACTGCACACGAGTTTTACACTTTTCTGCAAGTGACCTTGGCCTTGCCCAAATGACATTGGGTCAAGGTCATGACAAGCCCTTAGCTCATAAGCAATCTTTGTGTGAACTGAGAACTTCCAATAGTTCACCATAAGAAAGATATGGACCGGACAAGAATTTTGCACTTTTTTCTGCCATTGACCTTGACCTTGTCCAAATGACCTTGGGTCAAGGTCATGACACACCCTTAGGTCATAAGCAATCTTTGTGTGAAGTAAGAACTTCCAATGTTTCTCCATCAAAATGATATGGACCAGACACGAATTTTGCACTTTTTTTTGTCAGTGACCTTGACCTTGCCCGAATGACCTTGGTTCAAAGTCATGACACACCCTTAGGTCATAAGCAATCTTTGTGTGAAGTAAGAACTTCTAATGTTTCTCCATAAGAAAGATATGGACCGGACACGAATTTTGCACTTTTTCTGCCAGTGACCTTGACCTTGCCCGAATGACCTTGATTCAAGGTCATGACACACCCTTAGGTCATAAGCAATCTTTGTGTGAAGTAAGAACTTCTAATGTTTCCCTATAAGAAAGATATGGACCGGACACGAATCGAACAGACAGACGGACGGTTAGACGGACGGACGGACGGACAAGGTGATTCCTATATACCCCCCAAACTTCGTTTGCGGGGGGTATAATTACAGTGAACAGATTATAAATTATGTGTCCTGTATACATTATTTTGGGACAACCCTCGTACTTTATCCCCACAACAGAAATGTGTCAGAACTATGGAAACTGTTTTAAAGATGTCGTTTTTATTTACTCGTGTCTGAAAAACTATCAAAATTGATGTAGATTTCACATTATTGATTGTATAAAGAGGGGGCCCCAGAGAGTAGGTATATACAGAATATCATTCTTTTATTTTGTTTGTACAAGTATTTAACATACTCTACTTCATTTAGAATTTCTAATGTTCAACCAAAATTTCAGCGCCAATCGTAGAATTATAAGCAAGATATAGAGCTCACAGTTCGCCTAGGTTTGAGTCATATTTTGTTCACATGAGTTTATTACATTCAGCTTAAGATTTTTAACTTGGTATTTCCTATTCAGCATTTAAAATGGAAAAAAGGAATGCCCTTATATTTTCAATTCTTTTATTCACTCAAGACCATTTCACTGGTATTTGAGGTTCAAAATCAGTTTATACCAATGAACACAAACACAGTCAAGGATCACATGTACAGAAGGAGTAATAATGACGAAAAAAGGTTAAGTTTACAATACAATAAGTTGTTAAAGTTGGTTTCTGGAAGAACAGACTTTGAAAATTTTCTTAACAAATATTGACCAATTTTTTACTTTTTTAATCTTTAGTTTTTAAGATCTATGTACAAACATAGAATTGTGAGTAAATCTCTGTATCTTGCTTATAATTCGAAGCTTAACACTCAGATATGGTTAGTAAATAGAAATTGTAAATAATTAAACACAAGAAACATGCACTATAACCAATAAAGAACACAATTTATTTTTTCTTGAAATGAATCATATATATACATGTATATACCTACCGTCAGCGATATCAAACTCTATTTAAACTGAATAAACTCGAGAAAATGCCGAGCATCTCAACAAAACCTATTGCATTAATCTACCATTACGCAAAAGATAATGCCGAATTACCAATAGAATGAATTGTATTTTGGTAGGCACCTACCCCTACATCAGATTTTGCGAAATACAGACGATAGTTCCCAGGTTACATAGCGTAAATAATGAAAACGAAGCGAAAATCAGAACAAGCTAACACCAACGTCAACGGTGAAAACTGTCAACGCATTTAAATATTTAGCCTCAATTTACTTCACAAAATCGGCACCAATATATTTTGCATGTTTCAAAAATTTCCCTTCATACGCGAACTGTTGTATAGCAAGCAAATTCATCATAGTCAGATCGACCCTTTTTCGTATAATGTCATTGATGCTTTAAACAAAGAACCTCGTTTTAGAAGTATAGAATACGAGTCTTAGTAAAATGGGTATGCAAAGCCGGGCCGTGGCAAAATAAAAGCCGGGGCAGATCGGCAATCGTCAATTCCAAATACGCATTATTTTGCAGCAATATTTACAGCGAATACAAATATACTGGTCCTTCAAATATCCTGAAATTTTAATGAGATTGGCAGATTAATACCTGCCAATCTTTTGTTTTGCTCAGGCCAAGTCTTGCCTACCCATTTTTCCGTATGCCGAACCCGAAGCTATTAAACTGATTGAAACACGCCTTTCCTTTATTATTATTTTCGTAATAACTCAGATTTGAAACAGAAATAGCACTTAATTTTTGCAATTCATATTATCCTTCCCATAATTTATGCTAAGCTACGTTGAATTGGACTCGGTTGTTCTTGAGAAGAAGATTTTTAAAAATGCACCCCCCTTTTTCTACAGTTTCAAGGTTTTCTCCTCTTTGAATACCGATCGGACTTTTATTTCTGCAATTTATATTCGCCCTCCCATATGGATGCTTTGTGCCAAATTTGGTTGAAATTGGATAAGCGTTTTTAGAGAAGAAGTTCAAAATGTAAAAAGTTTACAGACGGACAGACAGACGGACGGACAGACGGACGACGGACAAAATGTGATCAGAATAGCTCACTTGATCTTTCAGCTCAGGTGAGCTAAAAACCCGTAAGCATGAACGTAAACGAGTATGCACTGAACTTCATGTAAATTAACTGACATTAAATCTAGTAAAAGCTCCAATACATATCGTATATATGAAAAACATGTTTGTTTACTGCACGAAGTACACATAGCCCATTCAAATAGTAAAATATACCTTAATGGAATTTACATACAAGTCAAAGAGCATAAGAAAGAAATTTACTGTTCATAACTCTATATGTTATATAAAAAATACAAAAAATACATACACTGTGGGGTCTCTATGTCACCAAAAAACTGAAGGAACGTGGTTCCGAGAATTTGTGTATGGCGCTCGTGGAGCGGATATACTACTATAAACTCTGAACCGGTTATGTATATATAAATCCGGATTATAACTGAACATAATAAACAATTCCGGATTGATTCCAGAACACGTTGAGAATTTTTTTTGGATAAATATTGATCATGATTACACTTGTTTTTGTCAAAGAAAAGTATTTTTAGTGCAGTATTTGCAGTCCTAAAGTTACTTCTTCCCCAGTGATTTAGAGGGAAAAATTATTTTTAGAAACTTCATACTCGTACATGTACTGATCAAATGAGTACATAGAATATATACCTTACCAGGCATTATTTTTGGTCAATTGTACAAACTTTGATTGGAGAAATAAAACACTTGTTAGACGGAAATAACTTCTTTTAAGAAGAATGGAGAAAATATTTACTGTGGAATCATCATTGTTCGTAGTAGACCAATGTCCGTGGCTTTTGTGGATATTCTTTGCCCACGAATTTACATCCCAACGAATATACAAAACATTTGTTTCATTTTTATTAAGATTCTCCCTAACTTGCTACCAACAAAATTACGCCCCCGCGAAACGGGAACATATTGGATATCAACTAACAATGATCCACACAAAAATAAAGTACATCATCCACAGAATGCAATAAAAGAAACCGTATGATATAGCAAAGAAAACTTTCAAAAATCTTATCTATGAATAAAAGTGGAATATTCAATTTTTTATGCTTTAAAATATACTATATCGCATTGGAAAAATAAAAGTATATTTAATGGTGTTCTATACGACAAAATAGATTTAATATTTTTTGTTATTTCGAAAGTTAAAGTATCAATTTTAAAAATGAAACATGGATCTACCTGTCGCAAAACACTTACGGGTTGAAAATAATCACTCATGTGTCATTCTGAAAACTTTAGATATGTTTATTTCTTTACACTTAAACTGAATGGCGTTTTATTCTAAACAATTGTCTCGTGTGGTTTCAACATAAACAACTTGAATCTTTCAACGCAGAAAACGATGAGTTAAATACTTTCAGTTAAAAAACAATTTTGGTTTCAACGCTAAAAGCACTCTCATCATAATATAGGAATATCATTTAGATTAAGATTAAAACATGCTGCTTCCTTTGCAATTTGGGTGAATTTCATGGAGACGTTTGGTTCACAGCTATTATCATTATCAGTAATATACGTATTAACGTAGCTTAAATATATTGTTGGACAAGGAAAAGAGGAAGTTTAGTTGTATCTTTAACTTGAAATACATATTTAATATTACAATGCATTTATTTTGCTTAACCATACAGACAAGCTCAGCAGGAGGAGGACAACTACAGTTACACAGAGTACAACCTTTAAATCCGACACAGATTTCTGGTATAATGCGACCTTAGCTATTGATGGACTGACCAACACATCTGATAGCTACTGTAGTCATACTGGAACAGACCAAGTCATTGCTTGGTTACAGGTAGACCTTGGAGCATACTACAGCATACACAGTGTAACACTGTTTTATAGAAACGAAGGTAAATTACGTTTTTAATTGCTGTATCTGCTTATTTCTTTTTGCCATTTTCATTGATTCGTTGCAAGATAAGGTAACAGGGTTCTATGCATTTGTATTGCTCTCCCTTTGAAGAAAACCTTCGTATAAAGATTGAGAAAATACCCAGTCTTAAAAGGTTTAATTTAGATATTTTTTCTTTGCTAAAATAGTATATATCCAAACTTATTATTTCTTAAAATTCTATATACATCTGATGGTTAATTTATTGACCAACCAGCATTTTTTAAACAATAACTGTTTATGAAACGTTTTTTCGACATAAAAATTGGATTTGTTTTGTAAACAGAGGGAATCTGGCGACCATATCGCTTCAGACAGTTTTTTCTGGATGTCTCGGGTGTACCAGTAACAGAGTCGATAACACTCAACAGAACGCGATGCTTCACTGACAATACGTCAGCCCCAGAAGTACCCCCAGATGTGATATCAATACCCTGTCAACACACAGCGAGATATGTTATTGTTGAAACTACATACGACGCGCCTGAAGATGACCCCGTCAAAGGGCCGATACTTGAAATATGCGAGATCGAAATATATGGTACGGTATGGAACAAAGACGGTTTATTAGAAGTTTATTGACGCTTAAGTGCAACAGATGCCAAAATTGCTTTATAAATCGATTAACATACTTAATGATATTTATAAAAAAATGAGGATGGAAAGCTAAATGTTATTTACCGATCGTTACATGTACTTTGATAATATTTCCATAGGTTGTGAGATTGGTAAATATGGTGATTACTGCATTTCCTGTCAAGGGTGTCAAACGTGTAACATTGAAAGTGGAAAATGTGGTATGTTCTTCACATGATTAATGTTCATAAATGCGGGGGATAAAACTCGATTTCTTAATGATAATTTTTAATGGATGAGGAATTATATTGTTTGGTTAATTTTGAGCAATAAACAATTTCTAATCGTTATCAGAAGAACATTCAGAATCAGCATCAAAATTGAAACACATTCTACAAACCACATTTCTCTCAATTATAATCAGACCAATTGAATTTGGTGCTTGAAATTGACTTTACTTTTATTTTAGTATGCAACAACACACATTACGGTCCGACATGCACTAATGAATGCAGTGATAAATGTACAATGAAATCATGCAGTGATGAAACTGGATTTTGTGTGTTTGGATGCCGATCAGGCTATTATGGAAACAGGTGCAACATCGCCTGCTATGCATGTCAATCTGGATGCGATAGAATTACAGGAGAATGTATTGGAGATTGTCCGGTCGGAATGTATGGATTTTCCTGTGATAGGAATTGCAACAATTATTGTAGAAATGGGTGTGAGAAGATTTCGGGTCTTTGCAATGAATGTGTCAGCGGAAAAATGGGAAACTTTTGCAACACGACCTGCGGGGATGATTGTGGTTATGGGTGTGATCGAACAACTGGAAACTGTACCGAACGACCCGAGTGGTATGACGACAGACCGCCGGGTATGATTTTGACACATTTTCATATATTCATTAAAGTTCGTTTGTTTCACAAATTTGAAATCTTAGCATATTGTTACAATTCATTTTATAGCAATCGTTGATTAAAGCTGAATAGTACTTGTATAAGGCCATGTCCGCCATATTTCTCTTCGATCGGCGCTTTCCTTTAAACCCCAATATATGCTGCAAACCTTTTTACAGTTCAAGTATTTCGCTGCAAGGATTTTGCCTGTGTGGACGTACATCTTGCATTGCCGTGTTACTAGGTCGCGTTTAAATTAAATTTTTACGAAACTTTTTCGAAGCGAGAAAATTTACAGACAGAAAATGCAGATAAAATAAGAAATACATGCACAAATTCTGATACCACAAACGGAATGTTACAGGTTACCCACGAGTTTCTGGTGTGCAATCGGTTGTTATAAAATCAAAGTTTTTACATGTAAATACCTGTTTGACTGTGCCTTTTCGCGAGTAGTGTAGTGTTTAGCTTTAAATTCAGAATACGGGTCGTCCCAAATGGCATGATGACAAAAACGCTGTATATACTGTTACATGTAGCATTTTCAATATCTCCTTAATTCTGATTTTTGTAAATGTATGTATAGTCAATGCTAATATTTTGAAATCAAAACATGTCTCCTTAACAATAATTTATCTTACATCAAGTGCGATGAATTATTTATTTATTATTGTTTTTGTTAGATACAGAAGTGCGGTATAACTCATTCCCCAACAGCCTTTTCATACTGTACATAGTAGTTGCGTTTCTATTCATGAGCCTCACCATCAATGTATTCACTGTGACGTGGTGAGTATTTAATACACTATTTAGATATTAGTTTTAAGCAAAATAAAACAAATCAAAAACTAGCATCATAAACGTAAAATGTTGCCTTCTTCCTGGTTAGATCAGGAGATGCTACAAAAGAATTTGGTCAATACATCAAAAACACATTGCAACATACAGATTATTGCAAAAAGGATTTGGTTAATATGTTAACAAACAAGTGATTATTTACAATGTATTTACAGGATTGTATGCCCCAACAGATTTAAAAGGAGAGAAAAATCAAATAAAGGTTGCGGCGATGCATCTATAAATAGTACAAGTATAATTCGACAATCAACTGTTTACGAAACAGCCGATGACAACACAGGGTACCATGAACTGGCCTATATCAGTGGATCATCTCACTACGACGAGTTTCAGGGAGATTATCTGGATCCTTGTTCTATGTAATTTTCAAGCTGTTGCAGATATGAATGAGCGCATTCCACATGGAGATCGTAAATATGATTAGACTTGTGAAACATACAATTTATGGTGTTTTAGTTTTGCTTTCAGAGTTGCTGAAAAAAATAAAAATATGTTAAGATAATTTTTTAAAAAAATTCTTAAAGATAATTTTATCAAGTATTAATGGTTCTTAGAATTTAGTATTTTAATTATCTGCTTAATAGAGACATTGATACATTTTGTTGTTATTGCGCCGCCTCAATTATGTGTATCATTTGTAACAGTATTAATTAGGTACGAGTTAATTTTTCTGATAGATGACGTCATTCATTTAAATTTGAGTATGCCATACCGCACCATCTTTATATTGTTTTGGGTTGTAATCTTATAATTACTTATAATTACTTGTTCACATACCAATACTCTCCCTGCTGAATCACGACTGTCTATCACATTTTGAAATTTGTCTCTGTTACCCTAGTATCAGTAGTTGTAAATATATTTTCTGATCGGAAACTTTTTTCACGCAATACTAATGAAAACAATAATGCATTTAGCCTACTGACATTATTACGGGACTGTTAACACGGTTAAATCGGACACTGGTCAGCAATCGGTATATACAGTACCAAAATTACGAACGTACAAGACCTTCAAGAACGATTTTGGCTTAGAAAATTATGTATCGTTTAATCTGAGCAAAGTGGAAAGATCTCACATGGCTCAACTTAGATCGGGGATCCTTCTATTAAGAATCTTGACAGGGCAATATGTAGGAGAACCTTCAAACGAGCGATTATGTACTCTTTGTACCCAACAAGAAATTGAAAATGAACTACACTTTGTGTTAGACTGCCCGTTTTATAACCAATATCGAACTGAGATCTTTGGCGAACAGCTGCTATCACCAGCACTGTTGAATCGTGATAGACAATACGTGTTTACCTATTTAATGAGCCATAAATTTAGATAATTATCAAAATTCGTTGTAAAAGTATTCCGAATTCGGAGCAATCTCTTTATAGATAATTTATTCATTCCAGGATATAAACTTTGATGTAACATTGTGATTTAATATGTGCCATAACCCAAATATAAGTTAATAATTGATACACCTTGTATAAAGCGTGATGAACTATAACTGTTAATATTACAAAGGTGACTTATAGGCCCAAAGGGCCGGGTGCCCAATATTCATGTACAAGTAGTTGTTATAAAATGTGTATCATAAGGCACAGTTGTACATAATATGCACATGTCACTATAATAAATAATTACTTACGTACTTACTATAGCACGGTATGAGAACCACTCAGGTGTGAGTATTTTGAATCTTTATAGCTGAACACCGCCCGTAAATAAGCACCGTAACACAGGTACCTGGTATATAAACCCTTCGATTTCGGTACATACGATTGCACAACTGAAACTCGTGGCCGACGTGTACTATTCCTATCGTGGTCTTTGGAATGTATGCATCTTATTCTTATTTTTAAGTGCATATTCTGTTTGTAAATCATATTTTGATCAATTTAATTGATTTTAATAATCTCCCAGCTTAAAAAAGTGCGATAATTTCTTCGCGACCGAGAAACACGGCGAGGCAAGATGTACCTCCACACAGGTGAGACCTCTACAGCGAAATTCTTTAAACTACCAAGAGATCTCCAGCTTTTAAGGGGTTGTAGGGATAACGGTACTAAGAGAAAAATATGACGAACAGTGCCTGTTTACGAGCGGTGCTCAGCTTTAATCATCAAAACAATGTCCACGGGTCCAGGTGAGACATCATATTCCATTTAAACTTTACTTGAGACAAATGATTGAACAGAAATCGCATTGATATTTTAAACAATGCACAAGTGTTTGTTGAAATAAAACTTCACAAAGGATAAAAAAAGCGTGAGATTTAACCAATTATTTGTAATATTTGGTTTTTGGGGTTTATTTTTAAAAGAAAAAAATATTTGTTGGCGTTGTTTGTTATATTTCGTATAAAACATCATGACCTAATTGAATTGTGTTGATTTATTAGTAACAATTCGTTAATCATCTCAATCAAAATCAACATTTTATTTACGTCAAGATGATGCTAAGGTTGATTTACCACGTTACAGCATTAGTTGGCATTCGAATGAAAAGCACTTAAAGCAATATGAGCTGCAATTCTCATGTTGGAATTTTTTTTACGAAAATATTATTTCTACTTATATGACCAAGTAGACCATGGTTTTTAAATTTCTGTTAGCTATATTTTTGTGGGGAAAAGCCATTTAAAAGCCTTAATTTAAAAGAAAAATTGAATTATTGTTGTCCTGTACAATAATCGATTTGCAATATATTCTGTAAAAGAGAAATCTTTCTTCGGACAAAAGAAATAATGATTTTTACAAACCTTATTTATCATTAAAGTTAAAGTTACATGCAGCCTTATCATACGAGCAGTTTTTGCAGCAAATAAAATTCTTTAAAAATACAGCTAATATTGCTTAAACTAAAGAGATGTTTCTGAGGCAAAATAATACTTAAATCTAATATCATTTAAAGCAAACACCAATAACTGTAATTGGGGTGTATATATATATATATTTATAAATATATATATATATATATATATATATATATATATATATATATATATATATATAATCATATTAATTCACGAAATTCCAAAAGAAATTGTAAAAAAAAAATACATGGAACAAAAGATAAATGTAAAAAGATATTTTTTTTTATGAACGACATTTAATTATTATTTTCCTCTGTATATATATTTGACAGCCTACACGAATAACATTCTTGTGAAATGTTTGGTCGTTTCACATGCGGAAGTTATTGCCACGTGCTTCTGGATTCTGTTCTTTACGTTTTCTACAAATTCAAATCAACAAAATATCAGAAAAATATTTCTTTAAGATTCAACCTTTAAGTCAACTAAGTTAACAAAATAAACTATAGACAGGAAAATATTCCCACACGTTTTGCCTTCTTTGTAGGAGGCTGAATTTAAGACTGGGCGAAGTCCAAAATCTCTATGTATCTATCTTTAAATACAACTGAATTCAAGACGGGGCGAAACTGTTTTCAAGTGAAAAGGGCGAAAATAACACGGGGGGGGGGGGGGGGGGGGGGGTTGGGGGTGATAACCCTGTACACAGTATTAATGTTTTTTTTCTTTTTACAAACGTTTGAAGAAATTAATGTGCTCATGTTGAAACTGTCGAAAATAATTTTTATCTTTTTTTTAAAATTCATGCAGAGTAAAAGCATTTTTGTACTTCTCTTTGTAAATTTTAGTCACAATTCCGACAGCAACCAGTAGCAAAATCAAACCAAGGACGGAAACACACACTCCGATAATTATTTTGGGTTCATCGTCCGACTTTGAATTATTTCCTTCACCTGCTTTTATGGTTGGTACTACAGTTGTAGGCCGAGTGGAACGTATTGTTGATGTATCTAAGGTAGATGTTGGTTCTGGTTCTGCCAGTTATAAGTAAACAACACAAAATCTCCCTTTTAGAACTTTTGACAAATGTATTTGATATTTTTCACAATTTAATGGTATTACGCATTTGGTATCTACAGTATAGCTTCCTAGAAAGAATGGCATATTGCGATGATCCTCACATACTAAATGTTAAAAAATTCATTGGTTTATTGTGATTCTAGAAAAACATACGCACACAAATAAATGTGAAATAAAAATATCAATACATGAAGGATTGAAAAAATGAGTTGTTTTTATGTAAGTTGCTTTTAGCATCTTTACGATATTAACAAATTATTAAAGCAAAACAGAAGAGATATATTTTTGCAAAATTTAGACAATCGCGAAAATTACCAAACTTACGGTGTATTCAAACTAATTTCAACTCAATTTAACCGAGGATGATATGTAGACCAATTTTGAATCATCAAAGAACTAGTTACCTACCTACCCAACCTGCATGTGTTTGACGAACGAGTCCAAGAAAGTAGAATAACCAAGGCATCGTAAACACCATGACCGACTCCATGTTGTTAGATGTGTTCTGTTTAACCGTGATTCAGACACCAAACTACACAGCTATCATACGTATATAAGTTATATTTAAAATACCCTTAATAAAAGGATTATCCCTTTTTTTTTATTTCCCACAACGTCTAGAAAAATCGTTACAAACTTCAAAGGCAATCACAATTAAATATGGACAGTTTTGTATTTTGATGTCGTACTTCGTTAAATATA
Source organism: Magallana hongkongensis (assembly GCA_015776775.1). Lineage (NCBI taxonomy): Eukaryota > Metazoa > Mollusca > Bivalvia > Ostreida > Ostreidae > Magallana > Magallana hongkongensis. Next base: position 481,877 of record VIAA01000019.1, on the reverse strand, counting down.
TAACAGTGAAAGTACACCGTAGTTTAGCATGAAATTTGTTATCTTCTTGATCAACAGAGGTAAAATTGGCACAATCAAAAGAAATGTAAAGTTTGCGTCAAATAATTGCTCTACAATTTGACATGCTCAAATAAACTAAATGTGATTTTACATGTATTTAGGATATCGGTGATGAGAATGATAGGATAAGTTTAAATGATTTAGATCCTTTTAGTATGGCATGAATATTTTTTTGTCGATTTCAAAATTTATAAAAACACGACATATGGTTAGCTTTTTTTCAACTATTCTTTTGATAATAAGGATAGTTTAAGTAACATTATTAATGAAAGTTAAGGTAATGGTTCGTTACCAAATGTTTAGTTGTATACATCTTTTTTATTTCTAGTCCTATAATAACGTTAATTGTTACAGTTCAGACTTTCCCAGTCATGATGAGTTATTTTTTTTTCGTTCGTATAATATTTTGAATTTTTTCCTCAAAAAGTCAGATTTGAAACATATTTATCAACACAATTTTAACCAAACGACTGTTTTAGAGTTTTTATTTGACAATAAAGTCTGCCTTTATTTAAATAACACATCTAATTTATTTTGCACTTTTGTTTTGTGTTAACTCATATTTATTTAAATCTAGTTTTACATTACGCAAATGATACGTCAATAGAAAATCCTTTACGTTAGCAATCTATACCATTTGTTAAAACTAGAAATTATAGAAAGCAAGAGTACATATGGTTTATTTCATGTAAATCGTTATGCGCAGTTCTTTTTTCCCAAACGTCTGCCATTTAATTACAATTGACTGGTTTTGATGCTGGGTTTTCCGTCGCAGGTTTCTGGCGTTTGTTCTTATGTGTAATTTCAACGAAGATCACCAAACTCATTATTAAATGAAATAAGGCATACCCTTTTTACAATGTGAATGTACAAATATATTCACTAAGAAATAGAAATCTAACTTCATTGGTGTATTGAACTTCGGAATCAAGGCGGTGCGGTGAATACACATCAAATTGATTGAAATATAGGGGAAAATACCTTTTCAGGGCTTCCATTTGCTTAAATAAGAACTATATAATGGAAAGGGGCATATAGCTTAAGTTGATAGTCATTTTTACTGGTTGTTTAGACAGTGTTAAAACAAAATGACTAAATATCAATTGCTTCTTACAATATAACCGATGTCAACAGTTGTAAAACATGTACAGAATAACTTTAGCAGACGTTTCACAGTACATGTAATTTGAATTTCAGTTAGAAGTAACTCGAATTTATTTATTAAAGATCAGCAATGGAGGGAGTATCTAAATGTTGGCATCTTAGAATGAAAAGAAAAGATAAGATATATAAAAAAAAAAATTATGTGCGCTCTGTTGTAGGGTGTCTAAAGCATACAAGCAATGAAAAAGGTTAAAATAACGTTGCAGTAAGTTTACGGTTTCTCTAGTTCAATAGACGAAGTAAGTTTGTCAGCTTATCAGAGATGATTCAATGATGTGTTCATATTGATAAATACCATGGTGTACTTTTTGTGAAAACTCAAAGGTTTAGCTTATTCTCAAGGGAGTTAGATTAAATGTTTTATTTGATGAATAATTTCCAAACAACCCTTGTGCATTTTTTAGTCCGATTCATTCCGATCGTACAGGAAGCTGATAAAACGTAATGTTCTACGTGATAGATTTCGGTAGAATTTTCCAGATTGTTTAAAAAATATTAACACATTAATTACATAGTATATAAACAAATATTTGTGGGTTTTTTTTCATCGAGAGATATGATATATGTCATTAGGTTGTGTTTTTTAAATATTTTGTAAGCGCAAGATATACTGCTAGTGAGTGAGCAACTTAACTTTTGCCATACGATAGAACAACATGTAGATGTCCAGAATAGGAAACCCTGCAATGTCTCTTTTTTTGTTGGTGATTGTCATTCTATGCAGTTACTCAGACAAACCGAAAGTGAAACAGTGTTTGGACCTCAGCACAAATCGTTGCTGCTGACAAGACTTAGTTCCTGAAAATAATTGATAAATTCGATGTAATGTATGCTAAAGCATTGTTTTTCAAGGAAACTTATGGAAACTTATTTATAAACACTTTGAAAATAGTCAGATTTTAAATGGTACGAACAATTTAAATATTTTTTGTAGTCGTATGTATTCCTACGCCAGAGTTCAATATAATCTCGTTCAACTCGACGCTCGGTTGTCTCTGTAAATCCTTGTCGGAGATTTACAGTGTCAGCCGAGCGTTTGGTTGAACGAGACTAGAGTTCAATATTGCTTAGATCCATACAATTTTCGAGAAATATTTCTATTACTGACACATAGTTTGATTGAATTAATTTTATCTTTAAATATCATCTAACATGATTCATGTGGAGGTTTCTCGATATTCTTATCGAAAAAGTCCAAAAATTCATATTATAAAAATGTGCGTAATTCAAATTAGAAACTACATATACTTGTCAACTAACATATCATTGATTTTAAAATAAATAAACATCGACAAAATCAATTCCTGTCAGTTCTTCAGTACTTTGATTATTTGACTTGTCAGAGGAGAAAAAATAATTTTATGGGTTTTGGGCTCTCTACTGGTACTGTAACAGTTATCGGCTAAAATTTAACGTTTTCTTTTCGTAATTCCTTATTTCTTGATATTTTTGGATAAAACTTGGCATACTTTAAAAAGTGAACTCCTTATTTATTAATTTGTTAGTTTATATCATTATTTAGAACCCAAAACATCTTGTTTTGTGCTTTTAAGGACGCCCCGAATTTGCCGAGTTTTTACGATTTACTGTACCAGTTATCGGCTTCGTGATAATGACATAGTAAAAATCCGTGTTCATGTTGATTTTATACTCTGCTAAATGTAATTTGAATTGTGCCCCTTGTGAGGTCAGACTAACGTATTCGGGGTCATGATACATTATAAACAAAACTCATAAAATAATTCGTTTATTATCATACGGTAATACACCAAATCGTATACTATTCAATACATAATTGTGCAATCAGGCGTTCAATTACGCTACGAATCTCTCGGAAATTCGTGAATTCCTTTTGTTTATACATGTTAAATATATTGATTTTATATGTCAAATCAAAGAAGGGATATAATAACGTATCACAAAGAGGTAATATTCTATTTTTAACTTATTACGTCACTTCCCCCACTGCTGAAAGTGCAAAGATGTAAAATTAGCGGTAAACAATGATCGTTTAAGCTCATGTATAAAACATATTCAAAAAGTTTTCAAGCAAACTTACCTTTCTTTATTCGAAAAAGACGACTGAATTAAAAAATCTTGGATTGTCGCGTGCTATAAACCCGAACTCTCAGTTTAGCCGATAACTGGTCTTAGCCGATAACTGGTACAGTACCAGTATCAGTCCGAGGACCAAGGTTTCTTTTTCTTTATTTTTGTCATCATTTTTGCAATTGCAATTTAGTGTCAAATGAGACTTGCAAATTAGAGTTTTGAAATTTAAAAATTTCAGGAGTGTTCATTATAATTTCAAAATCGACGGATGACCTATCCGTTGCTCGCAACGAAATTGCGTCTAGTCTCTCATATATTTTTCTTAATGAACATCATTTTAACCCTAAGGTATCTAAAAACATCGGTTATTCGAAACGTGTGCTGCATCAGTGTCTTTATCGACATACTTTAAAAGAAACTCTAAACCTTTATAATTGCCTCAACTTGCTTAAATTGGGACGGCTGCACAGCTCTCCAGATTGTTAGCGTTGGTATCGTACGGAACACTATTCCTTCAGTTTTAAGATACGAAATTGATATTTTACAGATGAATTGAACACATATCAAAGATGTGCATATTACTTGAATTTTGATTTTTAATAATTTATGAAAAAATATCAGCTGTTGAACTTAGTCATTTTTCTTGCAGAATATTGCATATAGGGTACATCATTTTTTTGGATAGGTACTGCTAACAATTCAGGGTTGACAAATTGATTATGGATACAGTTCACTTACAAGAAAACCCGCGAAACAAAAGAAACATTTCATTTTATTATATAAACCAAAACTGAATACATTAAAATAATGAATGTTTGAATATATTTTATGTTTTTCATGTACAATTATAGAATATTTGAATATATTTTATGTTTTTCCCGAACTATTACAAAATGATTTTGCTATGATTAATATCCATCTAAACAAGATTCTGATATATGAATTAAACAATTACCAAGACATATTGCATAATTTCAAAATAAAACTAAATTCGGGGTTATGTAGAATTTTTATGCACGTTTTTGAATGCCTAAGATACGTATATCTCATTATTTGCAATATTCTCCCATATCGTATAGATGGTCGAGTTCCTAGAAAGTTCATTAAGTTAAAAAAAACATATAAACATGTAAAATACAAAAAGTTTGAATCGAGGAATTTTTTCACGTACACAACAACAATAATATTATTAACTATATTGGTGTATAAATATATTTTGTTTTAACGTAAGTACAAATATATAAACTACTTTCTAGAAAGCAAAAATATGTATATTTCTACAGCCCTGGTGGAATGTGAATGCTTTAGTAAAATGTACTTATTTATGACTTATCTAATGAAATATTAAAACAAAAGACGCTAAACCTAATTGAGATATGTAGTGTTATAGAGGGTATATTGTTCTCTGTACATTTTTTACATGATTAGATTGAATTTATAGCAAGAGGTCCACTACTCGGAGGGGCGGCAATTGCAGATCTATTTGCGAGCCCCTGCAAATCTGCTAAAAAAGAAAGAACATGTTATTTTGTGTTTTTATTAAATACAAAATTAAAACAAGAGAATAATACAATCAATCAATTTAAAGATAAAATCGTAAATCTAAAGGCACAAAAGAGAAAGAACATGTTTCATCACTTGGCGATAAACCCGGCTCGCAGAGACACTCTTATGATTGTCAAAGTGTTGGTTTTTTTTCTTTATCCTTTAAACTCCGAATTACAAAACATAATAAAAACCAGACACTCAATAAATGACAATGAAATAACCCCGTTTAAGTGAACATCGACATTTTACTGTACAAATAAACATGTGAAGTTTTTATTGCAATGCCCACAATCTTAGGAGGTAAAAACATAAAATTAACTTTTTTCCCGCCGTTTACACATTTTTAGCTAACAAGTTGTTTGAAGCATTGTTTCAATCAGAAAACATAGGGCGGTTGGTTGGACAAGAAAGCATTTGCATTAAAGTTGTATAAATGCGAGTATTTAGTGATTAAACAATTTTCTTGTTCAAAGTGTTGCTCTTTATATATTTCTTAAAAAAAAAATTCAATTGATGAAAAAAAAATAATGTTTGATTTTTTTTTTTAGAAATACAAAAAATATAACGTCACTTTTTGCATCATACACTGCCAGTGAGTGCAAATAAATCAAATAGATAAGTGAATCTTGTATAATATCAACTCATCTGAAAAAAAACATAGTAGTAAAATGTACTTAAAACACTTTTAAGAATACTGAATTACGTAAATAATTACATAATCGTAAAGGTACCAAAGTTGAGTTAGTTTTTACTTCTTTGAACAAGATTTTCCTATGTTACGTACATTACAGATCAGACCCAACCTAACATGAGTTAAACCCCAACTAAACTCCGGGGATAATTTCGGGGTTTACTCTGGGTTTGTTTTGTTTTTTTTGAATTTGAGTCTAATTGGTGTTTACTTTGGGTTAACTCAGGGTTTGCTTTTGAAGTAAACTGTTTGCATTGAAATGTGAAGCACACCCGTCTTTTTTCTGACCATCTTACTGTAATCTTACTGTTATTCCGTCCCCTTGTATATTCCAAATACATGTAGCGAATGATTACAGGGGTATACTTCTGATCGGGGTAACTCTCTGTGCCCACTCTGGGTTTACTATAGGTCAACTTTAGTAAACCTTGAAGTAAATCCCGAGAGTTAACACAAGGTTTAGTTGTGGTTAAAGCTGAACACCGCTCGTAAATAGGCACCGTCACACAGGTACTTGGTATATGAACCCTTCGATTCCGTTGCACATCTGATAATGTACTCGTGGCCAACGTTCAACTATGTTAAGGAAGGTATCAGAATTCCGATTTTGTTTACTTGTTAACATTTGTTTTTCATGTAATATTGTGTATAAACATCCGTTTGGTGACTCGATCAGGAGAAATAAATGTTCTGCGTTTCGCTCATTATGATCATAAAGAGTACTGAGACTCATTGTAGCCTTTTACCGGTCTCGTATCGCGATAATATTAGCTCGCATTTCCTCTATTTTTTAAGAAAATGTAAACAATAGAAAGTCCATGGCCAAACAGTGTATGCGCTAGCACTACAAATATTACTGTGAGGATCTTGATTGAATATAGACAATAGTGTATTGTTGTTTAAGTAAATCGAAATCGTTATTTCATTCAGCCTTCTTTAATTAAGATTACATGTATGAATAGACAAAATGAAGTGTGTTCAAACTGAATTTCCACGCAATTTAAAGAATGTCACAGAAAACCATATCTATAGTATTTGTCAAGTTGATTATTGAAATTAATTCTTGATTTTTATCGTTTCTTTACTAAGTTTAAAAATATCAATAATAATTACAAGTAAGCCTGATCATATATTAACAGAATTTCTTATTTATTTACCAGCAAAGTACACTGTAACATAAATTATTATGAAACACAAACAAGTAAATTACAAACTCAACAACTACCCCCCCCCCCCACCCCCCCCCCCACCCCCGTTCTCATAAAGACAATAGATGAATTAGCTTTTCCAATTTAAACAATTTGGTAATGATGACTGGTTTGAACAGAAACAATATTCAAACATTATTATAGTGAAATTCACAGAGTTTTATTATTTTATGAATGAAAATTAAAATCTTGATATTAGTCGATGTTGCATTTGAATTTCACGCAAATGTGCAATTGGTCAGATAAAATGCAGTAGTACAAGGGCATACACTTGATCAAATATAATAAAAATTTCCATGTCTTACCATTGTATCCCCATTATATCAAAAAGTGCCGAAAGCTGTATGAAATCGCTACGCATTTCATATAAATAAGCGTTATTTGTGGGAACTCCCTCCAAATTGCTGTTCATTCACTGTTTACGTTAAATTTAATGATTGTTTTAGATGTTCATTTTACAAGTTAGAAACGGAAATTTGTTTATGTTAAGCCCTTGCACTATGCATATTTTCGTATTATTCCTGGTTCATATACGTGACAGGGTCACGCGAGACTCAAAAATTACTCGTGCGATAACGAATTATCTAATTTGTATATCGATAAAATATCACTTTGTGAAACAGTTTTTTGGAATAAAATACCAAGATTGTTAAATGATAACATATTATGTGTAAAATATCGCTATTTTGTATGGACCCCCTTAACATAGCCGAGCGTGTAGTATTCATGACGTCGTCATTCGATTTTATGCATTTATTTCTTATTTGATGTGCATATTATGTTTGTAAATAATACATTGACCAACTTATTTGATGTAAGTATTCTCCTTACTTGAAAAAAGTGCGTAAAAGTTGATAATTCCATTGCGTCCGAGAAACACAACGAGGCGATATGTACGTCCACACAGGTGAGACCTCTACAGCAAAGTACTTTAAACTGTTTAAAGGTATGTGCCTTGTATAGGGGTTGTAGGGACAGCAGTGATGAAAGAGAAATATGACAGAGATGGCCTATTTACGAGCGATGTTCAGTTTTAACTGAGGAGGTCTACCACGTCATTCATTGAGTGTTTGGAAATTAACACTACAAAATGCAGGTATTATAGCACTGTTGTACGGTTTTATAATTTTATACTTTTTTTACATTTCCTATACAGTTTGAACTTGAATTAAATATATAATTCATATATTATACAATAAACATTAATAAATATGAAATGAAGCTAAAATTATAAACAATCTTAAAACATACCTCCTGTCGCAATGACTGCGTTACTAATTTTTTCTATTTTGATGTCCTTGTGTACATGAATTTCAAAACAAGCTGGAAAAGAAAGAAAAGGAGGTAACTTCATTTGTAGCTTGTGCTTAAAAAAGTATCCCAAAACAAAGAAACACATACACAACTAGATCTCGTTACGAGTAACGAGGAAGTCTTCCGCCCGATTTTGTTTATATATGATACGATGAAATATCGATATTCTCTGCCAAATCTGCGATCTTGGTGAATCTAGGTTTTTTGTCTCGAGACCGGACATGGACGAACGAAAGGGATTTATAAAAATAAAAGCTGGTTTTTTTTTATACAGTTGTCTAGTGTACACCACTGATAATCATGGAAGATGAAACACCAAAGATAATCGGTTAAACTTGTCAAAAAAATGAATTGTTTGAACTCTTCTGGTGAGTACCGGAAGTGACGGTTGACAAAACAAAACCCGTCAAACATTTCTTCAATCGATTGTCTACCATTTATAAGAGTTCGTTTCTCAATCACTTACAGTGACTAAAATTTCGCGGTTATCAATTTTGTAAAAAGGCTAGGTACCTAAGATATTTGATATAACTGACCGGAAGTTGAATATCTTTGCTTATTTAACATATATAAGATCGTGTAATTATATACCGATACTTAGTCCATGTAAAAAAAAAATAGGGAGAAACATATTATTTTTTTTTTCTATCACTCCTAAAAATTTCAGAAAAAATCTAACGAGCAATCTCTGAGAAATCGTGTGTACAAAGAATGGGAACAAAAGTCGTACCCAACCTTCGAGCCATAGTTAGCTCTTTAGAACGGCGCCAATGGCGTTAAAAAAACCAATAGGCACAAATTCAGACAATGGTATACCAATCCTGAAAATTTCATAATCATATCTCTGATAGTTTTTTCGAGATGAAGCGTGCACAAAATTGGTCGAACAAGTGACAAAATCAGCAATAAATCGGTGCCGGAAGTGACGATGGCAAATATAATTAAAAAACAAAATAAATTCAGATCACTTCCTATCAACTGTAAAAAATGGTGTAAATCGGTTGGACAGTTTCCCAAAAATCGCGTGCACAAAATTTGTGGAAAAAATAATAACTAGACACGAATTCGTTGCGAACAAGGAGGAGGTCTTCCGTCCGATTTTTAGAATAACGAATGACCTTACTCTTGATCTTCGTCAACGAAAATTATCCGGAAAAGGAGGCGGAATCTATGAGTGTAATGGGTGAAAGACTATCTATCCCTTTGGTGTCCCTTATTTGATGGATCAGCTCCTTTCATTCGTTTTAGCTAAAAGGTATTTTTGTGTACCGCTAATAAGTGTTTAGAAATTAATTACCGTTTTTGAGATATCTGGGAAAAATCGTTTTGATATCCGGTCCTAAAACTCCTTTTAGGGTCCAGATAACAAACAATATATGGTTGTACATTGCTAAACACATTATTTTGAGCATCTTTTGTTGAATACTGCTTTCCAGAATTTCCCTCTATTTCGAGATATTGAAGATCAAAGTGTTGGACTTCTGGCCTCTTAAAATCCCTAATTACATAACATAGGAGTAAATGATTACCATGTATAGGTAAATAACCTTAGAATGAACATAATTGGCTCTATAACGTATCACAAAATATTTCACAGTAAAAAGTTATCATTAAAAGACTTTAGAGCCCCCTAAGTCCCTTATTTGAAAGGCCAGCCCCTTTTTCTTGATTTCAGGTCAGTATTAAAAACAGCCCTTTAGCTATAACTTTTTTATTACTCATCCGATTTTCAAACTCTTTTCAGGTATAAGTTTAGAATAAAGAGAACAATTTAAAAATTATGGTCAAAAAGGCCACTTTTTGACTCCTTATAGGGGTTTTAAGGGCCTGAAAATGATAACTTTATCACAATTCAAAGAAATTAAAATTCAAGAGTTATCTCGCTTTCCTCAATGAATGATTAGCATTAGAGCTTTTGGCATACCAAAACTCTTGAATTTTAAATGAGAACTTTCTTATATATGAATTTTTCGAACTTTTTTTTTCAAGAAATAAACGATATAGTTGGATAAAAAATTCTGCAGTTGTCTTTCTTTGTGCATTTAGTTTCTTAAATGTTAACGTGTGGGTATATGCTCATGATATTTTTCTAATTTTTAAAGCGGAGGTTTACAATAGAAAATGTATGTATTGCATGGAGAACTTTGTAATTTTCTGAATGTTTATACATTCATGAGTAGTTCAATACCGAACCCGATCGGAAAATTTTTTCAAGTCGGTTTTTCGATAAGATGCACAGTACTGTCTCTTTAAGAAAATGTACAGTTTAAGCGCATGAAAATAAATTCAAAGTTTTTAAAATAACTACAATTATTATTTTGTAAGCATGTATTTTTCGTGTTTATCACAGGAGTTGCTACAGCCTAAATCTATTTTTATAAATGAGGCCCTTGAGGGGTTTTTTGACATATTTATGTCTATTCATTTTAAAATGAACATAAATTGGTAAACCATTTATAAATTATCAAGTAAGTAAGGATGTGTTTCATTTAGAGAATCGCTTTAACCTCGTTTTCCATTTTGACCGTAGTGGGGCGAAGATCTTATAGTTTTCAGCACGTGTCAATTACTGTCAATCAAAGTCCACGTGGTACAAATAAACGATATAAGATTATTCCGGTTTGTACGACCCTTGAATTTCCGGAAGCTCATTATCACGTTAATTAAAGGGTACCTGCAGCCAAGCCGAGGTAAACTATATGTCAAAGAGTTTATTTACCAAAATTTAATGCAAAAAACCGCATCGAAATCGATGCAAAAATAACGGAGTTACTCCGCTTCAAAGTGGCTATATTTACCTGCTTTTGGAAATCTAATCAAGAGAAAACAGAATTAGGCGATAACGAGGCTTCAGCGGAAGTGACGTCACGAGGTCAACAGGAGGGAAATTTGTTTACAAAGCTATACAAATTAAATTCGATTTTTCAGGCAAAATGATTAATATAGGTCTGATGTTTTGACGTATCTAGTTATTTTAGGTATTGTAGATTTAGAAATTTGTTTCCGTAATTATTTTATTACAGTCAGATTTATTTTTAAAGTTTAAAATTTGCAAATTCGTTACCGTAAAACCCCTTTTTACCGATGAATACGATATCTTAAAACTCTTGCATGGGCAGATTTATGTTCATTATTAGGGTCTTCCGTTTTCAACGGAAGACCCTCTTGTTATTCTTCGGTTTCTTTTTATTATTATTATTATTATTCTTTTTCTTTTCTTCTGACTCCTTTTTTGCTTCATAACTCAAAAGGTTTTTAACCGATTTTGATGAAATTTTCAAAGATTTTTGCAAGTTGGCGTCCCTCAAAAGTATTAAAATTTTAAAGAGAACGTCACGTCCGTTTTGACGTTACGTCAATTTTAAAAATTTAAAAAAGTCATTTTGTCCCGGACTTTTCTCGAAAACGCTTTAAGATAGAGGCTTGAAATTTTCAATGGTTATGATTTGGTCGATTTACCTCTGTAATAAGGCTGGAAATGAAAATCTATCACTTCCGGTCCAAACCGGAAGTGAAACAAATTTTTCGAAAAAATGAATTTTCTGATCAAATCAAAAATGAATATGTGTTTTGTAGAGCTTATTTAGCTGAATCTAACACTGAAAGCTGTTTAAAAATCGGACAATGCATTACAGAGATATCGGGGTTTGAAAATCGATTTTTCCGGAAATTTTGATTCCGCGTCCTTGGTTTAAAAAATAGCGTAATGTTCAAAGTAAAGTTAACTCGTACCAAAAATAATTGTTAAGTCGTACTTGAACACATTCGGAAATTTTTTTGTTAAGTCGTTCTTAAAATCGGAAAGGTGTTTGTTAAGTCGTACTAAAAATCATTCGTATTTTGTTAAGTCGTACCAGGAATAATTCGATTTTTTCATCTTTTTATTTAAGTTACTTTTGTTATTGGTTTAAGAGCTCTGCTTCCTACAGGAACTCCCAGCTTTACTTCCGACATTAACGGAAGACCCACTCGTTGCTTTGCAACGAGCTTTGCTCTAGTTCATTTTATGATTACATAATATCCTTTCACACATGAGTGATCCGAGACAATGACACAGGCAAACAGGTGAACTAACGAAGCCACTGTCCAGACACACGTGTATCTGGGGTATGTATACTCATGGTACACGAGTCTGGTGAACAAAGAGAGGGTTTCACACCTCTGGACTGGTAAATTGATTTGTTTATAATTAGCTACGTAATTGTTAAACACACTTCAATTAAAGGTGTTTTTTTTAATATCAATTTTCATACAATTAGCAATAAAAAAAATCCCCCAATAACGCACTGAAGTGTAACTTTGAGAAGCGCATATATATTTTTGGGAGGCAGATATGTCGCTATATTATAGTATGCAAGTCAAGTGAATTATCATGGTCTTTGAAAGACATCTGTCGACACTTGCAGTACTTTGATGATATCTATGGCGATCGACTGCATTGCATAATGTAGTCGTATTTCCCAAGAACGAAATTTCCTTTGACCTCCAACTTTCAATTATAATATACTGTAGTGCATGTATTGTAATTTGTGTCGGGCTCGAACATCGGGTTCGGTGTACTGTTTATCTGTCGGTTCTGAATAAAGATTTGAAAGTCTCGGACGTGCTTTTTGTCCCCGCGGCTTTGTGGTGCAATTGGACCCACACCACACCCTGTACACAGCACCACACTGGTGTCAGAAGTGCGTTTTAATCATACTGTAAGTTTTGTCGGAATTTGTGCGAGATTAGGTCACTTCAATTGTAGGAATTGATCTGCGTTGGTTCTGACCACGTGCATGCATCCAGGGGTAGTGTGAATCCGCTCCTCTGTTCTTTGCGTGCTTTCTTGTATATTAAACTTATTATCAGATTGTGAGAATCCGCATCTGTATTTTTTAATTTTTTTGGTGCTTTTCTTTTTATTTCTTAGGATCATTATTTTTGATCTTGCACCCCCCCCCCCCCTCCAACAGCAACTTTACATTATTGTTAGGGTTCATTTCTCGATTTTGTGATTTTAGGATAAGATAGATCAAGTGGGAATATTTTCATTAATGAGCTTGTCAAGTATCACAAAATATCTAGACAAAAAACCACTCCAAGTTCCTCCCAGTCCCATTACCAAGTTGCCTGTACTGGTGTCTGATAGCTTAGGAAATTGTTTAAGAGTACATCACAACAGTAGAATTCCCCTTCAATTCTTCACATATTCAGGGGCTACATCTGCAGTGGCTATCGACAGAGCAATACCTGAACTTGAAAAGCTGTCAAGGGGTAACAAGCCTTTAGTAGTGTATGTTTGGTTAGGTGTTTGTGATATTACAAAGAAAATACACAGGGACCCTGGTCACAGACAGAGGCAAATTGAATTGAGGTATAATTCTTTAGGTGCAGCAACGACCAACATTTTAGAACAGTTTGATAGGATAAAAAATTTTGTCATTTCAAAACAAGGTTTTCTAAAATTCATTACTATTCCAGTGTACTCTGCAAAACTGTATAATACCTATTTAGGGCACCCTAATCCTGAAAACTTTGAGACTACAGACAAGTTTTTGATTGAGGAAATAAATGGTCTTAACCAGCGAATTTATGATGTTAATCAGTCATTAGGTCGTAATACTTTTCAGTTTCACCTTGATATTGTAAAAGTCAGAGGTCGTGGAAGACAGTCTTTTAATTATAACCTCTTGAAAGACGGAATTCATCCTGATAGCCAATTATCTGAAAAGTGGTTAAGGCGATTAGAATTAGACATAGTGAATGAGTGCTGGTCTGATGCAACACCAGATGTGCTAACATTGAATGTTGACCCACAGGAACTACTGACTTTATAAAATTAAGATCAACAATTATGTCAGAAAGCGACAACATACTTGACAACACTATTACTGCTACAACAGATACTGATGACTTCAATAATCCTTGTTTAGTCATTCCTTCAGTTGAACAAAGTACTGTCATGGTTTTAGAAAAAGTTGACAGGAGCTTAGGTAGCCTCACCCTCAACTTAGAGGAAGCAACAAAATTGATGTTAATTAAGCAGGATTCAGCTTTAGATAGACAAATGCAATTGGTGATGAACAATGAGAGGCTGTTATCTGCTACGATAGACAAACAATTAAATTAAAAGAATCAAGAGCGACTTCTGTCTGAATCGATAGAGAGTCAAAAATAGATGGTTAGGAGACAAGAAAAACTTTTCTCGGACATGACTGAAGGGCTCACACAGGTCCTGGAGCGTTCACTTAGTCGAGGGGACAGCCCCAGACAGGTACACGCATACCAGGACCACAAAACAGAAATGTTGAACAGTCAAGGGGACAGCCCCAGACTGTACCAACATGACGAGGAAGGAAAGCGACAACACAATGCTGCAGAATGGCTTGGGTTTTCAACACCCCATAGAAATACAAACACCAATTGTCATAGCTCATCATATTCAGGTCAAGCTTTGCAGAGAAACCACCAGACAAGTAATGGCTTCAGACAACCTACCTCGACTCCCATACCTGGACCAAGCAACAAACCATTCCAGCCATTGCTAGATACAATAAACCAGTTCGAGTCTGGCCGAAGCCTAGGATCTATGAGCACAAGAAATGATTATATGCCAAGGCAAAAGTTACCAGTATTTGATCGGAGTGGAGACTGGGAAGGATTCCTTCTTCTTTTCAATAGAGCAGCACAGAGATATGAATGGGGAGATGAAGAACGCCTTGACCGATTCATAGAATGCTTGAGAGGCCAAGCATCAAAATACCTATGCAGCCTACCAAAATCTGTTCAGAATGACTACCCAAAGTTATTAAAACTTATGTCAGATAGATTCAACCGAAAGGATCCACCTGCTACTGCAAGAAAACGACTAGAGGAAGTAAGACAGAAGGGAGAATCTGATGATGAGTTTGCCGAGACTGTGCGGCGTTTGGTTTCGCAAGCTTTTCCCTCTGTAAGCATTGAACTCCAAGAGGAAATAGCTGCAGAATCCTTCTTAAAGGGTTATAAAAATGCTAAGATTGGATATGAAGCGTTAAACAAAATGCCGAAAACTATATCTGAAGCCTTAGATGTTGTTATACAGTTACAACACAACTTCAGAGCTACAATAGGTCGTGAAAATGTTCAATTCCAGCGCCATTCTACAAGAGTATCCTGGCAAGAGGACCTCTGTAACATTGACAGTGAGGAAGGTAGTTCTTGTGAGAATGTGCGATCAGTGGCATCCCCTGAAGCAAAGGAGAAAACACTAAAGGAGGCAATTCAGGAATTAAAGGCCTTGATAGAGCACAGAACAGCAGAAATGAGATCATCTCAAAGGTCTTCATCCCCCAGAAGAGGTTGTTTTAAGTGTGGAGAATATAACCATTTTCAAAGAGATTGTCCAACATCTCCATTACAATCTCCTAGAAAAAGCGAATTAAATGAGAAGGACACCTCACAGAAACTTTTTAAGATTGGAAGTGAAAATGGGAAAACAATTAGAGTACCAGTGCAAATAAATGGGGAGCAGACTCTAGCAGTGATTGATACTAGAGCTGAAGTAACTGTCTTATCAGAAGACTTTGTGAGAAACAGAAGCTTAGAGTATTCTGGTGGTAACAAAACAACAACACTGTTAAATGCAGAAGGTGGCAATAAGATGTCTGCAGTTACTAATGTCGGAGTAAGAGTTGATCTGGGAAGGTCATCCATTGATTGGAAGGTCTGCATTGCACCCATACGTGATGAGGTGTTGATCGGGATAGATTTGTTGATGGCCCTTGATGCTGTTGTTTTGACAAGACAAGGTGATTTGTTGGTTAGGGGTGAACTCGTAATTGGAAATGTGGATTCACCAAACAAAATGCATGTAGCAAGAGTTAGCATTGAAAAAGATACCACTCTGCCCCCAATGAGTGAGACAATACTAAGTGTATGTGTTGATAAACCCGATCAACAACTAGTGGGAGTACTTGATCCAGCATCTTTGAAAAATGGTGCTCACACTTGATCCGTACTAGTAAAAATGAATGATCGAATACCTGTTCGAATCCTTAACCCAACCCCCAAAGAACTAAAGTTGCCTGCAGGTACACATTTAGGTAAATTAGTGGAGGCTGAGACAGAGCAAAACAACTCTTACGATCCACCTAGTGATGTGGAAGGTAGTCAACAGGGTCAAGGAAGTGTCGAACATGTACCATTACATTTGGATAAATTAATGGAAAATACAACAAAGGGATGTTCAGAGGCAGAGACCAAGGAACTAAAAACATTGTTACTGAACTATCAGGATGTTTTCGCTAAAAATGCCAATGATGTCGGGTGCTTCTCCAAGATTTCCCATCAGATTGTTACGGGAGATGCGTCACCAGTGCGCCAACCAGTGCGGCGAACACCCTTAGGATTTCAAGAAGAGGAAGAACAACACTTGCAGAGTCTTCTTGACAGTGGAGTTGTAGTACCTTCAACTTCAGACTGGGCATCACCTGTGGTTCTGGTCAGAAAGAAAGATGGCGGAGTCAGATGGTGCATCGATTATAGAAAATTGAATGATGTCACCAGGAAAGACTCATATCCACTCCCTAATATTGAAGAATGTTTAGACACCCTTGCTGGCTCTACCATTTTTTCAACTATAGACCTCCAGCAAGGATATCATCAAATTGAAGTGGATCAAGCAGATAGGAGAAAAACAGCTTTTATAACCCGCTACGGGCTCTTCGAGTACACTCGCATGCCTTTTGGGCTGTGTGGAGCCCCGGGGACATTTCAGAGAGCAATGGAGTGTGTTCTTAAAGGTCTGCAATGGAATATGGTATTGATTTATTTAGATGATGTTATAGTTGCCAGCCGCAACATGCAGGAGCACATCATGCACCTCAAGGAAGTGCTTCAAAGATTTAGAGAGAGCAACTTAAAGCTAAAGCCATCTAAATGCCATTTTTTTCAGCGAAGTGTATTGTTTTTGGGGCACCGGATCAGCGCAGATGGAATAGAGGCCAACCCTGAACTGACTCGGGTAGTACAAAATTGGCCTCAGCCTCAGAGTGTTAAGGATGTACAATCCTTTCTAGGACTCACCAACTATTATCGCAGGTTTATTGATAAGTACTCTGAGATTGCCGAACCACTGTACCAATTGACAAAGAAGGGTGTGACATTTAAATGGAGAGCTGAGCAACAGAAAACATTTGATGTTCTAAAAGAGAAGCTTGTTTCTCCACCTGTTTTGGCTTACCCACTGTCTAAGAATACATTCATTCTAGATACAGACGCCTCCAACTACTCAATTGGAGCAGCACTTTCACAGTTGCAGGGTGACTCAGAGAAGGTAATTAGCTATGCTAGTAAGCGTCTTGGCCCAGCACAATCAAAGTACTGTGTTACACGCAAGGAACTTCTTGCTATTGTCACATTCACTCAGAAGTTCAAACACTATCTCTTGGGCAGACAGTTCATCGTTCGTACTGACCATGGCTCCCTTACATGGCGGTATCGTTTTAAGACTCCACAAGGGCAGCTTGCGCGATGGTTAGAACACCTGAGCCAATTCAACATTGTTTTTCAACACAGAAAAGGCATAAACCATGGCAACGCAGATGCCTTGTCTAGATACCCTTCAGAGCAATCAAAGTGTGACTGTTACACTGTTGGATCAAGCGTATCTGACTTGCCTTGTGGTGGTTGTAAACACTGCATGAAAATTCACCAGGAGTGGTCTCGCTTTCATTCTGATGTAGATGATGTCATACCCCTCGCTGTCAAGAGTGATAGCAGTTTAGTACTTTTGGAAAACCAAACAAATCATGGGAACCCATCTTGTGATGTCTCTGACCCAGATACTTGCTCTGGAGGACACAGTGTCCCCAAGCAGGATGAAGAGACAGAAACTGTTTGCCAAATAACAAGGATGGATGAGTCTGATGATGGTGATGATGATGAGGAGGTCAGTCCCCAGATATCCCTCAACGCTTACACCAATGAAGAATTGGGACAGAAACAAAGAGATGATCCAGAGCTATGTAAGATTTTTAAGTGGATAGAGCAAGACTTTCCAAAACATTGAGAGGAAATGTTTGCAGAGTCACCAGGTCTGAGGCACTTTTGGCTGATGAGAGAAAACTTGTTGTTGAGCAATAATTGCCTATTCTACAGATGGGAATTTCCTGAAGAAACCCGAAAACTCTTTATAGTGCCAGATGCAATGAAGGGCGAAGTAATGGAAATTGCTCACTGCTCACCATTATCAGGGCACCCTGGAATAAAAAGAACCATACAGCGCCTTCGACAATCCTTCTACTGGTATAACATGACAGATTATGTGACAACTTTTGTAGATGCATGTGAAAAGTGTGCACTAAGCAAAAAGGCTAACAAAGTAAACAAGTCTTTGATGCAACAGTATTGTGCAGGATCACCAATGGACAGAATACAGCTGGATATATTAGGACCATTCCCCATATCCAAACAAGGAAATAAATACATTCTTGTACTAGTTGATCAGTTCTCTAAATGGACAGAGTGTTATCCACTACCTGACCAAACTGCAGAGTCCATAGCCAGTGTTCTAGTGAAGGACTTTATCGCTCATTTTGGAGTACCCCTAGAACTCCACACAGACCAAGGGCGGAATTTTGATGGTGAATTGATGAAACGACTAGCAGAGTTAATGGGCTGGGCAAAGACAAGAACAACTCCATACCATCCCTCCTCAAATGGGTTGGTAGAGAGATTTAATAGGACTCTTCTCCAAATGATGCGATGCTTTGTCAGCCAGAATCAAGATGATTGGGACGAACATATCCCTCTGCTTGCTGGAGCATACAGAAGTACTCCTCACACCAGCACTGGCCTTACACCTAACAGACTAATGTTGGGTCGTGAGGTTCATCTTCCACAAGAGGTAATGTTTGGTTTAAACCCAGTAGAGGAAGATGAAATTCCCTTCATAGATAAACTGCGATCGTCTATGAAAAAGTGTGAGAATATAGCTCGGGAAAACTTGAAAAGTGCATCAAGAGGTCAAAAACGCTTACATGACTTGCGTACACATGAGAAGTCGTACAATCCTAGTGATCTAGTATACATTAAAGATGA
Organism: Magallana hongkongensis; assembly: GCA_015776775.1. Classification (NCBI taxonomy): domain Eukaryota; kingdom Metazoa; phylum Mollusca; class Bivalvia; order Ostreida; family Ostreidae; genus Magallana; species Magallana hongkongensis. Next base: position 462,776 of record VIAA01000019.1, on the reverse strand, counting down.
TGCTAAGAAGGTTGGAAAGAGCCCAAAGTTACAGCCATTGTGGAAGGGTCCAGCAGTTGTTGCCAGAAAACTTGGCCAAGTATTATATGAAGTCATTACAAAGAAGGGCTCTACAATACTACATCATGATCGTCTCAAGCCCTGCCTTCTAGAAACGGTGCCTAGGTGGATTTCGAAAGCTCGAAGACAGCTTCAGTACTGTATGGAGTTTGATGAGAGGAGGGAGCAGGTAATCCAGCTAAAGGACCTTGAAAATCACGGTGAGGAAAACACCCAAAGTAAAAACACTGAGGTCAAGGTCATACCAAAACTACCTGATGTTGGCGAGGACATGAATTTAAAAGACGATTCTGCAGAGGAGTGTCGAGACACTAACTTGGAGGATGACTGTACGACCACGAATACGACAACTAGGCGTGGAAGGAAGATTAAACCTCCATCCAGATATGCGTCTTAAAATGACATTATTATTTGAACATTTAAATTGTGTTTTTTTTAGCTGATGAATGATTATCCTCGAACAAATGATTAATTTTCATTTCAGAACACTGTTGTTGTGTGACATTTTCCTTAGAAAAAGGGGAGTAGTGTAGTGCATGTATTGTAATTTGTGTCGGGCTCGAACATCGGGTTGGTGTACTGTTTATCTGTCGGTTCTGAATAAAGATTTGAAAGTCTCGGACGTGCTTTTTGTCCCCGCGGCTTTGTGGTGCAATTGGACCCACACCACACCCTGTACACAGCACCACAATACTATGAATTATTATGTTCATGACTATAGAAGTTTAGCAGGTGTTCAACAGGTTAATTTATTAGCCACATTCTCAGGTTACGATTTCACATCTTTAATGTGAAGATAATTGACTTCGAATTAAAGTCCTATGGCCACTTGCATACGTTTGGCTTAAGCCTGGATCAAGGTAATCTAGGCTTAAGCCAGGCTCAAAAATTTCAAATCACTTGCACACCTCTCTGATTTATCTGAGTAGAGCTCAGAATTGAGGCTTACTGTAAACCAGGTAATGGGCAGGTTTGAAGGAAGGTTTATAGTGATGGAGCATTATTTTGATGCGATTGACCAAATTTATTTAGTGGAAAGACTTATAAGGCGAGAGAGAATAGTAAGAGACAGGACAAACCCGTTTTTGAATTACTCCGAAGAGGAATTTATTGACAGATTTCGATGAAGAAAGGAATGTGTACTTGAATTATTGAATGAGATTGGGGAACATCTTGAGCCAAAACAAACGAAGGTTTCATCAATATCACCTCTTCATCAACTACTGATAGCTTTACGGTTCTATGGAACTGGATGCTTCCTCCGAGTTTTTGGAGATCTATTTGGAGTTCACGAAAGTTCAGTTTCTCGCATTGTGAAGAGAGTATCATCTGCACTGGCATTGCTTTACAAGAATTATGTAGTATTTCCATCGGGAAATAAACTAACTGAAATCCAAAGTTTATAAAAGCACCCTTACAACTGTTACTCAATTACATATGTTCTGAGTTGTGTGCGCTAAAGCGACACAAGATTTTCGGTCGCACGTGGTGATTGAAATGACACAGACTGACCGAATAAACAAACGGGTGGGAAAGTGAAACACGTTGAGGAGAAATGTTACACATAAGAAGAAGTCACCATAAATGTTTTTCGACAGGTCTAGATATCTTTTCGCCAATTTAAAATAAATCCAGCGCGAGCACTTGTCAGCGGGGCGAGAGGAGGGGGGGGGGGGGGGGGGCAGCAATGAGTTCGCTTCCACAATGAAACGAACAACCATGTATAAAAAAAATACAGAGTAACTAGAGACGAGCTCGTTGCAAGCAACGATTAGGTCTTCCGTCGTAGCTGCGTCATACTTGTGACGTAATATAAAAATTGATACCTGACCATGGTGCAATATTAGATGTATAAACACTGTGTAAAAGAAACAAAGTACATATATATAAGCAAATACAGATCTTTAAAAGTTGTCTGAAGTTTGATTCGCCGCATGTTGTTTTTTTTGCATGTGCATTTTATTTTGAGAAACTTATCGAATCATCATAATTGACTCAATATACACAGAATATGGACGACGATTATAATCACACAGTGGGTATGCCCGGTATGAACGTAAAAAGACCAAACATTTTACTCGCATTTTTTATCGAAAGCAAGGGCCAATGAATCTTTTAGAATGTATGCGGAGATCCTGAAAATTTTACAGGGGGTTCTGAAGAATAATTTTGTTTTTTGAGGGGGGGGGGGGGGGGGGGGGGGGGGAGGGGGCATGCGCGGATAAGAAAAATTTTCCTGGGGTGGGGGTTGAGTGTCTGACGGTTATTTGAGTTTGCCTGGGGATGTCCGAGGCATATTTTTGTAATTTTATATTGTACATGTAATGGAAAGAAATTTTGCGGGGGTTGGGGTGGGGTCTGGAACCCTCACCCTACTCTTCTAGATTCGCGCATGGGGAAGGCCGATGCCGGTAATTTAACGGTAATTTTAACCATTTTTATTTAATTAATCATTTTCAAAATTATCGGAATTCCAATATTACCTTTAAACGCAGTTAAAACTTAAAATACGAACCATTTAGTCTCGGTGAGTATTCGGCCAACATGCGTCCGCGTACGAAAGAAATGGCAATATTCAAGAAATTTGGATGGACGATCTGGGTCCTAGGTCGTCCATCCGATTCTTTTTCAGACTAAGAGCTACAGAACTGCACTTAGAGAATGTCAAACTGATTATGTCAATTTATTTTGTCTCAAAGAATCAGTTTTTTTAATAAAGTTTTATCTTTAAAAAAAAGAAATCGGGCACAATTTTCAATGCTAGCATTTTACAATTTAAAGGTCTAATCAAATTTTTGAATGAAGTTTCAAGATACTACTCTTCGTTGTTTTATACGAAATATTGCGTGGAAAAAAGATTTACATCGCATATATATTATAGAACTAATTTCTTCTCTTTTTTATTTACATCAAAATAAATCCAAGAAAAAATCTAAATATTTTTTTTTCCTTTATATGTGTTAATGAAAACGTTGATCAGCAAGGGCCGGTTCTATGTCGTGCAAGCACCTACTTAATAGATTGTTACACGGATCTACCACGATGACAAATATCGAAAAGGCAATATTGTGGGTGAAGGATGAAAGTGTAGTTTGTTTTTTAGGTTTATTTTTGATAATTATATTTATCTGGATCAATTTGGTCAGTTGGTTTGTTTTGTTTATTGAAAAGGGGAATAAAGAAAATGAGTAATTTCCGATATGAAGTCAAGCATATATTTTCATATTATCATTGACTTAAAACATGTTGGAAAAAAGAAATATTGCATCAAGCAGTTAGTTATTATGCGCAGATCATGCATTCCTCTATGGTTTTCACAATTGCATGTATCAGTTACTACACGTATTTGCTTACGGAGAAATAAATTTCCAAAGAGATGATATAGTTATCAGTTAAGTTCCAGATTGTCTTCTGCACATGCAAGCACGTGTGTAATCCTGATTTAAAAATAGGTATAATGTCCGGGGAGGGGGGGGGGGGGGTCATCGCAACAAAATTGTGTATAAGCGTACTAGAGTGTACATTGTTAATTAATAATTGATGTTGAATTGTTATTAACAAACAAAATCATAAATTTATAATAACAAACACTAAAATGCCAGGGAGTTCTGCTGGACGCGATTTCATTTGTCTTCAATTAATAGAGTGTAGGGATGCCCGCCTACTTAATACATATGCTCACGCGTCAACAGATTAAAAATGACTGTATTTTGGATTTATAAATCGTTCTAAAACATTCGATCTGATATATCGTTGTTAACAATTCAAAACTTTGAACGATTAAATTTGTTTTTATACCTAGTACCCCGACCCTCACGGAAAAATCCATTCAGATCAATGGAAATTTCATTTACAAGACTCCGCGCCAGAATCAGAATGTCTCATTCATTAATTTTTTCGTAGTTATAGTGGACGAGTCCAAAATAGGAATTTTGAGAAACATCATACAATGTGAACATATGCCATGAATGCAGTTTACTTTGCGTCCATTTTCTTATTTTGAGAGTCCTTTTTATCATGTTTATCATGGCTTGAAAATGACAAAAGGCCCTTGAATGTTGTTATCTTTATGCAGGCACGTAGCATCCTTTTTGAAAGTGGGGGGGGGGGGGGGGCAGACTCATCCAAAAAATCTTGACAAGCAAAAAAAAAAAAAAAAAAAAAAAAAAGACTCCCAAAATCTTCAAAATCCTAATCCGGGGGGGGGGGGTCTGGCGTAGTATGTATATAACTTCAATTTCAATCCTAATTTCCTTATTTTTATATAAATTTTTTACATCCTTTTAAAAAAATTAGTTGCTGTGAGAAAAAGGGGGGGGGGCACCCACAAGCTTGAATTAATAATTGCCTGAGGATGCATCTTTAATGTGTCAACATTTATATTCATAATTGATGAAAACGTTATATGGGATGTAATAAGCACAATGAGCAAGAGTGTTCAATTAAAAGGGCATTTCACATTGCACGTGTGTAATCCTGATTTAAAAATAGATTGCCATATTTGAAAGGTCAAAAAAAAAAAAAGAGGGAGGTGTCATCGCAACAAGATGATATACATTGTCTAAGTAGTACAATGTAAGTAATAGTTGGTGTTGGATTATCATCATTAACAAAGAATGATCAGTTTGGATTAATTAAAACAAATATAAATTCATATAATTGGAATATTTACTGGAGGGGCTACGTACAAGTAATTCGCCGAAGTGGGGTACGTGTGACCCGATTTTCGATCAATTGGGCGATTTCATTCATCTGGAAAAGGGTTTCACTCGCGTGTACAAATGTAAATGTACATCTGACAATTGCTAGTCAATTAAGTGTGTATGTTAATTCGATAGATTTCTTCTAAAACATTCAATCCAAAGTATAATATATGTAGTTATTAGTTGACACCCTCGCAGTGGATCTATGCCGATGGATCTATCAGAGATCTCAGCTGTTGCGTGAATGGTAAAGAAAGACTTCGCGCCATAATACGTCTCATTCATAATTTTTGCTCGCCGATTAGTGGGCGAGTCCAAGTTAGGCCAGAGCACATGATGTGTAGATGGTCTTACCCACTCTATTTTCTTAACTGGTCATATAATAAATAGAGATATCATGGATCTTTCACTTTTGTCGGAGCATGTAATAAATGGAACCAAAAAATAAAGTAATTCTAATTGAATTAAATTGAAGTTAAAATGTAAATACCCCCTCCCACCTACGGATTAGGATTTTCAAAATTCCCCATTTTTTAAATTCCTTGTCAAGATTTTTTTTTTGATGAAGCTGCCCACCTAAACCCCCCCCCCCCCCCCCCCCACACACACACACTTTCAAATAACGATGCTACATGTACGTGTTTGAATATCCTTTCCTATATGGTTAGAAATAACAAAATGTCTTTGATTTTGCATCTAATATATAGCAAATTCAATTTTCAATTTGGCTGTTTGAGATTATTCGATACATGTACATTCCTAAAATGATTTAAAATAATGAAATGATTTAATTTCCAGTGATATACAGGTACATGCACTCGATCGAAGAAAAAGATTGAAATTGCTTCTAAACTCTGCGCGTTCAGTTTAATAATTTATGATCCGGAGCGAAAATTATATTTCATTTCTTATAAGATAGCCTAATTGATACATGCATGCTTCCATTGAATAAATTTGGGTAGTCAGGCAAGCTTTTTGGAAAGCTATTGCTTGTATAATATTAAGGTCAAACGCGACCTTCATGTGTCTTCCATTTTTTCCTATCTCCACAATGTGAATTAAGATTTCCACTTTGTTATTTCATAATTAAATTTTTATGTAATATGATTTTTTAGGTTTGAATATAAAGTGTTCAAATTAAAATATATAGTATGACTTTACTTATAAGCATTCAAATGCATTAAGGGAAGTTCGAAATATTCTAGCTCCAAAACGAGCCTGGTAATGTACTCTAATTTTTTTGGAATTAACAGGTTTAAATGTTAATAAATAAGGAATGAAATATCAAGGAAAATTATATAAAATTGAGGAACGTTTCGTCTGTCCTTAATTAAAATAATATAAATAGACATCATAAATCCCATATCAAACGACATATAACCACTTGAATCTGCGCGTCTTTTAATGAAATTATGAACAGCGGCAATTCTAAGTTAATGTTAGCTGCAAGTCTGTATAGCACTTGTATGCAAAATTTCGGATGGTACTTAATTTTTCCAGACGGAGATCTACATATGTGCAGCTAAGGTAACTAATAATGCTTCCGATGAAATACTTTGTTTAGTAATGCAAGGTTTTAAGAGAGCAATACTTATTCGTTTAAAAATAACACCCTAATACTTCGCATTTCATTCGCTGTTTGTAGAACAAGCAGAACCAGTATCAGTTCGATCCCTACCGTATGTACATTGTTCGAATTTAATAGCCCTTGCATTGGATTGCTTTGCATGTACAAAATATCTTTTAAAAATTCAACACTGAAAGTGTTTATCTATATGGCTATTAATCTATATGTACATGTACACATAGCGTACACATGTGATTCAAAATACCCCAAACGGAAAAATTCACTTATTGAGTCTACATTTTATAGAATTTGCAAAAAAATACATTGCGGGTCTGAATGTTTGTTAATGTGTCAATCTATCAATATACAGTTTGTTAATTATTTTCGATTGCTAAGGCTACATCGTTTTTGATGAACATTGAACAACATTTTTTCCATGCCATTATTTCCACGGAAGATAGCGAGTACAATTATAAAGCACAATTTATTTAATTATCTCTTTAATATTGTGTACTAGTATGTAATAAATTATTTATAAATTGCTGCCGAAGGTTGTTTGGTATTTTCGTTTGTAGATGCATTGCAAGTAAAAAACGTGAAACGCGGGGCAAGTCATAATTAATATCCCTAATAACCGTTACTTAAAAATAGCGGCTTTGGATTCAAATATTATCGTATACGAATATTAAGTTCACTTTTTAAAATCATCTCCACGATGATAATATTATATCCATCGGAAATCAGTATTTTGTTTTGCTTTAAAAGAAATGTTCTATCGGGAGCAATCCCGTGTTCGTTTAAATTGCCAGCGTACATTTGTCATGTCAGTAATACACATTGTGCTTTATATGACGGCCGTGTATACGTACTGTAGAAAAGTTGAGTTTAATTACCATGCATTCGAACCATTTAATTAACACATCTCCCAGTACTGAAACAATTCAAAATGTCTCTGTTACAGTAACACAGCGGGGCGTTAAACATGTGTACGTCCAGCTCTACAAGCATATGCACTGTCGTCAAGGCGACGGCCTGAATACAGCTAGCGACTCTTCTATCGATCGGTTACCTGAGTCTCGTAATGCATCTAAATATAGAAAGGGGCACAGTTATGAAACAAACAACAAAAATAAGGTCAAAGACGTTCATCTTTATGAAATGAATATGTACATATGAATAAAAACATTTGGGAATTTTATGTAGAATTATTTTTGCGCGCTGCATGTATCAGTTAGTGCATTACAAAAAGCCCTTTCATAACCTCCTAAACGTGCGCACCCCCACAAAAATCGACCGAACTGACAACAATTGTTTCTGCAAATACTGGCTATAAATTACGAAAACATTAAATTGAATACCACGGAAGGATTCAAAATTAATTTCTTTACAACTTTGCTTCAATAATGCATTAGAAATTTTTATTCCTTTACAAGTTATTGACAAGAAACTTTTGACGCATCTAACTCCTTAATTATAGGGGCCAGCCCCTTTTTCTGTATACCGAATGAAAGGTCTTGGTAAGACCAAGATCTTTTAAAATACATGTTATAACAAATTTTTATCAGGTAGGAAACTAACACGGAAAATACGCGAATTTTTTTGAATTTTTTTCTTGCCTTTGTTTCAACATCTATACCACCCCTTTTATTTGCATTTAAATAATAAATAAAATATATCTCGCACAAATTCAATGTATTAGCTTCCAAACCAGCCCATCTTTGAGACTCTGCCAGTCATCGTTATAGCTAAACCCCCCTGGACAAAAGAAGTCGTTAAATTTTACTAAAAGTGGAATAACTCAAAACCGAATGGGGATTTTCCTCAACTAAAATATGCAACGACAACATCACGCGGCATGTTATCAGTCCTGAAAATTTCAAAACAATCGGTGAACAAACGAGCGAGATATTAAGGATCAAAGTTGGCGTCTAGAAGAAAAAAAAAAATAATAAGAAATTTGAAATTTTTTCAGAATAATAGTAAGGTCTTCCGTTGGAAACGGAAGACCTTAATTAATATGTGACCGATAGAATCAAATCTTACAAATGTAAGTTGTTTTAAACTCATGTGAATATTCTTTAAAATAATCATCAAATGCCTCAATTCCGGACAATTCGGGACATTCTTTTATCGTGCTAGCACCTACCGCAAACATGTATCATGAAACTTTGATTATAATTTGAGTTGATGTTTAAACTACCTTGTACGCTATCGTATAATTAAATCAATGCTTAATCAGCTGTACAAGTAAAATAAATTTATCTTTTCATCTTAAACCTATATAATAGTTGAAAACATAATAAACAAGATATCTGTGAGCCAATGCTCACTAGTGATACCCCCGCTCTGATGTGAATATGCAAAATAAGCAAAGTCGACATTTAACAGAAAGCTGGCATCCGATTGGTACAGAAATATATTCCACAATATAGCATGCCTAAACAAATAGTGTGTTAAAATTTCAAGCATCTGCGATAAACAGTTGCTGAGAAATCTTTGAGGAAAATTTGTTTGAAAATTTTGGCTAAAATAAACAAAGTACTCATTTAACAGGAAGTTGACGTCTGATTGATACAAAAATATATCCCACGATACGGCATGCCTTAACAAACACTGTGTAAAAATTTCAAGCATCTGCAAAAAATAGCTGCTGAGAAATTTTTGACGAAAATTTGTTTGAAAATTTTGGCTAAAAATAAACAAAGTCATCATTTCACAGGAAGTTTGAAGTCCGATTGATACAAAAATATATCCCACAATATGGCATGCCTATACAAATAGTGTGTTAAAATTTCAAGCATCTGCGATAAATAGCTGCTGAGAAATCTTTGACGAAAATTTGTTTGAAAATTTTGGCTAAAAATAAACAAAGTCATCATTTCACAGGAAGTTTGACGTCCGATTGATACAAAAATATATCCCACAATATGGCATGCCTATACAAATAGTGTGTTAAAATTTCAAGCATCTGCGATAAATAGTTGCTGAGAAATCTTTGACGGAAATTTGTTTGAAAATTTTGGCTAAAAATAAACAAAGTCGTCATTTAACAGGAAGTTGACGCCGATTGGTACAAAAATATATCCCACGATATGGCATGCCTTTACAAATATTGTGTATAAATTTCAAGCATCTGCGATAAATAGCTGCTGAGAAATCTTTGACGAAAATTTGTTTGAAAATTTTGGTTAAAAAATAAGCAAAGTCGTCATTTAACAGGAAGTTGACGTCTGATTGGTACAAAAAGATATCCCACGATATGGCATGCCTATACAAATACTGTGTTAAAGTTTCAAGCATCTGCGATAAACAGTTGCTGAAATTTCTTTGACGAAAATTTGTTTGAAAATTTTGGTTAAAAAATAAGCAAAGTCGTCATTTAACAGGAAGTTGGCGTCCGATTAGTACAAAAATATATCCCACGATATGGCATGCCTATACAAATATTGTGTATAAATTTCAAGCATCTGCGATAAATAGCTGCTGAGAAATCTTTGACGAAAATTTGTTTGAAAATTTTGGTTAAAAAATAAGCAAAGTCGTCATTTAACAGGAAGTTGACGTCTGATTGGTACAAAAAGATATCCCACGATATGGCATGCCTATACAAATATTGTGTTAAAATTTCAAGCATCTGCGATAAATAGCTGCTGAGAAATCTTTGACGAAAATTTGTTTGAAAATTTTGGTTAAAAAATAAGCAAAGTCGTCATTTAACAGGAAGTTGACGTCTGATTGGTACAAAAAGATATCCCACGATATGGCATGCCTATACAAATATTGTGTTAAAATTTCAAGCATCTGCGATAAACAGTTGCTGAGATTTCTTTGACGAAAATTTGTTTGAAAATTTTGGTTAAAAAATAAGCAAAGTCGTCATTTAACAGGAAGTTGGCGTCCGATTGGTACAAAAATATATCCCACGATATGGCATGCCTTAACAAACACTGTGTTAAAATTTCAAGCATCTGCGATTAATAGTTGCTGAGATAAATGCGACAGAAATTTTTGTTACGGACGGACAGACAGACAGACAGACAGACAGACAGACAGACAGACGGACAGACAGACACACAAGGGTAAAACAGTATACCCCCCTCTCCTTCGGAGCGGGGGTATAAATATAGTTCTGTCCGTGCAAAATATGAAACATGAACGCGTGATAAGGTACATGTACATGTAGAAGAACACGAGCCGACCGCGGATCACTTGTCCACTCGCGCTCGCGCTATATTTCCTCGGCCATGTGCGAGGGATGATCATCATTCAATATTTGGGGGGGGGGGGGTTAAAAATTTTAGATATACAAACCAACCATTAATTTATGTCTGACGATGTTTCCAATTTGGAGTAATATCGTTCATTAATATTCATTTTCACTCAAATGATTAATTAAATAAATACAAGATGGACAAACTTTTATATCATAAAATGAAAAGAGTATTTGTATTTACGGCTATATAAACTCATACACGTTCATATTCATCTAAGTGTGCGTCGCGGTGTGCGAATCTTGTGTATTAAATAACCGCTTACCGCTAGGTAGTGCAGCCGTGGCTGATGTCCTCGGCCGTGGACGAAGGATAGTTTACGTAAATGTACAACGCACAGACACGCACAGCTCAGAACCCAGGACGATTTGAAAAGTTTGCAGTACAATGACCATATTCTATCAAATAAAAGTTCTTTATTTTAAACTTAAACCCACAATTGATATATGTCTCATATTGCTGTAGATTGAGAATGACATTGCTTTTATTAATTATCTGAACAATTTCTTAATTGACACTGAATCGTTTAGTCGATAAACTTTTATGTGTAATCATATGGAGAAATCACGTACACTTTATTCATGAGCTAAATGCCACGTGACACTGTTCTCATTAATATTCATATCTTCAAATTGTCTCCCCTAGGAATGAAAATGACATACCTTTTATGTATGAAATTTGTGTGATTACGTCAAAACTTTAATTTTTTAGAATGAGAACATGTGTTGGGGCAATGCTTAAATTAACTGTATGTTTTTGTCACCACAATCAGTGATTCACGCTTCAAATTCACTTTGAATGCCTCTCTATCCAACCATTATAGATAATCTATAAATAGGACTATACTGGCTAAAATGAGTAATTAAATAAATAAACAGCTAAAAATATCAGCTTGAAACAAAATAGAAATATAACCTGAAAAATCTCATTCAATTTAAAACGAAAATTCTTAAATAGAAATATGCAATATGCCTAATGATTCAATATAAAGCCTAAATGCCTATAGTCAAGCGGACAGCGTACTGAGAAAGTCTTGAAAAATGCTAAATTGAAAGTAAAAAGGAACCGACAAGACTTTTAAAATTTGAGTCAAGATTTCTGACACAACTAGTTTGCAATGCAAACTTTGTAAATATATGAGGAACTACTTTACCTATGTATGGCAAGTATTTTAAAAATAATTCCAAAATCCCTTCATGACGCCTTTCATCACTAAAACACACTTTATTCCTACAACGCCCCGCTTCGATTTTTCAGATTCAAAAGGAACCGCTATCTCAATCTCTAATGTAAACAAAACAAGCACATTCCGATCCCGGATGTAGTAAATGAGAGAACCAAATGAGGAGAAAATATTTCCGAAATACTTATCTTTTAAATTTTGTGATTTTTCTCATTCCTTTCTATATATTCTATTGTATTAAAAATCGCCATTGTGATAACGGTATGGCCGCTATGCAAATTAGTAAAATGTACACCATTTCTCCATATGTCAAAACTAAAACAATTATTGAGTTTGCGGTTAAATAAACTCGCGAGACGCAACTCTCGTGTATTAGATAACTACTGACCGCTAGGTAGCCCAGCCGCGACCATGGTGACCGATTTTCTCGGCCGCGGGCGAGGGAGAGTTATATTAACTTGGCCAAATTGCAGCGAGTACTGGTCAACGCGTATTACTTTTTCCCTCTCATTATGCAATACCCGAACACAAAAACAGTTTTATAAGATCAATAAAGTCACAAACAACATTTTTTGCATCGACGCCCATATCGAAAAATTTACGGTTTTAGAGTTATGAAGCAAAAACTTTTAAGGGGATCTAGACCCCTCATTTTAGGGGCTAGCCCTAGCCAAATAGAAGCTCTTAATATTCTGCACAACTTTTGTTCTATATGTGTCTAGAAAAAATTTACAACTTAAAAGTTATTGAGCAAAGATTTAAGCAACATTTTTACATTTTTTAAAACAAAAATTTCGATGTAATTTTTTAAGAAGTATACATGGGTTAATCAAACATGTAAAACTAGGAGGACAACGTTCAAGATGTCTACATTAAAGATTTGTAATTTAAAACTACTTCCTACGGATCAACTCGGAGCCTTTGCAGGTACACGAGACCCACTAAACAAATATTCAAAGGGGAATATCTCAAAACCGGAATTAGCAATTTCACAAATTTTTGTGCTATAGTAAGCTATTGTCATTTCAAATAAACCCTGAAAATTTGAATAAAATCTAATGACAAACAAGCGATATATTACAGTTTAAAGAAACGGCTAGAAGAAAAAGAAGAAGAACTAGACACGATCTCGTTGCGAGCAACGACGAGGTCTTCCGTCAGATTTTAGAAATTGAGATTTATGTTCGATCTTGATTTGGTTATTTAGTAGCTATACATGATTTAAAACAGGAAAAGAGGGTCTACATTTTATGGGTCAGATACTACTTTGTTTCAGGTGTAAGAGCTTTGTTCAACAAGTGTTTAGAAATTCGTCACCGTTCTTGAGATATCTGTGAAAAAAGTTTGAGGGGTCGGTCCATTATCTCCTAATTGGGGCCACTGAACCCAATTTTTTTTAGGTTGCATGATGTTAAGTATATCATTTTGAGCATATTTTCTTTTATACTGCATTTCAAAATATTTTTCCTTTTTGACATATAGGTGATCAAAGGATTGGAGTTTTGACCCCTAAAAACCCCTACTTACGTAATACATTAGAAAATCATTATTTTGTTTGGCTACATAAATGTAAGATAAACATATTTGCTTCTATGATCTATTACAAAATATCCCTCAGTAAAAAGCTATGGGAAAACGATTTTAGAGCCCTCTACGTCCCTACCTTTAGGGGCCAGCCCCTTTTTCTTGGTATCAGATAAAAATTCATTTGATTTTGTAGGCAATTTGCTCAACAATTGTTTAGAAATTCGTTACTATTCTTGAGATATCTGAGAAAGAATATTTTAGGGGCCAGACCATATCTCCTTATTGGGGCCACTGAACCAATCTTATAAGGTTGCATGTTGTTATGTACATCATTTTGAGCATCTTTTCCTTATACTGCATTTCAAAATATTCATCCTTTTTGACATATAGGTGAGCAAAGTTTTGGACTTTTGACCCCTAAAAATCCCTAATTACGTAACACATGTGAAACTCTTTATACTGTTACGCTACATAACTGTTAGATAAACATATTTGCTTCTATAATCTATTACGAAATATCCCTCGGTAAAGAGCTATAGGAAAAAGACTTTAGAGCCCTCTACGTCCCTACATTTAGGGGCCAACCCCCTTTTCTTGGTATCAGATGAACGGTCATTTGATTTTATAGACATTTTGTTCAACAAGTGTTCAGTAATTCGTTACCATTCTTGAAATATCTGAGAAAGAATGTTTTAGGGGCCGGTCCCTTATCTCCTTATTGGGGCCGCTGAACCAAATTTTTTAGGTGGCATGTTGTTAAGTACATCATTTTGAGCAGCTTTTCTTTTAAACTGCATTTCAAACAATTTTTCCTCTCTGAGATATAGATGATCAAAGTTTTGGAGTTTTGACCCGTTAAAATCCCTAATTACGTAACACATGAGAAAGTTATTATATTGTTAAGCTATATAACTGTTAGATAAACATATTTGCTTCTATAATCTATTTAGAAATATCCCTCGGTAAAGAACTATAGGAAAAAGACTTTAGAGCCCTCTACGTCCCTAATTTAGGGGCCAGCCCCTTTTTCTTGATACCAGTAGAAAGGTCTTGTAAATTTAAACTTTTTTTACATTACATATTTTAACAAAATATTTTCCAGAAAAGAGATAAAGAGAGAAAAGCACAAAAAATCACGACGCTTTTTTAATGTCAATTTTCGAGCCATAGCGAGCTTTGGCGCCAGTAGTGCTAAACATACAAGACAACAATCATGCAAAACTTCAATCTTTCCTTCACCAACCGTAGAAATTTGAGCTTAATATCTCTTATAGTTTAGGAGAACAACAGAAGACAAAATACTCATATAAAAATTAGAAAAATCTCAATTTCTAAAAACGGATGTGACGTCATCAATACAAAAATATTCCAATCAAGTTCAGACCACTATCTACAGTGCTGCTATCCTGAAAGTTGACAAGGATAGGATAGGATGCACGATACATTATAGAAATATAAAAGTTAAGTTCTATCTTATCCTATCCTATCCTGCATCCTGTAGCCAATCAGATTCGAGTATAAATTTCAGAGTTATTTTGCGAAACGAAAATTGGCTTAACAATGTATTTTCCATGTCAGTTTAATTCGTTTTACAAGTTAAACCATTTAAGAATAATTATTATATCAAGAACGCGGTGCATAACATTGATGCACGCTAAAATGTCGGCTCTACATCTTTGTCAATTCGTACGCAAGTACGGAGTTACTGCGAGAATTCGATGCAACATTTGACAACGTCAGAAATAGATTTTTGTATTTACTTCATTTAAAGTCTGCAAAGTAATAAACGATTGAATTTATAACGAACAATTCGGCATTTTAAAAGATAAACATGTATACAAGAAACAGACATTGCTTCACGTTTCATATAATTTCTTCGATGCCCAATAACAGGGACGCATATATCTGTCCGATATTAACCTGAACATATCGAATTAATAAATGTTAGCTAGCTATAACTGCTTTAGAATTCATACTTTAAAAAAAACTCCAAGTGGTTTAACTATAAACGATATAAACTTTTTAAAGGAATTATTCATTTCTAGATCGTGTTTACATTTATCGCCGAACGAATCGCTCGAATAATGATAATTACGCCCAGTTATATGTGATAAGAAAATAATTTGATAAAAATATGTGACTAAATAGTATATCTCATTAAGTGCATCGAAGTGATTTATCTGTTATTTTATGCATAAATATAATAAAATCAAAAATCGAATCGCTTACCTGTTTGTTTACGTTATTTTGTCCATCCCGCGTACGATTTAATTCTACCGTAGCATAGGTAAATAAGTTATCCTGTTAGAAGAATATTCGGTTTTAAGATTTAATTATTCATTTTGAGCACTACAGTAATTTATATAATTATTTAATTCTTAAATTTCGTTTCATTTAACTTGCATTCCTATATTTTGAAGGTATGGGATAGGATAGGAAAGGATAGATCTTATTTGCAGGATATGATGCAGGATATATGATAGGATAGGATAGTTTTGTCAACTTTCACGATGGCAGCACTGTATCACATCCAAAAATTTGATTGAGATCGGCCGAGCCGTTTCTGAGAAATCGCGTGCACGAAAAAGGAAGAAAAATAATAATAATAATAATAATAGGGAAAAAGAAACAAAGCAATAACAATAAGGTCATCCGTTGGAAACGGAAGACCTTAAAAATAATAATGAAGAATTTCCAACAGAATCAGAACAAGGTCTTCCGTTGGAAACGGAAGACCTTAATTAGACTGTGTGAAATCAAGCATTCGTAAGCTAATACATATGTATACTCCGTCAATCAATGATTAAAGAATCATAAACGAGACTTTCAAATAGTAAAACTAATGTTCGAAGTAAATGCCTTTGTTGTTACTTATCTAATCACTTAAATAATGACCGAATTTACAATTCAGCAATTTAAACCTTTTTTTGTGATCAAATAATTATTTCGGAAGTAATTACATGTACGTTGGTCTAATTTTTTATTTATTGAAGTGCAACTTTCTTTCGAGCGCTATGGTCAGCAATTTAACGCTTTAACTCCACATTACGTAAATTGTTATACTGACAACGAATCATTATGAAATCTGAATAAATTTAAACATTTTGACAAAGGATGTAAATAAATGTAAAATGAAATTCCATTATCGTATTTTTAAAAGAATCCGAGACAGACTTAATCATGTAGCCATCTTCAACTTGATCCGTTCATAATCCCGTGTTTGTTTGTTAAAGAATGCATACTATTTTGATTTTTACTGGTTCTATATCAATATTATTGAATAATCGGGCGAAATCATTTATAATTTTATGCCTTAAACGAGGAATAGACCCTGCGTTACCTTTTACGAAATATGTATTATCAATATTATTAATCAGTTAATAATGTCACGGAAAAATCAATCGAAAGAATGACAATATAAACAAAATATGTTTCTTAAACAAAAGGTTAATTAATTGCCATTTTGCTACATATGCTGTGCATTTATATGCAAAATGTGTTACACATTTGACTAAATTCATGAAGCAAACAGTTTTCCGAATTCGGCATTTTTGTTCGATAAAATACGGGTTTAAACTCAAACAACAGTATATTTAGTCATCCAGGGTTGATAAAGAAATAAAACATCAGAAAAAATGTTCATATATCGATAAAACAATGCAAGAAAACGAACTGTTTTCATACGATATTCCTGTTTCTCATACAGTCGCGTTGACCCCGTGACGTCAGTTCATCTCGCGCCAAATCGGCTTGATTCAAAACTCGTTCAGGTGTGAAATCGGGTTTACCCAATATATCTCAAAAACTACTTATGCGATCGCTGTAAAATTTTCAGGATGATGTTTTTACACATATATCTTCATTATATCAAAAATTGCCCGGCACTGCAGGTACCCTTTAAGTATGTGAAAGGGATTTTCATGTATTTCAACTATTGCAAAAAACGTAATTTCTAATTCCCTAACTATACAATAGGTAAATTTGAAAATATTCACACATGTGTTTTCAGCTGTACTGTCTCTATAATAAGGAAAAATGCTTACAAAACATTTAACAATTAAAAACTGACATGCTCCGTGAAGCATATCTAATCAAAAAAAATAATCTGTATATCCTTTATGGTGCATTTAAAATAAACAAATATTTTCATATTTCTTAGAAAATACGTCAAGATTAAATATCAAAAGTTTCGCTGGTATCATGCGAATAGTCCGCTCACAATCAAACTTATCTGCAAACTTTTCTAACAACACTCGTATATATATCGTTGTGTTGTAAAATTTGGCTTTTCAGTCGCAATGATTCATAAAAGAATATTTGTAAGACTAACAACATATTTTTACTGTTTTGCAGATATCTCCTTTTTGTAAACGGATTCGCCTTTTTTAAACAATTTAGAATCCCTTTCCTATAAGGATGCTTTGAACCGAGACTGGTTAAATTTGGCCCAGTATTTTTAGAGGAGAGGAAAAGTTTACAGACAGACGGACGTACGAACGACGGACAAAGGTAATATAAAAAGCTAAGTTTGGTTCAAATGAGCTTAAGTATATGTGCACTTGACAAAAACAAGTTCATTGCGCAACGCGAACTGTCGTCTGACGATGAGCTGTCTTATTTCCTCAGCGACGGTTTATTTGCTTAATTTAAGGTTTTAAACAGTGACACAATGTGTGTAAGTTTATGAACTTGCATGAAATATAATTTATATCAACATTTATATCAAAAGGTTTTACTTTTTTAATCATTTACAAACATAAAGTTAACGACATACTTGCGCCGATTTCCCAAACATCGATGTAAACAACAAGTCGGAATGACAAAACTGATGGATATCATTAGTGTATGACAATTTTGCGAATAAAAACCGATGTTGGGTGTCATAAAAAGGGAGTAAAAAAGGACGAGACCATACACCAGTTCCCTGTGATCTAAACCTGTCATTTGCAAGCAGTAAGCATGGTAGGTGTGTTATCATGACATATACTATTGTATTATGTTAACGTTACAGATTATTATGCTCGTATATTATCCACGTGAAAACAGTATCGCCTAGCCTATATGCAAAAAAGCTTAACAATAATCCTAATTTGTTAAAACATAAAAATTATTCATTGTTGATTCAGTCAGTGTTTGTATATAAAATAAGCACAATTTTAATTCGATTTTTCTCAAATGAAATTAACCATGATAAATGGTAAGGTTAACCAGGCGCGTATATACCAAGTTGTTAGCGTAGAGTGCCCTGAGCTAACTCTAGCATATGACAAGCTTATTTACCAACATTAACAGTACTCACAAAATGATTTTAAGTGTAACACTTTCATGCACATTAGCTTGAACCGTATATTTGTAAGGAAATAGGTTATATGTTTGTATTGATGATTTTTTTAGCACATATACATGTAGTTCATAACATGAAGAATTAATCTTTTATTCACTATCAATAACTTATAATGTTGATTCTCTGTACTATGAAACCATTTGAACAGCTGACTGATATTCACCTTTATTTAACTGTAAAAATCAAAGTACAGTTGAAAGAAAAATAAGTATATCATGATTTATCGGTTGATAGAATTGCTCACCTCATATTTAGATTCCATGTGATGTGTTCATTATTGTTACAAATTCTTATTTTTCCTCATTATTTTCAAATCATGAAAACGTAAGATTTCTAAATACACACAGTTATATAAGATTTGAAATTGTCAAGTTAAGTAACATTAATTTAAATTTTCAAGGTTAGAATAAAATGTTGACAAGTTTCACCTGATATCATATTTTTATTTAGAATAATCCATTTATATAAGGCTCTGTCTTTCTATGTTGCGTACACTTTAATAATATGCCTATATGTATTTTATTTTATTTTTCTACATGTAGCTTCTTAAAATCATCATTTCATATGAGTCCTCCTTATATATTATAAGTAATACTACCAGTAATATCAGTTTGTTTTTTTTAATATAGATTTTTCAAACCTCCAAGAGAGAAGAACATCAATGGTATGTGTGAACGAGGTCATTCCTAATACAAGACACAATGCGGAAAAATATAAGACTAATGTAAAGAACTGAAACCATGAGTGATGTGCTGATAATCAGATTATTGTTTCTCTTATGTTCATCCTGATAAAGCCTTTCCCGATTGATGACTTGGATCATGTATTTGATAATTTAAGGATGACAATATTTATTTGAACATTTATGATATAATATAAAGATAATTAATATGCAACAAAACATATCCTGAAATATGAAACTGGACCAAAACAGTGATAATCTACCATTTATGATTTATTACATTTACTTGGATTTGAAAACCATTTCTGAAACTCCAAAAGTCATGAATAATTTGGACATATAATGCATACAATTAAGAATTATTATTGTAAAAGAATATATATTATGATAATTCATATGCTATAAGAAATACAATTGATAGATATCAAAAGTTGTTTATACTGACCAAGTGCAGTAATTAAATTTGTAATGGCTATATACTGTTTACTGTTCATATGGAGAAACTGGTTTTTAAAATATATGTCTTATGTTTAATTTTATGATTGCATAGTATATCAAATCATCATTTCTGTCTATCATTTTTGTCTGTCCATCCATTTATCTGTCGGAAGTCTGTTTTATTTTATAACCCTGATCAGGTTACTGATGTAGATCAAGTTGAGATCATCATTATGACATTTATATACAACAAACCTCATAGAAAATATCAGTCCTCTTAAATGACAGAGTTTTTGAATGAGTTATGAATGAATGGTTGAGTAAAATTTTTATTTTAAATATTTTTTGAAATGATTTTTGTGAATAAGAATATTTTTGTCACTTATACCGGTATATATAATTTATATATATATTTATCTTTTGTGCATGAAAAAAATATACATATCACTAGTTAGGCCACACCGATATAATCTCTTGCTTGTCGGACATTAAGTGGAAAAGGGTACAAGCGGGTGAGCGATAAAATAATAAGATTATTATTTTTTGTAGCTAAAATTTTTAGGCGGTCCATAATAATATGATTTGTAAAGTTTTATTTAAACACAAGCGTGCAGGATCCGATGAAAAAGAAATTTAATTGGTGTGGCCTTCCACATTTTTGTTTTTAGTTCAAATTGAGGCTGAACTATTGTAATATATTACCCTGCATAATCATTCTGATAAAGTCTAAATCATACATTATAAATAGCATCAAGACCAATATGGGGACCAAGGAAGGGTTCAAGGTTCAAAGTTCAGCATATATAGGAATTATAGGATTGCATACAATCATGTATATACATAAGGACAAATCATAAATCATTTCAGAATCTGCATTGTTGTTTAGTCCAATCAAATGATATGATTTAAAGAATTATCATGATTAAGTATCAAATTTCATTTTATATCTGTAATCATTTGAAAGATTCTCCTTTTTTCCAACACCCATTTAATGCAATACCTTGCAAATCAGACAAAACTTTTAAAGATCGATAAATGAAATTCAAATTAATTACAGTCAGTATATGATTTTTATGAAATCTGTGATTTATTTGGTTTGATTGTATTTTAAATCTTTCAACAAAGGCTGAATAAAGATTGTGTGTATTAAAGTTTTCATGCATGTTTTTCTTTTTTGTGTACAGAGACCAGAGTTTCTTGATTATATCAGATGCACAACTATGGCACTCTGTTAATTACCATTAAAACTCTTTAATATATATTGGAAGTGAAAAAATTGTTTTATTAAAGAATCCTCTTCTCTTTAAATGATTGGTTTTTAGAAATACAATCATTTATGGCAGTATTCACTTTCATGAAGCGCGCAGAGTGATTTTTTGTAAGAGTCAGATCAGAGGAAATTCGGATTTGCAGCCTTTTTTATTCAATTAATAGTGGTATTTGCAACACAACTCCATTAATTTTGTTCTACAAGAACTTATGCAGGTTCACAGTATAACAAGTTGAAAGAAATTTCCATTTAAAACTGAATTATACGTCTTTTCTAACAGCATGTAGGGTTTGTAGCATCTATTTCAATAGAGGTCAAAGGAATTATCATTTTTTTCAATATAACATTTAAAAAATAAGAGCTTAATTATAGAAAATAGTATTTTTTGCAATTTTTCTAGCTCTGGTCACGTCAAAAAATGTCACCTTTTTAGTGGTCAGAGGAAACTCAAACTTAAATAGCGGATTAAATGAAACGAATTATTATAATCCATTTTCAGATAAATAAAGTATTTTATAAACATTTTTGATATTTTGGTGAGAAAAGTTATCTAGTTAATTGTAAATATGTCTTTTAAGACATTTTTAATTTGCATTTAACTTTTTTTCTCGTTCTAATTTTTTTAACATGGGTAAGTTTGAAGGTCGTTGCCATGGAAACGAACTCATTTACATATGCTTAAAATGTCTTTTTGACAAAAACGAATCGATTAGTCTGTTTAAACAATTTTGTCAATTCAATTAGTTTCAAGTCAGTTTCACATATCCTTAATACATATTCACTGAAGAATTTTTATAGAAAACTTTTTATAGTCTATATTATGTTCTGTAGGAGATATGGTACAACGTATATATGGAATTTTAAAACTAAAAGTTCGGAGGCAAAATCAACATTCCATGTCTGTATTAATCATTATCAAAAATATTTCACCTTATATATTTATATAAAAGCAATAATTTTGAGAGAATAATGTTAATTAATGAACAACTGATAATTCGAACTCCCTATGACATTCGAAATATCCTGTTGTCAGATTCGCACCAATAATTTCGTGTACATAGTTACCATGTTGTTCTCGCGAGAAGAGGTAAAAATGTATATAAGAATGTCATGCATTTAAATGTTTAAAATAAAACATTCTTCTGATTCTAAAAACTGGTTTAAAACTAAACATTTTGAGCAGTTGTCTTGGCAATATGTTCGGAGCATTGTATCCTTGAATGAAATTGTTGAGTGATGTCTGCTGTACTCAGATGACATCACATTGTCTAGATTGAGTATGCGACCGTTAGCGTAATGAATAAATAAAAACAGACCAAACTATACATCTTCCTAATGAATCTGACCTTGTTTTTCATTTAATTATATTTTCGCTTGCCTCAGCAGTCGTATAATTAAGCACAAAAGGGACTGGAAAGTAATGCAAAAATTAAGTTACATTTTTTTTGTTAAAAGAGGGTTAGAAATATAAATCATTATCATTATAAGTGTAAAGTGAAAAAAGAAAACAAGACATTTGGACAAACTAAGGTTCGTATGTGACTTTACACTTTAAACTCTACACTTTACATTACATAATGATTTTTGCATATTTTCTATAGATTTCTGTGTTGAATATCCAAATATACTCAAATGTAAAATATAAAAAAGCCCCAATGGTCAATAGGGTAATATCCCAGCATTTTTACTGTACATAAAATCCGTGTAGTGACTCCACGAGGTTTACCTAAGAGCTGTATTTCTTTACTGTTCACTAATAGCGTCTTTAGCGGTCAAGCTGGCATAGAGCAGCCTGGTAAAGTGCATAACTCACAAGATCAGAGCAGTGCTTACAGTAGTGAGAGGTCCGCATAAAAAAAGGAAATTTGAATATGTGTTCAGTTTCATTTTCCGGGTATTTAAAGGATGTTTTAACGTAGAAAAGTGTTTGATGTCTTCAACGTTGAGAAAAAGTTGGGTCTTCAACGTGGAATCAACGTTAAGTTATGGTTTGGGTATAAACTTTGAAACCTTAACGTTGATTCAACGTTGAAAAATTGAAACAACGTTGCGTGCCCACTTGGGATGCTGTATATATGTTTTGTTTTTATATTATACTTGTCTAATGCCTTTTTTTATAGATCATTACCTTTCTTCCTTTTAAAAAGAAACAATAGTACTACGGAAGTGATGCCAAATCCGCTAACTGCAAGTACACTGACGGTGATGGTTAAAGTAGAATCAGTATCCCCGTCTGAAATAAAAATCAATAACAACTAGAAAACTGACCAGTCAGGAAGGGCCCCGCTATGACAATTAATATAGAGAAGTGAAAAAAACTTTGAATTCCATCCTCTTTATATTAACAATGATGAGAAATAAATGCCCATCAGAAGATGTAAAGAGCTGGAATATATAGGATCTCGTGATTTGTAGTTGGATATGATTTTCATCCAACAATTAAAGTGTTTTTTTCTTGAGCCTTAGTGAGGGGATAAAACACACAAGTTGGATAAAAATCATATTATACTACAAATCATGAGATTCTATTTATCCCATATTTTATACACCGCAATCAATGTTTACACTGTTTATAAAACTCTACATTATTTTACTTCACTATGCCTAGGCAAGTCCCATTGTAAAGTCACAACTGTGGGATATCAAAAAAATATCCAATGAGTCATATCCACGGGATAAAGAGGGTTAACATGGGATGAAATAAAATTTGTTAAAAAAACAAAGAATTGATACCAATGCAATGATACCTAGGCTTTGCCTCTATTAAATAAAATTATTATAAATCATTGTGTACGGTATTTTAACCAAAATAAAACATGAATATTATATTTTAAATCCATATTTCAAAGAATGTACACAATACTACACATCATTCAAAATTGACCTTAACTTCAAAACAAAGTTCATTTGCAGACACAGGCAGTGCAGTAATTAATCTCAATGTGACAGATAAAGATAAAGCTTAGGATTTTCTTCCTGTGGAAGGTTAATTAATCCCAAAGGACAAATATTGCACAGCCTTCCATGTATATAATGGTAACATTCTCAGCAGTTATCTCTCTTTGCCCATTCATTCTCAGCAGTTATCTCTCTTTGCCCATTCTTCTTATGCATAGTTAGGAATCTACCCCACCACCCCAGCTCCAAACCAGAAGACATAGAGAACCAAACTTAGCATCAAAATATGTATTTCTGCATACTGAACTACCATACCAAATTTGAACTTGATTGGGCAACCATAAAAAAGCTATTAGAAAAAAACAGGAAATTTGTGGACGGAAGAGTGACAGACGGACGGACAGAAGGACGGACGGACAGAGTGATTACTATAGGGCACCCGCAAATCCTTGCGGGGCCCTAATTACTTAACACTTTCTTTCTCATACAAAACGAACAGAAAGTACAAATGCTTAATGGGAATGATCTCCTTAAACTTACAATATATCGGAAATAGAACGAAATTAAAGTTTCAGTTACAACTGTTTGGACGTGCTTCTACGGGTGGTCTACTGACAGATGGTAACACAATCTTGCGAGACGTTGGATGCACAACAATTACCACGCACAGGATGAACCATTCAGTCAATTGAAAGGTGACTGAAAGGTTACTGAAATGTGACTGAATGGTATATGTGTGCCATTCAGTCACCTTTCCAGACCATTCAGTTTTCATTCAGTTGACTGAATGGCAGAGATTCATCTTGTGACTTTTTTTTTTGCGAGATCTGAAAACGCACGCTTCAGTTAAGGCACACGTAGTATAACCATTTGATTTAACTTGCACGAATGACGAAAGGGATTCAACTTTCTGCAAGACGGTTGTGCTCTTGGTTCGTGCGAATCTCCCAAAGAGAAAATAAATGTTATATATAGAAAAATCACCATTAAGTTATATGAATCGACAGTTATTTTTCATCAAAATCAAATATTCGAATCCCCTCCCCCCACTCCCTTAAAATCATATCAAACAAAAATATTTTTTTACAAGAACGTTAACCTCAAAGAAAAGAAAAAAACCAGAGAAGAAGAAACTTGATATTGAAGTAGTTGTAGAGAAATTGGAAAAGATTTCTCAACCACTTTGCCTAATAAGCGTGCTTACTTAAATACAGAAGCATATACATTATGGGAGGAAAAGAAGGACAATGATATTTACGCGTAAGCTGTGTTTTTTAACTTGTAAAAGCAAAGAAATTTAATGTGAATTCATAAATGTTGTTTTCAAAGATATTATAAATTCTTACAAATAGTTTTTTTCTAAAAATGTAAGCGTATTCAAACATATGATTGACTAGAATAATTATCATTTGATAATTATTTCGAAGAAAATAAATTTTGTCGCATTTTTCAATAATTTATGGTATCAAATGATGAAAGATAAATTATGTTTTCAAAACATAATATTTTTTTATTTATGTTGCCAGGTCTTCTTACCAAAAGAGTAATTACAGAACAATTTTTTTTTATCTTTGAGTTCTTCTCACGTTTCAATGTTCACTTTCTTGTCGTAGATTTGTCCTAGTACATGTCTAAGACAAACATTATTTAATGTGAAATATTATTGAAAACTCATAATTGTCCGTGCAGCTGTCGTGATTCACAGAAAGCGTTGGTACCATTGACTTGCAAGTGACAAAAAACGTTGATGATATTACAGACGTTAGCAAGGCAAACGTGCGTCTGTAGCAGATTAATCGTAAGTACGCAAGTACGGTTCCTATGGGCATCGCACGTTACAAGTGACAACCCGTTTCAAAAGAAAATTGTACTTGACACATAAGACTGGCTAGTCAAACGTCTGTTTGTCTAACGTTGCACTGTCAATTCCGTAAACGCAATTGTTGATGCTACGATCAGCCACAATCAGTAACGAAGCACACACACGACCACTTAACACGTACGGCCAGTTGTGACTGATAAGGTTTCAGTTTATTCAATTACATACATTATCCATTACATGTATCACTTATACTACTAACCCCTACTACATGCATTATTAGTCTATGTATGTACATCTAAAATGAATTCCATTTATTTTACAGTTTAAGACATGCCTGCATTTATTTTGGTTCCACATGTTGAACCACTCCATCCGTCCTTACAACCATTATCGCAAACTCCAGTGATGGAGTTACAAGATCCATTTCCGCTGCAGTAGGTGCTGCATGTGTCCTTGCATTCTGATCCGAAGTACCCATGCTGACATGCTGTAAAGAGGGTGAATTGGAAAATTTGATATTACATGTAATATTAGTCTTGCAATAATTTTACAGACGGTGCTTTTTCGAATCTGGTGCAACTTGACTACGATGTCTGCTCGACAACTTACGATGTTTGTGCAATAACAGGACGAGTTGTGGCGATTCACGGACGAATTTCGGCGATTAAAAACGACTGCTTTGAGATCTTTCTACGAGTAGATAAGATGGAAGACGATTTTTATACGATCAATACAAGACATTACCACGAATGGATACGAGTTTTTACGACTATATATCTGATGTGTTAATTTATAAAATGATTTTTAAACAAATTGATTGCATATTTGCATAGTTACCTGTACATATTTTTTATTTAATTCCAAACATAAGATGAACAATGCAATCAGAGTAATATTCAGATAGATTATAAAAGATGTATGGAAACACGTACATCAAATTGAACTACATTCCCATTCACTCGGAGGACATCCGGGGAAGTCTCGAGAAACAATCGCATGAACTCGTAGAATACTCGGGGTAGATCGTAGGATATTCATAGCATCATAAGTACTAGATGTTTTTCGAGTTTTTTACGAATGTAAAAGATTTATTGCGACTTTGTGCACGAGTGCAGTGCGAGTTTCGTGCGAAAGTCAACGAATACTTAGCAATCGTACTGTGGGCCGATTGTTTTGAACACGCTAAAAACAATCGCCGCGTTTAGCGATTTGCTGAGGTGAAGGAAGAGAACCTTCTTCTATCTTTAGGATGAACCTGAATAAGTGCAATTATTGAATTCATAAACTATCGTAGGTAAAAATTGTGACAGGTTGACAGGGGCTTTAGCGAATACGATAAACGCTTTTTATGTAACAAAAATATTTTGAAACCAGGACGCTTCGTAGAAGCGCCACCTATGCTGAATAAAACTATTGGTCAGTTTCACATGTGCCATTTTTTTTAACAAAAACCAATTATGTCCATTTTGAACCAATATAGCGATTGTACATTTAAATGAATCAACAATTTTAACAAATTTCCTTCCAGAGTTGAATAATAAAATGACCTATCTAATTAATTATAATTCAATAACTTATTAAATCAGTAGCAGTAACTTGGGACACATGGCGAAAAACAATCTTTAAGCAAGTCCTTAAAGGTGGCTTAAAGGTGACTTAAAGGAGATACAATCTTTAAGCCACATTTAAGTCACCTTTAAGCTGAGCTTATAGGTCCTTAATGTCCAAACTTCTTTAAGCCATCTTTAAGCAACCTTAAAGCATCTTTAAGTGGCATTTACGCTCCCTTTAAGTTGTCTTTAAACCATCTTTAAGTTCCCTTTAAGTCAAGTTTGATCAAACTGAACAATAAAAACATGTATTAAATGCAAAAGCTCTTTTATAGGGAGGGGAGGGGGTGATCCGAGTGATGATATAATTTCTAAGGAAGGGGGGGGGGGTGTTCAGGCAGTTTTATTTTTCGTGCCATTAAACACATATCGCTATCATCAATAACGCCCCGAGCTCCGATGGACACAGATTGCCGTTATAAAATTCTTTATAATTTTTTTTTTTTTATTTCAAAATTATTATAGGGGTGAGCGCAGTCTCTGTATCTAAATTTGTGCATGGAATTATATTTAAGTATGTTTGTTTCCTATTATAAATTAATCAGTGAAATCTCTCTCTCTCTCTCTCTATCTCTCTCTCTCTCTCTCCTAATTCATCTGGTTATTTACCAAAATAAAGATAATGAACCAAAACTGCATGATTTAATTTAATAATCGGTTGAAGGTATGTATTTTTTTTCAATTTTTAATTATTTCTAGGTCTAATTCTAAATCTGCTATATACATGTGAAAGATGAAAATACCCTCAACTGCCTTAAGTTTGTTATATCGGGCAGGATATTACTGCTTTGTTTGTCTAGACATAGTTTTGTTCGTTTGTGTATATCTAAT
Source organism: Magallana hongkongensis (assembly GCA_015776775.1). Taxonomy (NCBI): domain Eukaryota; kingdom Metazoa; phylum Mollusca; class Bivalvia; order Ostreida; family Ostreidae; genus Magallana; species Magallana hongkongensis. Next base: position 434,570 of record VIAA01000019.1, on the reverse strand, counting down.
TAGAGTCTATTGTTTGTCCAACTTAGAAAAACCCCTGGAACTAACACAGAATATACAATATAAACACAACAGTTGTGTCTTGTGCCGAGGTGCATGTTTGTGTATATCTAATTAGAGTCTATTGTTTGTCCAACTTAAGAAAACCCCTGGACCTAACATAGTATATACAAGATATACACAGCAGGTGTGTCTTGTGCCCAGGTGCATGTTTGTGTATATCTAATTAGAGTCTATTGTTTGCCCAACTTAAGAAAACCCCTGGAACTAACATAGAATATACAAGATATACACAACAGCTTTGTCGTGTGCCCAGATGCAAGTCAGTGTTTCTAAAGGCGTTGAAATCTTAATATGTACGTGTATACGATAATTCTAGTGAATAAAAGTTTATTTACATTTGTAATATTTGTAATTCATTTTCAAAGTATTATTTCCCAACTCTGGGTTTTAAAAATGTTACGTCTACAAATTAAAGATACATGCATATAAGAGTAAAATCTAGAGGCTATTTAATTCCTGTACCGGTGATCATAAATAGGTATTAATTGTTTAAATATATGTATAAGAGTAAATATGTCACATACCCGGCCTGGTACATCATACAATTGAATGTACAAGTATATGTATACATCATTTGCAATTGCCACATGCAGTAAAACGTCACCCGTATTTGGTAATATTGTTTGTTATAGAATTGATAGTCTAAAAGTCATGTATACAAGTAATGTTTAAACATACTGGAACGGCGCCGTGATCATGAAAACCGGGAAAATTGCATAGAACTAATACCCTAATAGTGACAATGCATTCAATAAAAGAAATGATTTCATCTTCTCCATTGCATTTCTTTTAGCTGTGAATTTAATGAACGTTTATCTACTCGGTTTAAATTTATTTACTAAATAAGCCTAACAGTTTCCATTATGGTATAATATATTTTTTTTCACTGAAGACCAAGTTCTGTATTTCATTCTAAATATATGCATGCATGTAATTTATAAATTAGATATGATTGATTGTTACAATTTGAATGGAAGTCAAATTGATTTCAAGTAAAAAATACACATTGAATACATTGATTCAATATCCACTGATATATAGGATTTAAAAACCTCCTTAAATATGTAAGTTGCCGTGGCGCAGAGGAAGTGAGGTGATGCTGGTAAACGAAGGGTCCGGGGTTCAATCCTCGTCTTGGGCGTTTTGATTATTTTTTTTTCATTTTGTTTTCTAGAACCAAACCCGTTTTTAATACCTTTTTTATCATTATCATATAGTTAATATATTGTGTTGGTAAATTAAGCACAATATTGAATTAAAAGATTTTTAATGGCTTAAAGCTGGCTTAAAGGTAGCTTACAGGTAGCTTAAAGGTGGCTTAAAGAAGTTTGGACATTAAGGACAACTTAAAGGTTAAGGACCTATAAGTTGTCCTTAAAGGTGGCTTAAAGGTGGCTTAAAGATTGTCTTTAAGCTGCCTTTAAGCCATCTTTACGCTTTCTTTAAGCCATCTTTAAGCAACACATATAGCTTAAAGGTGGCTTAAAGATCGTCTTTAAGCTACCTCTAAGCATCTTAAAGCTATCTTTAAGGAGAACTTAAAGATGGTCATTCATCCTGTGGGAAATACCGGTACAAACTTGAGGAAAGGAACATTGTAGTATAATTCGTTATAAAATGAAACTGTCCTCTGCATGAGAATTAGGTTTTGTGACAAAAATATGTCTATCCGTTTATTCATACTACAGTGTTCGTATTGATTAGAAAATGTTAACATTTGATTTGCAGTTGTAGACACCAATCTCACCTAAATTAAGTTTCCCAGAATACAATTAAGGTCAAGATCTAGTAAATGAAAGATTCCTACAGGTTTATAGAATTTAAGATATAAATTATTTCCATGATGCGTTATGACAATTGCTTTGTTTGATATGGCGTACCGGGTTTTTTTTTACTTGGAAAACACAATGGACAATCATGTTTTAAAGTGTCATTTTGTGAAAGACAGTTATCCTCTGATTGCTGCCTTTCTTAAATAAAACATGATTATTGATTTAAAATTTAGGTTTAAGATATATATGGAACGGTAAAGAACACTTAAAAGAATATCTACTCTTATTTGAAGTGAAGCAGAGATTGACCGATATGTTTATACAAGAAGGTCATGGCTACTTTAGAAATTAATAATTTTGAAGTACAAGAATATTTACCAAAACCAATACCAACTGTATGTGTAAATTTAATACCTTTTATCCATCCTCTCATTAACTTGAGATTGAGCGTGGCCGATTTTGAAATATCCATAGAAAGAGAGTTTGTAAACGATATTAACTTTCACAGATTAAATGAGTTTTATTTTTTTTAATCTGTCCATTTTATAAAGAAATAAGAAAGCTGTATGTAAAATAATATAATTTTTTTAAAAGCCTTCTATCTTTAAACTTATTCAATTAATCTCAACAAAGAATATCAAAGCGTTGGGCAGTTTTGGCAAATACTTATATAAAAGCTCAAAATTGCGAAAAAAATATAATTAATGTTTTGTTTTGAGAATAAACTTTTCATTATCCTGTTTACATTTTATCATGTACATTTTGCACATTCTTTTGTACTCTGCTATGTTCATATGCAATAATACGTAATAAACAATACAATATATTTTTAACTTTTTTATGCATTTTTATGCCTTATACACATTGTTATTGATATATAAATTATGTATGATTAAAATCTTTTCAAAACTTTACTCTATTTATTTATTTTTGTAGGATTAATATAATTGTCTCTGTTGCCGACAACAATGAATGCTCCCCAGGGCTCATTACCCTGAATATTGAGTAGCCCGTGTGGTGTGTGTTATCAGAATTTCAAGTGTATCTGAAAAAAACCTAAAGGTTCTGTTAGTAAGCTCACAAATTATACCCCCCACCCCCCCCCCCCCCCCGCTAAGAAAATAAAATCATAACTCAAGTAGTTTGCTTTTATAGAAAATGATCGATGCTATTTATTTAATCGTCCATTTTCTATCATTTACAACTACTTTATTTTTTTAATTGCTTCTGCTAATATTAGTATACAAACCAATTTCTATTCTTTAAATTCCATTTTATTTTAAAGCCGACATGAATTCATAAATACGCATTATTTACCTTTTATCTCCCACTACCGCCATATTAGTTGTTGATTTCTAACGTTCTGCTCACCCCTTATATAAGGCTGAGAGCACTATTCATGCTTCACCGCATTTAAATAGTTTTACACCCGAACACCATACATTGGACAAAAAGACGAGCAGAAATGAGATTTGAACAAAAATAGTATGACAGCCACTGCACTTGCAAAGAATATCCAACAAACGACGAAACAAGATAGACTGAAATCCAGGCATAGATAATAAAATTCTCGATAATTTAATTAAGACCGTTTTTTCTTTGTATGTTATAACATCGCACTTGCGCAAACTACACACTGTGGCAGATCGAGCAATTTCAATGATCACATGAATAATAGAAACGGAGTGTTTTTGTCGAAACCGATGGAAATGATGTAACGTTTTAAAAATTTATGAATTCATGTCAGCTTTAACTTACTGTTAATGCATGATGGCATTTGTATTCTTATGATAACAAACATGGCCGAAAATCAACATGTCAAGCAGCCATTTTTTTTTGGTATACCCAGCTTGTTTATTTATCAAAAACTTTTTTAAACACACTTTGCTTTAAAAGTTAAAATACATCGGGGCGGAACATTTTCAGAAAGGCGAACAGGGATAAGAACGCATCAATATTAAGGCGTCCCGGGGCTAGAATTCGGACGGAAAACGGTATTATTTAAATTATCGCAAAAATACTTTGACCTGGATTGTTTCTTAAAATCTATTTTACATTTATTGACAACCAAGTTAAACATTATATTTGATGCATTTGCATCAAATATAATAAGTGACGTCATATGCAATTTTTAATCACGTGACGGGCGAATCCTCATCTTACAAATGATCTATTTAAATTGCATCGGCGCAGGTGATTTATGACATTAAATCCAAAATATTTTTAAGAAAAATTCTTTGTTATGTCATATACTTTGAAGTTCTTGCTTGGGCTTAAAATAGATATTTCGTTTATGAAAGATATTGCTAAAATATCCCACATAATCTTCAAAATAATGTACATTTTCACTAATCAAAAGCGATTTGCCAAAAATGGGGTAAATGTGCAGGTTTCCCAGGGACGATTCACATCGGTACTTTTATTGTCTACAATTTTTACGTAAAATAAACTAAGATTGTGATGATCTTTCATGTGCGCAAAGCTGGTTTTTACATGCATTAACATTTCTTCATTCAGTTGTTTACACGTAGCAGGGAGATTCTCCAAACCACTCGTTTATAAATAGTCTCTTACTGAAAACAAAGCTTTAGTATTGTCGATTATTTGATTTGTTTTTAATATGAATGAATTCTGTACGTCTATGTGCGTCTAGCATTAACGGCAGCATCTATGTAAAGGAAACATGCGGTCTTATGCTGGTTTAATATAATACACTTTTAACGTTAAGATACATTCCTTAAGAACTATCGACAGAAATGCAGACTGTCACGTCAAAGTTAATTATAACGTCATATCGTGTAAAGTAGTGACTTTTTACACTTCTCTTTTACTTAAAACAAAGCTTTAAAACTGCCGATACTGGTTTTTAATATGAAATAATTCTGTACGTCTAGCATTACCGGCAGCATCTATGTAAAGGATACATGCTGTTTTATACTGGTTTTATATAATTCACTTTTAACGTTAAGATACAATCCCTGAGAACTATCAACAGGAATGCAGATTGTGACGTCAACGTTTACGTCATATCGTATGAAGTACAGACAAGTGACTTTCTGCACATTGCTGTAAAATCAATCAGGAAGCCTTTACATGACTGTGAATGTTACAATGAGTCTTGTGTCAAATTTTACCTTCCATTCATACAATATATAACACATATAGAAATTAAGCATTTTTTTAAAACAATGACTTTGAACTTGCCCAAATGACATCGGGTCACAGTCATTACATACTTTCAGGCCATTGGCAATCTTTGAGTGAATTAAGAATTTAAAATGTCTTTTCAAAAAGAAAGATATGAACCCGACACGAATTTTGCTTTCTCTGCCATTCACCCTGACCTTGCCAGAAAGACCTTAGTTCAAGGATATGACACGCCCCTATGTCATAAAATATCTTTGTGAGAAGTGAATACTTCCAATGTTTCTCCATTAGAAAGATATTGACCGAACATGAATTATGCACATTTTTACCAGTGACCTTGACCTATCCGGTTGACACTTAGTCAAGGTCATGACACACTGGGGTCATTAGCAAACTTTTGGGAATTAAGAACTTCCAATACTCCATAATAAAGATACGGATTGGACACTACAGAAGAGTGACATAGAGACGGACGGACAGATGGACGAACAAGGTAATTCCTCTATACCTGTCGCAAACTACGTTTGCGAAAGGTATAGTGACAATAACAAATTGTTAACCATATCAAATATCCATAAAGCGAAATACAAATTCAAAACAGGGCGACACGGACCACTAAAAGTCAGACTGAGAACATGGGCTCGTAACATCAAGGATACTAAGATTTTGACTTAAGTACGGTAATAAGTAGGACTAAGGCGAAATCTTAGTCCTGCTTAAGTATTTCTTATACCGTAACATATAGAACACTAAGCAATACTTCAGCTAAGTCATGGTTATGTTAAAAAGTAATGACGTATTTTTCATTTCTTTTGTTAAATTTGAATTAATTAGTGATAAAATCATTATCTTTTGTTAACATATTGTGTATTCATAATTACATGTGCATGACATTATTAATATAATATATAAATGTAGAGACACAAAATTCAAGGTGGCATAAGTACGTACCTAAATATTTTTAAAAGCTTAATCGATTGATATCGGGCAATGTATTAAGTCTATTGTTGTTACTTTTTTGTTCTGACTAATAATCACTATTTGGTCGTTCACAAAGACTACCTGTGGTGTAATTTAGCAATGCCGTTAAAACTTGATATAATTAGGTCGTTCCACCTTTCAGGTGAAAGACCTTTTGTATTTCTTATGTTTTTTATTATATTTTTTCTTCTCTTTTTTCCAGGGACAGCTTTTTTTTTATTTCTAGAGATATTGAAACATTTTTTTCTTTATGTTATTGACAATAACGTAAAGAAAAAAATGTTATGGTACCATATGACCCTTTGCTTGATAACTCCCAGAACTTACAAAGTTATTGGCCTTGTGTACTAAAAGCATGTTGTCGCTACTCCTCTGAAACCAAAAGAGAAAGAGACTTGACACTTTTACCAATCTCTTCAGTACACTAAGAAAGTTCTTCAATCTATTCATACCGATAGGATCTGAGGCCCCCCCCCCCCCCCCTTATAGTAGATATTGCCCCTGAATAAATTTGATTTTTTTATAAAATCACTTTCATTTTTTTCATTATTTGTCATAGAGACTTCGGACCACTTGGGATAGAAGCGTCTACTTTGGTCGAACAAAATGACACAAAAGTCAAATATAAAGGCTATTTGAAAATCTAATATTTAATGAGTTTTTTTTATCTCTTTTGATTGGGGTGGTAGGGAAAATATGTTTTATGAAAGTAGTAGGACATCTTAAGACATGTTAAAATATAGCCCCTTGGCTCCTACCCAGGCTTGGGGCGAATTACATTGTAAAGTAATGCATTAAATTACCATTACTTCATGAATTTGGGCATTAAATTACCATTACAATTACTTGATTTTCTTCAAGTAATGCATTACATTACCATTACATGAGTAAAGTAATGCATTACCATTACCATTACTTTGTTTTGAAAAAGTAAAGCTAATACAGAGTTTTTGCAAATGTTTCAAATATGAAACACTCTTTAACATATCTGCAGGTTCATGTTCAGTATCAGGTTCAAATTCAATGACTATATATACAAGAGTCATTCTTTTTTTGCTCAATATATAATGATCTTGTGGCATTATGAACAACAAATTACATAAGTAAAAAGATATTCATAGACATTTGGAATGATACAATGTCAGATATGATATAGAGACACAGAATTCGTACATAATAGAAAACAATTTATGGAATGATGTTGCGGTTATTAAAAAGCTAAATAGAGATATTTCCCCAGATAACGGAAATCTTTATAATTTTGGACACTTAATTGTATTAATTTAAAGACAGAGAGGTTTTCCCAGTTATATATCTTAATATATTTTAATCGGATTTCTTTATGCTGAGGACACTTTAAGACAAAAGATTGATGGTGCACTATATGATAAAAGTTTCAAAGGTTTCATCTTTTAACTGCATCCTATTAGTTTGAAAATCTTCCCAGATATACTTATAAACATTCTACAGGTGCAGTGGAAGCTGGGACTTGTTTGACAATCTTTATCTTAGGATATATTAAGTGAAAAAATAGAAAAATACATAAATCTTGTATTTTCTATCAGTCCAAACTAATGTACGTAATATACATGTACAACAGAGAGAGAGACAGAGAGAGACAGAGAGAGAGAGACAGACAGATACAAAGAGACAGACAGGCAGAGGGACACAGAGAGAGAGAATTATTTTCAAATGGGTTATATTATTGGAAGTGATTTTGATTTTCATCATGGATGGACAGTGCATTCATTTTGCCCTTAAAGGTGCATGTATGTCCCCTATCCTATTGGGACATGGCATAGGGAAGGGAATTGGGGTATTTAGCACTTCTTATAACAATTGATTGTTTTGATACTTAGGTTATCCTGGATGCATAGTATGTTGTAAACAAATCTTTATTGAAGTGCAAACTAATTGGAGTAAATTGGTTAAATGATTTAAAACTTTAAAAACAACACTCATAGAAACTGTGTTGTTATATCTAGTAATATGAACAATTTAAAAATGAAATTTCATAAAAAAAATTTAAAAACATTTTTGTTTCAAGAATTATTTCTTTCTTCTTTATAATAAAGTTAATCAAATTAAATTTCAGCTATTCCTTTATTCATCACATTTTTTAAGTGAACATGCATAAATAAGCATAGTAATGCCATGTAATGCCAGCATTACACTAAATTTTGGATAGTAATGAATTACATTACCATTACTTGTAATGCTAATTTTGTGGCATTACACATTACTAGCATTACTTTGAAAACATGTAATGTATTGCAATGCATTACCATTACATTTAGCATTACCCGAAGCCTGCCTGCGATGCTCGTACGAACCATGCTCCTGCCATGATACAATTATAGAGTTATTACCCCTATTGTTTGAAATGGTTGTTATCGCTACTCCTTTGAAACCATAATATATAGAGTTTTGGAACTTTTACCAATGTCTTCAGTACACTAAGAGGGTTCTTCAATCTATTCATACCGAAAGGATCTGAGACCCCCTTCTAGTAGTTATTGCCCCTGAAAGTATTCAAATGTTTAAAAAAATCAGTTTCAACTTTTTTATTATTTGTCATAGAGACTTCATACCACTTTGGATGGGAGCGTCTACCTTGGCCGAACAAAATGACCTAAAGGTCAAAGGTCAATGTCATTTGAAAATCAGCTATTTAATGAATTTTTAGATCTCTTTTGTTTAGGATGGTACAGAAAAACTTTTCAAGGATGTTGTAGGACTTCTTGGGACATTTCAAAATATAAACCTTCAGCCCCTTCCTTGAAACAATTTTAGAGTTATTGCCCATTTGTACAAAAAAGCTTGTTATTGCTATTTCTCACAAACCGTTAGAGATTAAGACTTGAAACTTTTACTAATGTATTCAGTACTGTTATAGGGTTCTTCAATTTATCAAACCGAAAGGGCCTCAGTACCCCTTTTAGCAGTTATCGCCCCTGAAAGTTTCTAAAGTTTATTAAAAACATAAACAACTTTTGAACCTTACATCGTTGGGTCATCAAACCTCTTTAAACTAAATGTTGACCTTTATCAGTCAATACTGCCGGCTTCAGTTCGCTTCTCTGCTCACTTGTCATTGCCTTTCATCATTATTTCAGTCTGTTTTGTTTTTTTTAATTTTCCAAATAAAAAAAATAAAGATATATATTTCTTTTATTTAAGTATATTGTTCAACGTTGATTGAATAGGAAGGACATCAATCTAAATGGAAAAAAACCCAAAAAACTCGTACAAATTGTAAACAGGAAACCAGTAAATTTACTGGGAAAGAGAAAATTATTCATCATGTTCTCTATCACACTGAGAAATTAATTATTAACCATCATTAATGATTGGTCTGAAGTAGGCACATGCGTGAATTAAAAAAAAAGTTATCCAGTGTGGGTTTGGGGTGGATATTTGTAGGAAGGGGGATCGAGGCCAATTATAGGTATATTTAATAAGTGACCTTGATAACCCATCCCTTCGATCCGCAATCGAATGTATGCATCATACATTTTGTTATTTTTCACAATCAATTATTTATTGTTACAACAGAATGTATTTTAAAAAAATACAACGCTTGATTTTAAAACCATATTTATATCACCAATTCCAAAACTCCGAATAAAGAATTGAACACAAGAAACAGAATACTTTACAAATGATTCTGCATGAATTTAAAATCGATATCTGTTGTAATCAAATTGACATTAAGAATGTACTTGCAAACTTCAATATATAACAGTTAGAGCAAATTGTAAAGAAACAATGGCACTAAAAAGGACTTTGGACTCCGTTTGAATATAACTCTGGTATTTAAAGGGGCATGGTCACGATTTTGGTCAAATTCTATTTTTCTGTTTTCATTACATACAATGCTTTACGAATGCACTTCCAATGACCAAATAAAATTGGAGAGTCAGTAGTGAAGTAATAAGCAAGATACAGAGCTCACAATTCTTTGTCGTGTAAACAAGGCTCGTGCCCTGTTTTATTTACATAAGTGCAATATACCAGTAAAAATTCTTTTTCAAGCTGATTTTTCCATTTTCTTATTTATTTTAAGCCTAAATAAACAGATCTTAACGTTAACTAGTTCACGCCTACAGTTGAATTTATGTGATGCGATTTTTATAAACCATAATTTGTGAAATAATTAATAATATATAAGCATTATTCACATTTTTTTTCAAAATGCAAGATTGCACGTAACTTTCAATAAGACTTCTTATGTCCATTTTTGGCACTTGTCGATAGTACAGTGCCGATAGACGTAGCTTATACTCAGTAAGACGTAATATTTTTACATGTTAACTAGATTGAATTTTCTTATTATCAATGTTACACGATGATCTCTCTCTCTCTCTCTCTCTCTTTCTCTCTCTCTCTCTCTCTCATTGAATACAACTATCGGCCAAGTGATTATCAATTTAAAAAAAAAATATTAAATAATAGTCGTTTATAGAGTGCATACAGTTGCATACGGTATTTCGAAGTTGTAAGAAATATCACGATTCTCGGATTTTTTTTATTGCTGTACGTTGTAACAAACACACATAAACATTGCTCTCAGTATCATCGAAATTTGTTTCTTGTATAAAAAAAGAACAAATGAGATACATTAATTGTACGTCCATGCATGTTATTAATAGAAAATGTCGCACATGTAGTGTTTATATTTATCGATAAACATTAATTCTTGATTTATTAAACGGCAACTTTTTCAAGTTGATATCAAAAGTATACTAGTATAATGACTGTATTTACAAACCTTTTTTAGAGAAAGGAATTAATACTGAATCATATAAGTAATTTATTTGAGATGAATATAATCATACAATATTCTATAAATCCATGGAAATGTGGTGAATTTTAAGGCATGTTAAGACTGGATTTTTTTTTACGTAAAATAGCTCAAAAAGTACACATAGCATGTGAGTTTGGGTAGTTAAATTGCACAAGAAAATAAGATGTGTTCCGCTCAAATAATTTTTAAAAAAATGTGTACGGGTATACACTTTTATATTGTTTCATTAAAGACACTAAGAATCAGATTTTACAACGAAATCAAATGCGATATATCAGAGTAGATTTTTACGCTGTCAAAATATTTCTAAAACTCTTCGAATCCGTTAGTTGAAAGTGTTTTAATTCCTTAAATAATTTCAAAATTTCATTGCAAATTCTTTAGTATTAATAAAATTATGCGAGAATTATTTTGTATGTTGGCAGTTGCACTATAATTGAGACATAGTCGTTTCTCTCGTGTTCCTTTCGACTAATCTTAAAAGTGTAGAATCGTCTCCCTTGAGGTAAACTTCCATACTTATGATTTGAAATATTTGACATGTATTGTTTCACAGCAATTACGGCGCAGATAATTGTTATATTTCCAACGATGATTTATAAAAAAGTGATTTTCCGGTAAGAGCATATTATTTTCATCACACACTAGAATGGAAAATTTGGTGTTTAAGTTTCATAGCGGATGCAAAAGCAGCATTTTCATGATATATCAGCATCAACTTGTGTGGAATATTACGCGTTCGAAATGTGTTGATATTGACGTTATATGAATATATTTCATTATTGAAATGTTTGTTTTTTAAATCAACATGCAATATTTGACTGAGAAAATTTTAATCGCAGTATGAACACAATAAGGTAAGACTTTAGTTATAAAAAAACACAACACAGACGCAGAAAAAAATAGAAACAGAAAATAAAAAAACGCGTTTACAATGACGCTACTTTGACGTCGTTTTCTGAGCATTGTGACATCAAAAGATAAGTGCCCTTTACTCATAACGGCAGTCATTTATTTAGTATATGATTAAGAATGAATAATGCAAAAAAATTTACATACACGATATACATATAGTGGAAAGGTGTATTTATTTGAGAAAAGCATTTCATTTCTTCCAACTTGTGTAAATGTTCCAATGTGTAAATCGGATATTTTGAAGTTTTAAACTCACTAAATGAACTTATTGGCTCTCCTTTTTTATTTCATATTATACTAGTATATATATATAAAAATGAGTGAAAGGTTTCATGATCAGGTAATTAAAGCTAGGTTAATCACAAATGTATCTTTCAGTATTGTTTAAATGTATATACTATTGTGTTGAGTTCACCATACATCGGACACATACATCTTTACCTTGGCCCAGATTACTTTGCTTAAACATTTACAAATAAACGTGATCGTAGTACTTTTGTTTTGTTTCATTTCTTCCTGATTTATAACTGATGAACTTTATTATTCTAAAGAATTTGACTATCACATTGTCAAAGAAACGGCAAAACAGGCTTCGTGAAAAACGCCATCATTGGAAACTTGGTTACAAAACTTTTACACAAAAGGATAATTTCAATGTTTGGCATTTGAATGGACTAAGGGAAAATGTACCCTCTCACTTAAATCAAAGGTCAAGGTCACAGCAATGGAGTAGGCCACACTTTTCAGCTTTCCCCTATATCAGGCTGATAATGTGATATATACCATTCCAATTAATTATAAATGGATTGTGTGATGAGTATAAGGGTGACTGGTATGTGCTGTATAGTCTTGAATTATAATTTAGTGATAAATTGGTGAAAAACAATGAACTCTTAGAATTCAGGTATGTGAATACTTTTCACCAACCTAACTGTTAATGTAAACAAAGAGATACCAGTGTGATCTGTCAGTGTCTATATCTGTGCTAATACTCAATAACTTGTTACCAAAGGCCAGCCACTACACCAAACAAACCTCCATTAAAGAGGGGGAAGAGTTGAGAGCTCAACCTCCGACTCCACCAACAATGATTCAACAACATCATTTGATGACCCCCAACTCAACCAACTAAGTTCCTTGCTTGATGACCTCACCAAGGATCAACGGGACACCAAACAGGTTATCGATTTGATAATGCAGAAACCCTTCATTAAAAACTGTATGAATGAACTCTTCATGCCCCAAATTAAATCACTTTAAAATGAGACAAAATTATTAAATGACCGGATTGACGAGATGGAACAGTATTCCCGCAGAACTAGCCTAAAATTCTCAGGAATCCCTGAAGAGTGAACCAGTGAAAATACTGACAAACTAGCAATGAATGTCATCAACCTGATATTATCAAAAGAATCAACCAAAATTGGGTTGGACCGAATAGAGAGAACCCATCGAGTCGGCCCGCGCAAGAGGAATGGGAAACCAAGAGATGTCATTGTACGGTTTCTAAGTTACAGAGATTGCGCCACAGTTTTTCATCACAATCGCAATCTTAAAAACTACAACCATAATCCGAGTACTTCATCGAGAGTCTTTATTAACGAGGCACTGACTAAACAAAGATCCAACATCTTGTTTGAAGCTCGCAAGCTTGCCTTCGCAAGCTTGCTCGTAGCAGACTTGTCGATAGTGTGTGGACGAATGATGGTCGCATCAATGTAAAAATGGACGAAAATCGTGTTACACTTACCACAGAGGACGACCTCGAAAAGCTAAAAATGCGTTTGGAGCATCATTATGATGAACGTAACTTGACCACTTCTACCCCTGTGACTGAAAGGGACTAAGTCGTTCTTCGTGATTAACTTTGGCTACTAGAGCTGTTGCTCTGTAGCCACCCACGTGCCTTAGTTCATTTTCAGACTGGTCAACTATATTATTTAATTCGTAAAATCCTAGAAACGCTATGTACTTTCACTTAACCAACACATGTGTATTCTTGATCAACGTCGTTAAGAAGCATAATGATCTTTGTCTCTTGTATGCTTTAAAAATAAGGGATTCATCTAATTTCAGTAAACATGTTTAACTTACTACATTAGTCAGCTGTTAGTTAGGGGAAATAGCTCTATTTATGTTCTTTACAATCTATTTCCTCCTTATTTATTTACCTTGTATTGAATTTTCCTCATGTAACCAAATCGACATTTCTACTGTTCAGAAATGCCTTGTAAATAAGTTTTCTGTTTATTTGTAACCTCGACAATACCCATGTGTATATAAGTTATTTATTTCATTTATTTTCTACTGTAGTGGAAAATCATATTACCCATTATTGTTCTTTTATAAATCACAACTATTAGCCTATAGAAGTGATAAGATATTGCTTATACTATGTTACTTGATTAATTTTGTTCACCCGAGGGTACATTACTATAAATGTAGGCCATTTCGGTCATTAGCTTACACTCTGTGCAATACGAAAGTAAAAGTAGATTTGTTTACATTTTGTGGGATGAAGGCTGTGCATAAAGGTTTATTCTACATTGTTGATTCGTATGACTAATATTTTCATGTACAGCATTTACTATCAAATACAGCCGACTCATCCAATTCCTAAAGGAACGTTATTGTCTTACGCTTTATTGGTACTTACTGTTTTACTATTAATTGGTAGGATAGAACTCAATCCTGGTCCCGTTCAAGGTTCATTATTGTCAAATGTCAGAATAGTACATAATAATGTTTGTAGTCTTAAGTCGAAGGTAGATATTGTTTTTAACGAACTTTGTGATTTTGATGTAATAGGAATATCTGAGAGTCATCTAGATAGAACCATTTCTGATGGGGAAATTGAATTTGAGGGATTTCACAAGCCTGTCAGATTAGACCGTAATAGATTTAGAGGTGGAGTAATAATTTATGTTAAGAACAACTTGCAGTTTTTTTTATACGCAACGCCCTGAGTAATCCAAATATTGAAATCATATGGTTAGAAATTCATTGTGTTAATAACAAATTTTTAACTGGGGTCATGTATAGACCTCCAAATTACAGGGCTGATGTACTTGACAACTAAGCAATATCACTAGAAAATGCTATAGACACTGGCTTACCCATAATTTTGATGGGTGATTTTAACATTGATATGTTAGCTGATGGTAACCATGTATTTAAGCATATGCTCCAAAATTTTTCCCTTACAAATGTTATAACTCAACCAACTAATTATACCACCACAAGGGGTACTTGTATAGATCTTATTATTACTAACGCTGTAGAAAGAATGGAGAACATAGATGTACATGTATTAACCCCATTTTGTAGTACACACAGTCCAATAACCCTCACAGGATGAATCTCTGACATTCAGTTAACTGAAATGTGACTGAACGATAACTGAAAGCTGACTGAATGGCATAGCTGTGCCATTCAGTGACCTTTCCAGACCATTCAGTTAACATTCAGTTGACTGAATGGCAGATTTTCATCCTGTGCCTTGAAAATCACTTTAAAACTTACAAACAAAGGGCATATAGAAGAATACTTACAGACTACGCACATGCTGACTACACCTCACTAAATAGTGATCTACTTCAGCTCAATTGGGACAGGGATGTATTTAACTCTACAAATATTAATGATGTCTATAAAAACTTCACAGATGTATTCACACAACATGTGAACCAACACATTCCTAAAAAAGTAGTTGTCATTCGCCCTTCTGATAAACCATTCATGACCAATGCCATAAGACGTAAAATGTGCCAACGTAATAGGATCCATTATAAAGCAAAAAAAACTAGTAGTAATTACAAATGGAACAAATATCGTTGCTTAAGAAATCAGGTTATTGACATGGTTCGTACTGAAAAAACAAGTATAAGCAGAAACTTACATCACAAATACTAGATAAATCAATTCCTCCTGGTAAATGGTGGCGAATAGTTAAATCATTATCAAAGTGTAACAATAAAAAAAAAGTACCACCTCCAATAAATTCAAATGGTAAAATACATATACACCCAGTAGATAAAGCATCCGAACTTAACAAACAGTTTGCAAGCATATCACATATAGAAACAACTAATGAACCCAGGCTTCCAACTCAGGGCCCAGGGCCCCCTAATAGCATAGAAAGAATTAACATCACATCCGAAGATGTTGTTGATCAATTATCAAATCTAAATATCACCAAACCTCCAGGCCCAGACGGTATCTCACCTAAGATTCTTAAAAATATCATACCTTCAATCAAACATCCAATCGCTAAATTATTTAACCTTACACTTCAAAATCAAGAATTACCTTTTATATGGAAATTGTCACATATTACACCTGTATATAACAACAAGGGCAACCCAGAGGACCCCTCAAACTTTAGACCAATTGCACTCACATGCACCTTATGTAAAATACTGGAAAAAATTCTTTTAAAAACCCTGCACAATTATATGAAGGACCACAATCTTTTATTTAAAAACCAATCAGGATTTCAGCCCTCTAATTCCACTATTAATCAGCTTACTGAAATTTATAATATTATAATATCTAACCTTGATAAAGGTAAAGATATTATGTTCATATTTTGTGATATATCAAAAGCTTTTGATAAGGTCTGGCATAAAGGTCTCATCTATAAATTACAAAAATATGGAATCAGAGGAGAAATTCTTGGATGGATAGAAAACTATATTACTGTTAGAACACAAAAGGTTGTCATTGAGGGCTATTCCTCAGGAATTGAAACCACTAATGCAGGAGTACCCCAGGGGTCAGTGTTAGGACCCTTCCTCTTTCTTATTTACATTAATGATATTGTTGAAAATATATGCAACCAAATAAGACTCTTTGCAGATGACACATCACTTTTTGTAGTAGTTGATGATAATGATAATAATTCAGCTAAATCATTAACAGCTGGTCTTGAAAAAATCAAACAGTGGTCTAATCAATGGCTGGTGGATTTTAATCCAAACAAACCAATAAATGTTAACTTTTCAAGAAAGAAAAAAACCCATCCCCAGGTCTCTTTTGGTAACACTTTAAACAATATTATCCAAAAAAATAATCATTGTCATTTAGAACTTACTTTGCAATCACTTTGCATATGGTCACATTATATATCAAATATCTACGAAAAAGCATGCCAAAGATTGAACATGCTACGCATACTCAAATATAAAATAAATAGGGAATCATTGATTAAAATTTACTTTGCATTTATTTGCCCTGTGTTAGAGTATGGTGATGTAGTCTGGGAAAATTGTACATATGAACAGAGTAATTTATTGGAAAGTATACAGATTGAAGCTGCACGAATAATTACTGGTCTCAGACGAAACTCATCTAAACAATACCTATATCAGGAATTAGGCTGAGAAACACTTAAGAAACGTAGAAATAACCATAAATTAATATTATTGTTCAAAATATTAAACAATTATGTTGGTGAATGTTTCCCCCCACATAATACCTACAATCTTCGAAACAATTTCATCTATCGCACTCCTGTTGCAAGAACAACATCTTACTTCAATAGTTTTATACCATCTACAATTATATTGTGGAACAATCTACCTCAAAATACAAAAAATATAACTACAGTTTCAGCATTTAAGAACAGCCTCAAAAATATTAATAGTAAAAAACTGTATATGCATTATTATTAATATTTAACCATGGCAAAAGATTAGAAAATATTTGGCATTGTCAGTTGAGAAATAACAGTAGTAACTTAAATGCTGACCTTTACTCACACCACCTTATTGCTTCTCCACTATGTCAGAAGTGCTTTCTTGAAGTTGAAGACTCTTAACATTATTTCTTACACTGTCCATCATATGCCTCCCAAAGAAAATCTCTATTTGATTATATGAACGACAATTCCATACCAATCACAATTAAGAATCTACTTTTTGGAAATGATAAACTAACATTTCAAAATAACTTACTATTATTTGATAAAATTCATTTTTACATAAAAAGTACAAACAGATTTAAGTAAATGTATAGGTAAAAATGTACACATTGTATAAAAAATGTATCAAAATGGGTACCACTGACTTTCCTTACACTCCTTTCTTTTCATTTTTTATTGCTTATTTGTTCTCCCCTCCCCCTCCCACCCCATCCCCCCAAACTTTCCATTTTTTTCTACTCTGTTATTAATTATTGTTTTGTTTTTATTACATGTTTTTCTTTTCTTTCTCATTTTTTCTCTACACTACATATACTTTTTTATTTTCAACCTTAGCAATTAACCATTATTTTTCTTTCTTTTTTTATTTTCATTTTCCTATCATAAGCTATTTGTTTTGGTTTTTTTTTGCACTGTACCTCCTTCCAATGCTATTTATAATATTAAATCTATTATACAAAATTCCATTGCAATATATATGTATATATATATCAGAATCTTATATAAAATTATATAATTAATCATATTATACCTTGACTACAGGAGAGTTCATAAATAGGCATTGTGCCTGCTGTTCAATCTATTTCAATATATTTATATACTTGAATAAAATACTTCTTAAATTAAAAATTTCGTTATTTTTTTTTTATATAAATAGCTACTATATGGTTGTTCGATGCTGCTCAATATTGTCAGATCCATGGTTAAATAGCTAATTACTGCAATAATTAAGGTCTTCCGTTTCCAACGGAAGACCTTATTGTTATTGCTTTGATTCTTTTCCTCTATTATTATTAAGGTCTTCCGTTGGAAACGGAAGACCTTATTGTTTTTGCTTTGTTTCTTTTCCTCTATTATTAAGGTCTTCCGTTTCCTGTAATAAAAAGAAACCGAAGAAAAAAAATAGGGTCTGCCTTTGTGAACGGAAGACCCTAATAACAATAAGAATAGAAGGGTCTTCCGTCTTCAGCGGAAGACCCTTCTATTCTTATTGTTATTAGGGTCTTCCGTTTACAAAGGAAGACCCTCTTCTTTTTTCTTCGGTTTCTTTTTATTACAGGTCATTAGACCTGTTACTAGGTCAAAAGACCTCTTATTTAATATGAAATAAAATATGGGGCTGGTCCTTTAAATTAGGGATCCAACGGGGTATATAATCCTTCATCCATCGCTCTTTTAGATCAAATATGCATTTCCTGATATGTTTCGTTGAGTAAGATAAAAGGCAAGGTCATTTCCTCTTCTAAAAATCGGATGGAAGACCTCCTCGTTGCTTGCAACTAGATCGTGTCTAGTTAGGGTCTTCCGTTTCCAACGGAAGACCCTCTTGTTATTCTACGGTTTCTTTTTCTTTATTAAGGTCTTCCGTCTTCAGCGGAAGACCTTACTGTTTTTCTACGCGTTCTCATTAGGGTTTTCCGTTTTCAACGGAAAACCCTTCTGTTATTCTACGGTTTCTTTTTCTTTATTATTAAGGTCTTCCGTTTTCCAACGGAAGACCTTATTGTTTTCGTTCGGTTTCTTTTTCCCTATTATTTTTTTTCTTACGTATTTTGTGTACGCGATTTCTCACAAACTACTCGGCCGATTTACATGAAACTTTCCGATCTGATAGATATTGCTCTGAACCTTATTGCAAATCTTTTTTAATAATGACGTCACTTCCGTTTTTGAGATATTAAAGATTTAACGATTTTTAGAGGGTCAACTTGTCCACGAAGGTTCTCATAAACTTAAAAAGATATTGAGTTGAAAATTTCAGGAATGATAGATAAAAGATTGTAGACATGTAATAGGGCATTTATAATTTTTCAGCGCAAAAAGCGCCGGAGCTCGGTAGCGCTCAAAAAATGAGATAAAAAAGCGTTGTGATTTTGCATGGTTTTCTTAGTTTATCTTTTTTCCCGGAAATAATTTGTTTACACATGTAAAACAGAAAAGATTAATGTTTAAAAGGTCTTTAATTTGACATCAAGAAAAAGGAGCTGGTCCCTCCAGTCAGGGACCTAGAGTTCTTGAAAGATATCGCTTTATAACTCAAAAGTGGTTAAGATTTCGATATGGCTGTCGCTGCAAAAGTTGTTCATTATGATCTTATTAATGTCGTGGCAATAATATTTTGTTCGTGCACTGCGTAATATGAGTGTAAAATGCCGACTTGCTACCATGTATTTGTGTTTTTTTTGGCAAATAAACTGGGTGTTTGTGCGTAAAACTGACATAAAGGGTACCAGTTTACATACTGAAAGTGTTTAAACATTTTATTTTTTTCTAGTGAAACACATTATGGATAAAAGAACTAATTCTTTGCAATGCCTTTGAGTTGCTTTAAAAATCTAGATGGATTAGGAGCTGAGTATGTGAACACCCTTGCCCGCGGCCGAGGAAATAGGTCGCGGCTGGACTAGCGAGCGATCTGCCGTTATATAATACACAAGATCTGCGTCCAGCTGTAATGCACACACGCGTTTATTTATGTAGATTCAAAAAAATTCCGATTTTAGTAGTAAATAAAAACAGATTATACTTTTACCTACTGCCATAGCAAGTGTACCAGGTTACATGCGGAAAGTGTTTAAACAGTTTAATTCTATTATAGGGAAACACATTATGGATAAAAGAATTGCTTCTATGCAATCCATTTGAATTGCTTTTAAAATTTAGCTGGATTTCGAGCTGCATGTATGTAAACAATTACACGTATCCGAACCCTTGCCCGCGGCCGAGGAAATTGGTTGCGGCTGGACTTACAAGCGAGCGGTCTTCCGTTATACAATACACAAGATTTGTGCCTTGTTGTAATGCACACATGGGTTTATTCATGTAGCTGCAAACACAAAGAATCCCAAATTTAACGATATTAAAGAGTAAATGAAAATCGATTATACGATTAACTACGAAGTAATGCTGTTTTTGGTATCGTATTTGAAAAAATAATAGTATGGCTGTCATTGAAATAAGGCGTTCTTTGTGACCTTCTCTATGTCATGAAATAGTATTATTGTTGGAAAATAAAATTAAGTTATCAGCCTGCAAACATGTCAAACCTACCACGTAGGGTGTACATTTTCATAGCGCGGGATCTCCTCGGCCCGTGGACAATCGGACAACCGATTCGCTGTAGTCTAGGACACATGCTTCTCGTGTTTATACGTTATCACACATTTGAATGTTCATTCATTCTCTGTTAAATTTTATTTTCAATCAATATATTGGTTAACGATGCAAATCATTGATTTAAATCAAAGTGCGTAAAATAAAAATAAAAACCTGCTAACAATGTTTTACAGTCGTACTAGTTGAAATGTAAATACATTCACCCGTGTCTATTTCTGACATTTTGCTGCTAAGAATTTAATGCATTACATTACCTACTTCAACAAAATATAGTCGATATTCACAACATGATTATTCCAACACACACATCTGAAGTATCTGTAATCTGTTATAATTCAGTTGGCTAACAAAATATTAGAATCTTTTTATGAGCTAAGAGAGAGAGAGAGAGAGAGAGAGAGAGAGAGAGAGAGAGAGAGAGAGAGAGAGAGAGAGAGGTAGACATTGAAAGTTGAAATATATTTAAAAAGCGTTCGAGATAAGGCAGCTTAAGTGGTACAATGTTACATGCTTGCGGTAGCGCACCGGGCACGATAAAACTAACCATTTTTAAACAAGTTGAAGTTTTTTTATATTTAGGCCGTAAAAGACTAAGAGTCACACTATTGTTTTAACCTTTTTCAATGGTAGTCTGATTCATATAAAAGAATATTCATTGCTGATTTTATTCTTTTATTGATTTGATTTTTTTTAATTGAAATTATATTCTGAAAGAATATGCAAGTTTTAAAAAAGTTTATGTACATTCGGTGAGTAAAAGTTTTGATTGGATTGGGACAGTTTAAGATCGAGTAGAGGACAGTCACATGATTAAAAATACTTCTAAGTAGATAAGGGAAATTTTCAAATCGAATGGGCTATGCATATTCAGGCACACTCGAATATTTAATACATAAATTTTATATATTTTAATAAAACGTCTGTATGCTGTATTATGTATTTGCTGTCTGATTAGGACTGTTCTTTCCCAAAAGAAGCGCTAATCGATCGCGTAAAGAACGTTCTGTAAAGTACAACACCTGATTGGAGTACATGATCATATGTCTTTTATAAAAGTGAAATTGTAGAGGTTATGGAGTCAATAAGCAACTCAAATTTGCCAATTAAGCGATAGCAGTTATCCAATGCCTATGGTTGATAATTTTAAAAGGTAAGTTAAATACATGTTAATAGGAATTTTAAAGCACTTCCCGCCCCCTTGTCAAGAGCTTCCGTTTCCTGCATTCTTTTCCTTTATTAACGATTTTTGTGCACGCATTTTCTCGGAAATGGATCAATTTTGTTACACGGCCCCGATAAGAAGACCCTTAAAATTTCTTTCTCAAATATATCTATCAAGAGCGGTCTAAAGTTTCAAACACTGGTGGCATGAATAACATTTAAATTATTTTGTGCAAATTATTATAGGAATGAATTCAATATTCATTTGTTTTATACGATATAAAATGGTTTTGAACAGTTTACGCTTTACAAACCGCGAAGAATTACACATTGCGAAATTGTAAAATTTACAAATTGTGAAAGTTTCTAAATTTATCATTAAAATTTATAATTTTAGACGGCCCATGCAGTAAGTTTCTCTAGCCGAGTCCTTCTTTCAACAGCGCATCGATTGAACATTTCAGCTTGGTTTGCCACAAGAGGGTGAAACGACCATGATATTTGACAGATTTGGCTAAAAGGAGTAGTTTAAAAGTTATAGATACAAAACACAAGTCATTACATTAGATTATAGCTTGTAGGAATAAAAAAATAGTGAATATACGTTTGCCATAAATACAAAATTTTATCATGAGAATAGTTTAACATTTAGATCCGCCGAATATTTCTATTTCTCTTCATTGTTTGGTGCCTGATTTGAAATTATAACGTTTCGAGGTATAATGAGGGGATGACAAACGATATCGGCAGTCTTACTCCCACAGTTTCCTGAATCACGGCCTGAAAAAATGGGGTGAACTATAATCTAATTATGGCAAAAAATGAGTATTTATTTATAACAAGACTTAACGGTATAAACTGAAATAAGTTGCTACTTTGCATCTATATTCACAGTTGTTTAAATCAAAAGCAACGACAGAAAAATTGGTCGATAATTGAGCATTAATTATCTCGCAGAAGGCCGATCAATCGATAAGTGGCCGGACTACGGGAGATAACTCTCACTAATTATAAGCAGTCGGGTCGTTTTTTTCATCGCGGCGGTTTACAGAATAGACAGGATCCGGATTGCACAACACCTTTTAAACAAAAATGTTAGGAAAAATGTAAAGGGGCTGAATAATGTCGCCGGATTGGACAGCTTGCCGGAATACACAACATCCGGATTCAACAAGTTTCAACATGTACAGTATTGTTCATTGAAATATGGCTTAATTGACCGGGAAAACTACTGCAACGTATATTATATTGCATGCATACTTAACATAACCATCGTTTAAAAGCGTATACTTGTTTTGAATGAAAATCGGACTAAGCAGTTTTAACATTAAGATTTAGATGTGTAAGAAACTTTATTTGTCATATGCATGATCCTGTGCATAACTTTTTTTAAATACCTGTTTATTCTCCAAAATGATCTCCAATTCCGTTCACAACTGTTGTCATTCAAAATCACGTTAAACAAAATTTCAAATTTTGAGTCGATCTCAACTGCTATATATCTAAGGAATCTATTGATTTTTTCATGTGTTAAGTAAATAGGTTTTTAGGGGTCTAACGTCCCAAATTTTTATCACCCATATATCATTTGATATTTAATCTTTCATTCGATATCAAGAAAAGAGGGTTTGCCTCTCAAATTAGGGGACCAGAGAGCTCTAAAGTCTTTACTGAGAGATATTTTGTGAAAGATCATAAAAGCAAATTTGTTATCTTACAGTTATGTATCCAAGCAATGTAATGATTTTACCATGCAGTACATAATTAGAGGTTTTCAGAGGTCAAATGCCCGAAAAAAAATAATTACTCATATATAAAAAAGGAAAAGTCTTTGAAAATGCAGTATAGAAGCAAAGAGGCTCAAAATGATGCACAAAACAATATTCAATCTTTAAAATGTCGTTAGACGGCCCTTATAAGGAGATAAGGGATCGGCCCCAAAAACTTTCTTTCACATGTATCTCGGGAACGGTAATGAATTTGTTGAGCAAAATGTGTTTAAAATTAATCGACCTTTCATTTGATATCAAGAAAAAAGGACTGTCTTCCCAAATTAGGGATCATGATGGGCCTAAAGTCTCTTATCAATATAGTCATTTACTGAGTGATGTTTTGTAATAGGTTATAAAAGCAAAGCTAGGTGTAATACGTTTATATACCCTAACGATATAATGATTTTCTCATGCGCTACCTAACAAGGGATTTTAGTGGCCAGATGTACAAAAAGTTTAATCTTTTCTATCACAATTGGATGAAATGCAAGTATTTAAAAATGCAACCTAAGAGAACTTATAAAAAGCATTACAGGAAAGCATTAGTACTCAGCTCCTATTTCCAGATCATGTTTTGTCGAAAATTAAAGTCGATGACGTCATATCACCTTCTAAAAATCGGACGGAAGACCTCCTCGTTGCTCGCAACGAGATCGTGTCTAGTTATACTTTTTTTTCTTTTTCTGACTTTTTTGGAGCGTTATTTCTCAGAAACTATTCAATCGATTTACACCAACTTTTTAGGAGTTATAAAGCATCAATGTCGCTACTGATTATTAAAATTTCAAATGATTACGTCACTTCCGGTTTCAGATATGGACGATTTTGTAAATTTTTAAGGGTCATTTTGTCCACGCATCTCCTCTGAAACTAATCATGATAGAAGCTTGAAATTTGCAGGGATTGTAGATGAATGTCTGTAGATTTCCCTCCATGCTTCCAATTGCGAAAAATGCACAAGGCCTAGAAGCTCGCCTGAACCTGAAAATTAGCACCAAATTTTTTCACAAAATTTTCGCACATTTTCCATAATATCTTTTGACGTGTAAATATTTTGTTAAGACATGTAATGCAAAAGCTGTTTCAATTTGCACGGGCTTTTATTTGATATCAAGAAAAGGGGACTGGCCCCTTAAATTAGGGGCCAAGAGGGCCCTAAAGTCTATTTGCAATAACTTTTTAGTGAACAATAATTTGTTATCAATTATAGAAGCAAAAATGTTCATTGTACAACTGTTTATCTATACAGTACCATACTTAAGTCATATGTTACGTAATTAGGGGTTTCAAGGGGCCAGAAGTTCAAAACTTTGATCATTAATATCTGAAAAAGGAGAAATATTTTGAAAAGCAATGTAGCACAAAAGTTGTTCAAAATAATGTTCTGTACAATATGCTACCTTAAATGTTTTTATTTATGACCCCATTTAGGAGTTAAAGGGTCGGCCCCTAAAACACATTTGTACAGATATCTCAAGAACGGTGAACATTTTGTGAACACTTGTTAAACAAAATATGTTTATATTTACAAGACCTTTCATTTGATGTCAAGAAAAAGGGGCTGGCCCCTCAAATTAGGGGCCAAGAGGGCTCTAATGTCTTCTTACAATAACTCTTTACTGAACAATATTTTGTTATTATAGAAGCAAAAGTGTTCATTGTACAGCTGTTCATGTACACAGTACCATACCTAAGTCATATATTACGTAATTAGGGGTTTCAAGGGGCCAGAACTCAAAACTCTGATCATTAATATCTGAAAAAGGAGAAATATTTTTAAAAGCAATGTAGAACAAAAGTTTTTCAAATTAATGTTCTTAACAATATGATATCAAACATTTTGTTGTTAGTGGCCCCGGTAAGGGGTTAAAGGGTCGGCCTCTAAAACGCATTTGTACAGATATCTCGAGAACGCTTTACAATTCATGAACACTTGTAGAACAAAATATGTTTATATTAGTGAGACCTTTTATTTGATATCAAAAAAAGGGGCTGACCCCTCAAATTAGGGGCCAGAAGGGCTATTAAGTCTTTTCATGATAACTCTTTTCTGACCAATAATTTGATATTAATCATAAAGCAGCAAAGAAGCTTTTATTAAGCTTAATTTAAAACTGAAACCCGTTTTAAATCGGACGATGAAATACAGAGAAATTGGGGTTTAAAAATTGAGTTTTCCGGAAATTTTGATGCCGCGCACTTGGTATAAAAAATAGTGCAAAATTCACACTGAAAGTAACTTTTACTGAAAATGATTCGTACTGATCATAAAACTTGATGAGAAAACATAAAATTATATGCATATGGTAGAGTTTGCAACGTTAAATACGAAACTGAAATCCGTTTGAAAATCGGACGATGCATTACAGAGATATCGCGGTTTAAAAATTGATTTTTCCTGAAATTTTGCTTCCGCGTCCTTGGTTTAAAAAATAGCGTAATGTTCAAAGTAAAATTAACTCGTACCCAAAAAATTGCTAATCGTTCTTGAAAACATTCGGATTTTTTTTGGTTAAGTCGATCTTGAAATCAAAAAGTTTTTGTTAATTCGTACTTAAAATCATTCGGGATTTTTTAAGTCGTACCATGAATTATTCGATTTTTCATCTTTTTTTTTAGTTACTCTTGTTATTGGTTTAAGAGCTCTGCTTCTTACAGGAACTTCCAGCTTTACTTCCGACATTAACGGAAGACCCACTCGTTGCTTTGCAACGAGCTTTGCTCTAGTTCTTCTATATTATTATTTTTTTTCTTGGTAGTCACCCTTAATTTCTCAGCCATTTCTCAATCGATTTTAATGATTTTTACAGGGATGATGTCTTAGGTGAATATCTCTTTGCATCTTACTTCCTGTCTGAAAATTCACTTCCGTTTCTGAATTATCTCCCTTTTTCATGTATTTTGGAACATGATATTGTCCACGCATCTCCTCAAAAACTGTTATAGTTAGGGACTTGAAATTTATATGCAAGATAGAGTGGTTATGGTAGATTTGCTTGCTTGTTTTAGATTTGACCAGAAGTCATCATCCTTGAATCTCGCCCGGAACTGAAAATGTTGATGTTAAATTTTTTTGACAATTTTTACGAAATTTGAGATTTGATCACGAATATCTTTCTTCTAATCAATATTTTGCTAACACATGTAGAGCATCAAAAATTAATCAATAAAAGATCTTTCAACTGACACCAATCAAAAGGGGCTGACCCCTCATATTAGGGGCCAAGAGGGGTCTAAAGTCTTTTATCTATATCTCTTTAATGAAAAATATTTTGTAATGTATTATAGAAGCAAAAATGTTTATCTTCCAGTTATCTACCTATATTTGTTAAAAGTTTTCTGATATGTTACATAATTTGGATTTTAAAGGGGCTAGAAGTCCAATATTTTGATCATTTATTTCTTAAAAAGGAGAAATATTTTGATATGCATTATAGAAGAGAAGATACTCAGAATAATATTCGTAATAATATTTAACCACCAAAGTTTCGTTTAATGGTCCTTATAAGGAGATAAAGGGTCGGCCCCTAAAACAATCTTTCCCTAATATCTCAACAAGAGGCCCATGGGCCACATCGCTCACCTGAGCAACAATTGCCTTAATTCTGATCAAATAAGCGTTACAGTATCAAAATATCTTGACAACTGAGTACAGTAGATCTTGCTAAAAAAAACAAATTACATGTTTAATATAGAAGTCACCGACCACCCCCCCCCCCCCCACCCTTCATAAAATCATTTAGTTTTTCTGGCCCGATTTTACTTGATCATTGATCTCGGACCTTTAATTTCAACTTAGTACCATTCTAGATTACCGTACTAATTACCAGACCAATTTGTTCATTATTAACAGAGTTATGAACTTTTTGGCATTTGAGTTTTAATTTTCGTGTTTGACATGTACTGTAGAAAAAAATTCTAACTCCCGAGCCCTTCACTCAATCCTCATGAAATTTTGTGTAAATGTACCTCGGATCTCATTCTGTTTTTCTGCCAAATTTGCAGCGGGTTTAACAATTAAGAAGAAATTTCCTATATCAAGCCGCGAGTATAGCCTATATGGGGACTTAAAATTTACACAGTGCAAGGGATGTAAGCAGCCGCGTAATATTTCTGTTGCATGTATATTTCTTGTTTTCCGTTTAGTCTGTATCTACGATAGCGTGTGAACTACTTATGAATGTTAGAACTGTGGAAATTACTGCCATCAATTTTTTTATGAATAAATTTACGTGTTACTGATTTCGTTATTTCTACATTTATAAGAATTTTATCAATCCTGTTGATATAAAACAGTCAAACATAATAGTAAACGACACAAAAAAATCTCTACTCTGAAATACATGTGTAAAATGCATCAGTCATTGTTTTAGGACTTCCCCTAATTGTCGTTAACCGAATCCAAGATCCACACCTCAAAATTCTACTTTCGATTTATTTACGACAAAAATCAAGCTCGGTCCTTTTCATCCCCCTCCAGACACAAACACGCATTAATATTTCAAATGACCTCTCACTGTTACCAAACCTGAGTAGTGAGACATCTTACACGTTGTTTTTCATCTCATACAAAAATTCAGCTCCTGTCCCGGGCGGAAACGCCCCAAATTCAAAGAGAAAATCGGGAATTATTTCGCGTCAGCCATGTTTTGACGTGAACCTTCGATGATGAAATATAGACTGGCCGTGCCTGTCTGATATGCGCGATATATATTTCGTATGATAGAGACAGAGGACCAGTCTACGATGAAATACTGTTATGACACCTGCAAAGGCTGTGTGTTCGAATCTCGCCGGAGCCGAGATTTGTTCTTTCTCTCTATTTCCTTCTCTCCATTTTTTTTTTTTTTGACTTTCTAAGTAAGATATTCAAAATAAAGGGGTTGTTGGACTGAAGTACAAGTTGAAACACAGTGACTCGTGCATTAAGATTTAGACAAAAACATTCTTTAATTATTAGGCTCTTCCGTCTTCAGCGGAAGACCCTTCTATTATTCTATTGTTTCTTTTTCAGTTTTCTTATTATTAAGGTCTTCCGTTTCCAACGGAAAACCTTATTGTTATTGCTTTGTTCCTTTTTCCCTATTCTTCTATATTATTATTTTTTTTTCTTACAAATTTTGTGCACGCAAGATCTTGAAAACTACTCAATTGATTTTTATGAAACTTGTCGATCTTATAGAAGACGATGTGAACAGTATTGCAAATTTTTTTTATTGATGACGTCACTTCAGGTTTTGAGATATAGATAGTCGTTTTGTCGATTTTCAGAGAGGTATTTTGTCGGCAGTACTCCTTTTGAACTATAGCAGATATACACTTGAAATTTTCAGTGATGGTAGACGGAAGATTGAAATTGTGCATGAAGGTTTAAAATTATTTCGATCGCAAAAAGCGCCGAAGCTCGCCTGGACCCAAAAATTGAGATTTTTTATGGTTTTCTTTGTTTATCTCTTTTCTGAAAAATATTTTGTTAAAACATATAATGTTAAATTTTTTTTATATTTATAAGACCTTTTATTTGATATCAAGACAAAGGGGCTGGCCCCTCAAATTAGGGGACCAAACGGCTCTCAAGTCTTTCATCTATAGCCCCTTTACTGAGATATATTTTGTGAAAGATTCTAGAAGCAAATATGTCTATCTTACAGTTATGTATCCAAGCAGTGTCATGATTTTATAATGTGATACGTAATTAAGGTTTTTAAGGGTTCAAAATTCAAAACTTTGATCACCGATATCTCAGAAAGGAAAAATATTTTGAAATGCAGTATAGAAGAAAAGATACTCAAAATGATCTACTAAACAATATGGATTCTTCAAAATTTCGTTAAACGACCCCTATAAGGAGATAAGGGACCGGCCCCTTAAACGCTCTTTCTGAGATATCTCAAGAATGGTAACAAATTTCTATACACTTGTTGAACAAAATATCTTTAAAAGTAAATGACTTTTCATTTGATACGAGGAAAAAGAGGCTGCCCCTCGAATTAGAGATCTAAATGTTTTCAACCAAAGCTCATACATCTAAAACAAAATAGTATCTGGCCCTTAGAATGTAGACCTTTGTCTTTTATTTTAAATCACGTCTAGCCGTTAAATAGCAAAACAAAGTACGTACATGTATTTCGTTTTCTAAAACACACGGAAGACCTCCTCGTTGCTCGCAACGAGATCGTGTCTAGTTATTCTTTTTTTTCTTTTTCTGACTTTTTTGGAGCGCTATTTCTCAAAAACTATTCAACCGATTCGCACAAAATTTTCAGGACGAATAAAGCATGATCGGCGCTACATATTATAAAATTTTTGAATGATGACGTCACTTCCGGTTACACATATTGACGATTTTGTAAATTTTTAAGGGTCATTTTGTCCACGCATCTCCTCCGAAACTAATCAAGATAGAAGCTTGAAATTTTCAGGGATTGTAGATGAATGTATGTAGATGTACCCCCATGCTTCCAATGATTAACATTTGTAAAGGCCTCAAAGCTCGCCTGAACCTGAAAATTGGCACCAAATTTTTTCACGAAATTTTTGCACATTTTCTGTGATATCTTTTGATGTATAAATATTTTGTTAAAACATGTAATGCAAATGTTGTTTCAAATTACATGGGCTTTTGTTTAATATCAAGAAAAAGGGGCTGGCCCTTCAGTTAGGGGCCAAGAGGGCTGTTAAATGTTCTTAAAATAACTCTTTACTGAATAATAATCTGTTATTAATTATAGAAGCAAAAATGTTCATTGTTGGGCTGTTTATCTATACAAAACCATTATTAAGTCATATGTTACGTAATTAGGGGTTTCAAGGGGCCAGAAATTCAAAATTTCGATCATTAATATCTGAAAAAGGAGAAATATTTTGAAAAGCATTGTAGAACAAAAGTTGCTTAAAATAATGTTCTGTACAATATGCCAACTCAAAATTTTTTGTTCATGACCCCATTTAGGAGATAAAGGGCCAGCCCCTAAAACACATTTGTAAAGATATCCTAAGAACGGTTAACATTTTGTGAACACTTGTTGAACAAAATATGTTTATATTTGCAAGACCTTTCATTTGATATCAAGAAAAAGGGGCTGGCCCCTCCAATTAGGGGTCAAGAGGGGTCTTAAATCTTCTTACAATAACTTTTTACTGAACAATAATTTGTTATTAATTATAGAAGCAAAAATGTTCATTGTACATCTGTTTATCTATACAGTACCATAACTAAGTCATTTATTACGTAATTAGGGGTTTCAAGGGGCCAGAACTCAAAACTTTGATCATTAATAACTGAAAAAGGAGAAATATTTTTTAAAGCAATGTAGAACAAAACTTCTTCAAAATAATGTTCCTAACCATATGATTCCAAAAATTTTGTTGTTAGTGGCCCCGGTAAGGGGTTAAATGGTCTGCCCCTAAAACGCATTTGTACAGATATCTCGAGAACGGTTTATAATTCATGAACACTTGTAGAACAAAATATGTTTATATTAGCGAGACCTTTTATTTGATATCAAGAAAAAGGGGCTGACCCCTAAAATTAGGGGCCAGAAGGGCTACTTAGTATTTTCATAATAACTCTTTTCTGACCAATGATTTGATATTAATCATAAAGCAGCAAAGAAGCTTTTATTAAGCTTAATTTAAAACCGAAACCCGTTTTAAAATCAGACGATGCATTACAGAGATATCGAGGTTTAAAAATTGATTTTTCCGGAAATTTTGATTCTGCGTCCTTGGTTAAAAAAATAGCTTAATGTTTAAAGTAAAATTAACTCGTACCAAAAATAATTGTTAAGTCGTACTTGAACACATTCAGATTTTTTTTCTTAAGTCGTTCTTGAAATCTGAAAGGTGTTTGTTAACTCGTACTTAAAATCATTCGTATTTTGTTAAGTCGTACCAGGAATAATTCGATTTTTTTCATATTTTATATTTTAGTTACTCTTGTTATTGGTTTAAGAGCTTTGCTTCTTACAGGAACTTCCAGCTTTACTTCCGACATTAACGGAAGACCCACTCGTTGCTTTGCAACGAGCTTTGCTCTAGTTATTATTCTTTTTTTTTCTCCCACGTTTTCTCAAAAATGCTTCAGCCGATTTTCGTGAAACTTTCAGATCTTATTTATGACAAAATTTGTAAGATAATTACACGAGATTTTTTTGGTCGTCGCTTCTGGTACCGAGATATTAAAGATTTTACGTTTTTACTTGTTCACGATTTTTCTCAAAAAGTATTTAAGGTATACGTTTACTCAGAATGAAAAAAAAATCCACTGATGATAATGAAAAACCATCTATTGTGCATTAAAGACCTATCATGGTAGTGCTATTTTTCACTTTCAAAAAAGTAGGTCAATGACCTACTTTTTGAGATAATGGCCATTGACTATTTCTTTAAATTTTAAGAAAAGTCCCTAAAACTTTTTGAGTATCATTGAATTTTTCTTAATTGTGAAAATAATACAAATTGCTAAACTCTTTTAAAAATTAAATACAGTTTATGAATATCAGTGACACTAAACAGACACAAAGCATTAAGTTTTCATTCACAATTTTTATGAATATTCCAGTCCGAATTTCCTCTATCAGTTTTCAAATTCCTTACCTTTTTTGATTCAATTTTACAAAAAACTGAATGATGATAATACTAAAACATTAATAGCATTAAACTAGGTATATTGACCTTACTCTGCAGGCATAAAAGTTATATGAGGTCAATGATCAAAATTTTGAGATATGGTGTATTTTATCGTTTTGAAGCAGTTTTCAATATTTTTGTAGTGTGTGCCATTCGAATATCTAAACTAAATAGTGAGATAAAACCAGCAGAAAATGTGCAAAATTATGTTGACTAAAAGATAAAATCTTCACTTTGAATATGACAGTACTACCAAAAATATTTCAGTGAAAAATAGAATCTGAAAATTTTAGTCCGAATTTCCTCTGTTTTGCTAAAAGTAAAACTTTGTTTGAGCCTAATTGCATAATATAGTAAAAATATTAAATGGTTTGTTAATAATAATTCATTTCATGAAAACTTTTAGTGTTTAGAACAAATTTTACTCATGACATTGAACTTTATAACAATCCGATTTTAGAACTCAAACCCTGAGTAAACAACGTCCTTAAGATAGAACCTTCAAATTTTCAGATTGTAGAGAGTGAACGGCCGCAATGCCCTTTGCATATCCGAACGTCCGCCGTCACTTCCGGTCGTCACCGGAAGGAAATGAAAAACCTTAATTTTTCAATTTTTTAAACTTGAATTTTTTTTAGTTTTTATTCGATAGAGACACTTAAAAGACTTCAGAATATGAAATTCGTTTTTAAATCGATCCACGTATTCCCGAGATTTTGAGCTCAAAAGTTCTGAAGCGAGGGTCCGCGTAGCTCAGTCGTTAGAGTGGTGGACTTGTGCCCAGGCGACCCGGGTTCCGTCCCCAAGTGCCGATTATATTTCTTACCTAATTTTGTTTTGTTTAATGATTTTATCTCTAAAATGATGGTTTGTATTGTTTTCCGTTTTATTTTTATAATAAATAAAGATAATAACAGCTTTTTTAGTACAAATATAGAGCTCGTTTCTGTCAACAGTTTGCTTAATTCAGACGCTCGTCGCATCGCCAGCATCAAAGACATGCCGCCAAAGCTCCCTTGCAGTACGACTGCATTAGAGTTCACTGGGTCGCTCTCTCTCTCTCTCTCTCTCTCTCTCTCTCTCTCTCTCTCTCTCTCTCTCTCTCTCTCTCTCTCTCTAAAGTACAACTGTTTTAGCATTTGAATAAGAACTAATACAAGTAAAATGCAGTAAATTGCATAGAGGCTAAATGTACATTGCTTACAAAAATTATACATGTATTTATTTTAAGTTACGGGATAATGTCTATGGATTCAAATAATTTGAAATTCATTGTTTAATGATTGTCTTCTTACTGATTGGAAGTCAACGCTAAAAAGTCATTTTTATTACAGATGGTGTACTTTTTTCTTTTTTTTGTGCATGTTTATATACTGATACAAATCTGTTGCCTGTCTGGGATTAAAAAAAACCTCCGAAGTTTATACACGAAACTATACAAACGAACGGGTGACTACGACAAGGTTTGAAAATTGACCAC
This sequence comes from Magallana hongkongensis, assembly GCA_015776775.1. Taxonomy (NCBI): domain Eukaryota; kingdom Metazoa; phylum Mollusca; class Bivalvia; order Ostreida; family Ostreidae; genus Magallana; species Magallana hongkongensis. The sequence goes on along the minus strand of VIAA01000019.1, from coordinate 400,807 downwards.
CCGTTTATGAGTGTTTGAGCCTAAGAATAAACAGATGTAAAAAAAAAAATCAATAGTTACATCTTTCAAACAACGCTTATACATTGTTCTAACATATTTATTTTATTTAGAAATTGTACATGTGTAATATATGATATTTAGAATTTAATAATCTACGTTTAATATAGAAGTCACCGAACGACCGACCCCCCCCCCCCCCTCCCAATTCATAAAATCATTTAGTTTTTCTGGCCCGATTTTACTTGTATTAGTAACAGAGTTATGAAGCTTTTGGCATTTGAGTTTCAATTGTCGTGTTTGACTTATACTGTAAAAAAAACTCTAACTCCCAAGCCCTTCACTCAATCCTAATGAAAATTCGTGAAAATGAACCTCGGACCATTTTCTTATCGTCTGTTAAATATGCAGCGGATTGAAGAATTAAGACGAAATTCCTGAGATTAAACGACGCTTATTGCCTATACGTGGAAATTAAATTTACACAGTACACTCACCGACCCCCCCCCCCCTCCCTCCTTCGTATTCACAAAATCATTTAGTTTTTCTGGCCTGATTTTACTGGATCTTTCATCTTGAACTTTTATTTTCAACCTAGTTCAATTCTAGATTACTGTTCTAATGACCAGACCTATTCGTTCATTTTTAAGAGAGTTATGATTTTTGGGGCATTTGAGTTTCGATTGGCGTGCTTGACATGTACTGTAGAAAAAAATTCTAACTCCCGAGCCCCTTACTCAATCGTAATGAAATTTTGTGTAAATGTATCTCGGACCCCATTCTTATTGTCTGCCAAATATGCAGCGGATTGAACAATTAAGAAAAAATTCCTGAGATCAAACGGCGAGTATAGCCTGTACGGGGACTTAGAATTTTCAGAGTACAAGGGATGTAAGCTGCCGCGTAATATTTCTGTTGCATGTATATTTCTTGTGTTCCATTTTGTCTGTATCTACGATAGCGTGTGAACTACTTATGAATGTTAGAACCGTAGAAATTACTGTCATCAAATTTTTACCGAATAACTTTACGTGCTACTGATTTCGTTATTTCTACATTTATAAAGATTTTATCAATCCTGTTGAAATAAAACAGTCAAACATAATAGTAAACGACACAAAAAAAATTCTTAATACTGAAATACATGGGTAAAATGCATCAGTCATTGTTTTAGGATTTGCCCTAATTGTTGTTAACCGAATCCGAGATTCACACCTGAAAATTCTTTTTCCGATTTATTTACGACGAAAATCACGCTCGGGTCTTTTCACCCCCCTCCAGACACAAACAAGCATCAATATTTCAAATGACCTCGCACTGTTACCAAACCTGAATAGTCAGACATCTTACACGTTGTTATTCATCTCATACAAAAACTCAGCTCCTCTCCCGGGCAGAAACGCCCCAAATTCAAAGACAAATTCGGGAATTATTTCGCGTCAGCCATGTTGAAATTGAGACATGTGTTCTAATCTCGCCGGAGCCAAGATTTGCTCTTTCTCTCTATTTCTTTCTCTCCTTTTTATTTAATTTTCTAACTAAAATATTCAACATAAAGAGGTTGTTGGACTGTAGTACAAGTTGAAAAACACTCTTCAATTAAGATTTAGAAAACAGTATTTTATCATTAGGGTCTTCCGTCTTCAGCGGAAGACCCTTCTATTATTATTGTTATTAGGGTCTTCCGTTCACAAAGGCAGACCTTATTTTTTTTCTTCGATATATTTTTATCACAGGTCATTAGACCTGTTATTAGGTCAAAAGACCTCTTATTTAATATGAAATAAAATATGGGGCTGGTCCTTTAAATTAGGGATCCAACGGGGTGTATAATACTTCATCCATCCCTCTTTTAGATCAAATATGCATTTCCTGATATGTTTCGTTGAGTAAGAGAAAAGGCAAGGTCATTTCCTCTTCTAAAAATCGGATGGAACACCTCCTCGTTGCTCGCAACGAAATCGTGTCTAGTTAGGGTCTTCCGTTTCCAACGGAAGATCCTCTTGTTATTCTATTGTTTCTTTTTATTATTAGGGTCTTCCGTTTCCTACGGAAGACCCTCTTGTTATTCTATTGTTTCTTTTTATTATTAGGGTCTTCCGTTTCCTACGGAAGACCCTTTTGTTATTCTATTGTTTCTTTCTATTATTATTAGGGTCTTCCGTTTCCAACGGAAGACCCTCTTGTTTTTCTTCGGTTTCTTTTTATTAGGGTATTCCGTTTTCAACGGAAGACCCTCTTGTTATTCTTCGGTTTCTTTTTAGGGTCTTCCGTTTTCAACGGAAGACCCTCTTGTTATTCTTCGGTTTCTTTTTATTATTATTTTTTTTCTTTTTCTTTTTTTTCTGACTCCTTTTCGGCTTCATAACTCAGAAAGTTTTCAACTAATTTACTGGAAACTTTCAGGGATTATGTGCAATTATAATGCCTCAAAGATGTTTAAGTTTCCATAACAACGTCACTTCCGTTTTGACGTTACGTCATTTTTAAACTTTTAAAAAAGTCATTTTGACCGCGACATTTCTCAAAAACGCTTAAAGATAGAGTCTTGAAATTTTCTGTGGTTTTGAATTTGGCTATTTACATGTGCAATAAGGCTGGAAATAAAAATCCGTCACTTCGGGTCGAAACTGGAAGTAAATCAAAGGACTAAATCCATGTTTAGCCAAAATCGGCCTAACGTCAAAAGCAATTAAAATTGTATTAAAAATATTCTAAAACATTTTTTCATTCGTTATGTAACTTTTTTTTGTGTTTAAGGATTCAGAAATTATATTTCTGATGTTTATTTGAAGACACTATAATAGCGAAAAACGCGTGCTTTTTATAGCGTCAAGCATGACGTTACGTCTTTAAAAGAGCCTTCAAGTAAATTACATATTAACTATATTGTTATCTATGAAATTGAATGTATTTGTCATTAAATTGAAGTTAAAGATAATTTCATTATCAGAATTTAATCGAGAAAGAAACGGAATTGAATTTTTTTTTACCCGAATGGCACACCTTAGTTTCCGTAAAGTCGGCCATTGTGACACGATTTCGCACGGTGACAAACAGGATTGTACAGCGACAAATGCAAAGGAATTAATCAACGCATTTGTAAAGTAAGTGTTATAAAACATCTCGATATTCTCTCTGTAACGTAAGGAAATATAAAATAAGAAATATTTGAATTGTTTTTATAAAAAGAGTTAGATCAACGATCGAGTCACATGTAATGTACAACACGCTGCATAGCCGCATGGTATGGTGTGTTGGCAGCGTTTCCATTTCATTGCGGGAAAAAGTTCACTTCACTATAGATTGGTTTATTATTGTTTAATTGCTATTTAAAGTATTATTTATTAACACATATCATGCATTTTTTCATCAGCTGATCTGAGACACTCACACATTTACCCAATTCCAAGAATGTACAAGGATATACATTAAATCCAACTTGAATGCAAAACAAAGAAGAGCTACATGTATTAAAAAAAACAACGACAGCAATAACTATACTCTATTTGTAACATATTTTAAGCTCTAGTGACTACATAGCATATATGTAACTACCATTTTCAACCCAAACAATGACTCATATATTTCAAAAATATATAAAAGAATAATTACATGTAACATATTTAACACAGAAATTAAAATAGCAAATAATGGGTAACAAATATGGTAATCATAAAGTAAATGATTCTTTGTTATGGCACATTGTCAATTAGTTTAAAAATGAGATGACAAAATGATTCAATATTAAACGAACATGATAACAGAACACATCATGCAAAATGCACTGACATTAGTCTATACAGAGGAGATACCCCTATCTAGTGCAAACAAAGTTATACAAACATATATATATACCAGTAATCAGGGTACAATTTATCTGCAGTGAAGATTTTGTAATTGACAAGAAAGTTGCATAATAAAAACTAGGTAGTGTGCTTCCATCATGATTTAGATAGATTGTATATACTTATCGACAACAATAAACATCTTATTTAAATTAATACACAAAAATATCTTTTGACACTGTATTAGAATTTTCTACTAGTATATATGTAAAAAAAAATTATGATATAATTCTCGCTTAAGTCATAATATGTTACAATTGACAAATTGTTGATTACAAAACATTTGTGTGATAATAATGCAACCAGATCTGTATTGTGTTTAAATGAATCAGATAAATGAATATTTCATATTATAAATCAAAAATGTTCATATTTTCAGGATACCAACAGAGTCTGATTAATCACTAGAAGAAGAAAAATGAACTCAGTTACTCCTCTACCTCACTGTCATTACTGTCCTCAGATTCGTCAATGACAGCTGCATCAGTGACAAACTCGGACCAGTCTTGAATAGACGAAATAGCCTCCCTGTTGTGTCTCCCAACAGCGAGAAACCAGACAACGGCGGCGACATGGGAACATACTCCCACAACACGGGCACCCGCTCGACATCTGCAATACCATGCAGTGATATCAGACTCGGAAAACTGGATCCAGAGCAGATACTGTCGGGAAGAAACATGACGACTCTGTAGCTTGACCCTGATAAGCCCATGGAACTCACTGTGAACCAAGATATCCACATCCCCCTCCAAATACTCCTGAATATAACTTGGACACAACTTCAGTTGATAAACTCCACAGGTCAGATTTCGTATGTCATCTTCGCTGATGTTGGGGAATTCCAAAGAATCAGTAGCCACTTCCCACTTTACAGACTTCTTATCCAGACAGTTTTCTTCAACAAATGTCTTTAAAGAGTTAACTTTTGTTGACAAATACCTCATTTTGCATGCAAGGGCCATGTCTTCATCTTCACTTCCTGTCGACAGAGGCTTGCAGTAACGGTTGGAGAGGGCACACACGATGCGCACATAGTCACCGATAAATGGCACTTGATTGGTTGGAAGAACATGAGCAAGGTACTTCCATCGCTTTATCCTTGCATTGGCTGCCTCAACAACCCAACGAATCTGAAAAGTTAAGAACAAGCACCACTCATAAAAAAGGTAAAAGTGCCTTATTTAAAATTAACAGTGGGTATATTTCTTTACTAAAAGAAAAAAAATTTAAATGATGAAAATCATAAAATCAATGATTTGGAACAGCATTTGTTTATATTTCAGATGAAGACAGATGTAGAATAATTGTATAATGTAATTGTATTGAAGTTTTTCTGACATCATGATTGATGATTGAATTTATGTTGTAGGTCTGGTAATCAAAATATGAAAACAACTAACCTTGGTGACCAGACGAGAGGCATTGGCATCTAAGGTTGTCATCTGCTTCTGCCCTCTGCTCATCAGGCGAGGCATTTCGGCCCTTATTCCCAGCTCCTCGAGCATATCGACTGAATCTCGGAAGCCTCTGTCTACAACAAAAACATCATCTTCATGGAACCAGCCCTTCAGATCTTCTACATTGGTATGAAGCATATGGTTGAGGATAGTGGCATCATTATTCCTAGCTAGGTAGGGTCCAAGAACTGTTAGAAAGTATCCGTCTGTGGATGTGACAACCATGGGTTTAACAAGGGGCCTGCCTTTATGTAAACTATATGATTTCCGTTGAAACTGGAAGTTGTTACTTTTCTGAATATATATATAAGTTCCATCCAAAACAGCAATAGCTTTCTTATTTGTAAAATCACCAAAAAGTTCCTGTGCCAGAGGTCTTGTATGATTTTCTATAATTTCTTCTCTTGTTGTATGTTGTAGTCCAAGATGATGTGGTACAAATGACTTCATGAGTGCTGTACGGACTGATTTTACTGCTCTACAGAGGGAAGACTTTGAAATTCCAAAAATCGTGGCCAGAAGTTGATTTGACATTCCTGATCTCAGTTTCAGAAGAAAGATTCCAAGTGACATCCTTGTGCCTCGGTTTTGTGTGTTTCGAATATCACTGGAAATAAAGGAATGGAGGTCTTCAAAGTTTTCTTTAGAGATACCAGTCAGTGCCATATAATCACTGTTGCTCATGGTAGACAGTTCAAAAGAAAATCTGCTTGTTGAGGTCTGGAGGGCATAATTTCGTATTTTTTGGATCAGTTCCAGCACTGTCGACTTGTTTACAAATGAAGACTCAAATGTCTGTATTTTGGTCAAAACACCAGGTCTAAACTCTCCTTCATCAATGTGGGATGGACAACATCTGCTTCCAGGTGGGATGATGATTTCATGGTGAAGAAAGGCTGAAAATCTAGCTGCTGAAGACACGACAACAAGTTTAGGACCCGGTCGCTTGCAGATTAAGCAGTAAGCATGTGAAGAAGGTGTTCTCTGGAGAGGCAAAGATATAGATGGTGGACTGCACATTCCTGGTTGTAGAGGCTGACACACAGGAAGGGAACTAGACTTCTGCTGGCATGTTTTCTGGTTTCCATGGTAGCGATGTCTGCACTTGTTGCACAAAATGTCATTTGAGTTTGCCTCAACAAGAAAGTTCTTTCTGAGGAAGCGACGGATTGCTGTTGACTCACATTTTTTTCTGTCATTTGGCCTTGTTCTTTTTTTGCAAAGGATGCATGGGAAAATCTTTTTACTCTCTGTTTTCATTTGATCTTCATTCATTTTTATGTTCTGAAAATACAGAACAAAAATGTAGTGATACACAACTTTAATGTTCACTAAAAAATAAAGATATCATTTTATATGTATTGTGAATATTTATGTTTACAACTACTAAGCAAATACTTGCAATGTATCAAGTATATATTAACTTTATAGAAAAACTCAAATTGACAAACTGTAGAATTACAGTGCCCCCCCCCCCCCCAATGTATTTAATGGAACTGTCAGTCTAATATTTTTTGGAGCTGCAGACCTTCAGTTGTGTTACAAGTGTTGTTTTTGACATGTGATCAATATATTATCATTTACACATATTTTTCTAGATTAACTTTAATTAATTGCTATAATATGATGATAAACTATAATTGCCAAATTGTGATGAAAATGTTTTTTTTAGGGGGGGGGGTTATAGAAAAAAAGTGTATATTGAAAAAAGGTGTACTCAATAATTTTTCTATCCAATATTTAAAGAAAAAAAATAAAGCGCGCCGAGCGGTGATCGATCCCGGACCGTCGGATTTGCAGTCGAGAACGCTACCTTTACACCATTCAGACTACGGTAGATGTGGGAATGATATGCTGTACAGTACACTAAAAAAAACTTTAAAACAAAACACTTGGCCGTTTTTCCTTCTATTAAGAAAATAATTATGGTTTATACAGGTTGATTTATTTACTAAATATATATTTTCCATTAGCCTATATTGCGTCCTTCATTTTTTATTTGTAAATATAGACGACTAACGTTCAATCTTTGCCTACATGATATCTGCTATACTGGCTCGCCAGTATGCATTTTAGTATCGGCTATCGAATATTGATTGTTTTTAGACCAAATCTTCAGATTAATAATCATTCTTGTATGTTTTTAATTACATGCCTATATAAAAACAGTCTTTAAGGCTGAGTAACGTATACACGGATTGAACAATCTTTTCATCTGTCAAATAGTATCATGCAGACGAACGTTGCGAACAATATTATTTATTCAAGAAAAAATCAACAGAAATCTACGTATTCAATCAAATTCTTATACATACCTTCAGAGTTCTTCTTTCTTCATTTTCTATAGGTTTTGTTGATCTTTCGTTCGTGTATTTTCAAGATTAATCACGCAAAGTAAAAGTCGCTGTTTGTTTACGTATGCAAATAAGCATGTATGGAATGTCGTGCATGCGCAAAATTTGGTGTTAATATTGAACACATATACGTTTTATTAACAACACACTGTACCTTTTTATTTTTCAGATTAGATGACAATTACACAATGTGTTTGATTCTTGTGGTTTTTATATTTTTAAAACAAAAAGGTGTGAAAAAACGTGCAATACTGTCAAAAAATAAGTAAATCCGGATTGCTCCTCTTCTTGTTTACATTTTAATTTTCATCAACAGCACACCCTCTGATCCAAAAACTTTCACTTTGAATATCTTTTTTTATTGATACAATTTCATAATTTAAAAACAGTTTTTAGATCAGAGGGTGTGCTGTTGTTGAAAAACACCACCAAAGAACGAAAATGCTGTGATTTTACCCCAAAACCGATCCGGAACCGGTTTTGTCATTTACATATTTTTGCAAGCAGACGTTTTGGCGGGGAAATTCTGGCATGTCAAAATTGTATCAGGTCTAGACTAACACATAACACCAATTTTATTTCATTTTGACCTAGTTTAATTTTTGACATATCACAGGGCCATTTATAGCTAAACATGGATTTTGTCCTTTTTCGAAAAATTGAATTTTTGGATTTAATAAAAAACGTATACGAATTCTGTAGAGCTTTTTAAGCTGAACCTAATACTGAAATCCGTTTGAAAATCAGACGATGCATTACAGAGATATCGGGGTTCAAAATTTGATTTTTCCGGAAATTTTGTTTCCGCGTCCTTGGTTTGAAAAATAGCGGAATGTTCAAAGTAAGATTAACTCGTACCAAAAATAATTGTTAAGTCGTACTTGAACACATTCGGATTTTTTTGTTAAGTCGTACTTGAAATCGGAAAAGTTTTTGTTAAGTCGTACTTTAAATCATTCGTACTTTGTTAAGTCGTACCAGGAATAATTCGATTTATTTTATTTTTTTCTATTTCAGTTACTCTTGCCGTTGTTTTAAGAGCCCTGCTTCTTACACGAACTTCCAGCTTTACTTCCGACATTAACGGAAGACCCACTCGTTGCTTTGCTCTAGTTATTAGGGTCTTCCGTTTCCAACGGAAGACCCTCTTGTTATTCTATTGTTTCTTTTTATTAGGGTCTTCTGTTTCCAACGGAAGACCCTTTTGTTTTTCTACGGTTTCTTTTTTTTCTTATTCTTATTATTATTATTCTTTTTATTTTTTTCCAACTAAAATATTTCAAAAACGCTTCCATCGATTGTTTTGAAATTTGCAGATTTAATGTGTATCTGAAAGATCTCTATGATATGAAAAAATTATTTGATGACGTAATCAATTTCGTCAGATATTGACGTTTTTCACGTTTTAAAAAGTGATTAAGTCCGGAGCTTTTCTCATTTTTGATTTAAGGTAAAGCTATGAGATTTACAGAGAAGGAAGAACTATCGTTTTACTTATGACATAAGGCTGGAAACTCCATTCGGACACTTCCGGTCGAAACCGGAAGCAAAACCAATTTTTTTGAATTTTCATGTTTTTCAATTTTAAAACTTTTACGTACGTATCTTACAGTATTTTTCATGCTGAAATCCTTTTTTGAATCGGACGGTGCATTACAGAGATATCGGGGTTTAAAAATTGATTTTTCCGGAAATTTTGATTCCGCGTCCTTGGTTTAAAAAATAGCGTAATGTTCAAAGTAAAATTAACTCGTACCAAAAATAATTGTTAAGTCGTACTTGAACACATTCGGATTTTTTTTTGTTAAGTCGTTCTTGGAATTGGAAAGGTTTTTGTTAAGTCGTACTTAAAATAATTCGTATTTTGTTAAGTCGTACCAGGAATAATTCGAATTTTTTCATCTTTTATTCTAGTTACTCTTGTTGTTGGTTTCAGAGCTCTGCTTCTTACAGAAACTTCCAGCTTTACTTCCGACATTAACGGAAGACCCACTCGTTGCTTTGCAACGAGCTTTGCTCTAGTTATTATTATACTTTTTCTTTTTTTTCTGACTCCTTCTCGGCTTTATAACTCAAAAAGTTTCCAACCGTTTTGATGAAATTTTCAGAGATAATGTGAAACTATTATCCCTCAAAGATGTTAAAGTTTTCTTGACAACGTCACTTCCGTTTTTACGTTACGTCATTTTTAAAATTTTCAAAAAGTCATTTTGTCCGCGGCGTTTCTCAAAAACGCTTTAAGATAGAGGCTTGAAATTTTCAATGGTAATGATTTGGTCGATTTAACTCTGTAATAAGGCTCGAAATGAAAATCTGTCACTTCTGGTCGAAACCGGAAGTGAAACAAATTTTTCGAAAAAATGAATTTTCTGATCAAATCAAAAATGAATATTTGTTTTGTAGAGCGTATTAAACTGAATCTAAAACTGAAAGCCGTTTTAAAATCGGACGATGCATTACAGAGATATCGGGGTTTAAAAATTGATTTTTCCGGAAATTTTGATTCCGCTTCCTTGGTTTGAAAAATAGCGTCATGTTCAAAGTAAAGTTAACTCGTACCAAAAATAATTGTTAAGTCGTACTTGAACACATTCGGATTTTTTTTGTTAAGTCGTTCTTAAAATCGAAAATGTTTTTGTTAATTCGTACTCAGATTCTCGGATTTTGGTTAAGTCGTACCAGGAATAATTCGATTTTTTTCATTTTTTTTTTATTAGGGTTTTCCGTTTTTCAACGGAAAACCCTTCTGTTATTCTACTGTTTCTTATTATTATTTTTTTTTTTTATCCGCAAATTTTGTGTAGGCCATTTCTCGTACATTTGTTGTCTGATTGTTATGAAACTTTCAGGGTATGTAGACAATGTTAATATCTCGAGACGTTTTTTTCAAATTTTTAAAATTCACTTCCGGTTATGAGTTATTGCCCTTTAATTGAAAATTGGGGGGTCTTTTGTCCAGAGTTGATCTCGGGAACTACAAAAGATAGTTGCATGAAATTTAGCAGAATTGTTGGTAACATTTTATAGTTTTGCTGGCATGAAAAGTTTGGCAAAATGTTTTTTAGCTTTTAAGCTATTTGCCGGTAAAGTATAAGGTTTTGGGGGGTCTGAAATTTTGTTGTTCTTTGTATAATAACCTTTAAACTAAAAATATTTTGTTAATACATATAGAACAAAAGTTGTTTAGAATAACGAGAGCTTTCATTTAAAATTAAGAAAAAAGGGCTGGCCCCTATAAATAGGGGTCAGCAGCTCATACACGTATTTTTCTGATAGCAAAAATCATTATCATTTAATGAAAAAAATGAATTCAGTTATTGTTAATATATTAAATAATGTCATTTGGTATCAAATTAAACAAGTTCTGTGCTACATTTTTTTTCAAATTTCATAAAACAAATATGTGAGAATCGTACATGAACGAGTTAATATGTCTACATAGACACACAAGCGAACAAATGCCACTTTAAGGCCCAGGCATTTACTGCATTACGTTGTGTTGCGTCTTAGATAAATTGTTGTGATTCAATTTCATTTTTTTCATCTATATCATTTATGAATTCAATGAACACACATTATTTAAACGTTCTATGTGCAACTATTTGTCGGGGCGCCCCTGTATGTAACCCCCGCGCGCGCGCCGAATGTAAACAGTAACGAACGGCATTGTAGAAAAGAGAGAGCCGTAATGCAGAAGAGAAGTTGTGTATTCTTTCGGTGTATACATGCATTTTCAATTTACTGTGAAACATATGAATATGCACAGGGAACAATACTACATATTTGTTTAAGGAGGATATTTTTCTCGTGTGAATCGTTTACGAGGAAATTCTGACAGCCACACTTCTGTCGACGATCAGCCGTTGATCAGCTGTTGATAAGCTACGAGTAATAAAGGAGAAAAGATGGACATTAAAGTGTGTGATTCATGTGGATGTTACTGAATAAGGTGAGGCTTTTACTCCTTTTAAAGTTTCTTGTTAACTGGTTAAAATTTAGTATATAGTATAGATGTACATGTAAGTACGTGCACACTGTTAGATGTTTTTGTTATGATGTGGGTGTTTGTTTACTAACGTGTAATTTTTACATGTTTCATGGATGTTTAGACTCGCTCGAGGTTCATGGGGGACTGGAAAGGGTAACTGAATTTATCTATTTAAAAAAATAACAGATTGTGAATTTTCAACTCAAAATTCAAAGCAGGGTCTAATTAGAAACATATCATATATTCTTGTGCAGAAGACTCCAAATGTAGTCATGAATACCCTGTAGACATAACTTCAAGTAAATAAAATTGTATACTTCAGACTTCAGAGTTAAAACATGACTTTAATATCTTTATGATGCCGATCATTGTATCATTAGAGAGGTTTAGCAGACCAACGGGTACCCGGTACATGTACTTCTACATGTAGGTTACAAGTTAGAACTATGCGTACCTTTCTACCAGTTCACATAATTTTTCTTGTTTAGCAGTTATGATGTGTACTTAAATTGTCTTTGTTAATGTTTTAAATGTAATTTTTTATTCTCTTTTTTTAATCTGACTACTGGCAGTACTGGCGTGCGAGCAGTTCTCGCCGAGGACCATTTCTCGCTGGTGCACTGTTACATCATATTTTAGTATGTAATTTTATGTGTTGATAAAATGACGTAACAATGCACTGGTGAGAAATGGTACTCGGCGAGAACTGATTGCACGCCAATATTGATTAATTACAGACAAAAACTGAAGGTTGCGAGTGTTATTTTTTATTGAACAACATTGTTTAAAATAATTCTTTATATGTGTGACGATCAGACCGGTTTGAATACCAGTGCCAGATAGCTCAGTTGGAAGAGCACCTGACTAGAGATTCAGGGGGCCCAGGTTCAAATCCTGGTTTGGTCCTTCATTATTTCTACCATCCTGTTACAATATTGGTGTTGTGACCAACCCCTGGAACTAACAGGTTAACTCGATCCTGCCAGGGGTGATCTTCGAGGGTGAAGATCATTTAAGGGGGGAGGAATGTGACGGTCAGACTGGTTTGAATACCGGTGCCAGATACATGTAGCTCAGTTGGTAGAGCACTTGACTAGAGATTCAGAGGGCCAGGTTCGAATCCCAGTTTGTTCTATCGTTATTTCTCCCATCTTTTACATATACATGTATATCAGATATATGACAGATGATTAAGGGTCATCACATGTTTTGCAAGATGCAATAAGTGTTAAAGACCTTTACTTTACAACACAATACATTTAAGTGAATATTTATGTTTCTTGTTATTATTTGGTGTGGTTTTCTTGACAGTGTCGCATAAACAATTTACCCGCTCCTAAAACACAAACTTTCTTTTTGTGGATTCAGCTTACCGCTGATTGGCTGCTGTTGCAGCAGACAAATAAGATATGCATGCACAAAACACAATGAACTTATCAGAGAATGAGTTGAGTTTATTTCAACTGTTGGAATTTGGGTATTTTTTTTTTAAATGTATACTTGTAACAGAACATATATGTGGTACATACAGCTGTAGCTTTATGAAGAAAATTTTGGTTAGACCATATATACCTATCATGCAAGTAAATGATATTTACAAAAAACTTGCAATTTATGGCGCACGAAATATACGCTAGTTTTATAAAGATTGACATACATGTAATGTACCACATTCTGTGAAAAATAATCTATTAAAAATTCTTCATTAAGTTTACTCATACATGTTTTATGCTTATTACACATAGTATTGTTTTTAAAACATGTAATTTATAAGAAAATAAACAAAAACCCGCGCTAAATTTATTTGCCAAAAAAACAAAACACAGTAGAATTGATAAAAAATGGTATACCAGAAGCTAATACCAGTACATGTACTTTGACGCTGTTCGGTGGGTAATATTCATTTGTAATTTACGAATTGAAATATTGACTGTTGCACTACAAGTACGGTACCGTAATAAACTCTCTCTCTCTCAAACTCTCTCTCTCTCTCAATTTGATAAGTGTTTATACCTATGAAAATTTTTTAATATTATATTATGACTTGATATGCAATTTTTTGATCTTGTACTGCCTAAATGTTATATCATGTATTGGGATATGTCATACTTATTACACTGCATGGTCAGTGTATTTTTTACAGAAATACTATGCATATGTTAATGTAAACACAGCTATTACTAGTACATGTATGTAAACACAGCTAATTAAGGTCTTCCGTTTCCAACGGAAGACCTTATTGTTTTCGTACTGTTTCTTATTATTATTATTATTTTTTTCCACGAATTTTGTGCACGCGATTTCTCGAAAACCATTCGGCCGATTTCGACCATTTTTTCTCAGATGGTAGCCAGTGGTCATAATTCTAGAAGTTTTTTGAAATTTTGAAATCGGCACTTCCGGTTCCGAATTACGGCCGATTTTGTCAGTTTTTACGACCCATTTTGTGCAGACATAAACTCAGAGACTATCAGAGATAGGAATATGAAATTTTCAGGATAGGTAGACCATAGGTTGAAGTTGTGCACAATGTAGTTTTTTGGCGCCAGTGGCGCCATTTCTATGAGCTCGCCTAGGCTCGAAAATTGGGTACGAATTTCGAATCAAATTTTTTATACGTTTTGATCTGTATCTTTTTATGAGTTGATATTTTGTTAAAACATATATACCAAAAGTGGTAGATAATCGAAAGTTCTTTTCAACAAAATCAAGAAATAGGGGCTGGCCCCCTTTTTTAGGGGCCAAGACACTCATAAACTCTATTACAAATAACATAAAAACGATAAAGATTTTGTAATGCATTATAGAAGCAAAGTTGTTGATCGTTCCAATATCTATTAGGAAAAAAACATTGCCACGCCCATTTATTACGTAATTAGGGATTTTTAGGGGCCAAAGTACTTAAACTTTGACGAAAAATAACTAGAGAAGTATACATATTTTGTTAGACATCATAGAAGAGAAAATGTTTGAATAAATGATTTAAATTGATTCCACTTATCAAAACACGAATTTCTGTCCCCATTAAGGATCTAGAGGGCGGGCCCCTAAAATATTCAATAAATTGTATCTCAGAAATGATCAACAATTTTACATGGGTGTAAGAACAAAAAATATTTGTATTCTCAAGACCTTTTCAAACAAATCAAGAAAAAGGGGCTGGCCCCTTTTTTTAGGGGCCAAGGCACTCGTAAACCCTATTACAAGTAACTTAAAAACGATAAAGATTTTGTAATGCATTATAGAAGCAAAGTTGTTGATCGTACCAATATCTATTTGCAAAAATCATTGCCACGCCCATTTATTACGTAATTAGGGATTTTTAGGGGCCAAAGTACTTAAACTTTGACGAAAAATAACCAGAGAAGTATACATATTTTGTTAGACATCATTGAAGAGAAAATGTTTGAATAAATGATTTAAATTGATTCCACTTATCAAAACACGAATTTCTGTCCCCATTAAGGATCTAGAGGGCTGGCCCCTAAAATATTCAATCATTTGTATCTCAGAAATGATCAACAATTTTACATGGGTGTAAGAACAAAAAATATTTGTATTCTCAAGACCTTTTCAAGCAAATCAAGAAAAAGGGGCTGGCCCCTTTTTTTAGGGGCCAAGGCACTCGTAAACTCTATTACAAGTAACTTAAAAACGATAAAGATTTTGTAATGCATTATAGAAGCAAAGTTGTTGATCGTACCAATATCTATTAGAAAAAATCATTGCCACGCCCATTTAGAATTAGTAATTAGGAATTTTTAGGGGCTAAAGTACTTAAACTTTGACGCAATATAACTAGAGAAGTAGACATATTTTGTTAGACATCATAGAAAAGAAAATGTTTGAATTTATGATTGTAATCGATTCCACTTATCAAAACACGAATTTCTGTCCCCATTAAGGATCTAGAGGGCTGGCCCCTAAAATATTCATACATTTGATCTCAAAAATGATCAACAATTTTAGATGGGTGTAAGAACAAACATTGTTAGTATTCTTAAGACCTTTTCAAAGAATTCAAGAAAAAGGGGCTGTCCCCTTTTTTTTCTTTGGGGGGGGGGGGCAAGAAACTCGTAAAGTCTATTACAAATTACATAAAAACGATTAAGATGTCGTAATGCATTATAAAAGCAAAGTTGTTAATTGTAGCAATATCTATCTGGAAAACTCATTGCCACACCCATTTATTACGTAATAATGGATTTGTATACATTATCTGAAAGTGGGGGGGGGGGGGATAATTCTAAAATTGTATCGATTATTCATGGTATGATTTAAAACAGAAATCGCAAGGAAGACCTACTCGTTACTCGTAACGAGATCGTATCTAGTTATTATTTTTTTTATTTCAGCTCAAAACAGCCTCTTGTTACCACATGGCTTTTACCGGTACCTGTTGATTCTTGTGGGTCAGCTCCTGAGATTAACCTGTCACCTCTATCCACATGCATATTCCTTGTGTTCTACAGACTATTTACCAGTAATTCAAATTAAATCCAATAATGCATGAACAATAATGGAACTTGAAGAAAGCATCATGCCATGTTGTGGTTTGTGTTTGATAAGAAATTATGAAAACAAAATTAAGGCTGTTTAAAGAAATTCATAATTGCTGTGAAAATTTGTTTTTCAATAAAAGTATGCAATTATGTTTCCTTTATTTTTTATTTCATAAAGATATTTAGATGTGTTTACATAATTGAAAAATGTCCCCTCCCTCTATTTAATTGTCTGCATTAAGATTACATGTAGGATATGTAAATGTACATTTGACTTTGAAATAACATCTGCTATGATAATTACTTTTGAAATGAACAAGAAACAACCTATTTCTACCTTTCTAAGGTATATATGCAGAAAAAAAGTAGAAAAACATGTCAAATTTGAACATTTTTCATTGAAATCAACTCTGTCTTCAGCTACCTGGGTGTGTTTGAATTTAATTCTAATTTAAGGCAGATGTCTAACTTGTAGGTTGTAACTTACTGTTTTAGCATGGTTAGAAGGAGACTAGAAATCAGAATAGATTAGATATTCACTAAATATGATTGTTAGCTTACTTTTTTCATGAAAACAAGAAATCACAAGCAGGACAGCTGTCTATTTGTTAATTAAAATGGTACAAATCATACAATAAACAAATAAAGATCAAATTTTAGAATCATTGATGATTGTTTTCAAATATTTGTGAGAAATTACTCAAGGAAATTGCCACACGTTTCATAAAATTAGGTAAAACATTTCAAACCATGACTTTTTCTGAAAATCAAAAGATTGGGGGGGGGGGGGTATACATGTAAGGGTATTTCTAAGTGATGTGAAGCTTTTATCATGATTATATCATGTAGGCATATGTTGTATTGTATAAGGTTTCTTTTTAAAGGTGGTTGAACAACAGTTGACCTCTAAAAGGTCAGGTAAAGATGTTTTACTATGGAGAACCCTGTAAATCTGTGTTTACTAAAGGAAATTGGAAATGGTGGGTTCACTTAAATGGCCATATTTTTATTAAACCTCAATGGAATTGGCAATATGTAGTATTCTTTTTCTCAGAATTGCTTTAGCTTTCTTATTCTAAGACAAACCGTCTTTTCATAAAAATGTTAGTGTACTAAGTTAAAGGTACAAGGAACAGTTTCGGATAAAGTATCGTCAATATTTTTGTAAAATTGAGAGTGACTGTACTTGAAGGTTTATATTTGTTGCGTAGATTCATGAAATGAATTTTAATGATTATCAATAGCTAGAGGGATGTCTCTTGTTGGAATTGGTAAGCAATATTAAGGCCCCTAATTTTAAGTACATGAGATGCAGAAATAAATTGTGAAACTTGCGGCTATGACAGATGTGTTGACTTTACAGTGAAATTGAAGGTTACAAACGGGAGGTTATATAACATGAAATGTAGGTGGATGGGATATATTATATGCCTATTTAGTATTTACTGGGTATGAGGACAATAGCAAGTTTATTGTCCCCCAAGACAGCAACTATTTAATGAGGCAAAGCCAAGGGAAATAGTTGCTGTGGAGTGGGACAATAAACTTGCTATTGTCCGAATAGTCAGTTAATTGGTATTTCATGATACAGAAGAAAACTTTATTTGTTAGCGATGCAGAATTTCTTGATGATAAACAAATTAGAGTTAAATCAAACTTTGTATTTAATGCGGCGATCTTATTAGGTCAGAGGTGTTCCGAGTTTAAGGTGATATGGGACACTTCCATGTTGTGACGTATTGTTTATCGAAATAAACAATAAAATAAAGTGTAATTATATAAGTACATGTAGTTTCTTTTCAAAAATGGTCACCTAACTCCTTAACGCAGTGGGTTAGAGGGTTTACTAGGAACCTGTAAGTCATGAGTTCGAATCCCGCTGGGGTTTTTACAATTTTTACCTTTTCAAATATTTTTAAAAGCTATTTTTTGGTTAAATATTGTAAAATTTGAAAATTCTAAACCGGTGAAATTTTTTAAGGCGTCGAGCTAATGCTCGGCAGCCTTCTAGCGATCGTCTGGATTGGCAATCGTCCAAAAATTCATGCACTGCACCGCCTTTTTAATGCGCATAAAAAATAAGTTTCTTGAAGTATTAAACGTATTACAAGATTTGTATTCCTTTTATTCAACTAAATTGTGTACAAAAAAACCAACTTTGCCTCCCTGATTATTGACAACTCATTACATATGCTTAATCAAGAAATGGCGGATGAATACAATAAGGTGCAATGTAAACATTCACTAAAATATTATTTAAGTTTATCGCTTACATTTTGACTGGAGACTGTGCCCGATAGAAATAAAATTTGATATGTAAATGTATTTGTTATCGGGCATGGTCTCCAAAATAATTGTAAGCGATAAACTTATCTATAGATTTTGTTGCAATTAATAAACACGATAATGCAGTTGGTTTGGTCGAGCATTTTAGATAGCACGTGTTGTGGATTTGTTTGTAAACAACCATAGCATAGGTAATCTTGTTTCAAACGGGAATTGAAATAAATAAAAGTATGTTTTATTATTATAATTAGGGACACACTGTTAATGTATTCAAATTATGAGCCTGTGAAATGTGCAAAGACTTGTTAAAGCAGAAAGAAAATAATAATTTTTTTCAACTTTGAAATTTCTTCGATTTTTGTAACCATGATGAGTTATTGTATTATAAACTCATCACTACCTATTTTATAACGAAATATACTGATCATTGTTTTTGAAACAGCACAAAACGTTATTTATTTCCTTTTTTATTCTAATATTATTTGATAAACGACTATATATATTAGTACAGAAATTTAAATTATTGATATCATTCTATATAAAAGAAAATGTCAGCTCGACGCCTTTGTGGCCGTTCCGGCCTTTGATTAATTATATAGTACTTTAATGCACATTAATATCGACAGATGTCCCATACCACCTTAAAAAGGAGGGAAATCAAATTCTGCTGATGAATGGTTTTGATGACTATTCACCAAGGGCAGATAGCATGGATACTATTTTAAATTAGATAAAAAGGCATGTTTATGCGGGCGCCTTCTAGTGATCAATTTGTCCGTCTGTCCATCCGAGATTGCTTGACTGGAGCATAGCTTCTCTCCCCTTGGCCCAATCTGGCTCATACCTCATCCACAGGGTTCCTTTGGTTGAAGGATGCGCAGTGACCTTGAACCATGTTTTTAGGTATAAGGTTAAGGTTATAGCAGAATAATATATATAAAATCCTTGTCTGGGGCATATCTTTTTTCCCTTTCCTCCAATCTGGCTAATACTCACAGAGTGTCTCGATGTGCAGTGACCTTGCATGAAATTTCTAGGTAACGGGTGAAATATCATATCAGATCATGCAAAAATCCTTTTTTCAGAGCATATATACTTTCTACTAACCCCTATTTGGCTCAGACTTCACATAAGCAGAGCTTTTGAGTAAAGGGTGTGTAGTGACCTTGAACCTATTTTCAGTGAAAAGAAACTGTGAAGGTCATAGCAGAATTATATTTTTAAAAATCCTTGTCCGGAGTATATCTTCTCTCCCTTTGCTCCATTCAGCTTCATACTTCACCCACATGATGCCTTTGATCAAAATATATGCAATGACCTCGAATGATATTTGTAGATGAAGAGTCAAGGTCATATCAGAACACACAAAAATCCATATTTTAAGAGCATAGATATACTCTCCTTTTAGCCCCAATTTGGCTAATATTTTACCTTTACAGAGTTTATTGGTTAATTTTTTTCAAATTTTTAAAATTCACTTCCGGTTATGAGTTATTGCCCTTTAATTGAAAATTGGGGGGTCTTTTGTCCAGAGTTGATCTCGGGAACTACAAAAGATAGTTGCATGAAATTTAGCAGAATTGTTGGTAACATTTTATAGTTTTGCTGGCATGAAAAGTTTGGCAAAATGTTTTTTAGTTTTTAAGCTATTTGCCGGTAAAGTATAAGGTTTTGGGGGGTCTGAAATTTTGTTGTTCTTTGTATAATAACCTTTAAACTAAAAATATTTTGTTAATACATATAGAGCAAAAGTTGTTTAGAATAACGAGAGCTTTCATTTAAAATTAAGAAAAAAGGGCTAGCCCCTATAATTAGGGGTCAGCAGCTGATACACGTATTTTTCTGATAGCAAAAATCGTTATCATTTTATGAAAAAAAATTAATTCAGTTATTGTTAATATATTAGATAATGTCATTTGGTGTCAAATTTAAAAAGTTCTGTGCCCTATTTTTTTCAAATTTCATAAAACAAATATGTGTGAATCGTACATGAACGAGTTAATTTGTCTACATAGACACACAAGCGAACAAATGCCGTTTTAAGGCCCAGGCATTTACTGCATTACATTGTGTTGCGTCTTAGATAAATTGTTGTGATTCAGTTTCATTTTTTTTCATCTAGGCTATATCATTTATGAATTCAACTACTTATTTAACACGTTCTAATCGGCCACGCAGAACAAATGTTTGCAATGTTTGTCGCGGACCCGCGAATGTAAACAGTAACGAACGGCATTGTAGAAAAGAGAGAGCGTAATGCAGAAGATAAGTTGTGCATTTTTCGGTGTACACATGCATTTTCAAGTTACTGTGAAACATATGAACATGCACAGGGAACAATACTACATATTTGTATAAGGAGGGATATATTCTCGTGTGAATCGTTTACGAGGAAATTCTGACAGCCACACTTCTGTCGACCATGTCGACGGATGTGTATGTTTCCATTGATCAGCCGTTGATAAGCTACGAGTAATAAAGGGGAAAAGATGGACATTAAAGTGTGTGATCTATTTGGATGTTACTGAAGAAGGTGAGGCTTTTTATTCCTTTTAAAGTTTCTTGTCTATAGTGGTTAAAATGTCAGCATGTTAACTGGTTAACATTTAGTCTATAGATGTACATGTAAGTACGTGCACACTGTCACTGATGTATGTTATTTTTCTAGTCCAGACAATATAAATCCTTTTAACAGAATTGAATCCCAAATGTTGTACCTTTCACTTGTTTTTTTCTCCTTTTTACCAGAATTTTGTGTAAATTACAATTCAATTTATTGACAAAATCCACATGTGGCGAAAGTCATACATACAGTATACAAATATACATGTAGTTGGTACTGTACATAGATTTTCTTATGATATGTCCATCGCGTATGAATTTACAAATATATCTTGATGATTTAACATCTGCTGGGTTAAGAATTTTATAAGAATTACAGAGTTAGATGTTTTGTTATGGTGTGGGTGTTTGTTTACTAACGTGTACTTTTTACATTGTTTACTGGATGTTTAGACTTGCTCGAGGTTCATTGGTGACTGGAAAGGATGACCGAATTTATCTATTAAAAAAAAAATCAGATTGTGAATTTTCAACTCAAAATTTAAAGCAGGGTCTAATTAGAAACATATGTCATTGATCATATTCTTGTGCGGAAGACTCCAAATGTAGACATAAATACCCTGTAGACATACATGTAACATCAAGTAAATAAAATTGTATACTTCAGACTTCAGAGTTAAAACATGACTAAAAAGTCTTTAATATTTTTATGATGCCGATCAATGTATCATTAGAGAGGTTTAGCAGACCAACGGGTACCCGGTACATGTACTTGTACATGTAGTTTACAAGTTAGAACTATGCGTACCACTCTACCAGTTCACATAATTTTTCTTGTTTAGCAGTTTTGATGTGTACTTGAATTGTCCTTGTTAATGTTTAAAATGTAATTTTTCATTTATATTCTCTTTTTTTAATCTGACTACTGGCAGTACTGGCATGCCAGCAGTTCTTGTCGAGGACCATTTCTCGCTGGTGCAATGTTACATCATATTTTCGTATATAATTTTATGTGTTGATAAAATGACGTAACAATGCACTGATGAAAAATGGTACTCAACGATAACTGATCGCATGCCAATATTGATTAATTACAGACAAAAACTGAAGGTTGCAAGTGTTATTTTTTATTGAACACCATTGTTTAAAATAACTTTTTATATATGTGACGGTCAGACCGGTTTAAATACCAGTGTTCAGTTGGTAGAGCACCTGACTAGAGATTCAGGGGGCCCAGGTTTAATTCCTGGTTTGGTCCTTCATTATTTCTCCCATCCTGTTACAATATTAAGGCTTGGACGTTTCTGTACTTAGCCGATTCGGTACATATCACTATACATGAAATGCGATACGATACATATCACGATACATTGCAACTAAATGAAAACATGAATAAGGGTTAAAAATTTATTCAATCTGTCGATGTATTACCGCATGTCCAAAGTTATTTTGATAAATTTAAAATGAGCGTTGCACAATTTACAAATTACTTAAGTCTCATATACAGTACTTTTTCATTAACAAGTAATCCAAAAGTTGTCCACACTCCAGATTTAGCTTCCTACAGGTTTGACAACTTTACGAGGTTTTCCGCCATCTTTGTACTTTCATATTAGGCGCGCAGACTAAAAAATAGCCGATATATGAAGCTCAGATATTTTTGGAAAATAAAACAAAGTCCGCATAGGTATCGTAATGTATTAATGGTAAATGTAACAATCCAAATATCGTCAAAATAAATACCGTGATGCACCGGTGCATCGGTGGATCGTTCCATCCCCATACAATATTGGTGTTGTAACCAACCCCTGGAACTGACAGGTTAACTCCTGCCAGGGGAAGAGCCAGGGGTGATCTTTGAGGGTGAAGATCATTTAAGGGGGGGGGGGATGTGATGGTCAGACTGGTTTGAATACCGGTGCCAGATACATGTAGCTCAGTTGGTAGAGCACTTGACTAGAGATTCAGAGGGCAAGGTTCGAATCCCAGTCTGTTCTGTCATTATTTCTCCCATCTTGTACATATATATCAGATCTATTCAAGTCAGTGTCAGCTACATTATGCATAAACAATTTTACCCGCTCCTAAACCACAAACTTTCTTATTAGTGGATTCAGCTTACTGCTGATTGGCTGCTGTTGCAGCAGACTTATAATATATGCACGCACAAAACACAATGAACTTATCAGAGAATGAAAAATTCATCGAGTTACTTTCAACTGTTGGAATTTGGGTATTTTTTAAAAATGTATACTTGTGACAAAACATATGATTATGTGGTACATACAGCTGTAGCTTTATGAAGAAAATTTTGGTTAGACCATATATACCTATCATGCAAGTAAATGATATTTACAAAAAACTTGCAATTTATGGCGCACGAAATATACGCTAGTTTTATAAAGATTGACATACATGTAATGTAACACATTCTGTGAAAAATAATCTATTAAAAAAAATTCTTCATTAAGTTTACTCATACATGTTTTATGCTTATTACACATAGTATTGTTTTTAAAAAATGTAATTTAAAAGAAAAGAAACCAAAACCCTCGCCAAATTTATTTGCCAAAAAAAAAACGGTAGAATTGATAAAACATGGTATACCAGAAGGAAATACATGTACTTTGAGCTAATTATT
The DNA here is from genome assembly GCA_015776775.1 of Magallana hongkongensis. Lineage (NCBI taxonomy): Eukaryota > Metazoa > Mollusca > Bivalvia > Ostreida > Ostreidae > Magallana > Magallana hongkongensis. The sequence goes on along the minus strand of VIAA01000019.1, from coordinate 377,169 downwards.
TTTTTTTTTTTATTTCAGCTCAAAACAGCCTCTTGTTACCACATGGCTTTTACCGGTACCTGTTGGTTCTTGTGGGTCAGCTCCTGAGATTAACCTGTCACCTCTATCCACATGCATATTCCTTGTGTTCTACAGACTATTTACCGGTAATTCAAATTAAATCCGATAATGCATGAACAATAATGGAACTTGAAGAAAGCATCATGCCATGTTGTGGTTTGTGTTTGATAAGAAATTATGAAAACAAAATTAAGGCTGTTTAAAGAAATTCATAATTGCTGTGAAAATTTGTTTTTCAATAAAAGTATGCAATTATGTTTCCTTTATTTTTTATTTCATAAAGATATTTAGATGTGTTTACATAATTGAAAAATCCCCCCCCCTCCCCTCTATTTAATTGTCTGCATTAAGATTACATGTAGGATATGTAAATATACATTTGACTTTGAAATATCATCTGCTATGATAATTACTTTTGAAATGAACAAGAAACAACCTATTTCTTGTAGGTAAATATATTGGTAATATTTCTAAGGTATATATGCAGAAAAAAAGTAGAAAAACATGTCAAATTTGAACATTTTTCATGGAAATCAACTCTGTCTCCAGCTACCTGGGTGTTTGAAGTTTATTTTAATTTAAGGCAGATGTCTAACTTGTAGGTTGTATCTTACTATTTTAGCATGGTTAGAAGGAGACTAGAAATCAAAATAGATTAGATATTCACTAAATATGATTGTTAGCTTACTTTTTTTCATAAAAACAAGAAATCACAAGCAGGACAGCTGTCTATTTGTTAATTAAAATGGTGTAAATCATAAAATAAACAAATAATTAGGATCAAATTTTAGAATCATTGATGATTGTTTTCAAATATGTGTGAGAAATGACTCAAGGAAATTGCCATAAGTTTCATAAAATTAGGTTAAACATTTTTAACCATGACTTTTTATGAAAATCAAAAGATGGGGGGGGGGGGTATACATGTAAGGATATTTCTAAGTGATGTGAAGCTTTTATCATGATTATATAATGTAGATGCATGTTGTATTGAATAAGGTTTCTTTTCAAAGGTGGTTGAACAACAATTGACCTCTAAAAGGTCAGGTAAAGATGTTTTACTATGGAGAACCCTGTAAATCTGTGTTTATTAATGGAAATTGGAAATGGGGGGTTCACTTAAATGGCCATATTTTTAGTAAACCTCAATGGAATTTGCAATATGTAGTATTCTTTTTCTCAGAATTGCATTAGCTTTCTTATTCTAAGACAAACCGTCTTTTCATAAAATGTTAGTGTACTAATTGCAGTTAAAGGTACATGTACAAGGAATAGTTTCGGATAAAGAACCGTCAATATTTTTGTAAAATTGATAGTGACTGTACGTGAAGATTTACCAGTGTTGCGTAGATTCATGAAATGAATTTTAATGTTTATCAATAGTTAATGGGATGTCTCTTGTTGGAATTGGTAAGGCCTAAAAAAAAAATAGTGTGTTTAGAGTAACACTGATGAAAAAATTAGGTTAGGTAGGTGGGGATTTTTTTTTATTTTATCTATTTTTTTTTGGCCTGAATCCTAAGAATGTTTGTTTGTTTCATATTTAAAAACGTATTTTTTATTGGAAATAAGATGAAATTCACAGTCGGATAAAATCAGGCATCTAAAAATGGTAGGATCGGGCCATTTTTGTAGCTTAGGGCGGGTTACCCGAAACCCACAACTTTTTTTTTTTAGGCCTAAGCAATATTAAGGCCCCTAATTTTAAGTACATGAGAAGCAGTAATAAATTGTGAAACTTGCGGCTTTGACTGTTGTGTTGCCTTTACACAGTGAAATTGAAGGTTACAAACTGGAGGTTATATAACATGAAATGGAGGTGGATGGGATATTATATGCCTATTTAGTATGTACTGGGTATGAGGACAATAGCAAGTTTATTGTCCCCCAAGACAGCAACTATTTCATGAGGCAAAGCCAAGGGAAATAGTTGCTGAGGGGTGGGACAATAAACTTGCTATTGTCCAGATAGTCAGTTAATTGGTATATTATTGTACCGAAAAAAACTTTATTTGTCAGCGATGCAGAATTTCTTGATGATAAACAAATTAGAGTTATCAAACTTTGTATTTAATGCGGTGATCTAATTAGGTCAGAGGTGTTCCGAGTTTAAAAAGGAGGGAAATCAAATTCTGCTGATGAATGGTTTTGATGACTATTCACCATGGGCAGATAGCATGGATACTATTTCAAATTAGATAGAAAGCAAGTTTGTGTGGGCTTCTAGTGATCAGTTTATCCGTCTGTCCATCCGAGATCGCTTGACCGGAGCATAGCTTCTCTCCCCTTGGCCCAATCTGGCTCATACCTCATCCACAGGGTTCCTTTGGGTTAAGGATGTGCTGTGACCTTGAACCATGTTGTTAGGTATAAGGTTAAGGTCATAGTAGAATTACATATATAACATCCTTGTCTGGGGCATATCTTCTCTTCCTTTGGTCCAATCTGGCTAATACTCACAGACTGTCTCTATCGTTAATCGATGTGCAGTGACCTTGCATGAAATTTCTAGGTAAAGGGTGAAATATCATATCGGATCATGCAAAAATCCTTTTTTCAGAGCATATATACTTTCTACTAACCCCTATAGGGCTCAGACTTCACATAAGCAGAGCTTTTGAGTAAAGGGTGTGTAGTGACCTTGAACCTATTTTCAAGGTAAAAGAACATATATATACTCTCCTTTTAGCCCCTAATTGGCTAATATTTTGCCTCAACAGAGCTTATTGGTTAATGGCGTGCAGTGACCTTGAACCATGTCAATGTGAAGGTCATAGCAGATCTTAATAAAATTAGTTTTAGACAGTAGATTATTTCCCGGATATGCTTAATCTTGGTCAGATTCAACAAAAATGCCTATATGTTAGGGGCAATGAAACAGCTAAATGCCAGCTGGAAAAATTTCAAGTTATAGGTCAAGGTCAAAGCAAAATTCTCTAAAATAACATCAGCAGGGCCCTTTGAAATGTTCACCATCAATAATAATTTTAAATAAAAATATTCACAGAGGAATAATAAAATTAAGTAAACTATACATCGATAAGTTTCTGACAATTGATGATGCAACAAGCACATAGTACGAAAGGTCAACCCTTTGAAAAGCAGTGTAGAGGAAATGTTGCTCAGAATTATGTTTTAAACAAAATTGATTTTTTACGGACATTTTAATTTTGCATTCTGGGTTAAGAAATTAGATGTTAGTTCCAGGTAAAGTTAACTTTTACCTAAAATGAAGTCAAATTTGTTAAGTCGTACTTAAAACCATTCGGATTTTGTTAAGTCATACCAAGAATCATTCGATTTTTAAAATCTTTTTGTACCTAAGTTACTTTTGTCATTAGATTAAGAACACTGCTTCTTAGAGGTACTTCTAGCATTACTTTCGACATTAGCGGAAAACCCACTCGTTGCTTTGCAACGAGCTTTGCTCTAGTTGTTTTCGTTCTGTTTCTTTTTCTTCGCTATTTTTCTTTTTTTTCCAACAAATTTTGTGCACGCGATTTCTCAAAAATGACTCAACCGATTTTCATCAAACTTTCAGATATGATAGATACTGATCTAAACTTTATACGTAATTTTTTATTTTGATGACGTCATTTCCGTTTTTGATATATTGACGTTTTAGCGATTTTCAGAGGGTCGGCTTGTCCTGGGATCTTCTCCTTAACGATTGAAGATATTGAGTTCAAACTTTCAGGGATTGTAGTCGTAAGGTTGTAGATGTGTCTTTAGGTATTCATTTTTGTCTGACTCTAAAGGCGCTAAAGCTCGCCTGGACCCGAAAATTGAGATTTAAAAAACGTCGTTATTTTTTCTGGTTTTCTTTGTTTATCTCTTTTCTGAAAAATATTTTGTTCAGACATGTAATGTAAAAAACGTTTCTATTAAAATGACCTTTTCTTTGAAATCAAGAAAAAGGGGCTGGCCCCTCAAATAAGGGGTCCAAAGGGCTCTAAAGTCTTTAATCTGTAGCTCTTTACTGAGAGATATTTTGTGAAATGATTTAGAAGCAAATATGTTTATCTTACAGTTATGTATCCCAGCAATGTAATGATTTTGTCATGTATTACGTAATTAGGGGTTTTTAGGGGTCAAAAGTATAAAATTTTGATCACCCATATCTCAGAAAGGAAAAATATTTTGTAATGCAATACAGAAGAAAAGTTGTTCAAAATGATGTTCTTAACGATATGCAACCTTCAAAATTTCGTCAAATGGCCCCAATAAGGGGATAAGGGATCAGCCCCTAAAACCTTCTTTCTCATATATCTCCAGAACGATAACGAATTTCTAAACACTTGTTGAACAAAATGTGTATAGAATTAGATGACCTTTCATATGATATCAAGAAAAAGGGGCTGGCCCCTTAAATAAGGGAACCAAAGGGCTCTTAAGTCTTTTACATATATCCTTTTACTCAGGGATATTCTGTTAAATGTTATAGAAGCAAATATGTTTATCTTATAGTTATGTATCTAAGTAATGTAAGGATGCTATCATGTGTTATGTATAAGGGGTTTTTAGGGGCCAAAAGTCCGAAAATTTGATCACCCATATCTCAGAAAGGAAAAATATTTTGAAATGCAGTATAGAAAAAAAAGTTGTTCAAAATAATGTTCTTAACGAAATGCAACCTTCAAAATTTCGTCAATCGGTCCCTATAAGGGGATAAGGGATCGGCCCCTAAAACCTTCTTTCTCATATATCTCCGGAACATTAACGAATTTCTAAACACTTGTTGAACAAAATGTGTTTAGATTTTGATGACCTTTCAAATGATATCATGAAAAAGGGGCTGGCCCCTTAAATAAGGGAACCAAAGGGCTCTAAAGTCTTTTACATATATCCTTTTACTCAGGGATATTCTGTTAAATGTTATAGAAGCAAATATGTTTATCTTACAGTTATGTATCTAAGTAATGTAAGGATGCTATCATGTGTTATTTAATTAGGGGTTTTTAGGGGCCAAAAGTCCGAAAATTTGATCACCCATATCTCAGAAAGGAAAAATATTTTGAAATGCAGTATAGAAAAAAAGTTGTTCAAAATAATGTTCTTAACGAAATGCAACCTTCAAAATTTCGTCAAACGGCTCCTATAAGGGGATAAGGGATCGGCCCCTAAAACCCTTTTTCTCATATATCTCCAGAACATTAACGAATTTCTAAACACTTGTTGAACAAAATGTGTTTAGAATTAGATGACCTTTCAAATGATATCAAGAAAAAGGGGCTGGCCCCTTAAATAAGGGAACCAAAGGGCTCTTAAGTCTTTTATCTGTAGCCCTTTACTGAGAGATATTTTGTAAAATGTTTTAGAAGCAAATATGTTTACCTTACAGTAATGTATCCAAGAAATGTAAGGATTTTATCATGTGTAACGTAATTAGGGGTTTTTATGGGCCAAAGGTCCGAAAATTTGATCAACAATATCTCAGAAAGGAATTTTTTTTAAATGCAGTATAGAAAAAAAGATGTTCAAAATAATGTTCTTAACGAAATGCAACCTTCATAATTTCGTCAAACGGCCCCTATAAGGGGATAAGGGATCGGCCCCTAAAACCATCTTTCTCATATATCTCCAGAACGATAACGAATTTCTGAACACTTGTTGAACAAAATGTGTTAAGAATTAGATGACCTTTCATATGATATCAAGAAAAAGGGGCTGGCATCTTCAATTAGGGAACCAAAGGGCTCTAAAGTATTTTACCTATATCCTTTTACTCAGAGCCATTTTGTTAAAGGTTATTAAAGCTAGATTAGGTATAATACGTTAATATATCCTAACAACATAATGATTTTCTCATCTTTTCTATCTTAATTGGAAGAGTGCAAGTATTTAAAAAAGCAATGTCAGAGAACTTATTAAAAGAGATACAAAAAAACATTAGTACTCCACTCCTTTTTTCATATCATGTTTTGTTGTCGAAAATCAAAGTCAATGACGTCACATTTCCTTATAATAATCGTACGGAAGACCTCCTCGTTGCTCGCAACGAGATCGTGTCTAGTTATTATTCTTTTTCTTTATTTTTCTGACTTTTTTAAAGCTTAATAACTCAAAAAGTTTTCAACGGATTTATATGAAACTTTCAGGGATTATGAAGCATTGTCGTCCCTATAGATGTTAAATTTTAAACTACAACGTCACTTCTGTTTGAACGTTACGTCAATTTTAAAATTTAAAAAAAGTGATTTTGTCCAGGGCGTTTTTCAAAAACGCTTGAAGATATTGACTAGGAATTTTCTGTGTTGAAGCATTGATCAATATTATTTGGAAATAAGGCTGGAATTTAGTTTCCGTCACTTCTGGTCCAAACCGGAAGTAAATAAGGCTGGAATTTAGTTTCCGTCACTTCTGGTCCAAACCGGAAGTGTTTAAAATTTTTCGAGTTTTCGAATTTTTCGTTTTAATTTTAAATGTTGACGGGGTTTGTAGAGTTGGTTATGCTAAATACGAAACTGAAATCCGTTTGAATATCGGACGATGCATTACAGAGATATTGGGGTTTAAAAATTGATTTTTCCGGAAATTTTGTGTCCGCGTCCTTGGTTTAAAAAATAGCGTAAAGTTTATAGTTGAATTAACTCGTACCAAAAATTATTGTTAAGTCGTGCTTAAACACATTCGGGTTTTGTTAAGTCGTACCAGGAATAATTCGATTTTTTCTTTTTTATTTTAGTAACTTTTGTTATTGGTTTAAGAGCTCTGCTTCTTACAGGAACTTCTAGCTTTACTTTCGACATTAACGGAAGACCCACTCGTTGCTTTGCAACGAGCTTTGCTCTAGTTATTATTATTTTTTTATCCAAATTTTGTGCACGCGATTTCTCAAAAACTATTCAGCCGATTTCAGTCATTTTTTAAAGATGATGAGTCATGATCTGAATTTTATTTGTTTTTGAAAGGTTTGTTGTCGTCACTTCCGGTACCGATTTATCGGCCATTTTGTAGTTTTTTACGACCTTTTTTTGTGCATAGCTGATCTCAGAAACTATCAGAGATATTACTATGAAAATTTCAGGATAGGTAGTCTATAGTCTGAAGTTGTGCACTATTATTTTGTTTTCCGCCAGTGGCGCCATTTCTTTGAGCTCGCCTGGGTTCGAAAATTGGGTACGAATTTTCATCCAAAATTTTCATACTATTTCATCTGTATCTTTTTATCAATTGATATTTTGTTAAAACATATATAACAAAAGTAGTAGATAACGAAATGTTCTTTCCAACAAAATCAAGAAAAATGGGCTGGCCCCTTAAACTAGGGGCCAAGACACTCGTAAACTCTATAACAAATAACTTAAAAACGATCAAAATTTTGTAATGCAATATAGAAGCAAAGTTGTTGATTGTAGCAATATTTATCAGGTAAAATCATTTTCACACCCATTTAGACGTAATTAGGGATTTTAAGGGGCCAAAGTACTTAAACTTTGATGCAAAATATCTAGAGAAGGAGACATATTTTGTTAGGCAATGTAGAAAAGAAAATGTTTGCATTGATGATTCTACTAATCCACTAATCAAAACTCTAAAGTATGTCCCCATTAAGGATCTAGAGGGCTGGCCCCTTAAATATTCAATCATTTGTATCTCAAAAACGAACAACAATTTTAGATGGTGTAAGAACAAAAAATGTTAGTATTCGTGAGACCTTTCGATTGAACTCAAGAAAAAGGGGCTGGCCCCTTAAATGAGGGGCCAAGACACTCGTAAACTATATTACAGATAACTTGAAAACAATCAAGATTTCAAATATCTTTGGTACCTAGCCTTTTTACAAAATTGATACCAGCGAGATTTTAGTCACTGTAAGTGATTGAGACACAAACTTTCATAAATGATAGACAATCGATTGAAGATATATTTAACGGGGTTTTTTTTGTCAACCGTCACTTCCGGTACTCACCAGAAGAGTTCAAACAATTCATTTTTTTCACAAGTTTAACTGATTATGTTTGGTGTTTCATCTTCAATGATTAACAGTAGTGTACACTAAACAAATGTATTAAAAAAACCTAGCTTTTATTTTCATAAACTTCCTTTGTTCGTCCGTTTTCGGTCTCGAGACAAAAAACCTAGATTCACCAAGATCGCAGATTTGGCAGAGAATATCGATATTTTATTGTATCATATGAAAATCGGACGGAAGACCTACTCGTTACTCGTAACGAGATCTAGTTCACTTTATTTTTTATGTTTAAACAAATTCGATCACTGATCCTCTTCAATGATTAAGCATGAGAAAACCAGATAATCATTAAAAAAATCGTTATACTCGGGCCATAATTGACGCATGATCAAATAAAAAATTGAATGGCACATGACAAAAACAACCTAGATATCGATAACATAAATAATTCTATTGAATTAATAATTTTGAACATATCCTATTAGCTCAAGATGATTTATATACTTCAAATCAAACATTTCTATGGAACGCCATGGCTGCCTTATGTAAGATGATTTTATTATATGCTGTGGGTCTGTTATTATATGCTGTGGTTCTAAAATTATATGCTGTGGGTCTATTATTATATGCTGTGGGTCTATTATTATATGCTATGGTTCTATAATTATATGCTGTGGTTCTATAATTATATGCGGTGGTTCTATTATTATATGCCGTGGTTCTATAATTATATGCTGTGGGTCTATTATTATATGCTGTGGATCTATTATTATATGCTGTGGGTTCAATTATATGCTCTGGGTTCATAATTATATGCTGTGGGACTATAATTATATACTGTGGGTCTATTATTATATGCTGTGGGTTCATAATTATATGCTGTGGGTTCATAATTATATGCTGTGGGTTCATTTTTATATGCTGTGGGTTCATAATCATATGCTGTGGTTTCATTATTATATGCTGTGGTTTCATTATTATATGCTGTGGTTTCATATTTATATGCTGTGGGTTTATAATTATATGCGGTGGGTTCATTATTATATGCTGTGGGTTCATTATTATATGATGTGGATTCATTATTATATGCTGTGGGTTCATAATTATATGCTGCGGTTTCTTTATTATAATCTGTGGGTTCATAGTTATATATGCTGTCGGTTTATTCGAAACTAGCTATTCGAATCCGGATTTCTCGTTTTGGAGTTAACATTTACAAGCATTTTCAGCTGACACCAAGGACAATGGTCGTGTGACCTTGACTGAGACCCATATGGTAAAAATTGCTTTTCAGAACTTTGTTGTCGCCGGGCGCATAGTGTTTCACAAACACATTTTGTTTCAATTTATCAATATTATACTTTCAGACAAAGCAGAAAATGTGTTTGTGTTTTAAATCTTTTATTTTTTTTTACTACAATAAAAAATGATTAAAATACTGAGTATGAAAAATTGATTTCTTATTTTATTTACTATATCAACTATAATAATTTAAGCTTTACCATTAATCGTTGATGTTTAAGATTCTTTAAAGGGAGTGTGCTATTAAAAATCAAGTACAAGCTTGAGAATCTATACCGTTATTGAGAGTACGTTACTGAAAGTCAAAGTAGCTCAAAAAATTCTATGTCTCGGCATCTCTCTTAGCGCAGCCGTACGTGTTTGCTCACGAATTCTATCGGGACACATTTTTATGCGTTCGAATCGTATATTGTTTTTGTCCTGTTTGTCTGTCTGTTGTCAACTTTAACCTTCGCCATAACTTTTGAACCATATGAGAAAGAGACTTCGTATTTGATATGCATACTTCACTAATTAGGTGCTTTTAAATGACACCCAGGACAATGAGTTTGTGACCTTAACTGTGACCTATGTGCTAAAAAATTGCTTTTTGGAATTTTGTTGCCGCCGGGCGCATAGTGTTTCACAAACGCATCTGATTTTGATTTGATAATTTGTTTGCCCCCTAAATGCACCGTTACTGTATTTCTTTTATGGATCCGCCATCATATTTTTATAAAGAGAGTAAGAAAATTCTGATCTTAAATTCATGTCATTTGATAAATTATGAGTAGTTCTTCAAAGGGGAAAAAGCCAAGTTAACCAAAATAAATACAAGATGTGTTTGTGAAAAACTATGTACCCCCATATCTTCGATGACAGTGGCATAAATACCGCAAAATTGAATCTGTGTTGGATTTCCGGGCATTGGGCGAGGCTGATTGCACATCTCTACTTCAGTTCCTCAAACAAATAAAAGATAGTGTTTTCAACATTGCGGACATGTATAGAAATGGTAGCACACTATAAAAATGTGTCCTGATAGAATTCGTGAGCAAACGCGTACGGCTGCGCAAAGAGAGATGCCGAGACATAGAATTTTTTGAGCTACAGTGTACTTGGACTTTCAGTAACGTACTCTCAAATGACGGTATAGATTCTCAAGCTTGTACTTGATTTTTAATAGCACACCCCCTTTAAAGAATCTTCTAAAACATCAACGATTAATAGTAAAGCTTAAATTATTATAGTTGATATTAGTAAATAAAACAAGAATAAATTTTTCATACTCAGTATTTTAATCATTTTTTATTGTAGTAAAATAAATAAAAGATTTAAAACACAAACACATTTTCTGCTTTGTCTGAAAATATAATATTGATAAATTGAAACAAGATGTGTTTGTGAAACACTATGCGCCCGGCGACAACAAAGTTCTGAAAAGCAGTTTTTACCATATGGGTCTCAGTCAAGGTTACACGACCATTGTCCTTGGTGTCAGCTGAAAGTGCTTGTAAATGTAAACTCCAAAACGAGAAATCCGGATTCGAATAGCTAGTTTCGAATAAACCGACAACATATATAATTATGAACCCACAGCATTAGTAATGAACCCACAGCATATAATTATGAACCCACAGCATATTATAATGAACCCACAGCATATAATAATGAAACCACAGCATATAATTATGAACCCACAGCATATAAATATGAAACCACAGCATATAATAATGAAACTACAGCATATAATTATGAACCCACAGCATATAATTAAACCCACAGCATATAATAATAGATCCACAGCATACAATAATAGACACACAGCATATAATTATAGAACCAAAGCATATAATAATAGAACCACAGCATATAATTATAGAACCACAGCATATAATTATTAAACCACAGCATATAATAATAGACCCACAGCACATAATTATAAAACCACAGCATATAATAATAGACCCACAGCATATAATTATAGACCCACAGCATATAATTATAGAACCACAGCTTATAATAATAGAACCACAGCATATAATAAAATCATCTTACATAAGGCAGCCATGGCGTTCCATACCTTTCAGCAAGTTTTGTTGTGTGATATTGTCAATAAACAAGATTAATTTTAACAACAATATACTGAAAATAAATGTAACCAATGTGCCCTCAAATACTTCCTCTCTCTCCATCACAAAAATCAAATAACAAATTCTATTTTTTTATCTAGATGCACATATCTCTCTATCTTGTGTCCATATATCTGTTTATCATTTGTGTGCATAAGCTCGTTGTCAAGGACGTAAGTCTGGCCTTAACTTAGTCCGATACTAATATTTACGGCAAGGCGTACGCCTCTTAGTGAACATTAACGCAATTTTGGCGTACGCCCCGAGGCTTAACTTAAGTGTCGTTGTATCTTCTTACGCCCTTTAGTGAAACGGGCCCTAGATGCCTAGGAGGAGTAAAAATGAATTCCCGCAATTTTGCAAACAAATGAAAATATTCTTATTTTTTCCTTTATATTTTGCATGAGGAAGTATGGAAGTATGGAAGTCTGCTCACGTACGATTTTAACATATGTTTTTCGACAGATAGTTTTACACATTATACCAAAATATGGTACTTGAGCAAGCCTGCGCTCGATGTTTCTTAGTCGAAAAACCATAGGAAAACACCCATATTTTGCTACAAAACATCAATATATCAAAATAAGACAATCTTCATGACGTCATTTCTACAATATGACGCCACTGTGGTGATAACCTATTACAAACTTCTTTTCAATACGACTTTAACTATCTTCTACCTGATTTTTAAAGCTTTTTATAAAACTTTAATTTGGGGGGCAAAAATGCATTAAACCGCACGTAGTCCTTTTCAGCATTCTTGTAAACAAAAATATATCGACACTAAAAACCCCCAAACAAACCGAATACCTCTTTATTAATCACCAACTTTGTTTTGCTTTAATAATGAAATAACACAATGTTTTATGTTCATTTTATCAAAAATAATTACATCCTTAAGCTTAATAAAACTAATAATGATTATACATGATTGCTAAAACTTACCAGAACAAGGTGATAATAACAACGCAAGTGCTATTCCTGTTTTGATCAGCAATGTTGACAAGCCCATTCTTAAAAAAAAAAGTACTATTACGATATATTTAGCATTAAATATTGACAAAAAAATTATCATATTATATTGAATAAAAAAAAAACACGGTCTTATTTTTATATGTTTAATATGAAAATCATTGATTAATAATTTTAACTTCAATTGTTCAATAATTTATTGTCTAAGAAAACATCTCAAACAATGCGAATTAAAAGAAAACAAGTAAAGATTATCACATTATATTATATTTTAAAGATACCTTTGTACCCATTTATTTTAAAATACTTATAGCAGATTTATCATATTAAAAATTAAATAATGAAACAACTGTTTAAAGTCTGAACCAATTTTGTCTGTTATTCCAAAAAAGTTAATGCCTACCATGGAAATCTAAGTGAATGACAAATCAATTATGTCTAGAAAAAATTGGGAGAATCGGTCAAAGCAGTGTTTGACAATAGAGTGGTACCTTAGATACCCAGGCGTCAGATGTAAGGGTGCTTCAGCTTACGTACGAATTTATATGGGGACATAATTATTACAGGTTTTTTTTTTCTCGTTCTCGAAATCAACGGTGAAATTCCGAATCGTGGCGTCCATGTTATACTAAAAACCAAAGTGTATGAATATATTGCGATGAAGCACTATTCTATCGCTATAAAGTAGCTGTGGTCATTTCTTTTATTTCAAAGGAATGACGAGTCATAACGTACGGAATATGGAATAGATATATTACTACACGATTCATTTATCTTTTGTTAATCGATTCCAAGAAGTTTTATAGCAAATTGTTTCATAATTGCATATTTATATTACGTCAAAACAACAGGTACATGATTAAAACCAAAATATACATTCTAAACCCTATGATGGCATAGTTCTGCCACTTCTTGTCAGACATGTTAGATCTTGATGTCGACTTGTCAGATAATTATGCCGACTTGTCATATCTTTATATCGACTTACCACTTATTCACGTGTTTAAAAATTCAAAACTTAAAGGTTTCCACGCCAAATTTCTGCCAACCGGTTGACAATTAATTTCTGATAAGTCGACATACGGATATGGCAATTCGATATCATCATCTTTAAGTCAAGTTCCTATATTCAACATTACATCTGACAAGTCAACATCATTATCTGACAAGTTGACTTATAATATGAATAATTTTCCTGAAACTAATGACCATTCTGTCAGATTTTTTTGTAGACTTATCAGATATTGTGAATACACGCAAATGGAAGTTAAAGGTGTAAGCACGCATTGACAACAACATATTGAATTTCTAGTCAATATGATTATTTTATCACATCTCAACATAAAGATGTCAAAAATGTCTGACACGTCGACATAATTATCTGACAACTCGATATAATTATCTGACAAGTGGTAGCAGATCTATGTCACTATATTTTGCAGCATTGTTGCTATGAAAAGTCATTGATTAAAAGGAATTTGAAGCTTGTATACTTATCATATAACCATTTAATCTGATACATTGTAATACATATGTAAATGAAACAGAACAATATATGTCAAGTTGTTTGACACTTAGTGTGATTCCCTGAATTGGCGAATCGACAGACACGTGATATATATTGTTAATTCTCCATAATGGAGGTCGTAAAAATTTCATTATCACAAGGTTATACATGAATCCTTTTTAAAAGGTGTGTAAAGCAAATATTGGGTACAATCCTGGTTAGTCTTGATTTGAAGCTGTGGCATTGGTTCTCGGTGTAAATGTCGATGCTCTTGTCCAATTCTTGAGGCGAAATTTAATCCAAAAGAATAAACTAGAGTATACAACATTTTTGTGGGTGTATAAGAGCCCAGTAAGCCTTTGATCCACAAGATACTCTCCTGTTCTTGACTGATGATATCGGCTTCTCTATGCAAACTACCTAAACCTGTTTTTGATGCTTCTTTCATCCTTGCGTCCCGTGCTTTTCTAATTATAAGAAAGTCGTCATATCAAGGAAACTGACAAAATTTCCATTTCGTCTAAGAAAGTGCAGAATTGATATAACTATCTCATAAATAGTATTAAGGCGGTAATTGGTCCCCTGTATGTTTCTTACTTCAGTGAAGATGCTACAAACGGTTGTTTATAGCGAGCGCAGCTCGCCGGCGCACAGCGCCGGAGCGAAGCGAGCTCTACCGGCAAGGCGTGTGTGAATAGAAAATTCGGACTAGTTGTACATTTATTCAACGGATTTTTTTGGCGTCAGTAAATCGGACCAGTAATGCATTGTTTTAATCGTCCCAGTAATTCTCTGTAATCATGGCAATTTTCATCACTTCACACTCTCACGAGAATCAGCAAGACAATATAAAAAACAGTTACGATGTATACGACATACAGTCAATGCTACCTCTAAAGTTCCCCTCAGTACACTCTCAATCAAAAATAATCGAGTGACGTCACAATGGTTTACACATTGATCCGATAGATTTTTTCGGCGTCAGTAAATTTTGACCCACAATTCATAGTACCAATGCATGCGCGGATCTAGAGGGGGGGGGGTCGAAAATGAAAATTTATTAAATTTACATAGTAAAATTATCGCGAAAATATGCCTCGGACCCCCCTGGCAAACACAATTATCCTTCGGACCCCCCCTGGAAAAATTTTCTGGATCCGCGCATGCAATGGTTCCCAACCTCACGATCTCGCGAGAATCAAAGTAAAACTTTTGAGAAGGATATATAGAAGATGTGTAATTTTAAGAAAATCATGCTTTGTAAGTAAATAAAACAGTTAACTTCGCGTACTTTTATTTCTCAGCGGAAAGAGTCAGACGACACTTAACCAACGTCAGCTTTGACGTCACAATAAGCACTGATAAGGGGAAATTACTCTAATTGAAGTTATCATAAATCGGCTGAAATGAGCAAAATCCTCTCAAGATATTGCAAAGACTAAGCTAAGGAACAGCTGAGGAATAAGGACATTTCTTCAGATACAGGAAACAGTTGTAAATTGCACTCATTTGGATGAATGCTCACATTTATTTTATTGTTATAATTACGGGAACTTCCTGGAACGTACACTTAGCATCGCCTGTTTTTAAAAAAGGGGGTGGGTGGGTGGGTGGATGGCAGCCTCATCCAAAAAAATCTTTGCAAGCAAAAAGAAAAAAAAATCATGAAAATTCTACTCCTTCAGCTTTTAAGCAGTTCAATTGTTTCTTTATTTTCACTTCCATTTATTATGGGGGGGGGGGTGCAGCACCATGTTCTTTTAATATGATTAGCAAATATTTTTAAGGGTAATTTTAAAAAAAAATAAACATTAACTTTTTTTTTAAAGTGGAGGGGCAAATCCATGATAAGTCGATTTTCAATGAATAAATTGAAAAAAAAATGATTATTTTTTTTAACATGGAGGGCCTCTATGATGAGTCAAGTTGTCGTAAGTTTATATGTTAGTTTAAGAAAAAATGTCTACTGCCAAAAAAAAGGGATGAACTGACGTTACAATCACTTTAAAAGAGGAGATACAGTGCAATGAACATTTATATTAAAATCTTTATTACTTAACAACATTGTATCTGAGATTAAATTATTTTTCTACTTATAAATAAATAAATTATAACAAATCTTAAAAACTATGAATAATGAAAATTACTGAAAAATAGGTATGTTTTATTTTATTTTGCAATCAAATTCATTTACGTTGTTAATTTTATTTTTATTGATTTATCATAATTCATTATATGATCTCATGCTGTGCTCGCCCCAACGGTCGCAACGTAAAACATATTAGATATATATTTCTCAAACAGTTCTGTGTGAAAAAAACGTGTTTTGAACACTGATCTTTTTTTCATACAGAACTGTTTTCGGCATAAATCCATTAATTATCAGGCAGTTTTTGCCCCTAACAGGCCTCTAAACTGTACAAATATTTTTTTCGTAAACAACTGTTTCTGGCATATATCCATTACATACAAGACAGAACCTTTTTTGTGGATGCGGATATTGTTAATATTTAATGAATCAATACTATTGTTTGGATTTTGAAGTATAAAGAAAAAATGTGGTCGTTTAGCAATTCCTTTTTCACGTTACGGTTAAAAAGCCTATGTTTAGTGATATTCAAAACCACCGAACCCAGTATTTATTCGGGTGTTGAAGATTTATAAAATGGCATTTCCTTACCTGTTGTAGCTTATCATTTAAAAGCTCCGAAGGAAAATTGTAATGATTGGTTCAAATGTGATTGAAAGACCGATGTCAATGGCTACGCTTAAGTCTCTGTGTATTGTTAAAGTCTCATCACATTTACAATGTAATGCTGTGGACTTGAAATATTTCCTACACTATTGATATTGTCGCTGCAACCTTGACGAAATGCTGTACCCAGTTTTCTGATCCAGAATTATTTTCGTTATATCCGGAAAGGTGTACTTAGTGATGAAATATACAGACCCTGAAACGTGCTACTACACCAGTTGCACGGTTCGGTTCGTTACGCTTTATGTACGGTACGGTTCTCTTTGTGAACGGTACGGTTCGTTTTGTGAACGGTACGGTTCGCTTTGTGAACGGTACGGTACGCTTTGTGAACGGAACGGTTCGCTTCTTGCACGGTACGCTTTGCTAAAAATAGCTGCACGCTTTGTGAACGGTTTGCGCGCTGTATTAATGAGGTAGGCGTGGCCTGAACGCTTTGATTTTTCTCCATATAATTTTGTTTAGTTTTTACCTGATCTACTTTAGCAAGGTGGTAATTATGACAAGAATTTTTCTTTTTTTATATGATATATTACAAAAGAATTTCAATCGATCTATTTAAAATCAGAACGTCCATCCGTTCCCCCGTTTTTGATACGTTGCGTGAACCGTGTACTCAGTGACAACTGGGAAGCGGGGGTAATTTTAATTTTGATCAGTCAGTTATTATTAGTATTTCATTTAGATTAATGTAATCATTCAGATAGATTAAAAGAACTGTTTGACTTTAATCCGATATATTTTTGTTAATTCAGCGAGCTGTCGATAATTTTACAAAGTATCTTGAGTTTTTATTTCTATACATGTACTTGAGTTGAAGTCATTAAATACTTCTAATCGATTTAAAATTGCTATAACAAATTGCCCCGACTTTATTCCGATATTTTTTTAGTTTAGTTTCCTTTATCGCTGTCTTGATTTTTGACATGAATTTTTATTCATTTAAATATTAATTCTATGATTTTCTGCACTTGTTGTATACATAGATCATACCTACATCTAACCCGTCATCGCCTCTCTTATCTGAACTAAGATCGCGTGTATAGTCAAAATATGACTATTAGTTTTTGTTTTTCCGTTAAACTATACATGTTCATGTAACATATTTCATACGATATGTACACAACTGGATATACGCAACAAGTAAATAACTTTTATTTATATAATGGCGATATTTATCATTCTGTTAAACAAGTGTCCGCTCTTCACTGTATGCATGCGATTTAGCTGACGTTTTACAAATGCTGACTAACCTGTTTATATTTTATTAACCTTTTTACACACATACTTGTTGTAAACAGGACACGAAAAAATACCCGGTAATCAACAAATGAATGTTTAAAGTGATAAATATATAAGAATTTATATAGTAACAAAAATAATACGACAGCGAGGGAAAACGACTCTGATCGCCAGTACATGAATTATAATCATGAAATCGGAGAGAAATTATTGTTGAATAATTTAAAATAGGAACACTCTTTTCAATAGGGATATAAGGAAACATAAAACAAAAACGTTTCATTCGATAATTTTCTTCTAGCCATATAGGAGGAGCCAAGTAGCACGCGGCGCGTGGCGTGATCTGTACTGTTATACTTAAACTGATTGACAGGCGAAGCACGTGGAGTCCTGAGATAAAATCCCGCTCAAATGACCAACTATAGAAACCTAAAGCGAAATAACTAATAAAGATCAGTGATAAAATTTTAATTTAAGTATTATAATCAACACACAAGTTCTCTCTCTCTCTCTCTCTCTCTCTCTCTCTCTCTCTCTCTCTCTCTCTCTCTCTCTCTCTCTGAGGGTGTATGTGATTGTGTGCAAACCATTTGGAATTATTAGATTTTTATTTGTATGAATTGAATTCATTTATTTTAGACTCATGGTTTTCACAACGATTTCAACACAATGACTAAAAGTTTGTACAGCGGACGATATACATATAGATTGATCTCGACGGTTAAAATTTCGACGCTATTTCACATCACACATATAAGATTGAAAATAAATTTTAAAAGAGCTGTGTTTGTGCTTACATGTACTTGTTATCTCATTCAACTATTTATGATTTAATTAATCATTTTTTTTTGGTACATTAATGTACCCGGTAAATGATATTTTTATCGCAAGTTAATATGTGAAAATCCCGCATGTATAGAGTCGCTGAATTGTTCCACGGATCCACGCGCCGATAGTCTTTCGTGTAGTTGTTTGTCCATTTCTACAGGCGGTTCTTTTGTTTTTTAGAGATTAAGAAAAGCCATGAAACTAACAAAGTAGAAGTAAGATATATTCAGACTATATACACACGACAGATTGTGATGATTAACCTAACAGGTGCCCGTGGAAAGGTGTGAATACCGGCATCTTGTGTACACCTATTTAAGCGTCCAAATATACAGAGTTAGTTGTAAAGTACAATAACTGCTAAAAACCAAAGAAAGACAATAACACATGTTGTGTATAGAACCAAAGATCAGCTTCTGTACACGTGTTTCGCACGAGTGATTTTTGTTCATGTGAAATCACGAAGCCATTACCAGCTATGCGGGAAATAAAGTTGAAAGTTATTTTATGGAATGCGTGTACTTTTTTCCCGTTCAATGCTTGCATTTAATGCATTAAGATTTTCTACATGTATTTATTTACAATTCATACATGTATGAGTGATTTTTTGTTTATTTATTGGTACATAAATAGCTCAAGAACAAATCACTCGAGTCACCGGTAATATGTGGTTGTCATTTACATTTTCTGGGTCTGCGTAACTTAAGTCGACATTTTTTTTTTATTTTAAAAAGGATATAAAATTATATATAGATATATTTCAACCTTGTTTAGTCATAGTGTATATATATATTTCTAAACAAACGCTACTTTTCTAACGTTTCGGGTAACGATCTCTCTCTCTCTCTCCCGAGAATCACTTAAAGCTATGTAAAGTCCAGTATGTACCCAATGTTTCAAACATTTCATAAAAATAATCAAAATAGTATAACCACGGATTGTGTGAACGTTAATAGTTTACAATGTTTAAGAAATCGGCGATGCAAGTTTTGTCGAAAAACAAATAAATGGTTACGGTCTAAGAAAGGAAACATTTTTGTGACTGTTTTAATAAGAATAACAGTTTTAAATCTTAGAATGTGTTATCTAATCCCGTATAAAAAATCTAGCAAAATATTGAACTTATCTGGTCAGCGATAATCTCCGTCCGTATTCATCGAATGACATTAGGTCAATAAGCCATATATGGAAGTTGCACGCTTATTGCACGGTACGGTACGCTTTTTTGTCCGTCTGGAGGCGGGTCTTGCATAAATTATCTTGCACGCTTTTTGCACGGTACGGTTCGCTTTGTGAACGGTACGGTTCGCTTTGTGAACGGTACGGTTCGTTTTGTGAACGGTGCGGTACGCTTTGTGAACGGTACGTTTCGTTTTGTGAACGGTACGGTTCGTTTCTTGCACGGAACGGTACGGTTCGTTTTAGAGGTGTAGTAGCACGTTTCAGGGTCTGTAAGTATGCTGATAAATTTTCTTCAGAATTCTAATTTTCATTGTCAAAATAGAACGTTCTGGTGAATTGACGTTCTTGTACAGAATCTGTTTGCCACAGTTGTTTATTTGACAATGTCGATGTGCTGATATTCGTTTATTAAGAGACCCGTTTGTTTCCCAACATAAATAAGGCCATAATCGGCACATTCCATTCCGTTTCAATTTTGTTTCTGATTTAGGTACTGTCAGAATGAATTAGCCCATCGAGTGTCGAACAAAGAACTACGTTAAGTTAAAAAAAAATGAACAATTAAACAAATCATTTAAAACCCAATCTCGTGAGTCGTTCAGGCGTGGTTTCTAAAACTATTTATGACGCAATTTTCGGTTTCATAGGTGAAAACTTTAAATTATTTTCGGTCATTTGAGTAACCTATGTGCGCTTTTGTCAATGAAAATCAGTTAACAATTTCCAATGAAAAAATTTTCTCGTAAAATACTGAACCAATATCGATTATGTTTACTACATTAAACATGTAGTGCTATTTGAATAAAAAACTACACTCCTGTTGCTTTAGCAATAGAAATATATTCCGTTCTGATATAGATGTATGAATGTGTAAGAAACCGCTTCTCTCATGTAAAAAAAGAAAATAATTATGATATTTACTATGAAGAAAATTTCCAGAGCTTACTTCCATGTATAACAACGAAAATGAAACAAAAAATTATATTTCATTTTCGAAGTACTTTCTGTGACGCCGATTCAAAATAATACATGTTAAACACATCAACATTTATAGTTCTGTCTTTTAAATCGGCTGTCGCTTAAAGGAAATAGATTTTGAAATTAGTGACCAAAAAATTGAAATAGGAAGACCTGAAATAATGAGATTTATCATAACAAATTCCTAGAGGGTGCTAGAATTTTGGCTTAAAGTAAACCTAAATTCATGTACTTCGAAAAGTGGTTGGGACTTAAAAATCGACATATTCATTGTATTTGAAATATCAGTGTTCGACATATCGAAGTATAACTGTATTAGCAAAATATAAAAAGCTGGATTTTGATTAACACATGCATCTTTTTTATAATGTGAATAATTTATTGAATGATTGATGATAAATTGATGATTTTGAGCAATCAAACTAAGCATTGCATGTATAATATAAGAATTTGACAAAAGAAAACAACCTGTTAAAGCTATACACGCTATAATTTGCGTCAATTTTGAATAAAGGGGAAAATGTATGTGTTTGACTACTAATAAAAGTTACCTTTATTCTGTTAATTATGATGCTCAATTCGATCACGTAACAAATATATCAAATATTAAACAATAAAAAATATTTATTTTCCTGCCAGGAAAGTAATGCCTCCTCGTGAATATCAATCTATCACGTGATATCGACAGCTAAATTTAGCCTATCATACCAAAACTGGTGAAGGGTCAACATCTTCATAATTGTGATAGTTTCACAAAGGAAAGGATATTTTCAGTAAAGCATAAATTTGTCCGATATACGAGTACAAACAAAAGAAAAAATACAAGCCTGTGAGTAGATATGAATACTTCCTTTAAAGAAATGACGTAGACCTGTGTGTTTCCCATATGTGCTATTTATAGATCCTATAAGTGTTAATGCAGAAGTAAGGGTATCGTGAATGCCAAGCGTATTTTACTCATTATACATGTACGTATTTCAAATTAACAACTGTTAAGCATATTAAAAATCAAGTTGGATATTTAATTAGGCAAACAATAACGACCACCTAGTTCTCCGCGGACATGCGCAATGAGGTCGGTTTGCTCTTCCTTCATCAATATTCATGAAAAGGTATATTTTCCTGGCATGAAAATAAACAATTAAAAATCTATATCTTTGTAACGAGATGGAATTCACCCTTGTAATTTACAGATTAAGGATAACTTTTATAAGTAGACAAACACATGCGTTTTCACTGTCATTCAAAATTGACACAAATTATAGCGTGTATAGCTTTAAAATAAAAAAAAATGTTATCAGCTTAAATGCCCAACCAATCACAAAACAGCTCTGCTTAACATCAGTTGTATGTACATGTATGTTTAATTATCAATGCTATGAAATCCACATATTGTCCAAAATTTGAAATGCTGTTTCCCAAGAGAGAGAGAGAGAGAGAGAGAGAGAGAGAGAGAGAGAGAGAGAGAGAGCGAGAGACTGACATGTGCAAAAACAGATAGGGGACTATAAACGCAGGTATGTATAGGCCTCCCGATTTAACATAGCTCTCGGGTTTGCTGATGTCACAGTAGAATTTAATGTAAAGTGTTGACCATCAATCGGTCATAGCAAACCCATACATTTTTTAAAAAAAATGACAAATGATCCCTAAAAACATAAAAGGAAATATTTCAAAAAGCTTACATGTAGTTTATATAAACATTTATAACTATCACGTGCTAACAATTTAAAGAGGTGACTTACTTTGTTACATTTTGTTTAATAAGGTATGGACGTGCGTTGGAACTCTTCTATTTAATATCATATTTAGACAAGAAAATGAATCGTATGCATAAGCTTTGCTTCTTTTATAATTATAACTTCTATATTTTCAACCACTGATCTAACTAGAGGTTCTATTAAAATCTATTTGGCTTTAGCTAATTAATGTATGCGATTACAAACTGATTATGACAAGAGTTTTATGGTAACTAATTTTGCATTTATTGACTCAGAGTTTTATGAAAAGAAAAATAACCATTGTTGATTAGTTCTTCTCCTAACAACCTTACATTATATATGATTGCATATGTGCATTCGAAAAAATCATTATAATGTCCAGTTAGTATTTATATGTTCTAATGATGAGTAAATAAGCTATTCTTGTCAATCAACTCATTTTTATTTTTTGGTTATCAGACGTAAGGAAATGATGACGTCGGGCTTACGTTATGATGATAATATAGGGTTATGCGAAATCTTTTCAATCTGTAAGGTTGTTTTGCAAAAAATTGGCCGAGAACACATATTGCTTATTTTTTATGAATTGATTCAACATTATCTCTTCTGTTGTTGTGTTGAGTAAAATTAAGTTCGTCTAAATCGTTTAAAAGTTTGAATCGTAGTTCTGAAGTGTGTTTTCCGTTTAAGATATGCAATTTTCTATATATTTCACTGAAAGGGCATTGCCAATGATTTTATCACGGACACAGTGTTTGAAACATTACAACATTATAACCACGCAGACAAATCTCAATTACATTTTAGAAATAAGTACTTCATACGATATGATGTCATAGTTAACTTTTAAACGTCACGATCAGCATTCCTTTCGATAGTTCGCATGGATTTAATGTATTAATAGTAATTAACTTAAAATAGAATCATACGTTATTAAGTGAAATATATTGTGACAATAATAAAACCACTGGTTTCCTTTACAGAGACACTGTTGTTAATACTGGTGATATTATCAATATTTATTATGCATGATTTTTATTGATTTCACATGTAGAAATGCACAAAAAGTGTATCATACAATCCGCAGCAGTCTATTATAGCCTCTGCATTCTTATTCATTCACAACAAAATGTATGACAACCTTTTGATAAATAATATTTCACAATATTTAACCAGAAAACATTTTTTTTTAAATTTTGGAAATGTTTAAAGTTTAAAAGCCCCAGCGGGATTGAACTCATGACTTATCGACAGGTTCGTAGTTAATGCTCTAACTAATTGCGCTATGCTGTTAGGTTACAATTTCGGGGGGGGGGGGGGATCTTACTTAATTTATTGTTCATTTTGATCAGAAATATGCCAGATTAATGGAGGTGTGCCATACCACCTTAAGGGGTTATTGGACATCTGTCAGTATTAAAAGTATGTAATTATAATACTTTCACCGGTTTAGAATTTTCAAATTTTACGATATTTAACCAAAATATATGTTTTAAAAAAAGTTAACCATCTAACCGCCCACTACGCTACGCTGTTAGGTGGCAGTTTGGGAAAAAACTATATAAATATTACATCACAACATGAAAGTGTTCCATACCACCTTAAGTCTTGATTTACATCGGGTGTAGAGTAAATACTCCATGTACAAGTGTACAGCTTTTTCATGAAAGAGGCTGCTATACCTCTAGCTATTCTAAAAGTTGGCAGTTCTGTACTGATTTGTATGCAGCTTGGTATACATATAGTCTTATATTTACTTGTATATATATTACATGTAATAAAGCAAAGGACTAAGTGCGGTTTTATGCAATTTTTGCCCCCCTAAATCAGAGTTTTAGAAAGAGCTTTAAAAGAAGGTGAAAGATAGTTAAAATCATATTGGAAATACAGGTGTAAAAGGTTATCACCACAGTGACGTCATAATGTAGAAATGACGTCATGAATATTGCATTATTTTGATAAATTGATGTTTTGAAGCAAAATATGGGTGTTTTCCGATGGTTTTTCGACTGGGAAACATCGAGCGCAGGCTTGCTCAAGTACCATATTTTAGTATAATGTGTATAACTATCTGAAGAAAAACATATGTTAAAATCGCACTTGAGCAGACCTGCGCTCTATACTTCCGAATGCAAAATATAGAGCAAAACTGAGAATATTTTTCGCAAAAAAATTTTTTTATTCAAAGGAATGATGTGTTAATAATCATAAGGGGATTAGAATATGTTGCATAATTTAACGATTTACTTATCTTTTGTTTATCGATTCGAAGACCTTTTTTAGCAAATTGTTATTTAGTTAAACAGGAAGCACATTAGTTCTGCCAACACTTGTCAGATAATTATGTCGTCTTGTCAGATTTTGATGTAGACTTGTCAGATACTTATGTTGACTTGTCATATCTTTACGTCGACTTATCAATTATTCAAGTTTTTTTTTTGATTCATCACTAAAACGTTTCACTCCCAATTTGTGCCATCTAGTTGACAATGTTGTATATCTGACAAGTCGACATACGGATCTCACGATTCGATTTAAACATCTTTTAAGTCAACAGCATTGTTTGACAAGTTCACGAACTTTGCTAACAAGCCAAATACGATCTAAAAAGTCAACATCATTATTTAACAAGTCGACCAATAATATAAATAACTTCCTCAAAAATAATGGCTATTAAGAATTTTTTTTCTTTCAGATAACCTTGTTATGTTGTTTGAAGATTGAAGTTTGTCGACTTCACATAACTTGAAAACTGACCAGTCAAGAAGGGCCCCGCTATGACAATTAATATAGAGAAGTGAAAAAAACCCTTTGAATTCCATCCTCTTTTATTAACACTGATGAAAAATAAATGCCCGGCAGAAGATGTAAAGCACAGGAATATATAGGATCTCGTGATTTGTACTTGGATATAATTTTCATCCAACAATTAAAGTGTTTTTTTCTTGAGCCTTAGTGAGGGAATAAAACACACTAGTTGGATAAAAATCATATTATACTACAAATCATATGAGATTCTATTTATCCCATGTTTTATAAACCACAATCAATGTTTACACTGTCTATAAAACTCCACATTATTATACTTCGTTATGCCTACGCAAATCCCATTGTGAAGTCACAACTGTGGGATATCAAAAAAATATCAAATGAGTCATATCCACGGGATAAAGAGGGTAAACATGGGATGAAATAAAATTTGTTAAAAAAACAAAAACAAAAAATACCAATGCAATGATACCTAGGCTTTGCCTCAACTTCAAACAAACATCACTTGCAGACACATGTGTACGGTAATTTACATATAACAGATAAAGACAGACCTTAGATTTTCTGAAACCGGCAAGATAATTAATCTCAGGGGATTAATTATCCTGCTCTCATCCATTTATTGAATTTAATCAGGGCTTACAGAAGGAACATTTTCAGGTACTATTCTTAAGTTTCCTTTTATATAAACATAGCAACCAAAAACAACAACACCAAAACATCCATCAAAAAAGAAAAAAAAGAATCCAAAAACTGCTATCTAATTATTTTTTTTATTTTTTTTTTAATTTATTGTAATTCATTTATTTTTTTTTATTTTACAGAATATAAGTATTTGGACTAGAATGAAATATATTCTTCATCAAATACCACCCTTTAAACTGAAGGGTAAAAATATAAGGGTGCAGCTCATGGAATGAGTTTAATTTGCTTCAAAACAAACATCAGTGCAGACAAAGGTGGTCATTAATCTCGATATGACAGATAGAGATAAGCCTCTAAATTTTCTGCAGCAGGCAAGATAATCAATCCCAGGGGATTAATTGTTCTGCTCTCTCATCCTTTTCTTCTTAATGTACAATAAGATTTTTTTTCAAAAATGACAGAATGGGGTTATTATCTGATTACCTGTTAAAATTAACAGCATTAAGGCAGAAACAAATAAAATAAATAATTAAAATATAAAATAGTGAAAAGGGATATCTTAATAAATATCTTGATTTTAGTATTCCAAAAAATTATCATAAATCATTGTGTACGGTATTTTATCCACAATAAAATATGAATATTATATTAAAATCCATATTTCAAAGAAAGTACACAATACTACACATCATTCAAAATTGACCTTAACTTTAAAACCAAGAACATTTGCAGACACAGGCAGTGCAGTAATTAATCTCAATGTGACAGATAAAGATAAAGCTTAGGATTTTCTTCCTGTGGAAGGTTAATTTATCCCAAAGGACAAATATTGCACAGCCTTCCATGTATACAATGGTAACATTCTCAGCAGTTATCTCTCTTTGCCCATTCATTCTTATGCATAGTTAGGAATCTACCCCACCACCCCAGCTCCAAACCAGAAGACACAGAGAACCAAACATAGCATCAAAATATGTATTTCTGCCTTCTGAACTACCATACCAAATTTGAACTTGATTTGGCAACCATAAAAAAAAGTTATTAGAAAAAAACAGGAAATTTGTGGACGGAAGAGTGACAGACGGACAGACAGAAGGACGGACGGACAGAGTGATTACTACAGGGCACCCGCAAATCCTTGCGGGGCCCTAATTATGTCAAATTGTCAGAATTTTATATAGATTTGTCAGATGATTATGTTATCTTGTTACGTCTTTATGTTGATTAGCTAAATATTTTGATGACAAGTAAATGCCACTTAGTTGCACGGCACGAGTTGACAACAAAATATTGAGTTTCTGGCCGGTTAATATGATTATTTTCTGTCAAATCAACATAAAGATCTGACATGTTATCACAATAATCTGACAAGTGTTGACAGAACTATGCCAACATATTATGCAACACCGTTGCCGTGGAAATATTAATGATTCAAACGAATATGAAGCGATGCGGGTTTTTTTTATTGCAAAATATTTTTGTGTAATTATACTATTATTTAAATCTGAAAAAAAAAATGAAACAAAACAGTATATGCCAAGTTCTATGACACTTAGTGTGGTCCCCTGGATTGGCAATCACTTGATATATATTGATAATTCTCTAGAATGGAGGTAAAAAAAAATCTTAATATCCCAAGGTTATGTATATACCTTTTTTTAAATAATAAAACAAATTCTTCCTATCTTGTTGCTTCTGAAAAAGTGTCCCCGCTTTGTTCAGAGTTCAACTTATATTACATTAGCTTTTTCATTTTTTCAATTGAAACTTTATATACAAATTGAAAAAGGTAATTACATGGATATACAGTTTTGGAATTGATAAAATATTCACTTTGCAGGGAAAGAAAGAAAAAAGAAAACAGTGACAGATGGGTCGCGAGTAACTATGAACACTCTAGAAAGATGCAATCTGTACACATATTACATGTTGAATTAAAAGAAGCATACTGAATACTTGCAAGAATTTGTGGTATATTATAAACTTTTATAACATGGCTTAGAGGGTGAAATACCGGGATGAGGTGACATGAAAGCCCAACGGACATTTGCATACGTTTGGCATAAACCTAGTACAAAACAATCTAAGCTTATGCAAGGCTCAAACAAGAGGCCAATTGGCCTTAACGGTCACCTGAGTAGCATACATCCCATACACAAACTTGTCACGGAGCCTCATATATGCATCTAATTAATTAGGTTTCATACTGGAGTAGAAAAGTTATAAATTTGTAATGACGACCACATTTCAAAAAGAACTGTGAAACCTATAATTTTGGTGAAAAACTAAGATCTGGTCTACAAAATCATGAATTCAGTTTTCCTTTCAGGTGTCTGGGAGAAAAAAAGATAATTTTTTAACGTTATATGCATTAACATCTATACATCCATTTTGGCCCTGTCCTAGAGTCAAAACCCATCCTTGAGGGGACATGGAAATTAAAATTTCAGTAGAGGACTTCCTGGTAAACATAATTATTAGTCAGTTTTTTTAATACAGATGGGTAAGAATAGAGAAGAAAGTTTTTAAACATTATATGCATTAACACTCTATTGCCCCCCCCCCCCTCTTCATGTCCTGAACCCCTGACCAAGGGACCATGAACTTTACAATTTAGGTAAAGAAAATTGTGGATATCATAACCATGTATTCAGTTTTTTGCCCACATGTGCGGGAGTAGAGAAGATTTTTAAGATTTAAAACAGTTTTACTATATGGCCTTATTGGCCCCACTCTAGAGCCTGAACACCTAACAATGGGGTCATGAATTTCAAAATTTTAGTAGAGGCCCTCATGGACATCATTACCATGTATTCAGTTTTTTGCTCACATGTGTGGGAGTAGAGAAGAATAGTTTTTAAGATTTAAAACAGTTTTACTATATGGCCATATTGTCCCCACCCTAGAGCCTGAACACCTAATAAAGGGATCATGAATTTCACAATTTAAGTAGAGGCCCTCATGGGCAACTATGTATTCAGTTTTTTGCTCACATTTGTGGGAGTAGAGAAGAAGATTTTTAAGATTTAAAACAGTTTTACTATATGGCCATAGTGGCCCCACCCTAGAGCCTGAATACCTAATAAAGGGGTCATGAATTTTACAACTTTGGTAAAGGGCCTCATGGACATCATTACCATGCATTTAGTTTTTAACAAATATATATGGGAGTAGAGAAGATGATTTTCTAAGATTAAATACATTTTTACAATTTGGCCACATTGGCTCCACCTTAGAGCCTGAACACCTAACAAAGGGGTCATGAATTTTACAATTTTGGTAAAGGGCCTCATGGACATCATAACCATACAATAAGTTTTTAACAAATAAATATGGGAGTAGAGAAGATGATTTTCTAAGATTAAATACATTTTTACAATTTGGCCCCACCTTACAGCCTGAACCCCTGACCCAGGGGTCATGAATTTCACAATTTTGTTAGAGGGCTTCATGGACATCATAATCATGCATTAGTTTTTAACAATATATATAGTAGTAAAGAAGAAGATTTTCTATGATTTAATACATGTTTACTATATGGCCATATTGGCCCCACCCTAGAGTCAGAACCCCTGACTGGGGCCATAAATTTCACAATTTTTGCAGAGGGCGTCATGGACATCATTACCATGAAACCGGTTTTTTCCCTCATATGCGTGGGAATAGATGAGAAGATTTTTGAAAATTTGGCTTATTTTGCATATTTGGCCCCGCCCGTGGCACCTCAAGGGTGGTAGAGCCATGAATTTCACACTTTCGATTCTTCTTACCATAAAGATGCTTCACATCAAAAATGGTAACGATTGGCCTGGTAGTTTTCAAGAAGGTAAAATTGTTAACGCACGACGACGGACGTAGACCAATTGCAATAGGTCACCTGAGTGACTCAGACTCAGGTAACCTAAAAAGTCTAATCACTTGAACACCTCTCTGATCTATCTGAGTAGAGCCCATACTTGAGGCTACTGTGAACCAGGTTAAGAAGGATGAAAAAATGACAATAACAAACTGTCAACCATCTCCAAAGAGTGTTTAGTAGTGATAGAGCATTATTTTGATGAGATGGACCCATTTGTTTTTAGTGGAAAGACGTATGGGACGAGAGAGAATAGTTGGGGACAGGACAAAGTCTTTTGAATTATACAAAAAAGGAATTTATGGACAAATTTCAATTAACAAAGGAATGCGTTATTGAATTATTAGATGAGATTAGGTAAGATATTAAGCCAAAACACACAAAAATTTCATTAAAACAACCTCTTAATTAACTACTGATAGCTGTACGGTTTTTACTGAGTGTTTCCTCCGATTTTCTGGATATCTATCGGAGTTCACAAAAGTTCAGGTTGTCGCATTGGTAAATCAAAGTACAGAAGAACTGACGGGAGTTGATTTTGTCAATGTTTATTTATTTTAAAATCAATGATATGTTATTTTGCATGACATGTACCTGTAGTTTCTAATTTGAATTGCGCACATTTTTATAACATGAATTTTTGGACTTTTTCGACAAGAATGTCGAGAAACCCCCATAAGAATCATGTTAAAAAATAATTATAGATAAAATTAATTCAATCAAACTATGTATCAGTAATAGAAAAATTTCTCGAAAATTGTATGGATCCAAGCAATATTGAACTCTAGTCTCGTTCAACCAAAACGCTAGGCTGACACCGTAAATCTCCGACAAGGATTTACGGAGACAGCCGAGCGTCGAGTTGAACGAGACTATATTGAACTCTGGCGTAGGAATACATACGACTACAAAAAATATTTAAATTGTTCGAACCATTTAAAATCTGACTATTTTCAAGGTATTTATAAATAAGTTTCATTGAAAAACAATACTTTAGCATACATTACATCGAATTTATCAATTATTTTCAAGAACTAAGTCTTGTCAGCAGCTATGAATTGTGCTGAGGTCCAAACACTGTTTCACTTTCGGTTTGTCCGAGTAACTGCATAGGGGAGTTGATTTTATTAAAATCAACTCCCAAAAAGTATCATCTGCAGTGGCATTGATTTACGAGAATTATGAAGTGAATAAACTAACTGAAATCCAAAGCATCCCTGCGAATGTTATTGTCATTTAAATTTTATACCACGTGATTCTATTCGACACTTTCTGTTTTGCCGTAAAAACCATGCTTCGTGTTTATAGTCTATTTCATAGAATCTAGGTACTTGTAGGCAAATATAAAATCTACAGGTTATTTGATTTTAAACTGTCTTCATTAATTGGTGGATAAAATGTGTTCTTCTAGAAATAAATGACACAAAACAAAAAATAGTTTGTGTTTGCTATTGCAACAATAACATGCTTGTAGAGATAACCACCCCCCGAGGATTAATTTTCGATCCGCGCCGGACCTCGTACTAAGTTTTTATGCAAAACAGACACTCATTATTTTTCTAAAAAACATGCACACCACAAGCATCAAACATAGCTATGATTTTATTAAGCAACCCAATGTTTATATTTCCAACCACTCTACACGTGGTTGAACACGAGCGATAACTCTGTTCTGAATATTATCGTTTAATATAAATAACCGTTAGATGGTGAAATAAAACATACATCTTAAAAGATGTTCATATTTTAACATAAATCCAAATAGGATATGATATAAAAAACGAACAGTATTTAGGTATTTTGGGAACATTATCCGAACACTTATACTTCCGCTCGAAATTTCACAGGAACTGAACAGATCTCGGTTAAATCTCGTGAACTTTCATTCGAGCACCTCTGGATTTATTACATACTTAGCATCGATAAAGAACACATTCCGAACACATTCGTAGGGGTGCAAAGGGGTTTTATTAAACATAGTTGTACTCCAGGAGTAGTGGGTTTAATAGGCTGTACCCATATCCCAATATAAACAACAAGAGGTAAACTGGCAGAGTTGTTTCAAAACAGGAAAGGATTTTTTTTTCATCAATGTACAATGATTTAATGCTGACACATGTTGTTGCAAGATAAATGGATAGTACGCACGATAGAATAGTAGTATCTCTGCTCGGTTCGAAAAAAGAAATAATTCTGAGATTTTTGATTTAAGAAAACATATACCCTTTCATTACTTCTTAAATTGCAATTCTTCTTATATGCCGGACTTTGCAGAAGATGTGCTTTAATTTTGCGTTGAGTAGAGTTAAAATTGAAAATATGTTTCGCATTTAGAAAGGACACTTTCCTTGTCTTCGTCACAAATTAAGATTCAAGATGTCCCTAACCTTGCAGATAATTAATGCTTGTACAATATTGCCAGGAAAGCTGCCACTCCGGTACCACATAATGGCTATGAAGAAGATATTGCTTTTCCAGTTTAGGTATAACTCAATGCAAACAAAGGAGGACAGGCTTTAGGAGCACTTTTAATACGACATTTTTAGTAAAAGAAGAAACAAGTTTGAAAAATTGTCTAAAAATATTATTTCATGATTTTGTCAAATAAAAAAACAATCAAGCATGTTCAATGTAAATTACTCATGAATTGCGAGGAATAAATAACAAGTTAAAATAGATTAATTCTCAACATATTTTAAAACACTATTATTTTTAAAAGTATTGACTAAAATATTGAGTGTGGTATTAACTAAATGCACATATTCAAATGATAAGAAAATAACTATGCATTCATGTATGAAAAAAAAATTGAATGAATTTTGTTTAATGCAAAAACTTTGCAAAATATTCCTCGTCCTTATCATTTGAGTCTTCTTCTTCATCATCTGGTTCATCACTATGGAGACTTGCATCATGATTGTACTAATTTTGCAAGCTTTGCTGCGTCAGCATTTCCATAATTGTGCTGCCAATTTTATCCAAGCCTTTCTTACCAGGTCCTCCACCTGTCTTCTTCTCTTTCCTCTTGAAAATTTTATTTTTGCGTGGTTTATTTTTAGATATTGTGTACATGACTTAAAAGGAAATTTAATTAAAAAAAAAAGTCAACTACACCGGAAAATTAAATAGTATGGGGTGGATTTTGGGGAGAGGAAGCAGGATCCTGTTCTCAAGCACGTGAGACCATGAGGAAATAATATATGACCCGGACAAGGATTTTACACATACTTTTGTTTTGACATTAACCCTTGCATTAAAAGCACAATTTTGTAATAGACACTATAATTTATGTGTGGTGAATAATAACTGTAAATTGTCCTTTTGGGTATTAATTTAAACTAAATTTTAGAGCAAAAGCTATCTAGTACTTAATAATCATTTTTTTCTAATATCTAAAAGATGTCCAGCATTTTTGACAGATCTCAAGAGGAAATTTAACAAATACGATTTTTACTGAAACTTTTCCTCGGGGTCTACATTGCCTTGAGCTTACAGCGTGAAAAGTAATCCGTCAAAAACAAACAAACATTTATTTTGAATTCCTTTTCTAAGATATCATTCTTTTGTTAAATATCATTAAGGTACTTGGTCCATAAAAAAATGTTTAAAAAGTCCTAAATGGACACATGTTTTGCAAAATTTGTATCATGTCAATTTATTCTGGCCAACATAGTGTTCTTTTTTTACAATAAGTATAGCAAAGTATTAACTCAATATGGTTAATTTAAACAAATGTTTTTACCCTTTATAGCAAAAAAAGTTGATTTCGTTTCCCAATTGATAATTACCTTCAAAAAGAGTCAGTAGTTTGGTAGCTCTGCTTGTATGCTCCCTAGAGAGTGAGAATGCTATGAATTGTACAGGTCTCGCAAGGGGGTAATATGTAGGAGTCGTGCATGGCAATTTTCTTTGAGAGCAAGACTATAAACCCCTATTATTACCTTTAAAAAAAGTCCAAGTCGGATTCGCTCTGATGATTTCATTTGGACAAAACATTTAAATCCCAATTTTGGAAAGGTTTGGTATTTCAACACATGTGAGATGATGTCGTAAGGTATAATTGAATTCTATCTGATAAGTTATTTTTGTAAAATTAATCAAAAACCTACTTTCATTTTCGATAAACAAGCCCGAAATAGCAAAAATGAGAGTAATGTGACGGACACGCTGTGGCGGATTTTAGCCAGGGAGAGTCTCAATCAAAATATGTGCTTGTAATCAAACATCTTCGCCAGCCAAGGGTTTTCGGTCCACTTTGCTCCCCATAAACCCTTGGCGGATTTCATTACGAAAACTCGGTGACAAGCTCCGTTTTATGATTGGCTGCAGCTGGGAGTAGCTGATCCAATCGCAGTGCTTGTAAATAAAAACTTTAAAAGAAAACACATGTGTGATCTTTGGTAAAACATTCGGTGCTTTTAACAACTTGAAGCACAAGTTCTCGAGTACAGTGCCTCCCCAACGATGGTCTAACCAGATCGCTTTAAAAACCTATATATCTTACTGGGATTATACATAGCTCTGCAAACTTGTCAAGGCTCGCGTGAATGCATGGGAAGTAGACATGGCGAATGTAGAGGTTGCCTATCCTGTTAGTATATTCGTTCCTGCTTATGGTTATTGCTTTTAAAGGTTCAATGAGCTCTGTTTCATTTTATTTGTTTGGTTTGCATTATTCACGACAACGATACCTGGTTTTATGGCATGGAAGCTTTAATATAAATCGGCGACTTTTTCACTCCCGGTACAGATCCTTACAAAACACTATGAATAAAACATTCCGTGCTTTCCCATGGTTATGACTTAATTCGTATTTAACAGCATCGTGAATTATGTTCCGATATTCGGTAGTCAACATGTTTTCAAGTTGTATTAATGCCGTAGTGTATATAAAACCTGTTGTTTAATTCGATTAAAATGTAAATATGCAAGGGGCGCAACTCAAGTTGCTCGCTAGATAGCGCCACCACATCACCGAGGTTTTGTAATGAAATCCGCCAAGGATTTATAGGGAGCAAAGTGGACCGAAAACCCTTAGCTAGCGAAGATGGCAATCAAATAATATTGAATGATTACGTTAGAGTTAATATATTGACTGTGAGCCTATTTAGAGAATATATAAAAAGTTAAGATTTGACAAATGTTAAATATATAAAATAAGTCAATTCCTTTCTTTAGTGGGATATTTGAGTTTTCGCTTGCGAAGCACCACCTCTGGTGAGAGAATTGAATAGAATTTATCAGAACGAGGTAACCAAGAACGCGGACGGACTACTTAACGAAAAGTGTAGGACGAGTTTATCATGCAACGCGGGCAGATGCCTTGGATCAGACTTCGAATAATACAAAAAGTTAGTAAATAAAATAAACTATTAATACGATTTTAGTATTAATGGAAATAACTTTCCAGAACGGGGTGCCAGAAAACGGGTTGACTAATTGATATCATGACAGACAGTTAAGGGCAAGTCAACCATTGGCTTTGACCGGTTACTTTAAATCTGACAACTTTGGATTGAACTGTGCATGCAAATAGATAATAATGCATAACTTCGTGTATTTTCATTTGAATTCATACATTTTCATACCACGACTGGTTAAACACATTAAACATTAATGAACAGATAAATGTATTCTACGTTTATATACTGTCAATCGCAACGTATGCATAGAACGGAAATGTTTAATAAGAATGCCCCATGTCCTCCAGATTGTTTTTCGTTTATCTGAAGTTCTTAGGTGCGTCAGTTATAGAAATTATATTGAAAATTTACCTAAAGAACTAAATTTAAAAAGAAGTACACTAAATACCTATTCACTTGTTTGAAATAAATACATGTAGAATAAAAAAGTTTATTTTTTTTTTCAAGTCAGCTACAACAAACCGGATTAAGGCCAAGTACGTGTACATCTGTATTTTATCAATTTCAGTTTAGATTTTTCATCCCTGTCCCCTCTTCAAAATATCCAACAATACATTTTTTTTTTAAATTTCAATGTTAAAAGATTACGAAAAGGAAAAATTTGGACAACGTTTATACAAAAATGAAAAACAAATGCTTCAACATATTAAGCATTGTATTATAATAATGTGTAAAGTCAGTCTTAATTCCTGCGGTTGCGCGGGGTATCTTGTAGTGTTTACAACAATTAAAGATCATATAATACTTTAAAAATCAAACAAGTAACCTTGCATTACCATTACAAATAAGAGTCAAACAATTACTCCAAGACATGTTTTATTATAAAAAAAGTCTAGAATGCATTCAATTCTTTCACAACATCAATGAAAATGAACAGTATAAGAAAGTTAGATGCTACATTTATTTTCAACAGATAAAAAGACCTTTTAATAAACCATTCAAGACAACAACTTCAGTTTTAGACTAATTATTTTATATATAAAATCATTTCAAATTCATTGAAATCACTTGAGTAATTAAAGTGACCATTTGTCAGCGTAAGTTTGCATATTGCATAAAACCTTAGCTATTAACATGTACACGCACTACTAGTGAATAAAAATTTGAGATTCACCATACAAACCCTAATGAAGACAATTTTGACTAAAACTATAAATATAATGCATTATTTATATCTATAAGCATTTGCCTCTACTGAAGAAGAGGAGACCCATGGGCCACACTGCTCACCTAAGCAACAATTGGTACGATAAAATCAGCTTCATGGAGTCATAATACAAAATATTTGGACAATGTATACACATGTAGTACATATAGATCTTGTTTTAAAAAAATATCAGCCCCCCCCCCCCGCCCGCCCTAAATATTCCTTTATTTATAACCAAGTCCCTTTTCTAACCGGATTATTTTATAGTCACATCACATTCAGCATTGCAGTTCTTAAAAAAAAACCTAAACAATTGTTTTTATGCAGGTTATGAACCTACATCATTCTCTGAAACCCTTGTGAGGCCTAATAACTGTCCACAGGCTAAAGTTTAAACAATCTTAAAAAATCAGCATCATGTTTAAATGCTTGCATAATTATATAATAACACTTCATTTTTATGAATAATGAATTTTTTTTGTACAATTGAAATCCCAATATGGTCCCAACTCCTTAAGATTTTAAATTGAACAAATTTAAATCTACATTATCTGAAGTTGTTTTGACTAAAGTTACAGCTTTTCTAGGCAAATGTTTTTTTGAAAAATATTTAAGGATACTTCTTTATATATTTATATAAAAATGTGTATCCCCCCCTCCTTGTTGCAACCCGATTCTACCCCCGGGGATCATAATGTGAACTAAGCTTGAAATTCACTTGCTTTGTGAAGGTTTTCAAACAAGTTTCAGCTTTCCTGGCCAAAGGGTTCATGAGAAAAAGATTTTTGAAATTTTTTCGACAATTTTCATTAATTCCTAATGAATGATATTATTGTGGAAGGGCGTGGTCCTAATTGTCAACACTTTGAATCCCCTTGGCCTAAGGAAGCTTTGTGTCATGTTTGGTTAAAATTGGCCGATGGTTTTGGAGAAGATGTTGAAAACGTGAAAAGTTTACAGGCAGACGGACGACCGACCAAAATGTGATCAGAGTAGCTTACTTGGGCTTTCAGCTCAGGAAAGCTAAATAAATAACTTGAAACATTAAAAAACGATATTTACAAACCGTCAACTATCTCAATAATCCATAAAACGAAATACAAATTCAAAGCAGAGCACACGGACCTCCAAAAAGATAGAGGTTGGATCAGGTGCCTAGAAGGAGTGAGAATTCTCTGTTGACCGATCACACCGAATGTGTGCACTTTGTCGTAATTGGAAAGAAAACTGGAAAAGTCCGTAGACAATTAGGTGATTCGTTATAGTCTAACAATTTGTATGAAAAAAGTTAGGCAGCATACGACCCAGTGGAAGATTGTATTTGCTGACAAGGTCTTTGTATCGATCATACAACTTACGAAAAAACGCCCTCAAACGAGGCTGTTGATAGTCCTGTTTTATGAACTTGTTTGTCAGTAGCTTGCCTCGCCTTAGAAACTGTTCATACGCATGCCCTTGCATATCCAATTAACTGAGACACAAAAACACCATATGCAGGTGATGAAGGTATATTGCTACATAAGTAAGAAAAGTTGACTATACTGGTACTGTACCAGTTATCGGCTAAGACCAGTTATCGGCTTAACCGATCGTTCGGGTCTATAGTACGCGAATATCCGAGATTTTTTAATTCAGTCATCTGTTTCTAATAAAGAAAAGTAAGTTTTCTTAAAAACTTTCTTCAATATGTTTTAAACATGAGCTTTAACGATCATTGTTTACCGCTGATTTACATCTTTGCACTTTCAGCTGTGGAGGAAGTGACGTAAGAAGTTAAAAATAGAATATGACCTCTTTGTGATACGTAATTATATCCTTTCTTTGATTTGACATATAAGATCAATACATATAACATTTATAAAGAAAAGGAACTCACTAAATTCCGAGAGATTCATGGCCCAGTTGAACGCCCGATTGTATAATTATGCATTGATTAGCGTACGATTGTGTGTATTACCGTATGATGATAAAAAAATAATTTTATGAGTTTAATTTATGTATAATAATCACGAAACCGATAACTGGTACAGTAAATCATAAAACCTAGGCAAATTCGGAGCTTGCTACATGTCAAAAGCACAAAAATATGTTTTGGGTTATAAATGATGATATAATCTTACCGATGGATAAATAAGGAGTTCAAAATATGAAAAGTTTTTTTTTTCCAATATATCAAGAAATAAGGAAACACAAAAAGAAAACGTGAAATTATAGCTGATAACTGGTGCAGTGCCAGTAGAAAAATTGAAGTCATCGCGTTTATTATAATGTTTTGTTTTAGGTTACCATCAATGTCCATTTCCAGTAAAATATCCAAATATAAAACAGATGACGCAGACTCTGGGGTATATTTTATTTAAAGTTCACTTGGATATATCGGGTCGACGTAAGTATGGGAATAACTATTGTTTATTGACAATACGTCGTCGATATACCTGAATTAAAATGCAATTAATACATGTTTAATATGCCTAACATCAAATCATTCAATTTTTTAACACTTATTTACAATTACTAAAATGACATTGAATTATTTGTATGCGAACCTATGTAGTTGTTGCATTTCGAGCCAAGAAACATAAAATTGGTTTTGACGACAGCACAATACTGGGTTCAAAGAAAAACTAGTTATGAATTTCAAACATAACAAATGTGTTTAGGCATTTAAATCAATTGTTTTGCAAGGCACATTTTTACATTCGTATATTTAAAAAATGTGTAACAAAAGCTCTTCAACCAGTGGACCCTATCCCATTATTTACTTTGAACATTCATGTAGTCTTAAAAATGCAACGCGCATAATAGAAAATATTGCATTTTTATTAATAGGGTGCGTACATATTGACTGCTTGCTATTTATGTGTGTGATTTGTATTTTATTGGAAATTTATAAACTGAAGGTAGTACGAGACTTTTTTGATATAGGTTTAACAAAAGGACAATAAATGTAAATGTTCTCAAAACTGTAGTATTTTAATCTTTTGCAATATTTGAAAGATCAAAAATAAAACAAACCTAATAAATTTAAACGTATAACAATGCTACGCATTTATGAAATCAACTTGATTTTACTGTTAACTTTAATAAAAAAGTAGGTTACTATATTGGATGATCAAATGTTACATTTCACATTCATAGTTATTTAGATGCATAACGTTACAAAAAAAACCCCATCAAAACTGCTTTGTAAACTTGATAAGGGACTTTATTTTCATTTTTCAAATACATCTTTTGTTATGCTTATCAAAAACATAACATTTATGACAACTTTTACCTTTAAAAAATCAGGTGTTTCTTTAAGACGATATAAGTATGCAGATTAGTAATACAAATTCTCTGTTAACTCTAATGCTTGTAGGATGTAAAGGCAACATGTATTGTGTAATTAAAGAGACTGAAAGAACCTGTTCTTACATGGACATACACTGGCTTAATATGTCGACAAATTTACTTAAAGAACAAGCATTCTTACATGTACCTTAGATTTTTGAAAAGTTGTTTCTTCAAGAACATATCAATATCGAATTCAGTAAAATGCCTTGTTCAGGCCTAGGTTTGCAAGACGTCAAGACAACAGTTTTGGTTTCGGTTAGGGTATTGCATAAATGGATTAATCATTTGTTCATTCAATCATGAATAGTCGCTAATAAATATTAAAGCAGTGAATTTGAATCCTTTCCAATTTATTCTACTCTACACATTGAAAAGAATGAATACACAGAAAGAATTGGAAAATAGATTGATTGTAAGAAAGTAAAAGCATATTTTTTTTTATTTCAGGTCCTTGGTTACAATTAAGGAAATCAACCTTATAGATTTTATGAAATTACATGACGTTAAATGCCTGTGTAAACCTTTGTTGTTAGAAATGGTCTAGTTTTAAACACATTATGATCAATTCTATGTAAGAATCAATGATTTATAAAAGGGTCTGGCCACGCATAGTCACCAATTTTCCTTATATTTCATTCATGGACACACCTAGGTGTAAAACGCAAAAAACACTAAAAATTGATTGCTGGGGGTAACCGTTGCTATGGTAATCGCGGCTAAAGATGGGAAAATAGCAACACTTACCTACTTTGAAGCCATATTAAAAGGTTTTGCCCACTAATGTAAACTATAAAAGACATAAAACAGCCTTTGTCCTTTTTTCAATTATAAGATTATATAAGAAAATTGTTGGAGAAACCAATACTTTTAAAATGTTACCATGGAAACCGTTACAAAATTTTGAAATCTGTTTTCTGCGGTTTTTTAATAAGCCCAAATGGTAAACTGTTAAATTTTTACATCAATATAAATGTCCATGCACTAAATATATTATCATGAAAATTGACATCCGTTGCTATGGCAACAAGGCCAAAAATTAAGAAAAACTGAGAAATTGAAGATTTTTTTTGATCTGCTTTCTTTCCTGATTTTAGAAATTATTTGCAATTGTTTTAGTTGGAATTCGTAAAAAATTATCCAATTTTTTATTATACACCACAAAAACCTTCCTTATGCAACAGAGAAGTGTTGTTGCTATGGAAAAATAAGTTGCGTAAAAAATCACACAGAAATTCTTCCTTTGAAAAAGCCATAGCAACGGCAGTTATTTTTAGAAAATTTCAGATTGTTTTCAAATGTCATGAAAGTTTAGGACATATTTTAATTTTTCTCACCATTTGATTTTATATATTTATTTATTATAAGTGAATAATATCCTTTTATTGACGCCTAAAAATATTATAATTTTCCTTTTTTTTAAGCTTGTTACCATAGCAACGGTTCTCAACTTTCATATATAAATTTTTAATTGCACAATCATAATAGTGTTCACCAAACAATCCAAGATTAGCACTTTTCATTCAAATTAGATGAAGAAAACAGATTTTAAAATTTCTGTTTAGTACCCATGGAAACGCTCTAAAAATATGCGTTTCTCCATGAATGTTTTTCTTTCTTTTGAAAAATGACAACTATTTTTAATAATATATTCTACCCTGGAAACCCCAAGTTCTGCACATTACTCACATTATGTTCTCAAATAAGCATTAAAATGCCATTTTTAACCGGGTTTTCCAACGGAAAAATCCGGTTATTAAAATGGTGAAAATGGCGGGCGGGCGGGCGGGCGGGCGGATGGCGGGCGGGCGGGCGGCTGCCAAAAGGGTACCCTCATTGTACGGATAACTCCTCCTACAGTTTTCAAGATAGGAAGTTGTTCTTTTGCAGATCAATTGTACATATATCAGAGGTGTGCATATTGCTAGGATTTTGATTTCCGATAATTTATCCAAAAAATACCAGCTTTTGAACTTAGTCATATTTTGGCAAAATATTGCATATAGGGTACCCTCATTGTACGGATAACTCCTCCTACAGTTTTCAAGATAGGAAGTTGTTCTTTTGCAGATCAATTGTACATATATCAGAGGTGTGCATATTGCTAGGATTTTGATTTCCAATAATTTATCCAAAAAATACCAGCTTTTGAACTTAGTCATATTTTGGCAAAATATTGCATATAGGGTACCCTCATTGTACGGATAACTCCTCCTACAGTTTTTAAGATAGGAAGTCGTTCTTTTGCAGATCAATTGTACATATATCAGAGGTGTGCATATTGCTAGGATTTTGATTTCCGATAATTTATCCAAAAAATACCAGCTTTTGAACTTAGTCATTTTTTGGCAAAATATTGTATATAGGGTACCCTCATTGTACGGATAACTCCTCCTACAGTTCTCAAGATAGGAAGTTGTTCTTTTGCAGATCAATTGTACATATGTCAGAGGTGTGCATATTGCTAGGATTTTGATTTCTGAAAATTTATCGAAAAAATATCAGCTTTTGAACTTAGTCATTTTTTGGCAAAATATTGCATATAGGGTACCCTCATTGTACGGATAACTCCTCCTACAGTTCTCAAGATAGGAAGTTGTTCTTTTGCAGATCAATTGTACATATATCAGAGGTGTGCATATTGCTAGGATTTTGATTTCCGATGATTTATCGAAAAAATATTAGTTTTTCAACTTAGACATTTTTTGGCAAAATATTGCATATAGGGTACCCTCATTGTACGGATAAATCCTCCTACAGTTCTCAAGATAAGAAGTTGTTCTTTTGCAGATCAATTGTACATATATCAGAGGTGTGCATATTGCTAGGATTTTGATTTCCGATAATTTATGAAAAAAATACTAGCTTTTGAACATAGTCATTTTTTGGCAAAATATTGCATTTAGGGTACC
Organism: Magallana hongkongensis; assembly: GCA_015776775.1. NCBI lineage: Eukaryota > Metazoa > Mollusca > Bivalvia > Ostreida > Ostreidae > Magallana > Magallana hongkongensis. The sequence continues at coordinate 334,514 of VIAA01000019.1, read as the reverse complement.
CTCATTGTACGGATAACTCCTCCTACAGTTCTCAAGATAAGTTGTTCTTTTGCAGATCAATTGTACATATATCAGAGGTGTGCATATTGCTAGGATTTTGATTTCCAATAATTTATGAAAAAAATACTAGCTTTTGAACTTAGTCATTTTTTGGCAAAATGTTGCATATACATGTAGGGTACTCCATTTCACTGGATAAGGGTTGACATGGATTATGGATACAGTTTACATAAAAGAAAACCCGGTTTGCTGTCACATTGACAGCTTTTCACTTGTTACACCTTTACCCTCGGTTACCATGGCAACGGGACCAAACAGCAACAAACAAATGGTGTTTGGCTTTTTTACTCACCAAAGTTTATCAAATTGCCAAGTATGAAGAAAATCCGTGACTATGCGTGGCCACCGAATTTTGATTCTTACATAGACTTGATCTTATAGTTAATTGATATCATGGTTCCCCTTTTAACTGACATTAATGCTTTAAAACGGAAATCAAAGACTTAATCTTAATTTAAGGGTTATGTAATGTTAAAGGCCACGATATTGTTTACATATTGGGTAATGTTTAGAAAATACACGATTTTATGCAGTTTTTTTGCATTGTGATCAAAGTAGATATTGTTGGTTTGTGTTTGAAATAAAAATCAAGGAGGATTATTTGCTTTGAATATGTGCAGCCAGTTTTAAATAACATTAAAATGATGGCACGAACATACATGTAGTTTGGATAACATTTAGATGAAAATTAGATGGAACTTAATTTCGACTATCAGTTACTTCATAAGTGATAACTCACTTGCGCATGAGAACTTTGATTCGATATTTTTTGTTTATGTGGATTAAGACTATGATAATAATACATTATAAAGACAGGGCTTCATATGGAAGTTTTTTGGTAAAACAACACAACATACAAAATTGACCCCGATAACAACATAAAGAAATGTTTAAACAAAATGACAGAATACATGTACATCTTTCACTCGCCATATTGCCTGTTCGGTTGTTACAATGGTTCTTGATTCATATTAAGTGTTTATCTTGATTAGAATATTTTAACACTATTGGTTAAATTATATTAAATTTAATGTTGAAACTTTAATGTAAACGTATTGAACCTATACTTTTTAATACTTTGACTTGCCTGAGTAATCGTATTGTCTGGGCATTTTGAATTTGATGAGAGAGAGAGAGAGAGAGAGAGATTCTTTGTCGCTTTTACACGATCATAGCATCTGTAACTTAGTTTTGGTACATTCATTGTAGTGTGTTTAAAAGTAAAATAAGGTACAGGGCGTAAGTGTTAAAACTGAATTCAAAAGACCCAGGTAACAACGTTTATGGCAAGTGTTTTCACTATATACAGCACCTTGCTGATTAATATCTTAAATATAAAAGGAATACATGTTTTCATCCATGCTTACATATAAAATAAAATCTATTGATTTGTTCTTGAATTTCTTTGAATTTAAAGACAAATTTAAAGAAAAATCAGAAGAAATTAATCATTTTCAGTCTCTTTTTACGATTGTTTGCTCATTGTAAATTTATTGTGCGTGTTTTTGTTCTTTTTTATACAATCGCCTTGTCAAATGTGAATGAAATTTTTACGATATAGTTCTACAAAAACGGAACGGATTACAAAAGTTAGACAAAAAAAAAGACATTACCACAAATGTCAACAAGAGATGTAAGTGAAACCCTTACCCCCACCCCCCCCTACCCCCCCCCCCCCCCCCCCCTCTTGGAAACATCCACAAAGAAAATGAACGTAAACTGCAAACAACTTCAATTTTTTTCTAATTTCAATTCGACTATGTCGAAAATTGTTCTATTATACCCAAAATGAAACTTGACCTAGATATTATTTAAATACACCTGTATACCAAATATCATATCAATACGTGCACCCTCTGCGAAGAAAATGAGCAGAAACTGCAAATAACTGGAATTTTACTACGTCCAAGGGCCATAACTCTGTCAAAAATTGCTCGATCGGTCCCAATATCGAACCTGCCCTAGACATTATCATGATGAACTTGTATACCAAATTTCATTTCAATAGCATCCCACAAAGTTTAGATGTTTAGGTTTTCATCCTTAATGAAATTTTGAGACGACAAACTTTTTGTCGCGAGACAGAAAATTGAAGACCGGAAATGAATTTTGAAAAATTGAAATAAAGCCTCATAATAGGAAGACCTAAAAAAAATTTCATCATATCAAAACCAAGAGGATGGTAGAATTTTGGCTTAAACCTTAAAACTAAATGCACTATTTATAAACATTCGCCTCTTCTGTGTATGATGTGCTGAAACAAGTAACGTCCAAGTTATGATGCTTTTATTATGCCCCCCTTCGAAGAAGGGAGTGCATATTGCTTTGCTGCTGTCTGTCGGTCGGTCCACCAACAGTTTCAGTTCATTTTCTTGGGTACGATCGAGCCACTTTCGACAGAGTTATGTCCCTTGGACTTAGAAAAATTCGAGTTATTTGCAGTTTCCGCTCATTTTCTTCGCATAGAATTAACATATTGAAATGAAATTTGGTATACCGATTTATCTTGATAATATCTAGGTCAAGTTCGATATTGGGTTCCGTCGAGCTATTTGCGACAGAGTTATGGCCATTGAACTTAGAAAAACTCCAGTGATTTGCAGTTTCCGCTCATTTTCTTTACATAGGATAAACATATTGAAATGAAATTTAGTATACCCATTTATCGTGATAGTATCTAGGTCAATTAGATTCGATCGAGCAATTTTCGACAGAGTTATGGGCCTTGGACTTTGAAATGAAATTTGGTATACAGATTCATCTTAATAATATCTATGTCAAGTTTGATTTTGGGTATGATCGAGCAATTTTCGACAGAGTTATGGGCCTTGGACTTTGAAATGAAATTTGGTATACAGATTCATCTTAATAATATCTATGTCAAGTTTGATTTTGGGTATGATCGAGCAATTTCTGACAGAGTTATGCCCCTTTGACTTAGAAAAATTCCAAATATTTGCAATTCACTTTCAGTTTCTCTGTGGATGATTTCAAGGGAGGGGGCATAAGTGTTTCACAAACATTTCTTTTTAAAATGGCATATATTACAAGATTGAAAAGGGTTTCTTTTGGTCATTTTGTCAAAGAGTATTAAGGTAGTACGAAACACCCCTGAATTTTTTTATTTCAAATATTTTCTGAAAAACACAAAATAATGACATAACATGATGTAAAAATTAATTTCAGTCCATTATCTTAAGGAAAAATATAAATCATACCAATCAATTACTCAAGGCCAAACAAATTTAGGTAACAACGTATTTCGATAATTTTGAAACATACATTTGGATGGTGATCATATGATTTTTGTACAATTTAGCCTTATACCATTAAAAATGCGTAACTTGTGTTCTTTTAAAAGTAAAGACCTGAAATTTGAACACAACCACCACCAGTATTTCAGTTTTATGACAAACAAATTTCAAGGTCATATCAACAGGTTAAAGGTCAAATATAATGACGTCATCTTGGATTTTTTTCAATTTATACCTCGGTCAAACATACTTAAACCTTAATTAATCTAACACCAATGGTTAATTAGGGCCCCGCAAGGATTTGCGGGTACCCTATAGTAATCACTCTGTCCGTCCGTCCTTCTGTCCGTCCGTCTGTCACTCTTCCGTCCACAAATTTCCTGTTTTTTTCTAATAACTTTTTTTATGGTTGCCCAATCAAGTTCAAATTTGGTATTAGGCAGAAATACATATTTTGATGCTAAGTTTGGTTCTCTATGTCTTCTGGTTTGGAGCTGGGGTGGTGGGGTAGATTCCTAACTATGCATAAGAATGAATGGGCAAAGAGAGATAACTGCTGAGAATGAATGGGCAAAGAGAGATAACTGCTGAGAATGTTACCATTGTATACATGGAAGGCTGTGCAATATTTGTCCTTTGGGATTAATTAACCTTCCACAGGAAGAAAATCTTAAGCTTTATCTTTATCTGTCACATTGAGATTTATTACTGCACTGCCTGTGTCTGCAAATGAACTTTGTTTTGAAGTTAAGGTCAATTTTGAATGATGTGTAGTATTGTGTACATTCTTTGAAATATGGATTTAAAATATAATATTCATATTTTATTTTGGTTAAAATACCGTACACAATGATTTATGATAATTTTATTGAATTCTAAAATCAAGATATATATTTAGATATCCTTTTTCACTTCTCTATATTAATTGTCATAGCGGGGCCCTTCCTGACTGGTCAGTTGTTTAGTTTTTTTTAATTTTGATATATTTTAATTACATGGTCAAGCCAATCATAATGTTAAATTTTATTCAAATTTGAATTATGCATTTTTTTTTTAAAATACCGTTAAGTGCTGCAAATTTTCGTCTCAAAAGAGTATTCACAAGCACCAGTTTTACATTATATTGCATGAGAAATTATCTTAAGTTACCAGTTAGAATTTATGTCAGTATTTTTAAGTAACAAGAAGGTCTCCTGTTTAAAAAGCAGCACAAATATTTGTAATATCTTGAAAAATAACTTAATGGCATAGAAAATTATAACAATGACTATTTCATTTTACACTCCACTGAAGGAAGATTCCAGTGGTAGGTTTGGGGCGATGGGGGCAAAAATTGTGAGGTCGGATTTCTTTCAAATTTTACGTATTAAAAGATTTTATTCCAAAGAAAAAAATATAAAAATTTCCGAAAATTGAATTAAAGGAACAATTTAGCTTATCTGTTTTGTACTACCGTATCTTAAAATGTAAGTTTCCTTCCATGTATAATAAAAAACACCGAGCTAAGCAAAATTGGTTATGTCTGCAATTAGGGGTTCCTGTAGTAATAGTGGTTTTTTTTTCGTAACAATATCGAGGTGATCCATACAAGAATAAAGATAAAGATTTACATTTATAGTTATCGATACGTAAACGTTACAAATAAACCTCCTTATATTAACTTGATATTGATCTTTTCCTTTTTGATTTTTTTTTTGCAAACTAGACTTTGACCCGGGTTGGCATATTGCATAATATTATGATATCGGTCATTAACGAAATAGATACATCTACACACCATATTGTTGTCATTTACATAACCAAGCTTTAAGCAGCTGTTAAGCCTACAATAGTGCTATTAATTTCACTCTGCTCAGTTAGAATAATCTAACTGTGCAAATATTTGCAGAATCGCTCCGAAACGATTTTGGAGAAAATTTATGAAGCTGCATTGAAAGTCAAATTATTCACAACAAACCATTTTGAGGCTGTAAATACCTTTCATCTAAAAATTGAATTCATATTAATGAAGAATTCAACACTTTTTCACCAACGTTTTTACTCGTTTCAAATTTACACACCATGTTGACATTCTAACTGTCGGGCTTTTTCATATTTAATGCACTGAGTTAGAGTTATCTCTCGTCATCCCTTTGATGAACATAATATATAGCAAACTTTCAATGAAATGTACATATATTTGTATTAGTTTATCCATGTAAAGAACATAAACTGAAGATCCTTTCGTGATTTAGCGTAAATGTAATATGCATGCGTAAGATCAAAAAATCCAGTTGATTTCCTTATTTTTAAAGGAATTATCGTTGATTATTAATGAGCGAGGGTTGATTGAGAAAAATAAAAACAAATTGGTAATCTTCAAGTACCAATAATGTTAAAAATATAGAAAACAAAAGACCCCTCTGTTCCAAATTCTGGGTATTAAAGCCCACAAATTCGAGTCTATTTTTTTAATATAGTAGTATAGATACATCCATCTTATGCGTAAGAGAATAAGTACGTATTTATTCCATATCTTACCTTAAGTATTTGATAGATTGCTTTTTCAAGAAGATATCTGTATTTGAAGTGGTTAAATGCCCTGTTCAGGCTTGACTTTAAGTTTCAGTTTCGGTTAGGGTATTGCGTAAAGGGAATATTGATTTTATTCAAACACGATCTAACATGTTTAAGTTATATAATTACCTACATTGCACACTTCAAATGCACTAATACATCCAATATGCATCAATGCATCTGTCCTAGTTTTATATCGATTGGTTGCAAATTATGGACAGTTTAAAGTATTAAATGCCTTATGTTCGATACAAACATGAAATTTAAGTTGACTGTTGTGCCCTGTTGTTTGAAATCTTCATCTTGATACTATTGATTAAATTTCGTCGCAACATTTCTTTTCAATATGCTTTTGTTTTCACTCTATTTACTTTTATTTAGTGTTTGTAATAAAATAAGTAAATCTGCCATATCATATACTTGTAAGATACTGTGATATGTAAATCATAGACATAAATGGATGGATTACTATTCATTCTTGTGAAAAATGAAATAAGAGACCCACAGGCTTTGACGGTGACTTGTGTACCATAGGTCTTATATTATCATGTCAGAAATTAAAGTATCATATTTTCCAAATTAAGCTTTATTTTGTAAACTAAACCCTATTTAAAGACTTATTTGGCTGTTATTCCGTTTTTTATGTGTTGTTTGAAAAGCATTCAAAAAAGCGTAAGGATGGGTTCAACTGGCATGTCCTTTTAAAAATCAATAACAGTTACTCGAATGCAATATATTTCTAAAATATATATATATATATATATATATATATATATATATATATATATATATATATATATATATATATATATACAATATATAGAGGATATCTATATTGTGTGAATTTATATTTGCTTTATCCAACGAGTTGAAATGGTGTATATATTCGCGAGGCTTGCCGAGCGAATATAACCATTTCAACGAGTTGGATAAAGCAAATATAAAATCACACAATTATAGATGTTCTATTTATCTCATACAATTCAATTTACATTATGAAGCTTTTGAGACAGTCCCTTGTGTGACCCAAATTGGTTTTTTTCTTCAAAGATTTTAAAAAACGACGATGCAACGTTGTGTTATGCGGCTATTGTGACCTTCCGCAATACAATTTAGTACGTCATTCCTGAGATAAATCTAACTGTTTTAATGTAAAGTTTCACTGAAATAAACCTTAAAATAATTTTTTAGCTCTAGATAATTTTTCTTAGAGCTTATTGACTTGATTAAATGGAAATTCCGATTAGAAGACTTGAATAATCAGTTTTGTTGACATACGTGCATACACAAGTTGCGAATGCTCGTTAGTTTGAATTGACTCGAACGATGAACAGTTGTTGATGCATGATGTTTAATAAAACAAACACAAGGCTAGCCTTATGATTCAAAATTGAAAATAGTGAATAAGGATACTTACTGGTGGTGGAATAAAAGTCTCATGAAACATTATTTCGGTAAGTTCTTGTATAAACACAACCAGAGCGCTCTGTTTTCATCGCGTCGTCAGGATGAACTCCTTGATAGTTAACGTAATTTGTAGTTTTATAAACTTCTCAAAGCAAATTGAAAGTTGGAAGTGGGCTAAATTTATCAAAAATCTTGACAAAAAAGAAAAAAGGGTCTTGTGGTTACGGTTGTGAATAACTTTTCAAAAAAGGTGCCCCCCCCCCCGGTTCCGACGCCTGTGCTACGGAGTTAGGTGTTTTCCTTCATATTTGTAATTTAAATCTTTGACAAAATCAATTTTATATTAATTTGTGTAGTAGATATAGTTATGTTGAAAGTACTTGCAAATCCTCGAAAATAGGTCACTGAAGCGTTGAAGCGAGGGGCTGTGTCAAAAGTAGTTCCGACCGGAAGTATTCGATATAGCATCACCCGTGTGATATAGCAAAGGTTTATCACACGGGTAATATACACCACACGTATGAGATATATATATATATATATATATATATATATATATATATATATATATATATATATATAACAGTACAATATTTTATGTTCATATTGGTCACGTGATATGGCAGTCGCATGGTACAAGCATATGTATTTGTGATTTTAAGGTCATTTATAAAATTCAATATTGAAAGGGCATAATCATGTCAACATTTTCTGCTGAATTATAAAATAACTAGATGTTATATCATAGATTAACGATAGAATAATTTGTTAGTAGAAACCGTAATTTATAATGCATATGTTGAATAATTATGAATGTAAGAGGGTCAATTTCATTAACATCATAATTACTTTGTAAGATTTTACAAGGATCGTAGAAGTTTATTTGTAACATAGCGTATTTCAAAATCACATTTAAAAGTTTGTCAGGATCAGGCGAGTGTATGCCTTTGCTATTAAGCGATTTATTTAGGTACTAAGCTATGAGATATATCTATTCCATATCTTACCTTAAGTATTTGATAGATTGCTTCTTCAAGAAGATATCTGTATTTGAAGTGGTTAAATGCCCTGTTCAGGCTTGACTTTAAGTTTCAGTTTCGGGTAGGGTATTGCGTAGAGGGAATATTGATTTTATTCAAACACGATCTTACAAGTTTAAGTTATATAATTGCCTACATTGCACACTTCAAATGCACTAATACATCCAATATGCATCAATGCATCTGTCCTAGTTTTATATCGATTGGTTGCAAATTATGGACAGTTTAAAGTATTAAATGCCTTATGTTCGATACAAACATGAAATTTAAGTTGACTGTTGTGCCCTGTTGTTTGAAATCTTCATCTTGATACTATTGATTAAATTTCGTCGCAACATTTCTTTTCAATATGCTTTTGTTTTCACTCTATTTACTTTTATTTAGTGTTTAGTGTATTTCAAAATCACATTTAAAAGTTTGTCAGGATCAGGCGAGTGTATGCCTTTGCTATTAAGCTATTTATTTAGGTACTAAGCTATGAGATATACGATATGTTATACAAAACCGAGGTTGCCTCTTTATACGATGCATACTCATTACATAATGAAAATAAGACTATATAGTTAGCATTCTACTAATAATAATGTTAAACAAAATATTCATTTATAATTTTCCGGTAATCTATGGTATTTATTTTAAAAACTGCATGATAGCTTTCAATGACTTAACTTAATGCGTCATTTTGAAGCATATGACGTCATATTTTGTAGTACAGCGAGAACGGCATCTCGTCTATTTACCAGTGTGTACGATGTAACGGACATCAAAATTGTAAGTAATAGCATTTGTTGTTTTAAATTAGTATACATTAATTTTGCTAATAAATTAATAAGTACTTTCGAGGTTTGTAATATACTGTGATGTCATAATGCACATTTCCCGTAATTTTTGTCTGTACGGAATTTTTTGACAGCTTTAACTGTGCTGCGAATGCGATATCTCAGTGGTTATTCAGGGGATAGACATATTGAAATGAAATTTGGTATACAGGTTTATCATGATAATATCTGGGTCAAGTTCGATGTTTATTACGATCGAGCAAATTTCGACAGATTTATGGCCCTTGAACTTAGAAAAATTCCAGTTATTTGCAGGTTACTCTCATTTTCTTTGCAGGGGATGAACAACTGAAATGAAATTTGGTATACAGGTTTATCATAATAATATCTAGTTCGATATTTGGTACGATCGAGCAATTTTCGACAGAGTTATGGCTCTTGGCCGTAGAAGAATTCCAGTCATTTGCAGTTTCATTTTCTTCGCAGGAGACAAACATATTGAAATGAAATTTGGTATACCGGTTTATCATGATAAAATCTAGGTCAAGTTTGACGTTGGGTACAATCGAGCGATTCCAGTCATTTGCAGTTTCATTTTCTTCGCAGGAGACAAACATATTGAAATGAAATTTGGTATACCGGTTTATCATGATAAAATCTAGGTCAAGTTTGACGTTGGGTACAATCGAGCGATTTCGAAAGAGTTATGGCCCTTTGATTTCGAAAAATTCCAAATATTTGAAGTTTACGTTCAGTTTCTTTCTGGATGTTTCCAAGGGGGAAGGGGGCATACGTGTTTCACAATTATCTCTTGTTTCTTACGTTTTTAAGCCTCCAGATATTCATTTGGCAAGGGTAACTGATATTATCAAAGATTGAAAAAAATATACTTGGCTATAATTTCTAAAGCAAGCATTTCTTACTAAATTGATTTTATCAATAAATAGTAAAAATATTCCCTTTATTAATCAAAAGTACTAATTCTCACCAAAAAATACACTATGTAGTGGATGTTAAAGCTCATAGTTTGGTACATTGTTTCAATGATTTATATAAGCGAATGAAATATATATCTTCCCGTCCAAGTAACCCCTTAATTTTTTAAACAAATCATCACCATTGTAGATCAAAAGGGAATGCAAGGAAATTATTTTAAAGGGAAAACAAAAAATTCTTGAAAATTGATGTGCGACGTATTCTTACATACAGTACCGATCAGACCCAACCTAACACCAGAGTAAACCCCAACTAAACCCCGGGTTTACTTTCTTGGTTTACTTGAGGTTGACTCTGGGTTTACTTTTTAAAAATGTGGGTCCACTCGGGGTTTACTTTGAAATCACTTTAAAGGTCAACTGTGTGCACTTGAATGTGAAACAGACTAGTGTTTTATCTTACCATCCTACTGCCTGTAATTCCTACCCTTTGTATATTCCGAATACACTGTTAGTGTCTGCTTTCAGGGGTATACTTTTGTTTAGTTTACTCTCTGTGTCCACTCTAGGTTTACTCTGGGTCCACTCTAGTAAACCCAAAGTTAACCCAGAAAGTAAACCTAGGGTTTAATTGCGGTTTACTTTCTTTTAGGTTGGGTCTGATCGGTACTGTATATGCCTGATATTTGCTTGGACAGCCTCTTAATTGAAAAAGCCACAATTATCTTTGAAGTGGAATTACACGTCATCACACGATGTTTGACCTCTGATCGAAGCGTCATTTCGTTTTACTAAAAGACCTAATCGACGGCAACATGTAAATTACTCCATAGCCGAGTTGATAGAGTTTTGGGTTTATGCCCGAACAAACCGAGATCGAATCCTGTGGTTACTTTAAATTGAATCTTTTAGATATTCATCTGTTATCCCCAACCTGCAAATGTTTCGCTTATTTGACATATGTACAGTATATTCATCATAATATCTTTCACAAAATAATTTACTGTTAATTTGAGTGAGTTTTTCCAGGTGCGTTACTCAACCTTAAATGCATCAATGCAATGAACATCTTCCCTTTTATCATTAAAAGGTTCTGCGTATACTTGAAAAGAAATTCAAACGGAAATAATAACGTATATCATTATGAAAATTCAAACGGAAATTTTAAAGTGTATTAAATATTCAAAGGAAAAATATGTCATTAAGATAAAAAAAAAGCTTTATTTGTACTTGAGAGTATGAATTAATGTTACCGCAACTTTTTGAAAGAACAATTGTTACATACTTGACCATTAAAGGTTTAATCTGTCGCTGTATTAACTAGGATTTTTCGTAATGAAATCAAGAAAATCATTATGAAATATTTTTTTTTTATTATGTGCGGCCATCTCATACATTTGTTATTGTATCTTTTGCAATATTTTTGGCAGTTTCTGGCAGAACCAAGCCAGTTGAAGAAATGTTTTCATTTTTATCTTCAAATGTACAAGATGACCACACTTCACCTTTTAAGGTTAAACAATATAAAAAAAAATACGTACATTTAGATGAGTTGTATTGGCATTTATCGAATATGTAGCATGACTCGTTACAGAAATCTCCACATCTTCCAACGACACAGCTGTTACATGTTCCCGAAGACGTGGCACATCCATTCACACACCCTTTGTTGCATGTTCTTTCACACAATTCCCCAAATCTTCCAACTGGGCAATGCTCGCTGCAATTCCCCATTTCCCTGTCACAGCCCTGTAGACACCTCCTACATTCACTGTTGCACATGTCTCCGTAAAATCCTGTTTTGCACCCATATGTGCAGACCCCCGTCTCACTGGTGCATGCGCTGTGTACGCAATTGACACTGCACGATTGGGAACAGTCATTGTGAAAAAAACCCCAAATATGTTATATAGCCATTCACCACCATTCTGATTGAAAGTCGAAAATATAAAAGCATGACACCAATTATACTGTACACTAACTAGTGTACATATTACTGTATAGAGGGGGTTTTTTCATCCCGTCTAATTGTCGCCCTTCTACTCTTGCGAACAGTTTTGCCCCGTCTTATATTCGCCAAGACACAGTTGTCTTTAAAGAGATATAATTTGAAACTTGTCATTCGCCCGGTTTTAAATTCGCCCACTGACAACAGGAGCAAAAAGTGCGAAAATAAGACGTGAGCGAATATTTACCGGTATACAGTAAAAAAATATTAACTTAATTGCCAAGAAAAGAGTGCCCCCCCCCCCCCCCCGAATAAATTAGATTATGACTTACTTCAACGCTTTAAAACGACATTACCAACAAGTCCTTTTTATATATTATACTTACGATCACATTGATTTCCCGCCCAATTTTGTGAACAGCTCCTAGAGCAGGTGCCATTTTGGTAGCAAAGGTTTTCGAGACATCGGGAACTGCAACGTCTCTCACATGTGTCACCATATCGTCCCTGTATACATCCGTATATACATTTACCAACAGTTTGGTAACAAGCTTGTCGAAAACAAGTCGATGAACATTCCAATGTACAAGCAGTCCCCCAATACCCCTCATTACATCCTTCAGTACAGTTCTGTGATTCGTCGCATGTTTTGTTTTTGCAGTTCACACTACATCCCTGATTTCCTGAAAACAAGAAGTGTGCAAAAGTTAATCCAATTGCGTATTTATTTTTCATTATGTAAATGAGTTTGTATAAGGTGATATTTTTTTATTACCAAGTATTACATAAATATCATGAAAAAATGGCTTAAAAGAAAAGTAAAAACAAATCCAATAACTACCATTCAACTTATGTAAATAAGTGTTCTTTGAAAATGATTTATGACTTCATTCAATATTATATATTTTAATTTTCTTTTTAAAAAAATGTTCCAATATTATTACAGTAGTGAACGTACAATTTTTAGAAGTATGTTAATCATTGTTATTGTTAATAGAAATAAAACTGTTGATATCGGGTCTATTTCCTCGCATAAGCAACTGACATCATTCACACAAGACTCCAAGCCGGACATTTTCGTTACACTAACATTTCCTTCTTACCTAGGCCTGCAGTGATGATAATATAAGCGTAAGAAGGACACTATACAACCCATTATAATGCTTTTATTAATATCAATTTTTTAATTTGTTTATATTAATTTTAAAGACCTTCTTATTTACAATATTTCTAAAACATTTTGTCTACTAAAACTTATATTTTTTCCATATACGCAACTTATACGAAATGACTTATCAATGAAATCTTACAGGTACAGCTGTAATCTACTTCAATTTATATGTTTAATTGGGGGTTTCATGCAACACACATTTTTGTCATCTTAAATTATATGATAATGTTTCGCTGAAATAACAAAAAAACTAAAGAAAGCAATACAATACCGTAGTAAAACTGAAAACTGTAAAGTCCAGCGAGTAAAGTACAAAATGCAGTCTTCATTTTGGAACAGGAAGTTTATTTGAAATTCATACTAAGTCATACGTATTATATGCTCAGTCGGAGGTACAAATTATGAGTATCAATGTAAACAAATAATACTAATATAAACAATATTTTCTCTTAGATTCTTAATTTAAGCGAAATGCTTGAATAGCCAAGTGTATTGACATAGTCTAAGTTGCGAATGCTTGTTAGTTAGTTAGTTCATTAACATACACATTTACACGTCCCTGAAACGTTCTACTTTCCTACTTGAACGATGAGCGAACGCAGAGCGAAAACGGAGCGCAAAGTGAACGGTGAACGCACGGTGAACAATATATGAACGCTTTGTAAACGCAAGATGAACGATTTGTTCGGAGTGCCTCGGGGGTTATCCTTATATTGTATTTCGTCGGTAATCAGGAAAAATATCAAATGAACTAAATATACAGTGATGCTTTCGTGAAAGTTGATAAAACAATCCTACCTTATCCAATATCCCACAAATAATATTTATCCTATTGTATTTTATTCAATACCACTTATGTTAAGGAATAACAGTTAAAAAACAACCTTAAGACAGTAATAACATTTTCAACGAATAACCCAGTGATGTAATAAAAGAGTTTAACAGTAATCGACTGAAATGATCGGCGAAATATTTTAACATAAAGGGTAAATGAAAATGGGTGATGACTACCGAGAGCCACTATGAAGTCGCAAACGCCTGACTCTTTGATCCCAGGTTCATGAAGGTAAAGAGAGGGTAATTGCTTATGCTGGTAAAGTTCTATCAAAGTCGGAAAGCCAACATTGCGAGACAAGAAAAGAACTCCTGGCTGTGGTGTATTTTACAAAGTATTTTAAGCATTACATCAATGGGAGGAAATTCATTCATTCTGCGGACAGATCAGAGCTTATTAAGATGGTTAACTTCTTTTAAGAATCCCAAGGGTCAATTAGCTCGGTGGCTTGAAGTGTTGTCTACCTTCGATATGGAAATACAACACAGACCAGGAAAGCAACATCTGAACGCGGACGCGTCAAGTCGTCTACCCTGTAGGCAATGCGGCTATGAAATTGATGATGACAAAGAGCCGCATGTTCGAAGGGCAAAAGCAGATGGTAAAGATTTCGCTTTTGACGAACCTTACATAAAGACAATACAAGATAAAGAGCTTAAATTAGTCAACGATTAGTAGACGATGGGCAAGGAAAAGAAGCCAAAGTTTCGCGAGATAGCTAGTCAAAGCGTATTTTTACGCTCCTTATGGTCACAGTTAGACATACTTACTATAGAGAACAATTTGGTTTGCAGACGAGTAAAAGACACGGACACAGGGTTAGAGATTTTACAAGTTGTTGTACCTATGTCGGAAAGGCAGTGCATCTTCCTGGATTGTCATGACAAAAGACCAGCGGGTCACTTGGGGATAAACAAAACGATAGCTAGGATACGGAGTAAGTTTTATTGGCCTTGCCTTAACAAGGATGTTCGAAGATACGTGAACGGATGTGAGGTTTGTGGGAAAAGAAAACCTTCGTTCGCTGGACAGAGAGCGCCGATGCAGATTGTGCAGAGTGGGTTTCCAATGGATTAAGTAGCAACGGACATAATGGGTGAATTGCCCTTGACAGATTTAGGGAATAAGTATATTCTCGTGGCATCCGATTATTTTACTCGCTGGACTGAATGCTTTGCTATGCCAAACATGGAGGCCAAAACAGTGGCCCAGATAATAGTGGAGGAGGTTTGATAAGATTGGGGGTACCATACACTATCCATTCGGACCAAGGGCGTCAGTACGAGAGTGAACTGTTTAAGGAGGTATGCAACCTGTTGCAAGTAGAGAAAACTCATACTACACCTCAACATCCACAATCCGATGGTATGGTGGAACGGTTTAACAGAACTCTGGTGGCCATGTTAAGTTCATGTGTAAACCAAAACCACACCGATTGGGACAAGCGGCTCATTGCATACTATTTGTATTTATGTGTCAATTTTTTTAATGTTCGGGTTCGTTATCGGGCTCGGTGTGTATCAAATAAACGAGGAAAGTATGTTGTCAGTAATAATATCGTGCATTACTTGGGCCATTCCTTTTATTTTTCATAACAAAGAAATAAGATCTGTAAAATAGTGTCAATCATTGTGTTGTAAATTTCTTGTATTAATACAATCGGGTTCGTTATCGGGTTGGTCTGTTGAGACGGTAAGAAATGATATTCTGCTATACATGTAACAGTGCATTGCTTTCACACGATACAAATCGGTAGAGGACGTGTATTGCTTATGCAATACTCTCAGAATGCTTGTTTATTACTTTCTTTATTTCCTATAGGTGTGGAATCGTTCGTTGATTGATTTTTTCTGTTTACAAAAAACTGAAGTATTTGAATGAATCAATAAATATTATTTGTTTAGCAATTCATCGCTGTATGAAGTCATAAAAAGCAACAAAAATATGGATCTCCTCAAGAATGTGTACTTGAAATTCTTTGGATTAAATCTTATTAAAATGGTGTTTTATGAGTAATATAAGTTTTTCTCCATCTTCTTATTAAAATGGTGTTTTATGAGTAATATCAGTTTTCTCCAACCTTTATGTACGGGTTCTTTTATAATGTTGCTGTGAAGCACAATGACCGATCCTTTCATTTTGGAGTTCCGAATGAAAATGAAAGAAGACGGACTGAACGATAAGTGAACGCTGAACAAACGCTGAACTTTTTGAGAACGCAAAGAGAACACAGGGTGAGCGCAAACGAAGTGAAGCGGAGAGCACAAGTGAACACACGATGAGCGCACGGTGACCAGACGAAAAAATGGGAAAGTAGAACTTTTCAGGGACTGAATGTGTTTTCCTTCATATTTGTTTCGACAAATTCGTTTTAAATCAATTTTGGTAGTAGAAATTGTAGATGTGAAATATTCAGGAAAATTTTGAAAAATTAGCTAACTGAAGCATTCAAGCGAGTGCAGGCTGTGTTAAAAATATTTTGGACCCGGAAGTATTTAATGAAGCACCGCCCGTTTGATAAAGCGAGGGCTTAGCAAACGGGTTGTATACACACCACGTGTTCGAGATAAAATACAATGTAATATGTATTATATGTTATATAATACAACACTATATTATACAATATCGTATCACAAAATTCAATATTATATATAAAAATATCATATGATACAATATATCATATTAACAGCGTTGAAGCAATATTACATTGTCTCATATAATTTCTGTCCAAATATATTACTATATGATTAACAGAGTGTATTATTCATAAAACAGGGAAGTTGAATAGGGGGGGGGGTCCCCCCCCCCCCATTTTAATAAAATATCTTTAATCTGAAATTCCTATTTGTGACAATGATAATAAAAATTATGATGCAATTTGACCTAGAAGAACAAAAAGACTATATTTGGTATGGTTTCATATCTACCCCCAATTTTAACCAATTTTTATAGCGTCGTATAAAAAAAATGAAAATATTGTCATTTTTTCTTTATAGTTTCCATTTGGAAGTATAGAGCGCAGGTCTGCTCAAATACCATGTTAACGTATGTTTTTAATCCTTAATTATACACATCATACAGATGGTATTGAGCAAGCCTGTGCTAGATGTTTCCTAATCAAAAAACCATCCAAAAACACGAATATTTGCTACAAAACTTGGTTTTACCAAATGAGGACAATTTTCATGACGTCATTTCTACATTATGACGTCACTAGCGAAGATTACCTTTTACATACCTATTATTAATATGATTTCAGTTATCTTCAACCTTATTTGTAAAGTTCTTCAAAAAACTAAGATTTTAGGGGCAAAAACTACATCATACCGCATATAGTCCTTTAAAGATAAGATGTACTAAAGACCTATGCACTTGTTTGAAATTAAAACGGAAAAGTTTTTCCAATCCTACAACAACATAAAATAAGACCACATACATGTATATATAACATCAATTTCGGCTTAGATTTTTCACCTCTGTCAGCTCCTATAAATATCCAGCCATACAGATGGGTTTTTTATTAATTTTCATTTCAAAAAAATGTCATAAAAGTAATTAAAAAAACCGGACAAACTGAAAGTATATACAACAATAAACAAACAAAAAAATATGGTTCAACATATTAACTTTGTTTAATATTGATATGTAAATTGTTTATTCCTGCGCTTGCCTGGGATATCATCTAGTCAATTTAAAGAAAAAGATATATTTTGACAACATGTATGTTTAGTATCATTGAAATAGAGGTTTCATTTAAAAAACATATCGATATTTACACATCAAAAGTGAATATCATCATATACATGTTACATTTGTCAGATTATCTATAAGATTTACTACTTATGCATGTAATATTATCATTTAATTGCATCCACATGCGTTCTATTTCCCCAGATGAATAAGGGTGCCCTGTTATTAAGTTCCTGAAGTATCCCCCACACGGTTCTTTAATTCTGGTAATGCAGCTAAAGCTCGGATGTCCAACTGCTAGAGCATTTATATATTCTCTACACATTCCATTTATGTACACATCCTCCAGAAAAATGGATGACACGTTGTTCGTAGCCAAATAAAGTTTACCGAGGATATCACCGGATATTACATATGCTGGGACCTCCGACGTAAACCTGGGAAAATATCTGGATTGTATTCCTCTTTTGAGATGTAATATTTTGAAAGGCTTATATCTGACTACAGGTGCGTTTGTTAGTTTACATCCAATAATCGAATTCACCGGTTTGCTGTTTCTGAGGTAATTTATTAGAAGATTAAAATTCAAAAACACATCGTCGTCTACTTTAAGAATATATTTGGTGTTGGTACAATGAACGGTAACCCATTGTAATAGAGCAGTTATCTTTTTCACAAGATTTTTATACGTCTCCCTTATATCTAATTCAACAATGTCCATGTATGTTTCTTTCTCCATGGCTAGCGTGTCATTTATTTTTTGGTCAGCCTCTTTTCCGACAAAGAAAAACAATCGTATAGAAGTATCGTGTTTAACAACACTACCCCATGAGTTCCTGATAGCCATCCTCTCTCTGAAATTGCCTGCTTTACTTGGTACAGCCATTAAGAGGAATACAGAATGTTCATTTTTGCCGCAAGCAAGAGATGACTGAAAAGTCATAGTTGTAATTGTCAAACTTTGCATTTGAAATGTTAAGCAAAACATACACACTTGATAGTATTCCAGTTATGAAAAATAACGTTTTAATACTTTGTACAAAGGTTAAACTTTTCAATTGCACACGCTCCGTCATGGTCATCTGAGGGTGAAATGAGAAAAAAACCGACTCAAAGTCAAACTGGTTATAATAAGTATCAAAGATTGCAGTTCAAGAAACTACTTATAAAACAATACGCTTTGCCTATGAAATAGCTACTTGAACGTTAAGGATTTATATACATGAACGTTGTGCGGATTTTGAATTTTAAAAAAAAAAATCAGTTGATAATCCACCTGTATCTTTTATATTTCACTTAATATCTGATTTCTGATAAATTTTATTATTTTCAACTGATATAATTCTTTTAAAATGAAAATTCATTGAGAAGCGAAATCATATGGTTACGCACCTTATTTGCTCTGAATGAATGGGTCCAATTGTTTGTGTGCATCAAATTTAATTTTAACTATTGCTTATTACGGATATAACTGCCACTCGATACATGGCTACGCCGGAAGGAGAACAGGTCGTTAGCATTGGAACAGTTGTTCTCACATTAAATGTGGCAATTGCCAAATTACAGACGGATATTCGCCCGTCATTTACATGCCCTGTACTAAGGTTATGCTAGTTAAACAAGGACACTGGATACTTGTTACTCCTTTACATAAATCTGCTCTCCATTATGGTTAACATCAGAAAACACGATATGTAGATATCACCCGTAAGATAATCTGTTTAATAATAAGACCATGCAACTTTGAATCAATTTTTAGAACTCATCTTAAGGTCACGGTTCTAGTGAATGATTCCAGAGTCTTTTTTATACCCGCACTTTCTAAAGAAAGTTCGGGTATATTGTTGTTACCCTGTTCCGTCCGTCCGTCCGTCCATCTGTCACGTTTTACTTTCTTAAACTGCTCTTACATCTTATAAACCAGCAAACTGAACTCTTGGAGTTTGATTGGGGGTGTCATGTTGTTTTGTAAAAAGGTTTCAAAAAGTCTTTGATAGTCCTGGGGGTAAAATAATTGGTAAAAAATGAGGTTTTTTCACAAAAAAACTTCTTCCTCAAACTCCTACATTTTCAACAGTAGACAAGTCATCTCTTGGAATATGTTTTAGGGTATCCTATAGATGCGCAATAAGGTTTCGGAATTTTCAAGTTTGTCCTGGGGGTCATTTAATGGCAGAAAAATGATGATTTTTACCGAAAAAATATGATTTCAAAAACGTCATTTTGCAGTAGCCAAATGATCTTCTAGAATATGATTGGGGGTGTCATATTGAAGTGTGATCAGGTTCCAGATTTTTTTGTTTTACTAAGGGGATCAGTGGGCAACAAAAAATGACGATTTTTTGCAAAAAAAGTATGGTTCCAAGAACCCCTCTTACAATTTTGGAGTAGCTACGTCATCTCTTAGGATATAATTTGAGCTGTCCTATAGATGTGCAATAAGGTTTTAAAAATTTAAATTTTATTCAGGGAGTCAAATAGTAGCAGAAAATTGACGTTTATCACTCAAAAAAAACATAGATCCAAGAACTCCTCTTTTGATATTATGGATAGACACATCATATCTTGGGATATGATAGGGACTGTTCTATAGATGTGCAGTAAGGTTTTAAAAATTAAAATTTCATCAAGGGAATCAAATAGTATCAGAAAATTGACGTTAATCACTCCAAAAAAACATAGATCCCAGGGGCCCGTTTCTCAAAAAGGCCTACGTCCAGGACGTAAGCTTAGTCCGGACTAAATCAGGGACTAAACCTCAAAACCAGACTAAGCTGCGTTTCACAAAAAGGCGGAAACTTAGTCGGGACTAAATTTGGGTTTAAATCTACGCCTGCTAATGGATGGGCCTAAGTCCTTAGTCTGTGCACAACAATGGCGAATGTTTTGTTTCTAAGGCAAAATATACAGAGAATTTTATTTTTTGGTTTGTTGTATGTGTTATTAAAGAAAACATTCACATTCATTTCAATATTTGTACATGTACGTATAACTTAAAAAAAACCCTATTGTTCGATAA
The DNA here is from genome assembly GCA_015776775.1 of Magallana hongkongensis. Lineage (NCBI taxonomy): Eukaryota > Metazoa > Mollusca > Bivalvia > Ostreida > Ostreidae > Magallana > Magallana hongkongensis. The sequence continues at coordinate 313,820 of VIAA01000019.1, read as the reverse complement.
CTGTTTCTATTTCCAAATAAATTAAGATTAAATCAATTTGATAAATAATGGGCTCACCTTATTCAACGTATGTAATATACATTACTACTCGTAATGAAATTTACCTAAAGTGTGAAGAATTGGTATACCCCGATAAATGATATAAACACAATAATTAAAGAGATGCTTTATTTTTAAATTAAATATGTATTCCCCAACAAGATAGATGTACATGTATATAAGTACGAATAGATTATTGATTTTTTAATCAATACTCAGTAAGCATGAACTAGAATTTAATGTTTCTAATCAAATTTGAACCTGTAAAACTGAAACTGATTTCAAAATTATGAATAGGAGCAACTCAAAACGTTTACATTTGTAATTTCTCCTTGTGTGTGGTTGTTTGTTCTTTACCTATACATGTATTACTGAAAACTTTACAACACGTATGCATTCTCATTTTTTTACCCCTAGTATCTTTACAAAACCGTATGAAAGCTACATGTATTTTGGAATGTTTATGAACTCGCATTTAGATACAATCAATTTTTGTTTGTTAAATATTACTTAAAAATATGTTTTAGAAGCGTGCAGAGTGTGCATCAATTTAGATCTGTTGACAAGCGTTTGTCAAGGTTATCGAATATTATAAAATTCCACATGCACACCTTGAATTTTTGGAAATCAAATTCATTAATCTTATTAATTCTAGGAAGAAGTAATCAATTGCGTTCATATTTAACAACATTTGTGGCCGGGGTAATTCTTTTAAAATAGGTATGGGGCACATGTACTATCGATGATCTTCGTGCATATTCATATGCATTGTTTATTTGTACTCATTTAACTGAATTGATCTTTAATTACTTGAATTTATGATAGTTTTGTTTCATCATATTTAAGATGTACGTATATCAAGGGAGTTTTGTTTATTTCGAGTTGTCAACTTGCAATACAAAAGCGTTGTTTTAGCAGTTTTATAACAGTGTGCATTATTTACAAATTTAACTAGCCTGCATTTGTCATACTTATTATATAAACAATTGTATACATCCCCTCCCATATAACCCAAAGCAAATAAGGAAAAAGTAAAACTCACATGCGCTTGTTAAAACTGCAAAGATGCAAAATGTCTTATCCGGAAGGGGATAGGGGATTTTTGTATGCCTTTTTAAGGGTGTTCTTCGATAACTGCTTTTATATCTTTATTTTAATCAAGATACTGTATACAGGGTTATTTTGGTCCCGTGTAATTTCCGTCCTTCTACGCTGCAAACAGTTTCACTCTGTCGTGACTTCGCCCAGTCACAGCTGTTACTTAAGTTACTTATTATTAGATATTGAAAATCAACATAAACTCGCCCGCTGACAACGAGGGTGAAATGATTGAAAATTAAACAGAGCGATTTATTCCCTGTTTATGGTGTATATTACTTTCACCCCCCCCCCCCCCCCGAAAAACCCCCAAAACAGCAATCGATCGATTAAACCAAAAACAGGAAAGGGAGTTTGGGGAGACCCCGGCCTCAAATGTTGATAATTCCTGATTTGGTAACTGTTGACTATTAATATCTTTCAAAACTATTATCATCTGAATCGCAGAAAATCAAGAATAGTTTCCATGTCATTGTCTACTTTCTTTTAATATTGGAACAGAGGATGGAATCTTATTTATACAGTAGATATTTTCGATTTCAGTTGGTTGCTGTTATATTCATTGTCATATTATTTTCTATAAATAATATAGTGAATTGGTAAAAAAGAATCAAGCCTTATCCCAGCATCTGAAAATGTCTAAAAATCTACGATGTCTATAAGCATACTTCTCATTCTGCAGACGTATTGGGGCATATCCACTGTACCTTGTCCCTGTATTCTATAAATATTTGAAGTTTACACGAACATTGAAGTTAATTTCTCTGTTTTGTTTCGTTCAATTAATATGTAAGATTCTGCCTCAATATCATCTACAATGCATTTAATTGTCAAATATTTGGTTTCTGAAACATCTTATATATGCCGCTTTCAAATCAACTGTTTTTCTCTAAAATTTCATTATGTTAAGAAAAGTATCTATAGGCATTTGTTCTACTTTTATTAATATAAAATGTCATGAACAGCTTGAACTATGCACATTCAGTGGTAAAGTATAACATGCGTACTTTCGGGTACTACATGTACTATGAATTGAAGAATTGATCCACCACATATAAGCATAGCCTCAAAGCAAAACAAAATACGATATGCGCATGCTTAGTACTCAGCGGAGATGTCTAAGTCTTTCGACATTTAAACCCTAACCTACGCCTCTTTCAGAAACGCAACTTAGACCCGACTAAATATTGGCGTAACTTGTTAGTCGGACTAACTTAGGCCCAGATTTACGCCTTTTTGAGAAACGGGCCCCAGAACTCCTCTTATGATTTAATGGATAGACACATCATATCCTAGGATATGATACGGACTGTTCTATAGATGTGCAGTAGGGTTTCAAAAATTTAAATTTCATCCAGGGAGTCAAATAGTAGCAACATAGATCCAAGAACTCCTCTTATGATTTAATGGATAGACACATTAGGCCTATATTTTGGGATATTATAGGAACTGTTCTAGACATGTGCATTACGGTTTTGAAAAATTTAGTTTAACCTGAGGCCCATTACCTACATACCGTTTGATGCCCTATAAGGATCAAGAATATATACGGTTAAGAGGTGGGGATCTCAACCGTTTTCGAGATATTCGTGCACTTCCTGTTCGAAGGAGGTCACGACCACCCCCAAGGCCATGTTTACATACCGTTTAATGCATCTTGACACAAGGAAAAAGAATATATATGGTTTAAGGGTAGGGATCTCAACTGTTTTGAAGATATTAAGGGACTTGCTATTCGAAGGGGGGTCAGGACCACCAAAAGAGCCCGTAATCTACATAACATTTGATGTCCCTTGATATTAGGAACAAGAATATATATGGTTTGGGAGTCATGATTATAACATTTTCTGAGATATATAGTCATGTCCAATTCCTGGGGGGTGGGGATGACCCAAAGGTTCAGATCTCAAAAACCCTATGTATTGGCAGTCAACATATGATTATGAAAAACCTATATTATTATCTTTGTCCGTTTTCAAGTTACAATTTACAATAGAGTCTATGATTCTTCCAGTATGGTTCAATGTTAGACCCACACCCTTTTGCCCCCCCCCCCCCCCCCCGAAAAGTAGTTGTCAAACCCCAAATGAGAAAAATCAAACCTAGGATATGCAGGCCTATTGTATCCTAGAGTTTTGTACAATTCTGTTCAGCCATCTCTGAGAAACAAGTTCAGAGCGGGAAAGAAGAAAAAGAAGTCTTAAAATAATATATCTGTACCGGTAATAATAACCGTACAAAAACAATGAGTCTCAAAATTTCATTTGGGAGACGTAATAATAAAGATTAAATAGAGATAGGATCATCAAACATCAATAATTTAAAGATGATTGACAATTTCTAATCTACGGGGGTCAGGATGACCCTTTAGGGTCATGACTTACATACACTAATGATCTGATGCACAATGACCAAAGGAGGAATAATATCTTTGGATTAAGGTGGGAATCTCAATGATATTTGATAATTTCAGGAAGAGCACTTGGGATCATGACCTACATACCATCTGAAATGCCTTGAACAAAGAAACAATACAAATATATGTACCGGGGTACATGATATATTTAAAAACAAAATTTTATACGCATTTGTATTCGCCTACTTTGGGCAATTGTAAAGTCTCCTAAACAAAGCAGTGTCATCATTAGGCTAGGAATTACCCACATGGATCAAACACTACATATATAAAATTCTTTATTATTTCTTGTTCTAGAATGTTTGGGTATCTCCAAGAGGGCATAGTCTAAATACAATTTGATGCGCAATGACACAAAGAGCAAGAATTAAATCATATGGTTTAGGGATGAAGATCTCAAAAGTTATCAAAATATACAGTGTATCATCATTTCCTATTTCATAAGGGGGAGGGGGGGGGGGGGGGCTAAAGACAACACCTGGGGGTCATGTACTTTACATCATTTGATGCATCAAAATAACTTAAGAAGATATTTTGTATTTTCCTGTTTCATGGGGTCAGAACAATCCAATGGGGTCATGGCCTTCATTGTATTTGATGCATTATAATACATTAGTAAAGAAAGACCCCTTCCTTCCAATTATTTATAACTCATATAAAAATGATAAGTCTCTACACTTACTTATACACGTAATACACAAATTTAATACAAAATTGTTACAGGATCAATAAGGGGTCAACTCAATAGTGTAAGTCAGACAAATGAAAAAATAACTTTTGCAATTAAAATGACAGAAACTTTACAAATGCAATAGGATATGTGACGATGATTATAAGCTTATTTAAATATTAAAAGATGATGATACAGTATGCTAGCAAAGGGAGATCACTTATTTAGAAAGTGAAAGTAATACTTATGTACATACTGGTGTCTCATAATATTGTGCTACTATAATACTCACTATACATGTATTATGCTTACCTATATTGGTCAACATTATAATGATAATCCATTTAGAACACAATATGAATCCCTTTAGCTGATCAACACAAAAGAAATGTTTATGCATGTTAACTAATCCTTTTCTGCATATGAAAAACACTTACATGTAAATCGAAGAGCTGGGTAAAACTAGTACCCGCAATTGAGACCTGTGTTGTGTACGTAACTTCAAAGATCAGTTATTTGTAACATGCATGTATTTTTATGACCTATTCTTCAAAGCCCCTTGCTTTATTTTATTAGGCAAATAACAGCTTGTAGGTGGTGCAGGACACCTGCATATTGTGATGTATACTTCCTATTGAAACAAACAATAAAGTACAAATATAATATTTTCCCCCAAAAATATTACCTTACATTGAAGCGCAATGGGTTTAGCAATTACATGTCTGCAAGGGCATTGGAGTCTGAGGTGTATTGTTCGTAATTTTACTATTGATATAAACGAATTTTCATGGGGGGGGGGGGGGAGGGGGTGGAAGGGGGGAGGGAGGGAGAGGGTCTGAACCCCTCACTCCCACCCCTTTTCTAAATCCGTGCACACGATTATGTACATGTTGGCACACAGAAGCATATCTAAAGCCGGCAACCGCCGCATAAAGGGGGCATAATTTAAATTTTAGATTAATCAATATAGTTTGAGCTAGTGAACAAATTACTGTCATTCCATTTCGATCCGCTTAAATACTTTTATATAAAATATAGTAAAACCGTAGCTGTGCTTAGTTATTGAATTATTTTAACACAATCTGACAGTTATTGTGTTTTATAAATCATGATCATCCTCGAAATGATGTACATAACCCTTTTTTAGAGTTTGCGAACTACTTTTCATGAAAATTTGAGAAAAATAATGAAACGCAGAAATTTGGCATTTGCAAACGTAAAACGATGGCATGACCACTTTTTAAATGAGTTTAATTTAAAATAATCCTGTAAGTATAATATTTCAATTTGGATAGAAAATCTACTGCAGATTTTGTTTTTTAAAAACTATAAAATTGTCATGAAAATTACTATTGTAGAAGTGAATTGGGTCCGCCGTCCTGAATTGAAGAGTCGTCGTTTATAACGGACAGCGGTTTTGCTTTTGTTGTAAAATGTTGACCTATAAATGAACCAGGTGGCACTTGACATTTACAGTTTACACGAGGAGTGCAGATAGAGGATGTAATGAATGTCCATATACTCGAAATACACTTAAGAATAGCGTATATAATGAGTTGTATAAAATGAGAACCAAAATGAAACGTGGAAATATACACATTAAAGTTGAATTTCAAAACTTAAGCCATATTATATAAATAAAAACTAATTATCATTATCAAAATTTTATTTTCGTAAGATATGGTAAATGCTAGACTGTGTTTTACAGATTTGCAATTTTATTATCTTTTTTTTCGTTCAAGAAAATGATTAATTGTACATGTATACAAGATAAATGCATCAACCTAAAATGAGCAGCTTGAAGTCAGAACAACTTGTAATAAGAGAGGAAAGCGAAATAATTAATACCTTGGTCACTTATGACATAGATTTAGATATTTTTACAATTGCATGTGTGAAGGACTCGCAACCTTTAATGAAAATTAAATATATATATAATATATATATATATATATATATATATATATATATATATATATATATATATATATATATATATAAATAAATATATTTTCTGCTTTACAGATTGCCTAGGTATTATACTTTTTATTGGTGAAATCATTTGAGGTTTCATATATGCATAACACCACATTTTCATGAAAATTCAGAATTTTCTCAAAATTATCACTTTTTGGAAATAAAGTTCTCATAGAGCACAGGTTTGCCTTAATTTTATTTACGTATCAGTTTAAAAAACATATCAAATGGTTTTTAGTTTTTATAATTTTTGTGGAGCAGACCTGTGTTCATATCTAATATAGACATTTTATTAAAAAAGAATTCAGCATACTGTGGAATCATTAAATTTCGTTCGGGCCAATTTTCGTGGATGCCATAAATTTTACAGGTTCGTGTGGATGTAATTTCGTGTATTCTTATAAATCTACAAAAGGAAATATAACTTTAATACCTTAATTTATCAATTCGTGGAGGATGTTATTTCGTGGATAAGAGGTACCCACGAATTCCACGAAAATTGAGCCACCACGATATCTAATGATTCCACAGTATGTGCATATTATTTATAGTTATGTCTATGGGTTGGTTAAAACGAGATATAATTACAACATTCTGACCTTTTAATTGTCAATTGTTTGATAAAAAATGTTTGTCACAGTTTAAATGGTTTTTCAATAGGAAAATATTGTTTACAGTGCGTTTACTGTTATAAGTCATACCCCGTATCAAATGTAAACAGACGACAACTCGATATTTATAATTGCATGCATGATGCAGTTCCACACCGTCTATATTGACAGATAATTGAAAATGAGAAAAGTATGAGATGATAACACCATGTAAGTATACTCAATATTATCACCAGTTTACTATAGTTCTTCATTAATTGATAACGAGACCGTACGGCGCATCTTATCAAAAAAAAAATCTTTTTATACAGTCTTCTTGCGGAACTTTACTCGTAATATATGCAACCCTGTTTCCCGGACACAAACACCAAACTTTTCATCTTTTTTTTTTTTTATCCACTGTTTGAATTTTCTAGCATCTCCTTCAAAAGGAGTTATTTCTAAAAATAAGGGCACTGAGAGTGCGGCTGTTATAGCTTGAACTTAAACATAAAACATATTTATCAAAATCCTGATTTTGGATTGTTGTCGAGATTCATTAGTTTTTACAACCTTAATCATAATATGTGTAACGTACCGAGCTACTTGTACTGCCAGGGGAAGGGTTCGTGCCTGGTCTTTTCCAGGGTTTTGGGTGTACACTAACAAAGTCTTATAATATAATGATTTTCTATTGATTGTCAAAAATGATTGGTATAGCCTAACCTTACTTAGGTTAATAATCAACAAGTAATTTCAGGGAATCTAGAATATTTACAAACAAAACAAGGGTATAATAAATATATAATTGACACTGTGTGTAATGTACTGGTGCTGCCTTGTTCAGGTCGGACAGTACACACCCACAGTGACAATCCACTGAGGTCAACCGCTCAGCTAAAATGACTGACCGTCCTCAGATTACCGCATATACTGTAGGCTGCCTTATTCAGGACGGACAGTATATGTGGTAGCCCTTCAACCACTGTACACAATGTAGGCTGTCTTATTAAAAAAAAAATTATCACTTTTTGGAAATAAAGTTCTCATAGAGCACAGGTTTGCCCTAATTTTATTTACGTATCAGTTTAAAAAACATATCAAATGGATTTTAGTTTTTATAATTTTTGTGGAGCAGACCTGTGTTCATATCTAATATAGACATTTTATTAAAAAAAAATTCAGCATATGTACATATTATTTATAGTTATGTCTATGGGTTGGTTAAAACGAGATATAATTACAACATTCTGACCTTTTAATTGTCAATTGTTTGATAAAAAATGTTTGTCACAGTTTAAATGGTTTTTCAATAGGAAAATATTGTTTACAGTGCGTTTACTGTTATAAGTCATACCCCGTATCAAATGTAAACAGACGACAACTCGATATTTATCATTGCATGCATGATGCAGTTCCACACCGACTATATTGACAGATAATTGAAAATGAGAAAAGTATGAGATGATAACACCATGTAAGTATACTCAATATTATCACCAGTTTACTATAGTTCTTCATTAATTGATAACGAGACCGTACGGCGCATCTTATCAAAAAAAAAATCTTTTTGTACAGTCTTCTTGCGGAACTTTACTCGTAATATATGCAACCCTGTTTCCCGGACACAAACACCAAACTTTTCATCTTTTTTTTTTTTTATCCACTGTTTGAATTTTCTAGCATCTCCTTCAAAAGGAGTTATTTCTAAAAATAAGGGCACTGAGAGTGCGGCTGTTATAGCTTGAACTTAAACATAAAACATATTTATCAAAATCCTGATTTTGGATTGTTGTCGAGATTCATTAGTTTTTACAACCTTAATCATAATATGTGTAACGTACCGAGCTACTTGTACTGCCAGGGGAAGGGTTCGTGCCTGGTCTTTTCCAGGGTTTTGGGTGTACACTAACAAAGTCTTATAATATAATGATTTTCTATTGATTGTCAAAAATGATTGGTATAGCCTAACCTTACTTAGGTTAATAATCAACAAGTAATTTCAGGGAATCTAGAATATTTACAAACAAAACAAGGGTATAATAAATATATAATTGACACTGTGTGTAATGTACTGGTGCTGCCTTGTTCAGGTCGGACAGTACACACCCACAGTGACAATCCACTGAGGTCAACCGCTCAGCTAAAATGACTGACCGTCCTCAGATTACCGCATATACTGTAGGCTGCCTTATTCAGGACGGACAGTATATGTGGTAGCCCTTCAACCACTGTACACAATGTAGGCTGTCTTATTAAAAAAAAATTATCACTTTTTGGAAATAAAGTTCTCATAGAGCACAGGTTTGCCCTAATTTTATTTACGTATCAGTTTAAAAAACATATCAAATGGATTTTAGTTTTTATAATTTTTGTGGAGCAGACCTGTGTTCATATCTAATATAGACATTTTATTAAAAAAAAATTCAGCATATGTACATATTATTTATAGTTATGTCTATGGGTTGGTTAAAACGAGATATAATTACAACATTCTGACCTTTTAATTGTCAATTGTTTGATAAAAAATGTTTGTCACAGTTTAAATGGTTTTTCAATAGGAAAATATTGTTTACAGTGCGTTTACTGTTATAAGTCATACCCCGTATCAAATGTAAACAGACGACAACTCGATATTTATCATTGCATGCATGATGCAGTTCCACACCGACTATATTGACAGATAATTGAAAATGAGAAAAGTATGAGATGATAACACCATGTAAGTATACTCAATATTATCACCAGTTTACTATAGTTCTTCATTAATTGATAACGAGACCGTACGGCGCATCTTATAAAAAAAAATATCTTTTTGTACAGTCTTCTTGCGGAACTTTACTCGTAATATATGCAACCCTGTTTCCCGGACACAAACACCAAACTTTTCATCTTTTTTTTTTATCCACTGTTTGAATTTTCTAGCATCTCCTTCAAAAGGAGTTATTTCTAAAAATAAGGGCACTGAGAGTGCGGCTGTTATAGCTTGAACTTAAACATAAAACATATTTATCAAAATCCTGATTTTGGATTGTTGTCGAGATTCATTAGTTTTTACAACCTTAATCATAATATGTGTAACGTACCGAGCTACTTGTACTGCCAGGGGAAGGGTTCGTGCCTGGTCTTTTCCAGGGTTTTGGGTGTACACTAACAAAGTCTTATAATATAATGATTTTCTATTGATTGTCAAAAATGATTGGTATAGCCTAACCTTACTTAGGTTAATAATCAACAAGTAATTTCAGGGAATCTAGAATATTTACAAACAAAACAAGGGTATAATAAATATATAATTGACACTGTGTGTAATGTACTGGTGCTGCCTTGTTCAGGTCGGACAGTACACACCCACAGTGACAATCCACTGAGGTCAACCGCTCAGCTAAAATGACTGACCGTCCTCAGATTACCGCATATACTGTAGGCTGCCTTATTCAGGACGGACAGTATATGTGGTAGCCCTTCAACCACTGTACACAATGTAGGCTGTCTTATTAAAAAAAAATTATCACTTTTTGGAAATAAAGTTCTCATAGAGCACAGGTTTGCCCTAATTTTATTTACGTATCAGTTTAAAAAACATATCAAATGGATTTTAGTTTTTATAATTTTTGTGGAGCAGACCTGTGTTCATATCTAATATAGACATTTTATTAAAAAAAAATTCAGCAGATGTACATATTATTTATAGTTATGTCTATGGGTTGGTTAAAACGAGATATAATTACAACATTCTGACCTTTTAATTGTCAATTGTTTGATAAAAAATGTTTGTCACAGTTTAAATGGTTTTTCAATAGGAAAATATTGTTTACAGTGCGTTTACTGTTATAAGTCATACCCCGTATCAAATGTAAACAGACGACAACTCGATATTTATCATTGCATGCATGATGCAGTTCCACACCGACTATATTGACAGATAATTGAAAATGAGAAAAGTATGAGATGATAACACCATGTAAGTATACTCAATATTATCACCAGTTTACTATAGTTCTTCATTAATTGATAACGAGACCGTACGGCGCATCTTATAAAAAAAATATCTTTTTGTACAGTCTTCTTGCGGAACTTTACTCGTAATATATGCAACCCTGTTTCCCGGACACAAACACCAAACTTTTCATCTTTTTTTTTTTTACCCACTGTTTGAATTTTCTAGCATCTCCTTCAAAAGGAATTATTTCTAAAAATAAGGGCACTGAGAGTGCGGCTGTTATAGCTTGAACTTAAACATAAAACATATTTATCAAAATCCTGATTTTGGATTGTTGTCGAGATTCATTAGTTTTTACAACCTTAATCATAATATGTGTAACGTACCGAGCTACTTGTACTGCCAGGGGAAGGGTTCGTGCCTGGTCTTTTCCAGGGTTTTGGGTGTACACTAACAAAGTCTTATAATATAATGATTTTCTATTGATTGTCAAAAATGATTGGTATAGCCTAACCTTACTTAGGTTAATAATCAACAAGTAATTTCAGGGAATCTAGAATATTTACAAACAAAACAAGGGTATAATAAATATATAATTGACACTGTGTGTAATGTACTGGTGCTGCCTTGTTCAGGTCGGACAGTACACACCCACAGTGACAATCCACTGAGGTCAACCGCTCAGCTAAAATGACTGACCGTCCTCAGATTACCGCATATACTGTAGGCTGCCTTATTCAGGACGGACAGTATATGTGGTAGCCCTTCAACCACTGTACACAATGTAGGCTGTCTTATTAAAAAAAAATTATCACTTTTTGGAAATAAAGTTCTCATAGAGCACAGGTTTGCCCTAATTTTATTTACGTATCAGTTTAAAAAACATATCAAATGGATTTTAGTTTTTATAATTTTTGTGGAGCAGACCTGTGTTCATATCTAATATAGACATTTTATTAAAAAAAAATTCAGCATATGTACATATTATTTATAGTTATGTCTATGGGTTGGTTAAAACGAGATATAATTACAACATTCTGACCTTTTAATTGTCAATTGTTTGATAAAAAATGTTTGTCACAGTTTAAATGGTTTTTCAATAGGAAAATATTGTTTACAGTGCGTTTACTGTTATAAGTCATACCCCGTATCAAATGTAAACAGACGACAACTCGATATTTATCATTGCATGCATGATGCAGTTCCACACCGACTATATTGACAGATAATTGAAAATGAGAAAAGTATGAGATGATAACACCATGTAAGTATACTCAATATTATCACCAGTTTACTATAGTTCTTCATTAATTGATAACGAGACCGTACGGCGCATCTTATAAAAAAAAATATCTTTTTGTACAGTCTTCTTGCGGAACTTTACTCGTAATATATGCAACCCTGTTTCCCGGACACAAACACCAAACTTTTCATATTTTTTTTTTATCCACTGTTTGAATTTTCTAGCATCTCCTTTAAAAAGAGTTATCTCTAAAAATAAGGGCACTGAGAGTGCGGCTGTTATAGCTTGAACTTAAACATAAAACATATTTATCAAAATCCTGATTTTGGATTGTTGTCGAGATTCATTAGTTTTTACAACCTTAATCATAATATGTGTAACGTACCGAGCTACTTGTACTGCCAGGGGAAGGGTTCGTGCCTGGTCTTTTCCAGGGTTTTGGGTGTACACTAACAAAGTCTTATAATATAATGATTTTCTATTGATTGTCAAAAATGATTGGTATAGCCTAACCTTACTTAGGTTAATAATCAACAAGTAATTTCAGGAAATCTAGAATATTTACAAACAAAACAAGGGTATAATAAATATATAATTGACACTGTGTGTGATGTACTGGTGCTGCCTTGTTCAGGTCGGACAGTACACCACACAGTGACAATCCACTGAGGTCAACCACTCAGCTAAAATGACTGACCGTCCTCAGATTACCGCATATACTGTAGGCTGCCTTATTCAGGACGGACAGTATATGTGGTAGCCCTTCAACCACTGTGCACACTGTAGGCTGCCTTATTCAGGACGGACAGTATATGTGGTAGCCCTTCAACCACTGTGCACACTGTAGGCTGCCTTATTCAGGACGGACAGTATATGTGGTAGCCCTTCAACCACTGTGCACACTGTAGCTGCCTTATTCAGGACGGACAGTGAGCACAACGGCCTGGACGACAGTCTGATCAGCCCCTATTGAGAACAATGGCTAGCCTCTCTGAGGAAAGCCTACTGTGACATACTGACAAGCCAAAACGACTGCAATGCCTAACCTACAGTACCAAGAGGACAACCTCTCTATGGCCTATCAAAAACACTTAACGCCGTTACGAACGGACGACCACTGTATTGACACAATACCTTTTATTATTATACTTCACAGTCTTCTCTCTTCTGCTGATTTCCAAGTAAGCAGCCGACAGCTCATTCACTGTCGCATTTATACCCTTGTATCACGTGACATAAACAAAGGAACTAAAAAAAAAAAACCCGGTCCGGGCCGAACCTCAAATATCCGGAATTATCACAATATGTTTCAGTTTGTTTTCAGAAGGGTTTTGTTTCACCTGTTCTTGTTCTGAGAATGTTTAACCTGTTTCATGCCATTCCTTTTCTTTACTCTGACCAAACCCCGCCAATTGTTTTTCCAATTTTTCCATTTTGATTTTTAAATTCTTTTCTATCATACCCATTTCCAGTTGCCATACACATGTAGGTTACCGAGATATTAAGGAAAAGTTCTCACCTTAACAGTTCCGTTTTTCCATATTTCAATACTTTGAATTATCGTGGTCACTGGCATCATAAAAATAATTTATCTTGGCTTTGATTTTTAAATTTTTAAATGAAACTATATTTGACAATAAAATTTCTTGACTCTGCTACTGTGATCCTTCTGTTGTTATTCTTTGGATTTTTGAAATCGTAAGTCAGTTCATGTTTTACGATATATATTAAGCGCGCTTGTTGTATATTGGTATAACACTAATCTACAATTTCTTTATAAAATCATACAGTTGTAGCAAAGTTATTATTGACAAACGACACGCACGATTCTAATACACAAACGATCACGCACGATACACGGACGATCACTTATGTCCAACTTTTCACGATACACGAACAAAAACGATAAAACACGCAACCGAACGATTTTATACCATTAAACACGCAAAATCAAAATTAATTTTTAAGATAAGAATTAAGGAAATGTATTGCTTTAATTTGTATTCCTTTATGTTTGTGTTTTATTGAAAAGTGGCATGTACTTTAGTCATGCACTGTTTTATTTTTTACGAGTAAATAATTTTAATAAAAATTCATACACAAATATATAGGATTCACACAAAAATTATTTTTTTGTCTCCATAACGAATATTCATTTCTATTATAAGTTAAAGAAACTTAAGTGTTAAAAAATGAAGATATTGCATTAACTGCACGAAATTATTTACATACGAGTTGACTGTTTATGTAATCTAATTCCCTTACGTACGATTAATTTTGCGGGATACAGGAAAATTTGTTACCTTGCTCCACAGAATTTCGATTGTTTTCCAATATTTTCATACAGTACATAATTGATTTATTTCTATATTTTCTAGATTTTAAAGCGTCTAAATAAATTTTATTTCAAACAAATGTTTATAAAATGTACCAAATAGGAATAAGTATCGTATTCTCATTTGAAAGAAGAACGTTGGGAATAGTCGTTTACTTTTAAACGGGGCATGGGTAAGCTTGACCGTGTTCATTCAAAGTGTCGCTCTTGGTAATATAATTAAAATTATGTGTCAAGACACAATGGATGATTGATATAGAATTATGCAAAACTAACTCAACCGTTTTATTCTTCCTGGTCATTCCGCTGACACCACGTGTTCAAACTACGTCAGTTGTCCTTTTCGGCCAATGACCTTTCACATTGTTCACTATACGCTTATCTCGTATCAAGTGCACAACAAGCTAATGACTAATTAACGTAAAGCAGAATATAATCATGAAATTATATCTCATATATGGCTATCTGGTTACAGTTAGATTATCTTATTTATGAAGAAAATGTATTATATAAAGTATTCCAGTAATTCATAATTTTGATGTCTTATGTATATTATTTTATTTCTGATTTATGCGAAAGATTGGTTATTTTTACTATGTTTAATACTTGTAGTTAGAAAGTACCATAATCAAAATACCCGCAGCTTCTAGCATGTGATGTTGATACCTGGTTCCATCAACAAGTGATTAATGCAAAGATATATTTTTATGTTTAGTATATTTTTTATTATGTATTTATATTAGTATGTTTATTATATGTATCTTGAAATAATGAAATCGACAAAGGAGCTACATTATAATGTTTATGTCATGTAATTATTAAAACACAAGTATTATTTCCACTGTTTTAACAACTGATCATTCTTCGCCAGCATATTGTAATATATTTTGGTTTTTTTAAATCATCGTAACCTATCCTTTCGCATTTGTACAGTGTCTGTCATTTTTATTTCAAAAATTATATTTTTTCATTTGACAGACTTACATTATTGAGTTGACCCCATATTGATCCTTTGACATTTGGTATTCAACTTGTGTATTACATTTAATTAAGTGCACAGATTTATCATGTTCATATGGGTTATAAAACGGAGGGTTTTTTTAAAATGTTTAATGATGCATGAAATGGTTTAATGTAGGCCATGACCCTATAGTATTGTTCTGATCCCGTAAATAGGATAATACCAACTATCTTGAAAACTATTGAGATCCCCAACACAAAACCGTTATATATATTCTTGTCTCTAATGGTATTATGTTGCATCAAATGGTGTAAAGTACATGACCCCACGGAGTTGTCTTTACCCCCCCCCCCCCCTCCACCCCTGAAATAGGAAATGATTATATATTTGATAACTTTTGAGATCCCCATACCATTTTTAATCATGCTCATTGCATGTGTAAAGGTAGGGTGTATATAGTCTTAGCCGCGAAGTAAATTGTCTCGAATGACTTCTACATATTACCCTTCTGGCGAAACCCGTACAATCCACCTCATTTTCAACTCTCTGGGAAGCATACAAACGGAACCGCAAAATTTCAGCGATAATGCTTAATTATCACATAACTAGTTCGTCTCATGTTTCAGGTTCACATTTTAACCCCTGGGTGGAGAGAGTGCACTACGGGAGTAAAGTAACTTGCCCAAGGTTACAATGTTCATTGGGGCTACCGCGTCAAAATCGCTCGACGATATTAAATGCACCAACTCCTCTATTAACTTTTGTTTAAATGAGGTTAATTCTTAGCCTAATGATGACCTTGCTTTGTTAAGGAGACTTTACTATTGCCCTGTATACACTGAATATTTTTTTAAATCTTAAAAATTAAAAAGCAGTTTCCAGAATCTTAATGTGCATCTAGAAAAAATATTAACCAAGAAATGATTTAGAATATGCTACTGTACACATGAAAACAAACATTAATTTTAATTTGAATATTAGTTACTGATTCCCAGATAGAGAATAAGACTTCTGATCATATCGCAATAGATCATTTGCAGAAAAAAATGCATGGATTTTTTTAAAAGTTAAATTTAAAAAAAGGCAGTTTTATTGATAGTTTAAGAAGGGACATATGCGCTGATTCAAAAGACTAAGTGGGTGGAAAGTTATTTGAGTTTGCCGGAATGGGGTTGCCGATGAATATTTTTGGCAATTTTATAATTTACTTTAAAGATATTTGATTTTTAGAGGGGGGGGGGCTCCGGATACCCCCTCCCCCCTGTGGATCCACGCATGGGATAAATGTTAATTTCCTGGTACTGTTTGACTACCAGGATTAAATTTAATTTTTTTAAAATCTTATTGCTCATCAGTGATCTATAATATCCCGAGATATAATAAGTCTATATTCATTTAATCATAAGAGGAGTTCTTGGATTTACTTTTTTAAAGATTGAAAAACGTTAATTTTGCCACTATTTGACACCCTGGATAAAATTTAAATTTTTAAAACCTTATTGTAGATCTACAGGACAGCCCAAATCATATCGCAAGATATTGTTTACCTACTCCAAAAGTTGTAAGAACCGTACTTTTTTTTGCTATTTAAACCTCAATTGTTGTTGCTTACAGATCCCCGTAATAAAAAAAAATCCTGAAACCTGATCACACTTCAAAATGACTACCCTTATAGTATTATAGGAGATCATTAAGCTACTGCAAAAAAAGTTATAGCTTTTAAAACGTTAATTTTTTACAAAACAACGCCGAAATTTCCTCATACTATGCATTGATTTCAACCGATGTAAATTGCTTTTATAGTGATGATTTTTAACACTGGTAATTTATAATTTGTCAATATGCGTGTCAAATGCTAAAACTACTATAAAATCGTTAGCCTACAGTTATCTTCAAAATTAAACAGTCCCTATGTATAATTGTTGTAATTGGGTCAAAAGTTAGGACTTCTACCCCAAAATGCAAATATCATTGCCATTGTGCAAAGAACATTTTTTTGGCATGTTTGTCAATTTGCTTACATAATTAAGAAACATTTCATCTAAAATATAAAAGGTAGAAAGGTAGAAATGCATGAATTCGATTAACTTTTACAAATTGGAAAATTTTAAAAATTTTGATAAAAAGTATTGCCTTTAAATCTTTGAATTAAGTGTATTTTGCTTTAATTTTATTTCAATAACACTTATGATTTAAGAATTAGGTTTAAAATCTTTGTATATCATCGTTACATCATAAAATAAATCAGGTCTTACAAAATCCTCACTAATTTATGTGGGGAAGGAGTAATAAAGTATAAAATTTTGTTAAAGTTTGGTCCTCAAATGAAACAAGTACTTTTTTGTAATGTTCCCATTTTGAACATTTTACTCTTCAAGTTTCCAAATTCTACGGACCCTGGATTAAGTTTAAAAACAGTAGGACTACCCCTGCATGACACCCAAACCAAACTATATGAGTTTAGTTTGCTGGTGTACAAGATTTAAGAGCAGTTTTAGGAAGTAAAACGTGACATACAGACGGACGGACGAACAGAGAGAACAGGATAAAAACAATATACCCGAACTGTCTTTAAAAAGTTCGGGTATAATTAAAAAAAAAACAACTGTGTTTTTTAAAAGAAGACGTATTTGGACAACACGTATGTTTATTAGTATTACAGTAGAGATTATATCTCCAAACTATCGATATTAACAAATCAAAATTGAATTTCATCATATACTTCTTACATTTTTAGATACATTTTGGGATTTACTTGAGCATGTAATATTACATTTAATTGCATCCACATGCGTTCTATTTCCCCCGAAAAATAAGGGTGCCTGTTATTAATATCCAAAAGTTTCCACCACACTGTTCTTCACCTCTGACAATGCAGCTGAATCCCGGATGTCTAACTGCAACGGCATTTATAAATTCTCTACACATTCCAGTTATGTACACATCCTCAATAAATATAGGTGGCAATTCGTTCGTAGCCAGGACAAGTTTGCCGAGAATATCACCGGATATGACATATACTGGGCCGCCACAGTAATCCGGGAAAATATATGGTTTGTATTCCTCTTTTGAAATGTTATATTTTGAACGCTTATTTCTGACCACGGTCCCGTTTGTTTTTTTACATCCAATAATCGAATTCACCGGTTTGCTTTTTTAAAGATAATTTATTAAGGCATAATAATGTAAAAAAAACATCGTCGTCTACTTTAAGAATATATTTGGTGTTGGTACAATGAACGGTAACCCATTGTAATAGACCAGTTATATTGTATACTAGATTTTCATACGTTTCTATTATATCTAATTCAACAATGTCCATGTATGTTTCTTTCTCCATGGCTAGCGTGTCATTTATTTTTTGGTCAGCCTCTTTTCCGACAAAGAAAAACAATCGTAAAGAAGTATCCTGTTTAACAACACTACCCCATGAATTCCTGATAGCCATTCTCTCTGTAAAATGGCCTGCTTTACTTGGTACAGCCATTAAGAGGAATACAGAGTTTTCATTTTTGCTGCAAGCAAGAGGTGATATATACACTTGATTTTATTCCAATTATGAAAAATAGCCCTTTAATACTGTTCAGAAAGTTTGAACCTTTCTATCGCAAACACGCCGTCATGGTCATCTGAAGGTGAAATTAGGAAGGAGCTGAATGTCCAACTTAATATATTAACTATTAAAGATTCAAATTCAAGAAATTTCTCATAAAACAACACGCTTTGGCTATGGAATCGATATTTCAACATTAAGGTTTAATATATATGATCGTTGTGTTGATTTTGAAAACAGCTGATAATCCACCAATATCTTTTATATTTCATTTATCTGATTTCTAATAAATTTAACTTATTTCAAATTATATAATCATTTTAAGATAAAAATTCATTGAAGCGAAAATATATGATTCCGTACCTTATTTTTCCTTAGTGATTCGGTCAAATTGTTTGTGTGCATTAAACTTGATTTTAATTATTGCTTAATACGGATATAACTGCCACTCGATACATGGCTACACCGGAAAAAGAACGGTTGTTAGCTATGGAACAATTGTTCTCACATTAAATGTGGCAATTGCCATATTACAGACGGATATACGCCCATCATTTACATGCCCTGTACTATGGTTATGCTAGACTTAAACAAGGACACTTGATACTTGTTACTCGTTTACCTATTATGTTTAACATCAGAAAAACGATATGTAGCCATCATCAGTGAGATTATAATCTGTTAAAGAATAAGACCACGCAACATGGAAACAATTTACAGATTGTCATCTTATTAGTCTCCTACCGGTTTCACCGGAGGGGACTATAGCTTTCCTCTGCGTCCGTCAGTTCGTCTGTCCGTCCGTCCGTCCGTCTGTCCCACTTCAGTTTTCCACACCTTTTTTCTTTATGCATTTGAGGAATAATATGAAACTTGCTGAACAGCTTCAAAATGTCAAACTACAGATCACGTTTACACTTTTGTAGCGTCTGATTGACATATTTTCGACAAAATTAATTTTTTATATTCCAATTTTTTGATGTGCGGGTTCGTTATCGGGTTCCGTGTGTACTGAATAAACGAGGCCAGTATGTAGACAGTGATAATATCGTGTGGTACTTGTACCATTTCTTTTATCATTTCTAACAAACAAATAAATTCTGTAAAATTGTGTCAAACATTTAATCGGCAGGGGTTTTTTTGTATTATTTCAATCGGGTTCGTTGTCGGGTTGGGCTGTTTAACTGTTTCGTTTGATTCGGGGTACAGAAGACGGTAAGAAATGATATTGTGCATAACAGAGCATTGTTTTCACGAATTTTTACCAGCGAATACAGAATAGACTTGGCGAAATTAAAGGAGATGAAATAAAGGGTATTATTTTACCTATTTTGTATATAATTTCTATATCAGCTATATAGTTTTAATTTCCTCTGTTCTTTTATCTCTGATTAAAGCATGACATCTCGTTTACAATAGCTCTGAAATAGTTGTGTGCTTGGAAGCTTTCATAGAATAATACAAACCGGTAGGGGACGTTGTATTGCTTATGCAATACTCTCAGAAAGCTTGTTTGAAGAGTCGTCCTTTTGACGAAAAGCGGTTTTGCTCTGGGTATAGGATTTGACCAGTAAATGAAGCAGGTTGCACTTGACATTTAAAGTTCACACGAGTAGTGCTGATAGAGGATGCAATGTCCATTAAGCCTGATATGCTAGAGTAACACTTAGGAATAATGAATCTAAAGTGTCGTATAAAATAAGAACCCAAATGAACCCAAATGAAACAAGGACTTACATACATTTACGTTGGATTTTAAAACTTAAACCATATTATTAAATAAGATATTGAGTATCATTATCAATAATTAGTTTTCACAAAATATGGTAAATGTAAATGACTCTGTGTTACTGATTTGCAATTTAATTTCCGCATTTTCGATGAAAAAAAAAGCTTTGAAAAATCACCTTGAAACTTTAATTGATCGCAGAAAACACACTTTATGTTATCACTACATATAGCTTTACTGCTTGTTTACAGTGAAAATCATTCCCATCAAAGCCACCCGTACGAAAAATTCCACCCTGACTTAAGGCGGAATGTAGGCAAAATTTGAAAGGCGGATTCCGTCTTCCATTCCTCTGAATATATAACTTATGAGTGTGAACTTTCTCGGACCACCTTTATCATATTACATTCAAATGATTGTTAATAATCTTTATGAAAATGATGTGTATGGTAGGGCGATTAGACAAAACATCGTATTTTATCTTAGGACACTAAATTGTATCATATGTAAGAAAATGTTGTATTATATGTGAGGTAAAATATTTATAAAAACGCTACTTTAAAACACAATATTATATCGATGATACAATGAAAGTATTGTGTTATATGATATGTCATGTGAAACAATATGATATTGTATAATATTAGTTTATGTCATTTTATTTGACATTTGACATTGTACCAATATATGATATAGTATCATATTACATATTTATTGTCTTATTGTATCACGATATTGTATCAAGTTGTTATATTCAGTAGCATATGCTCCCTATACAACTCCATATATACAGATTGTCATTATTAAAGCTCTACTGAAGTGATTAAATAGACAATCATATCAATTTCTGTATGTATCCCTATACAACCAGGTACTACCTAGGTGAATGACTATGGTCACGTACGACTGATTTTTGCTGTGATTGTCTACGTGTTCGGTCACATCAGCAAATACAAAAGGCATACTTAAGACAAAATATTTACATGTAATTCCCGTCCTTTTAATCAAACAATTAAACTAAACAGTTTTCCAAATACCCTGATGTTCGAAATAAAAAAAAATACTTTACTACTAATTCTTGAAATTTGAAAATTGCAGGCAACGCACGGACTCCTCGCGCTAGAACGATTTCTACATCGAACAGTTTGGTTCTCAATTTCAAAACTCGGGTAATATTTATTATGTAACAGCATATACGAGGGTTGTCCCAAAATAATGTAGACAGGACACATAATTTATAATTTGTTCACCGCAATTTCATTAGACTTCTATGTTTTCTTCAATGACCCTTTGGCAAACAATACTGAAAAATTCAAATCTGTACTTTATTTATTTCTCGAGAAAATAAATAATTATAAACAACAAGTTTTGTCAGGCGGCGCAATGTGCGACGTCGAAAATTTCCAGTTTTACGTTGTTGCTAAACCCTCCACATCGTTTTACGTTTTATTTCCGAAAATGTCTTAGAAAAAATATCATTTTTGAACATGTACCCTGAGTGCACATTCAACATATATTTCTAGTTTTATTTTTTTTTTAATATTTTCTAAGTACAAACGAACTGTCGGCTCCAAACTTGTCCTGTTTTACTTGTTGTCTAACGTCCGTCTTACCGAAATGTGTCGTTCTACATTTTGACTTCCATTGATATCGTTCGGGGTTTCTTTTTTTCACTTATTGTCATCATACTTGTTCAAATATTTTCAATGTTGTTTAACTACTTATTCACAAAACACATTTCTAATCGATTTTGTTAATTTCATTTACTTCCACAGCTGCTTAGGATTTATTTCATGGTTTTTACAAAATTGTATCAGTTACTGCTGCGCCGCCTTAAACGCTGAAATCGTCATTTTATTACGAGTTAACTTTTCAACTTGTCACAAAACGCGCTATATAATATTTAAAAGTTTTGTTATAGCCAAAACATTTTCTGAGTAACTATAAAATTATTATCAAATATCAATGTATGTTTAATTTGAATATTTTCATTTAAAAAGTACTTTTCCTCGCAATTTTTATTTCATTATGTTGATTTTAACTTTTTGTGATCGGCTTCGGCCGATCACTATTGTCCATATGAGGCATCCGGCAAATGCTTCGACGTGCGCACACATTGCGCTTGCATAAGTAGTTCTTATAAAACTTGAAGGTTTGGTTTAGTATTTATATAACATTTTACTCGGTTTTATTTCCATTCATTTACCTTAAGAGATGCAAACATACATTAAATACAGTTCGACTTGTTAATTCAAGAATGCACATTTTTATCTCACGCGTAAGAATTTCGATTGAAAGATTCATTCAGTAATGCAGTTGACCTTGATGAACTGACCTCGATCATAAGATGATCCTCCATGAACTGACCTCGATCGATTGATGTTGCATAATAGTAGCTAGGAAGACGGCTTGATTTATAAACAAGGTTACGTTATAATGCGACTTCAATAGCAAGTTATGATGGCATTCAATGTTTTTCAGTCGCATTAGATTATTTAATACAACTCTTTCTTTGTATACGTGTTAATGCTCTTTGAAGAGCCATACCTAGTATTCTGAAGAAGAAGATACATTAACATTTAATAATTACGTTAAAATATAAAATCAGACAAGGAGTTTACGAACGGCTTTCCTCAAATTTATTTCAAAATTAAATTTGTTTACAGATTATAATGAAGAATCATGGTGTACAGATTCAGAATATTCTATATTTTGTAAAAATACAGTATTTTTAAATTAATTTACATCACACCTGATCATGTTGATTCCTTCTAGCTATCTATATGTTATTATTGCCGATCATTCCTTTAAAAGGAATACTTGTTGTTTTTGACATTGCGCCGCATGTCGAATTTCTTATCTAACATGCTTTCATTTAATTAATTTAATTTCAAACAATATTTGATTCTAAAACATTATTTGAATGCAAATATCTTGAGCCCTTTGTGGCACGAATTTCATCTTCCTTTGTCTTCGATTAACTGAATAACGCCACTTGTCTACGCTATTTTGGGACAACCCTCGTATACTGTACGTCTTCATGCATTCAAAATGAAAACACAATAACCACTGGACTTTGAAAAGGAGTTTGATAATTTCAACACAAACCGAGTAAGCCTTTAAGGAACTCAGATTCCTCTCAAATTTGCACCTTAGTTTCCAAATCAACATGTCACCAAATCCCGAAAACACTGTTATCAAGCTCCCTTACTTTATTTCTTTATTTATTTATTGAGGATTTATCTCCCTTACTCAAGTTAAAGAAATAAACCAGATGTAATTCATCAGGATCTATACACCATGCATGATCTGAAGCCAGTTTTTATCCTTAAAAATGAATTACAAACTCATTTTTGTACCAAATCAGAGAAATTAACCTCTCGTGTTTATTCATTTTATATCTATATTGTGCACTATCAGGTAGAAATGAAACCTATATCTTCTAAATTTATATATCAGGTAAAGCCTGTTTACTTGTCTACACACTGCCATACTCACTTTTATCTCCGAGCAGCATGGTAATACAGGACAGCTTAAATGATATCAGCATGTAATGGAGCTCAGATCTGCTCTGACAACCATAAATCTTGCTTTGATGATAAGAAATGTAAAAGAAACAATCGGTATGCAACTTCATTCTGTGATTAATGTAACATTCTATCTGTAGAGTAAAGGAAGCCCTGAAATTTCAATTGGACAGACTTAATTATACCCCTCATCAGGCCAACCCTATACAATTTGAAGAAAATTGCTGAACAATGATGATTTGCTCATCTTAGATAGTTTACAGTAAGAGCAATACGCATCAAAATGGAATACTTTAGATTCCTAATTAAACACGAGGAATTATTAACCGCGAAAAGCACCGTTCCCGGATTTTAAAATCTCGCCATTATATCTAAGAGTTCAGAACTATAACGAATAAGGAGAAAAGTTCCACGTTCGCGATTTTATATTCTATATTATTTTATATTTGATACAAACCAGCGGGATCGCGGAATAAAGTTCTCGCGTAATATAAGGAATTTATAATAATTCCAAAAGGCAATGCATTTCTGAAGCATATTTACAAGAAAAATCACATAAGTGCAGGTCATATCACAATACTAAAAAAAAGGATCAGACCAACCCTCATATATAGCTGTAGATATGGACGGGGTACCGACAATACCGTCAACGCAGATCCCTTATTTTCCGCGCATCCACGCAGTTAAGGTTTATAAAAATATTGAATTATTGAAATAATATTGTAAAATAAAGCAATGTTCTCAAGATAAGTAGTGTCTACCCAATTGCTGGCTAATTATGAAACAGGCTGTATGATATCTACATATTGTCTTCTTTTCTCCAGCTGTTTAAATAGCATGTACAAAAACTCCGAAATGCGCGTATTCCATTTAAAATGTGTGTTTGTGTGAAATAATAAGATTAATAGGATATCTCCGACTCTAATGATATTTCAAAACATTGCTTAACCTACCTTTTTTTTATAACTATAATATACTGTAACAGATATTTAGTTTGTGTAGTCATACTTGTGACCCCCCCCCCCCCCCCCCCCCGAGGCTAAATAACAAATGTATATGTCTTTAGATTATTTGAATTTTCTCTTTTGCATAACATGGCACTTTATTTTCATTTTCAATGCAACTTTTTTTAAAATATTGCAGACAAAGTCAGAAAAACCAAGAGCATCAATGATTTCATCAAGTTCCCTTCCAACTGAAAACGAACAGACTCTTCCCATTGCTGTGCCTGCATTTGTGTCAATTGGACCGCCGACCCCAACCCCACCCGTCGTTGTGCCAACATCTGTGCCCAACAGACTGCGGAATCCACCCGTTTCTGTGCGTGCATTTATGCCAAGTGGACCGTAGACTCCATTCGTCGTTGTGCCAACATCTGTGACCCTTGGACCGCAGACACCACCTGTTGTTGTGCCTGCATCTAAGCCCATAGGACTTCAAACTCCAAGAGCATCTACATCAGCCGTGAGATTCCGTCCACATCGGTTATCTTCCAGTGATAGTGACCCAAAGGTCAGAACGGAAAAAACTAAATAGGGCATCCAGTGCTGAAATCTTTTGAAATTTTATTCATCCCATCAATATCTGTGTTGCCCAATTTTGGATCAATCAAATACACAACAGAAACGGATTTTTACTGTCAAACGACAATATTATACACCATTTAACTACAAACCTACTGTAAGAAATCAATGGGTTTCCCCAAAGATGGCGGCAAAGGGACAAATTATTGTAAAGTGTGGATTGTGTATTTATTTAGCTATTTTTGCTGAACAAAAAACTAAATTCTTTGTAAAAAAAAAAAATCATTTCATTCCTGTTCTGTTTCTGTGTGTGACTATCTGTTTCTGTGTGTGACTATTTATTTATCTATCTATCTATCTATCTATCTATCTATCTATCTATCTATCTATCACTAGATGAAATATCTGGTTTTAGCGCTGCAGAAACCCTTTGGAAACTCTGCGGAAACTTAAGGTTACTTTAAGTTTCCGACAGGTTTCAGCACGGAAACTTCAAGTTTCATTAAGTTTCCGCAGTGCTGAAACTTAGACTGTCCATGAATCCAAATGGTTTCCGCAACGGAAACCCTTTGGAAACTTGAAGTTTCTGCATAGTTTCAACCTCCATATACGTTTGGGATACATATTGTTTACAAATGGTTTCCGCCACGGAAACTTACTGAAATTGAAGTTTCTGCATAGTTTCAACCTCCATATATAATTGGGAAACATATTGTTTACAAAGGGTTTCCGCAACTGAAACTTACTGAAACTTTTTATATGTTTGCTTTTCACAAAAGCTGAGCAAGGTTTCTACTTTATGTAAAAACAAAACAATTTCAAACAGTTCCAAATTTATTTTGTTCAAAAATCTGAAATTGTTTCCAATAATAAATAAAATACAGCCAAGATACAATAATGAAGAAACATCCATAATTCCCTTATTAGGGACTTTTATTTAAAAAATGATAGCACAAGAAAAACAACTCCCATAGAAATCTTTACATTTTAATTTTTTTTCATCTCGATTAAATGCCTATCAAATCTCCCTTTAAAAATGCAACAAAGATCTTACTTTTTTAAAAATATGAATGCAATTTACAAAATAACTGCACGTACATGAAAAAACAAAAAAAACTTCACTGTTACATGAACATGATACACTTGTCTCAATTTGTTTTGAACTACAATGAATATGTACACCATAAAATATTTTTGAAAAGTCTAAAGTATCCATCTAAAAAAAGAAATACTCTACAAGATAGTAGTTGACTATAGGGGTATGACCCAGATTTGATTTGAATATGTCAACAAATTCCAAAAAGAGGTCAAAGTGACCCACTTACAAGTTGGGATAAACCTTTTCTTTGTTAGTAATATAATCTAATGTTTTACAATAGAACAGGATTTGATATCATTTTTTTGATAATCCATTAAGTTCAAAGTGATCTTTTCATTCCCACCCATGATGCACCAACTGATCAGATTTTAATATTATAAGCCTGTCAGTATTTAATAGATGACCCAGAGGGAGATATGAAAAGCTTGTTGGCCAATAAAAAGCTAACAATGGAGCAGTCTGTCAAATCATGCGCAAAAATATATGTACACATTTAATTAATTATGCTGATTGCAACACACTTCATTCCTGATGAATATTCTTCTTTACACACGGTTTACCTTCCTACATTTCACTACTTTACCTACATTAATATTTTTAAATCCAAGACTTGTAGTAAAATATACATTGTTTATATATGACAAGTATTACTACATGTACATGTACTTGCTTTGTAGCATGAATGTATATAATACTAAGTATCACACAGATCATTCACCTTACAATTCTCATCAATACCAGCATTTTACTTATGATATAAAAGCTAATTCCAATTATATATTAGTTATATAACACAGATTAAAATAAAACCCACATGGAAACAACTTTCCATCCAAGTAATTTTGTTATATAAAAATTGTAATACATGGGGTATATGTTGTCTTTATATATTTTCATATACGACATAATTGAATATTGTTTGATGTATTTTATCATTTCTATGACCCATGCATTCATCTCCTAATGCAGTGTTTTTACATTTAAGATTGGTTTCTTAATTTTTCATATATTGCTGCAAATAAAAACTAAGTTATCAATAAATGTTTAAACAAAGAAAATGGAAAAAAAGTAGTTAACACTTATCAACTTGGAGGTGTGAGGATATATGTTACATGGAGTCTAATATTTTATGCAATATTTGCAAATATTACAAATTATTTAAGAAAATGAAAGTTAATATCTGCAAGGTCTAATCAATCATTTAATAAGTCAAAACCATGTGATTTTCTAAGATTCTAGCTTACAGACAGACATTGTAATATACTGGTATTTGATCATATAAAAAAAGTACTTTTATAGTTTATAGGTTTTTTGAAATGAGAATATTTTACAGTCTTGTTCTGCAGAGGTTTAGTCGGGTCGTAGAGATGTGTCCATTCGAATCAATAAGGAGTGTCCTTGGCTGTTGTTGATGTAACCCGAGTCGTAGTTTATTGAAATAGGCCTTTTTGGGGGACTTTCGAGCATTGTCTAGACCGGTGAAGCACTAATATGTGATCACATCATGGCTACAGCAGACTTAGTAGTTCTGGACAGTGGTAGCATTAAAATTCTTCTTCTTGCGATGAACTTGTTCCTTTCACTGGGCTGTACTTTATATCTGTTCTATTTATCTTAAACATGAATAATAAAGTTTCATTTAGATTTTTAAACAATAAACATTCAGCCTAACATGTAATAAAAGCATTCTGAATAAAATTCTGAATACACAAGCTACTATGCAGTTGCAAGTTGTTGTTTAAACTATGTCATATAATGACTACAGTAGTATCTGGTCTAAAATGTTTCATTATATGTTTGAAGCTATGTTTACAAATGTCTAATGAAATTAAACAAGTTTTAATGAGACATATGTATAAGATTTTGTCTTTAACTACTGTAGAAACATATATTTTCGTTGGGTCAAAATTTCGTCGTTTTTAAACCAAACAAGATTTCGTTGGCATTTAATTTCGTCATATCGTAATCTTTTTGTATTCATTAATACCAGGATTAAAAATTCGTCATGGATTTAATTTCGTTGATTTATATTGCCAACGAAAATAACGAAATTAAATCCTCAACGAATATTTCTGCTTCTACAGAGCCATATATAGTTTACTGACAAGTTAGTCTTGACTTGTCCAATTTTCACCGCGATTCTAAGCACGGTCATATTCTTATTCAAAATATAGAGGTGTGGAAATATTATGTTCATCACAGAGCAGGTTCTGCATGAACACACAGAAATCACAAATATAATTAGATGCCGATCAATTAACAGGGTCCGGTTAACAGCGTCACCCGTACGGGGAATTTACAACTACGATGAATTGATGGCAATTATTTTACAGTTACACATGTGCACTGATTGGTCATGCGATGAACAGTATGTTAAGAATACTTATGAAATTAAAATACAAACGCGTTAAACAAGCCGGGAAGTTAGGCGTACACGTCGGACTGATATATAAACAAAATATAATTTTAATTATTTGGTATACTTTCTACATCAAATGTATACGAATGTATAATCAAATTTTAAAAATGGGATTAAAATCACGTGCACCACATGGCTAGTGCTGGATTTTAAACTGATTTTGTTATGTAACGTATAACTTCAGTAAAATTACATATAATGCTTATTATATCTTATAACAGAAACATGTGCATGTTTCATAAACATGTTATCAATATCTGTGTTTACAGTACAGAAAGTAAATACAAAGTATAGAAATGCACGAATCACATAGGCGTCGAACTGGGGGGGGGGGGGGGGGCTTAGTGCAAAGTTAGACTTAACCAATAGGCATATAGCCCCCCCCCCCCCCCTACTTTTTCTCGCCGGAAATGTAATTGTTCCTAAATTTACCTTGAAAGACTGAGAAGTTGGAGTAATAGGCATACTAGCCCCCCCCCCCCCTCCCCCCCGACACGGATAAGGAATTTCATGATTTTGGGGGGAAGAAAACTGTGTAGGGAAATTTATTTTCGGAAGTATATAGTATAGGTATACCCCCCCCCCCTCCACGGATTAGGATTTTCATGATTTTGGGAATTAGGGATTTTTAGGGTTTTTCCTCAATATTTCTGAGGATTAGTCTAGCCCCCCCCCCCCCCACTTTCAATTTGCTTCCGACGCCAGTGAATCATGATACAGTCATACATGTAGTAAAGTCTGAAATGCATGTTAATAATTAAACAATTATTATGATAGACTCAAACTCCAAGTGGGTTTTACTTGTTATTATCAACTGTAGAATTAAAAAAAAAATTCCTGTGTACATGTGTTAGCGTGGTATTAAAAAAGAAATGAATTAGCTCTAAACTTCAGGTTGTACAAATATTTGGTACGATTTGTAAAAATTTACAACGACTTTACCTTAATGTGTTTGCTTAATTAGTTACTGTACCTCAAGGTTCATTCAAATGATAACTAAATGATTTAAGAAGGAGTCTTACAAAATAGGTATATTATTTTATTTTACTAAATAATTATAATTTACTTATCAGTTTTACTAACTCAGGTACACACAAATTGAAAAAAAATTCCCGCCGGGCTCCAGTTATAAACTCACGCTTCGTACTGTGTATATGTTATACGTAACAGTCTTTTGTTCACTCCTGACAGAAAAAACCTGCAATCCACACAGAATATACAGGAAAATCACAGAGGAGGTCACATGGACAAAGAATGTATACACATGTATACACGTGCCCGAGTACCTAAGATTAATGATTTCATCATATGCATTAAACAAGATCAGACATTAGTTTTTCTTTTCAAATTCAATTAATTACTTAGTAAGGTTCTTAATCGCCTTATTTGCCACATTTGAAGATAGTTACATGTATACATATAGTTTCAGTCACGCTGAAACCTTACTATACATTTTAGTATGTACGGATTCATTATCATTAGGCTAGAATTAAACTTAAACCTGTTGAAAATAAATGATATTAAACTCAAATCAATTTTAGTAATAGTTTCCGCAATGCGTAAACCATTTGGAATCTTAACTTATTAAGTTTCAGCATACTGAAACCTAGCGGAAATGTTCTGAAACTGATTGATATTTCCATAATAATTTACACAACTTTTCACATGATTCAAATTTAGTTTCCGCATTGCGGAAACCATCAGGAATCTTAACTTAAAGTTTCAGCATACTGAAACCTAGCGAAAATGTTCTGAAACTGATTGATATTTCCATAATGATTTATACAACTATTCACACGATTCAAATTTAGTTTCCGCATTGCGGAAACCATCAGGAATCTTAGACTAAAGTTTCTGCTGACTGAAACCTAACGGATACTTGCTGAATCGATATAATGGTTTCCGCATTGCGGAAACTATACATGAAACTTCAACTTCAAGTTTCAGCAAGGTTTCCATATGGTTTCAGTTTTGCTGAAACTTGATTTTTCATCCAGTGTATCTATCTATCTATCGATCGATCGATCGATCGATCTATCTATTTATCTTTCTATCCTTTTATATGTATATTTAACGAATAATTAAGGATTCATTCTTTCAGTATTATGGTGAAAATGACGGTCAGGGTATGATCAAATTCAATAAAGCCCGAGGGGCTTTATGATAGATTTGATCACGCCCCGACCGTAACTATCACCTCACAATATTCGAAAAATGATTCCTTATTACTTATATTTATATAAATATATGTCATTGTATGAATACATATTTGAATATAAATAAGCAAACCCCGCTGGCATTTCAAGTTATGGGTTTTATAGTACAAAATCGATACGTACTGTTACCACAGGCAAAGACACAGGAAAATGTAAATATATACTGATACTGTCTCTTTACTTGCCTCTGAAAACTACAACCAGCGAAGTGACGCAGATTGTTTACATGAACCTAGCTCAAATTCTGATCTCTTTGCTCTAATAAAAAATGTAACTGAATGAGAAAAATAATGACGGACCAGACCAGGATTCGAACCCGCACCCCCTGAATCTCTAGTTGGGTGCTCTACCAACTGAGCTAGCTATCTGGCGCCGGTATTCGAACCGGTCTGACCGTCACATTCCTCCCCCCTTAAATGATCTTCGCCCTCGAAGATCACCCCAGGCTCTTCCACTGACAGAAGTTCACCTGTCAGTTCCAGGGGTTGGTCACGGTACTAACTATAACGGGATGGAAGATATAATGACGGACCAAACTGGGATTCGAACCCAGGTCACCAGAATCTCTAGTCAGCTGCTGTACCAACTGAGCTATCTGGCGCCGTTATTCGTACCGGTCTGACCGTCACAAACAATTGAACTAGTCACTTAAATGAAATTATTCAAAAGTCTCCAACCATTACACATGAAATAAAATTCAATTTTAAAAGTGTCAAACTTTAATCCTATTCAAATTATATCAAAGTAGTCACAGAATGATATCATTCAAATACTAAAACCGGAAGTATCAATCAACTACCATAGTTACATTAAATTTGATAATATAAATTGAAATCATCTAACTTTCAGACAAAAAACTGACACAGAGTTACTATTCTTAACATTGAACAAATCATTGACAGGTATGTATATGCTATTATATATATATATATATATATATATATATATATATATATATATATATATATATATATATATCAACAAAAATAAGATGGATAAAATATATATTTAATAAAAAGCATTTAGAAATATATTTCAAAAAACAAAATTATACTCCAATACACAAACTTTTTGGATGCATGGTTCATCTACTACTATAATTATTCTCTGTCCAAAGTTTCTGCTTCCAGCACTTTTTGCTTGATATTTCGATAATAGCTAGTATATACCTAGGAAATGAGTCCAAAATCAGATCATCTACATGTATAAAAGAAGTCCAGACTATCTGAAATCCAGCTAGATTACCTGTTTAATCCCCCCTCCCCCCTTGTACCGCTTCAGAGTTTAATACAAAATTCAAGATAAAATATCTTTATTTTGCATTGAATCAGCCATAAAACATCGACAAATTGCGTCGGATAGTTCAAATGACTTCCTAAAGGAAAAAAAACAAATAATTTTCTGTTATAAATCAGCGTAAAAACCTGATTTGTACCAGCAATATTTTCGAATAAAAATGATAATCTGCCAATGACATATCTTTAAAACATCTTAGAATTTAAGAACTGATTTTAATTTCAATAACATAATCTAATTTTTTTCACTAGTGTTCATACATCAGGTCATTGACAAAAAATTGTACATATTAAAAACATTATCCTAAACCCTAAAATAAATTAATATTGTTTCTGTTATATAGTTTCCGGAATTGATATTGTTTCTGTTTTATAGTTTCAGGGCTCCAAAATGAAAATCTTTGTGCTAGAGAAAACTGAGACGCGGACTACCCAAGAAAACAGGCAATATGCGATTAAACCTCAAATGATCAAGAATTACCTGACCTCTCTATGCCTCAGAAATAGATCGCCAAATTAAAAACCTCTGTCAACAAGTCGCTCGTCATTACAGGATACTCAATGAAAGAAGAATCTCTCAATACTCGACAGTATACTACAAGACTTATATAATCAGTGTTTTCCCCCAAAAAGTTTTGCATGGGGGAAATCTGACACAATCGATGCACAGATATACATAACACGTCCCGGTCACTCCACATAATAATACTATAACTATTTGATTAAATGTACCACATCTTAGTAATATAGTTATAATTGATCCATTCTAATGAAATGAACATGAACAGATATTTATCACAAGGACTACATATGATAAGGGCCTGAAATGGCCCCCTAAAATGAACATCATCATTTTACTATCATTCTTTGTTTTCTTAGTACAGATATGTATGTGATGTGTTTACATAATATTCATTTTGGTTCAAGTGCCAACAATTTAGAAATATGACATTGTAAAGGCAACCTTTTCCCGCCATTTTTGCATTTTTTTTAGCGTAAAACAGCTTGTTTTCAAGCAGTTTTTCCTTCCGAAAACATAGAGCGCATTCTTGAACAAATAAAATATTTTAATTAGTGATCTATCAAGCCAAGACTAATAAGTGACAAAAAAAATTTCCGTGTTCAAGCATGTGCTCTATATTTCCCATCCGTAAATAGATAAGAAAAATGTCAATTTTTGGCTGATTTTGATTGAATTATAGAAATGGCGTGATTTCTGACGTCATGTACTGCCAGTGAGTGCAAATAAATCAAATAAATAGATTAAAATATATTTTATATCAATTCTTGTAAAAAATTAGTTAACATTTTATTGTACCCGAAACACTTAAAAAATGACGAATTATGGGGGCCAAATTTAACTCTTATCATATATAGTTCTTTCTCTGTTTTTTTTTTCTTCCCAGCAATAATGTTAAGGGCTTTCATTTGACACCAATAAAAAAGGGCTGGCCCCTTAAATTAAGGGCCAGTAGCCCTTAAACGATTTTGCTTAATAACTCAAAAACGGTTAGAATTTAGATATGGCTGTCGCTGGAAAAGTTTTTTTGTTGGGATCTCATAAAGGTCGTTACAATGTTATTTTGTAAGTGATTTGTGTATTATAAGTGTAAAAAGCTTTACATGTTAACATGTACCTGTTTTCATTTGGCAAGTTAACGAAAGTCTTTGTGCGTAAATCTGACATAAAGTTACCACAGAAAGTATGATGGTTTATACAGGAGACTTTGATTCATGAGAAAAAAAAATGAGAACACATGTTTTTTTAGAAGTTTAAGTCATTGTTGTTTAGTTCTTACAGTGCACAATCCTTAAAGACGAAAATCGGAAAACAAAACATTCTTTTTCTTTTCTAGTAAAACACAAAATACGTATTGAAAAAAAAATTATGCATTACATTTTAGTTATCATACAGCATGCATTTAAAATCCACCTTGAATCAGAGCTGTGTGCGTATCATTACGTAAGCTATCCCTCGCCCGCGGCCGAGAAAATCGGTAACCATGGTCGCGGCTGGACTACCTAGCGGTCAGCGGTTATCTAATACACTAGAGTTGCGTCTCTCATATATGAGTTAATTTAGCTGCTAACTGAAGAATTGTTTCAGTTTTGATTACACATAAAGGTTTATTCTTCAATTGTATTAAACGATAGGGTGTCAATTAAGAAATCGTTCAGTTAATTAATAAAAGCAATGCCATTCTCTATCTAATGCAATATCAGACATATATATCAATTGTGGGTTTTAAGTAAAAAAAAGATTTCTATTTGATAGATTGTAGTCATTAAATTGCAACTTTTTCAAATCTTCCTAGGTTCTGAGCTGTACGTGTGTATGCGTTAAACCTAATACGTAATCTATCCTTCGCCCGCGGCCGAGCAAATCATCCACGGCTGCACTACCTAGCGGTAAACGGTTATCTAATACACAAGATTCGCAGCAACACACTTACATGAATATGAACGTGTTTAAGTTTATATAGCCGTGAATACACTGTACACTGTTTTAATTTTATGTCATAAAAGTTTATTCATTTTGTATTTCTTTAAATTAGACATTGAAGAGTAAATAAAAATGTCGTTCTGAAAATTAATAAATTTTAACCATATTACTCCAAATCGGAAATACTCGTCAGACATATTTGAATGATTGGTTTGTAAGTCTTAAATGTTTTAACAACTGTACAAATAATGTTTTCAATCAACATAAAAAAAACAACACAAATATTAAAACCTTTAAATAATGATCATCCCTTGCACATGGCCGAGGAGATCCCGCGCAAGTGACATCAACATGTACCTTATCACGCGTGCATATTTGGTATTTTGTACGAACGCAACTATTTTTATTATGTTTTCAACTATTATATTGGTTTAAGGTGAACTATGGTGTTCCGATGGAGCCACTTCGACCTTCGCCTTTAGGTCGAAGATGCGAGAGTGCGAAGTTGCGGAGGCGAAAGTGCGAGAGTGCGACGGCGAAGGAGCAAAAGTGCGAAGGTGCGACGGCGAAGATGCGATGGCGAAGGAGCGATACTACTATCTAGAGGGGGAGAGGGGGTCCACCCCCCCCCCCCCGGGAAAAATTCAATATTAAAACTTCACACATGCAGTAAAGGGGGCGAGAGGGTCCGGATCTCATCCCCCCGGATTTGAATTTAATTTTATTAATGATATATGATAAAATCTCCAAAATATGTCTCGGAACCCTCCCCCACCCCCGACAAATATAATTATCCATCCAACCCCCTCCCCCCCTCCCCCCCAAAAAAATTATGGATCTGCGCAGGCTGTTGAAAATAAATTTTAAAAAGATCATTGTCTGCCTCAGATGTCCTTTTATACAGCTAAAATTGTCGTTAAACGATAGAGAGCTCCACAATTATAAAAAGGCGAAGGCGTAAGTGCGAAGATGCGACGGTGACAGTGCAAAGTTGCGATGGCGAAGGTGTGATAGTAGTATCGCTTCTTCGCCTTCGCATCTTCGCGCTTCGCCGTGGCATATTTGCACTTTCGCTCCTTCGCCGTCGCACCTTCGCACTCTCGTTCTTCGACCCAAAGGCGAAAGTGCGAAGGTCGAAGTGGCCCCTTCGGAACACCATAGTGAACAGATAAATAATTGATTTAGCATTGATTTATAGGGTGTTGCTAAAACGCTGAACGGAAAACGGAACAGAAAGCGGAACGGAATGGAAAATATCATCACGTTTATCGCTTAAAAAGGGTATAGACTGGCCAGAAACGATTTACTTTGTATCTTTCATTTATATCTAATGAATGATTATCAACATGTTGTTATCTTATTAAAATTCATATGAATGTCTATCAATTATAGCATCGTATTCATTCGGCTTTAGTTGAGTACGGAAAGGGAAAAATCAAACGTATACGAATTGTGAAACATTAACATGATTAAAGGAGCAAATTAGCTATAACTTTTTACTTATTTTTCTTATATGGCATTGCCGGCATATCAGCGTAACGTACGCAGTTAGTGAAAGCGTTTTACGGTGTTTTGAGTATTTTTATATTTCAAATATGATGTACATGTATATACTTACATCAAAATTGAATTTTCGGTGTTCTAGACGATCTTTTATCAAACAGACGATACAGTATCATTGAGATGGAAGAAAAAAAAACGTAGGACGGACGACATTAAAAATTAAAATACAGTAAACATTAAAATACCTGGTAATTTGTACTAGTATTTTGTGAAACTAGTATTTTTAGCAATGCAATTTTGTTTATTTTTGCATTACTAAGCAGTTGTTTATACCAGCAGCTATATACATATGATCCGAATAGAGAGCTCTAGACGTTGCCTGGTTTGATTTTCCGATTATATATTGGGACTTTAGTCTGTCGATCCCAAAATATTCATGCAGCACATTTGGACGATTTATAATGGAAAATGTTGACATATTTTCTCCATTTGGAAGTCACTCAGAAGACCTTGCACAATTTTTCAACACTATCATCCGGGTCTGTTGAAATGCAAAACCCCGAAGACTTCTTTTTTTTTTGTCGTGTATTTATACCAGCTGATAAGCTAGAGAGGACGTTTTAAAGAAAGAATAATGAGAATGTTTAATGCTTCTAAAAGAGAATCGCTTGAACCCTGAGGTATATATAAATATACAGCAAAAAGTGAATCGAGGATATTTTGGGACAGAATATAGTGGTCAATGCATGTACTGTTCATTTTGAGGAAATAAATATTCTTGAATAAATAATCTAATATAGCTAATCTTTCAAAAAAATTTAAAAAGGCAAATAAAGTATATCGTTTTAGCATGCTTAACAAATCAATGAGGTAAATAACATTAGATAAGATTTTCCGTTTTCCCTTCCGTTCCGCTTTCCGTTCCGTTTTCCGTTCCGCGTTTTAGCAACACCCTTGATTTATACGACAGCGTACAAGGTAATTTAAAAATCAAATCAAATTATGATCAAAGTTCCATGTTACATGTTTGCAGTAGGTGCTGGCACGATTAAAGAATGCCCTGAATTAAGGCATTCGGTGATTATTTAAAAGAATATGTTTAGATTCTATCGGTCACATATTAATAACTTCTGTAGTGTTTCTACATGGTCGTTCGTTTCATCGTGAAAACGAACTTATTTCTGTGTTGCCCTCCCACCGTCCCGCTGCCCAGTGTTCTTTTTTTTTAAATTCTAGATTTGTTGAAAATCATTTGATAGTGACTTCTTCTTATGTGTAACATTTTCTCCTGAACGTGTTTCTCTTTCCCACCCGTTTTTTTTTATTCGTGCTACCGAAAATCTTGTGTCACTTCAGCCCACACAGCTCAGAACATATATAGCCCCAGGTTATTTATAACTGCAGATCATCAATTGCTATGTAATTAATCAACAGTTCGAATGGTGCTTTCTTCAAAGTGGTCAATTATCAAACAACAAGACTTTCATTTTCACATTAAAGGTGCGAGATCGTAATCTGAGAAATTAACCTGTTGTACACGCTACACTTCTATTATATATAGCTATGAACAGACTAATATATATTATAATTAAAAGTTTTAAGTCAAAGGTAATTTGTTCTTGGGATTAGATGTTATGAAATACGACTACATTATGCTATGCAGGTGGTCGCCATAGAAATCATCAAAGTATTGCAAGTGTGGACAAATTAGTTCACTTGACTTACAGACTATAATATAGCGACATATCTGCCTCCAAAAAATATATGCGCTTCTCAAAGTTACACTTCAGTGAGATGGACATGTGTTCTTGGGGATTTTCTTTATTGCTAATTATATGAAAATTGATTTTAAACAAAAGTCTAATTGAAGTTGTGTGGTATGAGGATGTCATGCAACTTAATTTACTTACAAGGTTAGCTACAGCCAGTGGAATACAAATTTTAGGTCAACAATGAATACCCAATCTATTAAAATACAAGATAAATAGAGAAGGCAAATATCGTTTGTGACATGTACGTAAATTTTCGATATATTAATATTTATGATAAAACAGAGAAAAGCAAAAAAAAAAAAAAAAACACAAAAAACAAACATGGAACTTGCATCAAATTTACTTCACGTACATGTTACCCCAAAAAATCTGACCGAATATGCCCCTTTGTCACATTTGATTAAATTAACTGAAAATAAAAACCGTAACTCCATAATTTTTCTCTTATTTTTATTAAAGTTTCTCCCGGTTTTTTTTTTAAATACATACGTAAACTTTCTCCGAGAGAATTACTTTTGATCCGATAAAGGAGAAAAAACTGACTTAAAATAGGGATTTTGCATATTATTGCATCGTCGAGAG
This sequence comes from Magallana hongkongensis, assembly GCA_015776775.1. NCBI lineage: Eukaryota > Metazoa > Mollusca > Bivalvia > Ostreida > Ostreidae > Magallana > Magallana hongkongensis. Next base: position 274,887 of record VIAA01000019.1, on the reverse strand, counting down.
AAGTAACATTCATTTCTGTAAATAATGTTATATAATTTTACGTTACATAGCGGTGTCTGTATATCAGGTGTAAAATTTAGACGCTCACTTATGCATGAATTCTCCCGATGATCCTTGATAGCTGATTATTATTTTAAATGTTCAAGTCTACTCGTATTATTATATAAATGGTGCCTGTTTGGGAGGGTAACAGTTGAAATTGACACCCCGAGAAAACTATTGTCAACCGACGCGAAGCGGAGGTTGACAATGCTTTTCGATGGGTGTCAATTTCAACTGTTATCCTCCCAAACAAGCACTATTTATTTTGTTTTACTGAATGTCTTAATTTTTAAGAAAATGTTACTGCTTTTAAATAGGAATAACGTGAATTCTACAGCGAACCGTACGAGCATAATTTTCGTGCATGTTACATTTTTTAATGTTACCCGCTGCTAAGTGCGTTGCTAACGCTAAGGGTAATAGTATATAAATAGTGCCTGTTTGGGAGGGTAACAGTTGAAATTGACACCCCGAGAAAACCATTGTCAACCGACGCGAAGCGGAGGTTGACAATGGTTTTCGAGGGGTGTCAATTTCAACTGTTATCCTCCCAAACAGGCACTATTTATTTTGTTATACTGAATGTCTTTTTTAAAATTTTTAAGAAAATTTTACTGCTTTTATATAGGAATAACGTGAATTCTACAGCGAACCGTACGCGCATAATTTTCGCGCATGTAACATTTTTTATTGTTACCCGTTGCCAAGTGCGTTGCTAACGCTGAGGGTAATAGTAAATATTATTAACTGCGTCTTAACCAATCAGATTTCAGTATTTAACATGAAAGTATAACAAAAAATATTATTAACTGCGTCTTAACCAATCAGATTTCAGTATTTAACATGAAAGTATAACAATAAATAATATCAGCCCCGAATAAATTTTCAATTCTGGCAATTTACCAAATTTTGACAACATACAACAATTTCAAACTTGCACATAGTCTTAAAAAAATTAGAAAGATTTAATTACAGAAGTTACGTGTTTTTTATGCACGTTTTTACGTGCATTTCCTTACATGAATCACGAGTTCATGTATATAACAATCCTTGCCACCCTTAAAAATTTAACTCGCCATTAAACTACTCATTGTTTAAACCCCTGTCACACTGGAGCTGCGTCCTCAAAGCGATCCTACTGCGTCATTGAATAATGTAAAACGTCATGGTAAACAAACTAGAGTCTCCTACAGCGTCGTAACAACGCAACGGCATCTTCTTTCGCCGCGGTGGGATATCCTAGCCTAGAACATTTTAGAACGCCATGCGACGGCAGGCACTTAGAGCATGCACAAAATACGCGTAGTGGCTCTGAGTTCTGATAAACACGCCATTGAAGTGGAGTAAGGTCACTGTGACAGCGGAGTTCAATAAATCAAACCACTAATGTCTGTCCCCATTAAGGATCTAAAGGGCTGGCCCCTAAAATATTCATTCATTTGTATCTCAAAAAATTATCAACATTTTTAGATAGGTGTATGAACAAAGAATATTTGTATTCGTGATACCTTTCATATGACCTCAAGAAAAAGGGACTGGCCCCTGTAATTAGGGGCCAAGCCACTCGTAAAGTCTTTTACCCATACCTTTAAAACGATCAAGATTTTGTAATGCATTATAGAAGCTAAGTTGTTGATCGTAACAATATCAGTGTAAAAAACGCATTGCCAAACCCATTGATGGCGTAAATTGGGATTTTTAGGGGACTAAAATCTTAAATCTTTGATGTTCTGTATATGAAAAAGCAAAACATTTTGTTAAGCATTTTAAATGATACTGACAATCGTATAAATTATCTAAAAGAGTGCGGTTGAGGGAAAATTCTGAAATTTCATTGATATTTTAATCGTATTGTTTAAAAATTGAACGGAAGACCTACTCGTTATTCGTAACAAGAACGTATCTAGTATCTATTTGTTTCCATTATTCTACAATTACATTGATCATTTATGGTAACATTTGCAGATAAAACGTCTTTCAAATCTGTGACTTTCATTAATTATCTGTGTCTTTCATTGATAAATACTGAAAACTCAGTATCATTCCCCATATAAACTAGTTGCCGTGGTTACAATCTGTTTGATCACTTTATAAAAATCATTCAGACACACAATCCAATACTGTGGAATCATTAAAATTCGTGGAGGCTCAATTTTCGTGGAATTCGTTGGTACATCTCATCCATGAATTATTGAATTAGAGTAATAAAGTCATATTCCCTATATAGGTTTAAGAGAATACACGAAATTACGTCCCCACGAACCTGTAAAATCTATGCAATCCACGAAAATTGGCCCCCACGAAATTTAATGATTCCCCAGTATAAACTTTAAATGACTGGCCCAGCCACCTTTTCAGTGCCCTGCGCGGCCCCTGCTCCTAATCACTTAACCTAAAAATACAAATCTGCTCTTTGAATACCATCTGACCTTTCTTCAATCTTTCTATCCATCTGTAAACTTTTTAATATTACCAGGGGTTTTCCTTGCTTAGTTTTGGGTCTGACTAACGGACCCATTCCCAATCCAAAAATTACCAATATTTTACCAAATATATGCAGATCCATTTTTCCCAATCAAGTGTCAATATTTTAAATATCAGAGCATGTCCTGCTGGTATTCCTATTTCTGAATTCTACTTTATACAATAACTTGTTCATTCTCTAGTCTAGATAAACACGATAACATTTTCAGAAGAAAAAAAAATATTATTTATATAAACCATTTTTTACTTGAAAAAGAACATATTTACCTTTTAGAACTCCTTATTCCTTTATTAACAATCCTTAATATTTATGAACCCAAATTCAGTTGTTAGTAGCTATTGACACTTGTCATCACAGTTGGTATTACATGTAAATATTTTCTATATTTCAATGCAATTCCAACCAACCCTTAAAATACATTAAAAAAAAATAATAAAAATTGGTATCCTCATTTACTACATAAATACAAACTATAACATACACAAACTAAGAATAATAACTATATCTTGTTCACACCTCAAACTTTGCAGATATTTTTCCCAAACACCAAAAAAAAAATCTTTTAAACATTTAAACATGTTTTCAACAAAATATACAAAATTTCTAATTAGTAATATATACATTGAATAAAACAATAGCAAGAACATTCAAGACAAACTATGAATACAACATACTGATCACTGTTTATCCGAGTCAACATATTTATATACAGTGCAATATATATATATATATATATATATATATATATATATATATATATATATATATATATATATATATATATATATATATACACTCTAACTATACATTAAATATACAATTCTCCCACAATATACTTTTGCATCAGGAAAATTTAATATACATTTCTTTTAAACTGCCAAACTCCTTTTAATTGCAACCATGATTTATTTTCATAAACATTATAATTAACAAAAAAATGATCAGCATATGTCAAATACAATAACAACATCGCTCTCCTAGACTTAAAACGTTCTAATTAAATGACCCCTACTCATCGTTGGTCTGATTTTAAATAAAGAAAAACTTCAACTTCAAGCATATTGGTTTTAAAAAATAAAACAAATCAGATAAAAAAAAATCCTGTCGTATTCCATTGTCGTACCAAAATTAACTCCAAAAAAATATTGATCTCGATTACCATAACGTCCAACCCAACGATTAAATATTCTCATCTAAAGAAGGGTGACATGTTACTATGCCTCACTCCATCTCTCTGTTGATTCGTCAATCAACAGTTTGCTCATATCTCTATTCCACATATTGCACATAAAATAAGGGAATTTGTTATATAGTGATTTATCATAACACTATCAAACTTTAGTTCAATTTAGGGTAAATTAATAGTATTTCATCAGATTTATGCCTCATGGACTTAAAAAAAAACAACAACTTTAAGGTCAAGATCTAGTTAATGATTCCAGACTGTCTTTCTGGTGCTTGAACCATTATGACGTCACAATTGACTTGATGAATCTTTTCCCGTATTTTATGGCTTAAAAGGAATTATGTAGAAAATAATACAATATTTTGACATTCTATATTCAATCAAACAAATCTATCGATATTTACAGATCAAAATTAAATGTCATCACATGCTTGTAACATTATCTTACTACTTTTCGGATTTTCTACTTCAGCATGTGATATTATCATTTAATTGCATCCACATGCGTTCTATTTCCCCCGCTGAATAAGGATGCCCTGTAATTAAGTTCCTGAAGTGTCCCCCACACGGTTCTTTAATTCTGGTAATGCAGCTAAAGCCCGGATGTCCAACTGCGTGAGCATTTATATATTGCCTACACATTCCAGTTATGTACACATCCTCAATAAATATGGATGGCACTTCGCTCGTTGCCAGGTAAAGCTTGCCAAAGATATCACCGGATATGACATATGCTGGGCCGCCAAAGTAATGAGGGAAATAATCTGGTTTGTATTCCTCTTTTGAGATGAAATATTTTGAAAGCTTATTTCTGATCACGCTCCCGTTTGTTATTTTACATCCAATAATCGAATTAACTGGATTAATTTTTTTAAGATAATTTATTAGAAGATAAGAATTTAAAAACACATCGTCGTCTACTTTAAGAATATATTCGGTGTTGGTACAATGGACGTAAACCCATTGTAACAAGGCAGTTATCTTTATTACTAGATATTTATATTTTTCCTTGATATTTAGTTCAACAATGTCCATGTATTTTTCTTTCTCCATGGCAAACGTTTCCTTTATATTTTGGTCGAGTTCGTCAACTTCTTTTCCGACAAAGAAAATCAATCGTAAAGAAGTATCCTGTTTAACAACACTACCCCATGAATTCCTGATAGCCATCCTCTCTCTGAAATTACCTGCTCTACTAGGTACAGCCATTAAAAGGAATACAGAATGTTCACCTCCGCAATGACGAGGAGGTGGATGTAACTGCAAGTAGAAGTTCATCGAACGGGAGGTCGATAATGGTGTGAGGTATGTATTTGAAATGATCAACATCATAAAATTTACACTTGATAGAATTCCAAGCATAAAAAAAAACGCTTTAATGCTGTACGTAAAAGTTGGTCGTCCCCATCGCAAACACGCCATTATGGTCATCTAAAAGTGAATCAAGAAAACAGTCTCATTGTCAAATTGATTGTTTTAAATTTCAAGACTTCCACCTCATAAACCAACTTATGAAACATTTATGATTGCTTTTTATTGTACAGTAAGGTTAACATTTAGTTTACATAAACGTCTTGTTTTGTTTTACAAAATAGGTTGATTGAGAACGATTTCTTTTTTTTAAACATCTGAATTTACATTATTTTTTTCTTTGCAACCCTTTAAACGATTACAATTTCACTGACAAGTAGTATCGAAGTAAAATAATTTAATTTCATACCTCATTTGCTTGAATAGATTCAGTCAATTTTTCTTGCATCAATTGTGTATGCAAACTTCAGAAACATTTGTAAAAATGCTCTCATAGGTTTATTTCAGATGTTCCTCAAAATATTTGAAAGCTTACGCCCATGTACAATGTCATCTGCAAATAAAAAAATTCATACAGCCATTTCCACGTTAAAATCGATTTCAATAATAAATTGTAGGTAATTTGGCATCATAATGAAACCATATGGTGCTTTTTTATCTATAGCCTAAGCATTGCATACAAATGTACATTAATGTTGAGTAAACAACCTGATAGAAAACAGTTTCTTTCTCGACTAACTTTAATAATAAAATTACTCTTAAGAGCCTTTTCCGTCCTTGGAATTTCCTTTCTCATTTAAATTTTTTAGACCTAGTTCAAATTAAACTTGCCTTTTAAGATGTGCAAGAAAACCTAACTACCTGGGGTGCACAGGAGATGAATGAGATTGTGTGTCTTGCCAGTAACAATGTATACAATCAACCTTAAAATTATTAGCAACTGGGAAGGGGTGGGGGAGGTAAATGAGGGTTTCAAATATTACCACTGTTTACTTGCACTTATGGTATATTACACGCAGAATATTGACAAGCATTTCGTTTATCAATGTATGAGACAGGAGTGAGAAAGCAGGTTTGTCTAATTAACATCCTTTATTAAGCTATTGACATTGTGTAAGTAAATTGAGGCTAAATATTTCAATGCGTTGACAGTTTTCACACATGACGTTGGTGTTAGCTTGTTCTGATTTTCGTTTCGTTTTCATTTATGCTTTGTAACCTGGAAACTATCGTCTGTATTTCGTGATTTTTACATATCAAATCAAACAGAGACTTCGGTAAATCAAACAGTTTACTGTTTACCTGCGCAAATTAAGCAACATCTGATGTATTAAGAAAGAACTTCCATAATTCTAAAACGAGGTTCTTTGTTTAAAGCAGTCATGACACTATCTGATAAACGGGTCGATCTGACAATGATGAATTTGTGTGTTGTACAACAGTTCGTGTACGAAGGGAATCTTTGAAACATGCAAAATACATTTGTGAAGTAAATTGAAGCTAAATATTTCAACCCCTACCAAATTATAAGTTCTATATCTTGCGTAGAATTTTCTTATTCTGTGTAAAAACAGTATTTCATGAAGGTACAATGTCAAAGATTACGTGATTGCAAAAATAAGTGTAAAATTCGAATACTTTACAATATTTGTTTTTTGTTATTCTACCGAGGGCCATATAGCACAATATCTTTTGAACGCCCATTGTTGCTCAGGTGAGCGATGTGGCCCCATGGGCCTCTTATAAACAATCCCCATCTTTGATTCTATATAGTCGAGACCACCAGCGTAGTCTAATTATACCCTTCACAATCGTTTCACCTCTTTGTACTCCATTTCCCTTTAGCTTGCAATGCACTGACCTAGTTTTTAAACGTCAATGTTGACCTGGGAAAGCGCAAATAATGTGTTAGTTGTATATAGGATACATTTGTAGCTTTATCATTGAAATATCTTTTACACTCGCCCAGTAAATAACAAATTAACAGTATTATCTTCAAAGAAATTTTGTTTAGAGAAAGAAACCCAGCAATTATCTTATTGTTTAAGAATTTATTTCCTAACACATGTAATTTTAGTATTTCGGATATGTTCATGCCAACTCTTTCCTGAAAGAAGCTGTATTACACCGTAAACAACCCCTAACGCCGGGGAGTCGACAAAAAGTAGGGGGGAGTCGATTCCAACGCATAGGGGAGTCGATTTTCTTCGCTTCGGAGACGGAAGGAATTTAGGTCACGCCTTTTGTAGGTATTTATAAGAAGTATTTCCAAAAAATATACACCGCACGGAAGACAGCGATAATTAAACTTTGTGTCGGTCAATGGTCCGAGTGCTCTTTGCGTCTAGAAGTCTCAAACACTTCGAAACTATTTGACAGATTTCAAATTCACGGTGATCGGGTGGTCAAAATATGCATGATTTGAAAAATATATGACTTGCTTTGGGTTACAGACAGTTGAAACAGTCGAACAAATGATCAACCTTGTAAGTGCAATAATCAAATCTTAACAAACCTAAGGAAAAAATGAGTAATCAAGACATTTTCTGTTCAGATGTAACGGTAACGTAGGGGAGAGTCGATTTTCGGAAAACAGACCGCACGGGGGAGTAGAAAATATTGCTAAAAATGCAAAATATGCGTTAAAAAAACGATATATCGAAGTGTTTGAGACTACTAGACGCATAGAGCACTCGGACCAATGACCGACACAAAGTTTGATTATCGCTGTCTTTCGTGCGGTATATACGTTTTGGAAATACTCCTTACAAATACCTACAAAAGGCGTGACCTAAATTCCTTCCGTCTCCGAAGCGAAGAAAATCGACTCCCACATGCGTTGGAATCGACTCCCCCCTTCTTTTTGTCGACTCCCCCGCGTTAGGGGTTGTTTACGGTGTATTAACTATATATACAGTATCTTGAAAGCCGATATTTTTCAGTGTTTAATTTTGCTGTGACAAATTTCTATTTAGATAAATCAGGATGTAATTTAAATTGATAAACATGATTGAAACAAATCTTTAGTTTTTCTAGGCATAAACAATTTTGGTTATTAAAATGTATAGCAATTTTGCAACCTGATGTTTTTTATAGAATGACAAAAATGTAATTTTACTTCTATAGTTTCTAATTAGCTTTGATTACAAACACTTACCAGAAGTCAACTATAATTATTTTCGCCAATGAAATTGCAAAGTGCAATTTTTGAATTTAAAAAGAATCGTAAATGAAAATGAAGTATAGGATCAAGGTCGGGGTGGGAGTAGGTGGTTGACCTCCATACAACAGGCACCTATATTATTATAACGAAGAGGGTATATATTTAAAATTAAGAGAACAATATAACGTCGGGTACCTGTGTTTCAAAGTTACACGTAGATAACGAAATTTTGATAAAAAAAAAAAACAAAAAAAAAAACAACAATAACATTCAGGCATACGCAAAAAGTTGGCTGGTGCTTCAAAAATTGTCATCTTGCAAGTTATGAAAAATGTTCGATTAATTTACATGTTGAATAAAAACTGTTAACGACTTGTCAAATGAGAGCTGTTCATGTATTGATGTCAGAGAAACATTCTTACTTCTCAAACTTACGCATAGGCACCTGACGTTTAATTTAATAGTATAGATATTACATAAATGGATCAGACAACAAGCAATGCCTATGTACATCTTCGCCATACGGTACCACAAGGTACAAATAATAATTACTGACATATGATATAATTCAATGCAGCTTTTAATTTAGTGCTTATCTAATTAATGGATGTAAAATGACATGCTAATGCTCAATATGATCGTAAAGCAGATAAAAATATGAATAACGGGTAGCAGATGAAATAAATAAACAAAACAGATAAAATAGGTAAAAAGAGAGTTAATAAATAAGCAAAACCATATATAGATTTTTAATCGTTTAGTATTTGCAAGACATTCATGTACAAAAACTGAGGCAGTGATTTCAGCATAAAAATATCATTGTCTCAAGACAGCAATTAGTAAAATGAAATGCTTTTTCAATATGAAATCCACAACTATAGCAAACGTTGTTTTTAATAAAAAATCTTTATAAAGATCAGCATTTAAACTTCTAGCACTATTCCCCAATTGACAATGGATAATATATTCCATTCGATTTTCCATTTTTCGCTTTTTGAAATATGTAAAGTTTATTTATCATTTTATCTTTCATTATCAAATAGTTTACTGTTAATTATGTGTTATTTCACCTTCTATTAAGGGATAACTAGTTTCAGGGAAAATTCAGGGCTTTAAGAGATCTATGAGATAATCATTGTAGGTGTCCATACACTATCTTGTGAAGTAATGTTAATATATGTACTTTTCGACATAGGGACATCAATTTGTATTCAGTTCTAATACACATGAAAACAAATAACATATTTTCTTTAATCTACAAAATAAAATCTGAAAGAAAAGAATAATAATAAATCTGTACTTGGTGACCTTAAACTTCAGTCTCTAGAGGCAATGGAAATCAATTTAAGATTGATAAAAATTGATTTAAAAAAATGCTAGCCCGACTCGCCCGTCCAATCCAGAAGGAAAAAAGTTAATCTTCTGAGTTTTACTTACATACTAGTAAAATGATTCGATATCAAATTTTCAGTTCTAAAACTTACTGCAATCGGACAAATTTACCTTTAAAAAATCAGCCAAGTCCATATATGTAACGCACGGTATACAATAATCAAAGTTTTAAAACTGAAGCTTTCAATTACAAACATTACATTTATATCGGGTAGAGCAAATTCAGTTAAGTTGACTGAAGTCGGGGTCAATTTTTAACAGGGTCAATTTTCAACGTGTCGAGGTCATCAGAATTTAGAAAAATCTTTTTCAAACTGTTGAAAAATGACCCCGGGTATAAATTTTACGACTTTTCGTCTCAATTTTCAACGTTGAAAAATGACCTTCGGGTCAATATTCAAAGTTGAAAAAAGACCCCCTGGTTAATTTTCAATCTGGGTCAATATTATTCGTTACACTGTGTGTAAAAAAATGTGACATCACAATACAAGTGTACTTAAAAATCGTGGCGCAAAATAATGCATCGTTTAATGAATAAATAATGTCAAAATCCTTATTTTGGATATAATTCTATTGGTACGAATTAATGATTTTCAGCCCAATATCAATTATTAAAATTCTTTAATATTAATTGATTTTTAAGTTGCAAAACACTCAGTCTGGTAAAACAATATAATATTAAAATGTGTATAACATATGACATAAAAATCATTCGTTATTCAGGCCCAATTAAGGGGGTACGAAGATTTACTTTGCAGCCTCAGGTTGAGCAGAATACAACTGTCAGTTTAAGTTAGCTAAAACGTTTACTACTACAATCGGTTCATATCTTTTACAACATACACCATTGCAAAGCATAACGTTGAAATTTCATAGCATAGTATTGAAATCTCAGAGCATAGCATTGAAATCTCATACCATAGCATACAATCTCATAGAATTGCATTCGTCATATCATACTATAGCATACCATAGCATAGCATACAACATTATTTTAACTCGGTTTTAAATGTTTTTATTTGAAAAAATAAATGTTCATATAATAGATTTGTGGTAAACTTTGGTTTATTATTATTTAACTTCAGAATGTGTGGAACTCTTCTGTTTACGGAGGCGTTTTTGTTCAAATCTCATAGCATAGCATGGAAGAAGCCCTTAATTTCAATTTCTCAAGGCATAGCATACAAATTATTAAAATCGCATTTAATAGCAAAGCATAAAATTGTAAAAGATATGCATGAAATGACTGTAATAAAAACGAAATATAGAAACATATCGCGGAAGTACAAGAGTGTATATGTTTCCTATTGTGATTTATGATACATTTAAATGAATTAAAATATCCTATTAAATATGCAAAAGTAAGGTATGCATGAATGGCAGCCGTATTACACTCATAAAATATGAATATGTTTCAAATCAACAACTGTGAACGATATTCAAAGTCGAGATTGATATGTTTTTAGCAAGCAATAACAGGTGACTTCCTGCAGACATGCCTATTGAGGTTGGTTTTGCTCTGTCTTTATCAATTATCATGAGAAGACATAAATCACTTCCCTGGCTGGAAATAAACAATTGAAATTCATATCTTGGTAACTAGATTGAATTTACAGCTTCTACAAGTAAAAACAAACATGCGTTCTCCCAGTTTCTTAAAATTTACACAAACTATAGCGCGTATAGCTTTAATTAATTTGTTGCATTAAAACATTAGTTGTGTGTGAGGCAGGGCTTCGCCCCATATGTCTCATTCATAGTTAATGCGTGAGCTGCCGATAATTGGACGAGTCCAAATTGGTGTAATGAGAATACACCAGAACACAACGTGTGTATACATCACGGGCACGTATAATGAAGTTGTGGCTATGCTTTCGGTATTCTTATTTATACTAACTCTTAAACCCTTATCCATTTCTTTGAACGTTACAACAGCGGGATGCCACTTTTCTTTATCTATATTTACATCCACCAAGTATGATTCCCTTTATTTCTTACGGAATCTTAAAGTTAATTCATAGCTCTGTAGAGACAGTCAGACTACGATCTGATCTTAACGCCCCGTTTATCGTTTTGTTGAAACCTACAGCTAAACCATACGTAGTTTTGTAACAATCAAATGTTGATAACAACGAATACAACAACACTGATCATTAATAATATAACACAATGACTGCTACAGGGTTCCAAATGGAACTGAGTGCAATATACCGTACACTCCTGGTAAAGAACTGCAGTGCATGATAGACGGTGCAATTTATGATATCCCTGTACAAAATATGACGTCACCTGGAAACAAAACAACACTGCTGCAAATTTTAACAACAACACAACATACCAAAACCACATCACCGATAAGGTCAACAACGTTCGCTAGAAATTCAACAGAAAGCTTAACAACGACTTACAGTACACCAACAACCTCCCCCGAAAGCTCAGAAACCTCACAAAATACCCTTTTAACGTCCGCTGAAAGCCTAACATCAATGAAAACTACCCCAATATCAGCCTCTCAAGAAAGCAAAACATCTAAATCATCGAATATCCCAACAACTTCCTCAAAAAGAACAATATCGGTAAATATCCAAAGCAGCTCGACGGAAGGCATACCAATAACAACAAGGTCTGTAGGAACCAATCAAGAAAGCATGGCATCAACAAGTACTGTAATCTATGACGAAAGCATTAAAAAAACGACATATGCCCAAACAAAGCCACAAGAAAGCTTAAAAACAAATTATATTCCGACAACAATAACGCATCCAAGAAACTTTATAAAAAAGCAGTACAATCATCCCTTCATCATCCGACGAAACCATACCTACAAGAATTTTAACAACTTCCCGAGAAAGATCAATAACAAGACATATCCCAACAACGTTTTAGGAATGCAAAACAACAAGTAATTCAACAACTGAAAGAGATGGAACAACAACAATGACAAATTCATCGACAAAATCCCAAGGAAGCAAAACAACAACGACAAGTATCCCGACCACATTACTAGAAATATTAACAACAACAACAAAAAAGTCCCCGACAACATCGCAAAATATCATAACAACAACGCCGTCCCCGACAACGTCACAAGATATCACATGGACAACACAGTCCCCGACAACGTCATAAGATATCATAACAACAACAACAACATAGTTCTTAACAACATCACAAGATATAACAACAACAACTCAGTCCCTGACAACGTCACAAAATATCTTCACAACAGCAACACTGCCCCCGACAACGTCACAACATATCACATGGACAACAACACAGTCCCCGACAATGTCACACTATAAATCAACAACAACACAGTCCCCGACCACGTCACAAGATATAACAACAACAGTTCCGGTCAACGTCACAAAATATCATAACAACACAGTCTTCAACAACATCTAAAGATATCATAACAACAACAACAACACAACCCCCAACAACGTCACAAGATATCATAACAACAACAACACAGTCCCCGACAATGTCACACGATAAATCAACAACAGTTCCGGTCAACGTCACAAAATAATATAACAACACAGTTCTCAACAACATCTAAATATACCATAACAACAACAACAACACAACCCCCAACAATGTCACACCACATCATAACAACAACACAGTCCTCGACAACGTCACAAGAAATCATAACAAAGAAAAGAAACTACACGACCTCCCAAGAAATCATAACAACGATATATATCCCGGCAACACACCAAAGAGGCACGACAACTAGTATCCAAACAACCCTTGACAAAATTACAACAACAAAAAGTAATCCAACAACACAGAGTATTGACATGTCGACCAGAAGAAGCTTTGAAACACCACATGGAAACATTAAAAGCACAACTCCAGCGGAGGAAACCTACAGCAGCAGCGGTACGTTTTCTTTGTTTGTACTAATTGATTAAAAGTTGAGCTTGTTCGCATTATACACCAGTCCTTTTTGGGAGGCATATTAAAACCTTTGAGAATAACTGACCAAACGTTCTATGGATAAATATTTTCTTTATGTTTTATTAGTAAAACAGGAGCTCTCAATTATACGACGAGTAGAATTAGAATAAAGACGAAATCATATTAAACAAAAAAGCTGATTTTTGTAACAAGTTTATTTTTTATCCAATGAAAGGAAAGATTACGACCAAAGTAGTTGTCATCAGCAACATATATCAATACATGTTTATCATTACACAAGCAAAATATACATTTTTCTTTCTTCAGGGACGAATGTTGTTCAAAAACCTTTATTCAACGCAGCTGTGGTCCTGATCGTCGCCGCGCATTGTCTCAAGAACATGTAAAACATTTCTTATCTAAAATATGTGTTTGAAAATGGCTTAATTGGTCAAATTCAATTATCTAGCATGTAAATTATATTCATTTCTTTATGTGTTGGTTTCATGTACATGTTTTGAGAATAGTTTTATTTCATAATAAATCTTCTGTTGAACCTTTTTATTATTTGAAAATCTGAAAAAAGTTGGTTAATCGTGTAACTTTATATATATATATATATATATATATATATATATATATATATATATATATATATATATATATATATATATATATCCCCGAGTGGGGAGCGCGGTGGCCGCTCACTGCTAAGAGAATAGGTTCCAGATGTCGTGAGTTCAAGCCTCGGTCGGGGCGGAAGGTGGAGCTCCAACAAAAAGCGAATTTCTCTGTGCTTTATATATATATATGATAATAATTTGTTATAAAATGTATTTTTAAAGTTCTTGGTCTTACCAAGACCTTTCAATCGGTATACAGAAATTGTTGTCAGTTCGGTCCATTTTTGTAGGGGTGTGCACGTTTACGAGGTTATGAAAGGGCTTCTTGTAATGTACTAACTGATACATGCAGCGCGTAAAGATGATTCCACATAAAATTCCCAAATATTTTTATTCATATGTACATTTTCATTTCATAAAGATGAACCTTATTTTTGTTGTTTGTTTCATAACTTTGCCCCTTTCTATATTTTGATGCATTACGAGACTCAGGTAACCGATCGATAGTAGAGTCGATAGCTGTATTCAGGTCATCGCCCAAACGACAGTGCATGTGCTTGTAGAGCTGAACGTACACATGTTTAACGCCCCACTGTTTTACTGTAACGGAGACCTTTTAAATTGTTTCAGTACTGGGAGATGTGTTAATAAGATGGTTTCAATGCATAGTAATTAAACTCAACTTTTATACAATAAACGGCCGTCATATAAAGCACAATGTGTATTGCTGACATGACAAATGTACGCTGGCAATTTAAACGAACATGGGATTGCTTCCGAAAGAACATTTCTTTTAAAGCAAAACAAAATACTGATTTACGATGAAGATAATATTATCATCGTGGAGATGATTTGAAAAAGTGACTTTATATTCGTATACGAGAATATTTGATTATAAAGCCGCTTATTTGAAGTTACAGTTATTAGGGATATTAATCATGACTTGCCCCGCGGTTCGCGTTTTTTATTTGCAAACATCTACAAACGAAAATACCACACAACCTTCAGCTGATATTTATAAATTATTAATTACATACACAATTCTAAAGAAATAATTAAATTAATTTTATAAATGCTTTATAATTGTACTCGCTATCTTCCATGGAAAAATGTTGCATGGAAAAAATGTTGTTCAATGTTCATCAAAAACGCTGCAGCCTAAGCAATCGAAAATAATTAACAAACTGTATATTTTGATAGATTGACGCATTAACAAACATTCAGACTAGCAATGTGGTTTTTCTTTACATATTCTATAAAATGTAGACTCAATGACTGAATTCTTTACCGTTTTCCGGTATTTTGAATCACGTGTGTACGCTATGTGTACATATAGATTAATAGCCATATAGATAAACACTTTAGGTGTTTAATTGTTAAAAGAAATTGTGTACATGTAAAGCAATGCAGTGCTAGGACAATTAAATTCGAACAATGTATATGGTGAGGGTCGGACTGATAGAGGTTCTGCTTGTTCTACAAAGAGCGAATGTAAGACGAAGTATTGGGGTGTTAATTTTTAAACAAAGATAAGTACTGCTTTCTTAAAAGCTTGCATATATGTATATATGTAGCTCTCGGTCTGGATACCGGAACAATTGACTTCA
This sequence comes from Magallana hongkongensis, assembly GCA_015776775.1. Taxonomy (NCBI): domain Eukaryota; kingdom Metazoa; phylum Mollusca; class Bivalvia; order Ostreida; family Ostreidae; genus Magallana; species Magallana hongkongensis. The sequence continues at coordinate 259,172 of VIAA01000019.1, read as the reverse complement.
ATCCGAAATTTTTCGTACAAGGGCTACAAACTTGCAGCTAACATATCTACTACTATAATAAAAAAATAGATTCGAATTTTTGGTCTTTAATACCGATAAATCGGAAGAATACTGTCTTTTGTTTTATATATTTTAATCATCACTGGTACTTAAAGATTACCAATTTGTTTTTTTTTTCTCTATCAAGCTTTGCTAATTTATAATTTAAAAAAAATCCTTTAAAACATTCCGGAAATAATCTGGGTTTATTGGATTTCACAATCTTGCGCATGCGCATTACATTCACGCTGAATCACAAGAGGATCGTATTTTATGTTTCCACAATATCACATTTGCATGGATAAACTCAGAAACGATAAAACAAATGCGTGTAAACTTTCATTTGAAATTTGCTATATATTCTGTTCATCAAAGAAAATTTATACGGAAAAAAAACACTAACACGTTGCATTTACTATGAAAAATCCCCCCAAAATCGCTTCGGAGCGATTCTGCAATTTCCTGTTACATTACGGATGTATGGGAGGCATTTTAACTGTGGTGAAGGTCTGTCCCGAGACAAAGTTAGATTATTCTAACTAAGCAGTGTAGTATAATTAATAGCATAATATTAGGTTTAAAGCTTGGTTATGTAAATGTCAACACTATGGTGTGTTAAAACATCTATTTTGTAAATGTCTGATATCATATGCAATGTCAACCCGTGCACGCACGGGTAAAAGTCTAGGTTACCTTTAAAAATACATTTTAGAATTTGCCGCTGTTCATAAATTCATTCGTTTGATATGGGATTTATGACGTCTATTTATATTGTTTTCATTAAAATTATTTCATTATTTCAAGCTTGTGGGTGGCATGAAAACAGTTTCACATGTTATATGACATAAAGATTAACAATATTCAAGGTTTTCTCTCATTTTCAAGCAATGATAAGAAGGACTCTAAGAATAAGAAAATAGACGCAAAGTAAACTACATTCACGGTATATAGTCACATTGCATGATGTGTCTTAAAAGTTCTTTTTTTTATACTCTTCCACTATAACTGCGAAAAATTAATTAATGAGACATTCTGGCGCGGAGTCTTGTAAAAAAGATTTCACTGGTCAGAATTGATTCTTTCAAAACCAATTTAGTCGACCAAAGTTTTGAATTGTTAACAATGATATGTCAGATCGAATGTTTAAGAACCATTTATAAATCCATAATACAATCATTTGTAATTGGTTGACGTGTGAGCATGATTGTGTATTAAGTAGGCAGGCATCCTACACTCTATAAATTTAAGACAAATGAAATCGTCCAGCATATAGAGAAAACAAAACCCCTGGCATTTTAGTTCTTCCAGTTAACTTTCAAAACTGCATGTTATAATAAATTAATGATTTTGTTTTTTTTTAATAATAATTCAACATCAATTATGAATTAACAATAAATGTACACTCTAGTACGCTAGTACACAATCTTTTTGCGATTGACACCCCCTCCGGTCATGATACCTATATCTAAATCAGCATTAGACACGTGCTTGCTTACAGAAGACAAGCTGGAACTTAACTTTTAAATGAACTATAAGTTACCGATATCATATCTTTGGAAATGTATTTCTCCTTAGTAAGAACGTGTAGTAACTGATACATGTAATTGTGAAAACTATAGAGGAGTGCATGCATGATCTGCAGTATAATAACTGTTTGATAAAACTTTTTTTCCCAACATGCTTTCAAGTCTAATGATAATAGGAATAAATATGCTTGACTTCATATCGGAAAATATGCTTGACTTCATATCGGAATATTCAGGCACGTAGAATCGGTGGGAGGGGGGCAGGGGCTGCCCCCCTCCCCACTTTTTCTCGCAGCAACATGTTTTAAAATTTACATTAAACAATTGAATTATCATGGAGTCCCCGATTTTTCCGAACCTTTGTATTTTGCATAAAAATTGTTAGCGGTTAATCTAAGTTCATTTTTTAAATCCTTTTGTAATTTAAAATTTTTTAATAGACCATAAAATGTAAAATGCTAACATTAAAAATTGTGCCCGAGTTCTTTCTTTTTTTAAGTCAAAACTTTATTGATTAAAAAAATGATTCTTTGCGACAAAACCAATTGAAAGAATGGACGACCTAGGACCCATATCGTCCATCCGAATTTTTGGAATATAGCCATTTTTGCGTTCTTGCTTGCAACGAGCTCGTCTTTAGTTTTTAATTATTCGATTGAACACTATTGATATACAAGATTGTATGTTTCTATTGCACCTGTGGGCTAATAATACATTTACATTTCTTAACTCTTTATATACAACATGAAATTCTTATATGGCCTGAAATAAAAAAAAAATCTTTAAATAACCTATCACTTAATGGGTTTGTGGTTTTCCAATTTTATAGTACAATATGTATTATAGGTATGAAAATTGTTTGTATATTTGTTTAGCAATTTAGCAACTTATTAAAATATTAAGGTGGAAAAACCTCTAATTGTTCAAGAACAATTAGTTTACTAGATTTTAAACATTTTCTGTATAGTTCTTTTTCCATGATTAGTTATACCAATCGGACTTTTTTTTTTTTTGGTTATAACTAGTTAGTTCTAGAAGAATTTAATTACTAAATGTTAGATCAATAAAAGGACATACTCCTACCGCTATATTAGCATTTTTTCCTCAAGGCAAATATTATAGAGGGTTCTTCTTTTAAAAAAAAACTATAACCCGAATGAAAAAGCAAGCTTTGAAACCCCTCCCGTAAAAAAAATATTTTTTTCTAAAATTAAAAAAAAAACCCACATGGATTCCCGCGTGCTACACTCGCATAAACATATCAATGATCAAATCATATATATCAATATAAACATCTAAACATGATCTTCTTGTGCTTTATTTTTAATCATACCCCCATCACAAATAACAAAATCATCATTACGCTCCAATTGATCAATTAATAGCGTGGTTATATTTTTGTTAGTATAGTATTGGGTGCCCATCCCACTCCCACTGCAAAAAATATGGAGGTCAAGAGATGAAAATCAATACCGTCGGACACATTTGTTAAACGTTGGCAATTGGTGGTTCCATCCCCCCAGGGGATTAAGATTTTTACAAATTGTGCCAGTCTGTCCTACCCGGCTATATTCCCCAAACAGATGCTACCGGTGTTGTTTGAAATCCACACTTTGAAGTGATTTAAGGCAGAGAGAGAGAGAGAGAGAGAGTGTGTGTGTGTGTGTCATTTTAAAGAAAAGGAAAGCGAACTATGAATATAACGTCTGAGTAAATCAGAGTCGTTTTAAGTTTCTGCAATACTCACAGGATGAATGACCATCTTTAAGATCTCCTTAAAGATAACTTAAAAGTGCTTAAAGGTATTTTATATGTGATCTTTAAGCCACCTTTAAGCTATATGTTTTGCTTATAGGTGACAAAGAAGGCGTAAAGATGGCTTAAAGGCAGCTTAAATACTATCTTTTAGCCACCTTTAAGTCACTTTTAAGGACAACTTATAGGTCTTTAATATCCAAACTTATTAAAGCCACCTTTAAATCACCTTTAAGCCACTAGTTTTGTTTTTGTTTTTTTTAAATTCAATATTGTGCTTAATTTACCAACAAAATGTATTAACTTTATGACAGAAAAGGTATCAAAGGGACCCTTCGTTTACTAGAATCACCTCATCCCCTCTGCGCCACGGCAACTTATTTGACGGTTTTATATCCAATAAATTAGTGGTTATTAAATCAATTTTTAATTTTTGATTTCCATTCAGTTTCTAACAATCAGTTATATCTAATTATAAATTGCATGCATGCATGTATATAGAGTGCAATACGGAACGTAGTCTTCAGTCAATAAAAAATATATTTATACCTAAATGGTAGGTTTACAAGTACTTATAGTTAATAAATTTAAAATGGGTAGATATACGTTCACCTAATTCCTAGCTAATGAAATGCAAGGAAGAAGATGAAATTATTTTTTAAATGCATTGAAACTATTGGGTATTAGTTCTACGCAATTTCCCGGTTTTCATTATCACGGCGCCGTTCCAGCATGTATAATTTTAATAATATTGATTAATATAAATTTACAACAGATCTATATTAACAAATAAAATGATATAAGCTATGTTTCAAAATTTGATTGTATACATGATTTTTAAACTTTCAATTCTATAACTAACAATATTACCGATTACTGGTGATGTATTTACATGTATAATGTAAACTGGTAGGCTAATTGTTCTTGAACAATTAGAGGTCTTTCCACCTTAATATTTTTAATGAAATGCTAGATTGCTTTACAAGATATACAAAAAAATATTATACTTATGATGTATGTTGTACTTTAAAATGGAAAAACCACAAAGCCATAAAATGATAAATGATTTTAAAGAGATTTTTTTTTTTTAATTTCAAGCCATTTCTTTAAGAATTCCATGAGAACATTTATTAAATTACTTTTCTGAATTTGTTTCCATTTACTCTGAACAAAACTGAGCCAAGACAATATTCTTTACACAATCATATTAGCAGTTAACCTAACAATAGAAAAGAATGGTCTAGAGGCTAGTTGTCTTTGTATAAAATGAATGGGTTGACTGTAAGAACAAGTTCCACTTGAGTAACTACAGGACTTGATATGATACCTGGCTGACCCAGTTGAATGCCTTATTGCGAAATCCAGCAAGCTATTGATACCCTTACTATAATTCTGTATTTCAAAAGATGAAAATTCATTAATTAATAGATTTTTAAATGACACTGACCTTTGACCTATATGTCAGTTTGTTTGGCCAAGGCAGACGCTCCCAAACAAAGTAGTCTGAAGTCTCTATGATAAGTAATTAAAAAGTTTCAAGTGATTTTATCGAAGTTTCAATACTTTCAGGGCAATAACTGCTATAAGGGGACCTCAGATCCATTCGATATGAATAGAGTGAAGAACCCTCTAGATGTACTGAATGCATTGGTAAAAGTTCCAAGTCTCTATATCTTATGGTTTCAGAGGAGTAGCGATAAAAAGCATTTAGTATAATAGGGGCAACAACTCTGTAATAATTCAAAAGTGTGAGCCAAGGGGCTATATTTTTAAATGTCTTAAGGTGTCCCACTACGTCCATGAAATTTTTTTCTCTACACCCCTAAACAAAAGAGATCTAAAAACTCATTAATTAAGAGATTTCTAATTGACTTTGACCTTTATGTCATTTTGTTTGACCAAGGTAGACGCTTCCATCCCAAGTGATCCGAAGTCTCTATGATAAGTAATAAAAATAAGTTGGAAGTGATTTAATAGAAATTTCAATACTTTCAGGGGCAATAACTACTAGAATGGGGCTTCGGATCCTTTCGGCATGAATACATTGAAGAACCCTCTAATTGAACTAAAGACATTGGTAAAAGTTCTGGCTTCGGATCCTTTCGGTATGAATAGATTGAAGAACCCTCTAATTTTACTTAAGACGTTGGTTAAAGTTCCAAGTCTCTATCTCTTATGGTTTCAGAGGAGTAGCGATAACATGCATTTCCTTCTCAAAGGGCAGTAACTCTGTAAGTTCTGGGAGTTTTTTGACACAAGGTCAATTGGTATCATAACTTTTAATGAGCAATTACATGAAGTTTGAGTTGTTTGGATAACACTAAAAACAAAAAAGTGACTCCGTGGTAAATAGAAAAGAAGAAAAAGAAGAATAAAAAACATAAAGAAAACAAGAGGTATTTCACCTGTAAGGTGAAAAGACCTAATAAACTTTCATTCACTAGACTTATCGCATACACGTACATACTAAGATTTCAACGACTTAAGAAACCCTGACGTGCACCTCGACACATGACACACCTGTTGTGTATATCTTGTATATTCTGTGTTAGTTCCAGGGGTTTTCTTACGCTTGACAAACAATAGGCTCTAATTAGATATACACAAACGAACAAAACTATATCTAGACAAACAAAGTAGTAATATCCCGCCCGATATAACAAAGGCAGTTGAGAGTCATTTCATCTTTAACATGTATCTAGAAGATCTAAAATTAGACCTTGAAATAATTAAAATTGAAAAAAAAAATACATATCTTAAACCGATTATTAAATTCAATCATGCATTATTCATTTTCTAATTCTGTTCAATAACCGGATGATCTACGAGAGAGAGAGAGAGCGCTTTAGCTTTCATCCGGTACTTTATAATAGAAATCAAACATACTTTAATATGATTTCCCTCTATAATAATTTTGAAATTAAAAAAAAAATATTTAAGAATTTTATAACGGCAATCTGTGTCCATTGGAGCTGTCTTGATGATAGCGATCTGTGTTCAATGAAGCGACAATTAAAAGCCGCCTTGAACATCCCCTCTTCCTCGGAAATTATATCATCACTCGAATCACCCCTCCCTTCCCTATAAAAGAGCTTTTGCATTTAATTTATGCATTCAACCTAAATTTGTTCAGCCTGATCAAACTTGACTAAAAGGGAAATCAAATATGGTGTAAGGACAACTTAAAGGGAGCGTAAATACCACTAAAAGATGCTTAAAGTTGGCTTAAGGTCAAGATCTAGTAAATGAAAGGTGCCTACAGGTTTTTGAAATTTAATATATAAATTCTTTTAATGATGCTTCATAACAATATCTTTAGTTTCATAGGGTGTACCGGGGCTACATTTTGTGGTTAACACAATAAAAAATAATGTTTTGAACAATCATTTTATTGGAAATATGAAGAATAAAACTAATATCAAAGTTTTGTCCATTTTTGACTAATGAAATATAATAGAATGCCTACTGTCTTTACAAAAACGGCATTTAACAAGCTCCTGATCTCTTAAAATGATGTCAAAAAGAATATAGGTACCGAGAGTACTTTCCCGTGATTAAATATAGAATGTCAAAATATCGTTTTATTTTCTACAGAATTCCTTAATGCCGTAAAATACGGGAAAAATTCACGAAATCAATTATGACGTCATAATGGTCTAGCACCAAAAAGAAGGTCTGGAATCATTTACTAGATCTTGACCTTAAAGATGACTTTAAGGTGACATAAAGAAGTTTGGACATTAAGGACATATAAGCTAAGCTTAAAGGTGACATAAAGGTAGCTTAAAGATTGTATATCCTTTAAGCCACCTTAAAGTCACCTTTAAGAAAGGAGTCTTCTCGTTATAAAACATACTCCTTATAATCAGAAATTCATGAAATTTTGACAATGTCAAACGGATCATATTACCAAATGATTCTATCAGTTTAATCAAATTTGACCTTTTGGTTTTTACATAAGGGTCAGGTCAAGGTCACTACCTTTTTCCTCAACGTAAAGGATGATAAAAGATTAAAAGTAAGTGTAGCTTTTTGTGGTTCTGTAGACATTTGTTTTAATTTGAAGATTCTATTCATCACTGAAATGATAGAATATTAAAATGTCTAGTCAACTTATACTACTTAATTGGATTAAATTTATGTCTGCTTGCCTTACCACCACCATCGATATAAAACATAACTCCTCTTTAGAGAATAGAAATGGTCATTTATTGAATGATGCAATAAATGACGATGAACAAAAGGCACAATAAAAAACATGTACAAAGTAAAATAAGTTTCATGTATGTACATAAATATCAAAAGAAAGGAGACAGATCATAAAAAGTAAAGTTTGTGCCTGAGAGCAACAATAAGTTGTATCGAAAGACTAGAATACAATTTCGGCATAATCGACCTAAAAATATCTAGCCAAAATTAAATGAGTCTCAAGAATAATGCATATCTGGAGAAAAAGGATTTATACTAAAATCGATATTGCTTAGCCCGCATTTCCTCTAAAAAAATTTTAATTTTTGAAGAAATTTTTATCAATTTTTATGCTTCAAATAAAAAAATAATTCTGCTTTTATGTATTATGAAAACTTTATATAAAAATATAAATTGACAGAAAAGCTAATATAATGACCATTTAATACGAGAGAAAACCTGATTTTAATGTTTTTTTCACCAAAATCAATGTATAGAATTGGCGCTTTAAAAAGCTCATAAAAATGAAATTTGATAGACAAATCCTATTTGAAAAAAATATTCTTAAATCCAAATATCATATCATTAGTTCACATTAAAAAAAAAATCCAGCATTAATGTCATTGTTTTTAAAATGCTAGAACAGACACATTAATCTTTAGCAATTCTAAATTGCGAAACATGCGATATTTTCCTACGCCAATATTACGTCAAAAATATAGTTCTTGTTAGATTTTAAACATTGACTACTTTTTCAATGCCATCTTGTATGATAATCAAAAGAAAGAAAAATATACTATTTTAGCTTCCTTTCATCTTGATTTAATAAACAATTAATCAAATTTACGTTTGACAAGTCAAAAACCAGAAAAGACTCCTTCCTTAAGGACTTGCTTAAAGATTGATTTTGGCCTGTGACTATTTTTTTCGATGACTTGATTTTTCAAATAAAACGTATTGGTTTTTCCTGTTTTTTTGTGTTTCTGCATGAATTAATTGGTAGTGCAGGTAGTACAAAAAACGACCTTCGTGTATTGTTCATAGAGGCGCAGTAATTCTATATCTTGACTCCGTGAGGACAGATCAACATCTAAATATAGTCATGAGTCGTCGTCTTTGGTTGGCAACGCATCGGCAGGTTTAAAAAAAAAACCCGACACTGTTGCCCATGACGATTTTGTTCATAATGTTGAATATTCTAGACTCTTCGACATCATTGTTTAATGAAAAAAAGGACCCCTCCCCCAAAAATACCTTCCATTTTTAACCTGCATGTTGTAAAATTGAATAGGAAATTGTAAAAAGTAGGAGTTAGTTTTACTTTCTAACAAACTTTTCCCGACACTCTGGCGTACGTTTCGCCATTGCTTTCATTAATTGGTTTCATTCAAATTACTATTTCCGAAGCGGTGATGAGTATATTAAACTCGTTCAAATGTTGATTTACCTGTGTAGCGTTGTCGATAAATATTAAAAGAAAACTGACTTATTACATGTTACAACTATTTTCAAATGTAACATAACACAATCAGAATAAACTTACCCTTTTAACAACCTCGGTTACCGTTTACTGTTCTTTTTTTCACATTCAATAACGTTTCATCACTAGAGTTCTTAACGTGCGTGGAAGTAATGTCTAATTAAACCCACTGGAAAAATACAAGTCGTCCAATTAATCCATAGCCGTTACCAGTTAAAACGAGTTAGCGCACTGACATACAATAAGACTACAATAGTCACAAGTGTCAGTAGGTAAAGTAGAATATTTTATCAAACTCTGGGAAGAAATAGTGTGACCAGCATGCCATAAAGTGCACACATACACAAAAAAAAATCACCGATCAAATTAAGCGTGGTTTCTCCTCATCATCCTTTAATTGAACATGACAGAAACAAGACATCCGATTGGTTTAAATCCACGCATACGACACGGCTGGAAACAAGATTATGCATGCTCGGGTAAATCAAATAACATTTGACTAATTGCTACCACCGTCCCCTACAAGTTTTTGCATACAATAAGCACTGATTATTGCCTTGAATGACACTGTCTGATCTTTTATGTGCGAAGTTATCATTATAAATCCAAAAGCCTATATACAGTACCGATCAGACACAACCTAACAGAAAGTAAACCCAACTAAACCCTGGGTTTACTTTGGGTTTACTAGAGTGGACCCAGAGTAAAACCAAAGTAGACACAGAGCGGACACAGAAAGTAAACCCGGCCAGAAGTATACGCCTGAAAGCAGACGCTGTGTATTCGGAATATACAAGGGGTAGGAATTACAGGCAGTAGGATAGTAAGATTAAAATACTAGTCTGCTTCACACTTCAGTGCATACAGTTGACACCTCAAAAGCAATTTCAAAATACCCAGAGTAAACCCCGAGTATACCCAAAGTAAACCCCTTTTAAAAAGTAAACCCAGAGTAAACCCCAAGTAAACCCAAAAAGTAAAATCGGAGTTCAGTTGGGGTTTACTCTGGTGTTAGGTTGGGTCTGATCGGTACTGTACTGTATAAAAATAGATATTTGAGAGTAGTCATTGTGCTTACTCGTTTTAACCAGTTACGGCTATGGATCAAGTGGACGACTTGTATTTGATTTGTTTGTTGGGGTTAATTGGACATTCCTTTCTCGCACGTTCAGAACTCCACAAAATATTCATAACCAGAGCAAAGTCCGTTGTAAAACAACAAGTGGGTCTTCTGTTAATGTCGAAAATAAAGCTAGAAGTGCCTTTAAGAAGCAGAGTTCTTATACCAATAACATAAGTTACTAAAAAAAAGAATTATTCTTGGTACGAGTTAACAAAATCAGAATAATTCTAAGAACGCTTTAACAAAAACTTAATCAATTTCAAGAGCGACTTTGCAAAAACAAATCCAAAAAATCTGTTTAAGTATGACTAAACAATTTTCGAATTTTTTATGTAAGAGTTTATTTTATTGTTAATATAACATTATATTCTAAAGGTAGTCCATCTATAACTAAGGTGAATTTAACAATTTTGATTGATCTATACTACATCAAATACAAATTTTGAAGCTATTATGATGAAGTTCACATAAACCAAACTTGGGTGTATGTATGTAGTCAATTAAATGAACTTTTTGCCATAAAACTTTTTTGTAAAAGAGTTGTCTGTCCTTTAGGAAAATTAAAAAAAAAATCATTTTCTGAAATACTTAATAAACTTGCAGTCTATTAGATATGAAATATAATAGTTATGGGTGGACAACCTTAACCACAAATGCGGTATCAAAATTTCCGGAAAAATCAATTTTTAAACCCCTATATCTCTGAGTTTTAAAAGAAGCTTAATAAACTGTTATTTTTGCTTGTATGATAAATGACAAATTATCCCTTTAAAAGTTATTATAAAAAGACTTAAGAGCCCTTTTGGTCCCTTATTTTAGGGCCTGTCCTTTTTTCATGATTTAAAATAAAAGGTCTGGTAAATATAAATACAATTTAATCAACAAAGATATCCAAACACATATGTTTTAGGGGCCGACCCCTAAACTTCTTACTGGGGCCACCAAGACATTTTTTAAGGGTAAGATTTTAGAGACCTCTTGGCCCCGAATTTCAGGAACCAGCTGCTTTTGACTGATATCAAATTATAGGCCGCATAAATTTGAACAACTTTTGCATTACATGTCTAAAACAAAATGTTTTAACTTTAAAAGATGTTATAGAAAATATGCACAAATTTAGTGACACAATTTGGTGCTAATTTTCAGGTTCAGACGAGTTTCGAGGCCTTTTGCATTTTTCTCTTTGGAAGCATGGAGGGACATCTACAAACATTAGTCTACAATCACTAAAAATTTCAGGCTTTGATCTAATCAGTTTCGGAGGAGATGCATGGACTATATGACCCTTAAAAATTTACAAAATCGTCAACCGGAAGTGACGTCATCATTTGAAAGTTTAATTATCTATAGCGACTATTAAGTTTTATAAGTCCTGAAAATTTGGTGCAAATCAGTCGTAAGTTTTCTGAGAAATAACGCTCCTAAAAATCAGAAAAAAAAACAAAACCATAAAAAGTAAAAAAAAAAAAAAAAAAAGAAACCGTAGAATAAAAAGAGGGTCTTCCGTTGGACCCTTATAAACAAGTAAATCAGAACACTTGCTATGTATTTATTTCCACGCCGCAGCAAATATTATCTTTGAGAAAGAATGTTGCGTGCAGAGATTGATTTAATGTGGGGAATCAATGTATTTCACAGCTTGTTTTAAAGAATTTAAAACGAAAACCGTCCCCTTGTTTCGACTGTAAACCCAACCCGAATCTGCTCGATAACCAAAGGATCGTGCGTTGATTTAATGACACTGTGAGTGGGCTGTCGTTCCTATTGCTTGGTGATACATAATAAAGCGGTATAATTTGCAGGCTCTTAAATCAGACTTGAGGATCATGCCCATGAATGCTTTGACATTTGAGCTCGTTAAGTCAGTGGTAATTTAAATGACCCCGGGGACTGGAAGGAGACAGAAAAATGGAGAGATATCAGGTATGTTCTTCCTTTATACTAAGGTGATCGTGTTAGGGTGTACGTTTAATAGGAAGCTGGTGATGTGGGATGTGTGTATGTATATATATATATATATATATATATATATATATATATATATATATATATATATATATATATATATATATATATACACATTTTTTTCGTTATCTATTAATTTAAACAATGAAATGCTTTCTTTGGTGCTTCATTCAGGATATGAAGGTAGCGACATTGCAGGAAAAATACATTACCCGCTAACACATTTCCTGCAATGATCGCTACCTTCATAACCCGCATGAATCATCAAAAAAGCGTTTTATTGTTTATATTAACATCTTTGTTTAACTAATTAATAAACTGATTATGAAAAGTTAGTAAAATTCACTAAATTACTGTTAATGTACAAAAGTACGTTAGCTAAAAGAAACAGCCAAATCGTCTCCTGTGAGACTTTAAGTCTGGCATCGTCATGATTATTTCGTGCAGTCGGGAATTTTACTAAGGTCGCTGTAGGTTCAGACCAATCGATAAACAGGGCGGGTCAATTTCAGTCCTGTCACTTTCAGCCGCTGTAGATTTCAACCAATCGATAAATAGGGCGTGTAGGTTTCAGTCTGGCTGTCTTTATAGAGCTATGAATTAACTCTAAGTTTCCGTAAGAAATAGAGAAAATTATGTTTGGTAGATGTAAATGTATACCGGTATTTTTATAGTATATGTTATATATATAGTTTGTCCCATAACATTAAAATTTGCTTGATAAAAAAAATATGCACATATTCTTTTTCTCCTTGTATGTACATTTAACTCTAGATAATTAACAATCCAATCCTTTTTAGGTAACCTGAGTCACTCACGGTGACCTATTGCCATAGGTCTTCGTCCGTCGTCGTGCGTCTTTGTGTTGTGCGTTTATAAAAAATTCTTCTTGAAAACTATAAGACCAATTGTTTTGGTTAAAGCATCTTTATGACAAGAAGATCTAAATTATGAAATTCAGGAATTTATCAACACCAGGGCCTGATTGGCGGGCCAAATATGCAAAAAGGCAAATTTTCAAACATATTATCTTCTCCCACACATTTGAACAAAAAACTAAGTGTTTGGTTATAATGTTCATGAAAACTTTTACCCAAATTGTGAAATTACTGGTCTCTGAGTCAGGGATACATGCTGGGGCCAATGTGGCCGTATGGTGAAAATTATTTGTTGATCAAAACCTGAGCTAGCAAAATTAACTGTTTTGGTCGTCAAAGTCAATAAATTTAACGGTATATTGCGAATGTTTAAATTTAAAATAAAGGCATTATTTTTGCAAAGTTAAAAAAAATCATTTCATGGCTTTCGCAAAATGAGCTGTAGTGTTTCTTCAATATATTTCATTTTCTTAATTTTTGGAAATGCTAAGAAATATATTTGGTCAGTCTCTACAATCGAATCATATGTTTTGCAAAAGAAAAAAGAACGACCGTCTTGCAAGATTGGTATTATATTACCTTCCATCAGAGGTTTTACAACACGTGCGAAGATGAAATTGTTATTCGTTTATATTTAATATATGAACAAGACGTTAGGATCTCAAATTAGTTTCAATACTGAAGCATTTGGTTTCTCAAAGGCTCCAAATTCCGAAATTTGTTAACCTTACAATTTTAGAGGGAAAAAAAACCTTATGCATTTAGTTATATTTTAATTGGTTCAGAAATGATGCCTCCGTCTATTAGTACTTTCAGTATATTGATTGTAACTGTTACTAATTTGATTACTAGTTACTATTTGATTAATGTTAGCAAAAATTAGCCTGTGGGGTTGTTTTCTACGGATGAAACTCCCCCTCATTTCCCAGCTTCACATAAGTGCGAGATGTTGTACGCAATGGGTCTAATGTTGCCTCTTTAAACTGTCATACCACCTGCTAATATAAATTTATATTACGTATACGGTATTTGCATTGCAAGCGACATAATAATAGTCGGATAATTACATTGAAAGATTGTGCGAGGTATTCCGAATAATTTTCGAATTGAGAAAAGATTGTTCGTGATAAATATCCATAAGAAGTTTGTCATGTCAACTCAGCATGTTCAATAACGAAGAATGTGGACACAAATGACATTGTAAGCAGCGCTAACTCAAACCTGAGGAATAATTATGAGTAGAATCAGGTGTTATGAAAGATTAAATTTCACCTGTCGACATATCCGCACACCACAGACCTTTCTAATGAAACAATGAATAGAAAAGATGAAGTCTTTCCTTTTAAAATGCCTTATCATTTTTTTTAAAACCCGATTCACAGTAGATACCCCTTATCTTAAGCAACCTCCACAGAAACGCTTCAGATAACTTCGTTTTTATTAGATAAATGTTTATTATTATTTTTTAGAGAAATATTTCTGTTGAAACCTTTATTAAATGCCGCTGCCTCAGTCATTCAATATGTATTCCTAACCCATGTGCAGTAAGATATTTCACTGACACTGGTACTCAGGCTATAAATAAACAAATGTATAACACAGACAAACAAAACTGAATGCTGGTATTAGTCAGTATTGCCCGCACCAAGCGTTTGACATAATATAACACAATTTTTGTTACTTTTTTGGTAACAATGAAGGCCACATGCAATTTCCAAACATTACATACAAAAATGTATAAACATATACATAAAATTATTAAAAAAAACATCAACTTAAAATAAAAATTGGACATCCTCTATGTTAATAATATAATTGCAATAGATATCTATTCTTAAACTAATAAAATCAAAATATTTACAGATCAAAATTGAATTCCATCACATGTTTGTAACACTTTTATACTACTTTAAGGATTTTCTACTTGTGATATTATCATTTAATTGCATCCACATGCGTTCTATTTCCGCTGCTGAATAAGGATGTCCTGTGGTTAAGTTCCTGAAGTGTCCACCACACGGTTCTTTAATTCTGGTAATGCAGCTAACGCCCGGATGTCTAACTGCAAGGACGCCTATATATTCTCTACATATATTCTCTACACATTCCTGTTATGTACACATCCTCAATAAATATAGGTGGCAATTCGTTGGTAGCCAGGACAAGCTTGCCAAGAATATCACCGGATATGACATATGCTGAGCCGCCAAAGTAATGCGGGAAATTATTTGGTTTGTATTCCTCTTTTGAGATGTAATATTTTAAAAGCTTGTTTCTGTTAACAGTCCTGTTTGTGACTTAACATCCAATAATCGAATTCAGCGGTTTAATTTTTTTCAGATAATTTATTAAGAGCTAAGAATTTAAGAATACATCGTCGTCTACTTTAAGAATATATTCGGGCTTGTTACAATGGACAAAAACCCATTGTAACAAGGCTGTTATCTTTATTACTAGATATTTATATTTTTCCTTGATATTTAGTTCAACAATGTCCTTGTATTTTTCTTTCTCCATGGCAAAGGTTTCTTTTATTTTTTGGTCGAGTTCGTCAACCTCTTTTCCGACAAAGAAAATCAACCGTACAGAAGTATCATGTTTAACAACACTACCCCATGAATTCCTTGTTGTTTTAACTTTCAAAACGTCCACCCCGTTAACTAACCTATGAAACATTTATGATTGCTTTTTATTGCACAGGTAGTTTTAACATTTAGTGTACATAAACGTCTTGTTTTATAAAATAGGTTGACTGAGAAAGGATTTTTTTTAAACATAGGAATTTATATTTATTTTGTAAATAATCACCCATAAAATTATTAGCAACTAGGGAAGGGTGGGGGGGGGGGGTAAATGAGGGTTTTCAATATTATAATACCACTGTTGACTTGCAACAATTGATATTACACGCAAAATATTGACAAGCATTTTGTTTATCAATGTATGAGAAATGAGAACGCAGTTTAGTCTAATTAATTTATCAATTAACTAATTAATCTTTATTAAACTAATTTACATTGTGTAAGGATTCGCTATTCTTATTTTACAATCAGAATTTCATTTTTAAACAATCTTTGTTCCTATACCGTCGGGACCACCAGCCTAGTCTAATTATACCCTTCACAATCGTTTCACCTCTTTGTACTCCATGTTCCTTTAGCTTGCAATGCACTGACCTAATTTTTAAAGGTCAATGTCGACCTGTGAAAGCGCAAATCATGTGTTAGTTGTATTGAGGAGACGTTTGTAGCTTTATCATTGAACACTCAGTCAGTTACAAGCTTTCACTATCTATGATGATATTTTTATACTAATTACTTTGTTCAATGATGGAATACCAAACAATATAAAATATTTTTGTTCAAAAATGAAATAAAAACAAATTGATAAAATGTTAAGCCAGTTGTTAAGACAGTGAATATATATATTCCTAAATATTCCTAAATATAAAACATTATTAACAATTTCGTAATTTTACATTTATTTGTAGGGACATAAAGTTTGTGTAAAAATGTGATACACACCTGTTAAAAATTTAGATCTAAATTAATGTTTTAAAAATTTAGAATGTGTTTTCAGTAACGGTTGTGATGTTCATAATTGACTTATGTTATCCAAAACTATCGTAGTGCGTGGGATTGTTTTCTACATATACAAATGCCCCTCGCAGCTTAACATGAAGTTGAAGGAGTGGTATGCAATTGGACTATTGTTCTCTTATATTGAATTACCACCAGCAGATATAAAATATTATTTCCAAAGTGGCTTATAACGCGGGATCTGACTGGTTAACAAGCCTGTTGTAAATTTCCGTATTACCTGCTAGAACCGGGTGTAAATAAAATGTGACCCCACAATGCAAATGCACCGATAAATCTTTGCGCAAAACAAGGCATCGCTCAATGAATACATGCCAACATCTCTATTTTTAGTAAGTTCTATTGGTACGAATTAATGACTTTTAGCACTATTTCAATTACAACTCTTTAATATTAATTGATTTTCAAGTTGCAAAGCACAATTACTTTAGTTTTATTTTTTTAAATCTTGAGAATATATACGTATATTAACGACATACAGGGTTATATGTACGGTTATCTTTTTAAAGGTTGTATAGTTCAGTTCAGATCAGATTTCTTGAAAATTTTCTGCAACATTAAATTCATTGAGTACCATTGAGTTCATTTTTGGTTCTGAATAATATTTTCTCTATAGTGAATTAAGTTTTATTCACATATTAAAACTATGTTTATTGAGAAAGTACAGCTTTTGGCAGTACAGCATATCAGTATATAAATAATAATTGCACTAGTTCACAAGAAAGAGATACTTTGATTCCCTTGAGTCTAAAATCAATTGGGGTTCTTGGGTATTGGAGGAGTTCACACCTCCACAAAATTAGATCTTTACATATTGCTCTGGGCAGTGTGTCATACTGTATAAACATATCAAACATTATGGGATATTTAATTATTGTATAAACAAAAGTCAAACATGTATAAAATCTATTTATCATTATGCACTATTTCAATTACAACTCTTTAATATTAATTGATTTTCAAGTTGCAAAGCACACAGTCTGGTAAAACAGTATTAAATATTAAAATTGAATTTTTTTTTATCACACATGAAGTTAATTCGTAAATTCAGACCCAATCAAGGGTGTACGGAGACTTACTTTGCGGTCTCAGGGTGTGGGGAATACAACACAGGGTAAATCTATTTACACCCTTAATTGGACCTGAATAACCTTTAATCCGTTTACAGTATTTTTGCATTGCAACAAGACACCGATGATAACGTTGAAAGATTGCGCGAGGTTATCTTGGTCAATTGTTTTCGCTCCAAAACACAAAATTAATTACTTCAAAGAACTCAGCATCAATTCTGACGGCAACAAAATTAACGTCTCATAAATTGTAAAAAATTAGGTGTCAATTTTGATTCGGTACTGAACATGGATCACCAGGTTCGACACATCACAAATCATGTCACCACCAACAACGAAACATTGGTCGCTTTCGACCCATAATATCAGAAAAAACCTGATATGTTTACTTGTGACCTATCGTTTAGACTACGGCAATGCTTTACTACACGGTTTATGTATCAGTTCCTTGTCAAGATTTCAAAGGATTCAAAACACAGCTGCGAGGAATATAACGCGTGCTAGGAAACATGACCACATATCACCTGGGTTGGTCAAGTTACACGCACTTCCAATCGAGCAGCGAATCAATACAGACTGATTCTACAGACTTTTAAAAGCCTTACACTGAGCATCGCCATTGTTTATACAAAAATGTATCCAGGTCTACAAGCCAAAAAGGTCTCTGCGCACAAAGAGCTCTATGTCCTTGTTCAGTCGCGTGCGGGGACTAGGTCGTATGGTGACAGGCGGTTCGACGTGGCCAGTTCTACATTTTGGAACAGCCGTCCCCAAAATCTTAGAAGAGAGGGAAATTTTATTCGTTTAAAAAAAATATTGAAAACTTATCTTTTTTAGCAAGGCTTATCCAGACTATTCTTAAGTATTTACGCATTTTAAACTTTATTTTATTGTTTACGGAGACAGCACAGCATTGATTTTTATATTGAAACAAAAATTAGTTTTATATATGTACTATGTAGTTTTTTATTAAGTGTATTTAGGTTTATTATTTATGTTCTTATCTTTTATGCCAATAACTTTTATATGTACAGCGCTGTGGAATAATTTAATATAAATTATATATGGCTGTTTTTTTTTTTATATAATAATAAATTTTATATAATAATAATAACTAGACGCTCGCTGCGAGCAACAAGAGGTCTTCCGTTAAAATACACCTCACGCTATTTCGATACTTATTCTTTTCGATCATTTCTAAACACTTCTTCAAATTCCATTGAACCGTCTAAAAGGATTTAAAAATACACATATTTAAAGCTGATGCACTGCGATTTAAATAGCCAGTTAGAAGGTTCAATACCGCTTAGAGTTCTAAAATCGGTGGTTACTGTAAAAGTTAGCTATGCAATGACTGACTTTAGACGTAAACATCTCGGGGAGTACGTGTCACAAGTAGAGTCACAGAAATTCCGAATTAAACCCCCCCCCCCCCTCCCAAAAAAATAATAATAAAGGAGTACCACTCTTATCCACAAAATAGCATAAATTTCGTGCAGACAAAGTGTTATAAAGGTATACACTGGCAATTTGGCATCCTTTCGATCACGGTCTCGTTCATAAGTGGACTCAGTTATAGAAAAAGATACATATTGCGTGGTTTCCTGGCGGTACAGAAGATAGCGAACATAGTTGCAGCATCCAAATACAATATCAAAGTAAGGAGCGTTTACGACACTTTTCCTATATATCTTATATACTATCCCCACATTTTTATTGGATTTTAAAAACGACCACGTATTGCATCCATTATCCGTGCTCGAACTACTATAAAGTGAGCACTGCGCAATACCGGTATTCCTAAACAGAAAGTTCGATCTGGGGAAAAGTAATTTATAATCATGGAAATTTCTTTGAAGTCTCTAACTCAAAAAGATAAGTTACATATAACTTTTTTATGTATTGTTAGTGTGAAATCGATTGCATACTCAATGAAATTTTAACCTCATTTCTTATTTGGTTTGAAATTAATGGAGGATATGTTATCTCATCTCATTTACGCGATTCACACGGTTAATAATTTGCTTTCATTCTGCCTACATCGTTTTATTGGCGGTACATAGTCGTCTTCACATTTCAGTTGAAACAGAGACATAAATAAAACTGTTATTTATGTCGCTTGATGTTATATGTGATGTGCTAATTGATTGACCTTTTGTATACATAATATAATATATATGGCTTTTACTGCCTTTGGTCCTATGCCAGTATATTTCTAATGATTTCATTTGGACATCGTATACTGTCATTTGTTGTAGGAACATGGAAGATCAACGTGTAGAGAATATGGAGATTGATGAACATATTTATAGCTGAGAGGTATATATCATAAAAATAAGCTAAAGATTATTAGTGCAAACATTGGTTTAACAATTTATTGATAACTACATGAAAATAATTCAATTGGTAGATCAGAACACTAGTACAGATATTCACAGGGGCCTTCATCATTCCAGGTCTCATCTGACATCATATTTAATCCATCCTCTTACAGGACTCCTTATTTTAAATATCTTTTTAAAGTTGACAAAGTAAAATGTTACATGTGATACTTGTAAAAAGATTTTAATGTGCTTGATGATGTTTCAGTTATAAAAATGTCTTTGTTCCTTTTTTTCATGAGGAGTAGTCTCATTATGCATGAAGACACAATAAAACTGTTCCTCTTCTCATGAGAAGTAGTCTCATTATTACACGCAAACAAAATAAAACTTAGTACTAATCTCAGGATGCCCGTTCTTCTTCTCATGGGGAGTAGTCTCATTATTACACGCAAACAAAATATATCTTAGTTCTAATCTCAGGATGCCTGTTCCTCTTCTCATAGGGAGTAGTCTCATTATTACACGCAAACAAAATATAACTTCGTACTAATCTCAGGATGCCTGTTCCTCTTCTTCATGGGGAGTAGTCTCATTATTACACGCAAACAAAATATAACTTCGTACCAATCTCAGGATGCCTGTTCCTATTCTTCATGAGGAGAAGTCTCATTATTACAAGCAAACAAAATATATACTTATTGCTAATCTCAGGATGCCTGATCATCAAGATTTTTAAGTTGACTAAATGAAAGTTATCAAAAAATTGAGAAAATAGTTAATATCTTTTAAATAATTTCTGGGCAACAGGCTATTTTGAGATGTTGATATGTTATATAATCCCTCAAGGATAATAATGAAGAAGTCATTGATTTGATAAGAGAGATGTTTGGTTTAGGAATTTTTGAAAGAGGAGCTCGAGGAGGAGGATAAAGATAGAAGTAAATGTGGAATGAAACATGGTATAAACTACTAATATCTATCAATATAGATGATGTAGTCACCTGGACTTAGCAATAATGTGTACATATTTGCATATTCAATTTATTATACATTGCACTGAAATAAGAACAAAAAATCATAATGAAATTTTTTCAGTATACATGTATTTTGTTTTGCATGTTTTGTTACTAGTATTATAAGTTACATAATTATATGTAAATTGTATCGATATTTTTAGAAAAAAACTATGAAGATGAATACTCTCTTCTGAGAGAAAGGAGATTTGTTGTTGGTGAGGGTGCTCTCATTGGTCTCATCAAGAGGACAACATGTGAGCAGTGTGGGGAGCCCATAGACCCATCAACAGTTCTCGAAGGAGAAAAGATACCAGCAGGAGTGAAGTACAAATTCCTTTGCTGTGTAAGATTACATGATAATCCATACTGATTATATTATAATATCACATTTATTGAATTTAAAAGTCCTATCAATTCCTTTTATGCTGATACAAAATGTATCAATGCATGATTATTTATATTTGTTGTGCACAATACATGTAACATGCACATACACAATATATGTAACTAACTTATTCAAATTAGGAAGATGTCAACAGACCATATACATGTACATATACATGTAATATACTTCTCCAAACACATGTAATATACGTGAAATATTTCCATGTGACTTGATGGTATTTAATCTTTTCATATTTCTGTGTTTGGGTGTTTTGATGATTATATTTTTACTCTACAAATAGTTGATCAGGGATAGGGCTCGATTACATTCAAAAGTAACCGATTAAATTACAATTACTTTGGTTTTTAAAAGTAATCGATTACAGGTTAATTACATCCATTTTTAAAATAATCGATTACATTAGATTACTTTTCCTCATTGTAATCATGATTACTTTAGATTACATTATTTGTTTTTCAGTTTTTTAATAGTTTAAATGTTTCATTAAAAAAAAAGTGCATTTTTTTTTTACAGGACTCTTTATTCTGGTATCAATGTAATTTGTAAATTGTTGCATTATTTACAAGCCTTTTCATTGCATTTTATCATCATTAACATTTTAAATGTAGAGTCATTTAGCCTGCATCTATCTGGTCTGAAGATCAGAAATTGAATAAGCACAGTATGTGAACTGTTTTCTAATGCGCCTAAAAGCAAGGACTGTTGAATAGCAAAATCATTGTATCGAGACTGGACATGAATTTAAACATGCCCAAGGGCAATAAAGGAATACTGGCCAACTTTAAGACTGAACCTTATTCACTAAATATAAGATCCAATGAATAATGAATTCAACCTATTGAATTTTGCCATTGTAATCATAAAAGTAATCAAAAATTAATCATGATTACAGGACTTTTTCACAGAGTAATCGATTAAATTACTTGTAATCAGAAAAATGGATGATTGCTGATTACTCATGATTACCCACAACCTGTAATCGATTACAGCTGATTACGATTACTGACTATGATTACCCCATCCCTGTAGTTGATGTATACTTATTCATGTTCAGGCAACACATGTACATGTATATCCTTATGTATATTATTTTTAGAATGGCTACCCAGGAAAATGGATTTCCACACCATTTTATGGAGGCAGTAGCTTCATTGTATTTTACTACAACTCATGGTGCTTCTTACAGGTAGGAAGCTTATTAATGTTAATATGTATATATTCCTCAATGTGTTTTAAAATTAAGATAATATATTTTGATGTTGATATTATTTTAGATTTGATTTAGTAAACTTATTGGGAGAATGGATCTAAAACCATTATTTACTATCACAATTTTCTGTTTGCTTAATGGTTGTGTGTCATACAATATTAGCAGATGCTAAGATAGACCGGTCATTACATATACTCTGTGTGAGTGCAATATACACAATCTAATTGAAATTAGACGTTCTGAATCTGCCACCGCTTCTCAAACATCTAACAACATCCCATGCAGGGTCCCGTCAGTGTGACCTCCTAAATATGAATAAACATTTCAAAATTATCCAATCAGCTTCGTGTTTCCTAAAATCAACTCGGTTGAAGTTTCAAAATAGCGTCCGAAGAAGTTCTCCAGTTACTCAATGTTAAAAAGCTTAAAAAAGAACAGAAAGAGATATTAGAGTGTATTGTGGCAAGGACTGTTTGGCCGTGTTACAAACAGGCTACGCGAAGAGTTTACCGTATCAAATTGTTGCGACTCCACAACAGAGAACGGTGGAAAGAGAGCCAAAGAAGATCATCGTTTGCTGTCCATTGATTTTCCTCATGAAAGACCAAGTGGAAAGGATTTTAAAAATACCAAACAGCTAGTGGAAGTAGATCAGGATATTTGCCGTGCCGGTCGGGATAGAAATCGTGCTCTTGCTTTACTCGTTAACAATTCATACCACTTAAGAAAAGTAGAGCAGGAGGTAAAGGATGTTTACAATTCACAAACTTGTAGAAGAAAAATGTTGTTGAAACCTTTTGTGAAGGAAAGTAAACTTACAATAAAAGATCCACACCACATGTGTTGTGACAGATGTATGCTGTTGTGCAAATGTGATGACTGTCATAAAGATACATTTGCTCTTGAAAAAATGATAAAAGATGAACCATCAGTCTTAGACTTTGACACAGACGGTAATTCTACTGAAGTTTATAATGATACTGAACATTTGATTGAATCAGACACAGATATTGATTACTCAATTATGCATGCCTTTAAATTTGAACATTATCAAATAAAACTAGTTCATGAATGTAAATGTTCATCTTCATGCTTTCTGGTGCTTTAAGCAACATACAGAGCTCAAAAGTATGTGTCATGTAAACAAGGTTCGTGTCCAATTTTTGTTTACTCAGGTTCAATATTCCAATATTGTCAAGCTGATTCCTTAATCTTCTAATATCATAGATAAACAGTCCATAACGTTTAACATAAACATTTTAGGTCTAGAATTGGAATGTTTCACTTCAACATTACATAAAAGAAAGGCTTTGTTAACATGGCAAAGATTTGTAAGTTTTTTAACTCTACAAATGGCACTCATCGTTGCTGCCTAATTAGAATGCCCCATTGAAGTATTTTAAACATTAAAACCGAAAAATCATTTTTGACTAAATCTTTAATCTTTGTGAAGTGTTAGTGTTGATCTTAATCAATAAAAAATAATTGTACAATTCAATAATATTCAAGATTTACAAATCCACCTTGATCTATGTCTGACGTGCTTCTGATTTGGAATATATCACTTACTATTTTTTGAACGCTTTTTTTATTTACAATGTATCGTTAAATTTAACCACTTGAAGATGAAGAAACTTTTCTAGCATATACGTAAAACAGTTCTTGTCATATATATGTAAGACGCGAATCGTGTGCTCTAGATAACCGTTGACCTCTTGGAAGTCCAGGCGCTACTTTTTCCTCGGCTATTTTGAGATGTTGCTATGATTTATAATCCTTCAAGGATAATAATGAAAAAGTCATTTATTTGATTAGAGAGATGTTTGGTGTAGGAGTTATTGAAAGAGGAGCTCGAGGAGGAGGATTAAGATAGAAGTGAAATGTGGAATGAAACATGGTATTAACTACTAATATCTATCAATATAGATGATGTAGTCACCTGGACTTAGCATTAATGTGTACATATTTGCATATTCAATTGATTATACATTGCACTGAAATAAGAACAAAAAAATCATAATGAAATTTTTTCAGTAAATTTTGTTTTGCAAGTTTTGTTACTAGTATTATAAGTAACATAATTATATGCAAAATTGTATCGATATTTTTAGAGAAAAAAAACTATGAAGATGAATTCGCTCTTCTGATAGAAAGGAGATTTGTTGTTGGTTTGGGTGCTTTCATTGGTCTCATCAAAAGGACAACATGTGAGCAGTGTGGGAAGCCCATCGACCCATCAACAGTTCTCGAAGGAGAAAAGATACCAGCAGGAGTGAAGTACAAATTCCTTTTGCTGTGTAAGATTACATGATAATCCATACTGATAAGATTTCAAATATTGACCAATCAGATGAACGCATAATTTGGGATTATTTACCCGCTCGGCGTCACATTTGAAAAACATTTCGAAGAGACCGATCCACGCAATGTATTTTATCAATTTTGAATACTTGTAAATTTAACAGTCAATTTTAAAGTGAAAATTACTGAATAAGACCTTTCTAAGTCATCATCTCGCCTTTTATGTGGCATTGGAAACTATCAACGTTAGACCATCTCTACCAAGTTGAATTTTTCCGTTTAGACTGAACGTTTTCTCGTTTTCAAAATGGCGGACCAACATCATCTGCGTTATTTTCTGGACATACCACAATGGTACTTTCTGTTTGAGGAGGAGATCGCCAGGTACAACACATACATTTCGGAATGTAACGGCGCTGTGGAACAAGTCATGTTCTATAAAGCGATGGACTGTTCACCCTTTGCATGGTGTGCATCTTTTGTGATAGCATTGAACCCGTTTGTGTGTGTGCACACGCAACACACAGATTCGATTAAACTTTTGTTCATACACAACCCTCCACCGATGATGCCGGGCAGCCCCACTACACCGGCGACGGCAAACCAATTCATCAATATGACGTCTTCATCAAATCCTGTACAACAACCAAAAATCACATCGGCGTCTAGGTCAAATTTGCCAGGTATGTACTCATGGCAAAACCCACAAGTTTATTACGATTTTTAGACCAAGAATAGAGTAAATAATGGTAATATGTATTAGTAATAACGTGAAATTTATTGCGATATTTGACCTATATTTCAATACCATGTTATAATAATTTAGTTCAAACACTTTAACTATTAAAACATAGCTATAGACCAAGGCTAAAACCCTATTCATTCCATATGAAACACCCCCCCCCCCCCTCCAAAAAAAGCATCCACAACATTCCATACAAATATCACCCGTTACATCTATTAAAGATATGTAATCATAATATCATCATATGCATTCAGCATACCCACCATTAAAAATTGACTACAAATTTAAATGAGATTGACTAATCAAAATATTAAATTCTAAAAAATTGCCATTTTCAAGATGATGATCAAATGACCATATACTAATGTATATATCATCATCAAAAAAATTCTGATAAACGATTGTAACACTTTGTTAGTTGTTTTTTTAAATAGAAATATTAAATTTCAAATTCAAATATCGAGGATCAAGTTCATTTAAGAATTCAATCCTTGTAAAAAAGAAGGGAAAAAGGGGGGGGGGGGGTATTGTATATACAACTGAATCTGATATATATGTTGCATATACTTAGAACACGTCAGGTCTTAGAGGTCAAAGGTAAAAAATAAGGGAGGGGGATATTGATTGAAATAACTAATTGAGTATATAAATGAATCTGATATGCATATGTTAAATATACTTGTAACACATCAGTGCTTAAAGGTCAAGGTCAGGTCAAAGGTGAAGGTCAGGTCAAAATCAAACCTAAAAATAAGGGGGGATGGGTGCAGCCAAAATTGGGGGGGGGGGGGGGGGGTTGTTTCAAAGTTTTACATTGGTATATATAGAGTAGATCTTTAAAAAAAACTTAAACCAGAAAAGCTGAAAATTGTTTGGAAGCATCCTCATGTAGTGTAGATTTAAAGTTGTGAAAAATCCTGGGGGAAGGGTGGGGTGCTATGGAGGGTCGAAGTTTTACATTAATTTATATAGATTATTCTTTAAAAATCTTTCTAAAAAACTAATCAGCCAGGAAAGCCAAAACTTGTGGAAGTATCGTAAGGTAGTGTAGATTTAAAGTTGAAAAAAATCATGATCCCTGGGGGTAGGGTGGGGCCACATTGGAAAGGGGGGTGTTAAAGTTTTACATAGGAATATATAGAGTTAATCTTTAAAAATCTACTTCTCAGAAACTAATCAGCAAGATGATTCTTTTTAAGAGTTCAGACTTACGCCCCAGGACAATTCTTCAGCCTCACAAGAAATTGTAGAGTTTGATTTAGCTTTATATCCCATATATAAACAATCGTTAGGGATCTTTTTGAGAACTGCAATACTCAATATGTGATATGACTATAAAATCATCCTGTTAGATAAGGGACTAATGATTATAAACATGAGAATATCCAGGGGGAAAATAGATTTTATTTATACAGGATCTGCATGTATTATTGTATATTGTCCAGATAGTTTGTATAATGACTCCATTAAGCTGATTTGATCATACATTTTGTTCCTCATGTAAGCGATGTGGCCCGTGGGCCTCTTGTTTGAATTCAGGAGTATACTGTCTTTTGTTTGATGACCTGATGCAACAACTTTACTATCTCTGTTAAGCATTTCTAAGTATTCATCTAATGCAATGTTATTGACACACTCATTAGAAAACAAAATGGTTATTGGTGAACGTTTGTTATCACTTATTCTCACGTTCATGCAAAGACAAGATAAAAACATAAAAAAAAATGACACTGAACATGCTTTAATATCAAAACCTTATCGACAGAAACAGGCTTCGAAAGAATATCCCCAACCCTATGTAAATAAAACAACTTACCACGTTTTGGTATCACAAACCGGAAGTTATGCTAAACACAGTAATATTAAAATCGGTACGCACATCATGAACGGAATATATAGTTCCAAAATAGTTACCTTTAATTTCCCGAGTTTCTCTGAGACTTGGTCTACCACATTTCTCATGGATGAATGTGTGGCAGCTTTGTTTTTCTCGTCTGCTTTAATAATTGACTCCATTTATCATAAGCATTTTCTACAGACGCCAGCGTTACTCTCTTGAGATCGAGGTCCGATTTTTTGGTTACTTTCCGAATACAATCCATCCTTTCTGAATTAAGTTTCGGTTTATTTTGATATTGCTTGTGAATGTTATCAGTCCCATCAGCTGTCTTTTCGTACTGTACGAACGAAAATCCGCATATAATACATGTACAGGCATCACCTAGAACACAAGTTTTCGTCGGTGTCATGGACTGCGCCATTTATGTTTTTAATCGCTTTGAACACCTCGGTCATCTACGTGTGTCGATAAAAAAAAGCCGGGAAGTTCCAAGAACTCATCCAATGAGTCGGAACAAGTAATTCCATTGGTTAACTGAAAGGTCACACTGACGTGACTATACATGGAATGTTGTTGGATATTTGAGAAGCGGAAGCGGATTCAGAACGTCTTGTTTCAATTAGATTGTGTAATTACACATATTCATATCACCAAATAAGTTAGGGACTTTATTTATAATGACACAGAGATTATAACTATCTTTTTTTTTTTTTATAATTTATTTATTTTTTGAAATACAAGCATACACATAATTACACCCTCAAAAACCACACACAAACACACCAACTCACACACTCGCCATCATATTTTAAATAATAAATTTTTTTAATTGCGCTAAGCAGTGGTTACTTGCTTGAAAAAAAAAATATTAACAAATAACAACAAAAAACAAAAAAGTCAGGAAAAGAAAAAAATTGTTGTAAAGTTCATAATACACAAGAAAGAAAAAACAAAACATAAAACAAATAAGAGACAAAGAGAAAAGTTATTAGTCAAATATTTCTTTCCAACTATCCCACTGTTTTTCAAATTTATGCACTTTAGAACTTTGAATTGCAGCATATCTTTCAACATTATATTTTATCTTTAAATGACCAAGAAAACCAATTAGTGTTGGCACCTTGTTCAACATCAGACAAGAAAATAAGTATTGTTTCATAGATAGAATAATATAATTAATAACTTTGTTATGACATGTTAATGGAGCTTCACCGAACATGATATTTAATACATTAAACCCAATCCTTTCAGAAGTCTTTCTGTAAATATGAAGACTCAGTTCACTCCACAGAGTATGTATAATATCACAAGAAAAAAAAACATGGACTATGGTTTCTACATTTTTCTTACAAAATCCACAGCTGTCTAAAGACTTGATATTAATTTTTTTAAGGTAATACCCAACTGGAAGAATTCTGTGTAAAATTCTAAACTGTAACCACTGAACAGAAGAATCATGAGTTGTTTTAAAACAAATCTTAAAAACATCATTTACTGAAATATCATCAACACCATATGGTGTTAGTTCTGTCCTCCATTTATTTATAGCAGTTGGTACATCATCTTTCTCATTCAAATAGTTGTAAATAATTTTGGAACATTTTTCTGATATTAAAACAGGTTGCAAAAAAACTGGCATACATGGATTAGGAATTCTTTTTACAGAACTCCTGTCAATAGATAATAGTTTCAAATATTTAAAAATTGATGTTGTAATGCTATTATATTGCATAATACATATGTCATTGAGGTTATATATGCGTTTAAATACATCAAAAGCTAAAACATTACAATCCTCATCAAGAAAATCTTGCACTACCTTTACCCCACTTTTATACCAGGATTTATAAAAGATTGTTTTGTTGGCTACTTTTATATTGGAATTATACCATACTGGAACATTTAAAATGTTGTCTTTAATGGTTGGGTGGTTATTAATAGTTTTTATATAACATGACCAAGAATAGAGAACATCTTTCCAAAAAGCATTGTTTTCTTTATGTAGACATTCCAATACAAAAGTGTCTCCAAAATCATATAATTTCTGTAAAAAATCATGTCCATTGATGGTGTAAAAAATATCCATCCAAGGTTTATATGATTTTGTTAACCTTTTTATCCATGAACATTTAAGGGCTGTAATAAAGTTGTTTATATCCACCATTTTTATACCCCCTGAAAAATAGTCTTGTGTTATAATTGATCTCTTAACTTTATCTACCTTAGATTTCCACAAAAATTCAAAGATACATTTATATAGGTATAAAATTGTCTCCCTTTTTGGAGTAGGCAGTGAAATAAATAAATGGTTTAATTTTGGGATAAGCAAACTTTTAATAACAGTAACTCTGCCAATAGGAGTAAGAATTCTTCTTTTCCACTGTTCAATGAGTGCAGAAATTTTTGGGATTTGAAGCCCAAAATTAATATCTATAATTTCTTTAAGATCAACTGAAAACTGAATACCTAAAAGATTAAAGGTTGTAGATCCCCAATCCAATTTCCATCTTGTATGATGATAGACTTGATCAGAAAATTTTTTGGAACCAATCCAAATTATTTTTGTCTTACAAGTATTTATCTTCAAGCCAGAAAAACTGGAATAAAAATCAATTGTATCTAAAGCTGCAAAAAGAGATTTAGGTGAACCATCAAGGACTAGTGAAGTGTCATCTGCATATTGTGATATTTTGTGTTCTTTGTTATTTATACAAATACCCTTTATGTCCTTGTTTTGCTTAATCAGCATTGCAAGGATCTCAGCACATAGGATAAATAAATATGGAGCAACAGGGTCTCCTTGTCTACAACCCCTCTGTATATCAAATTGTTTTGATAAAAAGCCACTCTGTAATATAGTGGCCGTAAAATTAGTGTTTAAAATCTTTATCCACTGTATAATATTGTCTCCAAAACCAAAAAACTCTAGAACTTTATATATAAAAGACCAAGACATTGAGTCAAAGGCTTTTTCAAAATCTATAAGAACTAAAAGACCTGGAATATTTTTAAATTCAGTATAAGACATTATATCATAGATAAATCTAGTGTTTTCCCCTATGTATCTACCCTTTAGAAAGCCAGACTGTGTATCTGATATCAGCGAGTCTAGGACTTTTTTTATTCTCAAGCTTATACATCCTGAAATAATTTTATACAATACATTTAAAAGAGTAATTGGTCGCCAATTTTTTAAAAATTGTCTAGGCTTATCACCTTTTGGTAAGCATGAAATAACACCGAGTCTTTGTGAGATGGGGAGCTCCTTTTTGAAGAAAATACAATTAATTGCTCTTACAACAAAATGTTTTAAATCTTTCCAAACAAATTTAAAAAATTCAGCAGTATATCCATCGCTTCCAGGAGATTTGTTGTTTTTCATATGTTTTATTACAGTAAGTACCTCTGCTTCCACAATGTCTTTATCTAAACTTTTGGCCACCTGCTTTTCTAACTTAGGTGAGTTGTAGTTATAGATAATATTCTCCAAATCTACATTGACTAAATTTGCATCATTGCATGAATATAGATTTTCATAATAATTTTTTACATTGTCTAATATTTCTGATTGGTCATATACCATTCCTGTACCATCCACTTCAATTTTTTTTATAGTTTTGTTTAAAAAATTACGGGATTCTAAATTACAAAAATATTTCGAAGGTTTTTCACCTTCTTCTAACCAAAGAGCACGTGATCTTATCATATGACCTTGTAATTTTTCTTTGCGAAGATTTTCTAAAGCATTTTTTTTTTCATCCAACAATTCAATGTCAATAGAATTATTTAACTCCAGAGCCTCAATTTCCTGTAGCAATAATTTTTCTCTATTGTCTTTTTCCTTTTTCTTATATGCCGAATAAGATATAGTAACCCCCCTTATTTCCATCATTAATACTTCCAAATATAAACTTTCATCAATACCATTTTTACACTGAAAATCGCAACTTCCTATGTTTTCTAAATATTGACTACTTACAGAATGAATAGTTTCTTTGACCTTTGACACATACTCTTTATCAGTCAAAAGACTATTATTAAATTTCCAAAGACCACGTCCTCTCTTAAAGGGATTAAATTTAATTTCAAGTAAAACAATAGAATGGTCTGACCTGTACCCTGGCTTTATTACACAGTTCTCAACTAAATTGGACAAGCTATTAGAAATCAAAAAATAATCAAGACGGCCTTGCTTTAATGGATTTTTTTTACGCCAAGTATAAGCTTTTTTATCTGGATGCAAAACTCTATAGTAATCAAGGAGTTGTAAATCCTCCATGACTTCTAAAACTTTACAACGAGCCTTAGGGTTATTTATATTACAATAATTATGGGAATCCTGTAAAGGATTTAACACTAAATTAAAATCACCACATAATATATAGTATTCGTTGTCGAATTCTAAAAATATATCTCTAATATTTTCATAAAATTGAGGGTTATCTGAATTTGGGCCATATATGTTTATGAGGGTTACCCTGTTATCTTCAATGGACAAATCTAAAGCAAGTAAATTACCCCCACTGTCCCTCTTTTCACCATGGATTTTAAACTCAAAATTGTTGTTAAAAAAAATACAAACATCCCTTGAATTTGACATGTAAGAATTAAAATAACATTTATATCCCCACTGAGATTCAATGAATGGTTCATTATCCGGAATAAAATGTGTATCTTGAAAACAAATTATTGAATATTGTTTTTGTTTGTAATAATTAATAACATCTTTACGTTTACTGAGAGTTGCAAGCCCTTGACAGTTCACAGTAGCTATTGTTATGTTATCTGGATGTGGCATTGGAAAAAAATAATGTAAAAAGCAATATAGAATGACAGAGTAGAGAATATTTTCGAAGGTTTTGTGAACCTCTGGCAGTTCATCATAGCTACCTGTATTAAAATATTGTCAGTCGATGGCATAAGCTTGTGAACACGAACACAAAAACAGCATAAAAATAAAACAAAGTAATAAACAAATGGATAGTTTTCTATAAGCAAGCAACCACTTACCAGCCCCTGGTTAAACCCAAATACACACGCACCTGATCTTACATTCACACACTCATTCATTGTTTTTAGAGTATTTCGACTCCGATCACCACCAGTCACAACAAAGTCAAGATATTTCGAATCTCGATCCCGATCGATTTAGGACACCCCGCAGAATTTCACATTAGGATTTTTAAAACTTCCTTCCGACAGTGTCTAATATGTCAAACTTATGACGATCTCCTTTCTGGTCCAGTCCGAAGATTTTTCCATTGTAATACCATGCACTTTGGATTCGATCGTCATTTTTTAATTCGCGCAGAAGTTCGGAATTCATTTGCGTGATATGGTCAAACATGAGGAATCTTTTTTTCACCTCTTCCTTTGATCTGTTCTTAATTATCTTTACCTTTACTTCCAAGTTCCTGAATTTAGCGATGACTGGCCTCGTTTTTCCTTGTGCACCCGGGATCCTGTGTATCTCCAGTATATCCGATGGGTCGATGATCACGCCCGCCGCCTCTCGCATAATAGAACACAGATCCTCCCGTAGGTTTTCCTGCCTTTGCTCCTTCCAGCCCAGAAATTTGATGTTATTCTTTTGGGAGTACTGTTGATTGTTGTTGGCAAGTGTGAGGGCAGTTTCCGTCATGGCCTGGTACCGCTTCAAACTGTCCTTCAATGTTCTCAATTCCTTTAGCTGGTCGTGGAATTTCTCTCGCAAAGCCGTTAAATCCATGTTCACGCCATCAGCGATATCTTTTGTATGCGATTCAAATTCTTTTGTCTTGCTGTCGATCTTGTTTTCGAATTCAGTTTTGACCTGTACCGTTACGCTTTCTGTGAGTTCTTGTGTTAAAGTTGCCTTTACTTCCTCAACAATTTCCTTCTTGATCTCGCTCTTTATTTCTGACACAATTTTGGTTACGATGTCTTTAATATCTGCTTTTTTCACCATTGATTCTCGGATTTCGGTCAAACTAGCATGTATAAGTTTCAGTTCATTTGACATATCTGTACCTAGGGTAGGTGTTGAAGGCTCGGTGTCTGAGCTGCTCGTCCGTTGTTGTTTTGACGGCCTTTTATCCGACACTAGAGAACTTTTCACGGACGGCGGTGCCGATTGCAAATTTAAACTCAGATGTTGCTGTACCAACCTTTTGTCTGCTACTTTACTGATACGGTCAGCTGGAAGTTTTTCGTTTTTCTTGTCTATCTTATCCTGCTTTTGTTTACCATCCATTTTCCGACAGTTCGGTGAGCGAGAACTCACGGTGATTTTTCACTTCACAAAAGAAACAAAGTCAAAAACTCTACAAATACTCACGGTACGGTCACAGAATTTTATAAACCATATAGGACTCTGCTTCTTCTTCAGTTTGAAATTTTTTGGAAGCTATTTAACGCTTTTAAGTGACAAAATTTAAAAAATTTGCGGAGCACTCAAATTTCCCTCACTCTACCACCATCACGTGACCGGAAGCCTAGAGATTATAACTATCTTTTCTCTAAAGAAAAGCTCTATGCATTTTTCTTGCACTTACTTTCTTACTTTTCTGTATGTGCTTTTAGTTGATTAAACTTTTTTTATGTGAATTTATACAGATTAAAATATGATTATTTGATGACAGCCACTCATAAAATATTTGAACAGTACAGAAACCACATTGTCTGTCAATGTGTCCTTGTTCACTCTATGGATGATATCTGTGTGTTTTTAAGAATTCTTTGTGAATATTATTCAACATATATGTTACGTGCTATTTTAAGGTGCTTTTTTGGAACAATTTTCCAAATTTTTAAATTTATAAACCTTGTTGTTGGATCCTCCCGACAATTTTACAAAATGCAACTTCAGTACAGGGTAATTAATTCTGATAATAATTTTAGTATTGATTTCGAAGTTTATAAAATTAAATTGTATCATTGCTATGATGGTTTTGCTTTGATGGCCTTTGTGTTCTTTTAGGTCACCTGAGTAAACTCAAGTGATCTATTGCTATCCGTTTTCGTCCGTCGTCGTGCGTTAACAATTTACATTTTTGACTTCTTTTTAAAAACTACAAGGCTGATTGTTATAATTTTTGGTGTGAGGAATCTCTATGGCAAGAAGAATCTAAATTGTGAAATTTATGGCTCTTCCATCCCCTAGGCACCACATGTGGGGCCAAATATGCCAAAAAAAAAACCCAACAAATTTTCAAAAATCTTCTTTACTCCCACACATGTTAGGGAAAAAATGGTTGCGTAGTTATGATGTCCATAAAATCCTCTACCAAAATTGTGATATTTATGGCTTCTGGGTCATATGTTCAGGCTCTAGGGTGGGGCCAATACGGCCATATAGTAAAAACGTATTAAATCTTAGAAAATTTTGTTCTCTCCTTTGTTAAAAACTAAATGAATGATTATGATGTCCATGAAGCCATCTACTGAAATTCATGAACCCTGGGTCAGGGGTTCAGGATCTAGGGTGGGGGGCAATATGGCCATATAGTAAAAATCTAATTTTTAAGAAATCTTCTTTTCTACTTCTATATAAAGATGTTAAATCTAAATGCATGATTATGATGTATATGAAGCCCTCTATT
Source organism: Magallana hongkongensis (assembly GCA_015776775.1). Taxonomy (NCBI): domain Eukaryota; kingdom Metazoa; phylum Mollusca; class Bivalvia; order Ostreida; family Ostreidae; genus Magallana; species Magallana hongkongensis. The sequence continues at coordinate 224,127 of VIAA01000019.1, read as the reverse complement.
TAAATTTGGAAATTCATGGCCCCTGGGTCAGGGGTTCAGGCTCTAGGGTTGGGCCAATATGGCCATATAGTAAAAATGTATTAAACCCTAGAATATCTTCTTCTCTCCTCCGATATATATTTGTAAAAAACAAAATGCATGATTATGATGTCCATGAAGCCCTCTACTAAATTTGTGAAATTCTTTAACCCTTTGTTGGGGGTTCAGGCTCTCGGGTGGGGCCAATATGGCCATATAGTAAAAAATGTATTAAATTTAAGAAAATCTTCTTCTCTACTCCCATAATTATTTGTTAAATCTATATGCATGATTATGATGTCCATGAAGCCCTCTTTCAAAATTGTAAAATTCATGGCCCCTGGGTCAGGGGTTCAGGTTCTAGGGTGGGGCCAATATGGCCATATAGTAAAAATGTATAAAATCTTTAAAAAATCGTCTTCTTACTCCCATATATATCTGTAATAAACTAAATGCATGAACATGACGGTCATAAAGCCCTCTACTAAAATGTGAAATATGAATCCTGGGTCAGGGGGTCAGGCTCTAGGGTTGGGCCAATAAGGTCATATAGTAAAAATGCATTAAATATTAGAAAATCCTCTTCTCTACTTCAATATATATTTGTTATAAACTAAATGCCTGGTTATAATGTCCATGAAACCCTCTACTAATTTTGTGAAATTCTTGTCACCTATGTTAGGGGTTCAGACTCTAGGGCGGGGCCATTATGGCCATATAGTACTCAAAAAATCTTCATGTAGGCAAAAAACTGAATACATGGTTATGATGTCCACTAACCCCTCTACCTAAATTGTGAAATTCATGGCCCCTTGGTCAGGGATTTAGGACATAAGGGGGGGGGGGGGACATTATGGTGTAAATGCATATAATGTTTACTATTTTTCTTATATATTATCACACATCTGTATAAAAAACTGACTTATAATTATATTTACCAGGAAGTCTTCTCCTGAAATTTTGATTTTCATGTCCCCTGGAGTAGGGGTTTTGACTCTAGGGCAGGACCAAAAAGGGATGTATAGGTGTTAATGCATATAACGTTAAAAATTATCTTCTTTACTCCCACACATCTCAATGGAAAACTGAATTCTTAATTTTGAAGACCAGATCTTTAAGTTTTTTGGCAGAAATTATAAGTTACATAGTTATTTTTGAAACATTTCAGACAGGGAGGTGCTTGTCATTACAAATTTATAATTTTCCACTCCAGAATGAAACCTTATTAATTAAATGCATATATGAGACTCCTCGAAAAGATTGTGTATGGGTTAAATGCTACTCAGGTGACCGTTAGGCCAAATGGCTTCTTGTTTTTGGTACACCGTGGTTTAGCTGTGCTATAACAGCTGCAGTGTATCCAGATAAATCATATTCAGATTATAAATAAAGTTAAACAACTGAAAAAAAAAATATTGACAAAAATATGGAAAAATGGTTTGTTTCCTTGCATATTTCAGTAACACAAACCTTTTAAAGCACGATATTGAACTTAAAAACACAACTTCGAGATGTCACTTTTCTCGTCGTTGTCGGAATGTGTTGCTAATAATGACGATACATCTAGATCCATCTCGGAGGTTAATGCTATCTCACATTTCGTCTTCTTGGGAGGATTCAAAATCTTCGATATACTTTCTTGAATAACGGCATTTGTACGTTTATACTTCCTAACAGCCGATTCGGACCTTTGACCGGTTCTGCTAATGATATCTTGCTCGTCGACGCCCGCTAGATACAGCTGAGTAGCACAGGTCCTTTTACCGGAATGATTTGTAAAATTCCCAACAAGTTCAACGTTTTTGATTATTTCTTTTTATCAGACCCTTGATTTTGTTTATTCAAGAACCTGCTCGCTGTACTTGATACCACTTGCCAAAGGTCGTCGGTAAAATGCACCCCTGTGTCCGAGGTCCTCGATATATGCCACGATAAAGTCAGCTAGACATATTTCTCCGCTAAAAAACAAAATTCAATAGTGACGTTAAAACTGTATTTACGAATGCAAACAAAGTTCATATAGCTACTCTATTTCCACTATCCTAATAACGCGTAACCTTAACTAATATCTCGTGGAAAAATGCACATTATAAAGATATGCATTTTTTTATTTATATTTACAAAGTTTAACTCACTATTGAGGCAGCAGTGTTTGATATCCTTGTTTTGCAACTGAATATGTTTTAGGCCTTAAAAGTTTTTCATGATCGTCCATGAAAATGAATGTATTTCCCTCTCTCATTACAACCTCAATCAAATTAATCGCATTCCAATGATTTGTGTTCACCATACGCACGTAGCCCAAAAATTTTTTTTCTTCGTCTTCTGGTAAAATTGGATCCGCCTGGCGAACTTTTGTTCCTAATCCCTTTGACAGCAGTTCTTTCATTCGCGCGTCTAAAACCCGCTGAAATACATCAAATCTGTGATCCTTTTCGTCTTCATACTGTGAATGTTTTCATCCCTCAAGTAACGTAACAAGAAAGCATATATTGACGCAAGCGTCAAATGGGCCGCAAAAAATAATTATTGTATGAATCATCATTGATTGTTTACATAAAAACACACCAAAGAGAAGAAAATAACGAGTTGGTTTACTCATTTTTATGGTAAATTTTAATATATTTTCAGCAACACGTTTTGAAGTTTACATTTTACTATTATTATTATTATTAAGAATCGAGTTCGTTAGCATTTCTAACGGTAATTGTATGACCATTGCCATAGTATGAAATATAGGAGAACACATTGATTTGTATGTATTCTAATACAAAGTTCAACTCATCATTATTCTCTTAGAGATTATGTATTTCAAATCATTTCTATTTTTTGTTGCATTGTATTGAAGTAAAACTATATGCATTAGGTTATATGATTTCATAATAAAATAGAAATGGATTATTTTAAAGGTACGCTTAAGATCATATGCTCATCCGGTAGAAACTGCACAATTTTAAGGGTAAAAATTAAGCCGGATAATTTTTTGTTCCTAAATGGAATTATAAATCTTATATACACTTTAGTTTATGAAGATAATCATGCGTAATTAATTATATAATTGCATGAGGTTCTCAAAAGTATTTTAAACATAAGGTCAGCTCAAATTTTCAGGTCTTTCATATTTTTGCGTAAATAATTGATATTTCATGAATCAAATATATAATTTATATAAAATTTCATGTCATTCAGGTCTTTAGTATTTCAGGTCTTTAAGGATGTCCCATATACCGATCCTGATACACTGTTTTGAAAAGAATGAAAAACTCCGAAATTTTCCGAATAGATTATAGTCTCGATAAAAACGCACCAAACACGACAGTCTATGACCTACTTTACATTTACAAGTAAAACAAAAAATGTGTAATATTTTTTAAAGGAATAAAACATATTTCTACATGCAAATTTACTTTAAATTCATTAAAAATAAGCATTATATTAATTCTATAAAAAAAAAACAACTATGTACGATTTGACTCACCTGGTAAATATAATATTATTATACTTTCATGTTAAATACTGAAATCTGATTGGTTAAGGCACAGTTTATATATAATCCGGTTTTTTTACCCTCAGCATTAGCAACATACCTGGCAACGGGTAACGCAATGAATTATTACATCTCATACGGTTTGCTGTAGAATTTATGGCATTTCTAAAGAAGTGATTGAAGTTTTCTTTAAAATTATGACATTCAGTATGATAAAATAAAAAGTGCCCTTTTGGGAGGGCAACAGTTGAAATTTACACCCCGAAAACCAATTGTCAACATGCGCTTTGCGTCGATTGATTGACAATGGTTTTCTCGGGTTGTCCATTGCAACCATTACCCTCCTAAACAGACACTATTTTAATATATAAATATAAAGAACTTTTATAGCAAAGGAGGCAAACCTCATGTACCTCTCTTGTTGAGTCGGCTCGCGAAACGAACGAGTCCTTGTTATCATAGCCGTTCCTGCGAAAATTTTGCACTACATTATTCATGCGCTAATGAAAAGAGTGCATTCATTAGCCTCTTTTGTTTGCGTGATTGCCAGTTTGAAATGGTTAAACAATCTGATCTTTTTTACACATATATTGTAAAAGTTGTTCTTGATGTTTAAAGAATAAAACAAATCAAAGTAGTTTTTGTTCAATGGCCGCCCATGAATTCGACAACTTACAAGGGGAAAACCTTGTTCCATATTGAGCGTAAAATCTGTTTAAAAAAAACCAGCTTGCAAAGCGAGAAGACACTTGCTGTCATCGGATCTCTTGGAGTGGATTTTGAGCACAAACGTGAATTGATAATGTGCGATATAATGCAAATAGTTCTTATTTCGTCGTCATTGAAATATATCGGTCCTTTTTCTCTATCCTACGATATTATGCATTGCCAGTCAGGCAGGCATTGCCATTCTATCACTGAAATGTCAACAGAATGTGTTGAATCAAAGTACTGACACGAATTGATGATTCAGGAATCAGACATTTATTGACCCTTTTTTGCTTTCAACACGCAGAATTTAAAATAATTCATGAATTAAGTATGGAAGTATATTATTATCGCGGGCTACTACATATCAACGACAAAAGAAATCATGAATCGTATATTTTTTTAAATAAATAGGATATCTAAATATTATTATCATATAATTTGATATGATAAAGCTGGTCTCATAAAGGTGATATCTGCCACAATGAGCCCTGTAGTCTTTGTTCACCTATGTATAATTTATTTACAAAAGACAGAATTTGTTAATATATTACTAACAATGCAATAAAAACAAATACATCAAAATATTGACAACCTGTTCAGAGCAAGTCGACTCATAGGCTCTTCAGGCCTTTGATACTTATTATACCCGCACTTTCTAAAGAAAGTTCGGGTATATTGTTGTTACCCTGTTCCGTCCGTCCGTCCGTCCGTCCGTCCGTCTGTCACGTTTTACTTTCTCAAACTGCTCTTACATCTTATAAACCAGCAAACTGAACTCTTGGAGTTTGATTTGGGGTATCATGTTGTTTTGTAAAAAGGTTTCAAAAATTCTCTGTCAGTCCTGGGGGTCAAATAATTGGTAAAAAATGACGTTTTTTCACAAAAAACCTTCTTCCTCGAACTCCTCCTACATTTTCAAAAGTAGACAAATCATCTTTTGGAATATGTTTTAGGGTATGCTATAGATGCGCAATAAGGTTTCGGAATTTTCAATTTTGTCCTGGGGGTCATTTAATGGCTAAAAAATGACGTTTTTTTTACAAAAAAAACTGGTTTAAAAAACGTCATTTTTTTTAAGCAGTAGCCAAATGATCTTCTAGAATATGATTGGGGGTGTCATATTGAGGCATGATCAGGTTCCAGAATTTTTTTTTTAATTAAGGGGATCAGTGGGCAACAAAAAATGACGTTTTTTGGCAAAAAAAATATGGTTCCCAGAACTCCTCTTACAACTTTTGGAGTAGCTACGTCATCTCTTGGGATATAATTGGGGCTGTCCTATAGATGTGCAATAAGGTTTTAAAAATTTAAATTTCATCCTGGGAGTCAAATAGTATCAGAAAATTGACGTTTATCACTAAAAAACAAACATTGATCCAAGAGCTCCTCTTATGATTTAATGGATAGACAATCATATCTTGGGATATGATAGGGACTGTTCTATAGATGTGCAGTAAGGTTTTCAAAATTTAAATTTCATCCAGGGAGTCAAAATGTAGCAGAAAATTGACGTTTATCACTTAAAAAAAACATAGATCCTAGAACTCCTTTTATGATTAATGGATAGACACATCATATCTTGGGATATGAAAGGAACTGTTCCATAGATGTGCATTACGGTTTTGAAAAATTAAATTTAACCCTGAGGCCCATTACCTACCGGTACATACCTTTTGATGCCCTTTAAGGATCAAGAATATATATGGTTAAGGGGTGGGGATCTCAACCGTTTTCGAGATATTCGTGCACTTCCTGTTCAAGGGGGGTCATGACCACCCCCGGGGCCCATGACCTACATACCGTTTGATGCCCCTTGACACAAGGAACAAGAATATATATGGTTTAAGGGTGGGGATCTCAACTGTTTTGAAGATATTAAGGGACTTGCTGTTTGAGGGCGTCAGGACCACCCACAGGGCCCATGACCTACATAACATTTGATGCCCCTTGACATCAGAAACATGAATATATATGGTTTAGGGGTCATGATTATAACAGTTTCTGAGATATATGGTAATTTCAAATTCCTGGGGGGTGGGGATGACCCCAGGGGTCAGATCTAATAAACCCTATATATTGCCAGTAACAGCCAATATATGATTATGAAAACCCTATATTATTATCTTTGTCCGTTTTCAAGTTACCATTTACAATAGAGTCTATGATTCTTCCTACAAGGTTCAATGTTAGACCCCACACCCTTTTGACACCCCCCCCCCCCCTCCCCCGAAAAGTGGTTGTCTAACCCAAAATGAGAAAAATCAAACCAGGGTGCACAACTAGATTTGCAGGCCTATCATATCCTAGAGTTTTGTACAATTATGTTCAGCCATCTCTGAGAAACAAGTTCAGAGCGGGAAAGAAGAAAAAGAAGATGAAGAATATATACATGTACATGTATTAAGAACCGTACAAAAACAATAAGTCTCCAAACTTCATTCAGGAGACTTAATAATTAATAAAGATTAAATAGAGATAGGATCATCAAACATCAATAATTTAAAGATAATTGACAATTTCTGATTCTAAGGGGGTCAGGATGACCCCTTAGGGTCATGACTTACATGCCATAATGATCTGATGCGCCTGCATGACCTAAGGAGGAATAATATCTTTGGATTAAGGTGGGGATCTCAATGGTTTTTATGATATTTGATAATTTCAGGAAGAGCACTTGGGATCATGACCTACATACCATCTTAAATGCCTTGAACAAAGAAACAATAATATAATATGTACATGATATATGATTCAATTTAAGAACCCAGATATAGATCAATCATCTGTTTTGTAATACTTCCTATGTATATATACATGTACATGTATTAGTTTGTGTTTTGTTCTATACTATTCATGTTCATGACTGTAGTATGGCTTAGTCTTATTTTAAATTACATTAAAAAATTGTCAAATATATGACTTGGAACCCCCACTCCCAAACAAACTCAAATATAAACTGTTCTCTCTCTCCCCCCCCCCCCCCCTTCCTTGTCGAATAATCTATTAAAATCAAAATATAATTTGGGTGTCTAAAAACTTTTATAAACTGGTAAAAAATGTTATTCTTAAAAAAAATTACATTACACCTTGCATAATTGACAAATGATCTATTGAGATACGATCAGAGGTCATATTTCTACCTTGGGATCAATAAGTAGTATTCATTGACAAGTTAAAATTAATAACAATAAATGATTCAAATTATAAATGTTTATACTCCACATTCATCCCCCCCCCCAATCTAACCTGCTTATAAAGATTCAGTCTTCTTAATACATTCTTACATGTGTACAGTAGCAAATTTAAATCATTTCTTGATTGCTTTTTCTCTCGTGATTCACATTAACATTTTGGAAATTGCTTAATTCAATTTTTAAGATTTATAAACAAAATGTTATATGCATCACTTCCATGTGTATTCACCTATTTGGGGCAATTGTAAAGTCTCCTAAACAAAGCAGTGACATCATTAGGCTAGGAATTACCCACATGGATCAAACACTACTGTATAACATATGAATAAGATAAAATACATTATTATTTCTAGTTCTAAAATGTCAGGGTGTCTCCAAGGGGGCATAATCTTACAATACAATTTTACGCGCAATGACACAAAGAGCAAAAATAAATTAAACGGTTTAGGGATGAGGATCTCAGATCTCAGATAAGTTAACAAAATATACAGTAGTATCATATCATTTCCTATTTCATAAAGGCGGGGGGGATGGGGGGGGGGGGGTTTAAAGACAACACCTGGGGGTCATTAATGTACTTTACACCAGTTGATGCATCATAATGACTTTAGAAGATATTTTGTATTTTCCTGTTTCGTGGGGTCAGAGCAGTCCCATAAGGTCATGACCTACATTGTATTTGATGCATTATAATACATTAAGAAAGAAATACTCCTTCCTTCCTATTATTACTCATATAAAAAATATAAGTGTCTACACTTACTTACATAAGTAATACACAAATTTAATAAGAAATTGTTTATACAGGGTCAATATGGGGTCAACTCAACAGTGCATGCAGTCTGACAAATGAAAAAAATAACTTTTGCAACTAAAATGACAGAAACTTTACAAATGCGATAGGATAGGTAACGATGATAAGCTTATTTAAATAATAAAAGATGATGATACAGTATGCTGTCAAAGGGAGATGACATTTAGAAAGTGAAAGTAGAACTTATATACATGTGTATGTCCCATGCTGGCATCTTATTATATTAATTGTGCTACTGCTACTACATGTATTATGCTTACCTAAATTGGTCAACATCATAATGATAATCCAATTAAAACACAATAATGAATTCCTTTAGCTGATCTTAACTACCGTAATCCTTTTCTGCATACGGAAAACACAGACATGTATGTATGGGTGTTGCTAAAACGCGGAACGGAAAACGGAACGGAATGGAAAATATCATCACGTTTATCGCTTAAAAAGGGTATAGACTGGCCAGAAACGATTTACTTTGTATCTTTTATTTATATCTAATGAATGATTATCAACATGTTGCTATCTTATTAATATTCATATGAATGTCTATCAATCATAGCATTGTATTCATTCGGCTTTAGTTGAGTACGAATCGGAAAAATCAAATGTATACGAATTGTGAAACATTAACATGATTAAACGGAGCAAATTAGCTATAACTTTTTACTTATTTCTCTTATATGGTATTGCTGGCATATTAGCGTAACGTACGCAGTTAGTGAAAGCGTTTTATGCGTGTTTTGAGTATTTTTATATTATTTTCAAATATGATGTACATGTATATACTTACATCAAAATTGAATTTTCGGTGTTCTAGACGATCTTTTATCATACAGACGATACAGTATCATTGAGATGGAAGAAAAAAACTGTAGGACTGACGACATTAAAAAATTAAAATACAGTAAACATTAAAATACCCGGTAATTTGTGAAACTAGTATTTTTAGCAATGCAATTTTGTTTACGTTTGCATTACAAAGCATGCAGTTGTTTATTCCAGCAGCTATATACATATGATCCGAATAGAGAGCTCTAGACGTTGCCTGGTTTGATTTTCCGATTATATATTGGGACTATAGTCTGTCGATCCCAAAATATTCATGCAGCACATTTGGACGATTTATAATGGAAAATGTTGACATCTTTTCTCCATTTGGAAGTCACTCAGAAGACCTTGCACAATTTTTCAACACTATCATCCGGGTCTGTTAAAATGCAAAACCCCGTAGACTTCTTTATTTTTAGCCGTGTATTTATACCAGCTGATAAGCTAGAGAGGACGTTTTAAAGAAAGAATAATGAGAATGTTTAATGCTTCTAAAAGAGAATCGCTTGAACCCTGAGGTATATATAAATATACAGCAAAAAGTGAATCGAGGATATTTTGGGACAGAATATAGTGGTCAATGCATGTACTGTTAATTTTGAGGAAATAAATATTCTTGAATAAATAATCTAATATTGCTAATCTTTCAAAAAAAATTAAAAAGGTACATAAAGTATATCGTTTTAGCATACTTAACAAATCTATGAAGGTAAATAACATTAGATAAGATTTTCCGTTTTCCTTCCGTTCCGTTTTCCGTTCCGCGTTTTAGCAACACCCATGTATGTATACACGTGAACCCATCTAATAGAAGAGCTGGGTAAAACTAGTACCCGCTAATGAGACATGCAAACCTGTGTTGTGTACGTAACTTCAGACAAAGATCAGTCATTTGTAACATGCATGTATTTTTATGACCTATTCTTCAAATCCACTTGCACTATTTTATTAGGTAAATAACAGCTTTAAGGTGGTGCAGGACACCTGCATATTGTGATGTACATGTATACTTCCTATTGAGATAAACAATAAAGTATGTTGAATATTGATTAAATATTTACCCCCCAAATAATGTTACCTAACATTGAAGCGCAATGGGTTAGAGCGTTTACATGTCTGTAAGAGCATTGGGGTCCAAGGTGTATTTTTGGTAATTTACGAATTTTCATGGGGAGGGGGGGTCTGGACCCCTCACTCCCACCCCTTCTCTAAATCTGTGCACACGATGATGTTCATGTAAGCACACAGAAGCAAATCTAAAACCGGCAACCGCCACGGGGAGGGGCATAATTTAATTTTTAATTTTGTTTGTAATAATTATATAGACCATTATACTTCCTATGACATAAAATGTTAAGATTATTGATTAACTGAAAATTCACTGCAAACAGTTCTACCCCAAATTGCACATAAAGTGCTGCTCATGTCACGATGTGTATTATCATATGGGCAGGGATCTCATCCTTCAGTTATGAAAATTATAATTTTTAAATGTATTACCGGAGTTTGCATGTAGCCTTCATTTTTAATTAAACTGGTACAAAACAGTGTTATCTAGGGGCAAACACATGGTGCGGGTATTACTGTCTAATGACAGCATCTAGTTTGTTCTTGTTTACTTTTTATTACGAAAGTGTGTGTAATATTATTTATCAGGTACTACCCTGTAAATCATAAATGATTGAAATTAAAATGACAAAGAAATGTTTCAGTTATAATGCTTTCAGGATTTTATGCAAGTAGATCAACAGCAGTATTTATGGATTCTGACGACAAGTCCATAATTCACATGGAAGTGGGCGATTCCAAGGAAGTTGACAGGCACAGTTCTAAGGTTTCTCTTTGACCACAGGCACCTGAATTTTTATCAATCAGTCGCTTAATAAGTCATATATCGAAAAATTCTACCCCTACTATCTATAAAAACACAAAGTGTGCAACGCCATTTTGACCCCCTCGTCGATTCAGGCTTCGATTTGCCACATAAATCAGATATGCCTACCGATTTGCGTGCAACATTGAGTTCAAATGTGATATTTTATGTATTAGATCATTCAGCGCGGAGTTGAAATTCCGTGACGTCAGCTGATGGCTTTCGAGCCTGGGGACGAAATTCAAAGTCTGCGTGAATTTTAGTTGATAACATTATCAATGCGTTGGATTTAAACTTAAGGACGAAATGTATAGTGAGAAATATCCCATTTGAACTCAATGTTACACGCAAACCGGTAGGCATATCTGATTTATGTGGCAAATCGAAGCCTGAATCGACGAGGGGGTCAAAATGGCGTTGCATACTTTGTGTATTTATATATAGTAGGGGTAGAATTTTTCGATATATGACTTATTTAGCGACTGATTGATAACAATTCAGGTGCCTGTGCTTTGACAGAGGACTACAACATCTTCTTGTTATATGGGAAATTATTTCTGATGCTAGCAGAAACATAATTTCTTTGCTGAGTAGGTAAAGATCTATGTGACAGAAGATTAAGTTTATAGATAGAATTCTACATACTTTTTTCGTCTTAATGACTCAATTATAAATGTATATGCAACTGCAGTAACTAGATAATGCCTAGCTGTTTTAAAGTGTTCTATATCACATTCTTAAATATTATTTTGATGTATTCAGGAAAACATTAGGAATATCAGCAAATTATGCTTAAACATAAAATAACATATGCCTGTAAACATAAAAGTAAATGAATGACTTGTACTAAGCATTGAGATTCCTCAGTGGATCACCTGCGCGTTTTTTGCATATATTTCAAAAATGTTTTGAAATTTTACCCGCTATTACATATTTACCCGGTAAACAATAGGACACTACCGTTTTCATTATAGCCATGAGGTTATGTTGAACTTTGTAATGCATCAAGTGCTAATGTTAAAATCATATGTGGATTGACAATTGTGTACTAGTATATAACATTTTCAGTTCAACCTTTTTTTTTCTTTATGAATTTTTTTTTGTAGAATCAGAACCATACAAGCACCTGCAGCACAGCCTAGTCATTTGACATAAGGTCAAAAAGCTCAACATCTCTTTCAGATATTGCCAAGACATCAGGATGCAGAGGACTGTTGCAATGTATACGGCCTATTTTGAATCATTTTTAGTGGTGCTGCAGTACTTGTAAAGTCAGTGTCGAGCATCTGTTGAAAAGATGGATGGGATTCCTGCACAATATCAACAATAAACATGTGTGGGCAAGTGGACGGTAAATATGATTTAGAATTTTCATTAATTCAAATCATATAAGCCATAATTTTTAGCATTTTTATCACGGTGTTTGTTTCTTATTTTATACACAAAATACATTTAAATATCTTTTTCTGACAACATTTGATTCAGTAAAGGATTGAAAACATTGACAACAATAACGGCACTAAGTTTTACAATTAAATCAGTTTAGTTGTCGACTTTTTGAGGAAAATAAGGCTGACTGCAACAATTTGCTCCAAAGAGACTCGGTGGCTTTCACGAATATATGGTTTATTTGTTTTCTTAGCATTTAAAATTCAAAGTCATTAATAAAAAATGTATGTGTTAAGTGTGCACTTTCATGTTAGTCTGCATATATTTCCTTTCTTTTCCATGCTATGAAGTTTTATGCATATTTGTCATTGCTACATTTTATTGATCTTTCTTCTAGGATGTTAGTAAGAAATAGAGATTGGTGTGGAAGCAGAACTGTTGCCAAAAAAGGGCTGTGGAAAACTTTTTTAGCCATATACTCCTTCATTACTGTCCAAAACAGAAATCCAATGGATATGACGCCTATTATATTAGGAACATCCTGGCTATCAAGGACCACAACAACCATTTTGGAAGGATGCCATTTGTTGGACAGGATGGAAAAGTGTATGGTTAAGGCCAGGTATCTAGAAGGACCAAACAGTGGGTTGCATATGAAGAGAAAGCACCTAAAGATTTTAAATATATATTAGGTTAGAAACATTCAAGAGTTGTGATGAATAAATGATTAAATAAGAACTTTTATTTGTTTAAATGTTAAATAATTAAAAAAGCAATACTTATATCGAACTATCAATCAAAATACCAATAATCAGTTTTATCAGTTTTGCTTATACTTCTTGACTTACATGTCATTAGTAATTCTGTCACATAAGATCGTTCATTTATAGTAAATCTTCTACCTGTGCTTTTCACTACATGTACTACAAATATTATATGAATATACACTGAAACTATATTTCGAGGTGAATGTATGCACCGTCACAGGCACGTAGCATCAGGGGGGGCCAGGCCCCCCCACTTTCTCGCAGCAACGAATTTTTTTAAAATATACATATAAAAAAATGAATTATAATGGAGTTGGCCCCCCCCACTTTTTTGGAAGTTAGTAAAAAATTGATATGAAAATTAGGAAATGAGTAGTCAAATTGAATCCCCCCCCCCCCCCCCCCCCCCCCCCCCCCCACGGATTAGGAATTTCATGATTTGGAGAGAAAAAATTTTTGGTAGGGAAAAATTTTTTTTTGGAAGTATAGTTGAGTCAACCCCCCCCCCCCCCCCCCCCCCCCCCCCCCCCCCGGATTAGGATTTTGAAGATTTTTGGAAACTTTAAATTTCCCTTATTTTTTTTTCTTTTATGCTTGTCAAGATTTTTTGGATGGGTCTGGCCCCCCCACTTTCAAAAACGATGCTACGTGCCTGCGTCATATACAGTATATGAATGTACTTTAAAAATCTAAGTAGACTGTATATTTTACAAATTGACTTTCAATTTCTCAAATAATTATTACAAGATATAATTTTTTAGTACTTATGGCTGCTTGAATGAGAGCAACATGGCATTTTTGAAAGCAGGTTCATAAAGAGCAGACAATCCCTCTTTAATTAAAGATTCTATTGCCAAGAATCTTTCTGGGGAAAGAAATTTAGGATCACGAATCCGTTTAGCTAAGATGCAGAGCATAAAAAAACTAGGTGAGAATTAATGAATTAATTCAGTATTTATTCAGAGTCTTCAGAATTAGCAAAATGATAACCCGTCTATTGTCTGCTTGCCTCAGGAAAACGTCTTCTCACGACAAAGAAAACACAAGCAGGAGCTGGTATTCACCTTCCAGCTCCTAGTCGCCCATGTTGCCATATGACAAAGTTACTGTAGGCCTGGTTTCTGAATGTTGACAGTTGAAAGGTAGGATCTTGGTAGGTCCGAAAACTCCAACTCAAAATGTTGGCAACCTCCAGTACATCATGCCTCAAGCATAAATTTCTAAATTTAGGTTTTGAGGTGATGCATGGAAATTGCCTACAACAGATGTTCATGCGGGGATAATAATAATTGCAAGTTTTTATATAGCGCTTTTAAATTGCAATGCAATATCTCAAAGCGCTTTTACAATTATTACCCCAGCAGACCTTAAAGCATTCCAGAGCCTTCTCATTGCGGCAGCCGTTAAGGCGCTCAGACACTCACATTCTGACAATATCTTTCACTGTCTATAGCCAGGTACCCATTTTACACTTGGGTGGAGTGAGGAAATACATTTAAAGTATCTTTCCCAAGGACACAACGTCGACCTGCCGCGGCCAGGATACGAACCACCACCTTTCGGTCATGAGTCCTGCACCTTGACCACTCGGCTACCGACGGGATCATCAAAACTTTGACATACCCCAAATAAACCCCACTGCACATTTGAATTAGAGTTTTCATTCCTTCCACTATCCTCAATCTGCCACTATAGAAAAAAGTCTTACAAAATCTGGCTCATCAGCAATCTTGCATTTCATCTGTAATCGTAGTTAGTCAAAAGACAAACTGTCAACAACATTCTATAAAAAAAGATGTAGATTTAAAAAAAAAAAAATACAAAACTTGTTTTATGTGTACCGCTTTTAAAAAAAAGTGAATTATCTTTACATTTCTTACTATCAATGAAACATTAAGCTCTTGGTCGTTGTTTTTAGGGCCAGCTGCCAAGCAAAGCTGTTGATTGCGAATGACTCCTTCGTTCTGTGACATATTGCGGCTGCTGGTCAAGGCATATGGATGATGTCGATGCTACAAAGTACAACAAAATGTTATTCCCTCTCTATCTAGGAGTACCTCATCGTTGTTGGAGGGTGGACATCAGCAATTGGTGGCCAACACTCATAGAATATACATAAACATGCACTTACTTTGCTCACTGGCCTAGTTTGGTTAAACTTGTACTGGCAGTTTGTGTTCTTACAATTGGTGCATGGTCTCCGCTTGCACACACAACTTTTACACTTCCCCCTGTTAATACAAAGACAACAGCTCTACATAAACAAAACGAGGTGTTTTAATTGGATTTTGTTTCCCTTGTTTAGCTGTATATGGGGTTATGTATTGTTAAATGTTATGATATAATTTCATTTTTCAATTTGGGGATTTTATCATTCATGAAATATGCATGTTTTGAAATGTTGTTCTTTATACTTCTTGAATTATAGATTTTGATATCCAAATAAAATCCACGTGAACTCGTTTATGAATAAAACTTAGGAGGAGAATGTTGCTGCATAGTCTCCGAGCATATAAGATGAGGGTGCGAGAAACAAGTTGAAGTGTATAGACGGTATCTTCTAATATTTTATATGTAATATTCTGATAAAATATACAATGATATCCTTATTACTATTTCTAAATAGTATACCCAACCCAACAAAGTTGCGAGGGGTATACTGTTATAGACAAGACCCTTCGTAAGATTCTTTGTATTTGATTAAGAAGTATAGATCCTTAAATAAACAGATGTGGAGTTATCTTTTGTTAGTGTGGATTTGAAATTCTCTCAATCTCAATGAAAATGTTTTCTGGATAGGCTACCAACTGGAATAACGAGCTTTAGATTCCATTTGTTACCTGTATTGTAATAAAAAATCATCTACAAAATATTTTATATATGCTGTGATAAATTGATTTTATTCATAAACTTGTTTTTGTTTTTTAAATTTTAACTTTTATTTAAATTAACGCACAAAACAAATCCCAAATTACATTTTGCTGATTTAAAACTCACCTGAACTGGTTGCTCAATCGACGTAATGGCTGCCTTCCATTTGTCTACTTCTGAGTTGAGAAATATTTTGCGACTCTGTCTTACTAGATCCTACAAAATGTATTACATATTTGCAACCACCAACATTAAAAATAAAAAAAAATGTAATTATGGAATGGTCTTATTAGAAATATCTTTAACATCGTGTTACTTGAAAAAGACTATTTTTGTTTCTGTTCCGCCCCTCGTTAGGTGACAAGCCTACATACATGTCAGTTCTGATCATCTTGTAAAAGACACACACAAGCAAAAAAAAAAACGTTGTGATAAGGAGTAGTGGGTTTTTCTCGAAAGCTTTATAATGTATTCTATTTAGTATTGATTTTCCACCAATCCGCGCCTTGATCCTTGAGTTAATGTTGCACTGACTCTCACTTATATCTCTGGAGGCAATCGTATTCTGGTTCCTCTTCCTGCGCCCGTCGTATCGCTGCTATGACATGGTTTCCTCCTAGCAGATGAAGGGGTCTATGAATTAAGTCCTCTTCTTTAAATTGGCTGGAATCACCGATCAGTTGTACAATTAGTGCATATGATAATTAAAACATATTATAAATAAAACAAATTATGTATGTGTATATACACAAATTACTACATATCTTATCCATTCAAAATTTTTCCTGATACAATGCAATTATAAATAATTAACTTATTATCTGAGAGTTCTGAAGCTTTAATCCTTTTTATGTAGGCCCCGCCTATTTATTGTCAGCCAAACGCTGAGTAATACACATGTACATGAATAATTGCGCAATGACAATAATCTAAACATTCCTTCTGATGTATGTTCCGCCTCTTTACTTTTAGCCAATCAACCTTTGTGTAATAGTATAATTAGAGTAAGAGGTGCACAAATCACAATATATGAAGTTGTCCCAAACCAGTTTATATCGTATAAAACTAGAGTATAATCAACACTGAAATCAATAATACTGAAATAAAGAATCTGGAAAGTATCAAAATCCTAGCCCGATTTGTTGGATAATTAGTAAGTTGCATTAGGGAAAATACGGAAATCTTAAAACAACTCATTTTATGTACATTTTGATTAGAAAAATTCCCCTGTTGTTCTTATTCAATTTTCTATAATTAAAGACGTTGTCAAAAAAAGTTCTTCAATTATTATTTTTCTTCACCTTTCGAAAGGTTTGTTGCATTTCTGCCATTTGCAGTGGAATCAATCACTGAATTTTTTTCCATTTTTATTTCTAATTTATTGCCCTCCTTTTTTAATAAACCCATCCCTCGGAGTTTTTCAGACTGCAAGATATTTTCCTGCAATTTTTTTTCGCTAGGCTAATAATCGTCTGGAACTCATTGACGTCTTTGACGCCACTTTCTTATTTAGATTACGTCACAACAGACAAAAGCACAAAAGCTTTACTTTAAGAACAGTATAACAATTTTTAATATTTTTTTTTTATTTGTAAAAGAGTAGTCATTCATTACTAAAAGATAAAATCTTTTTACTGCAATAAAAGACTCAGAATTGCATGAAAAAAGATTGTTTTTTTTAATATTTTATTTACACCACTAGTCAATTCTGTAGAAATTTGGTCTTCCAAAAAGCAACGCTTGACTGATGCACTATTCTGTTGATCAAAACCTGAGGTAGCAATATTTACTGTTTTGATTGTCAAAATCAATAAACGGTATATTGAGAGTGTTTAAATTTTAAAAAGGCATTGTTTTTGCAGAGTTAAAAAAATCATTTCATATCTTTCGCAAAAGGAGCTGTTTCTTCAATATACATATTAAAAATCATTTCATATCTTTCGCAAAGGGAGCTGTAGTGTTTCTTCGATATACAGTGGAGCCTCAGTTATCCGGACGCTTTGGTTCCCAAGTCCAATCGTCCGGATAGGTGAAGCGTCCGGATATCTGAAATGTGTCTATTTTTGTCATGAATGATAATGTATTTGTATACAATGGCTCCCAGTGTTGATACTAGGTTTTATTTGCCTTTCATTCCATATAGAAACACATGCTAGAGTTGTCTGACGATATGAACGTTTTTAGATATAAAGAACTCTGCTTTATTTTATTATTTTGTCATGAAATATTAACCGGACAATAATGATAACCGAATCTAGCTAAATTCTTTGTGACCAATTGTGATATGTGTGTGATACACTGTTGTTTGCAATTTTCCATGAAAGTGATTTGGGAAGTCAGTGTGTTTATACAAGCTACTCATGAGGATCTAGCACGAAGAAAAGGTGTTAAAGTTAATTGACAGGGGTATTCTTTTGTACTGAGTAGGATATAATCATATTTTACCGTCCGGTTAAATGAAGCAGAATAAGTAGTAAATCAGTATTTTGTGGTAAAAACAGACCGTCCGGATCCGGAACGCGGAATTCCGGATAAATGAGACAAAATAACGTATAAAAAATCTGTTACCAAATAAAATCGTCCGTAAACTGAAGCGTCCGGTTATCTGGCGTCCGGATATCTGAGGCCCCACTGTACATATTTCATTTCCTTAATTTTTTGTAATGCTTAGAAATATCTCTGGTCAGTCTCTACAATCGATTGATATGTTCTGCAAAGGAAAAAGAACCACGGCCTTGCAAGGTTGGTATCATATTACCTACCATCAGGGGTTTTAAATCACGGGAAGAAAAAGAAGAAGTTCGCTGTTCAATAACTTTTTATTGCCTTTTTAGCATATATTTTAAATAAGTATATATTGTAAATAAATAATTTTAATCGTAACTATTACAATCGTTTTTTCCTGTTTTGTTGTATATATTTGTAATTTGTATATATTAGATAAAAGAACATGACGTAAGGATCTCAAAATAGTTTCAGTACTGAAGCGTTTGGTTTTTCAAAGTCTCCATATTCTGAAATTTGTTAACCTTAAAATCTTAGGAGAAAAAAAATCCTTATACAGTTATATATATATATGTATATATTAATTGCCTCAGAAATGATGCCACCCTCTATAAGTACTTTAAGTCCTTTGATTGTAACTGTTACTAAATTGATATTTGATTGATGTTAGCGAAAATTATGGTGTGGGATTTTTTACGGATAAAACTGCCCCTCATTTCCCAGCTACACATAAGTAAAAGATGTTTTACGCAATAAGTCTAACGTGTCTCCTTGAATGAGACAACTGTCATACCACCTGCTAATATAGATATTACGTATACGGTATTGACATAAAAAGTAGTCGGATAGTTACGTTAAAAGATTGTGCGAGGTGTTCTGAATCATTTTCAAATTGAGAAAAGATTTTTCGTGATAAATATCCATAAGAAGTTTGTCATTTCAACCCACATGTTCAATTAACCAAGAATGTTGACACAAATGATATTGTAAGCAGCGCAAACTCAAACCTGAGGAATAATTATGAGTAGTATCAGGTGTAATGAAAGATTAAAGTTCACCTGTCGACCTATCCATACACCACAAGACCTTTCTAATGAAACAATTAATAAAAAAGTATTTCCTTTTAAAATTTAAAATATTTTAAAATGGGTTTTCTTTTTAAAAACCCGATTCACAGTAAATATAAGTATCATTACCAACCTCCACAGAAAGGCTTCAGTGACGTGTTTAGTCGATAAATGCCCTTTGCTGTTTATTTCTTTTTAGAAAAATCTTTCGGTTGAAACTTTTAATACATGCCGCTGCCTTAGTCATTCAATATGCATTCCTAACCCATGTGCAGGAAAATATTTCATTGACACTGGTACTCAGGCTATAAATAAACAATTGTTAACACACACAAACAAAACTTTTTTTCGACAGTATTGCCTGCACAAAATGTTTGACCTAAAATAACACATTTTTGTTACCTTTTTTTAAAGTAAAAATGAAGGTCACATGCAGTTTCTAAACAGTACCTACTTTTTGCTTTACCAAAGCAAATGCATTTTGAAAAAAAAATGTATAAACATGTTCATGAAATTATAAAATATAAATCGACATCTGGTTTTTTTTAAAGACATATTTTGACAACCTGTATGTTAATTAGTATAATTGCAATAGTTATCTATCCTAAAACTATCGATATTCAGATCAAAATTGAATGTCATCACATACTTGTAACATTTTTATACTACTATTAGGAATTTCTACTTCAGCATGTGATATTATGATTTAATTGCATCCAAATGCGTTCTATTTCCCCCGCTGAATAAGGATGTCCTGTGGTTAAGTTCCTGAAGTGTCCCCCACACGGTTCTTTAATTCTGGTAACGCAGCTAAAGCCCGGATGTCCAACTGCTTGAACATTTATATATTTTCTACACAATCCAGTTATGTATACATCCTCAAGAAATATGGATGGAACCTCGCTCGTAGCCAGGTAAAGCTTGCCGAGGATATCACCGGATATGACATATGCTGGGCCGCCAAAGTAATCCGGGAAATTATCTGGTTTGTATTCTTCTTTTGAGATGTAATATTTTGAAAGCTTATTTCTGTCCACGGTCCCGTTTGTTAGTTTACATCCAATAATCGAATTCACCGGTTTGCTTTTTTTAAGATAATTTATTAGAAGATAAGAATTTAAAAATACATCGTCGTCTAATTTAAGAATATATTCGGGGTTGTTACAATTGAAGTAAACCCATTGAAACAAGCCAGTGATCTTGTTCACTAGATTTTTATATTTCTCCTGAATATCTAATTCAACAATGTCCATGAATTTTTCCTTCTCCATGGCAAATGTGTCTTTTATTTTTTGGTCGAGTTCGTCAACTTCTTTTCCGACAAAGAAAAACAACCGTAGAGAAGTATCCTGTTTAACAACACTACCCCATGAATTCCTGATAGCCATCCTCTCTCTGAAATGACCTGCTCTACTAGGTACAGCCATTAAAAGAAATAGAGAGTGTTCACTTCTTCTGCAATGAAGAGGTGAATAAAAGTGCAGGTAGATGTTGTTCAAATGGAAGGTCGATAATGATGTAAAGTTTGCATTTGAAATGTACAGCATAATGTTTAAACTTGATAGAATTCCAATCATGAAAAATAACGCTTTAATGCTGTACATAAAAGTTGGTCGTTCCCATCGCAAACACGCCATTATGGTCATCTAAAAGTGAATCAAGAAAACAGTCTCATTGTAAAATTGATTATTTTAAATTTCAAAACTTTCAACTCATAACCAGCTTATTAATGATAGCTTTTTTATCATACAAGTTGACATTAAATGTACATGGACGTCTGGTTTTTGGTTTAAAAATCAGGTAATTGAGGATGGACATCTTTAGTTATTTTTACATTGCAATTTTTCCATTATTTATTCTTTGCAACTGAGATATGTTTTTCGAAGATTACAATTACACTGATAAGAACTTTTGAAGTAAATCATTTAGTTTCTTACCTCATTTGCTTGAATAGATGCAGTCCATGTTTCTTGCATCAATTGAGCATGCAAACGTCAGAAACATTTTTTTTAAACCGTCCCTATAAGTTTATGTGTTCGGCAAATACAAAAAAAAAGATACTGCACAGTCATTACCCCGTTGAGATCGGATCTAATATCAAATTGTAGTCAGGTTTGGCGTCACCGGAAATGCGCTAGCAATGAGATGGAGTTGTTTATTTGAAATTTAGATACCTTGTATCTTTGTCACTCGAATGAAGCTGTAATAATGGTTTTAAAATCCACATTTCAAATTAATGTATCATTTTACTAGTATGCTTAAGTAACGATGAGTATGTCCTTAAAAGACATTGTAAGCAGCGTAAACTCAACCCTTGAGAAGCTTTAAAGTTAAATCAGGTGTTATAAAAGGTTAGTTACTGGCGACCTATAAACACACTGTGCCTTCTTTCCTTATTAAACAGGTAGGTGTAGTCTTTCATTTTAAAAATTTCTTATTTATATTTTGGCAAAACCTGACTCCCAATTTTCTCTACCGCACATTGGACTAGAATGCACACATGATACTGTAGATGCCATGCAGAAATTGATGCTATATTTCCATTTTTTCAATAGAATTTTGATGTTCCACAGGGTTCAGTCCTTGGACCAAAGCTTTCCGCCTGTTTGGTAAACCAATTCGTGATGCTTGCCGTAAACATAACATAAGTTGTCAGTGCTATGCTGACGATTCTTAATTGTATGTGGCAATTACACATACTAGCAACTGGATAGATATAGCATCTAGTCTGCAGATTTGCCTGTTTGATATTGGTTAGCTATTTGAAGATTAATCGAGGAAAAACAGAGCCAATTGTCTTTGTTCCAAAACACAAAATGAAAATTAATTACTTCAAAGAACTCGGCATCAATTTTGACGGCAACAAAATTAACGTCTCATCAATTGTAAAAAAAAATTGATGTAAATTTTGAGTCGGTACTGAACATGGAATACCAGTTCGAATCATCGCAAAATCACCACCAACTACGGAATTCGGTCGCATTCGACTGCAATATCAGAGAGCGCTATTAAAACCCTGATATGTTTACTTGTAACCTATCGTTTAGACTACGACAATGCCTTACTACACGGTTTATGTACCAGTTCCTTGTCAAGACATCAAAAGATTCAAAACAAAGCTGCGAGGAATATAACGCGTATCAGGAAAAAAAAACGACATAACACCAGTGTTGGCCAAGTTACACTGACTTCCAATCGAGCAGCGAATTCAATACAAGCTGATCCAGGTCTACATGCCAAATAGGTCACTGCGTACAGAGCGCTCTATGCTCCTTGTTCAGTCGCGTGCGCGAACTAGGTCGTATGGTGACAGGCGGTTCGACGTGGCCAGTTCTACATTGTGGAACAGCCTACATAATTTTATTAACCTACCTGAAGTTTAGCTCCCTTTATGCAATTTTGCTTTTTATATAAAACAGACGAAAAGTCCCAAGGAACTGTCAACCTATTTCTTTACCTTGTAGTTTTATAAATGCAACTTTGAGCAAAAATAGTTAAAACATCACTGCTTTAAAGGTACCTCACTACAACTAGACTTGTACTTTTTAAGACACTACGTCACAAGATGGCGAATTAAATGTTTTATTAAACTGTTTATATCGTTCAATTGGGTTGTATAGCATGGTAGCTCAACTCGGTGGTTAAGTTATGGGCTTCTGAAGATCATGATCCACAGATCATGAGTTCGAATCCGCCTGGAGCTTTTGCTCATGTTTACTAAATTAAATTTTTGAAAATGTAATTTTTCATCAAAAACTGCACATTTTTTGCCTATTTGAATTAAATATCTCCTTATCAATTATGATATTTATCATAATCAAGTAATTTTCTGCTGATTTGAGAAAATATTTTAAGGTGTAGTGAACCACCTTAAGCAGTTTTAAGGAAAACATGCATTTCTAGTGTTTGAGGCGTGGGTAAGATTATGCTGAATTATTAACAATCAATTATCTTGATTACCATACCTTCTTTATATATTCACTAAAGAAGTAACTGTCAGGTCATGAATCAGTTGCCCCAAAACTTTCAGACCTTTGAATGCAAAGTCTCCAAAAGCAACACGAATTGATGGGTAATCTTTACATGCATTGTTTACAGAACAGTTCAAAGTTGCAAAACTATCACTGCACTAAAGTGCGGTTTTGTTTACATGCTGAAAAAAATCCATATTTATGAAAATTGTTTAACAAAAATAGCAAAATCGAGCTATTCGGAATAGCTTTATTAAGCTATATAGCTTTTTCACGCTTTATAGCTTAATCAGGATATTGTCCTGGACCTGTTGTTATTCCATTTACAAACTAAGTTTTTGGTAACACAAAAAGAGTTATACATATATAGCCCAGAACTTTAAGAACTTTGGTTACATTTGTGCAGAAAGAGCAACATTTTAAAGAGTGGTTTTTTAAGAATTGTATCAGATATTTTTAATACAAATGCCCATTTATGACAAGTATAATTGAGTAGCTAAATAATCCTACTTCAGGAAATTAATAAAGCTATGTAGCTAAATCAAGCTAGGTAGCTACATTTGTAAATCTAGTGATTGTACTCGACCTGTTATAGGCCTGTAACCAGCTTGTAACTGTTATGTCACATATTTAATTAATATTTAATGACATGTCGCCCCTTTCCCATTCACATCATTTTGTTTATGAATTTAGAATAAAAGATAAGATACTTAATAACTTTACCGTAAGACTTACCAGCTCCAACAGGCACAACAACTCTCGTGCAGCCATATTTCTTTAGCCACACAGGTATGATAAGGCAACTCTCAGCGATCAAATTCCTCTGATCGATATGACGTCACAATAAGCAGCATGATGTCATATTTTTCTCAAAAACATGTCGATTTAAGGAGGCCGACTTTAGTTTGCATTGCGCATGTTTTTGCGCATTCTAATATAATACAGTTGAGTTATACTTCTTATGAATTGTTTTCGATATCGTTTATAAATTTTAACACAATAGACAAAATACAGATAAAAATATTTAGATTTTTAAAGGAAAATTTTATTTTAACACGATTTTTACGGTGTGCGGTAGGGGAGCATTGCCATTGCGCTTTTATGACGTTATGATAAAATGAAGCTTTGTAGGAGTACGTTATAAGAAATAACATAAAAGAGAAAGTAAAAAATTGTACGCTGTTGAAATTTTATATACAGAATGATGCTATCATCGAGGACATTTTCCTTGTTTTTGGAATGAATCCATTATACCAATCATCATTCGTGATGATCCAAATATATAGCAAAATTTTGTGCATTTTAATATTTTGAGATGGCCCCCACTAAAAACCAGACGGTAGAATTTTGTGTTTTTTACATGTAAGGTAGGAAATGATATTATTAATCATATATAACAATTTGAGAAAAAAAGCTATTGTAGTATTTTTTTAAAACTGCTTTGATGTGAGGAAAATGACAGTTTCCTATATATTCCTATAGTAAATGTACCTCGTTTTTGAGATGGTCCCTAAAAGAAGAACCAGACGGTCGATTTTCATGAACCTTCGCAAAAAAACTAGAGTTGGTTTAAATTACATATGGTTAAAAAATAAAGAGTTATGCTATTGTAGTTTTTCCGCAAAAAAACCCAAATCGGCCTCCTTAAACTGTATCTCTGGTTTAAAATATAAAATCTACAGGCATAAAATATCACTAGAAACTCTTCTAAATGAATATATCTTCGATTTCTCTCTATTACGTATAATTATCATTGATGACGTCACAAGCATGTCTTAATGATATAATCAGGATAATACAGGCATGGATATTTTGTTTAATCAGCGAGTGTTATAAGGTAAGCAGATCGACAATTGACCAGCCTTTTCTCTGTCAGTGTGTACAAGAAAAGGCAAAAGTTTAACATTACCCCGGATATTATGAAAGATGATATATTAATAAATATCAACGGTATATGCCCTAAACTACTTGAAAAGTGCTGCTATAATGCTTTGCTTCGTTGTTTTAAATGAAATATACGTAGTATTTACATTGAAATTATAGAAGTTGAGAGGGTTTCCAATAAATATTTATAATATTTATTTTATGCGATTAACAATAGGATTCTAGCAGTAATACTAATAAACATGAACTAATTGCTGATCGAATTATTGTAGCAAATATACAAATGAACTTCGAGGTAGCGATACACTTTTTGATTTTTTGTTAAGGTAAAAAATGATCTATTTTTAACTGTCACGTGATACCATGGCACTGCAGCTTTAATATTCCGAACTGTTTTCTTTAAAAAAAAATCAGTTTTTAAATTGATCATAATTTTGACGGTCATTAAACTCGGAGTTGCCTTAACCTACCCGCGCATCGTGCATGTTAATCCTCTGTTTAGCTTCTTGGTGGATGCAGATTGCATACAGCTCCGAGAGTCTTTTTACCAGTGAGTACAAAGACTATTCCTGTGACTTCTGCATACATTCAATTGAATAACATCCTTTGAAACAACAAATATCCCACTGTGAAACAGTGGCAGAAGTCCTTCTGGGATTCTTGTCTGATGTCGTGTTAATGCTTGACATCGTTTTAAGTGTTGTAATATATCATCAGTCAAGGAAAAAAAACCTCTTTGTCAAACCCTTCACATGTTCTATGTCTGTATGACCTAGCAAAGTCACAGATACTAGAAGGGCTGCCTTAGCTCCTGCCAGGAGAAGCCATAATTTCCCTCCACCGATACAAATTTACTATCTCCATTGGAGAGAGCAATAAAAGGGGAGATAACCAGAAGTGAAGCAAAGGGAAATTAATCTAAACTTAGTTTTCCACCATATGTTACGAAATTTATAAGACATTGAGCAATGTAATTGTTTATTTTAATTTTTCTAATCATTTATGCGTTATAATATCTCAGAAAACTAATATTAACTTAAATTTTTTGATTTTTGTATTAAAATATCAACAATTATCTAGTCTCCTCCACTAAAATTAGCGGTATTTCATAATCCCTTAAAACCCAAACATTAAATTTTAATTCTACATTTTTTTACAATCATTTTTTCTAAATATTTATTGAAAATTTGAAATGGGGCGTCCAAACCCTTTTTCATATTGGGATTATTTTCCCATTGAAAGACATTAATTCTGGCCAGTTACCAGTTACATTTATTTGGTTGTCATGACAACAGATTACATCAGAGTTTTGATATTTTGCAATCAATTAGGGCCCCAGTGTAATCAGTAAATGTAAATGTTATCAATGAAATATTTTGAATTATGGCAAAATTTTTAGGCACACATATGGAACCCATTGATGTTGTATTAGATTTCACGCCGCCTTACACCAAGAAATTATGGTACCATGGCCTTAGAATACAAACCAAATAAACAAACTTTAATATCAATTTTCTTCATTGTTGGCAATCCCTCTTGGATTTATGAGACAAGTGATAACAATTATTAAAACTCCAGAAATTGACATTTTTGGAAACTGTCTGACTCTCTCGTAGACGCACTGTTAAGTACTTTGATTGTAATTGTTACTAAATTGATATTTGATTAATTTTAGCGAAAAATAGGGTGTGAGATTGTTTTTTACGGAAAAAACTGCCACTCATTTCCCAGCTACACATAAGTGAGAGATGTTGTACGCAATAAATCTAATGTTACCTCCTTGAATGAGACAACTGTCATACCACCTGCTAATATAGATATTACGTAATCTATACGGTATTGACATAAAAAGTAGTTGGATAATTACGTTAAAAGACTGTGCGAGGTGTTCTGAATCATTTTCGAATTGAGAGAAGAATTTTCCTGATAAATATCCATAAGAAGTTTGTCATTTCAACTCACATGTTCAATTAACGAAGAATGTGGACACTGCAAACTCAAACCTCAGGGATAATTATGAGTAGTATCAGGTGTTATGAAAGATTAAATTTCACCTGTCGACCTATCCCCATACCACAAGACCTTTCTAATGAAATAATTAATAGAAAAGATGAAGTCTTTCCTTTTAAAATGCCTATCATTTTTTTTAAACCCCGATTCACAATAGATATCCCTTATCTTTAGCAACCTCCACAGAAACGCTTCAGTAAACTTCGTTTTTTTATTAGATAAATACCCTTTGCTGTTTATTATTATTTTTTAGAGAAATATTTCGGTTGAAACCTTTAATAAATGCCGCTGCCTCAGTCATTCAATATGTATTCCTAACCCATGTGTAGGAAGATATTTCATTGACACTGGAACTCAGGTTATAAATAAACAAATGTATAACACACACAAACAAATTGATGCTGTTATTAGTCAGTAATGCCTGCACAAAGTGTTTGACCTGAAATAACACATTTGTTATTACCTTTTTTTTTTAGTAAAAATGAAGGCCACATGCAATTTCTAAACAGTACGTATTTTTTTTTTTTACCAAAGCTTATACATTTTGAATAAAAATGAATAAACATATTCTTAAAATTAATAAATAAATAAAAACATCGACATCTGTTTTTTTTTTTTTTTTTGAAGACATATTTCGACAACCTGTATGTTAATTAGTATTATTGCAATAGATATATATCCTAAAACTATCGATATTCAGATCAAAATTGAATGTCATCACATACTTGTTACATTTTTATACTACTATTAGGAATTTCTACTTCAGCATGTGATATTATAACTTAATTGC
Organism: Magallana hongkongensis; assembly: GCA_015776775.1. Lineage (NCBI taxonomy): Eukaryota > Metazoa > Mollusca > Bivalvia > Ostreida > Ostreidae > Magallana > Magallana hongkongensis. The sequence goes on along the minus strand of VIAA01000019.1, from coordinate 195,948 downwards.
ACCCACATGCGTTCTTTTTCCCCCGCTGAATAAGGATGTCCTGTGATTAAGTTCCTGAAGTGTCCCCCACACGGTTCTTTAATTCTGTCAAGGCATCTAAAGCCCGGATGTCCAACTCCTTGAGCATTTATATATTTTCTACACAATCTAGTTATATACACATCCTCAATAAATATGGATGGCACTTCGCTCGTAGCCAGGTAAAGCTTGCCGAGGATATCACCGGATATGACATATGCTGGGCCGCCAAAGTAATCCGGGAAATTATCTGGTTTGTATTCTTCTTTTGAGATGTAATATTTTGAATGCTTATTTCTGTCCACGGTCCCGTTTGTTACTTTACATCCAATAATCGAATTCACCGGTTTGCTTTTTTTAAGATAATTTATTAGAAGATAAGAATTTAAAAATACATCGTCGTCTACTTTAAGAATATATTCGGGGTTGTTACAATGGACGTAAACCCATTGAAACAAGCCAGTGATCTTGTTCACTAGATTTTTATATTTCTCCTTAATATCTAATTCAACAATGTCCATGAATTTTTCCTTCTCCATGGCAAACGTGTCCTTTATTTTTTGGTTGAGTTCGTCAACCTCTTTACCGACAAAGAAAATCAATCGTAAAGAAGTATCCTGTTTAACAACACTACCCCATGAATTCCTGATAGCCATCCTCTCTCTGAAATTACCTGCTCTACTAGGTACAGCCATTAAAAGGAATACAGAATGTTCACTTCTTTCGCAATGAAGAGGTGAATAAAAGTGCAGGTAGATGTTGTTCAAATGGAAGTTCGATAATGTTGTAAAGTTTGCATTAGAAATGTACAGCATAATGTTTACACTTGATAGAATTCCAATCATGAAAAATAACACTTTATTGCTGTACATAAAAGTTGGTCGTTCCCATCGCAAACACGCCATTATGGTCATCTAAAAGTGAATCAAGAAAACAGTCTCATTGTCAAAATGATTGTTTTAACTTTCAAAACTTCCACCTCATTAACCAACTTATGTAACATTTACGATGGCTTTTTATTGTACAGGTAGGTTAACATTTAGTGTACATAAACGTCTTGTTTTGTTTTGAAAATAGGTTCGTTGAGACGATTTCTTTTTTTAAAACATGAATTTATATATATTTATTTTTTTGGGCAACCTTTTAAACAATTAAAATGTCACTGACAAGTAGTATCGAAGTAAAATAATTTAGTTTCGTACCTCATTTGCTTGAATAGATTCAATCCATTTTTCTTGCATCAATTGCGCATGCAAACTTCAGAAACATTTGTTGAATATGCTCTCATATTTTAGATATGCCTCTAAATATTTGAAAGCTAACGTCCATGTACAATGTCATCGGCAAATAAAAATATTCATACAGCCATTTCCACGTTGAGATCGAGTTTAATATTAAATAGTAGTCAAATTTGGCGTCATAATGGAACCATATGGTGCCTTTTTAGCAATAGCCTTAGCGTTAAATACAAATGTACATTAATGTTGAGTAAACAACCTAATAGTTTCTCTCTCGACTGACTTTAATAATAAAAGTACTCTTAAAAGCCTTGCCCGTCCTTGGAATTTCCTTCTCATTCAAATTTTTTGACCTAGTTAAAATAAAACTTGCCTTTTAAGATGTGCAGAAAAACCTAACTACCTAGGGTGCACAGGAGATGAATGAGACTGTGTGTCTTGTCAGTAACAATGTAAACAACCCACCCTTAAAGTTATTAGCAACCGGAAAGAGTGGGGGGGGGGGGGGGTAAATGAAGCTTTTCAATATTACTATGCCACTGTTTACTTGCAGTAATAGTATATTACACGCAGAATATTGACAAGCAATCCGTTTATTAATGTATGAGAAATGAATGAGAAAGCAGCTTTGTCTAATTATCAACCTTTATTAAACTAATTGACATTGTGTAAGGATTCGCTATCCTTTTTTTTTGCAAACAGAATTTTTTTATAACATAATAGTTTTCATTTTTAAACAATTTCCATCTTTGTTCCTATACCGTCGGGACCACCAGCCTAGTCTAATTATACCCTTCACAATCGTTTCACCTCTTTGTACTCCATCTTCTTTTAGCTACAATGCACTGACCTAGTTTTTTAAACGTCAGTGTTGACTTGGGAAAGCGCAAATAATGTGTTAGTTGTATCGAGAAGACATTTGTAGGTTTATCATTGAATTATCTTATACACTTGCCCAGTAAATAACAGATTAACAGTATTATCGTCATAGAAGTTTTGTTTAAAGAAAGAAACCCAGCAATTTTCTTTTTGTTGAAGAATTAATTTCCTAACACATGTAATTTTAGTATTTCGGATATGTTGATGTGTACTCTTTCCGTATTTACAGTATTTTGAAAGCCGATATTTTTCAGTGTTTTATTTTGCTATGAACAATTGCTATTTAGATAAATCAGGATGTAATTTAATTTGATGGACATGATTGAAGCAAATCTTTTTTTTTTCTAGGCATAAACAATTTTGTTTATTGAATTGTATAATAATTTTGCAACCTAATGTTTTGCATAGAATGAAAATTATGTAATTTTGCTTCTATAGATTCTAAATAAATTTGATTACAAACACTTACAGTACAGGCAACGCGTTACCGTCACGGTATTTTTATCGTTCCCGCGATACACCATCGCGGTTTTTGACCGCGGTATGGATTGCGACCGTGAAGACACCGCGACGGTGTGGTTTACCGTTATTCCTGCTACCGTACATTACAGGCAATGCGGGTCGCGTAAATCCACGTCAAATATGCGACTTCAGATTAAAGCATAACAGCTGCATTGTAAATAAATTGTGGTCTATATTATAAAATTAATAAATTATATTTATGAAATAGAATTTCATGAAATTGGAAACTACATTCGAATTACAACATAACATGATTATTACGCTGTTAAATTTTGTGATGTGTAAATAAGAACACATATCTTTGTATTTGACGTACTTATTTCAGTTATTATTTCTATTAGTTGTTAATCCTGTTTTTATAACAATCTTAAAATTAAATATTTTCATTAGATGAACTTGTATCAATGCAGAGCAATTTCATCTTCTCATTTTATAAGTTGACACGCATAGCGCCGTAAACGGTCAATACACGTGTATGTTTTAAATTGAGAAATGAACAAATGTCGGGAATCAACTAAAAAATCTATTTTTCCATTCAATAATAAAATTATCATCCATATATAAAGTTGGTGCTGCGTTAAATCACATGGAATCATAACGTGTTATGTCAGTATGCGTTTCCTGTGTATACATATAAAGTTTAAGTCACGATCATTTTCTGTGTATACATGTAGTGATTAACAAACTCAGGGTAGAACACATCATGTCCTTGGGGGTTTTCACACCTATTCACGACAGAAGAAAAATTCTATATCGCGTACGGCTTCGTCTAATCGCACAACACCTTACGAGAGAGAGAGAGAGAGAGAGAGAGAGAGAGGGGGGGTAGGCGTAATTTAACGTACACTTATGTGAAATATACTAATATCCAATACTAAATATTCCTAAAATAAGTATTCATAAAAGAATATGGTACGCTGTGATTGAATACATCATGTTATTTCAGATTTGAGTCCACGTGCTGCGCCTGTCATTCAAATCAGCCCGCTAGCTCTACCGCGTGTTCCCTCCATGATAACGTTTCGTTCTGTTAGTTTTTATATTTAATAAAGAAGATAAGAAGTATGTCGTCCAGTTAAATTTTTTACAATGTTCGTGATGCTTGATATACTGTGTTTGGAAAGTTTAATTCGTTGTGGTTTTTTTTTCTATCTCTCGTTTAGTTTATAATGGAGGTTTTTTGCGGGAAGGAACATCTTAAACACGTTTAGCGGTAAAAGAACGCAGTAAAATGAATCGATTATTTGATATATGTCAGTGAAATTGTTTGATATGCATGTAGAATTCTTCTTGGTCAATCGTTACATAGATTATCTACCTGCCTCATTCCTGTGTATTCTGTGCGTTCAAGCGTAGAGTGATTTCCTGTCAGTGCGATGGTTTCACACCTTTGTGTACAACAATTGAGACTACATAAAAAGTCAAATAAAGTGAACTTTGACAGTCATAAAGCTTTGTGGTGAGGTGGGGGGGGGGGGGGTAAGGTTAGGAAAACGGGTTTACATATGTGTAGTAGCTTTATATTCAATAAGATAACATGTACATGCACGCATAATATGATGTCAATATATTTACTGAAATGTTTGAATGTTTTTTTATCGGCATGAAATATCAACATCAAAACTTTCAAAACCTGTTCTTAATTTCTTTGAAATGTGTAAGAACATAAGAACAGTTTAACAACATTTCGTTGTCAAAAAAAATTATCTAGTTATTCTGTTAAGAGATAGAGAAAGAGAGAGAGAGAGAGGGGGGGGGGGGCTCGGTCGCGAGCGAAAGCTAACCTCTGTCACGGCGGGTAGCTGGTACACCATCACGACAACATGACAAGGGATACCCACAATATCTTTCGATTACTTAATTTATGCAACTCTGGGTATCTCTAAGGCTCCTTACTCTCTAGTTGTTATAATTTAGTTCAGAGAGATACACGTTAATTTGATTTTTCGCATTACGATGGGGCGTATTCGAAGGTGACAGAGAAGTTGATGAGCAAGGAGAGGCTGGTAGACACTCGGTATCTTTCATTTCTCGCAGCTTGACCCTCATGTCCTGCTCACATCCAGCATGCAAGACCTCAGCTCGATCGACTTCCTTAGGCCGGCCCCACTGAACGTCACACTCACTTCCACACTGAAAATTCAAGTCAGACTGAGTCTTGAAGAACACACGGCTTCGCACTTGAAGATTGTCGTCGCAAACGTAACGCACTAGAAAGTTGGAAGCCCAATGAAAAACATCGAGCCATACTTAAGTAACGCAACACAGAATCACTAAAACGTGAATTCACAAAAAATGTTCTCTACACGTAAAAACCTTGTAAGAAATGAACGGAACGTGCTAAAAATACCGGGTTAGTAACTATAGGAAGCCCTAGCTTTTAATCACTTGCTCATCATTGGTTGACACGCATGGACTTCAACAACAAAACAATTCAAATGTAGGCGGACCAATTAATTGTTAAGAAAAGACAATCACACTGCGTACACATTTATAATTTTATTGATAATTAAAATAATTTCATGATGACTTTTATTTTAAAGACCTTCTAAAAATATGCTAATGGAATCGATTATTTCACAGTATTTAATTAAATTAAATACTTTAATAATTTATATAATAGCTATGCAAACTGCAATCTATTAGATATGAAATATGATAGTTATGGATGGACTACCTTAACTTAAAAATGATAAAGATTTTGTAATGCATTATAGAAGCACAGTTGTCGATCGTAACAATATCTATCAGGTAAATCATTGCCACGCCCATTTATTACATAATTGGGGATTCTGAGGGGCCAAAGACGCAATATATTTAGAGAAGGAGACATATCTTGTTAAGCTTTGTAGAGGAGAAAATGCTTGCATTGATGATTCTAATTGATTCCATCAATCAAAACACCAAAGTTTTTCCAATTAAGGATCTGGAGGACTGGCTCCTAAAATATTCAATCATTTGTATCTCAAAAATGATCAACAATTTTAGATGGTTGTAAGAACAAAAAATGTTAATATTTGTGAGACCTTTTGATTAAATTCGAGAAAAAGAGGCTGGCTCCCTAAATTAGGGGCCAAGTCACTCGTAAACTCTATTATAGTTAACTTAAAAATGATAAAGATTTTGTAATGCATTATAGAAGCAAAGTTTTTGAATGTAACAATATATATGAGGTAAAATCATTGCTACGCCCGTTTATTACGTTATTAGAGATTTTTTTGGGCCAACGTACTTAAGTTTTGACGCAATATATTTAGAGAAGAAGACATATTTTGTTAAGCATTGTAGAAAACAAAATGTCTGTATTGATGATTCTGATCGATTCCACTTATCAAAACACCGCAGTCTGTCCCCATTAAGAATCTAGAGGGCTGATCCCTAAAATATAATCATTTGTATCTAAAAAATGAACAGCAATTTTAGATACATGCTAAAATGTTAGTATTTGTGAGACCTTTCGAGTGAACTCGTGAAAAAGGGGCTGGCCCGTTAAATAAGGGGCCAAGACACTCGTAAAGTCTTTTACACAAACCTTAAAAACGATCAAAATTGTATAATGCATTATAAAAACAAAGTTATTGATCGTCAATATCAGTTTGTAAAACTCATTGCCACACCCATTTTTGATGTTATTAAGTGAAAAAGCAAAATACTTTGTTAAGCATTTTAAACGATATTGACAATCGTATACATTATCTGAAAAGGAGTGGTTTAGGGGGAATTCTGAAATTTCATAGATATTTTAATGGTATCGTTTAAAAATTGAACGGAAGACCTACTCGTTAATCGTAACGAGATCGTATCTAGATTTATTTTGTTTTGGTCCGGTCATTGGAAACGATTTTTGTGCATTATTACATGTATAACACCCCAACACATTAACCTTACACTGCTTAAAGAATAAAACAAAATCGATTAATAATCTGTTTATAAAGTATACCAGAAAAATATAACATATTTCATTGTGCAACTGTAAGCCTCCTCATATAGACATTGTTTTCGGCAAAACAGCGATATATATATATATATATATATATATATATATATATATATATATATATATATATATATATATATATATAATATCAATTTCAAATCAGACCACTCAGGTTTAAGCTGCACTTGGTCTGTTACTCTTGAATTTGCACTTAGACATTTAATTTTTTTTTTCGTTAACAAGCCCTTGGTGTAATATGATGTAAAAACCGATTTTACTGCGTAGTTTTGTTTTTTAACTTCCTTATGCAAAATGCGAGCTTTTGTTTGGACTGCATTTGTTTGGACCATTAGAACTGCCTATTGTTATGGTATAGTACTGTTATATGCATCAAACCTGCGATGTTAAGTACCAGTAAATATTATTCTATAAAGGATAATCATACTTCACGTTTATTTTTATTATTTGAACTTTCCTTTTTAGGTATGCTATGTTTGCATTACTAAATTTCATATATGATGAAAAACGATGTGGATAAGAACATATTTAGTTTTTCGCTTTAATCGACCGCAGCCTTATATATATACATATATATACTTAAATAAATAAAACAGAATGCGACAGTCCAAATTAAATAAATTGTTTACTGTTAGCGCTTTCAGCCATGTCGGCTCTTCAGACAGTTATACAAAATTAAAAACGTTGTTTGTAACGTTGTCAATGACGTCGTGTTTTTAAAGTTCATTATGACGTCACAATGTACATCAAGGTAGCGATGGCGTGAACTTTATCAACGCCGTTAAGCAATGCATAGACATATAATACAATACATATAAAAATTATATATATGATAAATCTATTTTCGATTAAGTTTCGGGTTAAATATTTTAATAAAATAGTCCTCATTTGTGGTTCGGGCGATTTCATTTGAATTCCACATTTTGTAAAACGGAAATATTTTAAATGCTCCCTTTCCGCACTTCGCAAAATTTTCCGAACATGGAGTGTTTCTCACTGTTTCGTCCTTTATTTGTTGTTTGTGGACTCTCACTCGGGCGTTGAGCTGGTTAGTCTGGCCAATATAATTTTCTCCACATGTTGGACAAGTCGCACAATATATCAAATTAGACGATTTGCAGTTCATTGGGGCATTAGGTTTTAAAATTTGGCCGCTTTTTAATATTATTCCTTCTCCCTCCTGTATAAGGTCACATGTTCCACATCGGGGGTCGCCGCACTTTTTGATGGAAATAGTATTGCTGGACGAGAACTTTGCTTTGGAGAGAATTTTCCTCAGATTCGGCGCTTGTCGTCTGCTGTTTATGAAAGATGATTGGTTTAACAGTTTTTTCATATTTTCTGATTGTTCTAATATTGGAAAAAAACGTTTTGCTGCTTTAAAAATATTATGGTTACACGGATTATGTGTAGTTACAAACGGAATTTTCTCATCTTGTTTCTCCTCCTTAAGGCGGGTCCTTCTAAGTTGTGCTAAAGGAATATCCATAGCCCGGTTAATTCCGTCATTAATAAGTTCCACGGGGTAATTCTGTCGTCTAAGGTGTTGTTTTAACTCTTGAAGCCTTTGTAGGCGAAGAGAAGGGTGAGTCACAATAGTACATACACGCCGTGCCATGTTGTATGGAATATTCCTTTTTGTGTGAGACGGATGACATGAATGAAAATCCAAGTATTGATGGGAATCTGTTTCTTTGCTAAATAAATCGGTAATGATATTCTCGCCGTCTTTGATAATAAGAATATCTAAGAATGGGAGTTTCTCACGATGGACGTCTATAGTGAATTTTATCGAGGCCTGCAGTTCATTTAAGATAGAATGAAATTTTATAAGATCCTCTTCCGTTTTGGTCCAAAAGATGAAACAGTCATCAAGGTATCTTTTCCAGTTCTCTTTAATGTATAGCGTAAAATCGGCATCAAAGATATCCGGCAATATACTATAAAGTTTTTCTTCAAGGTACCCCATTACAAGTGAGGCATACGTAGGGGCAACTTTTGTGCCCATGGCAGTACCTTTTATCTGTAGGTAATTTTCATCATCAAAGAGGAAAGTGTTATTTTCTAGTACAAGTTTTAGTCCGGCTAAGATGAACTCTTTTGAAAATCTACTATCTATTGTGAACTTTATATATATATATATGTAGATAAATAAAGCCTTGGTACAGCAAAAAATACTTAAATAAATAAAACAGAATGCGACAGTCCAAATTAAATAAATTGTTTACTGTTAGCGCTTTCAGCCATGTCGGCTCTTCAGACAGTTTTACAAAATTAAAAACGTTGTTTGTAACGTTGTCAATGACGTCGTGTTTTTAAAGTTCATTATGACGTCATAATGTACATCAAGGTAGCGATGGCGTGAACTTTATCAACGCCGTTAAGCAATGCATAGACATATAATACAATACATATAGAAATTATATATAGAAATTATATATATGATAAATCTATTTTCGATTAAGTTTCGGGTTAAATATTTTAATAGAGGACTATTTTATTAAAATATTTAACCCGAAACTTAATCGAAAATAGATTTATCATATATATAATTTCTATATGTATTGTATTATATGTCTATGCATTGCTCAACGGCGTTGAAAAAGTTCACGCCATCGCTACCTTGATGTATATTATGACGTCATAATGAACTTTAAAAACACGACGTCATTGACAACGTTACAAACAACGTTTTTAATTTTGTAAAACTGTCTGAAGAGCCGACATGGCTGAAAGCGCTAACAGTAAACAATTTATTTAATTTGGACTGTCGCATTCTGTTTTATTTATTTAAGTATATATATATATATATATATATATATATATATATATATATATATATATATATATATATATATATATATATATAAAACTCAAATATATGTAGATCTTGACCGCCATATAGTAATCATATTTATTGATTTCAACCTGTTACAAATGTAAACATATGTTTAATTCACAGGAGTTGATAAGTATTATAAATACATGCATTGCAATTATTTGCAATAATAGGCTAGTTAGTATTAACTTGCACATTGACCGGTCTACATTTCAGATGTTGTTGCACGATTTTCTGTAACCGGAAATACGACAATCGCACTAAATTAAGATTTCATGAATGGAGTTTACAATTCCGAAAAGGTTCACTACACTCCCCCCACACTAATGACATATAATATAACCGTATCACTTTTGTTCCTCAATTGGTAAGATGATGACTAAACGTCGTACATATCTGCTTATAATTGTGTCCTGACATCCATGATAATCACGTTCTGCACTAACGTTCTTGTATCTTAATTTGACGTCCCGAACTCTTCCATCCACTACAGGGAGTGCTTCACAAATTTCGGCCAATTTCCATTGTCCGCGTATGTTGTTTGAATCCTGAATAAGCACTAAATCTCCAACTCAAACATTTCGATTTTCTGTATGCCATTTTTGTCTAATAAGAAGGGTGTGAAAATAGTCCCTCATCCATCGTTTCCAAAATGTACCAATAACACGCTGCACAAATTTCCACCTGATTCCTTGGGTTTAAACAAGGTGTTCCATTCTCCCACTGGCACTCGTGAACTGGCACGTCCAAGTAGTAAATCATTAGGGCAAAGGTAAGTGCCCTCTACAGGATCGCAATTCTTGGTGCCGATCGGACTGTTCGTTGAGTAAGTTTCCAATTTCGAAAAGAACTGTTTGAGGTTATGAAAATGTTATGACTGCAGATCCAATTGCAGATTCCAAACAGATTTTTGTTGATCTAATGAGGGATTCGCTGCATCCATTCTCCCATGGAGCATCTGCAGATTTGATTGTCTCCCAATCCATACCCTCCTGTTTCCGAAATTTTTTTTATGTTGTTCTATTCCCATGAATGTACAACAGTCCTTAACTTCGTTCCTGTTGCAACAAGTTGTGTTCCAGCATCTGATATCATTTTTCGAGGATATCCACGTATTGACACAAATCTACGCAATACCATCATAAAACTTCCAACATCATAACCTTCAGCTAGGTCAATGTATACAGCTCTAGACACTAAACAGTTATAAAGTACTCCATATCCTTTTCCATGAGTCCTTTTCTTTACAGTATCTTTGATAACAAGTGGTCCAAATAAGTGCACAGCACAGAAGTATAATGGTGGTGCTGGCTTGAGTCTGGTGTCTGGAATTTGTTCTATTTGCTGAGATTCTGTGATTTTAAATTTTTTCCTGCAAGTCACACAATTTGATTTCACACGTTTTATTATGTTTTTTACTTTTGGTATCCAATATCTACTTCGAAGTTTGGCAAGAGTAAGATCAACTCAGGAATGATCTCTGTCATGAATTTCTTTTACAATAAACTCTGCACTCGGTGACTTGATGGAACAAGAGCAAATGATGTCTTATTCCAACTATTTTAAATCCATTTCTTCATTCTTTGACCAACAGTAATAATTTCATCTGATGTTAATTGTGGTCCAAGACGTCTAAATCTGTACATAACATCCTTTGGATGATCCATTTGCACATGTCTAATCCAATTATCTTCTGCCCTTTTCAATTCGTCTGCTGATAGACAATGTACAATGCCTCGAAATGTGCGTTTTTCTACGATAAGTTGTAAAATGCATGTCAGTCTGAGAAGCTTGTAATGTTGTTATTCTGTTGAGATCAACAATTTCTGCCACATTCAAAGTTTTCTTGTTTCTCTCTGTTACTGTAACATCGGTATGTTGTATAATAATATCAGGGATTTCCTTTACTTCTATATCTTGTTTAATAGGCCACTTTTCAAAAGGATGGTATAGAAATTCTGGACCTTTCTGCCACACAGACTCGCTGTTAATAAGACTTGGTGATGTTACTCTAGTTGTGAAATCTGCAGGATTCTGACCAGTTGGAATCCAATACCAGTCTGTTTTACAAGTTTTGGATTGTATTTCAGCTACTCTGTTGGCAACAGATGTTCCAAATCCATAACTCTCTTTTTGAATCAGTGCTCTAACTATTGCAGAATCCACAAGGCGCATGACCTTTTCAAAGGAAATTCCCAACCCGTTCACAATATTTTCACGCAGACGAGCAGATAGCACAGCTCTACATAGTTATAGTCTGGGAATAGTAAGTTGTCTTGTTGGAGCAATACGATTTTTTGCCATTAACAGTCTAGCAAAGAATGTATCCCATGCCGTTTCCCATCGGATGTATGCACAAGCTCCTAATGCCAGGTTTCCACCATCAGAGAATAATATCAGCATTGGATTTCTATACATCATTTCTGGTCGATTACACCGTGGTATCTTTATAAGTTCGAGATCAAAGAGACCTTTGAAAAATTCAATCCATTTTGTTTCATTTCTAAGGAAAGAGGTTTGTCTCAATCCTCACAGCTGTTTGCATTTTCTTGACACAGAGTTCTCATTAATGACTTTGCAGTGAGTATGTACGGCACGGCCATTCCGAGTGGGTCATATACCCTAGTAACTTGTTTCAGTACCATTCGCTTCGTGAGTGTAATGTTCATATTTGATAACTCTGACACATTGTGAGACAAAATACTAACTATCCTGTGTCTGTTTTCAGTTGGACTTTGAAGGTGAAAACATCGTCCTTGTGGTCTCCAAATCAGTCCCAGAACCTTTTCATGTCGCTGTATTCAACAATTTAATTCCATTTGCCACTTTGTCATGATTTCCTGAGATGATCCAATGTTTGACAGTAAATCCACCATTCCCGAGTACATAATCAATATCTTGTGCAAGTCGACATGCATCTTCAGTACTTGTTTCTGATGTAAGGATATCATCAATATAGCTACTGTTTTTTACAATCGTCTACAACCTTTGCATAATCATCCTCTAATAGTTCAGCTGTTTTTCGCAATGCTATAATGGCAATGGCACCACTTCGAACGGTTTCCAAAGGGAACACTTGTAAGTGCATAATGATCAGGTGGCCTAGTTGTGTCAAACTTTCTCCATAAGAATCTGTGTGTGTGTGTGTGTGTGTGTGTTGATAATCGTACAGAGCTATACATTTTTGACATGTCTCCAACAAGTGCAATCTGATTTTCACGATATTTGAGTAACACAGAAATGAGATCATTGAGCACTTTCGGTCCTTTCATCCCATGATTGTTGAGGACATGACCCATGAATGAAGCGGATGAGTTAAAAACAATTCGCAGAGGTGTGGACTATGATCCAGGCTTCAAGACTTCATGATGCGATATGTAGTGTATAGGTCCTTCATATGAATTATTTCTGTGTTTGTTAGCTGTCTTGCTACCTTTCTGTGTCCTATCCTCTATCTGTGTGTGATATTCCTGTGCATACATGTATTCTTTGCTTGTGTTGATGAGTCTTTGTTCAACTGATTTCAATCGACTTAATGCTGCCTTAATGTTATTTGGTAAGTTGACAGGATCATGTTTCCATGGATATTATGCAGTCCAGTATTTTCCAGATGTATCATATTCTAGTCCTGCTTCAATTGTACGTAGTTCATGTTCTTCCTGTATGGTAAATCGTCCCATTACCAATGCTACATTGACCGCATCGACAGCCTCCACACTTTGGATTACAGTATGATCCTAGATTCTCAATATCTAGAAAAATGCCAAAATGTTCCTCTAGAGGTTTTGTATCGATAACTTGCATGGAGTTTATATCAATCCCAGACAGATGATTGATGTATGCGTCCTTTGGAATAGCTGACAATTTCAACAATTGCATGACTTCCTCTAGACAATATCCAAATTGGTTTTTCATTAACTGAAGGTTCCTTCACTTTCAATATTCACTGGTAAAAGTATACTACAGCCTGCAACTATCAACAGTTCAATTTCACCATCTGTTCTAGATATGTCACTATCTGATATTCCCTTGAATAAGGTTGATACTCCACTGCTATATACAGGTTTCGAATTTATTGTTATCTTCTCCATACCATATGCCTTGATCTGCCATGTTTCTCATCAGTTAAGGGAACAATGTATTCCTTGGTGTAAAGATGCTCAATGATGTTCCAAACTTTAGATATACGAAGTGTAACATCGATTCCCTTCATACTAAGGCGTTTTGTAGCTGTATGAGATATCAAAGATATATTTAACCCAGGGTCACAAAGTGTTAATAAATTGTCATCCTAGCATTTGACCTCACTAACCATCAACACAACAGTTTCTCCAGATTGTTCTCCATTCACTAATTGTAAACAGTTATTAACTTTGTTCATAGGTTCTTGGTGTAAGGTTGAATGATGCATGTTGCTACAATGTTCACATCCTTTTTTATCTGGACAACTTTTGGATATATGTCCTAGTCCTTAAACATATGAAGCAAGCTCTGTTTTTTTCTGAGACAGTCGATCTTACTGTTGACATCCATTCTGTTAAAGGTCCAACAATGGCTAATATCATGCGAGTCAGTGTCATGGTACTATCAGGGCTTCTGTGAATTCATTCTGGACATTCTTGCATTGTGTGGTAACTGATTACCTTTAAAAAACTATATCTGGAATATGAGCTAATCCATCAACTCCTTTTTGTAAGATTTCTTGGTTTGTTTCATTTGGACGCAGAGCTCATTTGTGGCCGTAGCATTTGATGGTTTTTCTATGAAATGATTGGTTGAATTTGTTTCAGATAAGTAATGAACCTTAGCTCTTTGTTCACATCTTAATTCTGATTGCATGTATTCCATTGCATTTATGTCTTCCAGAAGAAAGTCAAGTAATGGGATAAATTGTACATAGTTCTTATGCTACTTCTATTGCAGAATCCACTAACGTTTCTGAACTGGAGGAAGAATTTTCTCAATTTCACTTATCAATGTTGTGGTATTTATTTCTCTGTCCATATTAACACGTTTTAAGTCTAAGTAACATCTTTCTATGACTTCAACACTGTTAATAAAACACAAATGATCCCCGTCAGGAATAATTCTGAGTTTTCGAATGTCTAAAAGTATGGAATCTGTGAATCTTTCAGGTCTACCGTATTTCATTTCAAGTCTTTTCCACATTTCTTCATTATCATTATCTACACCATGCACTGTCTTAAGAGCTTTGCTCATAAGACTTTTCTTTAATGCAAACTGGGTCTGTTCCATATGTTGGATACATAATGCTTTCATAATCTCTCTTGAAACTGGGGAATTTTCTTATCTCACAACTAAATATTGGAACATCTAATTTCTTCACTTTAACACTTCCCTTTTGTTTGTCTTTTTCTTTCTCATTTTGCTGTATAGTTTTACACTGTTTATTAACATGTGCACGACATTTACACAATTCGTGACACATTGAGTCCATATCTCTATCTGCATTATCAATGATATCTTGCTCAGTTTCAGAATTTAACAATTCTATATATTCTGCATGTCCACTCTCTAGTTCTTTATAAGAACCCTCCATATTAAATAAAAGGTTCAACCCTCCATATTAAATAAAAGGTTCTTAAGTAAATCTGGACTTTCAGAATTCTTTAATTTTTATACCCCCGCTCCGAAGGAGAGGGGGTATACTGTTTTACCCTTGTGTGTCTGTCTGTCCGTCTGTGTGTCTGTCCGTCCGTCTGTCTGTCTGTCTGTCCGTCCGTAACAAAAATGTCTGTCGCATTTATCTCAGCAATTATTTATCGCAGATGCTTGAAATTTTTACACCGTGTTTGTTAAGGCATGCCATATCGTGGGATATATTTTTGTACTAATCGGACGTCAACTTCCTGTTAAATGACGACATTGCTTATTTTTTAACCAAAATTTTCAAACAAATTTTCGTCAAAGATTTCTCAGCAACTTTTTATTGCAAATGCTTGAAATTTTTACACAATATATGTAAAGGCATGCCATATCGTGGGATTTATTTTTGTACCAATCAGACGTCAACTTCCTGTTCAGCGACGACTTTGTTTTTCTTTAGCAAAAATTTTCAAACAAATTTTTGTCAAAGAATTTTCAGCAACTGTTTATCACAGATGCTTGAAATTTTTACACAGTATATGTATAGGCATGCTATATCGTGGGATGTATTTTTGTACCAATCAGACGTCAACTTCCTGTTTAATAAGTACTTTGTTTATTTTTAGCCAAAATTTTCAAACAAATTTCCGTCAAAGATTTCTCAACAGCTTTTATCGCAGATTCTTGAAATTTTATCACAGTGTTTGTTAAGGCATGCCATATTGTGGAATATATTTCTGTACCAATCGGATGCCAGCTTTCTGTTAAATGTCGACTTTGCTTATTATGCATATTTACATCAGAGTGGGGGTATCACTAGTGAGCATTGGCGCACAGATATCTTGTTCGAATCTGTTATTAATTCTGTGAAACTTCCCTTGTAATATTGACCGCCTCCGTTTCTTGGTCAATGCAAGTGGTGACTTCTGAGGGGTTCCAGTCCTTTCCATCATATTTCTGTCAGTATTTATATTGTCTTCCCTTGTGTTGAAATCTAGACCGCCATGTAGTAATCATATTTATTGATTTTAACCTATTACAAATGTAAACATATGTTAAGGTATTCGATGTATAACGACCATGTTTTGTACCAAATAAATGAATGGTCCGATATTCTTAAACATGATATCATTTTGCAGATGTTATAAAATAGAAATACTCCACCTAAAGGAATTTTCAAAATATTGATTATGGTCCAACTAATTACACCTTGAATTTTGCATTGGAGTCTATGGGCAACGTATGTTTTAATAAGATATTGTAAAAAGTAACTTAAAATTTGTAAAACTCTCTTGGTTAATACATGCATAAACTTTCTCTCTTTTAAAATATGAAATAAAATGAAACATTCACCGCAGATATTTTGACGAAATTAAAATGATTTTCTTTTTAACAAGGGGAGATAACTCTTAAAAAAATTTTAAGGTGCAAAATGACCGGCTTCTTACATGTTGTACAGTCATGTGAATTTGGTTCATTTCACTTTTATTGTTATCTAGAAACACATATTTAACTAGTTTAAATGATTCAAAAAATTTCAACATCTCTTCATTATACATTGAATCCCTTAAGTTCACAGGAATTGATAAGTATTATAAATACGTGCATTGCAATAATATGCAATAAAATGCTTTTTAGTTTTAACTTACACATTGACGGGTCTACCTTTCAGATGTTGCTGCACGATTTTTTGTAACCGGAAATATGACAATCACACTAAATTTAGATTTCATGAAGGGAGTTTATAATTCCAAATAAGTTCACTGCAATATATATACAGTATATAGTTTTAGAAACTATTGTGTTGAAGGTGAACTTGACATACTTTAATCGACAAACCATTCTACCTGTTAAGTGATTCATTTTGCAAACACCGGTTTTTCAGCCATTTTTTTTATCAAAGTGAGGTCGATTTTAAAGTTATTTTTGTCGAAAATTGCATGCATTGACCCCTCTGAGGATGAAAATCTTTTATAATCAAAGTACTGATTGACGGAGGAATCATCTTGGAGAAGATTAATTTATAGTCAAAGTATTAGTGTATTGACTGGAATTGATTATATCTATTATTATTTATCTTAAATATGTAATTTTGCATGACAAGTAGTTTTGTTTCCGCATTTGAATTGCGTACATTTTTATAATATACATTTTTGGACTTTTACGACAATATTAAGAATTCCGGTAAACACCATATAAATCGTGTTAAGTAATATTTATAATTAGAATTAATTCTATCAAACTATGAATTAGTATTTAAAGTATTTCTCAAACATTGTATGAATCCAAGCAATATTTAAATGTAGTCTCGTTTATCTAGACGCTCGGTTGTCCCCGTCAATCTCCGGCAAACAATCGAGACCCTCTGTTGTCGGACATTTACGACTAAAAATCATTTAGATTGTTCATACCTTGTAAATCTTACTATTTTCAAAGTATTTATAAATAAAGTTCCTTGAAAAGCAATGCTACAAAATACATTACATTTACTTTATCGATCATTTTCGACATCTAAGTCTTTTTAACGGCGATGATTTGTGCTTTGGTCCAAATACAGTTTCCCTTCCTATTTGCAATAGTACCTACTTTACTTATATAATCATGCTTTTTATGGAATGTGCAAAGATTAATATTTTTCAAAACAGAAAAAATATTTTTGTAAGTTACGATTATAATTTATGACTCCCAAAAAAGACCTATATCTTTGAAAATAATCAGTAAAAACTCCGGAAAAGTGAGCTTTTTTTTCATATGAAAAATTCGTTACTGCTTGAAAACCCCCAATGTTAGGTAATGCATGCATGTTCTCACTCTCACAAAGTTGTCGTTCTTTTGCAGAATGTATGAATCGATTGTAAGGAGTGATAAACTATAGTTCTATACGTTTCCAAAATTATTGAGATAAAATATCCATATTAAGGAACGCTACAGCTCATTTTGCGCAAATACCATTGATTGAAAAAATGTTCCATTATTACATGAATTTTAAAGTAATGCTTTGTAAAATTTGAAGTTGCTCCATTTACCGTTAATTAATCATTTTAGCCGACCCAAACAATATATTTTGCTCGCTCAGTCTTTTGATCAACACCTTAGTGCATCGATTGTAAACATTACAGCGTAACTTTGTGCAAGAAGGTGAATAGATCACGAATTTCTGCAAATTTGACATGTGGTTTTAACGAAACTTTAAAGATATAAATTTTGAATTCCGCAAAAATCTATGACCCGAAATTGCGAGCTTTTTATTGCAGTTAAGAAGATTCAATCTTTCAGTAAATGCACTACTTTTATTCTTTTATATAAATGTGTTCAAAGGGGAAAAAAACAAGATGAGGAGAATTAGCTGTAAAGTCTCTTTAATGCTAATTTTAATAGTATACCGGTAAATCTTCTAATACCCGTGTTATTCACTTTTAAAAGACATCAGGTTCAGTATGTCAAATATTATAAAAAGAATAAACTCATGCATATTTTGTCTCTGGGAATTCGACATATGGAGGGACTTTTAAGAGAAAATTATGTTTATTGTTTGCCATTGTATAATTCTATTGTATATTTTGTATTTGTAATTAGATACTTATTTCAGTAACACTATTGAAATATAAATCTAAAACGAATACTGCAAACTTTGCCCTAGGTGGTGTCCGTCACATTCACAAAGTTGATTATCGACGTCACATGTAAGCTGATTGGTAGAAATAGAGGAGGCCTCCGTCTAAAAATCTGCCAACCGAAAGGTGATCGAAAGTTAGCAAAGTGTCTTTCTAGATATGTTGTCTGAAGAAAAAAACACGATTAAAAAATAGTCGACAGTGCAACCAGATAAGTTAAAATAGCAGCTTCTGCTGATAAGACTTTTTTATACGGAGAAGTGTGTGTGTGTGTGTGAAAAAGGTATATGTAAATCACGACATCCATCGTGGTATACATATTGAGGAGCGGGCTGATAAACGGTAACTTGGTGTCCCTTTCTTTCATCATCTATCATTGTTGATTTCAGAAAACCTTAGCAGAAGACCAACAATTAAACTGACCCAGAGTTCCACATACGGTTCTCTAAATGCTGATTTAGCCAATGACGGCGTTTTAAACACAATAGAAAAGTATTGTGCTCACACTGCCATTAGCCATACAAAAGCTTGGTTACAGGTGGATCTAGGAAAGATGTTTAGCATCAACAATGTGAAAATCTTTTATAGAAATGAGGGTATGCATTGTTTTATTGTTTGATTTAAGTTTTAAACCAATCATAGTATACCATACGTTTAATGCAATAGGTGCACAAAGTTCCGTGATTTTTTTTAGTTTAAAATTTATATCTAAAATGCTGAAAATGAACCTGGTATATGTTGTTTACTATACAACAATTAACAAAAAATATTGTTTAATTAAAACTAGTTTTGTTACGTAAAACATGACTTTTTTCTGAGACTTTTTTAAAGTGATGTTATAATATTAATAATAACAAGAGATGCTTGTGAAACACTCTTGCCCCTTCCCTTGGAAACATCCACAAAGAAAATGAACGTAAACTGCAAATAACTGGAATTGTTCTATGTCCAAGAGCCATACCTCTGTCGAAAATTGCTCGATCGTACCCAATATCAAACTTGACATAGATATTATCATGATAAACCTGTATACCAAATTTCATTTAAATATGTTCATCCTCTGCGAAAAAAAATGAGCGGCCACTGCAAATAACTGGAATTTTTCTATGTCCAAGGGCCATAACTCTGTCCAAAACTGCTCGATTGTACCCAATATCAAACTTGATCTAGATATTATCATGATAAACCTGTATACTAAATTTCATTACAATACGTTTATCCTCTGCGAAGAAAATTAGCGGCCACTGCAAGTAACTGGAATTTTTCTATGTCCAGGGGCCATAACTCTGTCGAAAATTGCTCTATCGTTCCTAATATAAAACTTGACCTAGATATTATCATGATAAACCTGTATACTAAATTTTATTTCAATATGTTCCTCTGCGAAGAAAATGACCGGAAACTTTTGGTAGACCGACAGCCAGCAGCAAAGCAATATACCCTCCCTTCTTCGAAGGGAGGCATAAAAATAATAATTAGTGCGTAAATTCAAAACAATGCAATAATCCTTAATAACTTTAGGAAATACCGGTTGGAAACAGTACCGGTTCAGACAGTTTTATTTAGACGTCTCCACTCTACGTGCAACTGAGACAACAGCCGTACAAAGAACACGCTGTTACACGGACAATACAACCGCCCCCTACCTACCATCCACAACCATTGACATTCCATGTAAAGAGACGGCGCGATACATCATAGTGGAAACGACATATGACGCGCCTGAAGATTACCCAATTACAGGAGCTGTTCTAGAAATCTGTGAAATAGAAGTTTATGGTATGTTTATCAAGTTCTTAAACAGTTTCATGTGTAGTATTATACTGCAAGAAGCCCATTGGTCTCATCTTCGGAAGGGGTGGGGCATTTTTGAATCTGAATATTCAAGGCTGCTTTCATAGCATTCTGACAAATTTAGCTTTGTAGATATCGAGAAAAATATTTGTTAATATGTTTTTCTTTATTTTGAATGTTGAAATGTGACTTCTCTCATGGGCCTAAATTGTATCTGTAGTGCCACAGTTTTAACAAGTCTGAATGTATACTTTCTGAAAATGAATGCATAGTAATGTTACAAACGCTGGTTATAGCTAAGTAGTTAATTGGAAGACCTTTTGTACGTTTTCCGTCTATGCGTCTTCATGTTGATAACATCTTCAGGTGTTTCCTAAGGAATATCGGCAATTATAGTTTTTTCAATTTGTAAACAATTTGTGTAATATTTTTTTTTACATTCCTGATAGAGCCCCAGTTAATCATTCGTAATAAATCATTCAGTCATAATTTAAACATTTTTTGATTTTCACTACATATTAACAAAATTTGGGGTAAATATTGGTGTCTCGGGTTCTTAAGAAAATAATGTATTAAGACACGCACCTTATTTTTCATGTCTTGTGATAATTTTTCCTATGCAATGTTTTGTCTTTTATTTGAACAATGAAAAGTCCTTTCTATTATAACGCTTTTTGCCGAATTCGCTCTAGTGGTTCTAGAGAATTAGTAAAACGTATAAAAAGTTACCAGAGTTGCACACAACAGTTCAAATAATTTTTTTTTAAATTTAGGTTGCGAAGTTGGTCAATATGGCGATTATTGCAAATGTTGTGAAGGGTGTCAAGAGTGTGACATTGAAAACGGCAAGTGCGGTATGTTGACATTTGAACAAATGCATTTTAAGATATGTGTATAGGTTGTTTTGTTAAGTGCAGTGTATTTATTTAAAAGATCGATTTATTATTAACCATTATAAAACGATTACTACCGGATAGACATCTTGATTATTTACATTTATTAAAAGGTTGCTCACTAGGTGCACGGAAATGTAATTCTCTCTCTTGGTAGAAGCATTTATTGGACATTTAAATGGCTATGGTTCTGTTTCGGTGGAAATTCGGCATAACTCTTAACGACGAATACTTTTATTTTCGAAGATTATAATTGTTGTACATTTCTTTCCGATTAACAGCCAAACAACCAGAGCTTTCAAGTCAATCCCACGACCAGTCATGTGATCAATCCATTCTATATGGCGTTATATCGGCTCTCTGCTTTAGCCTCGTTTTTAACATCATTTTTGTCATTTGGTAAGTCGGATTTGGATTGTTTGATATTATATATGAATAAACGATATTTTATTTATATTTATGCGTATTTATTTGTTTGTTTATATATCTGTATACATGTATTTATTTTTTTAACTTATTGAAATTCGTTATTTAGTAGTTTTAGAAATAAAATGTGCAGAGGCGAAGGGCAAAAGAAAGACGTAACAGTTCCTAACCAGACATCAAGTAATGCCTTTTCAACAGACCCTGTATTATATAAGATAGGAGAAGACAACGAAGGTTACCAGGAACTTAGAGTTACTTGAGTCTGTGATTTCAGTGACGCACAATTCCAAATGTGTTTTTCTAATTTTCAATTGTTTTGGATAAATAATGAATGCATTTTTTCCGTTTAGAATGTTTTATCTAAACAAATCCACAAATGTAAATTGTTGATTAAGAATCCTTATCGAAATGTTCCGTTTATTGAAACTTATACGAATTAATTCTCATAAATTGTGTTTATCTATAGTTTGTGCATTAACAAACGTCATTCTATGTATAAAAAACGTGTTTTCTTTTTAATCAGAATAAAAGAAAAATATAACAAAGCGGGAATCGATAAACTATTCGAAAAGATCAAATGATTGTCTTTGCCTGGCGATGTTACTCCTTTACTGGTTATAACGATCTAACAGTCATATTCATATAGAATTCGAGGAATAAATAAAAAAAACATGTAACCCAAAATTATTTATCTTTGTCAAAAATGTGAAATTTAAACATCTTTTAGTAAAGCATGAGGATGATGGAGACTAACACACAACATATTACTGAAATATAACTCTTTTAGAAGATTACATTTGATTTTTTTTATCGTACGTTGTGAACGTTGTCAGATGCACTAACCAGGTTATTGTAGCGCCTTTTATGACAACTGATGCAAAGAACCACAACCCCTGCACACAAAATTAGTTTGGTTTTTAAAAGTGCAAATCATGTAGCTGTTTTAATAATAGATAACTATGTATTTATCATAATGGTAGTCTAAACGAGAAACACTGATAGAAGTTTCCAAATGAATTTTATGTGTACGTATTATTTTTTTTAATATCAATATTTTTTCTCATTTAAGATTTCCTCATGTAAAAAACATAAAGTGTTAAATACAGCTTAATAATTATTTTTTTTAAGAAAAATAAAAATATACATTGTATATTTTACAAATTGTGCTTTCTGCATTTTTTAAAAATCGAACGGTTTTGAGTTGTTCAAGTATGGAATCTGATCGTTCGTTGTAGAAAACCTTCGTCGCATCCTTTTTAGGCCAAAAAATTCCAGTGCTCTTTTGCATTCGTTTTCCACATTCTACATCGCACTTTTGTCACTATACTGTCCTTATTGGTCGACCAGACAGTCTCCGATGCATCCCCCTGTCAGTCTGTCGCATTCATTTGTACACGAAACAGGGTCCATGCTGCACATGTTTCCTTATTATTCCGCGCACTTGCATCTAGTTCTTGCAGAATCCTGTGAAATCAACACATGTTATATATTTACAGTTTACACTGCATCTTTTGGATCCGGACTAGTTAGTCCCAAAATTCGTTGTGATGCGTCATGTTAATTTGTATCAATCTCGACATTAAAGCAAAAAAAAAATGTTCATGGGATTGTTTTATATGTAAAACATATTATGTACATGTAGCGCTTACAAGAGGTCGATTGTATTTTTTTTTATCAATCGAGTACGTATTAGGCTTGCACACATTTAGGTATATTAGGAGTTTAAATTAAAACGATCAATAAAAGCCATTGTCAGCTTTTGTTGTCTTTCCTGATTGCTATTTCTAGAGCCTCTATATAAGCCGCTGACTTTTTTACAATTCGAAGTGAATCAATTCACATGCCTAACCCATGGCAACAGAGGTATTACATTGCCACTGGCAGTCGGCCGATGTTTTATCAAATGCATTTTGCACAAAAAAGAGGGTACACGTAAAACAAGGAAATAAAAACCGTAAAACATAGAATTACATAAACAGATAATAAAATCGCCTTTGAAGTCTAAGTGCCTAACAGATGTAACGAATGCAAAGGTTGGTGTTGGTAAACTAGAATGGTGTGGGCTTTAATTTTGGAAGATGTTTAGGATATGTGATAATGTGGTTTAATGTCTATATTTATCAGAAATTCATAAACTACATTCACATAGCTATTAACATAAGTTATTCCCCCTTTACTACCTGTCGGTATCTGTACAAAATACGTCGTATTATCTTTTTGTTGTTGTAAAAAAGGTATATGAGGCGTATTTAAATGATCACCATTTTGAATATAGTTTAAACTAAACTGAACGGAACAATGTATAATTAGCTTCAACTAAACAAGTCATGTGATATTTGAATGATCAATAACATGTCAGGTTTAGATATTCGAAAAGACGAAATACAAGAAAGTGCATTGATTAATATGAAAATTAACTATGTATTTTAGTCTTCCCCCACCCGGGAAACACAATTATTCCTCCAACATTACCCCCTCCCTCCGGCGAAACAATTTCTGGAACCGTTAATATAATGTACTTTTGCGGACTCATTGTAAATATTAAATTCTTTATGGCGATAGGTTCCCTGATAAATATCGTTTATCTTCCCCAGTTAATATCCAGGAATAAGTTTTGGTAGACAGATAGGGGGATGGCTTTTTACTACTTATTTAGATCAACAATGTAAACATACGAACCATCATCAATCAGTTTCAACCACCCAAATTTAACCTAGTGAAACTTTCTATATTCGATTTAATAATCCGTTAAAAACGTGTTCAAACGAACATGTAGTTTATACCTAGGATACGGGTTTTTTTGTTGTTGCAAAACTTTAGGGTAGTGAAAATTTTTTATTCTCAGTGTAGGCAGTATGGAACCTCGCACCGATTCCCTGTAACAACGCCACCTCCTCCCCCCCCCCCCCCCAGGGAAAAAATATTTCACCCAAAACTAGTGAATATAGAGTATGTACAATGTTGATTCAGTATTCTACGAGGTTATTTTTCTGCACCCCATACGGAGAATTAAGACCTTAAGGACATCCAGGTAACCTTGAACAATTGAGGAAGTTTTATTCGTGTTAAACACTTGTCTACGATGATTACTCTTTAAACCGGTACTTGCGTCTGTGCTAAAATATGAGTGCATAGAAAATGCTTAGAGGAATACTATTTGTATTTAATTTGCCTAAAATTCATGATCCGATAATTTACCAAAAGCTTAATCTTTAATTTAATTCTACATCAAACATACTTTATGGCAGAGTTACTTTATGCCAATAGCTTTAACCCCCCCCCCCCCCCCCCCCCACACACACACACACACATACACATTCAATAAAGATACGAAAACGAAAGTTAATTATTCTAGAATACAGCAGATTTTTAAAGACCGCCATTTGAAAACGAAAGTTCATCGGTTTCAGTAATGAATAACTGTAAAAATAAACAATCTTTGAACATATACAAATAGACTACTTTATGGATAATTCTTCAGCAGTATGCTTACAAATGTCAATAAAGAATGACCCATAATGGGAAGAGATAACCGGTAGAAGCTTTTACTTTAATCTTGCATATTAATATAGCGTAATAATCAAATCTGCGTCGATAGATACCACATATATTGATTTAAAACCCTTCTTTCATTTATTTTTCAATAACAAATTCTATGGCAAAGTTTCATGGTAGCTTTAGAAATGTAAACATTCAATACACACTCGATGATCATAATTATGGAAACAGCTAATCGCACCAGACAACAAATAGTGAAACTAATCAAATCACTTACATTCCGTTAGATTTTATTCGTGGGTTTTTCTTACTGATAATAATGCTGCACTAAAAACAATGTTAAACAATTAGGATCACACACAACCTATTCAATATCAGAAAACATGATAGTTATGTCAATCGAAACTTTTTTCTATGAAAAAAAGACATTGTTTAAAAAAAATGTTACGTCTTCATTAGAAATAGAAAAAAAAAAAACGTTTACAATGTAACAGCATGGTTATATCAAATGCAAAATTTAAGAATAGAGGAAACAGTTCTACTTCAATGTTTTGGACATATTTCAGTCCCAGCTATATTGTAACTAAATGTCTTGGATCAATCCTTGGCCAGAATAGAAATTTTGTTGTGAACAAAAATTATCTTAGAAAATGATTGACTCACAAACAAATCGCTAGTTTCACCTAAACTCGTGTACATTTTTTGCCGATTAGTAGGCTAGGTACTCTGGTGTAGAAATTCAACCAATTTGACCCGCCTCTGATACCGAAAACGAAAGTTCATTTGTTTAGGTAATGAATAAGTAGAAAAATAGACAATCTATGAATATATAGAAGATAAACTACTTGTTGGATAATGTTTTGCAGTATGTTAACAAATGTCAATAAAAAAAAACCCAATAAGGGGATAGCTAACAGGTGGAAGCTTTTTACTTAAAACTTGCAGATTAATACAGCGTTAAAATCAAATTTGCGTCGAAAGATACCATATATATTTGTGTGTGTATATGGTTTAAAATCCTTCTTTCGTTTCATTTTAAATAACAAGTTCTATGGCAAAGTTTCATGGTGGCTTTAAAAATCTAAACATTCAATACACACTCGATGATCATAATTATGGGACCAGCTTATCGCACTAGACAACACATAGTGAAACTAATCAGATGACTTACATTCCGTTAGATTTTATTCGTGGGTTTTTCTTACTGATAATAATGCTGCACTTTAAACAATGTGAAACAATTAGGATCACAAATAACGTATTCAATATCAGAAAACATAATAATTATGTCAATCGAAACTTTTTTCTATTCATAGTTTAAAAAAACATAACGTCATCATTAGAAATAGAAATGCGTTTGAAATATGACAGCATGTTTATATCTTATGCAAAATTTGAGAATAGAGGAAACCGTTCTACATTGATATTTTGGATTCCGATAAATGTTTAGGTCCCAGCTAACTGAATGTCCTGGAGCAATCCCAGGCCAGGACAGAAAGTTTGGGTGTGAAAAAAATTATCTTAAAATATGATTGACTCACAAAAAATATTGCTAGTTTCACCTGAACATCACTATATAAACTCGTGTCAATGATTGGACCATTAGAAGGCTAGGTAAACTGTTGTAGAAATAGAACCAATTTGAAAAAAAAAAACGACAACTGGTTGCCTACACAAAATGGAGGGGTACAATTTAGAAAACCTACAGTCAGACTTGAGGATCGAGCTTGTGAATGGTCTAACAGGAGAGAATGTTGAGTCGGTGAAGGATCTGATGTCTCGTTATAAAAGTGACCCCCGGGACTGGAAGGACATGGAGAAATGGAGCGATATCAAGTAGGTGATTTCTTTATACAAAGGTGGTCGTATATTATGTATTAGCATTTACGTGTAGGAAACTGGTAAATGTAATGCGGGATGCATATAAATATATATGGTTTTTTTTTAGGTATATATCATAATAATTTATAGTATATGTAAAGGTAGCTTTCGTTCTACAATAACATTTTTGCCATATAAGTTTTGAAACACTTCCTTGTTTGAAAAAGAATACATGCCTTTTTTGTGTATGTAAATTCAGCTTGAGAATAGATAATTGAATCCATTTTTAACTCAGTGTTGAATACGTGGAAAAGATATGATTTAAAAAAAACATGTCTTTTATCCATTCTATGAAACAGTATAGTAATTCTTAGAAAGGGAACCTTTGATATTGCATGCTATATTTCTGTTCAAGAAAACAGTGATATTTTAACTGCATTTAGATTTAATGTGCTGATCGATTAAATGATTTGCTTTTATTATTGCAATGTCGTATTATAAAGTTCAGTTAAATTGAATCCGAAACTAGTTGATTGTTTACCTGCGTATTTTTTCATTCAGGTACACAAGGACTTTGCTGGACAAAGGTAACGGCCATTATAATCTGATGATTCTGTGCTGGAACGTTGGACAGGAGAGCCCCATACACAACCACCCCAACTCACACTGCTTCATGAAAACACTAGAGGGTGTGGTCCACGAGGAGCTCTATAGGAAACCGGAAATGACGTCGTGTCAATGTTCATGCGGATGCAAGATGGAGAAGATTGGAGACAGGGACTATGCAGTAAATGACGTGGCCTTAATAACTGGTAATACTTCGTTTTTTATGCAAATGTCATTATCAACTTTTGCAATTATTTTATTGGTTATTAGAATTAAATTCGAACTTTAATTATTTTGTTAATTTAATTATCTTCTACAGACAAAGATGGCGTGCACAGAGTTGGAAACAGAAGTCACGTGGACAAAGCCGTGACGCTACATCTCTACTCGCCGCCATTTACCACGTGTCACAAGTATGACGACGACACGAGCAAGGAGACGGAGGTCCCCATGGGATTCGATCAGGACTTCAGTGGTCGGTGTTGTAGCATCTCATGCTGTAGTTAAACATTTTCTTTTAAAATCGATGTGTATTATTTTTTGTGTTACTGAAATAGAATCTCAATGTAATATTTGAGTGAACTTGTCCATATCCATGTGTATTTATACATTCTGATATTTGCGCATGGTGAAAAAATAATTGGAAAATATGTGCTTCTATAATTTGATTTTCTGTCAGTTTTGATTTCACTACATTCTGTTAATATTTAAAATATGGTAGAATTGCCAAATTAAATGTTTGCCAAACATTCTTGTATGTGATGTTGTTTTGTAGATGGAAAATATCATTCAACATATTATTGCAATACAAATGCAGTTTGACATTTAGTGTCTTTTAAGATACATATACCTTAAACAGAGTTATGGTATTAACACTTGTCTAGTAATAAACAGTTTGCTACTTCCCCCCTACTCTTACCGAATTAACTCTGGTTTGTCATTTTTTCCCTATTTTCAAAAATGATATAAGATTCAAACTTAAACAGTATCTTTAATGCGAATTAAAAAAAATCACTAGACCCGTATGGAGTCAAACTTTTGTTTCGGAATAGGATATGCCACTTTTTTTTTTACATTTAGTATGCTGATCTGTATTGATAAAGGTGTTTAACCTTTTATGATTATTAGTCATGATAATTGTTTTTATTAGTATTATTATATTCATAAGTGTAAAAATCTAATTGTCATGTGAATTCTGATGTTTCCTAGCTATCTTTTTTATTGTGTTACATGTATTGCATCTTATTTCAAACATATGTTTTAGTCACAAACAAATAAAGCGGGTGGACAATGTAGCTTTTTGGACAATCATTTAAAGGTATGTGTATTCCGAAATGAGTACGGTTGAGTAATAGTTAAGGTGGCTCTATACACCCACAGTTTATTCCAATTTTCAATAGCAGACCACAAAACATATACTTATCAAATATTACAATGATGATAGGGATACTATAGGTAATTTAAAGAATTTTTTAATGTTTTTTCGTGTTTTTGTAAAATATTTTTTAAAAAGACAGCCATCAACAAATTGAGAGAAATTATTTTGTCATATGATGGATATTTCCTTCGGACACATAAAAAAAATATAACACTTCTTAACATTCAAAAATGTTTTTATTGCATTTTTTTTAGTATTTCCCCAAAACATAATTTTTCATATTTTCTTACTCTGTTGACAAATCATCTGAAAAAGTTGTTTGATGTTATAAGAAAATGTATTTTGATAAATGTGACATAAAAAATTGAATGAAAACCAATGCAAATAAACACAAAATTATTTAAAAATTTTATTTGGTATGAAAGTTCCTCATGTAAGGGTTATCGTTCCTAATTCCCAAGGCCCAAACACTTTCGGGACTTTTCATTTCTGAGTTGAAGAAAATTTTCTAAATATAATGTTGGGATGATAAATAAATACATATTTCATTATAGACTTTGCCCTGTATAAGTGAATAAATTCGCTTTAATGCAAAACTAAGTTAAATAAATAAAGGGGAACATTGACTAGGCTAATAGGATTTATGTATCCCAACCTGAGAGAAATTCAAAGCAACCCTCTCATCCCCGTTAGGTGTCGATATTAATGTGCATTAAAGTATATTATAATTGAAATATTTTCGCCTGTTTAGAATTTTCTTTTACGGTATTAAACCAAAAAATACGTTTTAGAAATTTTTGGAAAGTTAAAAAATTTATTGTTCTCAACGGGAATCGAACTCATGACCTACTGGTTTGTAGTGAACCCACTAAACCACTGCGTTACGGTGTAACATATCGATGATGCTAAAGAAACTAAAAATTTATACTTGATTTTATTGTTTATTTCCATAAATAATACCACACAACGTGAAGGTGTCACATACCACATTACTTGTAAGTAATGAATTTTCCAATTATCAAATTAAATCTATCCATTTAACAAATTTTTCAAAATAGCGGTTCCCATACAATTCACCTCAGTTTAAATCAGCCAGTACCGGAAATGCATGTTTCCAGATTTACTTTTTTGCGAACTGCGTCATCAAAAAGTGGTGTATAGAGCCACCTTAATCGAGAGTTTAGATATTTATGTTCTAATAAAATGGAGAGAAAACATATATGAGTTGTTTACTGATTGTATTGTATTAGATGCTTTAACCATTGTCTGTTATTGGTTAGGTTAATAATAACATGTCCCGTATGAAATGTGCATAACAGTCAGGATATTTTGGGAATGAAAGTTGGACAAAGAGATGGAAAGTACATTCATGTCTTTAAAAAATGTTTTACAATTGGTGTTTGTATCACCATTAATATCTGTCGTTGAAATGTTATGAAATGCATGCGCGATATATTAAATAATATTGGCCATCATAAAGCTAGAATATTTATTAAACAATATGGACGATTATATGTTTGACAACGCCTTCTTATTTCAAACGTAATCGAAGGCATATGTATTGATCTTAACAGCAACAAAAATATCATCTAATCTGTATTACTCATCCAGAGAACGAACAATACATGTAAAAGAAAATTCCAGATTTTCACTCTTACACAAAACATTCAACTCAGAAAATGATTCTATATCAAGCTTTTGTTAAAACTAAGATGTGCATCGATCGTGTTATACATCGAATATACGGCCTGTTAGTTATGGAGGGATTTAAATCACCCTCCATGTTAAAGGTTACTCTTTTTAGACGTGTACACAATGCATTTCATGGCTGTGTGGGATATTCAATAAAAAGATAAAAAAAGAGAACTATTGAATGGTTCATATTTTAAAGAAAGACATGGTAATCATGGTGTTGATTTCGTATCGGTTTCCTTAACTGTCAGAGATATAAATCTATCTAAGTTATTGTAAATAGTGTTGTAAACAGAGTTAATTGGGTAAAGTGTTAATCAATATATGTTTTCCACCCAGCATACCTAAAGGGCAGCAGAGGGTAGAGAAATGCTAGGTGACTAAATGTTTTTGGATAATAGGTTAATCTAATCAACAGGCTTGTTCTATCTAAATTTTTACATTTTGTATGTGCAGTGCTGAAGAATAATTTGACAGGAAATATCAAAGTGAATCGGGCACGCCTTTTTTGTGGAAATTAATCAGAAAAGACCGTTCAACATTGTGACTTGTGGTAAACATATGTTTACATATTTTTATTCATTGCATACCTGTGTGTAATGACACGGTGCAATCATGAAAAAACTCTACATCCGGAAAGCATTTGATGTACGGATGAAACCAAATATTACGGAAAGCTGAACTGAATGTCTCTCTAAAATCCGATGCATGCTCCTGTATTTCTAAGACTCTTTGTGTTTTCACAAGGTAAACGTTTTGTTTTATATTTGATAATTATTGTTTTGATAATTATAACAGTTTTAATATGCATTATCATTTTCTTTGTCGATGACAATTTTAGTAATTATACATTTACATATACACGTACATACAGTTCACATTGTTTACATAACATGTTTTGATAAAATTTAATAATGTAATAATTAATAAATCTCATACTTTTATATGTTTTCTGTATGACATATGACCTTTATGTACTTTCACAATCAACGGGAATTCTAGAACCACGGATACTCTGACAATAGTGTTTGATAGCGTAAAACTTATGAGCTATAGATTTATGTCGATTCTATTACCTTCTCTTTTCTTTAAAAGGGGTGTTTTTTAATCATTAACTAACTCAAGTCACAATCAAAGAAAAGAGATATCATCTATATTTATTCAAATGCAGTAGGTAGGTGTAAAAGCATATTACCTCATTTCTATTATACCTGTATATCTATTGAAAATAAAAAAAAATCTAGTTAATGATTAAAATATTTGTTTATAAAAAATAGTATCTAGCTAGAAAGGGATATATTCGATTTATGTACCGTTCGCATACCAAGCTATGAAAATAAAGGGGATCTGAAGATTAAATTGAAAATAAATCGAAACAAATGTATTGTATACAATGCCAATTTTTCGTGTCCTTTGCGAGATTACTCAATCGGTCAATGTATAGCTTTTTAAATGTTTTCGGTACACTTTTAAAACGGGGTTTTCAAAGGAAATAAACCAGTTATTGAAATTGACAAAATCGCGGGCAACTGCCAAAGGGGTACCTCTATTGTACATTAACTCCTCCTGCAAGTTTCAAGGAAGTTTTTTTTTGCACATTAATATACTTGACATTAATCATCTTACCTAGAATTTGATTTTCGACAATTTGAAACTAGATGCTCTCATTAGACAGTAATATCCGCACCCAGTGTTTGCCCCTAAAGAACACGGTTTCGTATCAGTTTAATTAAAAATGAAGGCCACATGCAAGCTCCGATAATACATTTAAATATAATGATAATTTTCATAACTGAAGGTTGAATTCCATTCCCATATGATAATACACATGATCAGCACTTTATGTGTAATTTGGGGTTGAACTGTTTGCAGTGAATTTTCAGTTAATCAATATAATCTTAACATTTCATGTCATAGAAAGTATAATGGTTAATATAATTATTACAAACAAAATTAAATTATGCCCCCTCCCCGTGGCGGTTGCCGGTTTTAGATTTCTTTCTGTGTGCCTACAAATACATCATCGTGTGCACAGATTTAGAGAAGGGGTGGGAGTAAGGGGTCAACACCCCCCCCCCCCCTATGAAAATTCATTTATAGCAATAGTAAAATTACTAAAAATACACCTTGAACCCCAATGTTCTAACAGACATGTAAACGCTCTAACCCATTGCACTTCAATGTTAGGTAACATTATTTGGGGGGTAAATATTTAAAAAATATCTATACTTTATTATCTCAATAGGAAGTATACATCACAATATACAGGTGTCCTGCACCACCTTATAAAGCTGTTATTTACCTAATAAAATAGTGCAAGGGTTTTGAAGAATAGGTCATAAAAATACATGCATGTTACAAATAACTGATCTTTGTCTGAATTTACGTACAAAACACAGGTCTACAGGTCTCATCAACGGGTACTAATTTTACCCAGCTCTTCGATTAGATGGTTTCACGTGTATGCATCCAGCTTTACATACATGTATGTGTTTTCCATATACAGAAAAGGATTAGTTAAGATTATCTAAAGGAATTCATTATTGTGCTTTAATTGGATTATCATTCATTCGCATTAGGTGGTTCATGTACTAGTTTTACCCAACTTTTCGGTGGGATTGCTTTCTCGTGGTGTTCGTGTGCTCTTATTGGATTTCATAATGATTTTGACAAATAGTGGTAAGCATAACAATTTATACATGTAGTTACACAACATTATGAGACATTGATATACGTAAGTTTTACTTTCACTTTCTA
This sequence comes from Magallana hongkongensis, assembly GCA_015776775.1. Lineage (NCBI taxonomy): Eukaryota > Metazoa > Mollusca > Bivalvia > Ostreida > Ostreidae > Magallana > Magallana hongkongensis. The sequence continues at coordinate 162,411 of VIAA01000019.1, read as the reverse complement.
AATAAGTAATCTCCCTTTGCTAGCATACTGTATCATCATCTTTTTATATCTAAATAAACTTATCGCTGCCGATCCTCTTGCTTTTGTACACATGTACAGTTTCTGTCTTTTTAAGGTACATGTAGTTCGAAACACCTGAAATTATTTATTTGAAATATTTTCTCAAATACACAAAATAATGACTTAATATTATGTAATAAATAATTTTAGTCCATGATCTTAAGAAACAAATATGAATCATACCCATCAATTAATCAAGGCCCACAAAATTTGAGATACAACGTATTTCGATAATTTTGAAACATACATTTGGATGATGTTCATATGATATTTGTGCAATTTAGCCTTATATCATTTAAAAATGCGTAACGTGGGGTTTTTTCAAAGTAAAAATAAATTTAAAAAAAATCACCAATTGTGCTTAGGCTTTATGTCAAACAAATTTCAAGGTCATATCAACAGGTCAAAGGTCAAATATGATGACGTCATCTAGGATTTTTATCAATTTATATCTCCGTCAAACATACTTTAACCTTAATTAATCTAAAACCAATGGTTAAATTTTCTTTTTCTTTTTTTGATATATTTTAATTACAGGGTCATGACAATCATACTGTTAAACTTTAATTATACATTTTCTTTTTAGATACCGTTAAGTGCTTCAAATTTTTGTCTTAAAAGAGTATTCATAAGCGCTAATTTTACATTATATCGCATGAGAAATTATCTTAAGTTACCAGTTAGAATTTATTTCAGTATCTTTAAGTAACAAGAAGGTCTCCTGTTTATGTAGCAGTACAAATATTTGTAATATCTTGAAAAATGTTTTAATGGCATAGAAAAGTATAACAATGACTTTTTCATTTTACACTCCACTGAAAGGGATTCCAATGGTAGGTTTGGGGAAATGTGGGCAAAAATTGTGAGGTCGGATTTTTTCAAATTTTATGTATTAAAAGATTTTATTCTATAGAAAAAAATGTAATTTTTATAGAAAAATTGAATGATAGGAAAAAATTAGCTTATCTGTTTTGTACTACCTTAATTGGAAACGTTATATTTTCATTTGTCAGACTTACACTGTTGAGTTGACCCCATATTGACCCTTTGTATTAATTTTGTGTATTACATGTAAGTAAGAGAAGAGACTGATGATGTTAATATGAGTTATAATAGGAAGGAAGATGGTTTTTTTCTTAACATATTATAATGCATCAAATATGATATAGGTCATGACGCACTGGGATTGTTCTGACTCCATGAAACCAGAAAATAACACATATTTTGAAAACTGTTGAGATCTCCACCAACAAACCATATATATTCTTGTTTCTAATGTCATTATGATGCATCAACTGGTGTAAAGTACATGACCCCCAGAAGTTGTCTTTAAACAACCCCCCTCCCATTCCCTCCTCCCTCTGAATTTTGAATTTAGTATATTTTGATACAAAAAGTCATGTAACTTTTAATTTTGAATTTCGGAGAGGATATCTTGACTACCCTTCGCTGCCCCCCTCTATTTCTGTGCCTAGGATAAATATTAATTTTCTGCTACTTTTTGACTACCAAGATTAAATTATTTTTTTCAAAACCTCATTGCACATCTTTAGGACTGTCCGTTCCATATCCCAAGATAATGTGTCTATACATTAAATCATAAGAGGAGTCCTAGAATCTAGGTTTTGTTTTGGAGATATACACGTCAATTATGTGCTATTATTTGACTATATGTGGATGAAATTTAAAGTTTCTAAAACATGATTGCTTATCTATAGGACAGCCCCATTTATATCACTAGATATCATGTGTCTATTTATTAAATCAAAAGAGGAGTTCTGACATCTATTTTTATTTAAGTAATAAACGACGTTTTTTCTGCTTTTATTTTGACTCCCTAGATGAAATTTAAATTTTTAAAACACAGCCCCTATTATATCCCAAGTTGTGGTGTGTCTATTCATTAAATCATCAGAGGAGTTCTGGGATCTATGGTTTTTTAGGAGTGGTAAACGTCAATTTTCTGCTATTTTTTTGACTCCCTGGATGAAATTGAGATTTTTTAAAACTTTCCACATCTACACGACAGCCCCAATCTTATTCCTAAAGATGACAATGATGCTCCTTTATGCAATAAAAAATTTTTTTGTTGCCAATCGATCCCCGTTATAAAAAAAAACAATTCTGAAACATGATCACACTGAAGAATGACACCCCAAATCATATTCTAGAAGATCATTTTGCTACTGCAAAATATGTTGACGTTTTTGTAACCAAATTTTTTGGAAACAAAAGTAGGAAGCAATTTTTTGAGCTACCAAATGACCCCTAGGCAAAATTGAAATTTCCGGAACCTTATTGCGCATCTATAAGATATCACAAAACATATTCCGCTAGATGATTTGTCTATTGTTGAATATTGATGGAGGGGTTCGAAAAAGAAGATTTTTTGCGACAAAACGTCATTTTTACCAATTATTTGACCACCAGGACTACAGAAGAATTTTTGAAACCTTTTTACAAAACAACACTTCACCCCAAATCAAACTCCAACAGTTCAGTTTGCTTGTTTATAAGATGCAAGAGCGGTTTGAGAAAATAAAATGTGGCAGACGGACCCACGAGCAGGGTAACAACACTATACCCGAACTTTTTTTAGAAAGTGCGGGTACAAAGAGTTATAACACCACTCCAACTTAGTTATATTTTTCGCAATATTTTGCATATAGAGTACTTCTTTTTACTGATGACTCATCCTCCATTTCTTAAGCCACGAAGTTGTTGTTTTTCAGATCAACTATACATATATCTAAGATGTGCACATTTCTATTTTTTTTTCTATTTTAATTACTGAATGTATTTCTAAAAATGCCACCTGTTGAACTTACGGTACCCTATATATCTTGATATGTAGTGTTTATCAGATCAGGGTAGACAAATGGATCATAGATACTTTTTACACAAAAAACCGGTTTGCTGTTACATTAACAACCGTTCTCTTGTTCCTGATATTGAACGTGTTTCTCGCTTTCATATCTGCTTTCAGGACATATGTATGGTTTTGCTGGCAATGATTTAATATATGTTACTCGATATAATTGCGTACCAGTGAATAGCGTAGTTGTTACAGTTATAAAATATATGTATATATGTTGAGTTTTTTTAACGTTATGTGGCACCATTTTTTTTACTACTTTACCTACAATACAATGTGTTTTTTAAGTTTATATTAAGTTTTTTAAGGTGTTTTTTTTAACTCCAAACTATCTACATACAAATCTACTCATATCTTAACTAGGTGCTTACAAATACTCATTCGGAATTATAACACTCTAACGTTTAGAAGATGCGTTAATATCAAGGTTAAAATAAATATGCAATTTCTTTTATAATTGTTTTTCTCTTTCTGGCAGCAATCTCAATAATTAAAGGAAACATCGATGACCATGGTTTCTGTCATGAACAAAAACTTAACGTAACATTCTGCGTTTATTGTGGATCCGGTGTTCCAGACTATATTGCAGTTACAATAGTGGCAGGTGAAAACAGCCCCAATGGGACCTACCAGTTATTCTGTGTGACACCTCAATGGATTTGTTCTGGCTCTATGACAAGAACCTACAATACAACTAGTGATACAATAGAGATAGGATTTATATTCAACCACACAATCCATGCAGGCCGTTACCTAAGGATAATACGTGAACGAAACGGCAGTCAAGAAAATCAACAAATCCTTCTGAAACCTTGCTGTAAGTAATATTTCATTGGATAATCTTGACTCTTACATTATTTTAAGATATATTTTATTGGAAGCTACACAGTTGATTGTATGTGTAAAAATACGATGTTGTTTATAGATTCTCACAAGTAGAAAGTAGAACATATGTTCAAAAAAATTCAGTAGTTAATTGTAACATTTCTTGATGTATACACTTTGGATACAGTATTTGACCAAATGACTATAAGAATATAGGCAAAACATATATATATATATATATATATATATATATATATATATATATATATATATATATATATATTATATAAATAGTGCCTGTTTGGGAGGGTAACAGTTGAAATTGACACCCCGAGAAAACCATTGTCAACCGACGCGAAGCGGAGGTTGACAATGGTTTTCGAGGGGTGTCAATTTCAACTGTTATCCTCCCAAACAGGCACTATTTATTTTGTTATACTGAATGTCTTTTTTTTAATTTTTAAGAAAATTTTACTGCTTTTATATAGGAATAACGTGAATTCTACAGCGAACCGTACGCGCATAATTTTCGCGCATGTAATATTTTTTAATGTTACCCGTTGCCAAGTGCGTTGCTAACGCTGAGGGTAATAGTAAATATTATTAACTGCGTCTTAACCAATCAGATTTCAGTATTTAACATGAAACTATAACATATATATATATATATATATATATATATATATATATATAAAGCATTAGCCAATTGCACACTAAACAATCAACCAGCCGCAATTGTTCAGTTGTTTTTTCATGCTTTGTTATATTGATATTTTTTAGTTTCAGGATTTACAACAAACGTCAGGTTCTATAATGAGTCTCTCATTACTGTTAGTTGTCAGCATTCGTCTTTCAATCATTCCAATTCCCCAATAAGAATAAAGATTGAAGACGGAACAGAATTTGGCGCTTGCTCAAAAATGGGCTGCTTCGGATGCAAAAGTAAGAACACAGTTTAGTTTTAACAACAATTATTTAAGAAAAGTGTTTTTGTGTATACAGGTATAAAGGTTTAAAGACAATCACAAACACTAAATTTCCTCTTATGATCTTATTCATGTTAGCTGCTTCATTTAAATATATACCTTTTAACTTATACAATTAACTATGAAAGATCAATTAGATTGAATTTGTCAGCCATGTAATGAAGCATTATCAAAATATGTGTACATGTAACTCCATAATAGTTTTTTTGGTCTAAAGCATGACTTATGTATAATTTATTTGTCTCAAAGCATGTAACAGAAAAAAAAACGTTCATTCATTAATCAAACATGTAACGATTTAATAGATAGAACTACGCTAACAGTACAAAACAAAAACAAAAAAAAAAAAACTCACAGTGCATGTTCAATAAAATATCAATTTCAGTAAAAAAAAAATGAACGCTGTTTCTATCCCTAAAGTACAATTACTTTTTATTAGCTTCCTGGTTTGCATTAGTGATTCTGCTTTTTTCATCTTGTAGGGAACAGATTAGACACCCTCGACCACCCATCCAAATTGAATCCATTTTAATGTACACATTTTGAGATTTATTGCTAATGCATCCCCCTTTCTTATACTTCCTTATCATTAATGCGTCATATTTGTTTATATTTGTTATACCCTGGTGCAGTTGTTATCCCGGGGTACAAACATCAATGGCAATCCACAGTTAACTTTTAATGATGTGTAATTTTTTCTTGAACTTTGGGGCTAATTTTCGGTGAAGCAAATCAATACCATTCCTATAAATTATGCCATTACATCCCGATTGCTCCATAAATTTTGAAAAAGGTAGAATGTATGCGCTTGGTTGGCCGCATTTCCCTAAAATTATATTCCACTAACCAGTGAACAAATTGTTTGCGTTCTTATCTGATGCATATTTCATTATATTTAATGTAAATTCTTACTAAACGGCGTTTGAAAAGCAATATTTGAAATTCATTTTTATAAATCTTTTAAAATGATATGACTTTTGCATAGCTCCTTTAGAATAATATGAAACTTTTTTTTTTATTACTGGCAATTTATTATTTGTGGGATCTTATTGTACTTAAGATTGCAGTCAATAAATATTATGAAGATTTTATTATTTTTTTTTAGTTGAATCCCAAAATGAGCTTTTCATAATTGGTCAAAAACAAAATAAACATATCAGCTTCTGTGACCAGTCACCGAGTATATAATATATGAATCAATTTTAGAGAACATTGCGACTGCACTGACATGTAAACACAGTTAAATAAAGATTTTATTAAAAAAGTGTTAAAAACAAAAAAATGAAGCTGTTTACAACATTACAGCTTTGGTCCCTTCAGATTTCTTATAAATACAGGTAGGGAACTAGAAAAAATTAACTCTATATGTCGAAGGGATGTAGTATGAACTCGAATCTGCAGTAATCAGGTTAAACAATACTTTTGGTATCTATTTGTTTAAGTTTAGTTGCAAATAAATCTAAAACAATTAATGCACTATGTACCATCAAATGTGGTTTATTTTATATTGTATATATCATCAAATATGATCTATAGAGGTTAATTGAAATGTGTATACCAAATTATATTGCTTAAAATATTAAAAGACGTTTTGCCCTATTCTATATCCGTTTTAAAATATGTAGAAAACCTGAAATATAACACATATTACCACATGTTATATATTTACTTTATCTATGATATGGGTATAAGCAATACAACTACTAACTGTGTAATTTACTTGAAAACGAATTATTTGTGTTGTGTTTTAGGGCTCCCAGATGGCATACAATGCATGGTGCCGTATATTCCAGGAAAAGCAATACAGTGTATATTAGATGGGTCAATCTACAATATTAGCGCTCCAGATATCTCAACAACAACCTTAACTTCAGAAACAACAGAAACTATTAGTACAACGCTGCGAGGCACCTCTAAAGATACCACATACATGACACAAGACACCTCATTTACGTCACCAGAAATCGAATTACCAACAACATCAAATGAAAATTCAGATATAGATAGAGTTACGTCAACCGAAAAGTCAGCAAAGATGCAAAATGTGACAACCATACCAGAAAGCTCAGCGACATCTAACAAAATAATCCCGACAACGGTTGAAAATTCTTCAATGTCACGTGAACAGAATGTAACAACACCGTTGACAAAAGGTTCATCAACCTCTAAAAGTATTATAACAACAGATAACTTGCCAGGATCCTTAAATATAACAACAGAGTATCCGAGTAGTTTGTCAACAGAACAAGATATCGTTTCGTTCTCAGAAGGTCCATCAACCTCTAAAAGTATAAAATCAACATATAACTTGAAAGGATCCTTAAATATGACAACAGAGTCTCCAAAAAGTTTGCCAACAGAACAGAGATTCGTCACGTCCACTGACGGTTCAAAAACCTCTGTGGAAACCATCGGAAGCAGAACAACAGTTAATGAAGAAACGGCAACTGAGTATTTAGAAACGACTGTAAAGCCAACAAACGCTTCATCAAATGGTATAAATTTATTTTCATTATCATATGTAATGAGTTCTTTTTGGATTTTGTCAGCTGAATGAACAATAAGATTTTGTAAAGAAAATAAACAAGTTTAATTTGAAAAAAAAATTAATAAACAAAACAAATCATTATTCTCACTCCCCCTTTCACACCACTCTCATTCGAACATAACAAAAAAAAAAGAATAATAATTCAATTAAACAAATGAACAAATATCTGATTCTATCAACTAAATTCAAGATTAAATCACACTGTATCAGATATAAAATGGAAGTAAACTACAAAATGTTGTTTAGAAGTTATTTCAACCAATAAAACTCTTGTTGAAAAATTTACTCAAAAAAATATTAAAGTTCAATAATTCAAAATACCGTGAATTTACAATTACTTCAAATTTAAGCTCAAAAGCATGTATATGAAAATTAGCCTGTAATAACAGTCGCTTCATAACACTTAAAACCTCTCTGAAAATGAACTCAAGGTCACTATGCACTCGAGACGCTCCTGCCCTCGTCAAATTTCCTGTCCCTCTTGTCGCTATCCTAACCGAAAGCCCCGGACTCGCAGGTCTCTCGCTTCCAGTCTACGACACTGCCCGGATAGAAAGCCACGCCCCACTCAGCATAGAATGCGTCCCCGACCTTCGTCAATTGTCCCCACGACCTTCCATAGGAAAATTTTCGTCTAGCACACCAGTCTGTATTTCATGTAATTGTATCAAACACCCTTACGCACTGAAAAAAACATACTGTGACTAATAAATTCCCGATAAACATACAAACATACTACCAATTACACTAAGAACTAAATTACCAGCGACATGTACAAATTAACAACAAAACAACCTTACCGGCTAGGAAAACATGTGCCCGCCTAACAGAATCCAAAATTTCAATGGCTACCCATTTCTCCTTAGTATTAAGCTAACTTGAGATATTCACCATATCTTGAAACAGGAGCTGCAAAACGTGGCACCCGGCTGATGTCGTTACCGGACCCTCTACTGACCACTACACCCAAACCGGTCACTTTAAATACTCGATCCAAAAATAGCACACTCACCCGACACTCGTCACTCACATACGGTAACCCATTCATAACAAAATTAAAGAGGAACACAAATATAAACACCAGTATATACAAAACTGAATCAACTTTATTACATACGCCCCCATTTATTTACCAATGTCCATTGTAAATAAATAACAGATAAAGTTGACAAGACTTATGTCGACCGCGAAAGAGATCTGCCATCTTGTTGTTTGCCCCAGGGATATGCTTAACAGTAAACCTATATTCCTGAATACCAAACTCCATCGTAAGAGTCTTGGATTCTGTGATTTCATTGTCTTAAGCCACTGTAACGCACGATGGTCTGTCTCTATGATAAATTCTCTCCCATACAGATACTTTTGCAGACGCTGCACCGCCCACACAATTGCGTAGCACTCTTTCTCAACCGTAGCGAAGTTCTGCTCTCTAGGTAGGAGCTTTTTACTGAGATAGACTAACGGATGATACACACCATTTTTTTCCTGCAATAATAACGCCCCCAGACCTCTGTCACTTGCGTCTGTCTGTAACGTAAATGTTAATGCAAAATCCGGATTCCATGGAACCGGGGCACTAACTAAGTCTGACTTCAATTGTCTAAATGATCTATCATGTTCATCTGTCCACACAATCTTATTCGGGCTTGACTTTCTAGTGAGATCTGACAAACTAGCTGACTTTTCAGAAAAATTTTCTATAAACTTTCTGTAGAAATTTATAGAGCCCAGAAATGATCTTACCTCCTTTTTCTTCGTGGGAACAGGGATATTCAAAATAGCCTGTACTTTGTCTGAGGTTGGTTTTACCTGACCATTTCCGACTAAATGACCTAGAAATTCCAATTCTCTAGCCGCAAACTCACATTTCTTTGGATTTGCTGTAAGACCTGCGTTCTGAATAGATGTAAGAACTGCTTTTACATGACCCACATGACTGTTCCAGTCTTTACTGAAAATGATAATGTCATCAATAAAAGCATCTGAATACTCTTCATGACCCATTAAGATCTTTCTTACCAATCTGTTGAAAGTAGCTGCTGAATTCATCATACCAAATGGCATCACAGTAAACTGATAATGGCCAAATGGTGTGATGAACGCACTCTTTTCCTTTGCTTCATTGTCCAGTAAAATTTGCCAGTATCCTTTAGTGAGATCTAACTTACTAAGATACTTAGCTTCTCCCAATCTGTCAATGATTTCCTCTATCTGCGCATTAGGCTCTGGATCAAATTGAGTTACAGCGTTTAGTCTACGGTAATCTACACAAAACCTAATAGATTGGTCTTTCTTGGGAATGATTACCACAGGTGAGGCATATGGACTTACCGACTGCTCTACTATACCTGCCTCCAACATTACTGATAACTCTCTTTTGACCTCATCCCTCAATGCATGTGGTATCTGATAAGGTTTCTGAAAAAACTGGTATTTCACTTGTAGTTACCACACGATGTTTCAACAGACTAGTTCGACCTGGAACCTTGGACAAAACAGAACTAAATTGATCCAAGCAATCTTGTAACTCACCTTTTTGTTTCTGCGTCAGCCTTTGAGAAATTGTTACATCGTTAACCGTATCTCTAACATGCAAAAGCGGATTCCCGATCCACTCATCATCATCATCTGAAGAGTCTGCGTGACAGACCGCATTCATTACTTTCTCATCACTTACAACGTTGTCATCATCCCTCTCTATCCACCGTTTCAACATGTTGATGTGGTACACCTTTCTGACACCGTTATCATACTGAACCCTATAATCGACTGGACTTACTTTCTCTGTAACAGACACTGGTCCCTTCCACTGAGCTAATAACTTCTTTGTACTTGTAGGTAATAAAACCAGTACCTTGTCACCAACTTCAAAAGATCGATGCCTTGCTTTCCGATCGTAATACCTTTTCTGTTCAATTTTACTTACTTCTTCATTCTCTGACACAATGTCCGCCATCTTTGCCAGCTTTTCCCTGGTTTCAAGAATATAACTCAGTACTGATGGCTGTAATTGACTATCCGCCTCATCTTCCTCCAAACTCTCTCTATGTATTCCTAGAGGACCTCTCACATACCTTCCGTAAAGTAGTTCAAAAGGAGAAAATCCAGTTGTCTCTTGGGGAACCTCTCTGTATGCGAACAACAAATAAAGTAACAATTTGTCCCACTTACCTGGTTCGTCTTGAGCATAAATCTGAAGCATTCTCTTTAGCGTTCCATTGAACCTTTCAATGAGACCGTTGGCTTGTGGATGGTACGGAGTTGTGTTCAGTTTGCGTATGCTTAACAATTTACAAAGCTCTGTAATTAATGAGGACATAAAGTTGGTACCTTGGTCAGATAGTATCTCTTTGGGAACACCAAGTCTCGTAAAAACTTCCATCATAGCTTCCGCTACAACTTCTGCATCTTGACCTCTGAGGGGTATTGCTTCAGGATACTTAGTGGCATAATCACACATCACTAAAATGTACTGATTACCTCGTTTCGCTTTTGGCAAAGGTCCAACCATGTCAATCGCCACACGCTGGAATGGATAATCAACTGAAGGAATTTTAACAAGAGGTACCTTACTTACCCTCGACTTTGACGTTCCTTTCTGACATTTTGGGCAAGATTGACAGTATTTTTTTGTATCTTCAAAAATACCTGGCCAAAAGAAATTCCTTAGAATTCTTTCCCTCGTCTTCTTAATCCCCATGTGACCTGCTAAAGGGATATCATGACTCAACGACAATATTTGCTTTCTGAACTTACTTGGTACAATTACTTGCTTTAGAACCTCGTCAGTAACTGTCGTAAATACTCTATACATCATTCTGATTTCCTTCATGATATAACTTCTACCATTCTCCGTTCCTTCAGATACTTATTTGTTTCTACACTGTTCCAAACTAGGATCCTTACCTTGTTCCTCTATCCACTCATTTCTGGAGACTATGTCGTGTACCACAGATCTATCCCCAATACCTTCATCTTTATCTTGTGATACCTTCTTTGCTGAAGCTCTAGTTTCCACTGCCTGACACATTTCATCATCCGGCTTAACAGGTCTTGTAGATCTCTCCACTGGAATATCTACCCTAGTAAAGTTACCAACAATCAAATCAGCAAATGGAGAGTTCATCACCAAAGCAACAACCTTACCTTTCACATAAGGCGTGTCTACCTGTATCCAGACCTCTGGACATCTTTGTGAACTTCCGTTTGCCAGGGTAACATCACTTGTCACCCCTGTCTTGTCATCATCACTAACAAATCTGTCAGATACTAAAATCGCAGTGCACCCGGTATCTCTGAGTACTGATGCACTCTTACCGTTCACTGTACCTGTTTCGATTCTAAGTCCACTCTGACAAATAACTGACTCAATGACAGACTTCTTCTCATCTACTATAACCGGAAGCTCCACTGCCACTCCCTTTCTCGATATAGTAGGAGAATGAATCAAACCTGCTTTATCCTTACCAGTATATCCCTGAGATGGTTGACCTTTATCATTAAAGCCAGGACTAGAATTCTTGGGTACCTGTTTCCGTAGAGGACAGTTGTTCATAAAGTGACCTACTCTACGACACTGAAAACATTTTTTCTCTTCCCTGTTTTGACCGACCATAGGATTGTTATTGCTTTTAACACCATTACCTTGGTTTCTTACCTCTCTCTGCGGCAAAGGTCCTTTGTTCATTACCTGGTTACCTTTATGTGCGTTCTGGTAAGCCTCTGCCAATTCTATCATCTCCTCTACAGACTTAGGTTGTCTCTCTTTCAACCATATCTGAAGATCTCTAGAAGAACTATTTGTAAGCTGTTCACGCATCAGAACATCTACCAGATTATCATGATTTTTGTTTACCTTTTCCATCTGACACCAATGGTCAAAATAATTGGTAGCTCGACTACTAAACTCCCTAAAAGTTTCACTGGAAAATTGCTTACACCCTCTGAACTTATCTCTGTACGTGCTAGCTGTAAGATTGTACCGCTTCAGAATAGCATTCTTTATGACATCGTAGTCATTTGCTTCAACTTCTCCTAACCGTGCATATGTATCTAACGCCTTACCTGTCAGTTGTGGTATCAGTCTGAGAGCCCACTCTGCTTTCTGCCACTTGTGAAGAGTTGCTAAACGCTCAAAAGATCTTAAGAAAACATCTATGTCTTCACCTTCAACATATTTTGGTAAAATAAACTTAACCTCGTGTTTCGCTTCTCTCTCTACCATTGCTACTGGATTAGTCTCCCGCTCTCTCATCTCTCTTTCTTGTAGTTCTAACTCTTTCATTCTCACCTCTAACCTTTTCTCTTCAAGATCTTTATCATGCAGACGTTTTCTCTCTTTTTCATCATTCTCCATTTTTATTCTCTGCATTTCTAACTCATCTTTCTCTTTCTCTCCTCTTGCCTGTCGTTCTTCCCGCTCCACTGCACACGCATGTTTCCACCTCTCCATACAAGTAGACAAATCTTGACCCTCCTCTACAGCCTTCTTAACCCAACCAGGTAACGACATCGTACAACTCTAGACTACAAAACCAACAGACTATCAAAGACCGAGTTCTCTTTCAGGTGGGACTGAGCTGCAATAAACTTTAATAAGAAATTAAACAATTATTGAACTTTTCTTCAAAAATCAAAAAATGTTTCAATCACAACGGATATGAATTTCTCAATTCAAACAAACATGAAAAATTCAATACAAAAAAAAAAAAAATCACTCAGCCTAAATGACAAAATCCCACCGCTGCCACCATATGTAATGAGTTCTTTTTGGATTTTGTCAGCTGAATGAACAATAAGATTTTGTAAAGAAAATAAACAAGTTTATTTTGAAAAAAAAATTAATAAACAAAACAAATCATTATTCTCACTCCCCCTTTCACACCACTCTCATTCGAACATAACAAAAAAAAAGAATAATAATTCAATTAAACAAATGAACAAATATCTGATTCTATCAACTAAATTCAAGATTAAATCACACTGTATCAGATATAAAATGGAAGTAAACTACAAAATGTTGTTTAGAAGTTATTTCAACCAATAAAACTCTTGTTGAAAAATTTACTCAAAAAAATATTAAAGTTCAATAATTCAAAATACCGTGAATTTACAATTACTTCAAATTTAAGCTCAAAAGCATGTATATGAAAATTAGCCTGTAATAACAGTCGCTTCATAACACTTAAAACCTCTCTGAAAATGAACTCAAGGTCACTATGCACTCGAGACGCTCCTGCCCTCGTCAAATTTCCTGTCCCTCTTGTCGCTATCCTAACCGAAAGCCCCGGACTCGCAGGTCTCTCGCTTCCAGTCTACGACACTGCCCGGATAGAAAGCCACGCCCCACTCAGCATAGAATGCGTCCCCGACCTTCGTCAATTGTCCCCACGACCTTCCATAGGAAAATTTTCGTCTAGCACACCAGTCTGTATTTCATGTAATTGTATCAAACAACCTTACGCACTGAAAAAAACATACTGTGACTAATAAAGTCCCGATAAACATACAAACATACTACCAATTACACTAAGAACTAAATTACCAGCGACATGTACAAAATAACAACAAAACAACCTTACCGGCTAGGAAAACATGTGCCCGCCTAACAGAATCCAAAATTTCAATGGCTACCCATTTCTCCTTAGTATTAAGCTAACTTGAGATATTCACCATATCTTGAAACAGGAGCTGCAAAACGTGGCACCCGGCTGATGTCGTTACCGGACCCTCTACTGACCACTACACCCAAACCGGTCACTTTAAATACTCGATCCAAAAATAGCACACTCACCCGACACTCGTCACTCACATACGGTAACCCATTCATAACAAAATTAAAGAGGAACACAAATATAAACACCAGTATATACAAAACTGAATCAACTTTATTACAATCATCTTCGATAAATAAAATAAAACAGTCATCAGTGTATTTTTTTCAGTCTAAATTGTTCTAAAGTACCTATAGAATATAAAGTTGATTTGAAATATTTCAATTATTATATACACTCGAATAAGTAACCCTTTCATAAGTTTTTGTCAATGATTTTATTTCATTATAGATTTTTTTTTATTTTGAAGGAGAAATAACGATAATCAATCAGAAAATAATCGATCAAGGATTCTGCCATCAACAGAACGTCAACATTCAGTTGTACATTAACTGCGGTATACCTTTCTCTGCCACCATTACTGTGGCTATAGTGACAAGCAAATATGAAACCAACCCAAACACCCTTTTGACTTGCAGGAGATCTAATGACAGCACGTGGTATTGTCCCAAATTTGATATTATGACAGGGAAATTCAATTCATCTACCAGTTTATTAGTTATAAATTTTAAGTTCAATTTCACCATCCATGCAGGATATTATGTAAGGATGACATCTTCATGTGATGGAAACCAAGAATCGAAGCATATTCATCTTATACCATGTTGTAAGTTTAAAAAACTGTTTGTTGCTTGTTTACATATAAATTATATGATATTCAACAGCATTACTAATCACGATTGGTATTTTTTTAATTCAACTATATCTTGCTTGAACAACGAGATATGAACCAAGTTTAATGCTCATTCATTCAATATTTTGGTCTAGTCTATGTACTGGGTAAGGTTGTTGAACTAAAGAATGATTCATTTTTACTTTATTTTAAAGCTGATATAATAAATGTTTTGAAATAAAAAGCAAAATTAGATTTTTCAAGAAGAAAAATCACATTTGAAAAACGTATAAACGTTATGTACCAACACAAGGTATATTAACTTTAATTTGTTGTAAACTGTTCAGTTTCAGGATTTACAGTTAATGCTACCTTCTACAATGCCACTTCACTCGTCATCAATTGTCAGCATACGTCATTCAACGACTCCAGCTCTCCGATCAGAATCAAATTAAAGGGAGGTAACGACCTTGGGGCATGTTCCAAAATCAGCTGTAATATTTGCAAAAGTACGAAATTAAATAAATATAGAAACATAGATGTGAACAAAAAAGACATTTTCCAAGTTCATATTCTTACATAACTCCAACAAATATTATGATATACAAAGGTAAACGGATACAGAGTAATAGTATTGTAACACAGTTAAGTGACAGATTAGATGTTATTCTGAAAATGCAAAAGCCAAAAACAGAATGAAAAAGTCAACAGTATTCTTTTTATAACACACTGAAAACTTTATTATATAAGTCGTGTTTTCTATTTAAAAAAGTCTTAATTCGGCCTTTGTAAATACACATACAGTCATTTCATGCATATATTTTACAATGCCATGCTATGCTATGGTACTGTAAACGTGGTTATATTGACGAGTTAGAAATTTGACGATTTTTTAGTAAGAGACAATTGGCGAGTTATAATTATGACGAATTTTTTTAATAAGATTAAGAGTTATCTATCTTTGATTTCTTATAATGCCAGGATTAGAGTTATCTTTCTTTGATTACCTACCCGTTGCACAAATAAATCAACCGGCAATAGCGATTTTCGATGTGTTTGCAGCGCATAGAAGCGAAAAAGTCTTATCAGCATTGAAAAAAGCTAACAATTAAACCGCTTCATGCAAAATGGGTGCAGAAAATTCATGATGTTATCAGCAAGGATTGCGACTTTCTTGCAAACTCTTTTACAAGCGTTGGTATTAACAAAATTTAACTTTGATTGAAAGAAAAAGTCTGTACAGATTTGATGGGAAAAAAAATGTTCTTTGTATTTTGTTTTTATTCACTTTACGATATTGCCTGAGGTAACAAAGTAGGTCAAACAAAGCATAATAATTACGCACGCAAAGTTATTATAGAATGTTGTGACGATTGAGTGATAATTGCATTTAAAACATGATCGTTTAGATTTTATGGGGTTTTTCAATGCTAATTACGTGGTTTTATAGCTATTTACGTAAACGATTCATTAACTTTGATCTAGTCCTAATGGGATAATGCCGATAAAAAATTCTGGTATAAATACGCTATATATATATGATGTGAAGTTTGGCGAGTGGAAATTTTGACGAGAAAATAATAATTGCTAACATAGTCAAAATTAACACATCGTCAACATTTCCACGTTTAGAGTATGCGATTTTAATGATATGCTATGACATTTTAATGCAATGCTATAAGATTTGTATGCTATGCAATAAGAAATTGAAATAAAGGACCTAATGATATGGTATGCTATGATATGCTATGGTTTGGTAAGAGATTCGAACAAAACGCTTTCATACACAGAAGAGTTCCACATATTTCGAAGTAAAATGATGAGAAGCCAAAGTTTGGTATCTGCAATGTAAACATCTATTTTTTTTTAAATCGTGTTGTATAATATGCAATGACGAATGTGATGCTATGAGATTGCATGCTATGGTATGAGCCTCAAATGCTATTGTATGGGGTTTCAATGTTATAATATTTAAATGCAATGCTATGCTATGCTGTATGTAGAAAAAGATATGCTTAAACTGACTGTAACTATCATTTTATGTTCCTATTCGTATTTACAGGATTACGAAATGGTATACAATGTGATGTATTGTATGCCCCTGAGAGTATATATCAGTGTGTGTTGGACGGTGCAATCTATAACATAAGTCTACCAACAACGCAGCCAGAAATTCAAACAACAACACCACAAAACGTGCTTACTTCACAAAGGGTAACAGCGGCATCAGAAAATATAACGGTGTCAGAAAAAAGGTTATTGACTTCTACAGATAGCTCATCAACAACGTCACATAGACTTCTTACGTCAAGTGAGGGATCAACAGCATACAACTCATTTACAAAAACATCATCGGAAGGCCCAACTGTTGAAACGTTTAATTTGACGTTAACAGATAATAGCCAAGCTACGTTTTCCAAAGACCATTTCACAACAGAGAGCACAGGACCTGGAGAGATTTCTACGTCACAGGACGACATAGAAAATTCATCGACGTCACGAGAAAACGTTGAAAGTACAACCAGTGCACCACATTTTGAATTAACGTCAATACAATCAACGAAAATTATAACAACAGCTCCAAGAGATGGTAAGAATAATACTTTTGTTATCAAACTGTAAAAAGTACGGATAGTACGGATTTTTTGCCTTTGGAATGATAATAATGTTTATGAAGCAAGCACTGAAGTGCATGCACCTACTTGTGAACAGCTAAAAATTTTGGGTATGGGTTATTGTTTTTTGTAAAATATGTTTTTTTTTTTAATTTTCATTTTTAAAATGTAATATACAATGTATGTGAATTAAGACTGTCTTTAAGATCAGGTATTTAATTACAATACTTTAGCTTATCATGTTCGTTGATTTTTTTTTATTTGTCGTTATCTACGGTGCAACGATCACGATAATCAACAAAAATGACTTCGATCGAAGATTTTGTCATCTAAACGAAGTAGAGATACAGTAATGTCTTGGATGCAAATTAAATGGTTGTGCATTTGTTGAAGTGTCTCTGGTAGCAAGTGTAAATGGTCCTTACGCGAATAATCTTTTGACATGTTCGAGGTTCAGTGACATTATTTGGAAGTGTTATGACGATGTTTTTGTGACAGGAAAGTACAACACATCTAGTAATGTATTGGATATTAGGTTCAATTTCAACTACACCAAATATGCTGGACGTTATTTGAAGATTAAATTATTTTGTGATGACGATCTAGAAATAACACACCATCTTCTCAAGGCATGTTGAAAGCATAATTGTATAAGAATTTTTTTTCATAATGAATAAACATGTACATGGTAGATTAAAAATGCCATTCAGATTCATTTCAAAGTCAATGACTCCTACATTGTTTACAAAAAAATTCTTATATCTCTGATTCAAACCAGTTCATACTTTTTATAGACAGCAACTTTTAAGAAATGAAAGAAAACGTTTAACAGGTACAAATTTTAATATTTATGAATCGTATTGCATGCATATATAATACATAACCAATAACAGCTGCTTTCATTGACCACGGAAAGATCTTATAATGTTTTAGCTCACCTAAACCGAAGGTACAAGTGAGCTTTTCTGATCACTTGTTGTCCGTCCGTCCGTCTTTCCGTCTTTAAACTTTTTACATTTTTTTATAACTTCTCTAAAACCACTGAGCCAAATTCGACTAAACTTGATACATGTACACAGTATTCCTATGCAAAGGGGATTTTAAATCGTTAACATAAAGGGCGTAACACTTTTTAAAAGGGAGATAATCGCGAACCAGTGAGTATAAAAATGAAGGCAATGTGTCTTTAAAAATCTTCTTCTTAAGAACCAGTGAACCACTGCACCAGAAATGCTAATATTTACACAAAAAAGTGTATATATAGTGTAATAGAGTTTCTTAATTGTAAAAATCGTAACACTCAGACGAAAACTGGAGCTCAGGGTAGGGTTCAAAGTTTAACATAGATTTACACATGAAAAATGTTTAAACCATTTCTTCTCAAGAATTACTGCACCAGATATGCTAATGTTTACACAAAACCTTGTTTATAAAGTGAAACAATCGTGGCCCTCGGACAAAAATGGGGCCGGCGATAGGGTTCAATTTTTTTTAATGTATATAATTTTTTTCTTAAAATATTCTTCTCAGGAAGTATAATGCTTTAATTAGTGAGATTACTATGCAAGCATCATTAAATAATGTAGATTCTAAATCAATAAAGCTGTGACCACTGGGCTAATACTGGGGACCAATGAGAGTTTCAAAATTAACATAAAAATAAGGATATATCATTGATAATGTTAAAAAAAATTTTTCGAGAACTACAAAGCTACAGTTTGAGAGATTACTATGCAAGCATCCTAAGATATTGTTAAAGCCAACTTTAAAACACCGACCAATACTTAGGCTCCATAAAGGGGTTTCAAAGTTTAAAATAGATAGCATATGCCATGAACTAGAATGTTACTAGGACTTGTTCAGGAGAGCGATGTGGTCCATATGCCTCTTGTTAGCTTAATAAAACATATTTTTTCCATCAGCAAATCAAACAAAATATAGTGATGGAATTAGCGGACAGGTGAATGTATGATATTACAGGTGAACAAATCGTCCTTCTAATCAGTAACTCTACATATAGACCCATTTCCAATGCCATCTTCAAAACAACATGACGATGTTGTATTACTTTCAGATCATAAATCACAATGTTTTATCCATTACGACTAGTATACAAATATATCTATAACAGTTTCACGATTCTGCTGTATATTTAGAAAAAAAATATTCATTTATAAGGATCTTTAAAAAGAAAGGAAATTGTACATATTTAAGGTTTAAAAAAATATAAGAAATGGCATTTGCACAAGTTGGTGATACTATATTCAACGTATGACCTTAATGAAAATGTCAATAAATGATTGGCAACGGCAAATGATTGTCATGGATAATCAATAAAAAAAAATGCTATATATATCATATAGCATATATATCTGTAATTTCCTTTTTTCATTTAGAAATGCCTAAACTATGATTTTTTTTTCGGCACAGCGAAATACACCTATTTGTTTGTGATATATGATTTAATAAGTAAATGCTCAATATGAGAAGGCTAGTTGATATAAGTTTGCTACTTACAAAAGGGGAACTGTTTAAAATGACATTATATTTGTTTACTACTGTGACTCATTTGATTTTGGCACTAGAAGGAAAACAAGGATAGCAATATCATCGTTTAAAAAATATCGTTTAACAATGCCTAACTTTTAATGAACAGCATTTAAACAAAAACAATTACACAAATCACATTAACTTGGGATATGAAATTGATGATTCAAATAATGTCAATGAACTTTAAATTATTAACCTACGAAATTAAGAGAAATGTTCGTACATATACATTTCCTTACTATTTATTGACTGCTTATAAAGTATAATTTTAAACTTGATCATTGTCATATTTTTTTTTTGTTTTAAAACGACTAAATTTGATTTTTTTTTCTCAGTTTCAGAATTTAATGTACAGTGGTCCTTCTTCAATGATACTTCTGTCGTCATTAATTGTCAACATACTTCGTTCAACTATTCCAGCTCTGTGATCAGAATCAAATCAGAGGGAGGGGACGACTACGGGTCATGTTTCAAAACCATGTGTAACGGTTGTAAAAGTAAGAACATTTTGTTTCTAAATTGAAAAAACAAACACAGTGGACACAACAGATATATATAGTTTCCCGATATGTATCCAAACTAAGAAGGAATAATTTTTCTAAGGGTTTTATCCTTTTCATAAAAAAACCCAGTTTATATGACTTGACTTAAATGCTAAACTGTTGTTTAAAACTTTTGCCGACTCGATCTCAACTTGCAAAAACTAAATTATTTTAATAATTATTAAATTAACAACTAACGACCTATCTATTTAAAAAAAAAACTGTTCAACACAAAGGAGTTTATTGTAAATGATATTATACATGTATTTAATAGTTAAAGAAATATGTTTTGTGTAAAAGCATAGTTTACTTCATATATACAGTAAAACACGCTAATAGTGAACACGCTTATAATGAAATGACGCTGTTGTTTCAGCAATGTTTGTTTTCCGTGGGTTTTCAACATACTGGGTTGCCAACGAATATAACGAATTACATTTATAACAAAGTCAAATCACTCGCACTGCCAGTCCAATTCAATCATGTTCATGGACTATAATGCTCTTCTTAGATTTCAGAGATTTTTGTTGTAGAATAATATGTCTTCAGTGAAATATATAAAACTAAAAGGGGGGTTAAAACTTCTCAGCTTTGTTTACATACACTGCTTTAGGTCTGCCAGGAGGTATACAGTGCATAGTGCCATATACTCCTGGTAAGATATTCCAATGCATATTTGATGGTGCAGTCTACAATATAAGCCTGCCAGCAAATCATGTTACCCAAACAACCTTACCAGGGACCACAATAACATCAGAAAGGACCACGGCGATTTCAGAATATCACTCTTCTGTGACCACAAGTATGACATCAAAAATACTCGAAAGCTCAACAACGCAAATAGTCACTTCACCGGCGAGATTAACAACAAAACAGAGTCTTCCAACCGGGCTTACAAACATAACAACTGAAGAAATGGTTAGGACAACAGAGCCAGAGAGCTCACTAACGTCACAAAAAATTAAATCGTCGTCGCCAGATATTATATTGACGTCCCCAGATACCACAACAACCTCCCCAAGTGAAATAACAACGTCGCCAAATGTCATGCAGACGTCATCTAGTATTTTTGCAACATCTAATCGAAATACCGTGATGACTACTTTACCAGAAACGCAAACGTCAGAGAGATCTACAGTGATATCATCTCTACAACCACCAGGTGGTATTGCATATTTTATAATCAATTAAGGATACTTAACTGTATCAATTGATAAGTATTTGTGTTCTTTTTTAAACTTGTTCTTATAACAACAAATATTTTCTAAATACATTTTACTCCAAATAGAGCATCGTCTGAATATATTTGTATTTTTTTAAATGATAATAATATAATTTCATCATATGATTTTTTTATTTTTTTTTTTATGTTTTTAAATCATGTCTTATACGATCTTTCAGGTGAATCAGTAATTATTTTCAACAAAGATGTCTTGAATCAGGGGCTGTGTCATCTAAACGGCGTTAAAATAGATTTGAATATTACATGTAAAATGCAATCTTTAGCTAAACTTGATTTTTATGTGGAAGCAAATGAAAATGCAATGTATTCAAACATTTTTTTGACTTGTGTGAGACCTATAAACAGCACGTGGAATTTCCATGTATTAGGATCAATGACAGGGAAATACAATGCATCTTTTGACTTATTGGAAATTACATTAAATCTCAACTACACCATTTATGCTGGACATTACCTTCGAATCGTATCTTCATGTGATAACATTCAAGATACAAAACAGATACATCTGAAAGCATGCCGTAAGTTCATCTAATATTCTATGTGATATACTTGTGTGAAGAACATTTCCTCATATTATTTTATTGATAATCAAGTTCGGATCATTTACAACTCTGGTTATTTTTGGGTTAAATTCAAGAAATTAATACATGTAATCGATATGGAAATGAAGAAATTAGTCATAATCATAAATAATGCATGTGAGTTTAACATGGTCTAGATTTTTTTAAGGCTGTTTTATAGATTGCGAACTTAAATCACTAATTTCTTTAGTAAAATTATTTAAAGTACGACAGGGTTCTCATAAAATGCATTTTTGTTAGTTTCAGGATTCACTGTAAATGCGATCTTTCATAATGAATTTTTCATTAGCGCTAGATGTCAACATTCATCATTTAATTACTCCAATTCACCAATACGAATCAAAATAGAAGGGGGGAGCGACTACGGCGCATGCTCAAGAAACAGCTGTAACGCCTGCACAAGTATGAAAAATCAGAAACAATTTAAGTTCTTTTTCCTTCTGTTTTAAAAAAAAAATAGACCTAAAGGGCTTTCGTTTGAACTTTGTACTTTTGATAATGTTAAATCTTCAAAGAATTTAAGAAATTGAAGTTTGATTATATAACAAAATAACCATTCTTATCTTTGAAATATATGGTATCAAAATGCGCTAAACCATACGTAATTTAATAAGTGTTTTTGTAAGAATTAAACAAATTGACAACAACGAATACAACAACGCTTATCACTATATCAGAATGACTGTTTTAGGGTTACCAAATGGTATAGAATGCAAGGTACCCTACAATCCTGGTGAAGAACTGCAATGCATTTTAGATGGCGCGATTTATAAAATCCCTGTTCAAAATATGACGCCACCTGGAATCGCAACAACACTGCTGCAGATTTTAACAACAACACAACGTATCAAAACCACACCACCGATAAGGTCAACAACGTTCGCTAGTAATTCAACAGCAAGCTTAACAACGACTTACAGAACACCAATAACCTCCCCCGAAAGCTCAGAAACCTCACAAAATACCCCTTTATCGTCCGCTGAAAGCCTAACATCAATGAAAATTATCCCAACGTCAAGTATTTTATCAACATCAGTAAAAGCAACAACAAAAAATACGTCGACAACATCCAAAAAAAGCAAAACAATAACGACAAATATCCCGACAACATCCCAGAGAGGCATAATAACAACTACCCAAACAACCTTTAAAGACAGTGTTGCAACGACAAAAACTAGTCCAACGACACATGGTATCATCACCTCGACTAAAAGAAGCTCTGAAACACCACACGGAAACATCAAAAGCACAACTCCAGCAGAGATAACCAACGACAACAGTGGTACGCTTTCTTTTTGTTTTCTTGTATTCAATTTAATGTTTTAGCTTGTTGGCATAAGATAGCACAATAGCTTTGACGCAAATCAATACCTTTGCGTTTCACTCAACGAACGTTTGACGAACATTATATAAGTTAACATTATTTATCAAATATATATATTAAGTAGCATTCAAGAAAAACCGACTCAAGTTTTGAATATTTGGATTTTGTTTAGAGACAAGTCCACTTATAGATAAATGCTCAAAGAACATCACTATAATGTAAACAAACACAAATATATCTCTTTTTACACGTATATATTTAGGATAAAATTAACATTTAATGAGAATATTGAGTAGACACCATTTTTAAAACAAAACACCTGGTTGAACTAGAAGTTTTTTGTTTCTCTACAGATAGGCACATCTATATTACTCTCATACCATTAAACCAACTGCTAGTAATTGTATATGTATTTTACAATCGTATATGAAATTATAGATCAAGAAACTGGACATAACATGCCTCTTGAACTTTATACATTAGTATTATTGAAACAGATATATTGTACATATAATATAAATTAAAATCTATATTTTTGTTTTCATCAGGGACCAGTGTTGTACAAAGAACATTCATTGAGACTGTTGCCATCCTTATTATCCTACCTATTTGTCTAATATATTCGTAATACAAATATCACAACATCTGCGTTGCACCTAGCGAAACAGTAATTCTTAAATTTATATATATTTCTTCAGTTAAATTCATGTATAGATATATATGTAATATTATTTTTGTTTATAATGAACAAATTAGGTTCATTGTATTCATGTCTTGACTCCGTGTACTGTAGATTAGACATTACTATATTGAAAATGATATATATCTATATTGATTTGTAAAAAAAACCAAAACTTAAATTTATGCATAGTATAGTACATCTTGCTCAATTAAACAAGATGCGGGAATTTATGCCGACTCATGGGTAAAAGAACACTCATTTTGTTTAATTTCAATATTTTGTCGTACGTACCGTTTTTCATCATTCATTACACATTGATAACCTTGTAAAACTACACATCTGTTTGTAAAATATCATCTAAAAATGCATCATTATGTATATAAAGCACCAAGTTGTGCTATTTCTTTATCAAGATTTATCACACATGTAATCGTAAAAATCGTTTGAAAATATTTTTTAAAATAACCATAAAGTAAACATTTTATGAATTTTATCAATTTGTTTTTATTTGCAATGATTGTTTCCATTAGAAATCAAAGGACTGCGAGTACAGATCGGCGAAAGCATGACTGTTATTAAAAAGTACCAAGCAAAATTAAGGTGTTAAGGGACACCTGTCGATATTGATGTGAATAAAATTCATTATAACCAAAATGCTTTAATTGGCCAGTTGAGTAATTTTTCGAAATACTTGTCCTTAAAATATATTTTAAATTACTTTGGAAAGGTAAAAGTTATAAAGGCCTCAGCAGGATTCGAACTCTCGACTAATAGATTCGTAAATAACGATCTAACCCGGCAAGTGCTATATACTGTTAAACAATTTCGGGAAAGAAAACACATTTGATCGGAGGTAAAACATGAAAGTGTTTCATATCACCTTAATTGCATGATAAAAAAGTACTATTCTTTCCGTTAAGTAAGTTGTTTTCAACCTCATCAGAAAAAAACATAAAAGTCGTTGGTGATCAATGATTGCTTGTTTACTAAATTAGTTAAATGTGGCAAGTGGACTTTGTGTGTAAAAAGTAGTGAAGGATATTTACAGAGGCGATAAAATTAAACTTGCGTTTTCCTCAAATTCAACCGTATGTCTTTACTCGAACATGTATTGGAAGATTTATTGAAATTATTATGACTTTAAAAAATCTTCAGTTATGTGTACAATTTAAATCAAATAAACCTTCTCATTCTGATGACTTTCAAGCAAAATGATCAAAGAAATATATAACGATTAGTTGTTTTTGAGAGATATTTTGATATATTTACATCGACCAAGTATAATTCCCTATATTTCTAATGGAAACTGATTGCAATTCATGACTTTGTATAGCCTGACATGAGTGAAATACAAACGCCCCGTTCATCGATTGGTCGAAATCTTTGTTAACCTAAGAAAATTCACGGACTGCACGAAATATTTATGATGATATTAGACTCAAGCTCCAATAGAAGACGATTTTGCTGTTTCTTGTATCTAACGAACTGACGAATATAAACAATAGTTTAAAAATTTTACTTCTTATTTTTAACGATCAATTTAATATGTTATTTTAAAATAAACAGTAATATGTTTTCTTTGATGATTCATGCATATTATAGAGATAGCGATCATCGGAGAAAAAAAATACATAACCCGCTATATAACACAGGTTAATATGTATTTTTTCAGCAATGACACCATTTTCATATCCTGCATGAATCATCAAAGATTACATAAAAATAAACCCCAGGATCGCGATTAAACAATATTGGCAAACATACCATAACTAGACAAGACTACTGGTTGGTACGCATTAAACAATTTTACAAAAGGACTAAATTCCTCAAAAGTAATCACATTTAAACTTTCAACAAATTGCCCACAGCCCAAAATCGAGTCCGGTCTATCGCATTGTAATTTCGGCACGTTGCTTATTTTACTCATGGACTCTCTCCTCATAGGAGTTAAAATTAATGGATATGTCATGCATGTCATAAATTTTGGATTTACTGGGTGACAGTAAATACAAAATCTACAACTGCCACCTGGTTAATTAAAATTTACAACATGACAGGTACCTGGCAAATGGAATCTGGGTAATGCATGGTAATATGGCTTGTATGCAAAATAGGGAATTCATGATGATATTGATTGTACAACTTCATGCTTCATTATAATTTATATACGTACTACAATGCATTCTTACACCTACTCTAAAAAATATAGAGAGAGACGAACATAACTGCATACGTGTTCATTTAATAATTTTAATTTTTTTTACTATAACAGTTTTGATATACATATAGATGTATTTTTTTTAATTCAATAATCTTAATAGTGAGCGCAACTCGCCGGCCCGCAGCGCTGGAGCGAAGCGAGCTCTACCGGCAAGGTGTGTGTGAATAGAAAATTCGGACTAGTTACACATTAATTCAAAGGATTTTTTTGGCGTAAGTTAATCGGACCAGTAATGCATTGTTTTAATCGTAGCAGTAGTTTCTTGTAATCATTGCACTTTTTATCACTTCACACTCTCACGAGAACCAGCAAGACAGTAAAAACAATAACGGTGTATACGACATACAGTCTATGTTACCTCTAAAGTTCACCTCAGTACACTCTAAATAAAAAATAATAGAGTGACGTCTCAAAGGTTTACACATTGATCCTATATATATATTTTCGGCGTCAGTAAATTTTGACCCACAATTCATAGAACCATTGGTTTCCAACCTAACGTTCTTGCGAGAATCAAAGTAATTAAAACTTTTAAGAAGCATATAAGATGTGTAATTTTAAGAACATCATGCTTTTTAAGTAAAAAAAAAAAGTATACTTCGCGTACTTTTATTTCTCAGGGGAGTTTTAAAGAGTCAGACGACACTTAACCAACGTGAACTTTGACGTCACAATCGGGGAAATTACTCTAACTGTATTTATTGTATATCTGCTGAAATAACCAAAAATCCTCTCAAAATCATGCAAAGCTAAAGAATGAGGAAATTTCTTCAGATACAAGAAACAGTTGTAACTTGCACTCATTTGGATGAATGCTCACATTTATTTTATTCATCATAGTTACGGTAATATCCTGGAACGTACACGTAGCATGGCCTTTTTTTAAAGGGGTGGATGGGTGGTTGGATGGCAGCCTTATCCAAAACATCTTTGCAAGCAAAAAGAAAAAAAAAAGTGAAAAATCTAATCCTTCACCTTTTTAGCAGTTGAATGGTTTCTTTATTTTCACTTCCATTTATATATTACATGCTCCAAATCCCAAAAGGGGGGGGGGGCAGCTCCATGTTCTTTTAATATGATAAGCAAAAATTTTTAAGCGTAAATTAAAAAAAAAATCATTTTCTTTTAAAGTGGAAGGGACAAATCTATGATAAGTCGATTTTCTATGTGCAAACTGAAAAAAGAAATAAAAATTTTTTTTTAACATGGGGGAAGCTCTATGATGAGTCAATTTTTATATGTAAGTTTAATAAAAAATGTCTACTGCAAAATAAGGGGATGATTTGAAGTAGGATATACGGTGCAATGAACATTTATATTTAAATCTTTATTACTCAACAACATTGTATCTGAGATTAAACTATTGTTCTACTTATAAATAAATAAATTATAACATATAATATAAACTATGAATGAAGAAAATTGACTGAAAAAAGGTATGTTTTATTTTATTCTGCAATCAAATTCATTACGTTGTTGATTTTATTTTTATAGATTTATCATAATTCATTGTTTGATCACATGCTGTGCTCGCCCCAACAGTCGTACCGTAAAACATATGTCTGTTTATTTGAAAACATTTTAAAAGCATAGTTCATGCATGAATACACACAGAAGATACTTTTTATACACAGTAGCTCCGCTACCGGTTGAACGGGTTGCTCACTTTTTACATCATTTAAGATCTATGCAATAATATTTGGCAGCATTTGATATTTCCATAAATCATCAAACTATTAGATAATTATATACCAGAGCGAGTAAAGTACTTTCTGTAGAGGACGCGGGATACTTCATTATGCAACCCATTCTCTCGCAAGAGTGAATGCAACCTCATTGATCATGTTGTTGTTCAAGACGTCTGAAATAATATTTCAGTTTTGTCAGATCTAACAACTATCTAAAATGTGTTAGATTGTTGTGCGGAGCAAAAAGCAAATGATTCGATCATTCTAATCTTCCTTTTTTTCTAATAGAACTTTATAAATCATTGTTCTTAAAAAAAACCAGTCATTGCCTTCGCATCTATTATTCATTCCTGCACATATAATGAATTATCTCCACAATTACGACCTGTTGTTTTAATTAGCAACTATATCTGAAATGTGTTAGATTATTGCGCAGAGCGAATAATTCGATCATTCTAATCTTCTTTTTTTCAAAAATGAACTTTATAAATCGTTGTTCTTAAAAAACATTCATTACCTTCGCATCTATTAATTATTCCTGCACATATAATGAACTATCTCCACATTATGATATTCAGACCACGTGCGTTCCTTTTGCTTACATCGCATACCAAAGCAAGAGTTATCGTTCGTTCCTCTACAGATAAACGTAACTTCATCTAACATTACTATAATTATATTTTTACTATTGGGAATGTTTTACTAAGACCAAATTGATATTGATTTTTTAAACGAATAAAGTATTGATGTATACCAGTTAAAGATTAATTTCTAAAAACAAAACAAATAACATGTATAACGGGAGTCGAACAAAGGAAAGAGTGGTGTCGTTTGGCGAGTAATATGCCCTTTGTTTGAGTAACATCCGTTGGAGGTACCAAAAGGGGAGGAGTTCGAACTGTGACGTGGAAAGTCATTAAAGCAATTGCAATAGGATCTTCGTCCTAAAAAAGAATATCTTATTAATGCCCAAAGAAATTATTTATCAGATATTAAAATAACGCATGTATTACCGATAAACTTTTAATTTGTCGGTGTTCTAATTTCACTCAAAACATATATTCTTATATTTCATACAAAAAAAAATAATTAAAAAAAAACCACTTTAAAACACACAACCTTTAAAGGTGTCATTATAGTATGTAGACAATATATATGTCATTCATAGTTGTTCAAAATCTAGTAAATAATAGGTGATTGCAAGTTCATTCAGGAAATATCTTTTTCTGACGCGTCATGACAACGGTGTTGTTTTTAAATGGTTTATCTGGTATTACCTGTCTGGTTTACACAGTGAATATTGTGTTTAAAAATGTTTGTTTTTTTTCCTACAGAAAATGAATGAAAATAAAAGACCTTTATTCAGGAAAATTTTAAAATAAACAAAAATATTCTGTCACGTGAGAACGCCCTGGTCCGTTCAACATGTAAAACCTTTAATATACACTTAAAACAAATCTTCGAGATCATAAGCGCCGCCATATTTGCCACAATTTTTTTGACAAAGTTAACTTATTCAAGAAATGAGCGACACTTTCCTAAGTTTTTTTTTTCCATTTACCCATATAAACACTATCCAATTTTTCTCTGGAAAGTAATTTAAGTGAAACTGATATACAACAACTCTTTTGGACTGCTGTTATCATGTGTATCAAGTCTGTGTGGTAAAATACTGAATTATAAACAAAAAATACAACAAACACATTATATATAATTTAAAAAAAAATGAACATACTGTTTTCTCAATGTTACTTGATATACTTAGCAAAGTTCATGAGATAAACACAAGTTATGTCACTTAAGGGCTTTAATATAAATAAAATTTTGCTACATAACAATTAGAAATATAATTTACCACAAATACTTGCTCAAAACCGTCAGAAAACATTCATGATAACTTGTAAAATGATCAATATCATGTTACGCAAATAATTCACAAAACGTTGTTCAATTTAAACAAGTATATCCTAACATTTGTTGCAGACGAAAACACTTCAATATGGACACATACATCTGATGATGGCTACAGGAAAAGGTATAAACATGTCAAAATCATCGTTGTTACAAAAAAAATAATAATAATAATCATTACCAACTCTCTGGTAGGTTAAACTTGAGAACAAAAACAGCATAAAAAGATGGCGGTCTTTGTTTGACAATTAAAGAGCTAGATCCACGAAGGGTCAAAATCGGCCTAGTCTCCGAATTTTACGATATTACCAGGAAACAATCTCAGGTCAATATACTTCACAAAAATAAAAGTCTTGGTTTGGTTTGGTCCATATCCATGCTGATCGACGCATGGAAAGAGCGGTTGTTTAATGTTAAAATTACAAACGTTCAATGACGTGACTGACGTAACATTTATTACATGTCAGAGTTGTTTACGAATTAATATCAATGTTACTACAATTAACATCAATATAACAATAACACTTTTGCACCAATTTCAAAAAACTACAAACCATTCAACATGAATATACATTGCATGCGGTATAATTAATAAAAAATGCATCATTAAGATCATATACCCGTTTATCTCACGGATATCCAATGCATCACTTTAAAATGTCCATCTTTTCAAGAGAAAAATATACTAGTATGTGCGCACAATAACTTTTAAGCAATAAATCTAGCGCATTGAAATAAATTGTTACTATATGGGTAAAAAATGCAATTACGTAAATAAGAATGTCATAGCTAAATATTATTCATTATTATTATCTGTTTTTTGGCCAACAAATATGTTCACAATTTTTCATAAATTGGAAAAAAAAATATTGCTTAAATAGTTGAACATCTATTATGAGAAAACTGTGAGTAAATTTAAGCAAAAGTATATTTAAAGTGTTCATTCTTCTATGGTGCTGTCCTCGCTGTCAGATGCGTCTGTTGGTTCTGGAAGGCTGGCTGCATCTTCGACATAGACCCCCTAAGTTCCTTACCCCAATATTCAAAGAGTCCTGTATGTGTCTGGCATACCCGAGATACCAAAGGACGGACGCAACGTGTGCACACACACCGACCACTCTCGCCCCGATCTTGCACAGACAATACCATGCCGTAACCTGAATCAAATGGAAAAACAAACAGTCAATAAGTTTTAAAACTCTTTATGATTCTAATTACTTTACTTTTAAATAAACAGATCACACCATACCTCAACTTCGTCGTAAGATATCCACAAGACATGTGCTTTTGAAGACACATGTCTGCTCTGCATCTTAACTTTTAGAAATTGTGGATCTTCTCTATGAACGAGGATGTCGTGGTTTCCGTCAAGTTGCTCTTGAATGTAGCATCTTGAGAGTTTAAACTGGTAGGAACCACACCACTCTTTATTCGGGCATTCGCTGACTCCACTACCCATCGCACATCTAATTAAAAACATAAAAAATATTACAATATAGCTGTTTAATAATTATGATGATACATTTAAACAGTTTTTATTAAAATATTTCATTTATTAACAAAAAATATTCTCATGAATATAAGAATCAAATTCTACCAAAGCTGAATTTTGATACCAGAATAATCTAATTAGAGCAGTTTTAAACATAAAAATTTCTGATTTTATCCCCATATCCTCCAGTAGACTTATTGCATCTTTAAAACCCCGGTCGACAACAAATATGTCATTTTCTTGCACCAAGTGTTTAATGTCTTCCAAGTTTGACTTTAGCATATGGGTAAGGATGTTTGCATCATTGTTCTTATTGTCTGCGAGGTAGGATCCAACCGCTGTTACAAAATGGCCCGTTGTCGTAACGACCACCATCGCTTTCACTAATGATCTTCCTTTGTGGACACTGTACGAGCGTCTCTGGAAATGGAAATTGTTACTTTTTTGGATATAGATATAAATACCATCTAATACTAGAATCACTTGTGAATTCCAAATATATCAAAACAAAGTCTGCGCTAGAGGTTTCGTATGCTTTTCAATTACCTCTTCACGTGATATGTGCTGAAGACCCAAGTTCTGTGGAACAAAGGAAGCAATGAGAGACTTTCTTACAGATGCTATGGCTCGACGCAAACTAGATTTAGAAATGTTGAAGTTGGTTGAAAGTATTTTATTGGAAAGTCCAGATTTCAGTTTGAATAAGAAAATGCCCAAATATGTTCGTGTGATCCTAGCAAGTGTGTTTCTGACATCTTTCAAAGCTGATCACAGATTTCATCGAAAGCGTCTTTGCATATTCCAGTCAGATTACAATAATCATTATTTGTCAGGTTGGACGATGTTTCAAAACCAATTCTGCGATTTTCGTTTAGCTGTGCAGCTGTTCGTAAACTTTTGATCACTTCAGTAATAGAAGTCCTGCTAAGGAGTGAGCTATTTGCTGTCTTTATGCTATGCAACATATCGGTTTTAAATTTACCATTATCCAAATGAATGGGACAACATCGACTACCCGCTGGTACAATAACTTAATAGTTCATGAACACATCAAATTCCGCGTTTGATGGTACCACCACCAGCTTTGGTCCCGGACGCTTACACAAAAAGCACTGTGCATGACTTTTAGGGGTGGAGGGGATCGACAAAGAGATAGAGGGTGGACTTGATAGAGCTGTGGATTTTGGACGTTTTGGTGTGGAAATGTATTCATCGTTGCTTTCATCATTTTTAGCGACATCTTGAATTTTCTGTCTTTCTGCAGCATAGTAGTATTTATGCTTACATCTGTTGCACAATGTGTCATTAGTATCTTTGACTAGAATAAGACAGTTTTTCTGAAGAAAGTGAGTTTCCTGTGTTGTTATTTTACGTCTCTCCCGTGGCTTTGTCCGTTTGTTACACAGCACACATGGAAAAAACCTTTGGTCCACCACCGGGCATTCTGTAATGGAAAGTCATGAAGTTTCGGTCGTAAAGTATTGAATCTTAAGACTATGCAAGAATCTGTGATTGAAAAAACACCATTTTATTACTGAGAGTGTGTTAATGAGCATCGAAAATTGTCGTCATTACGCTGTTAAGGGCCATAAATAAAACTGAATGGAGATATAATGACCAAGAAAGCTTACACTTCATTTTTTTCAATAATAACATTAATTGCTTTACGAACCAGAAAATCAAATACTGACACATATAGAAGTCATCATTTCGCAATTATTTAGAGGCCGAGTATGAAAAATATTATTATTATTATTCTGACATCGATAGAAAATATCAAGCTTAAGACTTCAAGTAATGCTACTTAAGATTTTACATCTGCGACACATAGTATATTAGATTACATCTATCTATTCTTATGGTTCATCATTACGGAATCATAACTGGATAATCATAAGACATTATGTAGCATTTTTAGCTTTATATCAGGACAGGCTTACACTATTGTTTAAGGTAATTAAACTTATTATCACATCATCAAATAGAGTGAGTGGTTTATTAGTTTCCTGCTCGTTATTTTATTAATGTTTGTCAGACATGTTGTCTTGTGTTTGAAGAGGCAATTTTGTTGACAAACAAATAAGGATTAAAACAAATAAAAAAAATTGTTGATCAACAAAATTCGAATCACCGGGGAGGGGGGTGGTGTTGGTGGTTGCAATACTAGTACGTTCATAACACTTTAAATGCATCGATGCATGCGCGTATCTAGAGTGGGAGGGTCTGGACCCTCCCCTGGAAATTCAAATGTATTGATTTCACATATAGGGTCAAATTATCAAAAATAGGTGTCAGACCCCTTCCGACCCACCCGCGAAAAACAAAGATATCTCCAGAAAAAATTCTGATTCAGGTAATTTTAGTTCCATCAGTTTTACTACATTTTTCTACATGCTCCAAAAGTATTGGGGGCACCTTTAAAATTAAATTCACAATATATAAATTTGAAAATAAATATTTACTGCGTGAGAAAGAGGAAAAGCACCCCCTCCCTCCCCCCTTCCACTAGCCTGTTATACAATCATAGGAAAGCAGTTGATAGATAAAACTTGCAAATAATATCATGCATTATACGCTGTAAACTCACTATATGTTAATTCTCTCTCTCTTTCTCTCTCTCTCTTTCTCTCTCTCTCGATCGAGGCGTAACTCAAAGGGGAAAAACCTAGTACACTACCTTTGTATTTTCATTTTCGTTTCCTATGTAAATAGTGTAGGTGATAACTTGCAGACGATGATCGATCTGGTTAATTAAAATAACTAGATAATGCATGGAGTTTCCAGATTTACACCTTTGATGTTAAGTTTCATTGATTTTGTATTGTAAAATTACAAACTGTACAGAACTTGAGATGCAGATCATGTAAATATTTGTTATATAGGCTAAAATTCGAATTTCCTATGTTCAATTGTAAGTATCATACATTTCGTTGTCTGAGATCTGATTTTGTTTATACGTTGATTTCATAGATTATCGTTGACTCAAAATGATAACATTAACTTTTAATACGGGATGTTTGCTTTAACATTAATTTAAAGACGACTTCGATAAACAGACCTACACTACGTATTGTAGATGCACACGTCATGAACCATTGTTCATGTAAAGTGGTTAGATGATCTATATTAATTAATACGTACGTCCAAGTCGTTGTATCCATGGTATATCTATGTGTCTTCCATCTTCTAAGCTTGTGTTTTCTCACAATCTGGAACAAAATTTTGGCTGTGCAATTTGAAATCTAGTACATCATTTCGAGTTATCTCCCGTTGAGTAAACAGTGATCATAGCGACACGGTGCCGAGTTAGGAATATTCGGAAAAGCATCAATCGAAAGATTGCATTATGCCTATTGATATATATATATATATATATATATATATATATATATATATATATATATATATATATATATATATATATATATATATATATATATTTGTTTCAAGCATCATCATATTAATAAGTGAAGTTAAACAACTTATTAAAAAAAATATCGGTCAGAACACTTGCAGTAAATGTAATATGTAACGCTCTATATAGGGCCTGTAATAAATGGAACGACCAGATTTCAACAGTATATTTTTATTCCCAATAAAACTAAGAAATAAAGCAATCCGATACATTTATTTTTTACATGTATTTGTAATAAAAACCGTTTTTCAATTAGACAAACATTGTAACACCGTTATTATATATAAAACACAGGGGTTTCCCCGGGGTTTTATCCTTCTGAGGATTTTGACGCTGAAAGAAAAATAAGATTTTCGACGTGGCCACACCCTATCGTACAAAATAAAAGTATGCAATATTTATGCCTTTTTGAGTGTTACTAGTCCCCTACCGGTTTTCACCGGAGGGGACTATAGCTTTCCTCTGCATCCGTCAGTCCGTCTGTCGGTCCGTCCGTCCGTCTGTCTGTCCCACTTCAGTTGTCCACACTTTTTTTCTTTATGCGTTTGAGGAATAATATGAAATTGCTGAACAGCTTCAAAATGTCAAACTACAGATCAAGTTTACACTTTTGTAACGTCTGGTTGACATATTTCGAGAACATTATTTTTTTATATTCCATTTGTTTAATGCTCGGGTTCGTTATCGGGTTTGGTGTGTATCGAATAAACGAGGAAAGTATGTAGTCAGTAATAATATCGTGCATTACTTGGACCATTCCTTTTATTGTTTCTAACAAACAAATAAGTTCTGTAAAATAGTGTCAAGCATTGTGTTGTAAATTTAATCCACGGGTTTTTGTATTATTATATCGGGTTCGTTATCAGGTTGGTCTGTTGATTCGGGGTACAGAAGACGGTAAGAAATGATATTCTGCACTGATAACAGTGCAATGTTTTCACAAATTTCTACAAACCGGTAGGGGACGTGTATTGCTTATGCAATACTCTCAGAATGCTTGTTTATAATGACATATACTTTATTTTGTTCGAAGGGTGTGGCCATCACAAAAATTTGAAGTAAAGACGAAAACACTGATACTTTTTTTTAATGAAAAGCAGTAACGAGCGCGTGTTAAGACGTCTACAGTGCAGTTGTGACGTCATACAATAATTTTTGTGTACTACAAATTTATAGTTCATTACTTATAAGAAATATTTTCATTATCATTTTTCTCCTTGGCTTGTTACATTTTTCATGGAAAAATTAGGCTGATTTTGACCTTTCGTGGCTTTAGCGCTTTAAAAATCCAAAGGATAAAATAAAATAAATCAATAATTAAGGAAAGATAACTCTAACAATGGACATAGCTCTCCGCACTTGATGAACATGTCATCACAACGTATTTACATTACTTAAAGACATGCATATTAACAAAGTAACAGTAAAACAAAAGAGAATGTAAGATCCTTCTTTTATTTAAAACAACTCTCGCCCTGACCCTATGCATGTGGGACTCATGGTGTTGGTTAAACAGCCAAGTAACTCCTCGGGAGTACACAATTGTACAATGCTGTCATCCAAATGGGTAGCACTGATGTCAAAGTTGTTGGAGAATGGATACAAAGTTTAGCCTAGAAAATTTAATAAAGGTGAAAAACTAATTTCCTTCCTTTAATCTACAATACATCAATGCATCAATTATTATTGTTTACTAACAATGACTAAAATGGGACAGGGATAAGGAGTTTTTTTTTCAAGCAGGTGATATACGTCTTTCAAAAGATATACAGTATTAAAGTGATGACGGAATTTAAAGCTGTTATTGCACTTGTGTACATATAAGGGTATTTTCATTTTGTTAACAACATCTTTATTTCAAAAATGGAAATACAACCATTTTTATTACTTAACGGAAGGTATATAAACAAGCATGGTAAAAATATCATCATAAATAAGTCATTCTCTAAAATTAATGAATTTAATAATTAATTTTAAATGACTGTATATCTAATTTAAAAGAGTAAATCAAAAGCTTGCTTATATTGCCGTTGATCCCAACCTTAAAGCGTCAAGTGTACAATCACTGTGATGAGGTCAGATGATAAAATAAAAAAAAAACCAAGGCGATTCACCGGGTCATTTAACAGTTTAACTATAGAGATGTTACCTTTAAAGATTTCATGTTGACGTCTTTAAGTGCATGTACATATGAGTGATCAGGTGTATTGAATGATCAATTAGCCAGTCATCGTAGAGTCATCCCACATTCGTTCTTTTCTTTGTGCTACAATGAAATATAGTAGGCCTTAACACTGAAAGAAAGTCGGCCTATACATTTGTAAAAAAAAAAAAAAAAAAACAAGTCTTAGTTGCAATCGGTTTTTATTAATACACAATAGAATTCTTATACAATGTTTCGTGAATTATACATGATTATTTCCCAAAAATCATTTATCTTTACATAAAAGGATACCTATATCGCACACAGATTGCGTAACATTTCGTACGAGATATTCAAGAAAGTTAATGTGATTCGTTTTCATAGTTTGTTTTTAAATGTTAGTTAAGTTTTTAGTTTAGCCAAACATTCCAAGGGTGGTACAATTACCTTGGACATCAACTATGGGAAATTCTGTTAGTGTAATGGGGATATTCACTCTCTAACTATATCAACAGATGGGCCTAGTAGGCATATACTGAAAGATCATTGGGATTTCGTAATTTAATTGTTTGTACTAGAACAGCAAAAGATGAAATTTATTGTCCAATGAAATGTTTCTTTTCTTTTGATTGGCAAATGCCATTATCATTATATCGTTTTTTTACTGAAGTTTAGTAAGTACACAGTGGGTATACAATTCTGAAGTCATGTATATTAAAAACTGTGGCGTACATGGCTGGTACAACAGGATTTTAATATGTTTACATGCTGATAAAGGACTATATTCTTTCACTTGAAACTCTCTGCTGTATTAAAATGTCTCAACAATTTGACAAACACATTACGAATAAGGTGTATGTGCCACGTGCCTTTGAAACTACATAGTTCTAATCTTGTTATCTCGGTTATAATGGTTTTTTTAATTTTTTTGTATTTAAAACATATAAATTATTGAATTATTTATCTAAAAATTCAAATCTGTTATAATATATAAAAAGATTTACCTCTGGGACCTTATGTTCTTACCAATTATATGATTGAAATCACTTTGAAAGAGGTAAAACAGATACACAGGTATGAGCTACAGTGTAGGTATTGATACGCAGTCGTAACGGTCTGACATTTTCTTATATAACGGTATTTCAGTCATTAATAAATAGACTCAAAGTTAATAATGTGTATCAGTGTATGATATATTATCGCAATGTAGTACATCTTTTAATTACACATAACGAATATGATAAAGTTGTGCATGCATACATATTTTCACGATATCAATCAGTGCAGTAGATACAGAACACAGACAAGGGCAAGTTAGCGGACTAATGTATCCGGTTCAAAGTCAAAAAGACAACACCAAAAAATAGATTGTTGTCGCATTTTCTGCATACTACACCGTCGAATATTTAAAACTATCACCTTTTTTTGAATATATAATAACATGTCTTTTGTATAAACTAGTTTGAATACTCTGCGTTGCGCTCTTACCTGTTTAAATTTGATATTTTAATTGGCTATTTTGACAAAGAAGATGTGACAAAGTAGGTAAATCGGTTATATACAAACACTTTAAATTGAGACGAAAAAATAAGTTTGTAGACATTGCAGCATAGAATTACAAATTTGAAGGTTATGTTAAATAATCAGCTTAAAAACCAAGACGAATTACGTAATACTTTGTCTTATACTGTAACATGATAACAGTATAAACATTCAACATTCTGGGAATCGAATACATTAGTTGATATGCAATAAACAGAAATGAATGTAAAACGATACAAATGAAATATATGCAAATTGCCATTATTCATGAGATACCCTGAGAGTGGGAGATATAGCGTAAACATTGCATTGCTAAGAGCAATTCACTGTTAAGGTTATCTAAACACTTATGAACGGGTTTTCTAGCAGAGTCTGTCTAGCTAGGTATAAATACACGTATCGCAATTTAATGGTTTCATGTCAGCATAATTAAAGACGCAATCAATATTTCAGTTCGATAAAAAATTCTCAATCTGTACAGTTAATCTCCTGATTTTT
Source organism: Magallana hongkongensis (assembly GCA_015776775.1). Lineage (NCBI taxonomy): Eukaryota > Metazoa > Mollusca > Bivalvia > Ostreida > Ostreidae > Magallana > Magallana hongkongensis. Next base: position 123,224 of record VIAA01000019.1, on the reverse strand, counting down.
TTATTGTTGATTTTGGTTATAGACATTTTTACGGTAATGATAAGTCTCCGTTTAAAGTATTAATGCATGATTTGTAAGGTATCAAGAATGCAAAATATTTGTACAATTTGTTTACTTATATTTAAATTCTCACAGACAAACTATATTTGCATCAATACATTATTAACAGTCACGAGTTGTATATCGCCATAAACGAAATTGTCGATATCACTGATTTACATACAGAATTGTCTATTAACTTTGATTACATTGTAGAACCAATGAAATCTGTTTTAAACCTTTACACCATATTGATTTTTTTCTAAAGTATTCAATACGCAATACTTATCTGATAGAACAGGTAGAACATGTGTCGCGTCGACACAACGAAGCTAGATATACTGATACGAGAGATCCACCAGTTTAATACATAATACTGTTCCGTGTGTTTGCAGGTCAGTTTAATGGTGGATAGGATTCATCAGGAACCAACGCCTCTCTTTCAAGCATGTTCCGGATACAAGTACTGTTACCGATTTCTAAGGCTTGAATTTTATGTCAAAAGGAGACACGTTTGTGACTTCGTAGAAAACACTGAACTTGTTCAACGGAATTCCAATAACGCGTCATATTCATTTCAAAATGAAGGATTTCAATTAAAAAAAGACGATTCTTACAGAGTTGACCTTATATGAAACTTGTTTACTATCCTAACGTTATTTAAAAAAACATTGTGACCTCAAATGAAAGTACGTTACTATTGCCAAGAAATAAGGCTTTTTCTGTGCATTAAGTAAGGAACAAATGTTAGTAAAAAGAAAAATTCTGGATTTACAGGATGATCTAATGCCAGATGTTTAGGATATAAGCCTTCGCATTTGTCACCCAAGGTAATGCTAACTATATTTTAATTATAACTCATATTGAAATCTACATTGTAGATGCATGCTCTAACATTTCAGTCAACTGGAAAGTAAATGAAAATTATTGAAGCGTGTGAATATGTCAGATTCTTTTCAGTTAAATGACTAACAGAACTTTCTGTTGTTGAACATGATTAATTTTTCAATGACCTTAATTATTTGTGTTCAACAAGAAAACTCTATACTTTAATGTCGTTTTGTTTATGTCATTCGTATCACCTGGGATGTTATAATTGTAACTAATAATTAGCCAGAAACGCCTAAAAATTCTACATCGCCCCCTCGCCTCTCCACACAAACTAAAAATACATAATATGTTAAAGCTGCTTGGTCCGATTTTATATCAAATTTTATGCATAAATATTACATATGCATAAATATTATACCCCTAAATTAAGCAAACATATTTATAACGTTGAAATTGCATTTATTCAACAGAATATATAAATGCAATGTGATTTTGTATTTTTTTAATTAGTTAAATACTGACAAATTGAATAAATATAAACTTTTTTTTTCTTTAAATTTTCGAATCAATTAACATGTTTAAGAAAAAAGTTCAATTTTTACAACTGATTCTCAAATTAGAACAGGAATTTTCAACATGTTATGAATAGCTTTAAAAAACACAGGGAAGTCCCTTTAAGATATTGAGTTTGCCTATATAAGAAATGAAATGGCTGTGATGCTGTCAAATATTATTCGATAGGATATATGGACAAAACAATAAAATATTGTTCAAACAATTTAGCGTTGCTAGATTACAGTACCTGTGTCTTTTACTAATATTAAAAATCATTGTTAGTGCAGCCGATGAATTCTACTAGAATTGGTTTTGATTTTTTCACTCAAACAATAAGACTTTATCTTTATCTAAATTTAAAAACCCATGGATTTAAATAGCTTGGGAATTTCCCTTAAATTTTGAATATAGTCTTTTGCAATAACAAATATATGTTTACCTGTTACTATATAACACAGAATATGCTTACTTCCCTCTACCATGATTGTTTCGTCATTTATCGATTTTTCGAAAAATTAAAAGACAATGATATAGAGGATTTGTACAGCAAACCTATGGAAAATGTTTCAAGAAAACCAATAAAAAAATAGAAAAAAAACCAGCTTTGGACAGATAAAAAACGAATACAAGTAGCAAACAAAGTCAAGTTTTTAGATCTGCCGTGTAGTCGGTTGTTCTCCCTTTGTAATAATAGCCCACTTTGTTGACTACACTTTAAGAAACTTATATTTTAAACTTATATTTTTAACTTTCGCATTGAATGATTTACCAAGGCTTGGAGTAATAAACATTACCTTCGTCGACAGTTAGACAGCTCTTGTTTTATTTTCCGTCTCAGTAGAGTTTTGCGCTTAGTCAGCATACTACTGCGTAGAGAATGATTCAAAGCGTTCATATTATATGCACTTGGAATCAGTAGTTATTGATTGTAGTTTAACGTTCGTCCTTCTGTTTGATGATCATTTTTCTTTACATTATCATTTTTTAGATGCTTCATTCAATGTTCCAGAAAATGCGTAGACATATAATGTTATGCTAATATATTACGCAAGTCTAGGATCAATTATTATTACTAATTGGTACCTCAGATCAGGCATTTTCATTTAAGACAGATTTCTGTAGTTTGTGTTTTTTACCTGATATCCGAGGTTAGAAATGAGAGGAAAATGTTAGATTGGTATTCTACCCTAGATTAAGCAAACGTATTTTTAAACGTTGAAATTGCGTTAATTCAGCGGAATACATAACAACAATGTGATTTTGTTTTTTTTTATTACCTAAATACTGACAAACATTATCGACGATATCAATCAGTGCAGTATATACAGGACAAGGACTTCGTCTTATTATATAACATGAATAACAGTATTAACAACCATTCAACATTCTGGAAATCGAATACATTAGTTGAAATGCAATAAACAAAAATGAATGTAATTATACAAATGAAATATATGCAAATTGCCATTATTAATGCTTTAAATTCTTAAAAGGCTTTAGGGATGCATTGTGTATTTAATTCATGTATTCACTAATATCGACGATTAGCCACATATTTTAATGTTAAGATGCAGGAGGTTAATCATTTTAATCGCTACATAAGCAGAAAAACATGCAACCCTTAAGGATTTTCTGTAATCGAGCATTAAGTTAAAAAAAAGAAAAATACAAAACAGCTTCAATAAAGTTTTACGATGTTTCAATCGATAACGTTGATCAATGATGTAGTTATATATATATATATATATATATATATATATATATATATATATATATATATATATATATATATATATATATGTAAAATGCCTCCCATATACCCGTAATGTAGCAAAAAATTGCAGAATCGCTCCGAAACGATTTTGTAGAAAATTAATGAAGCTGCATTGAAAATAAATTATTTATAATAAATCATTTTGAGGCTGTAAATACCTTTCATCTAACAAATTAATTCATAAAAATAAAGAATTCAACACTTTCTCCAGCAACGTTTTTCACTCGCTTCGAGTTGACATTCGGAACTCTCTGGATTTGTTTTATATTAAATACACTGAGTTGGAGTTATCTCCCGTATTTCCTTTGATGAACAGAATATGACAAATTTTCAATGAAAATTTACATGTATTTGTAATATCGTTTCTGAGTTTATCAATGCAAATGTGATATTGTTGAAACAAAAATTTAAGAGCCTCCCGTGATTTAGCGTGAATATAATGCGCATGAGCAAGATTGTAAAATCCGAAAAATCCATGATTTCAGGATTTTTTTAAAGGAATTTTAGTTGGTTATTAATTAGCGAAGTTTGATTGAGGAAAAATAAAAACAAATTGGTAATCTTCAAGTGCCAATAATGTTTAGAATATATAAAACAAATGACAGTACTCTTCGTAATTCTCGGTATTAAAGCCCAAAAATTCGAGTCTATTAATTTAATATACTGAGTAGTAGTATAGATGCGTGCACAGAGTTGGAAACAGAAGTCACGTTGACAAAGCCGTGACGCTACATCTCTACTCGCCGCCATTTACCACGTGTCACAAGTATGACGACGACAAAGCAAAAAGACGGAGGTCCCCATGGGATTCAATCAGGACTTCAGTGGTCGGTGTTGTAGCACCTCATGGTCCAGTTAATAATTTTTTTATTATTAAAAACGATATGTGTTATTCTTTTTTTGTACTACAAAAGAATCTCGGTGTACCATTTGAGTGAACCATGTCCTTGTGTATTTATTCATACCTAAATTCGTGCATGGTGGAAATATTTGTAAATTATGTATTTTGATATTTTGATTCTCTGTCAGTTTTGATTTCACTACATTCTCTCAATCTTTGAAATATGGTAGAATTGCCTAATTGAATTTCTGCCAAACACTCTTGTATAGACTTTGTATGTGCTGTTGTTTTGTAGATGGAAAATATCATTCCACATTCATGTACTATTGCAATTTGACATTTAGTGTCTTTAAAGATACATATACCTTAAACATACTTATGGTATTAACACTTGTCTAGTAAAACAGTTTGCTACTTTCCCCACCTCTTACTGAATTAACTCTGCTTGGTCAAATAAATCATTTTTTCATATTTGTCAAAAATGAACAAAGACTTAAACATATACATGTACAGTATCTGAAAGGCGAATTAAAAAAAAAAAAAAAACTAGACCCGTATGATGTTAAAAATTTGTTTCGTAATATGAAATCTCACTTTTTTTTTACTATTTGTACATCTAGCATGGTGATCTCTATATCTGATATAGGTATTCAACCTCTTATGATTATTATTCGTGTTTTAGTCTATTAGTATTATTATATTCATTAGAGTATAAATCAAATTGTCATGTGAATTCTGATGTTTCCTAGCTATTTTGTTATTGTATTACATTTATTGCATCTTATTTCAAACATAAAAACAAATAAAGCAGGTGGAAAATTTAACGTTTTTGACAATCATTTAAAGGTATGTATAATCCGAAATGAGTACGGTTGAGTAATAGTTAACAGAAAGTTTAGATATTTATGATCTAATACCGATCGCAACGAGAGGAGGGTGTAGCCCGCCTCGCGAAGCGAGGATTAATGGTAACACGTATATATATAAGAAAATCAGTAAAAAATGACAGTTGAATCAGGGGTACTAAGGCCAAAACATTTTATTTTCCAGCCCTGGGTGCCGTCATATTGGCAGCCATTTTGTTTTTAAAAAGTTAGTTCGATCATTAATTGACTGGTACTTATAGAAGTTTATTGCCCCTAACTCGATTAAATAAGTTCCAGTGTTTCAATAGAAGGTAATTTGAATTAAAAGAATTTAAAAAGAAAACCAGATAAGTTTCAATAGTGCTTCAATCAAGAAACACGATTTGTTCTATGTATGTCATCAAGTTATCAGATGGAAAATAAAAACATTAACGTCAAGAAACCGATCTTTTAGATTCCGAACAAAGTATTCAATTTTATTACAGCGGCATTCATGTGTTTTTAATTAATAAACAATAAAAGAAGAAATAAAAAAAAAATCGCAATAACGTAACTCTTTTCGGTTATTTCCGAAGACAAAACTTGAACCTTTTACGTCTGAAATATGACGTCATAATGTTCACTGAGCACGCGACGTTTAGTTTAACTTTGACGAATGATTTGAGTAGGTAAGCATGCAGGCGGATCCTAGTGTGTGCGTTTAAAATAAATTTTGATCTATAAAAAATCAAACTGCACCGTGTTAAATCTCGGTCCAACGGTCACACCTTTTACATATTACTTGGAAAGTGCATTCATGTCTTAAAGAAATGTTTTACAATTGATGTATATCACTATTAATAGCGGTCGATAAAATATGATGAATTGCAATATATCTAATAATACTGGCCATCATAGAACTTGGATAATTCAATTAAACGATATGGAAGATTATATGATTGACGACCCCTTTTTATTTCAAACGTTATTGAAGGTCTATGTATTGATTTTTACAGCAATAAGATATCATCTAATCTGTATTACTCAATTCAGCAAACGAACAATTAAAAAAAATTCTAAATTTTTTAATCTAACACAAGACATTTAAATCAGAAAATGAGGATCGGCTACATAATTCTATTTAGCTATTATTTAAATAAGACGCACTTAACGTGACCCGGTCGTGTTTTAAATCGAAAGAGGTCTTACGGCCTATTACATGTAGTTATGGGGGTATTTAAAGAAGATCTCATTAGTTAAACGTTTTATCGTTCTAGACGTGTACATAATGCATTTCATGAATGAGGTTTTCAAGAAATCAATAAAAAAGAGAAATATTGAATGGTTGTTATATTAAAGTTAGACATGGTGTTCCATGGTTGTTGAACTTATATTGCTCTTCCTAACTGCGTGAGATGTAAAGCTTTTTACATTATTTGTAAATAATAATATAAACAGAGTTAATTGGGTAAACTATAAACCAATATATTACATATTTTAATGACAGAAAAATCAAGTGAATGGGTAATTTGACTTTGATTTTTTGTCAGATAATTATTAAAATACAACTTAAAATCTAAAATGGGTATATTTGTGATTAACGCACAGTTATTTGTGTGTGAGCGTTATATTTATTTGATAATCACCTTTTTAAGTTTGATTTTTGTTTCAGAGGGTGGGTGGAAATAATTATTATAAGGTTTTCAATGCGGTTATTTATTTTGTTTTGTTGTCAACATAATTTTATCACAAGCTATTAAATTATTGTCAAAATAATTCATTTTGATAACCAATGACCACAACCAAGCTTCACAATATAACAACTGAGGAGAAAAAACTTATTTCAGTATTTGCTAATGTTTATTGAGACACGGATACCGGTTTGATTTTTTTCCCTATAAGTTCTTTTTATATAATTTCTCTCATCGGAAAAAGTTTCATTGCATAACTTCGAAATCATCTATTGATTTGGCAGCACGACACTTTTGATGAATAATCGCTTCCTCCTATTGCGTAACAACCAAGGAGGAATCATTTTTAATCATCTACCGGTTTCACCAGAGGGGACTATAGCATTCCTTTGCGTCCGTCAGTCCGTCTATCTGTCCCACTTCAGTCACACACTTTTTTTAGGCGTTTAAGGAATAATATGAAATTTGCTGAACAGCTTCAAAATGTCAAATTACAGCTGCAGTTTACACTTTTGTAGCGTCAGGTTGACATATTTTCGAGAATTTTCTCAAAATTATTTTTTTATATTCCATTTTCTCAATGTCCGGGCTCGTTATCGGGTTCGGTATATATTGAATAAACGAGGAAACAAAAAAGTTATGTAAAATAATGTCAAGTATTGTGTTGTAAATTTAATCGACAGGGTCTTTTGTATTATTACAATCGGGTTCGTTATCGGGTTGGTCTGTTGATTCGGGGTACAGAAGACGGTAAGAAATGATATTCTGCATAACATTGCATTGTTTTCACAAATTTCTACCAGCAAATACATGTACTTAATGGACTTGGCGAAATTACAGGAGACAAAAGAAAGAGTTTATTTTACCCACTTCTTATTTAATTTGTATAACAATTATGTAGTTTGAATTTCCTCCGTTCTTTTATTTCTGATGAAAGCATAACATCTCGTTTATAATAGTTTTGAAATAGATGTATGCTTTTAAGCTTTCATAGAATATTACAAACCGATAGGGGACGTGTATTACTTATGCAGGACTCTCAAAATGCTTGTGTTTAAAAAAGTTCGTTTGCATTACTTTGAAAAATTATACGTAAATGGTAGCAAAGTACTTTTTCTTTGAAAAAGGAGTGTTTACATTCTCTTACCTTAAAAATCGTCCACTTTGTACAAAGAGAAAAACATAAAAGTGGTAAAGATACAAATTTACCTAAAGTTTATTGCTTTTTTCAATGAATTTAGTTTAGTTTAAAAATATTTATTCATTATAGATTCAAATACATTTACATGATGATAATTACAATTGTAAAAGTGATTACATGAATTTAGTTACAAGTATGTGTATTTTCATGTTTGTTTGTTATTTATGCCAGCTTCTTGTTTTTTGTTTCTCTAGAACTACATGTCAGACAAATCCCTATCAAAGAAAATGCTGCGAAGATCATTACTTGATATTGGTAAAAGTTCATATTGAGCAGCATTAATTTTATTGAATCAACATTTTAAAAAAAATTAAGTATTTTTGCCAAAAATGGTAATTAAAATAACCATCTGCAATAAATTGTATTCGTCAAATAGTACACAATTATATTATTTCATATTTGATTTCTTTGATTTGCAAGTGTAATTTACGTTTACATATAATTTAACGCATATTAAAAATTTAAGCTCACATGAGATGAAAGCTCAAGTAAGCTATTCTTATCACTTTTTGTCTGTTGTCTGTTAATATGTCTGTCCGTCTGAAAATTTGATTAAGATCTTCTTGAGAACTGGAATAGTCAGTATATGATATTCTGCACTTATGGAATGACCTTAATGGAAAATATTGTTGATTCTCAATTGTTTTGACTGTAGTTTCTGGATAAATCTTAGAAAGTTTGATTAAAGTTTATATTTATATATGAAAAAATGTGAAATACCTGTAGAACTTCAATGCTTAATGTATGATATGACAATGCAATCACCCTGTTAAAAACGGGCTCTGTGTTAAACATGATAATATTTAAAATATTTGTACATGTACACGGGTTATATTTTACTACATTGTCCGGATAGTTTGTTTAGGACTCCTTAAAGCTGATTGTATTATCGCTATTATTGCTTTGGTGAGCGATGTGGCCTATGCACCTCTTGTAATCTTTTTAAGAACTAGAAAGTCCGCCAATGCTGCCACCATCCAAAATTCAAAGAAAAAGTAACAGGTGAGAGTATGCACATAGCAGGAATAATGTCAAAAGCACACTTAAATCCTTATTGTTTGAACGGAACAATCTGTGGTCCTCAAAACCTGTTTAGTCTGAGCAAAAATCATCGCCAGAGTTTAAAAGCGCAATGGTTTTTTTGGATCGATACCGCCACATTTTATGATAACCTCTTTTATCAATCTTCAAAACATCCTAAATATGACCATTTGACAAATTACAAAGTTCTAAAAAGGACTTGTTTGTTTTGTTGTAGATTAATATAAGAATGTATATTCTAAATGAAAATTTTTGCACTTGTCTTTTGCGCTCCTGTTGATGATATATGGCTAACAAATATATTGCTAATGTACATATTCCGGTAATAAGAATACCTGCAGACTTTTTTAGTTAGATATCTGGCACTGCTGTGTTAATTATCAAAAATGTGTGTGCTGTTAGAGAGACGCTTTTCCTCTTTTAGAGCAAATTTTGATATTTCTAGGCATTCTATACCAATCATGTACAATGAAGGCATGAATATAAGACTGTGTGATGGCATTTGACGAGAATTTGGATATTACTTTAATAGTTATTTAATTTAATGACATGTTACATAAAGTGTATCCAAGAAAACACACATTAATGCGTTGAAAAAACAAATTTCATTAAAAAGTGATTTATTGGGATCAAACATGTGCTGATTAAAAATTACATGAATTGTAATAGTTTATGTGCATTTATTTTTGTTCTGTATAAAAAAGTTAATTTCCTTTTTAATTCACAGTCCTCGTGAAGGAAGACAAAACTTGTCAGATTTACAGATTTACAAAATCGTATTTGAATACGGTCCAACGCAGCTTAACCTTTTCAGATATGTTATCAAAAAGGCTAATATTCTTTGGCGAAAAGCGCAAGAAAAATGCATCTTGAAAGTCGGCGGAAAGCCATTAGATGGCTTTCTTCTAATTCACAGAGATGATGATGATGGAAATGTTACGGACTGTTTGAAACCATATGGCTTTGACGTGTATCAAGAGGAGAAACTATTTGAAGGTGAATTTTACTGTTAAAGGATTAATAAATGTCACAATATATCTTGCAATATGCTTTAAAAAGGTAAACAGATTTTATACACTTCATACATAGACGAAGCAATGAATTACTTAATGAAATGCATTAACATATTCATAGATCGATCTAATATTCATTCAATAAGTTTAAAATGATATGCAGTGTACTCTTGAATTTATGCTGGTTTCATAATCTTGCCTCTCATATCAACCGCATAGTTTGTATTTTTAAACACCATTTTTTTAATTTGAATTTTTAATAATATTTTGGTAATTTTATTTTTAAGGTCTTCCATTTCTAACAGATTTTTAATTGGGCAAAAGATAAAAAGTTCATTTTTAATAGAAAAGAATTGTTGAGAGCTATATTGAAAAGAAGATGCTCAAAATACTTTCTAAAAATATTGTACATTTAAATTTTCTTAACGGCTCCTACATGTATAATATGATAGAAGTTTGACCCCTAAAACGTTCCTTTCAACATATCTTATTTTTAAACACTTGTTCCATGGACAAATTTTGTTTTAAATACCAATACCTTTCATTTTAAGAAACATTGCAACTGACCCTATTAGTTAGGGGTTTAGAGAGATTAAAGTAATTCATTCTAAGCTCTTTGCTTGATGAAAAAAAAAATTCCGATTCTTCAAAAGAAGATTCCGCTATGAATCCAAATCATGTTTCGTTATCAAATGTCCCAGTCAAGGTTTTGTCACACCTTTTGAGAATCAGACAGAGGACACCGTTGCTTGCAACGACATTGCGTCTAGTTGATTTTACTTCTTTACAAATCATAAACTTATTTCATGTTGTATATTTGTGTTTTTAGCTGAAAGCATATTGAATGACCAACGGGAAAGGGTCTGCATATTTTATCTCGGGGAGGAGTATTGGAAAACAATGAACACAGTAAGCATATTTTAGGTGCTTTTATCATGATTTTAAGTTTAAAAATGATTTCAGATACTTTTTAAAGTCTGAATATCTATAATATTATAAATATATTAATGATTTTTAAACTGATAGAATTGCAGTTCAAACGATGTTTAAACATTTGACATTTGACTTCATTTTGTGGAGTTGAAGTAATTTTAACTTGAGCTTGGAATTTGGGTTGGATGTAACTGTGTTATTTGCTCATCAATCCAAGCTGTCAGATATTGCGTATCTTTGTTCTGATTTGCTAAGAGAAGTTTATTTATATTCATGAACTGTCAACATTGGATGTGTTTTGTTTAAAGGTATGATCTATTGTGTGAAAAGCATGCTGTTTCTACTTTTGTAACTTTCTTGGATGAAGTCTGACAAGTGTTGTTGCTTTTAATATATTCATATTTTATAGCAAATACATATCTTATTGTTCTTTTACTTTGATAAAATGTGAGGTTAAATAAATAATATATATTTCTAATCAATGGTTGCCTTTGCTGTAGGCTCGCATACAGAAAATACGAGACAACATACGAATAGCTTCAACTTCCAATATCTTTCTAATGACGGCCTCTGATGATGAAAGAAATAAAGTCATTGAATGTTGCAAAAGATTCAAACTTTGTCCCAGTTCCCAAGTCATTTCTCCAACCTCAGACAGAACAACGCTTTACGAAGCATTTTACAACGTTCTAGAAAAAAATCTTCAGATCTTTTTATCCGATTTGGAAACGCAGACATCTTCTCGACAAATTCATGCAACCAAAAGCGAACTCAATTCCCTCATTGAAAAAGTCAAATCAAGGAATGCATCAGTCGAATCACCTTTAACAAAGCGATGCTTAGAAATAATTGAAGCGTATGTACATTGTATATTATAAAATCATTCTCAACACAGATTTAAAATTATAATTAAGTCATTCTAATTTGTTTTTGTGCTTATTTTTAACAGATCAAGCAAACATGGTGTTGTTGGATATAGGCTCTTTGGAAATGAATTGCATATATATGAAAACGAACATTTGAGAACTGGAACCAAAGAGAGATCGGAAATTGAAAATTCTATCCAGGAGAATTTTAACGGAAAAGTCCATTTTAGATCATTAAACGGTGTTTTAATACCCCATTGTACTGTAAAGTGTGGAGATTACTTAAAAAACAGTACACTTAAAAAAGGGGGCACCATTGGTATTTTTGGCGAAATAAAAAAAGCTGACGAAAATGATACAAATCACACCGTGGCGCTTTCGTCTCCGCATGTAATAAGTAGCGGTGAAATTGCATGCACAACTACTGGAGGGAGATTTGGTGAATGTATTTGGCCAGAAAACAGTTCAAATATTCATGATGTGTCTATAATACAAATTGATCCCTCTTTCATTGGCACATTAAAACGAACAATCCTTAACGAAATTATCGCAATCGAAGAAATTCCCAAAGAACGTCTTCTTTACCGAGAAGTTTTCAAATTTGGGGCATCTTCACACAAAACATGTGGTTTAATCGAACAAATAGATCATTTTAGGCTCTTTGGAAGTGACGTCATGACAATTTCATCAGACGATCCTGAACGTCTTTTCTCCACCAATGGGGATAGTGGGGCGATTGTGTTGACAATACTTGATGGAAAACACCTTGGCATTGGTTTAATTTACGGAGGAAGCCTTGAACATCGAGAGGCAGAAATCAATATTCATAGAAACGAGAGTATAGCAATATTTCTGAAAAATGCCTTAGACAAATTTTCAAAAGGGAAAAACATGAGCATTGAATTTGATAGAATATAAATGTTTTATTTTACTGGTAATAATGCAGTTCCAACCAATGATCATCCGTTTTTGTTTTTTATGTTTTTGTTTTGTTTTTTTTTAATTTGGAGTTGAAGTAATTTTAACAAGGGCTTGGACTATTGGGTATCTTATCTCTGATTTGCTAAGAAAACTCTCTTTATATTCTTAAACTGTCAATATCGGAAGTTGTTTTAAAGGTCTGCTCTATTGTGTGAATTAACTTTTATACATCACTGGGTCAAAGTTGATGCGTTCAATATATTGAATCTAATATGACTTTAGTTACCATCTCTGAGGTGGCTTTTGCGACGTTTTGTGATTTCGAGGTTTGTACTACAAAGTTGCATTATGTCCAATATGCAGACAAGACAAAGGAACCGTAAAAACAGTTCACTCTCAGGTACTTTAGGACAGGCAAGAACCCTCGAAAGGCAACGGCATACCTGAGTGGGCGCGACAGAAAAGCCTAGCTAACGGGATCAGTAATGGTACTGCTATATGTGACTATAATGAGGCAAATCCACTAGAGCTCATAGCAGCTTCCCTGACCAAAACCAAAAATGTAGTACAAATTCAGGACTATACAAACACTATGGTTTTCACGATATAATAAAATGTCTGGCGCTAAAATTATGATGATAATACCAGTGAGTTAGAGACCTTACGAGCAGAAAAATCTCATCTTCGAGATGAAGTTCAAATTCTGAAATCCATTGTCATTAACCTAGACCGAAAAGTGACGCAGAATAAAAAATACATCATTGACCTTAAATTAAGAGGAATAAAACACAACATACCCATTCATAACCTTGTGGACGATGATGGAGAAAATCTGTTTATTAAAATACCAGCATTGTTTAAAGAACATTTAGGGGTAGATAACAAGTTCGTAATATACATAGAAACGGGTGGGGCAAGCTGGATAAACCTCGCTCAATTACAGGAAGACTTATCAACTTCCCTGACAAAACAGAATTCTTAATGCCAATAAAGAGAGAAAAGACAAAGTTCCAACACTTCCCTTTTCATTACTCCACGTCAACCTATTCAAATTACGAAATACAGGAAGAAGATGGTCGAAGTTAGTACAAAATACAGAGAGGATAACGTAAAGACATGCATTCTAGGCAACAAACTGGTCATCCTAAACGGAACTGTTTACAGGGGTAACGTTACGAAACCAAGAGCTGAAGATCTCCTTTTGATGTACGGGGACGAAAAACAAAGACACGAGTCCCTCGACACCGTAAAAAGTGGCCCAGTAACAGAAGCGGGAACCAAGTTCTCTGCGACAGCTGCTGAAGTAGACACTTATGAAAAAGTGCGAAGCTTCTATAATAAAGTGGTCAGTGATCCGGAGTGTGCCAGAACAGATCATAACATCATTGTGTACAGATTACGCGACAAGTCGAGTGAATACGGTGCAGGTCGTAAAATACTTAAGGCAATGCATAACAATAACGTAGAGAACGCAGACGTTGTCGTTACCAGAGTATTTGCGAACCATATTGGCTTTCGACGCTTCTCCATCATGGAGAAAGCTGCGATCACTGCACTTTGTAAACTCGGTGATTAACTGATCCATTATGTTTTCCACTTGAAATTCGGTGTTTTTTTAACAACCTCCATGCACCCCTCCCCCTCCCCACAATATCGTCTAGCAATTTGATATAAAATTGACTTATGTAATATACACTAAGGCACACTTTTTTCTCATGTGACTTTTTAAGTTGCGTATTATTTAATCACATATCATTGTAGGTATAGTTTTTTTTTCATTACTTTTTTTTAATATTTCAAGACCGGGCCTCAGTATCATAAAGCATTTTTAGACTTAAGTCTAAATTGCAATCTTTTATAAAATTAATATTTTTCATAAAATTACCCTTAAATTTTGTAACTATCAACATAATATACAGACAGTTTTAAATAGCATTTCATTTTTTCGATGCTGTCAATCGCAAGACAATAAGACAGTGAATAAAATTTGACTTTAGTCTAAGACTGCTTCGTGATCTTCGGGCCGGGACTTTTTCATCCCCACTTCCAGAGTTTTTCCCGGAAACATGTACATTTTACTCCAAAAAGAGCATTGTTTGAATAAATTGGTATTTTTGAAATGATAATAATATCATTTTATCATATGATTTCTGCTTCATTTGTTCATGTTTTTAAATCATGTCTTATACGATCTCTCAGGTGAATCAGTAATTATTTTCAACAAAGATGTCTTGAGTCAGGGGCTCTGTCATCTAAACGGCGTTAATATAGATTTGAATATTACATGTGAATTGCAATCTTTAGCTCAACTTGATTTTTATGTGGAAGCAAATGAATATGCAATGTATTCAAACATCTTTTTGACTTGTGTGAGACCAGCACGTGGAATTTCCATGTATTAGGTTCAATGACAGGGAAATACAATGCATCTTTTGACTTATTGGAAATTACATTAAATCTCAACTACACCGTTTATGCTGGACATTACCTTCGAATCGTATCTTCATGTGATAACATTCAAGATACAAAACAGATACATCTGAAAGCATGCTGTAAGTTCATCTAATATATTCTGTGTTATATTTGTGTGAAGAGCATTTCATCATATTATTTTATTGATAATCAAGTAGGGATTATTTACAACTCTGGTTATTTTAAGATTAAGTTCAAGAAATAAATATATATATAACAGAAGCATGCAATCGATATGGAAATAAAGAAAAATAGTCATAATCATAAATAATGCATGTGAGTTTAACTTGAGCTAGATTTTTAATGCTGTTTTATAAATTGCGATCTTAAATCACTGAATTTTTTCAGTAAGATATTTTTTTATGCATTTTTTAGTTTCAGGATTCACTGTAAATGCGACCTTTATTAATGGATTTTTCATTCGCGCTAGATGTCAACATTCATCATTCAATTACACCATCTCACCAATACGAATCAAAGTTGAAGGGGAAACGACTACGGCGCATGCTCAAAATACAGCTGTAACGTCTGCACAAGTATGAAATAATTATCATGAAAAAACGTAGAGGGAAGAATCTTCAGAAAATATTTTAGTTCAGAATATAAGACGAAAATTGTGAAATGTGTGTAGTTTTGGTAATATAAATTCGTCTGATAATCAGATTTTATTTATAAAACAAATTAACCATTACAATCTTTTAAATCTATGGATGTCAAAATGCGCAAAATCGTACGTAATTCAACAAGCCTTTTGACAACAACAAATGCATTAATGCTTAAATGCTTATTACTTTGAAAAAATGACTGTTACAGTGCTACCACAGGGTATCGAGCGCAAGGTACCTTACATTCCTGGTGAAGAACTGCAGTGCATATTAGATGGCGCAATTTATGTTATCCCTGTACAAAATAAGACAACATCTGGAATCACAACAACACTACTAAAACGTCAAAAATATCATAACAATAACACAGTTTTCGACAATGTCACAAGAAATCACAACAACACAGTCCCTGACAACGTCACAAGATATCACAACCACAATAACACCGTCCCCGGCAACGTCACAAGATATCATAACAACAACAACACAGTCCCCAACAACGTCACAAGATATCACAACAACAACAATACAGTCCCCGACAACGTCACAAGATAAAATAACAACAACACAGTCTCGACAAAGTCATAAGATATCATTAAAACAACAAAGTCCCCGGAAGCATCACAAGATATGATAACAACAAAACAACAACAACAACACAGTCCCCGAGAACGTCAAAGCATATCACCACAACAACACAATCCATGACATCTTCAAAAGATATCATTACAGCAACAACACAGTCCCCGATAATGTCACAAGATATCATAACAACAACAAAGTCCCCAGAAGCATCACAATATATCATAACAACAAAACAACAACAACAACACCGTCCCAGACAACGTCACAAGATAGCATAACAACAACACCGTCCCCGACAACGTCACATAATATTACAACAAGAACACAGTCTCCGACAACGTCAAACAATATCATTACAACAACAAAGTCCCCAGAAGCATCACAATATATCATAACAACAAAACAACAACAACAACACCGTCCCCGACAACGTCACAAGATAGCATAACAACAACACCGTCCCCGACAACGTCACAAAATATTACAACAAGAACACAGTCTCCGACAACGTCAAACAATATCATTACAACAACAAAGTCCCCGGAAGCATCACAAGATATCATAACAACAAAACAACAACGCAGTATCCGAGAACGTCAAAGGATATCACTACAACAACACAGTTCATGACATCTTCAAAAGATATCATTACAGCAACAACACAGTCCCCGATTATGTCACAAGATATCATAACAACAACAACACAGTCCCCGACAACGTCGCAGGATATCACAACAACAATAAAAACACCGTCTCCGACAACGTCACAATATATCATAACAACAACAACACAGTCTCAGACAGCATCAAAAGATATCATTACTACAACAACACCGTCCCCGAAAAGGTCACAAAATATTACAACAACAACACAATCTTCGACAACGTTAGACAATATCATTACAACAACAATACTTTCCATGACAACGTGACAAGATATCATAAAAACAACAACACAGTCTCCGACAACGTGACAATATATGATTACAAAAACACAGTCCCCTACAACGTCAAAAAAATATCATTACAAAAACAACACAGTCTACGAAAACATCACAAAATATCATAACAATAACAACACAGTCCCCGACAACGTCAGAAGATATCATTACAAAAGCACAGTCTCCAACAACGTCACAAGATATCACAACAACAAAGAAAAGAAACTCAACGACCTCCCAAAAAATCATAATATGAATGTAACATCCCAAAGAGGCAAAACAACAAATATCCAAACATCCCTTGACAAAATTACAACAAAAAGTAATCCAACAACACAGAGTATCGCCACGTCGATATTTATATATATATATATATATATATATATATATATATATATATATATATATATATATATATATATATATATATATATATATTTACATATATATTTATCCTTAATGTTCATTTTTTAATGTGTCGATTCATGTATATGTATTTTGTATTGTTTTATCTTATATAAAATTTTTCTGTTGTACCTTTTAATTTTTAATTATTTGAAAATTCCTCAAAGTCAGTTAATCATGTAACTTTATAATAGTATATATCATATATACATGCTTGATTGTGGATATTTTGATATGATTAATTAAGGTATATATAAAAAGGGGTACATATGATTTAAAGACTAACAAACAAATTGCATACAATGATGTCAGGTTTCTAATTGCACATTTTTATAGATATGTTAAACACGATCATTTTTTGTTGTTGGTGGTGGACGTATGAAATAAAATATACAACTATGGAAACAAATGCTTATTTTTGTAACACTATAAGCACAGTGGGTGTATTGACAATTGTTAGTCTAGTTAAAAGCATACAACAACTCGCGAATGAGGATTGTTTAATGTCACTTGCATACTTTTGACACCATTTTGTTAGTAATTATGTTAATTTGTTTTCTTTTGTTTTCTTTTGTTTTGTTGCTGGTTCATTGTTTTATCGATGACAGTTAATATCCAGTATGAAGATATATATCTGTTTTATTCAGTGGGAAAATGGAATATTAAATATTTATGAGAGAGGGAGAGAGAGAGATTTTCATCTTATCCATTTCGTATTTTTCAAAATACTCTTAAGAATTCATAATTTACTGATATGTCATCGAACTGGATTGTCTATTACTTTATTGATATTTTACACATTAATTGAACAGTCAGGTAATCACTGTCCCGCAGGACCTGACATGCATTGTTCTTGATTCTGTTTACGCATAAGGTCATCTTGACCTTCCCTTGGTGCCAGCTTTACAATAGACAACAGCTATATAACTTTCATTACATTTATAAACGACTTGAACAAACATATACAATATTGCATTACTTATAACTGTGATGGACATCAGGAAATTGGCATTAAATGGCCGCATTGCATAAATGTACAATAAAGAAATAGAGTCCAGGAGGGATAGCTGGCATACCGACTAATAAGTACCGGGTAAAACCAATGGCCCTGTGTTGGTCACAGATGCCCGAGATCCCAAATTTAGGTACTAGACATTAGGGACCGAGATATTTGCGAGCACATCTGTATACCCTTCTTCCGGTGATTGCTACTGGTCAACAGTACTTTTACACCCCAGTACTAAGCCTCCCCTCCTGTTACAAGAGGTGGATGGGGCCCCAGGCCTGCAGGTTTGGCTACGACCCCAATCGAAAACTTTTTACTAGTCTTTTTACTTGACTTCTATTACACATTGCCATAGGTTGGATACTTTGTAGACAACCTGTCTACCCAACAATGTGCCTGCCAACTTGTCTGATGGCTTGGCAGGGAAACAACAAGCCAGATGTGCCCACAGCCCTGCCACTTATCCCTCCGGACCCGCCCCCTTTAATACAATGCGACAAGGGTTTTGAAAAAGGTCTTATAATATTGCTGCTAGTAGAAATAGACTACGAGATAGACATGTTAACCACTGTCAAAATAAGTTAGTTTAATCACAAATCTTAAATCAGTGTTCCGAACTGGTTTTGTGCACAATATTGGATCAGCTGTCCTTACTGCGCATCAATCCCTATAAGGTTCCTGTTGGTACCTGTTTGTTGTTGAATATCTGAAAAAAAAAGATCTGACAGCAGATTACTGTAATTTGGTGGTATTTTCATTAGCCAATAATTGCATTGGCTAATGACGGATAACTCATATATTGATGATAGGTTTGGGATATTTTGGGAGAATTTTCTTAAGGTTTAATAGAATATATGAGATGGCATAAAGGAATGTACCAATCAATAGTTTGAAATTACATGTATGAAAAAAGGGGATGGGTGGGTACCGTGGGTAATAATTTTGATGCAGATCTCCAGCCTCACTCGTTGCTGGATGGCGGAAAAGGAAGTGCTACTTAATTAACTCGTACCGATATGAGTCTTTTTCCTTTTGGATTACCGGGTATAACCAATTCTTTCCACTATTAGGTTTAACAATATTGAAACGTGCTTCCATCAATTAAATGAGATTAATTTCGTATGGGCCAATTAATCTGCCTTAAATTAAACATGAAATTGCTATATTTGATTGTTTTTTTTATAGTATATACTATTATATACATTATAGTGTACAAGATTATAGGTTTTAATTACACCCGTGTGCTAATAACACATATACATTTTTAATAAAGATTACAATTCTTTCTCTCAAGTACAGATATTCGGGTTTCAAGTCCCCTTTCATTTTTATTTGTGGTACATTTCTGATGTAATTCATACAAAATATGATATGGTATAATAAAACTTTTATAGGAAAAAAAATAATACACTGAAACATAAATTTTAGGCTAGGTTGAGATTGTTAGGTCGTGTACACTAGGAAGTTTGTCTTAGAGAATAATACCTTAATGCACATTAATACACATGTAGCCATTGAAGCAATCATCTTGTATAATAATGCTAAATGACTCAAATAATTTGTATTGACGCAAACTTTTACATTGACGAAAAGCAAACAAGAAGTCATGATGTCATTTCTTGAATGTAAACTTCACAGAAACCGATACATATAATAAAAATGATGCTAGTGATGATCAGTGCTTGTGAGTTTTGTGGTCCAACTTCTGTGGTGAAACATTCCATTCTACATTCCGGTTGATGTCCTGACGACACCATACACTTTTTATAAATATCAATGATATGCCTCAGGTTTGGGAAGCGGTCTGAATCTAAAACTAATCAGCGGTTAAGAAATCTTCTTTTTGATAAAGTTTCTGATATTTAACATTCTCGCTTTCATCTATTACGAAATAAATTCTGAATACTAGAAGATAAAAAAAAATTGTGTGGAATCAGCAACGGTACACTGTAACTACTGAAGGTTCCTTATTTCTTGCCAGTACTCAATTCCGCGATTCAACATGTTTGTATCAAATAACATTCAAGATACAAAACAGAATATTTATTAAACAATATGGAAGATTATATGATTGACGGCCCCTCCTTATTTCAAACGTAATCGAAGGTCTATTTTTTTTATCTTTACAGCAACAAAAATATCATTTCATCTGTATTACTCAATCCAGCGAACGAACAATACATGTAAAAGAAAATTCCAAATTTTCACTCTTACACAAAACATTCAACTCAGAAAATGATTCTAAATCAAGCTTTTGTTAAAACTAGGACGTGAATCGATCGATTTATACATCGAATATACGGCCTGTTAGTTATGGAGGGATTTAAATCACCCTCCATGTTAAAGGTTAGTCTTTTTAGACGTGTACACAATGCATTTCATGACTGTGTGGGATATTCAATAAAAAGATTTTAAAAAAGAGAATTATTGAATGGTTCATATATTAAAGAAAGACATGGTAATCATGGTGTTGAACTCGTATCGGTTTTCTTAACTGCCAGAGATGTAAATCTATCTAGGTTATTGTAAATAGTGTTGTAAATAGAGTTAATTAGGTAAAGTGTTAATCAATATATGTTTTCCACCCAGGATACCTACAGGGCAGCAGAGGGTAGAGAAATGCTAGGTGACTAAATGTTTTTTGGATAATAGGTAAATCTATTTAACAGGCTTGATCTATCTAAATGTTTACATTTTGTATCTGCAGTGTTGAAGATAATTTGACAGGGAATATTGAAGTGAATCGGGCAAGCTTTTTTGTGGAAATTAATCAGGAAAGACCGTTCAACGTTGTGACTTGTGGTATACATATTTTTACATATTTTTATTCGTTGTATACCTGTGTGTAATTAAACAGTGCAATCATGAAGAAACTCTACATCCGGGAAGAATTTGATGTACGAATGAAACCAAATATTACGGAAAGCTGAATTGAATGTCTCTCTAAAATCCGATGCATGCTCCTGTATTTCTAAGACTCTTTCTGTTTTCACAAGGTAATAGTTTTGTTTTATTTTTGATAATTATTGTTTTGATAATTATAATAGTTTTAATATGCAGTATCATTTTCTTTGTCCATGACAATTTTTATAATTATACAATTACATATACACGTACATAGAGTTCACATTGTTTACATAACATGTTTTAATAAGATTTAATAATATGATAATTAATATATCTCATACTTTTATGTTTTCTGTATGACATATGACCTTTATGTACTTTCACAATCAACGGAAATTCTAGAACCACGGATACTCTGACAATATTGTTTGATAGCGTAAAACTTATGAGCTACAGATTTATGTCGATTTTATTACCTTTCCTTTTCTTTACACGGTTTTTTTTTAACCATTAACTAACTCAAGTCACTATCAAAGAAAAGAGATTTCATCTATATTTATTCAAATGCAGTAGGTAGGTTATAAAAGCATATTAGCTCATATCTATTATACCTGTATATTTATTGAAAATAAAAAAAAAAATAAAAAATCCAGGATTAAAATATCTGTTTATATAAATTAGTATCTAGCTAGAAAGGGATATATTCGATTTATGTACCGTTCGCATACCAAGCTATGAAAATTAAGGGGATCTGAAGTTTGATTTGAAAAAAAAATCGAAACAAATGTATTGTATACAATGCCATTTTTTCGTGTCCTTTGCGAGATTACTCAATCGGTCAATGAATAGCTTTTTAAATGTTTTCGGTACACTTTTAAAACGGGGTTTTCAAAGGAAATAAACCAGTTATTGAAATTGACAAAATCGCGGGTAACTGCCAAAGGGGTACCTCTATTGTACATTAATTCCTTCTTCAAGAAGGCCACATGAAAGCACTGGTAATACATTTAAATAAAATTATAATTTTCATAACTTAAGGTTGAGATCCCTTACCATATGATAATACATATGAGCAGCACTTTATGTGCTATTTGGGGTTGAACTGTTTGCAGTGAATTTTCAGTTAATCAATAATCTTAACATTTCATGTCATAGAAAGTATAATGGTCTATATAATTATTACAAACAAAATTAAAAATTAAATTATGTCCCCTCCCCGTGGCGGTTGCCGGTTTTATATTTGCTTCTGTGTGCCTACAAGTACATCACCGTGTGCACAGATTTAGAGAAGGGGTGGGAGTGAGGGGTCAAGATCCCCCCCCCCCCCCATATGAAAATTCATTTATATCAATAGTAAAATTACCATAATTACACCTTGGACCCCAATGCTCTATCAGACATGTAAACGCTCTAACCCATTGCACTTCAATGTTAAATAACATTATTTGGGGGGTAAATATTTAATTTATATCTATACTTTATTATCTCAATAGGAAGTATACAACACAATATACAGGTGTCCTGCACCACCTTATAAAGCTGTTATTTACCTAATAAAATAGTGCAAGAGGTTTTGAAGAATATGTCATAAAAATACATGCATGTTACAAATAACTGATCTTTGTCTGAAGTTACGTACAAAACACAGGTCTGCAGGTCTTATTAACGGGTACTAATTTTACCCAGCTCTTCGATTAGATGGTTTCACGTGTATACATACAGCGTTACATACATGTGTGTGTTTCCCATATGCAGAAAAGGAATAGTAAAGATAAGCTAAAGAAATTCATTATTGTGCTTTAATTGGATTATCATTCATTCGCATTAGGTGGTACATGTATTAGTTTTACCCAACTTTTCGGTGAGATTGCTTTCTCGTGGTGTACATACCGGTATGTGTTTTCATAAGCAGAATAGGATTTATTTACATGCATAAACGTTTCGTTTGTGATGATCAGCTTAAAGGATTCTTAGTGTTCTCTTATTGGATTTCATAATGATTTTGACAAATAGTGGTAAGCATAACAGTTTATACATGAAGTAACACAACATTAAGAGACATTGATATACGTAAGTTTTACTTTCACTTTCTAAATAAGTAATCTCCCTTTTGCTAGCATACTGTATCATCATCTTTTTATATCTAAATAAAGTTATCGCTGCCTATCCTCTTGCTTTTGTACACATGTACAGTTTCTGTGATTTTAATTGGAAACGTTATATTTTCATTTGTAAGACTTACACTGTTGAGTTGACCCCATATTGACCCTTTGACATTTTGTATTTATTTTGTGTATTAAATGTAAATGGAGACTAATAAATGTACGTAAATGGTAGCAAAGTACTTTTTCTTAAAAAAGGAGTGTTTACATTCTCTTACCTTAAAAATCGTCCACTTTGTACAAAGAGAAAAACATAAAAGTGGTAAAGATACAAATTCACCTCAAGTTTGTTGCTTTTTTCAATGAATTTGAAAGCAGTGTAGTGCCATAAAAACAATATTGTAAAAGTGATTACATGAATTTAGTTACAAGTATGTGTATTTTCATGTTTGTTTGTTATTTATACTAGCTTCTTGTTTTTTGTTTCTCTAGAACTACATGTCAGACTAATCCCTATCAAAGAAAATGCTGCAAAGTTCATCACTTGATATTGGTAAAAGTTCATATTGAGTAAAATAATTTTATTGAATCAACATTTTAAAAAAAATAAGTATTTTTGCAAAAAATGGTAATTAATATAACCATTAGCAATAAATTGTATACGTGAAAGAGTACACAATTATATTATTTCATATTTGATTTCTTTGATTTGCAAGTGTAATTTACGTTTACAAATAAATTAAACGCATATTAAAAATTTAAGCTCACATAGGATGAAAGCTCAAGTAAGCTATTCTTATCACTTTTTGTCTGTTGTCTGTTAATATGTCTGTCCGTTTGAAAATTTGATTAAGATCTTCTTGAGAATTGGAATAGTCAGTATCTGATATTCTGCACTTATGGAATGACCTTGATGCAAAATATTGTTGATTCTCAATTGTTTCGACTGTAGTTTCTGGATAATTCTTGGAAAGTTTTATTAAGGTTTATATTTATATATGAAAAAATGTGAAATACCTGTAGAACTTCAATGCTTAATGTGTGATATGACAATGCAATCATCCTGTTAAAAACGGGCTCTGTGTTAAACATAATACTATTTAAAGACAACTTTAAAATATGTGTACATGTACACGGGTTATATTTTACTACATTGTCTGGATAGTTTGTTTATGACTCCTTAAAGCTGATTGAATTATCGCTATTGTTTCTCTGGTGAGCGATGTGGCCCATGTACCTCTTGTAATCTTTTTAAGAACGTGAAAGTCGGCCAACGCTGCCTCCATCCATAAATCAAAGAAAAAGTAGCAGGTGAGAGTATTCACATAGCAGGAATGTCAAAAGCACACTTAAATCCTTATTGTTTGAACGGAACAATCTGTGGTCCTCAAAACCTGTTTAGTCTGAGCAAAAATCATCGCCCGAGTTTAAAAGCGCAATGTTTTTTTTTATATCGATACCGCCACATTTTATAATAACCTCGTTTATCAATCTTCAAAACATCCTAAATATGACCATTTGACAAATTACAAAGTTCTAAATAAGGACTTGTTTGTTTTGTTGTAGATTAATATAAGAAGGTATATTCTAAATGAAAATTTAGAAAATGAAAAATTTTGCACTTGTCTTTTGCGTTCCTGTTGATGATATATGGCTAACAAATATATTGCTATTTAAATGTACATATTCTGATTCCGGTAATGGGAATACATGCAGACCTTTTAGTTAGACATCTGACACTGCTGTGTTAATTATCAAAAACGTGTGTGCCGTTAGAGATACGCTTTTCCTCTTTTAGAGCAAATTTTGATATTTCTTTGCATTTCATACCAATCATGTACAATGAAGACATGAATATAAAACCGTGTGATGGCATTTGACGAGAATTTGGATATTACTTTAATATTTTTTTAATCTAATGACATGTTACATAAAGTTTATCCAAGAACACACATTAAAGCGTTGAAAAAATAAATTTCATTAAAAAAGTGATTTATTGGGATCGAACATGTGCCGTTTAAAAATTACATGATTTGTAATAGTTAATGTGCATTTATTTTTGTTCTGTATAAAAAGTTAATATCCTTTTCAATTCACAGTCCTCGTCAAGGAAGTCAAAGCTTGTCAGATTTACAGATTTACAAAATCGTATTTGAATACGGTCCAACGCAGCTTAACCTTTTCAGATATGTTATCAAAAAGGCTAATATTCTTTGGCAAAAAGCGCAAGAAAGATGCATCTTGAAAGTCGGCGGAAAGCCATTAGATGGCTTTCTGCTGATTCACAGAGATGATGATGATGATGATGGAAATGTTACGCACTGTTTAAAAACATATGGCTTTGACGTGTATCAACAGGAGAAACTACCTGAAGGTAAATTTTACTGTTAGAGGAGTAATAAATGCAACGTGTCACAATATATCTTGCAATATGCTTTAAAAAAGTAAAAAGATTTTATACACTTCATACATAGACGAAGCAATGAATTACTTAATGAAATGCATTAACATATTCATAGATCGATCTAATATTCATTCAATAAGTTTAAAATGATATGCAGTGTACTCTTGAATTTATGCTGGTTTCATAATCTTGCCTCTCATATCAACCGCATAGTTTGTATTTTTAAACACCATTTTTTTAATTTGAATTTTTAATAATATTTTGGTAATTTTATTTTTAAGGTCTTCTATTTCTAACAGATTTTTAATTGGGCAAAAGATAAAAAGTTCATTTTTAATAGAAAAGAATTGTTGAGAGCTATATTGAAAAGAAGATCCTCAAAATACTTTCTAAAAATATTGTACATTTAAATTTTCTTAACGGCTCCTACATGTATAATATGATAGAAGTTTGACCCCTAAAACGTTCCTTTCAACATATCTTAAGAACAGTCAAGTATTTTTAAACACTTGTTGCATGGACAAATTTTGTTTTAAATACCAATACCTTTCATTTTAAGAAACATTGCAACTGACCCTATTAGTTAGGGGTTTAGAGAGATTAAAGTAATTCATTCTAAGCTCTTTGCTTGATGAAAAAAAAATTCCGATTCTTCAAAAGAAGATTCCGCTATGAATCCAAATCATGTTTCGTTATCAAATGTCCCAGTCAAGGTTTTGTCACACCTTTTGAGAATCAGACAGAGGACACCGTTGCTTGCAACGACATTGCGTCTAGTTGATTTTACTTCTTTACAAATCATAAACTTATTTCATGTTGTATATTTGTGTTTTTAGCTGAAAGCATATTGAATGACCAACGGGAAAGGGTCTGCATATTTTATCTCGGGGAGGAGTATTGGAAAACAATGAACACAGTAAGCATATTTTAGGTGCTTTTATCATGATTTTAAGTTTAAAAATGATTTCAGATACTTTTTAAAGTCTGAATATCTATAATATTATAAATATATTAATGATTTTTAAACTGATAGAATTGCAGTTCAAACGATGTTTAAACATTTGACATTTGACTTCATTTTGTGGAGTTGAAGTAATTTTAACTTGAGCTTGGAATTTGGGTTGGATGTAACTGTGTTATTTGCTCATCAATCCAAGCTGTCAGATATTGCGTATCTTTGTTCTGATTTGCTAAGAGAAGTTTATTTATATTCATGAACTGTCAACATTGGATGTGTTTTGTTTAAAGGTATGATCTATTGTGTGAAAAGCATGCTGTTTCTACTTTTGTAACTTTCTTGGATGAAGTCTGACAAGTGTTGTTGCTTTTAATATATTCATATTTTATAGCAAATACATATCTTATTGTTCTTTTACTTTGATAAAATGTGAGGTTAAATAAATAATATATATTTTTAATCAATGGTTGCCTTTGCTGTAGGCTAGCATACAGAAAATACGAGACAACATACGAATAGCTTCAACTTCCAATATCTTTCTAATGACGGCCTCTGATGATGTAAGAAATAAAGTCATTAAATGTTGCAAAGGATTCAAACTTTGTCCCAATGCCCAAGTCATCTCTCCAACCTCAGACAGAACAACGCTTTACGAAGCATTTTACAACGTTCTAGAAAAAAATCTTCAGATCTTTTTATCCGATTTGGAAACGCAGACATCTTCTCGACAAATTCATGCAACCAAAAGCGAACTCAATTCCCTCATTGAAAAAGTCAAATCAAGGAATGCATCAGTTGAATCACCTTTAACAAAGCCATGCTTAGACATAATTGAAGCGTATGTACATTGTATATAATAACATCATTCTCAAAACAGATTTAAAATTATTACTAAGTCATTCAAATTTGTTATTGTGCTTATTTTTAACAGATCAAGCAAACGTGGTGTTGTTGGATATAGGCTCTTTGGAAATGAATTGCATATATATGAAAACGAACATTTGAGAATTGGAACCAAAGAGAGATCGGAAATTGAAAATTCTATCCAGGAGAATTTTAACGGAAAAGTCCATTTTAGATCATTAAACGGTGTGTTGATACCCCATTGTACTGTAAAGTGCGGAGATTACTTAAAAAACAGTACACTTAAAAAAGGGGGCACCATAGGTATTTTTGGCGAAATAAAAAAAGCTGACGAAAATGATACAAATCACACCGTGGCGCTTTCGTCTCCGCATGTAATTAGTAGCGGTGAAATTGCATGCACAACTACTGGAGGGAGATTTGGTAAATGTATTTGGCCAGAAAACAGTTCAAATATTCATGATGTGTCTATAATACAAATTGATCCCTCTTCCATTGGCACATTACAACGAACAGTCCTTAACGAAATTATCTCAATCGAACAAATTCCCAAAGAACGTCTTCTTTACCGAGAAGTTTTCAAATATGGGGCATCTTCACACAAAACATGTGGTTTAATTGAACAAATAGATCATTTTAGGCTCTTTGGAAGTGATGTCATGACAATTTCATCAGACGATCCTGAACGTCTTTTTTCCACCAATGGGGATAGTGGGGCGATTGTGTTGACAATACTTGATGGGACACACCTTGGAATTGGTTTAATTTACGGAGGAAGCCTTGAACATCGAGAAGCAGAAATCAATATTCATAGAAACGAGAGTATAGCAATATTTCTGAAAAATGCCTTAGACCGATTTTCAAAAGAGAAAAACATGAGCATTGAATTTGATAGAATATAAATGTTTTATCTTACTGGAAATAATGCAGTTCCAATCAATGACTATCCGTTTTTGTTTTTTATGTTTTTGTGTTTTTTTTAATTTGGAGTTGAAGTAATTTTAACAAGAGCTTGGACTACTGGGTATCTTATCTCTGATTTGCTAAGAAAAGTTTCTTTATATTCTTAAACTGTCAATATCGGAAGTTGTTTTAAAGGTCTGCTCTATTGTGTGAATTAAGATCACTGGGTCAAAGCTGATGCGTTCAATATATTGAATCTAATATGTCTTTAGTTACCATCTCTGAGGGGGCTTTTGCGATTTTTTGTGATTTCGAGGTTTGTACTACAACGTTGCATTATGTCCAATATGCAGACAAGAAAAAGGAACCGTAAAAACAGTTCACTTCCAGGTACGTTAGGACAGGCAAGAACCCTCGAAAGGCAACGTCATACCTGAGTGGGCGCGACAGAAAAGCCTTGCTAACGGGATCAGTAACAACACAGTCTACGACAACGTCAAAAGATATCATAAAAACAAGAACACAGTCTCCGTCAACGTCAAAAGATATCATTACAACAATACAGTCACCGACAGTATCACAAGATATCAGAGCAACAACACAGTGCCGAACAGCGTGAAAAAATATTACAACAACAACACAGTCCAAGACATCGTCGCAAAATATCATAACAACACCGTCCCTGACAACGTCACAAGAAATCATAACAACAACAGCGCAGTCTCCGACAACGTCAAAAGATATCATTACAATAACGACACAGTCTCCGACAACGTAAAAAGATATCATTACAACACACCAACACAGTCTACGACAACGTCAAAAAATATCATTTTACCAACAACAACACCGTCCCCTACAACGTCAAACAATATCATATCAACAACACCGTCCCCGACAACGTCACAAGATACCATAACAACAACAACAGAGTCCCTGACAACGTCACAAGATAAAATAACAACAAAACAGTCTTCGACAAAGTCATCAGATATCATAACAACAACAAAGTTCCAGGAAGTATCACAAGATATCATAACAACAAAACAACAACAACAACACAGACCCCGAAAACGTCAAAAGATATCACTACAACAACACAGTCCATGACATCTTCAAAAGATATCATTACAGCAACAACACAGTCCCCGATAATGTCACAAGATATCATAACAACAACAACACAGTTTCCGAAAACGTCGCAGGATATCACAACAACAACAACAACAACACCGTCTCCGACAACGTCACAAGATACCATAACAATAACAACACTGTCTCCGACAACGTCAAAAGATATTATTACAACAACAAAATTTCCGACAGAATCAAAAGATACCATTTCAACAACAACACCGTAACCAACAACATCACAAGATAGCATAACAACAACACCGTCCCCGACAACGTCACAAAATATAACAACAACACATTCTCCAACATCGTCAAACAATATCATTACAACAACAATACCTTCCCCGACAACATGACAGGATATCATAACAACAACAACACAGTCTCCGACAACTTGACAAGATATGATTTCAACAACATAGTCCCCTACAACGTCAAAAGATATAATTACAACAACAACAGAGTCTCCGACAATGTGACAATATATGATTACAACAACACAGTCCCCTACAACGTCAAAAGATATCATTTCAACAACACAGCCTTCGACAACGTGACAAGATATCATAACAACAACAACAACACAGTCTCCGACAACGTCAAAAGATATCACAACAACACAGTCCCTGACAACGTGACAAGATATATAACAACAACAACACAGTCTCCGACAACGTCAAAAGATATAATTACAACAACACAATTCCCGACAGCATCACAAGGTATCATAACAACAACAACACAATCCCCGACAACGTCACAAGATATCATCACAACAACAACACAGTCTCCGATAACGTCAAAAGATATTATAACAACGACACAGTCCCCGACAGCGTCAAAAGATATCATTACAAAAACAATACAGTCTACGAAAACATCACAAAATATCATAACAACAACAACACAGTCCCCGACAACGTGACAAGATATCATAACAACAACACAGTCCCTGACAACGTCAGAAGATATCATTACAACAGCACAGCCTCCAACAACGTCACAAGAAAACATAACAACAACAAAAAGAAACCCAACGACCTTCAAAAAAATCATAATATGAATGTAACATCCCAAAGAGGCACAACAACAAATATCCAAACATCCCTTGACAAAATTACAATAACAAAAAGTTATACAGCAACACAGAGTATCGCCACGTCGATATATATATTTATCACATGTTTATCCCAATATACGGTGGATATCACTCATGGGCTAAATTTTTGATATTCCACTGTGTGTTTTTACGCCACGTGACGTTATAGTTAATCATTACGTAGGTTTAGACGGTTGATTGACGTAGAATGAAAAAGTAAATAATTAATTCAGTTGAGGGGTGTTGAGATATGAATTTGAAACATTTAATGTTGTTTCAGTTATTTGTCATGAATTCATAAAAAATGTTCGAAAATGAATGTCTGTTTGTTAAACCTCAAGGAACTTTTTTTCCATGCATTACGTTGTTGACGTGTTGTAAATAATGTATTGTGCGGCTCACAATCACAATTTTTACAGAAAAAGTTGGGATTAACAAAATACTTGGTAAAACATGTGATAAAAAGAATCTCTCATGATTTGCGATGGTATATGATTTTTATCAAACGAGTTGTGTGTTTTCTATCCCCGAGCCTTGGCGATATATATATATTTATATCCTTAATGTTTATTTTTCTAATGTATTGATTCATGTATATGTATTTTGTATTGTTTTATTTTTTATAAAATTTTCTGTTATACCTTTTTATTATCTGAAAATCACTCAAAGTCGGTTAATCCTGAAACTTAATAGTAGTATATATCATATATACATGCTTGATTGTGGATAGTTTGATATGATTAATCAAGGTATATATAAAAAGGGGTACATATGACTTAAATACTAACACACAAATTGCATACAATGATGTAAGGTTTCTATTCGCACATTTTTATAGAAATGTTAAACACGATCATTTTTTGTTGTTGGTGGTGGACGTTTGAAGTAAAATATAAAACTATGGAAACAAATGCTTATTTGTGTAACACTATAAGCACAGTGGGTGTATTGACAATTGTTGGTCTAGTTAAAAGCATACAACAACTCGCGAATGAGGATTGTTAAATGTCACTTGCATACGTTTGACACCATTTTGTTAGAATTATGTTATTTTGTTTTTGTTTTTGTTTTGTTTTGTTGCTGGTTCATTGTTTTATCGAGGACAGTTTATATCCAGTATGAAAATATATTTTCTATTTAATTCAGTGGGCAAATGGAATATTAAATATATATGAGAGAGGAAGAGAGAAAGAGATTTTCATCTCATCCATTTCGTATTTTTCAAAATACTCTTAAGAATTCATAATTTACTGATATGTCATCGAACTGGATTGTCCATTACTTTATCGATATTTTACACATTAAATTAAACATGAGATTGCTATATTGGATTGTTTTTACTAATATTTACTATTATATACATTATAGTGTACAAGATTATAGGTTTTAATTACACCCGTGTGCTAATAACACATTTAGATTTTTAATAAAGATTACAACTCTTTCTCTCAAGTATAAATATTCGGGTTTCAAGTCCCCTTTCATTTTTTATTGTGGTACATTTCTGATTAATTCATACAAAATATGATATGGTAGAATACAACTTTTATAGGAAGAAAAATAATACACTGAAACATAAATTTTAGGCTAGGTTGAGATTTTTGGGTCGTGTACACGAGGAAGTTTGTCTTTAAGAATAATACCTTAATGCACATTAATACACATGTAGCCATTGAAGCAATCATCATGTATAATAATGCTAAATGACTCAAATAATTTGTATTGAACCAAACTTTTACATTGACGAAACGCAAACAAGAAGTCATGATGTCATTTTTTGTATGTCAACTTCACAGAAACTGATACATATAATAAAAAATGAGGTTAGTGACGATCAGTGCTTGTGAGTTTTGGGGTCCAACTTCTGTGGTGAAACATTCCATTCTACATTCCGGTTGATGTCCTGACGACACCATACACTTTTTTTTTTTAATAAATATCAATGATACATATATGCCTCAGGTTTGGGTAGCGGTCTGAAGCTAAAACTAATCAGCGGTTAAGAAATCTTCTTTTTAATAAAGTTTCTGATATTAAAAATTCTCCTTTTTATCTATTACGAAATAAATTCTGAATACTAGAAGATAACAAAAAAATTGTGTGGAATCAGGAACGGTACACTGTAACTACTGAAGGTTCCTTATTTCTTGTCGGTACTAAATTCCGCGATTCAACAGTTTTGTATCAAATAACGAGCATACAGAATTTATTATAAACTTATATACTTGCACCTGTCCAACAATAACAGCGAATTTTAAAAAAAATCGCTGGATGTATTTCTTTATATATTTCTTGAGATTTTCTGCAAAAATAGTTAACTAGCCTTCATTAGGAATCCATAATATTTAATATAGGTGTGACAAGCACAACACACATATACCTATTTTGTCGAATTTGCTTTGGATTTCTTTATACTAATTGAGTGAAGTCAAAACATAATGTATCTAAATATTTTAGACCCTTAATATATGGAAATGGTTGGTCATCCGTGTATGTACTTTTTAACAAATAAACACTTGTCTTTAAAACTACAAAATGGGGGTAGTAATGTGTCCTCAACCAGAAAAAACAACCAGTGTTTTTGACGAGTGAATATCTCGCCAAGTTAATTCAGTGTAGATTGTGCTTTTAAAATTTACTTGTTAAGAAAATACATGTATTCTGAGCAAAGTGACCATGAGAAAAAAAATCGTATTATTTAATTTAGCAATGAAAACATTATTAAATATCAGAAAAAAATGTTATATTTTTGTAATTCATCTGATTTTAAGAATTCTGACGAAAATGCGTGAGAGAAATTGAAATGAAAGAGAAAAAAGATCAAGTAATGTAAAGTGTTTACATTTATACAGACAGTTTTGATTTGGTGAATATAAATAAGATCTAATTTTTAACAAGAAATCAGAGATAATTTGTTAAGTTTGAAGAAGGGCAATTAAGATATTTGTAAATCATAAAACAAACATAATTTTATTAAAACGACAAACAAACATACTACACGTTATAAGTTATCGGACATGAATTAAAAATAATAATCTATTTTTTCTTTAAATATACCACAACAGATGCATGTACTTTATTTTAGATAATCTTATAGGTTTTGTCAAAAGAACACACACAGTGATGTGTCGGTTTAAATAAATATTTTCTTATCTTTACGCGTGTATAGACATCCATTTGTAAACAGTCATAAAGCTTACGTGTATGAAATATAGGAAATATTACTAAAATACGATATAATTTAAATAGTAAGATGATACAGCTTTGGACATTGGCTTTATTTGGAAAAGGTAATATCAAAGTTTTTCCATGTTTTAAGTAAATGGTTGTTAAAAATATGTTTTGGTACATACACTTTCGCTTTTTATAAATTTTCTGATTGTATTTAAGGAAATTGACACTCTCAAAATGTCTTTGAAGAAAATAGAGTCAGCTACAGCTGGCTTTTGTTGTGAAGTTTTTGTATAATTTCAAAACCACTCAGAATGTGAACTATTCCTCTAACTTTCCACTTAGGTTAAGGAGGAACGGTTACCAATGACGAAGACCGGCTGGGCGGTGACAAATACAAAATTAAAAGCAGATCAAAGATCTGATTTTGATAAGGTTGCTAGGACATTTACGCCTCGTCGAATAACATTTGCATGAACACAAATAATTAATAATTTCAATTTTCTGCTCTTTCAAGTTACTAGCTATAGGCTTTAAATTTTGTAATATTCCGTCATTATATAGTTGTCACTTATTAAATGTAAGTTCGGTTGAGGTAAAGTCGTAAACAGCTAGATCTTCTCGATAGCTTATATACTAATTGTGCTAGAACAAGAATAGATGTCCTGGGTCCCCCTCCGGTCAAGCAGTACATGTATACTAGTATCGAGTCTATCGACCAAGGCTGATTTAGGAACATGACCAAGGTATTAGTGGTATAAACATTTGGTATAAAGAACTATATTTGATATTAGTCAAATTTGGCCCCCATAATTAGCAAATTTTTAAAGTGATTAAGGTACTTTAATTTGTTGTGTTTTTTTATAAAAGCGTTGGCATAAAATATGTTTTTCACCTATTTATTTAATTTATATGCACTCACTGGCAGTGACGCTGTTTTCATATTTTCATCAAAATCAGTCAAAAATTGTCATTTTTCTTATCTTTTTTCGAGTGGGAAATAAAGAGCGACTCTTTGAACAAGAACGAACTTTTTGTCACTTATAAGTACAGGAGAGATACATCTTTGGTGAAAATATTTTGTTTGTCCAAGCAGTCGCTCAATGTTACCTTAAAGAAAAAATTCTTCAAAACAAGCCGTTTTATGCTTAAAATGCGAAAATGGCGGGAAAGGTAAACTTTATGATGTCATATTTTTAAATTGAGGGCACTTTAATCAAAATGAAAATTATGAAAAAAACTTCAAATGTATATTTGTACAAACAAATAAAGAATTACAGTAAAATGACAATGTTCATTAAAGGGGGCCATTTTAGGTCAAACCATATATAGTCCTTTAATGAAAATCCGTC
Source organism: Magallana hongkongensis (assembly GCA_015776775.1). Lineage (NCBI taxonomy): Eukaryota > Metazoa > Mollusca > Bivalvia > Ostreida > Ostreidae > Magallana > Magallana hongkongensis. The sequence continues at coordinate 87,825 of VIAA01000019.1, read as the reverse complement.
AAAATTTGTAGGCATGAGAGCACTTACAAGGTCAATTTTTTGATAAAACGGAGTCATTATTGTGGTCAAAGTCCCAGAACTCCAACAAAAAGTATCGACCAATGCTGACCAAGATAACAGTGGTATAAACATTTGGTATAAATGTAATGAAAATCCGTCAAAATTTGTAGGCATGAGAGCGCTTACAAGGTCAATTTTTTGATAAAACGGAGTCATTATTGTGGTCAAAGTCCCAGAACTCCAACAAAAAGTATTGATCAATGCTGATTTTCGAACTTGACCAAGGTAATAGTCATATAAACATTTGGTATAAATTTAATGAAAATCCGTCAAGATTTGTAGGCATGAGAGCGCTTACAAAAAAGTGTGACGGACGGACGCACGGACACACGAACGGACGCCCGGCATTTCTATGTCCCCGCTCCGCGTTGCGGCGGGGGACAAAAAAAAACCCCTGATGATTCTGTGCTGTAACTTTGGACAGGAGAGCCCCATAAAAACCACCCGAACTCACACTGCTTCATGAAAACACTAGAGGGCGTTGTCCACGAGGAGCTCTACAGGAAACCAGATGTTATGTTATGTCAATGTTCATGCGGATGCAAGATTGAGAAGATTGGAGACAGGGACTATGCAGTAAATGACGTGGCTTTAATAACTGGTTATATGTTCATGCAACCGTCAATATCAACTACGGCATTTTGTTATTGTTTATTAAGAGAGTTAAATTCAAACTTGATTTATTTTGTTAATTTAATTAATTTCTACAGACAAAGATGGCGTGCACAGAGTTGGAAACAGAAGTCACGTGGACAAAGCTGTGACGCTACATCTTTACTCGCCGCCATTTACCAAGTGTCACAAGTATGACGACGACACGAGTAAAGGGACGGAGGTCCCCATGGGATTCGATCAGGACTTCAGTGGTCGGTGTTGTAGCACCACATGCTCCAGTTAATCATTTTATATTAAAAACGATGTGTATTATTCTTTTATTTTACTGCAAGAGAATCTCGGTGTACCATTTGAGTGAACCATGCCCATGTGTATTTATTCATACCTAAATTCGCGCATGGTGAAAAGATTTGTAAATTATGTGTTTCTATAGTTTGCTTTTCTGTCGGTTTTGACTTCACTACATTCTGTTTATCTTATAAATATGGTAGAATTGCCAAATTAAATTGTTGCCAAACATTCTTGTATAGACTTTGTATGTGATGGTGTTTTGTAGATGGGAAATATCATCCCACATACTATTGCAATACAAATGCAATTTGACATTTAGTGTCTTTTAAATTACGTATACCTTAAACAGATCTAGAGTTATGGTATTAACACTTGTCTAGTAAAAAAACAGTTTGCTACTTCCCCCAACTTTTGCCGAATTAACTCTCCTTTGTCATTTCTTTTCCTATTTGTCAAAAATGATCTAAGACTCAGACTTATACAGTATATTTGATGCGAATTTTAAAAAAAAATCACTAGACCCGTATGGAGTTAAACAATTGTTTCGGAATTTGATATGCCGCATTTTTTTTTACTTTTTGTACATCTAGTATGCTGATCGTGTTGATAAAGATGTTTAACCTCTTATGATTATTAGTCATGATAATTGTTTTTTATTAATATTATTATATTCATCAGTGTAAAAATCTAATTGTCATGTGAATTCTGATGTTTCCTAGCTATTTTGTGTTTTGTATTACAGTTATTGCATCTTATTTCAAACGTATGTTTTAGTCACAAACAAATAAAGTGGGTTGACAATTTAACTTTTTGACAACTATTTAAAGGTACGTATAGTCCAAAATGAGTACGGTTGAGTAATAGTTAACCATTTGTGTTCTAATTAAAATGGAGAGAAAACATATATGAGTTGCTTACTGATTGTATTGTATTAGATGCTTTAATTATTGTCTGCTATTGTTTAAGATAAAAATAACATGTTCCAAATAAAATATGCATAACGACGAGGGTTCTTTGGGAGTGAACTTTGGACAAAATAATACTTGAAAAGTGCATTCATGTCTAAAGAAATGTTCTACAATTGATGTTTGTATCAGCATTAATAGCTGTCGTTGAAATATTATGAAATGCAGTATATTAAAATACTACTGGCCATCATAAAGATAGAATAATTCAATTAAACGACATGTCAGATTATATGATTGACGACGTCTTTTTATATCAAACGTTATCGAAAGTCTACGTATTGATCTTTACAGCAACACAATGTCATCTAATCTGTATTACTTTACCTAGCGAACGAACAATACATGTAAAAGAAAATTCCAAATTTTCACCTTCAACTCAGAAAATGGGATCGACAGCATAATTAAATGTTAAGCTATTGTTAAAATAGGACGCCCCTATGTGCACCGGTGGTGTTTTAAATTGAAAGGGGTCTGACAGATTATATGTTCCATCAAAAATATTTGACATCTTATCAGGTTCACTGCATACAAAGGATAGCATACATACGACGTATATTTAAATATCTTTAAAGGGCTACGACATTTTTTTCATATTCACCGATCCATGCATAGACTATGCAATCATGATAGCAAATCTAAAGGAGGGTAGAGACATGCTACGGGACTTGTTGTTTTTTGATAACAGTTAACAATTAATATTACAGGTTTGTTCTATTTGAGTGTTTGCATTTTGTATATGCAAAATTGAAGAATGTTTTGACAGGGAATATTAGGACGAATCTGGCCAGCACTTTCTGGAAATAATCATCTGTGTGACTCGTCGTATATGTTTATTTGCTCCATACCTGTGTGCACTCATCGAGAACTCTACTTCCGGGTAGACCAATGGAAACCGATGTAAGGAGGAATCTTAATGCCATAGAAAACTAAACCGAATGTTTCCGTAATAGCAAATGCATGCTTCTGTATTTTTGGGGCTATTACTATTTTTACAAGGTATAGTTTTATTCTTAGATATTTAAATTTTCCACTGTCTTTGCCTGTGATAAAACTACGTATCGATTTTGTTACTATATAACCCATAGTACAAATGAAGCCAAATCGAGGCGCCAGTGGGGTTTGCTTATTTATATTTAAATATATAATCGTTCGATGGCTTGAAATTATATAAATATAAGTAATAAGGAAGCATTCATTGGACTTTACTGGATTTGATCACGCCCTGACCGATATTATTCACCTCATAATACTCAAAGAATGATTCCTTATATAGTTCTCGTTTAATGAAAATAGGTTTCCATATGCTGTATCGTTTTTTTGGCCTGTCCATGATATGTTCAGTTTTAAAAATAATTGTTTTACAGTTCGTGTTTTGACATTTAGGTATTTTCACCATCAACGAAAACTTTGGAGCCATAGAAACACTGACAATATTGTTAAATTACGTAAAGCAAAACTCACGAAGCATTCATTTGGTTGATGTCGACTTTATTACTTTTGTTTTTGTTAAAACGGGAGTGACTTTTCAATTAATAATTATCTTAAGGCAAAGGTATATTTCATTATTTAACAATGGACAAAATTCCGAGATTTGTTACTTTTATCCTTAATATTCATTGGAATTGGTTGTTTAAAACATGATTTTTCATTTAGATTACCAAAAATTTAAGCCCCGGTACACCGTATGAAACAAATATATAGTTAGGACGCATCATTTAAAGAATTTATATCTTTGTTTCATACAGTGTAGGCACCTTTCTAGATCTTGGCCTTAAGTTACAATGAGAAAAAAAAATAAATCACATTAAAAGAAATATATTCAAATGCCCTAAACAGTTGAGAAAAAAATGTAAGTTAATTTGTGTATACCTTTTGAAAATCAAAAAAAAAAATCGTTTATATATAATGGTAAAAATATTATATATATATATATATAACTTGCTAATAATCGGGAATATACCCAATTATGTACCGTTAAATTTTTACTTTGCGTATACAGAGATTCGGAAGTGAAGGAAATCTGATTTTGTCTTTAATAACTCCTCCTCCTTTTTTCAAGATGGAATGTTTAGCATATCACTCAAGTGTACATATATCAGAGATGTGTATATTTCTTAAAATTATTTTCGCATGGTATTTCATATAGGGTATATCCCTATCGGACAAATAACCCCTCCTACAGTTTTAAAAGTGGTAAACTGGCGGACCATTTAATAATGTAATGTGATTGCAACAATTATAAAATACATGTATGTACCAGGTATCAAAATGTTAATGCCTACTTTATTAAGTATAAAAACAAAATACATTTTTTTAATTTACCTCTCTACTTTCTATTAAACGTGTTTTAGCAGATATATTTTTTTTATTAGATTAGTTTTAAATTCCAAAATAAACACATACAAATTGTCTCATTCATTCAAATAAAGTGTTTTAGCAGATATATTTTTTTTATTAGATTAGTTTTAAATTCCAAAATAAACACATACAAATTGTCTCATTCATTCAAATAAAGTTTTTACAAATTAAAACATTCAGAATATCTCTTTTATAAATTAACCTTTGCAAGATGCTCTAAAAAATGTGAGTCAAAGTAAATATGATCTTGATCTTTTTTTTGCAGTAATATCAATAATAAGAGGAATTATCGATGAACATGGATTTTGTCATCAACAACAAATAAAAGCAACATTCTGTGTTGACTGTGGATCCGGTTTCCTCTTATCCATTGCCATTTCAATAGTGGCAGGTGAAAACGAACCAAACGGGGACCAGCAGTTATTTTGTTTGACACCTCAATGGATTTGTTCTGGCTCTATGACAAGAACCTACAATGCAACAAGTGATACACTAGAGATAGGATTTATATTCAACCACACAATCCATGCAGGTCGGTACCTTAGGATGACACGTGTAAGAAACGGCAGTCAAGAAAATCAACAAATCCTACTTAAACCTTGCTGTAAGTAGTATTTTACTGCATTCTGTTGACATTTACAATATTTCAATATGTTTTTAAAAAAAAACAAATTAAGTTCTTTTAAGCTGTATGTTGATAGATTTTTTTTAAATGAACTATACGTTGATAATTAATCAATTTCTTTGTCATTGTGCCCCTTCAAAGAAGGATAGGCATATTGCTTTGCTGCTGTCTGTCGGTCGGTCGGTCCACCAACAGTTTTCGTTAATTTTTTTCGCAGTAAATGAACATATTGAAAAAAAAATGTATACAGGTTTATCATGATAATAACTAGGTCAAGATTGAAATTGGGTACAATCGAGCCATTTTCGACAAAGTTATGGCCCTTGGACGTAGATAAATTCCACTTATTTGCAGTTTCCGCTCATTTTCTTCGCAGAGAATGAACATATTTATATGAAATTTAGTATACTGGTTTATCATGATAAACCCTTTGTCAAGTTTGATATTGTGTATGATCGAGCAATGTTCGACAGAGTTATGGTTCTTGGACGTAGAAAAATTCCAGTTATTTGCAGTTTTCGCGCATTTTATTCGCAGAGAGTGCATATTTTGATATTAAATTTTGTATACAGGTTTATCATGATAATATCTAGGTCAGATTCGATATTGGGTACGATCGAGCGATTTAAACAGAGTTATGACTCTTGGACGTTAAACTTTTCACTTATTTGCGGTTCCCGCTTATTTTCGTCGCAGAGGGTGCACATAGTGATATGAAATTTAATATACATATTGAAATAAGATTTAGTATACAGGCTTATCTAAATAGTATCTAAGTCAAGTTTATTTTTCGGTATGATAGAGCAATTTTCGACAGTGTTATGCCCCTTGGATTCCAAATATTTGCGGTTTGTTTGTTGATGTTTCCAAGGGAGGGGGCATAAGTGTTTCACAACCATCATTTGTTCAACACAATTGGCTGTGTAAAACAGTATATATCAATGCTTTTTATAGTTGCTAACGAGTAGAAAGTAGAACATATGATCAAAAAATTTATTAATTAATTGCAACTTTTCTTGTTTTTGCACCTTTGGATACAATATTTGACCAAATGACTATAAGACTCAAGTAAAGAACAAATATAGAAAAAAAATCCTCAACCACTTGCACACTAAACAATCATAATCAACCGCAATTGTACAGTTGTTCTTCATTGCTTTGTGGTGTTGATTTTTTTTAGTTTCAGGATTTACAACAAACACAAGCTTCCATAATGCGTCTTTGATTACTGTTAATTGTCAGCATTCGTCTTTCAATTATTCCAATTCCCCAATAAGAATAAAGATAGAAGACGGAACAGAATTTGGCGCTTGCTCAAATATGGCTGCTTCGGATGCAAAAGTAAGAACACGGTTTAATTTTAATCACAATTATTTAAGGGAAGTGTTTTGGTGTATACATGTATAAAGGTGTAAAGACAATCACAAATTACTTAATGTCCCATTTTTTTAAATAATGTTGATAATGTAAACTGCCTCTTCATTCCAATATATACCTTTTAAATCATAAAAAAAATATATATGAAACGCTTTAATCAACAATAAAGATCAATTTGGTTAAATTAATCAGCCATGTTATGAATCATCATTAAAAAAACGTGTAACTTCATAATGATATGTTGGCCTTAAAGGGACTTGTACACGATTTGAGCTCAACATTTTCAGTTTTTTTATTTTTATGTCTAGAATTGTTAATATAGATGTTTTCAATGCTTTGACAAAATTTGAAACTCAAATATCAAGTTACAAGCGAATTACAGCGGTTATAATTCTTTGTTTTGTTAACAAAGCTCGAGTCCTGTTAATGTTTACACATTTTTTGGTTTGGTATAAGTTTCAATTTAATGTTGCGGTTTGTTGTGATGAAATTATTTATGAATCCATTGAATCAGTCTATCTTGTTTCCACAAGTTATTTTGAAAAAAAAAATTGCAATTTCTTTACATTACAGTATTTGTAAACAAATATAAGACTCGAGCTTTGTTTACTTAACAACTACTTCTTTCCTCTGTATCATGACTTCTAAAATCCACTCTTTGGTGAATCATTCAAAATACATAAGTAAACTATTTTATACATAGAAATCGAAGATAATTTTTTTTAATCTAAAACCGTGTCCAGGTCCCTTTAAGCACGACACTTTATTTGTCTCATGGCATGTAACAGTGAAAAACCGTATATTCATTAATCACACATGTAACGTTTTAATAGGTATAACTACACTAACAATAAAAAACAAACAATGCATGTTCAGTAAAATATTTATTTCATTAGAAAAGAACAGAACCCTGCTTCATTAATTACGACCATCTAAATCATTTTCAACCCCTAAATTACAAATACTTTTTATTATCTTTCTGGTCTGCATCAATGGTTCTGGTTTTTATCATCTCGTAGGAAACAGATTAGAAGCCAATTAAAATGCATACACCAACGAACTAGGGTCAGAAAGTACTAAAATTGGCTATACTCAAAAAAATTATTTTTCACTGCCAATAATAATCTTCAGTAAATGGCGTTCTACGTAGGCATGTTCACAGAACACTTTCATCTGAAACACAACGTCATTGCAGGTCCAAATATAACGTCATGTCTTTGCTTTATATTAATGTAAATAGAATATAAAATAAAATATTTATATTAATAGACCTATTTGAAAATGTATTCGTCTACAAAAAAAAGATTCCAGTCAAATAAAACATTTTGTTGTTATTGAACGGATAAGAATCTACATGTAAATATGTACCGAGTAAAACATCAGGTTCGAGTGACTATGGATACGATTAAATGCGACACCGTTCAACACTTGGAATTCGTCGATGAAAGAAATAAGCATGGTAAGTGTAAACATACCTCATACTATGCCTAATAGAATGTGTAATGTATTGCTTCCCATGCGTTCAATGCAGTTTTTATCAAAAGGTCAGGCATAAAACGCTACGGAAAAAGTATGGTCTACTTTCACTTTGAACTCTAACGAGCTTTTTTAAAGCGCTAAGCATAGCTGCAGCGCTTTTTTGTCGCCAGATTTCTGATCCTACTTCCACTTTCGATTTTGCATTTCCGAAATACCGCCACCTACTGGCGGATGCTAGAGAAGTCGTACCCTGGAGAAGTCGTACTCGGGAGAACTCATAACTATGCAGTAGGGGAAACATTTCTTCAAGTTATCCTGCATGCAGATACATTTGTTCTATCAGTATTAAATTGGGAATAAATTCAATTAATGAATATTATTATTATATATCGGATATGGGTGCTCCTAAAGATATCACATTCATGATGATGATTTCTTTCCAATTATAATTTTTGGGGGAAAAATGCATTTGTTTGTGTATTGTGGAATAACTTAGCAAAAACACATGTGCATCCATCAAGGCGTGCGAGTTTGTTACGTCGAAGTTACACGTGAGCTTAAAAAGCACAAGACCATAAGTCAAGAACGTTTCAACCTTCTTCCCCTTAAAAAAAAATATGCATAGAAAATTCAAATGATCTTGCATTATTACAAAACTTGGATCGTCAGACACCTTACACATGCTTTTTCATTACATAGAAGATTATCCCTTGTCGCAGGTGGAAATGGCCCAAATTCGAAGGAAAAATCGGTAATCATTTTTCCTCAGCCCTGTTTTGACGTGACCTAAGATGAAATACTGTTGTGACATTTGAATCGGCGTCCATGACAACACCCTTTAAATTAAATTATGTTGGAACACGCTACTTTTTACGTATGATAAGATGTGAGCTAGAGACTTCATTAAATTTAATGATATACCCTAAAATATACCGCAGAAGAGACTGTCTATGATTCATAGGCGTCGGAACCGGGGGGGCTGGGGGGGGCTTAGCCCCCCCACTTTTTTTGCAAAGTTATACCTAACCGTTAGAAACATAGCATGATAGAGGGTTCAGCCCCCCACTTTTTTTCGCAGGAAAGATTTTTGTTCCTAAATTACCTTGAAAGATAGAGAAGTTGGATTCAGAAGCATACTAGCCCCCCCCCCCCCCCCCCCCCCCCCCACGGATTATGAATTTCATGATTTTGGAAGAAAAAAAAATTTGGGGAAGTAAGTTTTTTTTTCGCTTGTAAGTATAGGTATACTCCCCCCCCCCCCCCCCCCCCCGGATTAGGATTTCCATGATTTTGGGAATTACTTTTTTCTCAACATTTCTCAGGATTAGTTTAGCCCCCCCACTTTCAATTTGCTTCCGACGCCAGTGTGATTGAACACTTTCTTCCCGGCTTAGCGCTTTCCAGGACTTTAAGTACTTTGATTGTTTTGGTCATTAGATAGTTATAAATGGTAATGGTACATGTTAATAATTATAATAATGAAATATTTACCACGATATAGGTGATTATTTGTAGACACTAAATGTGTGATGTATGATGATGATGATGATGATGATGATGATAATGTTTTAATGATTATGTGAATGAACTTGATTTTAATAAAAGAAAAGAAATACTAATGACAACTTGGGTTTTATAATCAAACTGTAAGATTTGAAGTAAAATTACAACATTGAAATCAAGCAACAAATCTTATTTGAGTGTATCAAGTTAAGCACAGGCCTCTGATTTGTTCTCAATAAGACGTTAAATGTATGGAGAGAGAGAGAGAGAGAGAGAGAGAGAGAGAGAGAGAAATCTTTTCCCATACATTTAACGGCTTATTGATAGAAATTCATCGGCCTATGATTTAAAACACTGAGCTATAGTGAAATTGACAAAAGTTCGGTACATGTATGTACACTGTACAGAGTGTCCCAAAATATCTGATACCATTTACTGTTTTAATAACTTCTAATTTTATTTTTTTAACAAAATATCAAATGCATTTTCATACCTATGAAATTTTACATGATAAAAATTTCATTGACAAGTTTCACAAACATAAGTTTTTGACAATTTGAGCATTATTTTAAAAAACAAATAAAAAAAAAAGAGTGCGTCAAAAAGACGTCCTTCTCATCAATGACAACGTCGATTGAATGGGTATAAAATTCCTCACAACAACCACTGTACGGATCACATTTTCTCAAATATTCTCACTGTAAAAAGAACCTGTTGCTTGTTGGGTTGTTTTATCCTTGGCAGGATTTCTTATTTCATAAATCATACAACTATATCTGAAATCTCTGTTTACAAAATCAGTTTTAAAATGAAAGATGCTTCAAGCACGTCTGATCATCTTGAATTAAATTCAATTCAACCAAAGAAATATGATGCAATTTTGTGACATCATAGCCAATGTCAAAGTAGTTCCTTAGCAGTACCAGTTTTGTTATCTAAGCAGTTTTTTTAGCAGTTTCTTAGCCTTCCATACTTTCCTTAGCAGTTGGATTCCCCTAAATGTCTCATAATGAATATAAGCAGTTCCAGGCAGTAATTTTAATCTTTCCAGTTATTTAGCAGTTTGAAGGCAGTTATTTTGGACTAAAAATTTAAATGAGTTGATGTAAACTGGTAAAAACTGTTTGAAACTGCCAGAAAATGCTTGCTCATTTTCTAATATGGTTTTCTTAAATGAATATGCATGAAATATAATCAAGATGAAAACTGCTAGGAACTTCTGATATCATCTATAGGTTATATGAATAAGTTTTAACATTTTCAAAAATTAAGTATTACATTAAGATAAACATGTACAATACTGTACCATTTAAGCCAACTTGAATCTACACTGCATGTGGATACTGCATTTAGCTAGCTTTTAGCATAGTAAATATAAATATATATTGTAAGACTTCAAATGACAATCATGACCTTATAAGCTTCTTCCCAAGTTTTTCTTGAGAAGTTGTTATTTAAAATGTTTTCATGTTAGATACTCTCAGACCTTTGATTGACCATTGTAGGCTCAGCCTTACCTAAGGGTCAATTCCCATGCCTACACTAGCTATATCTGATCTTATATACTGGTAAATTAAGTGATCTAACCAGACCATTATTAATCAACAACTGTTCAATGAAAATTTATTTGAAATATTTTATTTACCTTAAGAGAAATATATGTAATATCCTTAGAACATATTAAAATCAATAAATTTGAGTTTGCCCATACACAACATTTTCTGTGGTGAATATCACATGCACTCTTAACTGCCCCTCATGGCACTGATGCATTCAAACTTTTCAACCAAACTTCCGTTTATCTCTGATCATAATTCTGATTGGTCAGCTTATCTGGCGCGGCCAGTGACCCAGATTTGTAACTGGTTGGAAATGAATTATAGAATGATGCAAATCCCGTGTGAAGTGTGTATTGACCTATAACTGCTTTTACTGCAAAGACTGCTAAGAAAACTGCTTAGAATAACTGCTTATACTTTTACCTAGGCAGTTTTGACCTGCCACTAAAAGCCTTACTGCTTGGAACTGCTTGAAAACTGCCAAATAATTTGAAAACTGCTTAAGAACTGTCTAACTACTACTAAAATAGGCAGTTCATTTTGCCATGGGATTTAAATGAAAGCCATGTTTGTCTCCTAAACTTTTTTGTGGAAAAAAAATGTAACTATTTTACTTTCTGTGAATTTCAAATGGTATCAGATACTTTGGGACACCCTGTAGTTTTTGAATGTGGTGATCAAGAAACCTATTTAGCTACTTAACCCGTTTTTACACATATACTGGATATTCCATTTTCATTAGCTCTGGGCTTACTTTAAAATACAAATAATTGCTGGGATTGAATTTCATTAATATATATATAAACATGATAAACAAAATATTCCATCAACATATTTCTTGATCCGGATATATCATGTATATTAAAAAAAATATTATTTAGAAAATAATAGTAAATACAGTTGACACATAATATTACAAATAATGTTTCTATATAAAGACAGCAGTGAATGATAAATTATGTCAGAAGTATTCAAACACAATCAGTCTAAATGATTTTTGATTTTTCACTTACTGAAATTATAGATGCATTTGATTTATTTTGCACAATGTACAGTAGCACTTGGAAATCATTATGATTTGTTACATGTGGATTTAAAATTAATTCTTAAATTCTTCAACTAATTCAAATCATCTATTAAGCTGATGCTATAGATATGTAAAACAATAATTTACTGTCTATAGGCTAGGCACTGATGTAATGTTCAAATTACACAATTGTAGTTCATGTTTTTTTCACATTCACAACATGAAGTAAACAAATCTGCGCTTTAGCTGAGAAATAGCTTATCATTGCCAAAATAACCCAACATACAATTAAAATGCATTTAAAATGCAATTTAAGGTTTACTATGTACGTACTTTACAAAGAAATGTTAGTAAATATTTAAAATTTGATCTTTAAAAATTTATTTTCTGAAAAGCTTTACACTTTCATTAAAATTAAGATGATGGTGAATGGTTTGAATATCATTCATTAGATTGGTATCACAATATAATCTTCATTGGAAGATTAACACCACACTGGAGTAAGAAGGGGGTTCTAATGTACTTTTGTCACTTTAACTGTCTCTGTCACTTTAACTGTCATTGTCACTTTCAGATCCATGATAACCTCTACTGCTGTGGCATTGGATTTCAAGTAAAGTACTCCAATTTAATTACATTATGCATGTGTGGTGCAAAACTGATGCAATACGTTTGATGATGTATGAGTGCACATGCCAACAACCTGCGCACGAGCTTGAACCTTGCAATAATTCAGAGTTGGTATGTCTTGGATAAGAAATGCTGGATTTGCATAAGGATTCTCAAAAGGCCATCTTCATTATGTATATGGATGTCACAGTCACCTTTTATATGCTCTTTGGCAAAGCTGGAGAGGTCTAGAGGCACAGCTGGTAACGTCCACAAGTCAGTTCCTGAAGCCTATCCTTATTCGACTCGGGGAAGTCTACCGCCTCACAGACTACTTTCTAAAATAAGAAGCAGTGGCTTACATGTAAATGAACATCTTTCACCTGCCACTTTAGCTGGTTGACAGAAACAGCATTTTTGCTCCAACTGGAAAGGGGTTTTAAATACATGTTCCTGCAAGAAGTGTGATTTTATCAGCAATTTAAAAATGCTATAAAGAACACAATTTATTAAAAATCAAATATCCTTTTCTGTTTTTATGCATTTTTATTACATGTAATAATTTAATTCTGTACAATGTACAAAATGAATTTTAAAATGCATATTTTCTCAATGGTTTCACTTAAACAGACTTCATTGGCAGAAAAAATATGTTGAAACCGCGGTAGGTAGGGTAAAACCTGTATATAGCTCTGTCGCCCGCAAATAGAGAAATCATTTGTGCCACCGGTACAAAAGTCGTCAAAATGGTTTATACCTTTAGATTCGCTATATGTACACAGAATTATATACACCCTGTTTCTCATAAACCGATACCTAAATTCACACATGTACTTAATACGTACATGTGTGCCCAGTATTATGTTTTGTTTGAGACATTCGATCAAAGATTAGTCCTCATGGAACCCACATGTTTATATCTTAGTATTTGTGACATACATGTTGAATATCGGGATGTTGTTGATTTTTTTGACTACGCTTTACTGTACACCTTTCTATGCTTCGTTCAACCGCCGAATAATTCAATATAGACGATAATTTACCATGATATTCCTATACTTCAGGCATATCTGTTTGAAATAAATGCAAGAAATCAAAGGTATGATAACTGAGGTAAAATTTATATAGTACTGATAACTTATATTGAGGACTTATTGTTTAATTTGAAGAGATTAATTAATATTGAGTAGTCTCCCTTCCGCGTCAACTTCAGCTTAAATAATGTTCCATAAATGGTTTGCATGTTTTGAATTGTATAGATATATATATATATATATATATATATATATATATATATATTTCAATCTTTGTTATCAAAATATCTTTAAAAAGTACTCAGGTACTTACTGAAAAATGCGGTGAAATGTACAAGCAAAGGCCTATAATAAAATCTCGGTGAGAAAAATGGTCAGGCTTATAAAGACGATGAATGTATAGGCATAACGTCAATTTTCATATTTACATATTTTATAACGGTGTGTAGTTGTTTTGGAGATTTAGTTTCAATAAAAGAAGAATGTTTTTGTTTTGGTTTTGTATATGAATAATTTTAATAAGTGTATTTAGAATATGTACAATACATATCTGTACGAATTTCACCGTTTTGCTGTTCCGGTCCTTTTTTTAATGGCGAACAATGTTTAATACTGAAAAATCAAATATTCCTTTAAACATAAATACGCAGCACTGTTAAGATTTACTTTGTGGTCACGCCGACCACAAAGTACGGGAAATGTTAACTATGACATCACACAAAACAACAAAACAATAAATTTTCTCACCTTAAAACGAATTCTTGCAGTCGGGATGTTGTTTTATTGCAGGTCAAATTATCGCGAAAAATGTAAACACCGCCGTATTCTCCAGATTTTACGTGCGTCAGGCGACCATACGACAATCATTTTTTTCATTAATATTAATTTTCATCATGTGGCGCATTAGAGTTGGAAAATAAAACTTGTTCAAAAATGTACATTTGGTACCAATATTTTATTTTATGTTTGATTTTTTTTGAGTGGAATGCGCCCACTTCAAATCTGGACCCAAATGTTCAAAAGCAGAGGAAATTCCGGAAAAACTCAAAACCAGTGTAGGTTTCGGCAGTTAGCATTGCCAAGTCCACATCCTGTTCGGCCAAAATGGCCCACACATGTATTGATCAAGTAATGTTAATTCAGAAAACACACAAAACTTTAAAAAACACGATAGTTTATTTTCCAGGAAATTGGTAGGCCATTTGTAGTACTTTCTGATCCTAGTTCTTAAACCAATTAAATCATTAAACGGCTTTTTGCTTTTTTATATATTTTTTCAATCTTTTTTTATGTATGTATGTTAGATTGCATAGAGTATGTGTGAAAATAAATCTAGAATACCTAAATAATGACACATATTACCATATATTTTAACATTCACTTCATCCATGGTATGGGTATAAGCAATAAAATTACGAACTGTGTAATTTATTTGAAAAGAATTTATCTGTGTTATTTAATAGGGCTCCCAGATGGCATACAATGCATGGTGCCGTATATTCCAGGAAAAGCAATCCAGTGTATATTAGATGGGGCAGTCTACAATATAAGTGCTCCAGTTATTGCAACAACAACTCTAATCCCAGAAACAACAGAAATCGAATTACCAACAACATCAAATGAAAATTCAGATGTAGGTAGATTTACGTCAACCGAAAAGTCAACACCGTTGCAAAGTGTGACAACCATACCAGAAAGCTCAGCGACATCTAGTAAAATAATCACGACAACAGTTGAAAGTTCTACCTTGTCACGTGAACAGAATGTAACAACACCGTTGACAAAAGGTTCATCAACCTCTAAAAGTATAATAACAACAGATAACTTGCCAGGATCCTTAATATAACAACAGACTATCCAAATAGTTTGTCAACAGAACAAGATATCGCTACGTTAACAGAAGGTCAATCAACCTCTAATAGTATTACATCAACAGATAACTTGGCAGGATCCTTAAATATAACAACAGAGTATCCGAATAGTTTGTCAACAGAACAAGATATCGATACGTTCACCGAAGGTCCATTAACCTCTCATAGTATTACATCAACAGATAACTTGACAGGATTCTTAAACATGACAACAGATCCTCCCAAAAGTTTGCCAACAGAGCAAAGAATCGTCACGTCTACGGAAGGTTCAAAAACCTCTGTGGAAACCATTGGAAGCAGAACAACAGTTAAAGAAGAAACGACAACTGAGAATTTAGGAACGTCTGTAAAGCCAACAAACGCTTCATTAAATGGTATACATTTTTTTCATAAACAAAATAAAACAGTCAGTCTAAATTGTTCTGAAGTATTTATAGAAAATAATTCGAATTGAAATATTTCATTTTTATTTAATATATAAACCCGAAAAAGTAACATTTTAATAAGTTTTTGTTAATTAATTTATTTCATTATTATTTTTTTGAAGGAGCAATTACGATATTCAATCAGAACATAATCGATCGAGGATTCTGCCATCTACAGGACGTCAACATTCAGTTGTACATTAACTGCGGCATATCTCTCTCTGCCACCATTACTGTGGCTATAGTGACAAGCAAATATGAAACCAACCCAAACACCCTCTTGACTTGCAGGAGGTCTAATGACAGCACGTGGTATTGTCCCAAATTTGATATCATGACGGGAAAATTCAATTCATCTAGTGGTATATTAGATATAAATTTTCAGTTTAATTTCACCATTCATGCAGGGTACTATGTCAGGATGGCATCTTTTTGTGATGGAAACCAAGAATCGAAGCATATTCATCTTATACCATGTTGTAAGTTCGATGAAAATGTTCTTTTCAGAATTATAAATTTTAATTTTAAGGTAGAGTAAAATAACTGTAATTTGCATGTTTACATATAAATTATACGGTATTCAGTGTTTTTCCATTCAACTATTGCTTACTTGAAACAACGAGATATGAACCAAATTTAACGCTAATTCATTCAATATTTTTCCGCTAGTTTATATACTAGGTAATATTGAACTGAATAATGATTCATTTTTACTTTTTTTTTAAAGCTGATATAATAGATGCACTGAAATAAAAAGCAAGACTAGATTTTTCAAGAAGAAAAATCACATTTGAAAAACGTGTTCAAGTTATGTACCAACACAAGGTATATTAACTTTAATTTGCTGTAAACTGTTTTCAGTTTCAGGATTTACAGTTAATGCTACCTTCTACAATGCCACTTCACTCGTCATCAATTGTCAGCATACGTCATTCAACGACTCAAGCTCTCCGATCAGAATCAAATTAAATGGAGGGAACGACATAGGGGCATGTTTCAAAACCAGCTGTAATAGTTGCAAAAGTACGAAATATATGCAATAAATATAGAAATATAGATGTAAACACAAAATTTTCCAAGTTTATATTCTTACATAACTCCAACAAATATTATGATATACAAAGGTAAACGGCTACAGACTAATGGTTTTATAACACAGTTAAGTGACAAATTAGATGTTATTCTGAAAATGCAAAAGCCAAAAACAGAATGAAAAAGTCAACGGTATTCTTGTTATAACAGACTGAAAACTCTAATAGATAAGTCGTGTTTTCTATTTTAAAAAAGTCTTAATTCGGCCTTTGTAAATACACATACAGTCATTTCATGCATATATATTTACAATTTCATGCTATGCTATGGCATGCGATGTTATTGATATGCTATGGCATTTCAATGCAATGCTATAATATTTGTATGCCATGCAATGATAAATTGAAATGAAGGACCTAATAATATGGTATGCTATGATATGCTATGGTAATGCTATGAGATTCGAACAAAACGCCTCCATACACAAAAGAATTCCACATATTTCGAAGTAAAATGATATGAAGCCAAAGTTTACTATCTGCAATGTGAACATTTTTTTTTTTAAATCATGTTGTATAATATGCTATAACGAATGAGATGCTATGAGATTGCAAGCTATGGTATGAGACTCAAATGTTATTGTATGGAGTTTCAGTGCTATGCTATGATATCAAAATGCTATGCTATGGTGTATGTTGTAAAAAATATGCATACACTGACTGTAACTATTATTGTATGTTTCTATTCGTATTACAGGATTACGAGATGGTATACAATGTTATGTATTGTATGCCCCTGAGAGTATATATCAGTGTGTGTTGGACGGTGCAATCTATAACATAAGTCTACCAACAACGCAGCCAGGAATTCAAACAACAACGCCACAAAACGTGTCTGCTTCACAAACTGTAACAACGGCATCAGAAAACACAACAGTGTCAGAAAAAAGCGTATTGACTTCAACAGATAGCTCATCAACAACGTTACAAAGAATTAGTACGTCAAGTGAGGGATCAACAACACCCAACTCATTTACTAAAAGCATCATCGGAAGGCACAACCGTAGAAACGTTTGATTCGACGTTAACAGATAATAGCCAAGCTGCGTTTTCCAAAGACCATTTAACAACAGAGAGCACAACATCAAGGCCTGGAGAGATTTCTACGTCACAGAACGACATAGAAAGCTCATCAACGTCACGAGAAAACGTTGATAGTACAACCAGTGCGCCACATTTTGAATCAACGTCAATACAATCAACGAAATTATAACAACAGCTCCAAGAGATGGTAAGAGCAAATATTTTTGTTATAAAACTGTAAAAAGAAAGGATAATACAAACTAGTTTATTTTTGCCGTTTAAATGACTAATAATGTTTATGAAGCAAGCACTGAAGTGTATACACCTAAATGAAAACAACTAAAATAAGGGGGGGGGGTATTGTTTTTTTCTAAGTTATTTTTTTCTTAAATTTCATTCAAAAATGTAATATTCAATATATGTGAATCAAGACTGTCTTTAAGATTTTAAAAAAATACAGCTTAATAGGAAATAGTTATCTAATTACAACACTATTGCTTATCATGTTCGTTGATTTTATTTTATTTATCGTTATCTAAGGCGCAACAATCACGATAATTAACAAAGATGAAATCGATGAAGGATTTTGTCATCTAAACGACGTAAAGATACAGTTACGTCTTGGATGCAAATCAGATGCTTGTGCATTGGTTCAATTGTCTATAGTAGCAAGTGTAGATGACACTTACGCGAATGACCTTTTGACTTGCTCGAGGTTCAGTGACGTTATGTGGAATTGCTACGATGATGGTATTGTGACAGGAACATACAACGTATCTAGTGATGTTTTGGATATTAGGTTTAATTTCAACTACACCAAATACGCTGGACGTTTTTGCGGATAAAATTATTTTGTGATGACGAGCTAGAAATAACACATCAACTTTTCAAGGCATGTTGTAAGTATTTTTGTATCAGGTTTTGTTCATAAAGTTACATGTATTAACATGTATATGGTATATTAAAATTGCCATTTGAAAGTCAAAAGAGTAAAAAAAGAGCTTTTTCTCTGATTCAAACAAATCCATATTAATTTTTAATAGACATCAACTTTTGAGAAATGAAACAGAAAGTAAAACAGGTACAAATGATAAAATTTACTAAACGTATTGCATGTATCTATAATATATAATCAATAACATTGCATTCATTGGCCTCGTAAAGGTGTTTTCATAATGTTTTCAGCTTAATAAAACATATTGGGTATTTATTCCATCATCGAATCTAACAAAATATATTAATTGAATAAGCTGACAGATAAATGTAAGATATTGTAGGTGACCATGTCCTCTTTCTAATCAGTAACTCTACATATATATGCCTATCTAATGTCCTCAAAACAGCATGACGATATTATATCACTTTTAGACCATAAATTACAATGTTTTTATTCTTTCCATATAAATCTATATTAGTGTTATGATTTTGCCGAACAATTAAAAGAGGTCATTCATTTATAAGGATCTTTAGAAAGAAAGAAAAACGTACATATTAAAGATAAAAAGATAAGAGGCATGACATTTATACAAGTACTATATTTAACACATGACGTTTCTGAAAATTTCAATAAATGATTGGAAACGGCATAAGGTTGTCATGAATAATTTTAATAAATACTAACTATCGATGTTAATTCAAAAGCTATCCTCTGTGCTTTTTTTCACAGTTAGTAATGCCTTAAACTATGTTTTTAGCTCACCTGAGCTGAAAGCTCAAGTGAGCTAATCTGACCACATTTTGTCCGTCGTCCGTCCGTCTGTAAACTTTTTACAGTTTGAATTTTTTCTCTTAAACTGCTCGGCTATTTTCAACCAAATTTGGCACAAAGCATTCTTATGGGACCTTTTGAGTTTAAGGGCAATTAATCCTGTTTTTATAAAGGGGGTTAACTATGACATAAAATATTATTGTTAGACAATAAACAAGTCACTCTATTAAGCTGTTAATAATTAAAATTATTTTTATTTCATAGAAAATTATTTTCAGTGGAGACTCACATTTTTTTTTATAATATTCAGTATACTTGATATTTATAAATGGTATCATTTTGATTAATATAATTTGACAATGTGTGAATGGATAAATTTTACATGATACAAGATAACCGGTGTATTAATAGAATAAGAGTTACAAAGTTCCTAAGGTATGCAAACATTTACTTTGTACACATACCATATAGCAGATTAAGATATCCATTATGTGTCTCTTAACGTGAATGAATTCAGTTATGTTTGAATAATAGATAAACATCACCATTTTGTGATTTTTATTAAATGAATCAGTTGTTAATAGTCTCTGTCATTTGTAAAATGAAACACAGGAAGTACACACTTTTATAACATAGTTTGAAAATTCTATACTTAGAATTTCAATTCGCCGCATAAAATCATTAGTTTATTTCCTTTACTTAAATTTATATGAGGTCTGGTGCTTTCATTTTTTTCATTAAAGATATGCAAGAAGCTTTGAAATATACACATTATATCTTCCAAAAATGGAGTATAATTTCACCCACAATGCAAAGCGACTTTCCATACATGGTTAAAAAATGACAGCTATCTTGAAATTGAGATATCCTTCAAAAACGGAGATTGCCTAGACCTGATAAAGTGAGAAAGGAGGGGGACATAACGAAAATATAGGGAATTGGAAAGATTTATATCTTGCATAAGATCTTGTTATTTTCGGTAAAAATGGTATTTCATAGAGGTAGAATGTCAAAGATTACGTGTATGCAAAAATAAAGGCAAAATTCGAAAACTTTACACTATTAATGTTGTGTTATTTTACGGAGGGACCATATGATACAATATCCTTTGAACGCCCAGATAAAGTCATTGTTGCACAGGTGAGCAATGTGGCCCAACGGGTCTTGTTTTTTTAGACATATAGGAATACAACTTGTTGGTGATATATAATTTAAAAAAAAAAATACAGCAAAGTGCACAATGTGCTAAAAATAGTTGATATACATTTGCTACTTCACAATCTACAAAAGAGGAACTGTTTTTTTTTAAACTGCACTTTATCCATTTACCACTGTGACCCATTTTATTTTGGCACTATAAAGAAAACAAGGATAGCAATTAACTATAAAATCTCGGTAATTTTAACAGTTCTGGACGATTTTTGTTTTTCAAACGTAGATATTAGTAATAAACAGCATTTTTTCAATTGCTATTTTTTGTTTAGGTAAAGAACATTTCCTCATATTATTTTATTGAAAGTTGGGATCATTAAATCATGAAATTTAATTAAAAAATAAATAATTATAAAGAGGCCTGTAATTTATACGGAAATTAAGACAATAGTCACAATCATACATAATTAATGTGAATTTAATATGAGCTAGATAAGTTATGGTATATTATAGTTATTATCATTGTTTTTCTATAAATCTAAAGACTGAATTGTTTAGTCATAAAATGGAATTATTTAGTTTCAGGATTCACAGTAAACGCGACCTTTCACAATGAATCTCTCATCAGCGCTAGATGTCAGCATTTATCATTCAATTACTCCAGTTCATCAATACGAATAAAAGTAAAAGGGGGAAACGACTACGGTGCATGCTCAAGATACAGCTGTAACGGCTGCACAAGTATGGAATAATTATCAGAAAAATAAATTTGACGGTAGACTATTCAACAAATCTCTAAGTTCTTTTAACAGCTTTTATTGAAGAAGTTAAGGTACATTTGATTTCGTAAAATTTTCCAAAAAAAAAAAATAGAATTTTTTTTTATTTTTAAAACAAAAAAAAATAGAAATTAAAGTTTGTTATTTTTAAAACAAAATAACCATTACAATCTTTCAAATCTACTGAAGTCAAAATTGCTAAGCCAAACGTAATTTTGTAACAATTAAATGTTGACAACAACGAATACAACAGCACTGCTCATTTATAGTATAACACAATGACTGTTACAGGGTTACCAAATGGAATTGAGTGCAATATACCGTACACTCCTGGGGAAGAACTGCAGTGTATGATAGACGGCGCAATTTATGATATCTCTGTACAAAATATGACGCCGCCTGGAATCACAACAACACTGCTGCAGATTTTAACAACAACACAACATATCAAAACCACATCACAGATAAGGTCAACAACGTTGGCTATGATTTCAACAGCAAGCTTAACAACGACTTACAGTACACCAATAACCTCCCCCGATAGCTCCGAAACTTCAAAAAATATCACATCAACACAGCATATCAACACCACACCACGGATAACTTCAACAACGCCCACACGTATTTCAAAAGAAAGCTTAACAACGACTTACAGTACACCAATAACCTCCCCCAAAAGCTCAGAAACCTCACAAAATACCCCTTTAACGGCAGTTGAAAACCTAACTTCAATGAAAAGCATCCCGACGTCAGCCTCTCATACTAGCATAACAACGAAAAAAACAGGTAATTCAACAACTGAACTAGACGGATCAACAACAGTGACAAATTTACCGACAAAATCCCAAGGAAGCAAATCAACAACGACAAATGTCCCGACCACATTAATAGAAATAATAACAACATTACAATCCTCGACAACGCCACAAAATAACATAAAAACAACAACAAAATCACAGACAGCGTCACAAGATATCATAACAATAACAACACTGTCCCCGACAACGTCTCATGATATCATAACAACAACACAGTCCATGACAACGTCACAATATATCACAACAACAACACAGTCCCCGACAACGTCACAAGATATCACAACAACGACACAGTCCCCGACACCGTCACCAGATATCATAACAACAACAACACAGTCCCCGACAACGTCACAAGATATCACAACAACGACACAGTCCCCGACAACGTCACCAGATATCATAACAATAACAACACAGTCCCCGACAACGTCACAAGATATCACAACAACGACACAGTCCCCGATAACGTCACAAGATATCATAACAACAACAACACAGTCCCTGACAACGTCACAAGATATCACAACAACGACACAGTCCCCGACAACGTCACCAGATGTCAAAACAACAACAACACAGTCCCCGACAACGTCACAAGATATCACAACAACACAGTCCCCGACAACGTCACAAGATATCACAACAATAACAAAACAGTCCCCGACAACATCACATGATATCATAACAACAACAAACCAGTCCTTGATAACGTCACAAGATATTATAACAGAAACAACACAGTCCCCGACAACGTCACAAGATATCACAACAACAATACAGTCCCCGACAACGTCACAAGATATCACAACAACAATACAGTCCCCGACAACGTCACAAGATATCACAACAACAATACAGTCCCCGACAACGTCACAAGATATCATAACAGAAACAACGCAGTCCCCGACAACGTCACAAGATATCACAACAACACAATACCTGACAACGTCACAAGATATCATAACAACAACACAGTCCCCGACAACGTCACAAGATATTATAACAGAAACAACGCAGTCCCCGACAACGTCACAAGATATCACAGCAACAACACAGTCCCCGACAACGTCACAAGATATCAAAACAACAACACAGTCCCCGACAACGTCACAAGATATCATAACAACAACAACACAGTCCCCGGCAACGTCACAAGATATCATAACAGAAACAACGCAGTCCCCGACAACGTCACAAGATATCACAACAACACAGTCCCCGACAACGTCACAAGATATCACAACAATAACAACACAGTCCCCGGCAACGTCACAAGATATCACAACAACAACACAGTCCCCGGCAACGTCACAAGATATCATAACAGAAACAACGCAGTCCCCGACAACGTCACACGATATCATAACAACAACACAGTCCCCGACAACGTCACAAGATATCATAACAGAAACAACGCAGTCCCCGACAACGTCACAAGATATCACAACAACAAAACAGTCCCCGACAACGTCACAAGATATCACAACAACAACACAGTCCCCGACAGCGTCACAAGATATCACAACAACAAAACAGTCCCCGACAATGTCACAAGATATCATAACCACAACAACACAGTCCTCGACAACGTCACAAGATATCACAACAACAAAACAGTCCCCGACAACGTCACAAGATATCATAAAAACAACAACAGCATCACAGTCCTCAACAACGTCACAAGATATCATAACAACAACACAGTCCCCGACAACGTCACAAGATATCACAACAACAAAACAGTCCCCGACAACGTCACAAGATATCATAAAAACAACAACAGCATCACAGTCCTCAACAACGTCACAAGATATCATAACAACAACACAGTCCTTGACAACGTCACAAGATATCATAACCACAACAACACAGTCCTCGACAATGTCACAAGATATCACAACAACAACACAGTCCCCGACAACATCACAAGATATCATAACAACAACACAGTCCCCGACAACGTCACAAGATATCATAACAACAAAGAAAAGTAACCCAACGACCTCCCAAGAAATCATAACAACTACACATATGCCTGTAACATCCCAAGGAGGCACGACAACAATTATCCAAACAACCCTTGACAAAATTACAACAGCAAAAAGTAATCCAACAACACAGAGTATCGCCACATCGACCACAAAAATCTTTGAAACACCACAAGGAAACATAAAAAACACAACTCCAGCGGAGGAAACCTACAGCAACAGCGGTACGCTTTCTTTGTTTGTACTAATCGATTAAATGTTGAGCTTGTTCGCATTATACACCAGTCTTACATGTATATAGGAGGCATATATAAACTTTTGAGAATAGCTGACCAAAAGTTCAATGAATATATATTTCCTTTATATTTCATTCGTAAAACACAAACTCTCAATTATACGACAATTAGCATTAGAATAAAGGCGCAATCATATTAATTTTTTTATTTTATTTCGAGTTTATTTTTTATCTAATTAAAGGAATAATTACGACCAAAGTTGTCATCAACATCATATATTAATACAAGATTATCATTACACAAGCGAAATATACATTTTTCCTTTCTTCAGGGATGAGTGTTGTTCAAAGAACTTTAATCAAGGCAGCTGTGCTCCTGATCGTCGCCGCGCATTGTCTCAAGTACATGTAAAACATTTCTTATCCAAAATATTTGTTTGAAAATGGCTTCAATGGTTAAATTCAATTATCGTCGTTGCATTTAGCGAAAAAGTAATTATGGATATACTGTTCATTTCTTCATGTGTAAGTTTAATGTATATGTTTTTAGTATTATTTCATTTTATAATAAATCTACTGTTGAACTTTTATATCATCTATAAATCCCTCAAAGTCGGTTAATCGTGTAACTTTATAATAGTATATATCATATATACATGCTTGATCGTGAATTTTCAATATTAACAAGCTATACATAAGAAGGGGTACATATGATTTTTGTCTAACAAACGAATTGCATTGTATGATGGAAGGTTTCCATTAGCACATTTTATAGATATGTGAAAACGCAATCAATTTTTGTTGGGAAAGACGTTTATAAAAAGAATATCAATCTAGAGAAACAAATGTTTATTAATTGTTATACTATAAACACAGTATGTGTATTAACAATTGTTTTCATTGTTAGTCTAGTTACAAACCACACAACAACTCCCGAGTGAGGATTGTTAAATGTCTCTTGCATACATTTGACACCATCTTAAAAGTATTTTCCTATTTTGCTCTGTTTCACTGTTTGTTTTTGTTTTCTCTTGTTTTGTTTTTTTTTTCTGGTTTATTGTTTTATCAAAGAGAATTTATATCCTGTATGAAGATATATATTTGTTTTACTCAGTAGGAAAATGGAGTAATCAATTTAAGAGAGAGAGAGAGAGAGAGAGAGAGAGAGAGAGAGAGAGAGAGAGAGAGAGAGAGACAGAGAGAGAGAGAGAGAGAGAGACAGACAGAGAGAGAGAGAGAGAGAGAGAGATCCGACGTATTCAGTAAGAATTCATACTATACTGTTATGTTACCGAAGTGGAATGTCTTGATATGCTATTGATATTATACATATTCCATTAAATATAAATTTGTATTTTTTGATTGTTTTTTACTAATATTTACCTGATCATTTTTTTTTTTACTAGTATGTGTACATTAGGGCGAGCGCAGCATGTGCTCGAACAATGAGTTATGATAAATCAATAACAAATAAGATTAACAACGTAAATAAATTTGATTGCAAAATAAAATAAAAGATATCTAGTTTTTAATAAATTTTCATTATTTATAGTTTATGAGATTTATTGTAATTTATTAATTTATCAGTAGAACAATAGTTAAATCTCAGATACAATGTTGTTAAATGAAAAAGATTTTGATATAAATACGTTCCGGGAATATACCGTAATTATAGTGAATAAAATAAATGTGAGCATTCATTCAATTGAGAGCAAGTTACAACTGTTTCATATATCTGAAGTACTTTGAATTGTAAGTCAAAATTTACTGACGCCGAAAAAATCTATCGGATCATTGTGTAAACCTTTTTGACGTCGCTCGATTATATTTGATTGAGGATGTACTGAGGTGAACTTTAGAGGTAACATCGACTGTATGTCGTATACATCGTTATTGTTTTTATATTGTCTTGCTGATTCTCGTGAGAGTGTGGGGTATTGAAAATTACCATGATAAGAGGGAATTACTGAGACGATTAAAACAATGCATTACTGGTCCGATTTACTGACGCTAAAAAAAAATCCGTTGAATGAGTGTACAACTAGTCCGAATTTTCTATTCACACACGCCTTTCCGGTAGAGCTCGCTTAGCTATTTTTATTCGATTAAATACTTAATAATATATAAGATTTTATGTTTCAATTACACCCGTTGGCTAATAATACATTTACATTTTAAAACTCTTTCTCTCAAGTATAGATTTCAAAGTTAGGCTAAAGTTTGAATACTTAAATTTGTGACTGCAGGCAAAAAGTTGAACAAGATAAAGGGCACAAGCTTTATAACGACTAGTATTTTTTATTACTAACTGAGGATACACATTGGCACGATAAATATATGAATTTTAAATGGGTCATCCTTTAAAATATAAACCTGTTATCGCCAATCATGTATTTATTTTACAAAAGCCGTTTTCTTTTCAAGGAGCATTTTATCTCTTCTACCTTTGTAGAGTATCCAACCAAAATACCTATACCTTTATGGGGCCCTTTTTAGATAAGAACTTTTTTTTTTATTCACATACTTTAAAAGTTGCATAACCACTGCAAATCAAATTGATGTGTCAAAACAGAACAATAGACTGTCTTGTATATTTATCGCAGGAACGATTTTATCCAAGGACACAGTGGCCTGCCAACTTTTATCATCAAAATCTTATATAAGTGTATATAGATTTTAAATACGGATATTCTTACCTGTACACTGTTACTGTTTGTTCTGACATCTACATCTATATTGTCGAGATATGTCACAATGCCTTAAAAAGGATGAATTCGTGAAAAAGATGTTACATTGACCAAAATGTCCGGGATATTTGGATTTTTGATATTCACCCAGGGTAAGAAATATGCTTTAACTCATTTCATTAGTTTAAAATAATAATGGTTTAATTAAGGACTCCTTTTAAAGGAATGTCCAGTGACGTGTCGATTTAAATATATATTTTCTTTTCTTTACGTGTGTATAGACATGTATTTGTAAACAGTCATAAAACTTTGTTTATGGCATACGTGTTTGAAATATAAGAAAGATTTCTAAATAAGATATAACTTAAATAGCAAGATGATACAGTTTTGGACATTGGTTTTATTTGGAAAAAGTAATATCAAAGTTGTTAAACATTATGTTAAGGTACATATACTTTCGCTTTAGCCGATTGTCTTTTAGGAAATTTGACATTCACAAAATGTTTATATTTAGAATAGAGTCAACAACAGCTGGCTCTTGTTATGATTTTTTTTTATAATTACTGTACTAGTCTTGCTAAAAATGAGTCACTTAATATGTTTTTGTTCCGCTTCTAAACAAAGAATTTTTTCGTAAATCATTATATTAATGTATGCATTTAATTGCTGATAAACGATGCTGTAAATCGGAAAAAAGAAAAATATTTGTATATAACATATTTAGTCATATTTACTCATAACATATCAGTATGATGTGATATTGTTCATTTTTATTTGTTAAAAAAAAAGGGGGGGGGGGTCATATATTGAACCTTATCAAATTTCTTAGTCCATAAGGTATCTTTACGTATTGCATACTTGTATACGTAAACACGTCAAGTTACCAGATATCCAAGAAATGACCACTATTTGTACATTAGGATTACAATATTCCTTGAATACTGATGATTGTTTAACATTAAGATTCAATCATCTCTTTAGCATTATATCATTTAAGTTGACACTTTCCCCCTTTTATGCTGATTTAAGTGAACAATGTCCAAAACAATAATCATGAAAGTATACATGTCTACTGTAAATATGCTGAATAGTATTTTCAGAAGGTAATTTAATGTGTTAAATTGTGCTTCGAAAATAATGATTCAGATGATTTTTTTTATTTTAGTCGCTGCAATTACATTTAAAAACAAGGAAGCTATTGACCAGGGGTTCTGCCATCTGCAAAATGTGAAAATCCAAATGCTCCTTGACTGTAAACTGAATTTAACCTCAACAGTAACTATAGCTTTAGCGGAAAATGAAAGTGACACTTCTGGAAATTATATTTTGCAATGCTTCGGGATTCCTGGAAAACAAATTAATTGTCCACGACAAGATGATGCAACAGGGGCTTACAGTGATTGTGACGATATTCTGCAAGTCGAATTCATATTCAACTACACAAAACACATTAATCATTATTTAAGGATCTGGACAAATTGTAATTCCAGCTCCATTGCCATGAAACCTTGTCGTAAGTGTTTTTTTTTATTTCTCTTTTTTTTCTAGATTTGTTAAGAAAACGAATATTTAATTATATTGAAAATAAATTGATTTATTTTGACTACACTTAAAAAGGTATATTTACATTCATAAGTTTTAGACGTACAGATTTGGACCAATTTTTGTTATAAATGTATCAATTTCTCTAGACATAAAGGAGCATCCTGATTTATCAGTGTGTATGAAGGTAGTTAAATCTATTAAATACTTAATAACAAATACATGTTTTTTGCATATGTGATACAGATGACATCACAAAACTCATATCGGCCTCCGGGGCTGATACAGGTTATTAGCCCTAGGGCTGATACGGATACGTGTCACACCCTGTGCGGAACTCCTCTGACTTTTTCCGTTTCTGCATTTTTGCATGTTAACATACGAAAAATTAAACATTTCTTACAGTCAACAATTTTAAATGTAGTTAAAAGCTTTCAAATAATATTTAAAATCAATTTGTTCAAATTGATGCTTTCTAAAAATTTTATCCCTAAGTATGTAAAAGATATAATAATTAATACCCTTTTCCATATCACAGCCTATATAAGCTCTAGAACTAAATTTCGAACTAAGTCTTTTGCCATCAATGTGCAAAAGAAAAAAACCCGTAAAATGTACCTTTTTCGAAAAAAAAAATAATGACATATTGAAATGCCTCGTATCTCTTCAGATTGTAAAGGTTTCTATTAATTTTGTTATTGGGCTGACCATGACGCACATTAAAATTATCCTCGTTTCGTGAATGTTTTTGACAGTCAATCTTAAAGATAATAAATAAATCACTCCGTGACAGCAACACCGGCAAAATAAACATTTTGATCATTGTTTCCTGGTTTTATATAAAGATGTTTAATCAAACGCAGACTCTAATAATATAACACGTTATCTCATGATAAAGGGGCATGGTTACGATTTCGGTCAAAATTTTTTTTTCCTATTTTAAAAATTACAATGCTCTAGTGAGGCATTCTCAGTAGGCAAACAAAATTTGAGTGCCATTTGTTGAGTTATTGGCGAGTTACAGAGCTTACAATTCTTTGACATGAAAGGACAGCTTTTGTTTATATTTTGAATGTTGAAGTGAAAATTTCAAATTTAGACCTAAAATGAATGTGTTAAACGTTGGGAACTGTTTTTCTATCTTTAGAATGAATAAGAAAGTAGAAAAATCAGCTTGAAAAAGGTTTATAATTGGTACATTGAACCTATGTAAACAAAAACAGGACACGAGCCTTGCTGACATGACACAGATTTGTGAGCTCTGTATCTTGCTTTAAACTTAAAGACTGACTCTCAAATTTCATTTGTTCATTAGAAATGCATTTCTAAAGCATTGCGAATAATAAAAATGGAAAATAAAATTTGACAAAAATCATGACCATGCCCCTTTAAAGTATAACAAAATAAAAACCTATGTAAAATGTTGTTATATTTTATCATAATAGGTATGAGTGCTTGAGAGATGATTTGAAATTTAGTCAATAATGTAATTTAAAATAACAATACATTGAACAATTAATAACAGAAGTTATAAATGGAAATGTATAAAAACCATATACTCATTTTGCAGTTAATGATGACAGTTTTATAATTTTCAGGATTTACTGGAAACGTGGACCTCTCTAACAGCCCTGCAATCACGGTTACTTGTCAGAATCCCACTTTCATCTATTCTAACTCTCCAATTATGATAAAGTCAAACAAAGTGATTTATGGAAGTTGTTTACAACGCAACTGCTTTGGCGACAAATGCAAAAGTTAGAATGATCTTTTAGTCTACATCATAAGCAAGTGTAGTGTTAAGAAAACTGTACATGTTAATAAAGCTTTTAATGATAAAGATTTTTTTATAAATACATTAAACATATTTATGTCAAAATGAAGGAAAATCACATTAAGTATTATTGATATAAAAACGCAAAATTTCTTCTTTCAAAGGTAAAGCTATTTTCAAACCGAAATATACTTGTAAGCTGTTTATGTACGCTGGTGATAAAATACGCGTCTCAATTGCGTGGGTATGCATACGTTCTTCAGTGTTTATTTTGCTGTAAACTTTCTCGCGGTTGTATGTTACGCGCTATAAAGCTAATTTTGTTAATAGTGTAAATTGCTATGTAGCCAAGATGACCACCTTTACAGTCAAGTAAATCATGTTTACATAAATATGATCCTATACTTATTTTGTCATATATCAACTACTTTTTTTGTATTGTTTTGCCTAACTGTATTTTTTTAACAGAATTAGCAGACGGCATACAATGTGTGTTGCAATATGATCCCGATGAGATACTGCAATGTCAGTTAGATGGCGCCATATTCAATATTACATCAACATCACCCGATGTCCCAACAACTTCACCAGAAAAGTCATCAACGCTACAAAATAATACACCAACCGAGTCCCAAGAAGGCTCATCGACATCACAACATATCTTTTCAACGTCACCAGAGCGATCAACGTCATTAAATATTAAAACTATGCCTATTACGTCATCAGAAATTACGGAAAATGAAATTCAAACTTCAGAAGGATCTACTGATATGGCAGCAAACCTACCAGATGGTGTGATTTTAATTTAAAAATAATATTGTGCAATAATTAAATAACATTTTTTTAACCTCTATTTTTCTTTTTTTGTGTGCATCAAATGTTAGTTTCAACTTACTCTTCTGATCATTGTTTTTTTGTCTTCAAACTTATATAGATATATAAATAAATATATAAACATATATAAATATGTATATATATATATATATATATATATATATATATATATATATATATATATATATATATATATATATATATACCTGACTTATGCATTTGGTAGACCGATTGTATTATTTTATCTTTATTAGGGAGACCAGTAGATTAGGGAGACATATTTTGGTCTCCGTATTATTTTGACCTTGTCTTAAATGTAATTGGCTTATCTTTAAATGAATGAACGGTGTGTCTTTGCCTAAAATGCATCAATGTGTCTATTATTTGACATCCAATAGTTGCCTTTTGTCTATATTTTTTCGTAAAAAGGAATTCAATCTGCCTCCATCGTATAATTAGCAATGACTATTTTTCTGCATTGAGGAGACCAACGAAAACTTGCAATATTGCAAAAAATCTAACATATATAATTTGTTTAGCCTTTAATTATTCTAAATGAACTTGTTTTCAAAATACTTTTTCACTTTTTATGTATAAAGCCTAACTAGAAAAAAAGTCGTTAATTTCTTGACCATGTTTGAACATTTGGCAAGTGCTCTCCGCCATTTGTTCCGAGTACTCTCGGAACGTCTCGGGTTAAAACAATGGACCTTTTAACGCCAGCGTGTTGCCTTTTAGGAATCAAAGCCATTTTATGGTAAGTACTTTTGATAATCCTACCACAATTGAACAAAGTAATGTTTTTATGAAGTTTTTTTTTAAATATTCAAATAAAATAGGGCGATAATGTGTGCAACTTGACTATTTTACACCAAATGTTGATTAATCTTCGAGGACATTCGAAACGAAGTTAACAATAAAAGCATGATATTCATTTCCACTGTACGTTTGATGTAATATGTAATTCAAGGATTTATCAGTACCTTCTCCGGAGCAAAAGTCGTCCCCATTCCCAATTGAAAATAAGTTCACTTCAGCAGCTGTCCAAATTATGATCCCAATTAGTATAGCAGTATTTTTCCCCAACTGGTAAATAGTTCTTATGTTTATTTCTTATCAAAAAATACTTCGTAAAATAACCAGAATGTCCATAAATGTTCAGTATTAACAAATGATTAAACCCATTTAGCAAAACTGCAGTCATAAAAGTTTCAAAACACGCTGTAAACATCGCCAACTTTTAATCCGATTTTCCTCTGTTTTTCTAAAACATCGTTATTTTGTGGTATACAGTACAGTACTGTAAATGGTACATGTTTTTTT
The DNA here is from genome assembly GCA_015776775.1 of Magallana hongkongensis. Classification (NCBI taxonomy): domain Eukaryota; kingdom Metazoa; phylum Mollusca; class Bivalvia; order Ostreida; family Ostreidae; genus Magallana; species Magallana hongkongensis. Next base: position 55,070 of record VIAA01000019.1, on the reverse strand, counting down.
TTACACACACTAGACTGATATAAAGGTGAAAGGTAAATGTTATGAAATATTTCAAACAGAAAAATACATTCTCAATTTAAAAGGGGATGTTGATAAATTCTTAATAATGTAATACTTTTATGACCAGTGTTGAAAGTGTTTATTTCAGGGAAAAAGACTTGTTCTAATAACTAAATATAGGAATATTATACATATCTCTATATTGTGAAGTTAATTAGATTCTATTCAATTAAAGTCTAGCTCTTTGATTTTCCATTATGATATTAAATTCAGAAATCATGATGTATGCAACATATGATTTCTCCCAACTGCATGAAATTGTTGATACATTGTACAATTTTCCCAATTCCAAAAAAATGGCATTTTCAAAATAAAAAAAGGCTGAAAAATCCCTGTAATTATATAGCTAGTTTATTGAAAATGGACAGAAAAGTTAACCGAAAAATGTCGCTTTATGTAAATCGCTGGCGTCGGAAGCAAATTGAAAGTGGGGGGGGGGGGGGGGGGGGGGGCTAGACTAATCCTCTGAAATATTGAGAAAAAAGTAATTCCCAAAATCATGAGTATGCTTCTGAATCCAACTTTTCAATCTTTCAAGGTAAATTTAGAAACAACAATCTTTCTTGCGAGAAAAAGTGGGGGGGCTGAACCCTCTATTATGCTATGTTTCTAATGGTAAGGTATAAATTTGCAAAAAAGTAGGGGGGCTAAGCCCCCCCCCCCCCCTAGCCCCCCCGGTTCCGACGCCTATGTAAATAGATCGACATGAAGAATTTTCTATATTACAGTTATATGTACCAGTAATATTGTTTTAAACTAGAGACGAGCTCGTTGCAAGCAACGATTAGGTCTTCCGTCGTAGCTGCGTCATACTTGTGACGTAATACAAAAATTGATACCTGACCATGGTGCAATATTAGATGTGTAAACACTGTGTAAAAGAAACAAAGTACATGTATATAAGCAAATACAGATCTTTCAAAGTTGTCTGAAGTTTGATTCGCCGCATGTTGTTTTTTTGCATGTGCATTTTATTTTGAGAAACTTATCTAATCATCATAATTGACTCAATATACACAGAATATGGACGACGATTATAATCACACAGTGGGTATGCCCGGTATGAACGTAAAAAGACCAAACATTTTACTCGCATTTTTAATCGAAAGCAAGGGCCAATGAATCTTTTAGAATGTATGCGGAGATCCTCGAAATTTTACAGGGGGTTCTGAAGAATAATTTTGTTTTTTGAGGGGGGGGGGGGGGGGGGGGGGGGGGGGGCACGCGCGGATAAGAAAAATTTTCCTGGGGTGGGGGTTGAGTGTCTGACGGTTATTTGAGTTTGCCTGGGGATGTCCGAGGCATATTTTTGTAATTTTATATTGTACATGTAATGGAAAGAAATTTTGCGGGGGTTAGGGTTGGATCTGGAACCCTCACCCTACTCTTCTAGATTCGCGCATGGGGAAGACCGATGCCGGTAATTTAACGGTAATTTTAACCCTTTTTATTTAATTAATCATTTTCAAAATTATCGGAATTCCAATATTTTGTCTCAAAGAATCAGTTTTTTTTAAACAATAAAGATTTACCTTAAAAACAAAAGGAATCGGGCACAATTTTCAATGTTAGCATTTTACAATTTAAAGGTCTAATAAAATTTTGAATGAAGTTTCAAGATACTACTCTTCGTTGTTTTATACGAAATATTGCATGGAAAAAAGATTTACATCGCATATATATTGTAGAACTAATTATTTCTCTTTTTTATTTACATCAAAATAAATCCAAGAAAAAATCTAAATATTTTTTTTCCTTTATATGTGTTAATGAAAACGTTGGTCAGCAAGGGCCGGTTCTATGTCGTGCAAGCACCTACTTAATAGATTGTTACACGGATCTACCACGATGACAAATATCGAAAAGGCAATATTGTGGGTGAAGGATGAAAGTGTAGTTTGTTTTTTAGGTTTATTTTTGATAATTATATTTATCTGGATCAATTTCCGTTATGAAGTCAAGCATATATTTTCATATCATTATTGACTTAAAACATGTTGGAAAAAAGAAATATTGTATCAAGCAGTTAGTTATTATGCGCAGATCATGCATTCCTCTATGGTTTTCACAATTGCATGTATCAGTTACTACACGTTTTTGCTTACGGAGAAATAAATTTCCAAAGAGATGATATAGTTATCAGTTAAGTTCCAGATTGTCTTCTGCACTTGCAAGCACGTGTGTAATCCTGATTTAAAAATAGGTATAATGGCCTGGGGGGGGGGGGGGGGGTCATCGCAACAAAATTGTGTATTAGCGTACTAGAGTGTACATTGTTAATTAATGATTGATGTTGAATTGTTATTAACAAACAAAATCATAAATTTATAATAACATACACTAAAATGCCAGGGAGTTCTGCTGGACGCGATTTCATTTGTCTTCAATTAATAGGGTGTAAGGATGCCCGCCTACTTAATACATATGCTCACGCGTCAACCGATTAAAAATGACTGTATTTTGGATTTATAAATCGTTCTAAAACATTCGATCTGATATTTCGTTGTTAACAATTCAAAACTTTGAACGATTAAATTTGTTTTTATACCTACCCCGACCCTCACGGAAAAATCCATTCAGATCAATGGAAATTTCATTTACAAGACTCCGCGCCAGAATCAGAATGTCTCATTCATTAATTTTTTCGTAGTTAAAGTGGACGAGTCCAAAATAGGAATAGAATAGGAATACCATGTGAACATATGCCGTGAATGCAGTTTACTTTGCGTCTATTTTTTTATTTTGAGAGTCCTTTTTATCATGTTTATCATGGCTTGAAAATGACGGAAGGCCCTTGAATGTTGTTATCTTTATGCAGGCACGTAGCATCCTTTTTGAAAGTGGGGGGGGGGGGGCAGACTCATCCAAAAAATCTTGACAAGCAAAAAAAAAAAAAAAAAAAAAATCTTCAAAATCCTAATCCGGAAAAATTAGTTGCTGTGAGAAAAAGTGTGGTGGTGGGGGGGGGGGGGGCACCCACAAGCTTGAATTAATAATTGCTTGACGATGCATCTTTAATGTGTCAACATTTATATTCATAATTGATGAAAACGTTATATGGGATGTAATAAGCAACAATGAGCAAGATTGTTCAATTAAAAGGGCTTTTCACATTGCACGTGTGTAATCCTGATTTAAAAATAGATTGCCATATTTGAAAGGTCAAAAAAAAAAGAGGGAGGTGTCATTGCAACAAGATGATACACATTGTCTAAGTAGTACAATGCAAGTAATAGTTGGTGTTGGATTATCATCATTAACAAAGAATCATCAGTTTGGATTAATTAAAACAAATACAAATTCATATAATTGGAATATTTACTGGAGGGGCTACGTACAAGTAATTCGCCGAAGTGGGGTACGTGTGACCCGATTTTCGATCAATTGGGCGATTTCATTCATCTGGAAAAGGGTTTCACTCGCGTGTACAAATGTAAATGTACATCAAACAATTGCTAGTCAATTAAGTGTGTATGTTAATTGGATAGATTTCTTCTAAAACATTCAATCCAAAGTATAATATATGTAGTTATTAGTTGACACCCTCCCAATGGATCTATGCCGATGGATCTATCTGAGATCTCAGCTGTTGCGTGAATGGTAAAGAAAGACTTCGCGCCATAATACGTCTCATTCATAATTTTGGCTCGCCGATTAGTGGGCGAGTCCAAGTAAGGCAAGAGCACATGATGTGTAGATGGTCTTACCCACTCTATTTTCTTAACTGGTCATATAATAAATAGAGATATCATGGATCTTTCACTTTTGTCGGAGCATGTAATAAATGGAACCAAAAAATAAAGTAATTCTAATTGAATTAAATTGAAGTTAAAATGTAAATACCCCCTCCCACCTACGGATTAGGATTTTCAAAATTCCCCATTTTTTAAATTCCTTGTCACGATTTTTTTTTGGATAAAGCTGCCCACCTACCCCCTACCCCCCCCCCTCCCCCCCCACACACACACTTTCAAATAACGATGCTACATGTACGTGTTTGAATATCCTTTCCTATATGGTTAGAAATAACAAAATGTCTTTGATTTTGCATCTAATATATAACAAATTCAATTTTCAATTTGGCTGTTTGAGATTATTCGATACATGTACATTCCTAAAATGATTTAAAATAATGAAATGATTTAATTTCCAGTGATATACAGGTACATGCACTCGATCGAAGAAAAAGATTGAAATTGCTTCTAAACTCTGCACGTTCATTTTAATAATTTATGATCCGCAGCGATAATTAAATTTAATTTCTTATAAGATAGCCTAATTGATACATGCATGCTTCCATTGAATAAATTTGGGTAGTCAGGCAAGCTTTTTGGAAAGCTATTGCTTGTATAATATTAAGGTCAGACGCGACCTTCATGTATCTTCCATTTTTTCCTATCTCCACAATGTGAATTAAGATTTCCACTTTGTTATTTCATAATTAAATTTTTAGGTAATATGATTTTTTTGGTTTGGATATAAAGTGTTCAAATTAAAATATATAGTATGACTTAACTTATAAGCATTCAAATGCATTTTGCGTGCTATTTTAAGGAAAGTTCGAAATATTCTAGCTCCAAAACGAGCCTGGTAATGTACTCTAAATTTTTTTGGAATTAACAGGTTTAAATGTTAATAAATAAGGAATGAAATATCAAGGAAAATTATATAAAATTGAGGAACGTCTCGTCTGTCCTTAATTAAAATAATATAAATAGACATCATAAATCCCATATCAAACGACATATAACAACTTGAATCTGCACGTCTTTTAATGAATTTATGAACAGCGGGAAATTCTAAGGTAATGTTAGCTGCAAGTCTGTACAGCCCTTGTATGAAAAATTTCGGATGGTACTCAATTTTTCCAGACGGAGAGCTACATATATGCAGCTAAGGTAACTAATAATGCTTCCGATGAAATACTTTGTTTAGTAATGCAAGGTTTTAAGAGAGCAATACTTATTTGTTTAAAAAATAACACCCTAATACTTCGCATTTTATTCGCTGTTTGTAGAACAAGCAGAACCAGTATCAGTTCGATCCCTACCGTATGTACATTGTTCGAATTTAATAGCCCCTGCATTGCATTGCTTTGCATGTACAAAATATCTTTTAAAAATTCAACACTGAAAGTGTTTATCTATATCGCTATTAATCTATATGTACATGTACACATAGCGTTCACATGTGATTCAAAATACCCCAAACGGAAAAATTCACTTATTGAGTCTACATTTTATAGAACTTGCAAAAAATACATTGCGGGTCTGAATGTTTGTTAATGTGTCAATCTATCAATATACAGTTTGTTAATTTTTTTCGATTGCTAAGGCTACATCGTTTTTGATGAACATTGAACAACATTTTTTCCATGCCATTATTTCCACGGAAGATAGCGAGTACAATTATATAGCACAATTTATTTAATTATCTCTTTAATATTGTGTACTAGTATGTAATAAATAATTTATAAATTGCTGCCGAAGGTTGTTTGGTATTTTCGTTTGTAGATGCATTGCAAGTAAAAAACGTGAAACGCGGGGCAAGTCATAATTAATATCCCTAATAACCGTTACTTAAAAATAGCGGCTTTGGATTCAAATATTATCGTATACGAATATTAAGTTCACTTTTTAAAATCATCTCCACGATGATAATATTATATCCATCGGAAATCAGTATTTTGTTTTGCTTTAAAAGAAATGTTCTATCGGGAGCAATCCCGCGTTCGTTTAAATTGCCAGCGTACATTTGTCATGTCAGTAATACACATTGTGCTTTATATGACGGCCGTGTATACGTACTGTAGAAAAGTTGAGTTTAATTACCATGCATTCGAACCATTTTATTAACACATCTCCCAGTACTGAAACAATTCAAAATGTCTCTGTTACAGTAACACAGTGGGGCGTTAAACATGTGTACGTCCAGCTCTACAAGCATATGCACTGTCGTCAATGCGACGGCCTGAATACAGCTAGCGACTCTTCTATCGATCAGTTACCTGAGTCTCGTAATGCATCTAAATATAGAAAGGGGCACAGTTATGAAACAAACAACAAAAATAAGGTCAAAGACGTTCATCTTTATGAAATGAATATGTACATATGAATAAAAACATTTGGGAATTTTATGTAGAATTATTTTTGCGCGCTGCATGTATCAGTTAGTGCATTACAAAAAGCCCTTTCATAACCTCCTAAACGTGCGCACCCCCACAAAAATGGACCGAACTGACAACAATTGTTTCTGCAAATACTGGCTATAAATTACGAAAACATTAAATTGAATACCACGGAAGGATTCAAAATTAATTTCTTTACAACTTTGCTTCAATAATGCATTAGAAATTTTTATTCCTTTACAAGTTATTGACAAGAAACTTTTGACGCATCTAACTCCCTAATTATAGGGGCCAGCCCCTTTTTCTGTATACCGAATGAAAGGTCTTGGTAAGACAAAGATCTTTTAAATTACATGTTATAACAAATTTTTATCAGGTAGAAAACTAACACGGAAAATACGCGAATTTTTTTGAATTTTTTTCGTACCTTTGTTTCAACATCTATACCACCCCTTTTATTTGCATTTAAATAATAAATAAAATATATCTCGCACAAATTCAATGTATTAGCTTCCAAACCAGCCCATCTTTGAGACTCTGCCAGTCATCGTTATAGCTAATCCCCCCTGGACAAAAGAAGTCGTTAAATTTTACTAAAAGGGGAATAACTCAAAACCGGATGGGGATTTTCCTCAACTAAAATATGCAACGACAACATCACGCGGCATGTTATCAGTCCTGAAAATTTCAAAACAATCGGTGAACAAACGAGCGAGATATTAAGGATCAAAGTTGGCGTCTAGAAGAAAAAAAAAAATAATAAGGAATTTGAAAATTTTTCAGAATAATAGTAAGGTCTTCCGTTGGAAACGGAAGACCTTAATTAATTATGTACGTAATGTAGATATATGTACATGTACCCCTTGTTACCTGAATGAATTAAAAGCAAATTAAGATCAGTTGCTCTTTTTCACTTGTATAGTGGAAAGATAGCCGACTATTCTATGTACGAATTGACTTATTATAGGTAAGGTCAGATAGTCAGGCCTCCATGTTTACAACCGGGATGCTCACCCCACATTTACAATTGTGACCCACATATACAAATGTGACATCATAGTATCACTCTCGTTTGGCTTTTCGGATATTATCAGGTTTGTAAAATTTTTGGCTTTTGATGATTAATAATAATGTAAACAATGTGTCTGCACATTCCCTTTGGGCTGAGTGTGAACTGTTGACCAGGCAAAACATGTATGTCTTGATTACACAGAGTTGTGCACAATGTGCTCTCAAGAACATTCAATCCAGAAGCATGACCAATGTAGCAACACTTTTAAAACTACTTTTTGATACTTGTATTAATTTCAATGTTTATGCGCACCCGGGGCGCCATTCCCCCTGTAATTGTTGATTTATTAGAATAACATGACATGTTTCATACATGATAGCATTAGAAATGGTCGATGGTTGTAAATATTTTGTTGTTTACCAATTTAAAGTATGTTCTCACTAGAACATGCACATATGATATATGGTAGACTATTATCACATTCAACTCTCTCTCTCTCTCTCTCTCTTTCTCTCTCTCTCTCTCTCTCTCTCTCTCTCTCTCTCTCTCTCTCTTTCTCTCTCTACAGCAGCGATTCATCTTATGTCACCTTTAATAATCATGCACCTGCACTCTTGCGAGTATACAAAATGTTGTAAAATGTTTGTACTATATATTGTTCGTGCATTGCACTGCGATGATTTGGATCGCATTCAGTCGCGTCTGAATAGTGTGCATGTCCACAATTTTTAAGGAGACTTGATGCAAGCACTAAAACGCATGCAACAAATGCGAGACCTCATGCAATATATGAGAGAGCTCGTGCGAATCTAAAACATTCCGATCGCAAAGAGTTGTAAAGTGCTCGTACGCCAATTGTGAATGGGGCTTAATGTAGATGTTTATGAATCCAAAAGTTTTCTTTGCATATAAACAATGCTTTCACACAGGTGCTTGTGGTTTTAATATAGGTTTTGGAGTTATTAGCACAACCAGTCATGTCAGTGGAGATTTTCTCCTGCAGGAGAAACATTAAAAGGACAGGATGGGGAGGACAGATTGAAGACAAGCACAGAAAACAAAATACCGGTATTTATCTATAAATATAATGGAAAAGAACTTTGGTAATACGATTTATACATATTTACATGAAGCTGGAGGTATGTAGCTCCTGATGTGAAAAAAAAAATTGAAGCAACGTTTATCCAAATTTTTTTTTCAGACCAGGAGATACAGACCTGCAGCTAAATGTAATACAGTGGAGCCTCAGTTATCTGGACGCTTTCGTTCCCAAGTACAATCGTCCGGATAGGTGAAGCGTCCGGATATCTGAAATATGTCTTATTGTTGTCATGAATGATAATGTATTAGTATACAATGGCTCCCAGGGTTGATACTCGGTTTTTTTTTGCATTTCGTACAATATAGCAACACATGCTAGAGTTGTCTGTTGATATGAACGTTTTTAAGAGATAAAGAACTCTGCTTTATTTTAGCATTTTATCATGAAATATTAACCGGACAATAATGACAACCGAATCTATCTAAATTCTTTGTGTCCAAGTGTGATATGTGTGTGATACTCTGTTGTTCGCAATTTTCCAATTTTTGAAAGTGCTTTGGGAAGTCAGTGTGTTTATACAAGCTACTCATGAGGGTCTAGCACGTAAAAAAGGTGTGAAACTTAATTGCAGGGGCAATCTTTTGTACTGAGTAGGGTATCATTAAAATTTGCCTTCCGGTTAAATGAAGCAAGATTAGTAGTAAATTAGTGTTTTGTGGTAATAACAGACCGTCCGGATCCGGAACACGAAATTCCGGATAAATGAGACAAAATAACGTATAAAAAATCTGTTCCCAAATAAAATCGTCCGTAAACTGAAGCATCCGGTTATCTGGCGTCCGGATATCTGAGGCCCCACTGTATTTTAACATTTATGTATGGCAGTAATGTTTCTAGAAATAACTATAAACAATTCTAATTAAGTCAAGCAAAAATACCAGTAATGATATGCTTCTTATTTAAGGTTTGATTTCTTTTTATGTACACTGTAGTATTGATGCTGTCAGGAGTGAACAACCATACATGTATCTGCCAGTTTGTAAATGATGGCAAGGACGATGCAAACTCCACCATAAACTCAGAGTGTTTAATGGAAGGGAATACCTATGATTGTTTGCTAAGAGAGACATTGTGGTTGGGGAAGAGATACTTCATTTATATGACTATGGTTGTGATGGGAAAAACTTGCGGTGGCGCAGCAAGGTAGGAAAATGGTTGGATTAATTATACACAAAAAATAATTATTAAGAGAGAGTTTAGTGATTTACAATCAGGCTTTGGATATCTTGTTATCTGGCTTTGGTTTTGTTTTTGCATTTTTTCGTACATTGATTTGTTTTAAACTAATCTAAAAAATAGGTTTTTCTCAAGAATTTAAAAAGTATCAGAATAGATAATTTATATGTTTTTATTGAAAAACAAGCCTAAAACTTCTGTTAGTGTTGTTAAATAGGTTAAAAATCGTGATCAATTAATCAGCAGAATTGGTTGTCTCTTGCCAACTGATGATCGGTCAATAATCGAATCGGTAACAAATTATATTACCGTGGTACATTCAATAATATGGGGCACTAAATTTTATGCTATGTATAATCTAAAATATATGAGTGCTATTTTCACTTCCTTTTAAAATTAAGCTTATAAGACTTTTGCTGTATTTTTATTAGGTAGAATGTTACACATCTTTTGAGATTGAAGAAAACCCCCAGCTCACAACAGTTTTCATTTCATTCAATACAGATTAGAAAACAAAAATATAGGTATAATATTAATGTAATAAACCCAGACTGAGTATAATTGATTATAAAATCTAAAATCGATTATGATAAATCGACAACCTTTTCAACTGATCATTGATTGAAATTCAATCATCGTGACAACACTAGCCCCTGTTCATGTACATGTTTTTACCGGTACTAGTTTTGATTGATTTCAAAAAAGGCTGTGATCCTTTTGATTTTGGTAATGGTTTTGTTAGGTTTTATTTCACTTTATTTTGTTTATAGTTGTTTGATTTTCTTTCAATTTTAACATTATATACGGTTCTTGTGCTGACCTGAATAGATTTATTTTGTTTTCATTATCAAGCACTATTAAATTAAAAGCTCGAAAGAGGTGTCCAGTTGTGCAGTGGACAATGCACCTGCTTATCACCACTGCGACCCAAGTTTAATCCCCATGATCGACAGTTGTTATATATGATAGGGTACATTGGTCGCCTGCATGGACACGTGGGTTTTCTCCAGTCACCCCAACTTCTTCCCACATCATGACCCACTCGCGCTAACATCCATGCCAACAAAAAGCTATTAATATAAGTCAGTGTGCATTGTGAATCTGTCACTAATGTGGAGAGTCTCCTTTGCAGAACAAAATTGTTTTTTGTTTGATAAATTACAAAATCTGTTTCTGTAGTAAATATGTATATTTTGCAAATTGTTTACAGAATGTACTTCTTGAAAAATATACATTTACATAGAATTATCAGATTTGGTAGGTTAGTTAATTTAAGCATCAATCTGAATTGGAATTCATTTTTCACTGAATATTGGTACAGTCTTGTTTTTGTACATGGCTGAAAAGTTTGATTTAGTCAGTGGTCTGTTGTCAAATTTATAAAAAAGAAACATCAATTACCAAATGTGGTAAACTAATAATTGATGAATGTTTATGAAAGAAAATTTTCTATATTGTTTTAATTTCTTTCAGTTCCCTCTGATGTGGATTCTAACCCATTTAGTGTATCAAACTACTCGCCAAGTTCTGATTCTGAATAAGATGAAAATAAGAAGGTTTTGGGTAATGTTAGTATTTAAAGAATAATTTTGCATCTGCAGTCCATTTTCACTTTGCAAAAAATACCTGAAAGAACAAGAGGCTGAGAACCCAGTCATTTTAATTCAGACTAAAGTAAATCCATTTATATTAACTAGATATACTTTGAAATGTAGTTGTGTATAACAATCTACATGTTGATCTGGTCTCCCTAATGCTGTGATAATGCATTAGATTTACATGATATGAGTGGAATGTACTGGATGTAATATATTTGTAACAGTTATATTTATTTTCAGTTGTTTAATCATTAGGAATAAAATTTGCAATGATTTAAAAAAGTAAACGTAGAAGCTTGTATTTACAATACAATATATTGGTATTTTTACAGAGTCCACCCCAAATTCATTGAGAGCTAGCCGCAACACAATGGAAAAACAGGGCATCTTGACCCTCAGAGAAAACAGTGAGCATTTTGAAGCAGGTAAATGAATTGAATTCAATGTTGCAATGTTATTATGTTTTTAAGCAAGAAACATTAATACAGTCAGTGGGGTAGCTAGACCTGAAACGAAGTGCATGCTTAAAATGGCAGGGGGTTTGGGGGCCACCATGAGGCCCCAAGTGGGTCCAGGACAAAGCCCAGGGGGCGAAAGCCCCCGGAAGCTCATGGATTCTGACGATTTTTAACACCAAAAATTAAAGCAGAAATTGAAAGGAATGCTTACTATTTAAGCCTATTTTTAGGCAGTTAAAATTGTTTTGGTTATAGTTTAGGCATAAAATAAAATCACAAAACTTATTAAAAGTTAAAAGAAGAAATTTTTTTTGACATTTGCCTTTGACCCACTCAAAGCTTTTATTCTTAAGTTCATTTTCACATAGTTTATGGTAATGAATATCTCAATAAAGCTGTGATATTCTATCGGGGAAATTTAAAATGTGTAAAATAAATATTTGCCTTTTTACGTACATGCATTGTGTACTGTTTCTTTAATATGGTACTTTAAGACCATATTGCGTGGCTATATTTGGTGCTCAATACGTCTGTGTTTAGCATTGATTTCGGATAAAGTAGGACCGAGTGACGGAAACAGGTTGATGGAATAACTAAGTATGGACCTTAATACTTGAATTCTTTTTTTATATTTTTTTTTCTTTATTTATTTTTTTACTGATTTTTCCCCCAAATGATGTGCATGCTCAGGCATATAAGCATACATGGTTGCTATGCCACTGACAGTGTACAATTTACTACTCAAGTCTAAGATTGCTCGTGATCTTGGGGCTTGGTCTCCCTAATGCTGTGATAATGCATTTGATTTCCATGATATGAGTGGAATGTAATGGATGTAATATATTTGTTATACTTATAAGTACATGTATAAGTCATTAGGAATAAGTTTTGCAAAGAGATAAAGAAGTAAACTTAGAAGCATGTATTAAAACATTTAGTTATTATGTGATCCTGGGGCTTGGTCTCCTTAATGCTGGGATAATGTATTTGATTTCCATGATATGAGTGGAATGTAATGGATGTACCGGTAATATATTTGTATTATTTATTTTAATACGTCATAAGGAATAAAATTTGCAATGATTTAAAAAGTAAATGTTGAAGCTTGTATTTACAATACAATATATTAGTACTTTTATACAGAGTCCACCACAGATTTATTGAGAGCTAGCCGCAACGCAATGGAAAAACAGGACATCTTGAACCTCAGAGAAAAATGTGAGCATTTTGAACAAAGTAAATGAATTAGAATCAAAGTTGCAACGTTATTATGTATAACAATTAACATGTTTGTCTGGTCTCCCTAATGCTGTGATAATGCATTTGATTTCCATGATATGAGTGGAATGTAATGGATGTAATAAATTCTCCTATATGTAATAATATTCCTATAAATATAAATACACTGTGTTAGAGTAAAATCCCAAGAGATCCGAATATCAACATGGTGTGTAACTTTGAAGCGAGCAAAAAAGTGTTGAATCCTTCAATAATATGAATTAAATATTTAGATGAAAAGTATTTACAGCCTCAGAATGGTTTGTTATGAATAATTTTACTGTTATTTTCAATACAACTTCATTATTTTTCTCAAAAATCGATTCGGAGCGATTCTGCAATTTTCTGCTACATTACGGGTATATGGGAGGCATTCCTGTCAGATTATTATAACTAAGCAGAGTGTAGTGAAATTAATAGCATTATTGTAGGCTTAAAGCTTGGTTATTTAATTGTAAACAATACGGTGGTCGATGTAGTAAATGTCCGATATCATATGCAAACACGCACGGGTCAAAGTCTAGTAAGAATAATTAATTTTGACTTGTGAAAGAAAGTAATAATTTTAAGATTGATAAAGCCACAAAAGGGGCAACTGTTTCTTTAAAAGATTTCTTGTTTTAAACTTTATTTATGCAATAACGATTCTTTGATATTTTGCAGTTCCATACCATTGTTTTCCCTCTCTCAGTTCCTGTGATGAAAGAAGTCAACTTGATAGGTTTATTTCAATCTATTTTGTGAATGTTTTTCTTGTTTGATAATAGGTTAGTCATACATATGTAGCTGCAATAATGTAGCCCTCTCCGATTTTTTATAACTGATGTTTACTCCCCCCCCCCCCCCCCTCCCCGCCCCCCCCCCCCCCCCCCCCAAAAAAAAAATAAAAACAGGAGAGGGCTAAATTATTGCAGCTAGGTGTTAGGCTTCTGGCTTTTGAATGACAATGTATAGATGGAGTTATTTCCTTGTGACTTGTGACAGAGGCTGTAGTGCACAATTCCATTTGACTTTCAAGAAATGTTCACATAGTAATGAAAATGTAAAGTGTTTAATTACATTTGCTGAGTACCACTTTCAATACTGTAAAAGGGATTATTTACATGTAAGGGAAAATTTACACTTAAGCTTAAAACTGGGTAAAATACCCCCACATCTGCATATGGGCAGTGCTTTAGTGTGGTAAATCACTGTGTATGTATTTTTTTTTTTTCTTCATTAAATAATTTTTGTATTTGTATACATTTTTGAAATTTTATCTAAAAGGGTGAGTGTCGGAGTTACATGTGCACAATCCTAAAGGTCCAAGTACAGCACCTGAATCACATGTGACTGAAGAAGATTTGATGTCCAAACCCTGCGAGAATGCAAATGCAAATGCATCGGATGTTACACCACAAGGTGATCAGTCTTTTTTTTTATTTGTGTGAATCTGTGTGTGGTAGTGGTGGGGGGGGGGGGGTAATAGAAGTCATATTATTGAAATGATAAAAACTTTTCTCAATAATTTTCTTTCTTTATTTAAGATGACAATGGTACATTGATTTGCATCGTTTAATAATTAAAACCAATCCATAATGTTTTCTCTTTTCATTACGTTTTATGCATGCCTGTCCTTAGTATTTGCAAAGTAAGATATTCATGATATTGTTATTACAGAGTGCTTCTTTGAGATCGAAGATGATAATGGAACTAAAGTTCTTGCAAGCCCAGTTGCAGCCAAGAAGACTAAAAGCAGCTCAGGTGATATATCTTTGTTGCTTGGTCTATCTATCCACAATTTGATGAATTAGCAATTTTTAGGTCACCTGAGTTTATTGCTATCCGTTTTCGTCCGTTATCGTGCATCGTGCCTTAACAATTTTACATTTTTAACTTCTTCTTAAAAACTACAGGGCTGATTATTACCATTTTTGATGTGAGGCATCTCTATGGTGAGTGGAATCTAAATTGTAAAATTCATGACTCTACTACCCCCGGGGCGCCACATGTGGGGCCAAATTTGCAAAAAAAGAGCCAAATTTTAAAAAATATTCTTCTCTATTCCCACACATGTTAGGAAAAAACTGGTTGCATAGTTATAATTTTCATGAAGCCCTCTACATAAATTGTGAAATTCATGGCACCTGGGTCAGGGGTTCAGGCTCTAGAATGGGGCCAGTATGGCCATATAGTATATATGTATTTAATCTTAGAAAATCTTCTTCTCTACCCCATATATATTTGTTAAAACTAAATGCATGATTATGATGTCCATATTGTGAAATTAATGACCCCTGGGTCAGGGGTTCAGGCTCTAGGGTGGGGCCAATATGGCCATATAGTAAAAATGTATTAAATCTTAGAAAATCTTCTTTTCTACTCCCATATAAATATATATATATCTGGTTATAAAGTCCATGAAGCCCTCGACAAAAATTGTGAAATTTATGACCCCCGGGTCAGGGGTTCAGGCTCTAAGGTGGGGCCAATATGGCCATATAGTAAAATGTTTTAAATCTTAAAAAATCTTCTTCTCTACTCCCACACATGTGGGCAAAAAACTGAATACATGGTTACGATGTCCACTAACTCCTCTACCTAAATTGTAAAATTCATGACCCCTGGGTCAGGGGTTCAGGACATGAGGGGGGGGAGGCAATATAGTGTTAATGCATATAATGTTATAACATTTTCTTCTCTATTCTCACACATCTGTATAAAAAACTGACCTATAATTATGTTTACCAGGAATTCCTCTACTGAAATTTTAATTTTCATGTCCCCTGGAGTATGGGTTTTAATTCTAGGGCAGGGCCAAAATGGATGTATAGGTGTTATTGCATATAATGTTAAAAAAATATCCTTTTTACTCCCACACACCTGAAAGGAAACTGAATTCATGATTTTGTAGACCCGATCTTTTAAGTTTTTTGCCAAAATTGTAGGTTTCACAGTTCTTTTTGAAAGATTTCAGGCAGGGAGGTGGCCGTCATTACTAATTTATAATTTTTCTACTCCAGAATAAAACCTAATCAATTAAATGCATATATGAGACTCCTAGACAAGTTTGTGTATGGGTTATATGCTACTCAGGTGACCGTTACAGGAATAGAAACAAATTTCTCATGGAGATTTATAATGTGAAATGTTTACATCTTTTCACCACTTGAAATACCTCATACAATTTTCCAATTATGTCATCCAGGCTATTTCATGGCCGATGCAATGCAAAATCCCTATAGGCTTTCTATTTTGGGTTGTGTATTGAAGCCTAAAGCGGTAGAGGGGGCATTTCAAAACAGATAATCTTGACATATAAGTGGATGAATGTAGTTCGAGCATGAATGTATTTATGAAAATCAAAATATTCAGCAAGAAGTAGTGGAAGCAAAAACCATACAGAGTATGGTATGCCTTGAATCTATACATAGGTATTATCCTTTTTACATGCATATGTAACAATATAATAATTATGATTGTTCATATTATTTTTAAAATCTTTTCAAGGTAAAAGAGAAATCCAGGAGTTTTTGGAAAAACATGAAATGTATTCATTGGAATGGCTTGATGAGAGGACCAAATTTTTGAAGATTACCGGTAGATCTAAAATCTTCAATGAGAGAAAAACAACAAGACTTAGGACATTTAAAAAATGAAATGAAATGAAATCAATGAAAAAGCAAACATGAATCTCATCATTTTACATGTAATGTAACTGTAATGTAACAACAAGACGTAGGGCATGTATGATAATTTATTTTTAGCTCATCAAGACGAAGTTCGGGGGAACTTATGCTATACTGCTGGCGTCGGCGTCCGGACCTGGTAAAAGTTTTTGTTGCAGGTCCTGTATCTTAGTTATTTCTTGTCCTATCTTCACCAAACTTGCATGGATGGTGCATCTTGACCTTTTTATGAACTTGAAAAACTTGGATGCTGAATCTGGGCAATGAATTTTAGATGCTGGAGGTTAAGGTTTTTGGAACAGGTTAAAGTTTTTGGTGCAGGTGGCCTTTGATAGCGATTTCTAAATTACTACTGATCCAAACTTGCATGGATGATGCATCTTAAGATACTGATGCACCTGAAAGGCTTGTATGCTGAATCTTAGCCATAGGTTTCGGATGCTGGATGAGGTTATGTTTTTTGGAACAGGTCATATATTAAATTTATTTAGTACTATTTCAAACTTGCATAGTTGATTTAACTATAATATAAATGAATCGCAAAGGTAGCTTCAGATGCAGAGCCTGATCTTCATAATCAAGGATGCTAAAATATATGTCTTAGTAATTACTGGTCCTAACTTAACCAAACTTGAATTGATGATGCGTCTTATGATACTGATGCATCTGGCAGGCTTGAATGCCGAATCTGAGTCATAGGTTTTGGATGCTGGATGAGGTTTAGTTATTTTGGAACAGGTCACATGATTTATAGACAATAGCTTGCATAGTTAATTTAACTATAATATAAATGAATCATAGAGGTAGCTTCAGTTTCAGATCCTGATCTCTATTATCAAGGATGTTTAAAAAGAATATCCTACCTCACTCTAACCTGATTGATAGATGTGTTTGTTGTTTAATGATATAACATGATTCATATGATATAGTATTGTCAGATTTGATACACTATTGTTTTATATGATACAATGTTATATCATATATTATATTATAAAAAGTTAGTAGGATATTGTATCAATATTTTTGTGCATTATGATATGATATTGTATCATTATATTGTAATGTAAAGTATTTTTTATTATGATGCAATGTTGTATAAAATGATAATGTATTATATACTATTTTATCACATGCTATTGTTTCATATTATATTGCCATATTTAATATGGTATAATATGATACAATATTGTATTGTAATATACAATATCTTATCACATGATATGATATTGTATAAAATGATATTGGTTTATATAATATATTATTTTATCACATGAAATAGTATTATTTGATATTGGAATATATAATATTGTAACATATGATACGATATTGTATAAAGTGATATTGTATTATATAATATATTACTGTATCACATGATATTGTATTATATGATTTGATACAATGTTGAATCAAGTTATATTGTATCTTATGATACAATATCATATTATGTATCAAATATGATATAATATCATACAATATCATACTTAAGTATACAATATAATATAATGTGTTACAAAATTGTGATGTATTATGTGATATGACATTTTATCATATATTATGATATTGTATTATGTGATCAAATGCAATAATGTATTTAACATGACACTATGTCATATCATATGTTACAATATCATATTGCATCATTATTTATTACAGTATTTTATTTTTATTATTATATGTGTGTATCTTATATTAATATATGAAATGAACATATGTTTATTATCCAATTTTTTAACATATGATATAGTAATATGATATTGATTCGAAACAGTATCCATAGATATCCAAGATCATTAACTATGATTTTCAGGTAATATGATAAAGGTGGTCTCATAAAGGTGATGCTTTATAAAGGTGATGCCTCGTCTCGGTGCTTTGTAATCTGTGATTACCTTTGTTTCTTATAAGGCAAGAAAGTGGCCCCTAAACGTGATATGTATTGCAGACGACATCCTAATGTCTTTATGTTTGAAAATTTTGAATTTTTTTTAGCTGCATAATCCTGTTCGTCCTTTAATATTTTTTATGCCATGCATTTGATCAGTCATTTTTGCTCCCAGAGTAACTTTTAAACTTTGTCAATTTCTTACATGTGTACTTATTATCAATGTTATTCATTAACATTTATTAATGAATGGTTCATTCAATACGTGATCTTTGATCACCTTTTTTTTATTGTTATATATGAATTATGAAGAATATTAAGTAAATCAATTTTAAAAACTTTATTTTCTTGAAATGTATGAAATTTGAAATATGAAGGTTGAAAATAGATTATGAATATTTTGATTTCATAAATTTACAGATCCTTACATTCATGATTTTGTTGCACAGAAAAAAATGAAACTGTTGTAATTGAACTGCAAGTTCACCAAAATAATGGACATGTTATGTACACTGAATTTTGAATGCAAATGATTGCTCTATTAATAAATTTGAAATGATTAATTGTTTAAACTTTCAAAATTGAACTAATGTTTACACCCTGGTCCATAAATTATAAATGAAATCTATTTGAAATTAGTTTTGATGATTAGTAAAGTTTGTTCATGAACTTGAAATGTTTTTTTTTTTTCATTTATTAATGTGAAATTCTAAAACACATTAGGATACATGTAGAATGGATTGAATTGAGAAGATAATCTTCAGTAGGGACGCAAATTTAAAATGCTACATATTTTCCTCATTTTCGCAAATTTCGTGACATGCGAAAAAAAACCGGACAGTGAAAATTAAAGGGCTTGCAAATCACGAATGTTATGGTAAAAACAAAATGGTCTACCTAAACCCTAATTAAGTAATATTAATAAAAATGTATTATCGGTATCCCATAGCCGCATAAGACAGTAGCAAAATATTAGAGGGACAATATAGTATATTTTTAAGGGCTAATAGTAATGAAAAATTAAAACAGATGTGAGATTATTGCCATTCCACAGACCTCTAAATGACCATCTATGAATATTAAAAGTCCACACCATCAACTAAGTGAGATATTAACAAAGCTTACATATACATGCACATGTACACAGTGACCTTGCATTATATCTTAATTCTATGTTGCGTGGCGATAAAAAATGATAGAGCACTTTCAAATCATGAAAATTATGGGAAAAAAGAATGGTCTACTTAAGCCATAAAAAATATATATGAAAATATATGCACGGTCTCCTTAAGCCTTATGAGAGAGTAACAAAATATTAAGGAGACCATTTTTGCTGTATTTTTTAAAGGACAAGATATATTGAAAAATTAAAACACATGTAAAGTTATTTGAATCTTGAAGACCTCTAAATGACTATTTGCAATAAAAAATATGCACATATAAAAATTTTGTATATTGTCTCCCTAAACTTCATTTTAGGGTATGGTCTCCTCAATGCCTAAATCAGATTTATATATATATATATATATATATATATATATATTTATTTATTTCTTAACCTCTACTTAACATTAACAATTGATATTTCTTGGCATAAAACATTTTGATTATTGCGTCTGATTTTTTTTTTGGGGGGGGGGGGGTGGGGATGGTGTGGTTATAAAACATGATGATATGTGGCAGAGTTATTTTTTAAGCAAAGTTAAAGAAGTCAAATACACTATAATCTGTAAAAGACTTAGGATGTAGTTGCAATAAATTTTGATTTATTGCAAGCTCTAAGTGTTGTGCAGGATCCACAGAGTATGAGATTGAAGACGGCAAGTGTCCTTTGTTTCCAAGTTACATGTAACAAGTGCACTTATCTTTTTTTTATGCCCCCCCCCCCTTTTTTTGAAGAACGGAGAGCATATTGCTTTGCTTAAGTCCGTCTGTCAATATGTCGGTCGGTCGGTCCACCAATACTTTCCGTAAATTTTCTTCAAATAGTTTGCACGTATTAAAATTTGGTTTAACATTCATTATAATAATTTCTAGTACAAGTTTGATTTTGGGTACAATCGAGCAAATTTCAACAGAGTTATGCCTCTTCCACTTATTCGCAGTTTCCGTTCATTTTCTTCAAAGAGGTTGCACGTATTGAAATGAAATTTAATTTACACATTTATTATAACATTATCTAGGCCATTTTTGTTCTTGGATACGTTTGAGTAATTTTCGACAGAGTTATGCCCCTTAGACTTAGTAAAATTCCAATTATTTACGGTGTATGTTCACTTTCTTTGTGGATCTAGGGGTAGGGGGGGGGGGTAAGGATTAGAGTGTCACTAACATCTCATGTTTATTGTCTTGTTCTTGTGTAAAGCATTGTAATTAACACAATTGTACAATGCTGCACTAATCAATGATTACATTTAATGATTTCCAACAATATCCAATAATCAACATGATACTGATCCAGAAAAAAAAAATCCATTTTTTAGTAATATACGTTGTTAAATTAATACAGCAAAAACTTTTAATAATGAAAACAAAAATTTGCTTTCTAAGATTTAAGAATTTGTTATTAAAAATGTTTTTCTTCTGATTTTCAGTGAAACCATTAGAGCTTTCAAGCAAATCCTGCGACCAATGTGATAAATCCGTTTTGTATGTCTTCATTTCTCTTTTCTGCCTTAGCCTCTTTTTTAACATCATTTTTATAGCATGGATCATCATTCGGTAAATCAAATTTATACTGTTTATACAATATTTATATTTCTACAATATGAAGTATTGATATATTATGATTATACAGTTCTACATATATACTAATTCTCATTTGATTTTTATCATATAAAAGGTGTGTCAGAAAAAAATGCACTGCGGCTAAAGACAAGAGGGAAAATGTAAACACTTTAGGCCAGTTGTCAAAGGATGCCTCCTCTAGAAGCGTTTATTCATCTTTTTAGTTTTCAATTTATGAATAAATCTTTCACATTTTGTAATGTTTTATTGATTTTCAAATTCCCATGTATAAAAAACATAATATTTTGGTTTTAGAAAACAGCTCAAAATGTATCGCTTGACATTCCGATTAAGGTGCCTCACTACACCTTGAAATAGGTTCTCAAATCAGCAGAAAATTACTTGATTATGATAGAAAGCATGATGGATAAGAAGTATAGATATCAAATAGGCGAAAAAATGTGCAATTTTAGATAAAAAATGATATTTTCAAAAATTTCATTCAGTAACCATAAACAAAAGCCCCCGGTTGATTCGAACTCATGACCTGCGGTTCACAAGCCTATTACTTTAACCACTGAGCTATGACGATATACATCTGAATCGATTGATACAAAAGTTTAACAAAACATTTAAATCGCCATATTGTGACGTAGTGTCTCAAAAAGTATAAGTCTCGGTGTAGTGAAGTACCTTAATATAATTGAGCATGATAATACTACATTGAATGTTTTCATGTTCAGTATTATTAGTAACATAGTCATGCAGGATGATACCTGGTTAGTAAATTTCATACCTCCCGCCCCCGGTCACTATATGACTATAATACGATTATATCTTACCGACTGACTTTGTATAAATGACATAAAGATAAATAAAATATGAAAATAAAACGTTTTACAACAAAGTTAACTAGATAAATAACACATAAATTGCAAACGGTATTTTTTTATTATTATAATTTGTAGAAACATTCAGAGAAAAATACTGTATAATATCAACAATATGTATTTGTATAAACATTCAAAATTAAATGCTGTATAAAACATGTAATAACAATATATGTTTGAAGAAATATTCAGGGTAAAATTCTGTATGAATTTAATAATACGTGTATAAACAATATATATTTGTAGAAACATTCAAAAGTAAATGCCGTATAAAACATGTAATAATAATATATGTTTGAAGAATCATTCAGGGTAAAATTCTGTGTAATAGAGAGCGCAGCTCGCCAGTGCGCAGTGCCGGCGTGAGGCGAGCACTACCGGCAAGGCGTGTGTGAATAGAAAATGCGGACTAGTAGCACATTCATTTATTTTTGCGTCAGTAAATCGGACCAGTAATGCCTTGTTTTAATGTCCCATTAGTTACCTGTAAATATGGTTTCCCATTTCACACTTTCACGAGAACAGGATGAAAGACTATGTACATGCATTGTAAATATTCTGCTGACACAACGTATTTCCATTACATAAGAGTAACGGTGTTACCATCCTTTCGAGTGACGTGGATTTCTTATACTGAGCGGACAGAATTTTTCGGCGTCAGTAAATTTCGACCCACAATGCAATTCATCAATAGCGTTCGGTCTCACTAGACTGGATACTTTCTCGCGAGAATCAAAGTAAGACTCTTGAGAAACAGATAAATTGTGCAATTTCAAGAACATAATGCTTTTTAAGTAAACAAAACAGAATATTTCGCGTAGATTTTTTTTTTCTTGACCGCCGACGTGACCTTTGACTTCACAATAAGGGGAAATTACTCTAAGTAGTTAATGTAAATCTGCCGAAAATCTTGTAAATCCCAAAATATTGCAGAGCTAACGAATGGGGACATTTCTTCAGGGATAGGTTTAAGGAAAAAGTTGTAACTTGCTCTCATTTGGATGAATGTTCACATATTCAGTATATTTACGGTAATTTCCAGAAACTTTTTAAAAAGGAGCGTAGCAGCACCATAAAAAAAATCTTCACTTGAAAAAAGAAAAAAAATCTCAAAATCAGGAAAATTCAAATCTGGGTAAGGAATGGGGAGTGCGCAGTATGCCTTTAGCTCTTTAACTGCTCAGTGGTATCTCTATATTCACTTCCCATTGTTAAATGCTCCCGGGGGGGGGGGGGGGGGGGCAAATCCATTTACCTTATGTGATCAGTAAATTCTTTTTATCGGTAATTTATAAAAATAAAATATATTTTTTTAAACGGGAGGGGGGCAGGGGGGCTCTTCAACAAAGTCAATTGAGTCAATAAGTGAATTTTTTATATGTTAGTTTAAGAAAAATGTCAGGTGCAAGAAAAGAGGAAGTAAACTGCAGTGAATATTATGTTAAAAGCTTCATTTCTCAACAACATTGTATACGTATCTGAGATAAATTTTCTTTATAAATAAACAACAGTCTTATAAATTATGAATGAAAAATTCCTGGAAAAAAAATAGGTATGTGTATTTTATTTTGCATTCAAATTCATTTACGTAACGTTGATAGTATTTTAAGAACTATCTTTCGTATATGGTAGTTTTGATAAATAACCATGGATCGTTTAATAGGTTACTAGTAATTACTTTATTTTTTTCGTGAATGAGTTTATAAAGATCTTAAAAAAATAAGGTATATAATGAGTCTCAAATATTTTACAAAGTTATTTCTTCTTCATTAAATCCTTAAATGCTGTTTAAAGGGCGTTCAAATAATTGTATCGGTTATCTTATATTCAGATTTTAATCGTAATCATCAAAAAGTCTTATTGAAAAAGTGTGCATGTTCGGATCATATTGTCTATTTCATATGAATATATCTAACCAATTTTATAAAACAATGAAGAAAATGATGATGTAGATGATACTACAAATTTACAAATAATAGTTCGACTAATGCTCACTGAATGTTATTTATACAGTTCACATCTGAATTGCTTTATTCAAAAATCACCATAAAGTCCGTTTCAAAGTAATCTAGATACATTCTGATGCCAACTTTTTAAATTGTTCAATCTTTAAATCGATGTTGTGGTTACAATATAAACCTCAAAATCTTACAAAATTCTTCACAAAGCACATATAATTGATTGGTGCCATACCTTAATTAGGCAAGCAAATTATGTTTCGTCAAAAATAATAGCCATTTTCTTGTCGTTTACAAATCGATCAAATGCATTTTTCAGAAATACTGCAATAGTTTCTTTTTGAATACTTTTGTTTTCAGAATTCCGAATGTCGAACATGCCTCCATATACCATCGCGATCCTGTGATATTCTCCATGAATTTTCGTAAAAACAATTGCACCACTGTCACCGTTTGCGGAAAAGGGAAAATCTACATTTTCTGGTATTATTACCAAAACGTCGCTTCCATAAATCTCAAAATCATCAATTTTCTCAATCCAACCAAGAGTTTTTTTTGTGGCCGCTCCGTACTTGATGACTCTTCTATCGGTTAGAATATCTTGTTTTTTATTTAATGTTACGCAGAGCAGAAGTTCAAATGTATTCTAGATTCAACAGAAAAGCATATCAGCAAGTTTGAACGAGCACTAAGTGCAATTTTTCAATCAAACAATTAAAGATTTTAAAATGAGTCTTTTGTTCAAATAATTTTCAGAGCATGCATGAAGAATTAAAAGGTGGTTTACCACGTTATGTGATTTCCAAAACATTTCTTCAATATAGTTGACGCACACGATATCTCTTCCCTCAATCGATGCATAACAAACTTGATGAATATAAATCATAATAATAATGATTAGAATTGTTATAAATTGTATTAATTTTTTTAAGTTTGTAAACAGTTGATAAAAAATGCGATTGTCACTGATTCTATTAAGCGAAAAAAATGTATATATTCGGATGCATGACATAGACTGATAAACTACATTTGTTATCAAATCATTATATGTTAATGTACAATTAATAAAAGGAGACGAAAAAGAAAACCTTCATCATGTTGCTCGCCATCTTGGTCAAAATCAAAGATTTTCAAACAATGCTCGAAAATATTACCTCCAACGCTGTGTATCACATATAATCCATCCATAGGTTCCCCCTCATCTGTGACAGAGAAAAATTATCTAAGAGCTTGAATGTCTTGACCGTAACTATGAAATGAGCGATTACAATAAGCCCCTTTTACAATTGACGCACAAGCAGAAGCGAAAAAATATTCGTGCGACCGTAAAAGTTAAACATAAATCGTAAACTGTTGCCGAAATAATCACATTGTAAGAAATTCGCACGATCTAAACGAGCGTTGTGCTATGTAAACGCATTGAATCTTCCGATATATATTGCGTCTATAAGAGACTGTTGTACAATGAAAGAGGCTGTTGAAAGATAATGTGATAGGATCGGGCGAAAAGCCAGGTGATCGGACTAATGAACGTGCGTCAATGCGATTGGACGTGCGATCAATGTATCTATACCACTTCAGTTATGCATATTTGAATTATGCCTTACTACGTTTTGCATTCATAGTGCATTCATCATTTTCTCATCATCTTTATATTGCTTGATTTGGGATTACTGTAACTGCACGGATTGAATAGAAAAAAAAAGAAAATGTGACTTTATATTTAAGGCACCTGTAAAGTGCGAAACGAAATAGAAACGAAACGAAACAAAACGAAATGAAACGAAACCTACCAACAAAACAAAATCAAAACGAAACGAAACGAAATCAAAACTAAATCTACAGAAACGAAACAAAACGAGATCGAGCAAAATGCAATATATATAACCATTATGATTAAAAATTTATTTTATAGTGTATATTCTAGAAGTAACAAGTCTCTTTTAAGACGCAGCAAAACTTTATTTAAAAAATGCGTGTATGTAAACGTGCGCATTTTTAAATATGGATTACACTTATAAAAAGATATTGCTTATTTAAGTGCAAAACAACATTTTAGACTGTGCTTTTATTGACCCAAATTATGACTTTCGGGTTCTTGTTGTTTTTTAGAAAAACATACGTAACCAGGATATCTTTTCTTTTATTCTGGGAATTTTTGCATTCAACACACATTTAGCAAACAAATACATGTATAGGCAATATTGCCACTTTTTCTATCTCGCTATTTGATGCAAAACTTTTGAATTGCGGTATTTGGTACTCGTGTAAAATCAGGAAATCTACAGTAATACAGAAACTAAAACAAATGCTTTTAAAAGGAGAGGATGTGCTTCTCAGAACTACTTCTCAAAAAATGATTTATAGTATAATAAATGGGTTTATCACATAATGAGCTGTATAAATAACAACAATGCATTTTATTTCAATTAGCTTAATGTATACATTTTTTGTGCAAATTATGTTTACATGTAAAGACATTCGCATAGCAACACCTTTTCGATCCGTAAATAAACACGTTTTTACATGTAACATCAATTTTGAAAAATTTATTGTATTTAGATGATTAAGGGCTAAAAATAAGAGTAAGACATAATAAAAAAATAATACGCATATTTTGAAATAAGTATTTAGAAATTAAATATTATGCCTGAGCATATCTGCATCTGGCAGCTGGCAGCTGATTAACAGTATGTATGTAAAATACGTCAATAGAGAAGAAAGCCTATATCGGTGACAAATTTCATATAACATAACAAGGGCTTTAACTATGTAAATTTTATATGAAGTAAAGAATATGCCACAAATTATTTTTATATATAACCTTTAATGATTTCAAAAATAGTTTGATAGTTTCGTGTTGGTAGGTTTTGTTTAGTTTTGATTTCATTTTGTTTTGTTTCGTTTTGGTAGGTTTCGTTTCGGTAGATTTCGTTTTGTTTCGGTAGATTTCGTTGCGTTTTATTTCGTTTCGTTTCTACTTCGTTTTGCAGTTTACAGGTACTTAATTTTAGTCGGATGTTGTAGAAGTATCTATGCATGTAATACTCACATATTAAGTTAACTTCCCCGCCACTCTCAAATTTGGTAAACGTCTCCATACGTATATTATTGATTATTTTGAAAACATGCCTCAACACTTCCTTACAAAATCGAGAGGACTTAGGATATAGCTGTTTACACTGGAGTTTTGGCGGCAACATAGTTTTATAAGAGAGATAAGTAACTTTAGCTTTATATATATGTATCTTTTGAAATCCATAGGTTTGTGATAAGCTCAGTTGACAGCTTAGTCCACTTTTTTAAAAATTCTTCATTAATTTTTCAAAGCGCAATGTGATCTCTTTTGTATTCTAATCCAGGAAAATGTTAAAAATCCTTCTGACGTATCAAATTTGGAAAGTTCGAACATTCCAAATTTATCGGTTTTATAGCTGAATAAAATATTTTCCCATTACTGTTTGATATCATTCTGTAGAATTATTAAAATCAGAACTTAGTTACGTATTTCACAATTCCACTTTCGATTTCATACCTTATGATGTATTCTTTCATCTTATTCAGTTTAATTTTTCTAATCCGATTTTACTTAAAAATTATCTTTGAATTCCTATATTAAGGTGTTTTCCTTTTTCCATATGCACCGTTATTTTGTCAATTTAAAGCATTGGGTAAAAAAAAATTATATGGGCATCACAACTAATTGTTGCAACAAGAACTATTAAAAGAATGAGAGTGGATTGTCCTATTAGTAACAATCAATTTATGCATTGTAATTTTTATTATTATAGAAAAAAAACACAAATAATGAAAATTGAATATTACGTTATTGTTATAGGGATATTTTGCACAATCTATGAATTTTGAACATTATATATGTTTTAAAGTTACAGAAAATAAGGAAATAGTTATAATTTATATTATTCACACCTTTGGAAAACAGGCACCTATTAGGTCGGTATATTTTTTTTAAATCCCTTCATTGCAATAGGTAGGTTCGGAAATATTTAAAAATGACTGAAAAAGCAATTTGAAATTAGATATATACGTTTTATAACACTTATCGTAGAAATAAAAAAAAGGAGTCTTGTTCTCAAACTCAGAATCACCAGGTCGGTATTATCATATCATTTGTATCGATTTGAAATTAAATGATCAGCGGTGTAAATCTAAACAGATCCCCAGAGCCGGTACCTTGCAATGTGCAGGTGTCATAAAAATGTATTCCTCACTAGATACAGATGACCCTTAATATCTTCAGTTGTTTTAACACACTTATCGTATTTAAGATTTAAAGTGATATTAGAAAATATATGATAGTATTGGTGATCAGATATTTATAAAATATATAAGTGTCCAATTCATTTTTATTGTCTAAGGTTTCATTTAAATCAAATTATGCTGCTTACCTTCTGTTTCTTTTGACAGTTTTATATGGCACCGCTGGACTTTCAAAAACATCTATCGGGATTTTGATATCAATAATATGTTTATATTGAGTTTGATTATTCATAAAAAAAATAATAAATGCATGACATGAACAACATGAAAAAGAGAAACTTGTTAACTAAACAAAGACCCAGTCATTTCACGATACAGGCACACAAAAAAGTATAACTGATTATTTAGATTAGTTTGACCACTTCTCACAGATACGTATAAAAATGTGATTCCATATTACAACCACATGCGCGATATATTAACTAAAAATATTTGTACAACATAATAAGAAACGACTAGGAACTATGCGTTTTAATCAGATTTATGAATATCAAAATAACAACCAATCGTCTAGACTTGTCTTTTATTTGAACCTAATTTTCATCTTTTGAACTACAAATATAGATGTGTTTAAAATGTTTGATAAAGTTTGCTTTGTTTTTGACATTTCTGGTCTCATACAATAGTTGCACATATACATGAATCGTATAGCATTTGATGTTTGAACATGACTACGGTATATTTTTTAAGGACTTAGCATAGTGTATATTTTTAAGAGGATTTAGAATAATTTTATAGGCACAAAAACAGTTTGAAACATCTATAGGTAGTATTGCATTTAATTTGCCATCGTTCTGTTTTTAAAATGTCAAGGTGACTCAAACCAAATGTAGTAATAATCAAAGTACTGAAGTACTGACGGGAGTTGATTTTATCGATTGTTCTTTATTTTAAAATCAACGATATGTTATTCTGCATGGCAAGTAAATTCCTATAAGTATTTAAATTACGCACATTTTTTTAACATGAATCCTACAGGAATTTCATGAAAATCCGATATCAAGCATGTTGTGTAATATTTAAAGAATTATCCCATCAAACTACATATTAGTAATCGAAATAGTTATGAGAAATTGTATGGATCCAAGCAAAATTGAACTCCACTCTCGTTCAACCAGACTCTCAGCTGTATCCGTTAATCTCCGACAAGCAAGAGAGACTCTATGCTTGTCGGCGATTTACGGAGACAACCGAGTGTCTGGTTGAACGCGACTATATTGAACTCTGGCGTAGGAATACATAAAATGTACGATTTCAAAAAATATCTCAGCTGTTCGTACCATTTAAAATCTGACTATTTACAAGGTATTTATAAATGAGTTTCCTTAAAGAACAACGCATAAGAACTCATTACATCGAGTTTATTGATTAGAACTAGATGTTGTCAGCGGTGTTGCTTTGTGCTTAGGTCCAAACACTGTTTCACTTTTGGTTTGACTGAGTAACTGCATAGGAGAGTTGATTAAAATCAACTCCCAAAAAAACGTTGTTTACCATTTAAAAGTGATTGTCTTTTCCTTGGAGTACAGGGGGGCATTTTTGTACATAATTTGACTTAGAAAACAAAAAAATGAATAAATACCAAAAAAAAAAAAATTATAAAAAAATAGAGTAATAACAATGTTTTTTAAATTAATAACCCACCTGTATAACATCGACGTCGGTATAACATAATACTTAAAAACTATCCATAGAGGATAGTCAATAACTGTTTAAAATTTCAGTTTACGATTTTATCATTTCGGTTAATTCCGAGTCCATAAAATATATTTTTAGCTGCAACCCTCCAGTTGCATAGTTGCATTGAAATAATCCTAACATGTAAATATAATATAGATTTAATTTAATACAATATTAAAAGAAAACATACTACTCTCATAACTTACATAAAAACAGTTAATATTCTCAATAATGAAGATACAAATAGTTGGACAAAAAAAAAAAAACAAAAAAAAACTTACGTCTCGTCAGGCTTCGATTTATCAGAAATCTTATCCGTATAACAGAGTGACAATATTAGACACTAATGAATCGATTTTAGATTGTGCTGATATTTAAAGAGTTAATTTGTAACCGAACTAAAAACAGGCACTTTTCCCTAGAAAGAAGATACCCAAAGCCTGCGGTTAACGAAGTGTGACTCTAAAAAGCAATTAGCATCAAAATGAAAAAAAGAGATAATTTGGTATGTCATTTAAGCATTGTTTTAACATCTTTTTTTTATACAGGGAACACTTTCCCGTTTTACAAAAATCACAAAACACACTGAAATAATTATAAAATGTTTATCATGCACAAATCAAAAGAAATATGATGATTGAAACACTTCTATCCATAAAACATTACAATGATTTATAACACTATTCCTATATTTTTTAAATAAATCAAGTAATTTGGCTATAACCTAATTGTAATGAGCTATCAAAAACATCAATTCATTGTTTCCTTCTACTGTTTTAGAGTCGCTTAATCCAGGGGTATTCTAATTAAAATCCTCTTTTGAATAATCTTGAATTATAATTTTTCATTTGCCTTTGTCAATATTTAGGTTCCAAACACATTAAAAAAAACGTTACTTAACAAAATAATATTTCGGTACCAGGTTTGTAAAAACGAAAATCATAGATATTTCTGAGATGTGGAGTTGTATAACAGGAGAATGCAAGAAAAATTTTGAATATGCTAATTGCACATTTCAAAACTTAGATTAGAAACATTTTCGGTGTTTTGTCCACGGAATACCTCTGCATGATGAAAAAAGTTAATTGTCATCTTCATTAAGAATGTCCTGATAATGAACGAACATCCTGACAAACATATATTGTATATTTTCCCTCTGAGCTAAAAAAAAATGCTCTGTGATACTAGAGTTTTAAAAAATAGAATAAAGAACTCATAAATATTTTTTACAAGGGTACATGTAAGTTCTGTTGCCAACTAACCCTTTTGTAATGCACGTTACGGGTCTATTCTTGTTTTCATTGCAAGCATTACATCTCATAAATAATTTTAGTGCCGAAATTATGCGAGAGAGTGGGGGATAATATCCAAACGATTATAAATCCCATCGTTGCCGAAAATTTTATCACATCGTGTATGCCTATTAAATGGTGGTTTAATATCGATAATTTTATGCGCAATTTGTTTTAAAACACGCGTCACTCCACAAACGTATAATAAGATAACGCAGTACATAGGTATTTAACTTAAAGTACCCTCTTAGCAAAGAAGATACTCCCGTTAATACCTGATATGGTGAAACAAATACATGATAATCATTTAAAATGCTATATCTGAAAAGAATTGACATTGAAATTGAACAAAATATACAATCTTCATTAAGCAATGAAATTACAAAAGAAAAAAAGTACGCTTTTACACTACACGGCTTTTTGAAAAAACAACACCTTTTCGATATGTTTTAATTTTAAACTTTTAAAAGTGCAGTTACGATTGCTCCAAAACATTAATAATAGCGAGCACAGCTCGCAGGCGCGCAGCGCCGGCGCGAAGCGAGCTCTACCGGCAAGGCGTGTGTGAATAGAAAATTCGGACGAGTTGCACATTCATTCAACGGATTTTTTTGGCGTCAGTAAATCGGACCAGTAATGCATCGTTTTAATCGTCCCAGTAGTTCCCTGTAATCATGGCAATTTTTATCACTTCACACTCTCACGAGAATCAGCAAGACAAATTTAGACAGTAAAAACAATAACGATGTAAGCGACATACAGTCAATGTTACCTCTAAAGTTCACCTCAGTACACTTTCAATCAAAAATAATCGTGTGACGTCACAAACGTTTACACATTGATCCGATATATTTTTTCGGAGTCAGTAAATTTTGACCCACAATTCATAGCACCAATGGTTTCCAACCTCACAATTTCGCGGGAGTTAAATAAAAAAAATAAACGAACTAACAATTTCATTTTGACTGCAATAAATAAACTAAAAATTGAAGTTATCAAAACCAAACAAATTAATACCCATGATCATTAAAAGGCAGTCAATATTTCTTTTTATATGCTTGGTTCCCTTCCATTTCCATAAGATTTTGGGAACCAGGCAAAGGATATGTCAAACGAAATTCTCGTCAAACGAGATGACTGCTTCATGTATTAATAAAAATATTTCTCTACCAAATAATAGTAACATAAGAAAAAAAATTATCCACACCCAATTTCTACACCTAATAAATAAATAAATAGTAATTCTTTCGACACCCTCGCCTATTACCATAAATTACATCGAATTTCTACGAGGTGTTCTTCGCATGGATCGTCTGCTAATGTAAACAGGCTTGACAAGACTGCTAATCTATCAGAAGCGGAAAAAGACCCCTGAAAAAGGTGTTAAGTATAGAGTAACAGAGGCTGAATAATTTAAAGAATTTTATTTTTAATTCAGCATTCATCTGACAAGTATCAAGTATGAATGAATCTAACAAAGTGTTCAATGTGCATAATGTTCCGGGAGATGGAAACTGTTTTTTTCATTGTTTGAGTTTTGCACTTCACAGTAATCTGACCATGTCTAGTACTTACAGGCAGACAATTTGCAATTACATACTGAAAAATTGGGAACAATTTCAACATCACATAGAAATTCAAAAGTATTCATCCCTGTCATACTTTCAACATATGATTCTAGGGAATGGCTATGCTACTTCTTTGGAAATTGAAGTTGCAGCTTTATTACTTCAACAGCAAATCAACGTTTGGCTTGAGTGCAAAAATGCTAGCGGCGCATCCCATATTCTTACAACATTTCAACCATCTTCTAAATCAGATAATTTTCCAATCAATTTGCTACTCAAAGATCAACATTTTCAGTACTTGGCACCTCCTGTGAATGATGCACAGACAAGCAAATCAGAAATCAATTCATCCAACCATCATGCAAAAACAACGAAAATTGTAGATATTGACTTTAATTCTCAAAAGCATAGTGCAACTGTTAACAAGCAAACAAGCACACAAATTCCTGACATTTCATATGAGCACAATTCTGCGAACGATCAACAAAACACTACCTCGCATACAAATAACAATGAATTCCAAAATCAAAATGCAACTGTTAACAAGCAAACAAGTGCACAAATCCCTGACATTTCATATGAGCACAATTATGCGAACTTTCAACATGACATTTACTCGCATACAAATAACAATGAATTTCAAAATACAAGCACACAAGCTGACATTTCATGCGTGCACAATGATGCAAATGTTCAACAAAACACTTCCTCCCATTCAAACTACAATGAATTTCAAAATCAAAATGCAAGTCTTAACAAGCAAGCAAGTGCACAAATCATGGACATTTCATGCGAGCACAATTATGTTGATACGGAATTTCAGGATGAAAATGTACCTGTACATATAACAGACGGTAAGTGTAACAAAAAGGGTACTTCTTGCAGAAAAAGACATCTAGCACAAAATGCATGTGCATCAAATGTTTCAACAACAGGAAAAAAATCAAAACATACAAACTTTGCACCTGAAAGTGAAAAAAAACTTCAAGAACTTTGCAGAAAATATGGCATTCAATATGAAGAGCCTGCAGAAAATGAATCCTATCAAAAATACAAACTTAGAAAATCTAAACTATACAGACAAATTAAATGCAAAATAGAAAAATACAAACTAAATGAATCTGAAATCCCATCACCTCCCCCACTTTCTAACAATGCCAAGTATGATAAGGCTATGGATTCGATTCGAGCTTTTGAGCTTCAGCAAATGTCTTATTTTTTCCAATTTTGCACAATTTGCAAGGAGAGACGTCTTGAGATGAAAATGTCCAAAAATAGTGTCTGTTCACGTTGTTTTAGAGACAAACATGACATTAAGGTAATGGTCCATACCCCACTAGATAAATAAAATGCGTACAGAATTTTTTCATATTTTTCAAACGTGTATCTTAGGATATGTTCTTATCAAATTTTACCCTGTTTGCTGGTCCATCGGTATTATAAAAGCTAGGGCCGTTGCTAAAAATAGAACCGATTGCGGAAAATGGCGCTTTTCTCATACATAAACAATATCAGCCTAAGCCTGAAATTTGATTTTCAAAAAAACATTTTTTGACTTATATCCTATGTAAAATAAAGTAATTATTCTTTCAAAACAAAAGTTTTTATGTTACACTTGCTTATTTATTTTAAAAAATGATAAATCTGCATACAAATTAGATAAAATGAATAATTTTTCAAAGAGAATTAAGCTCTTACAATTTTATTTACGTACAGAATTCTCTAAAATTTTGACATTACTTACACCTTAACGCCCTTAATCAATTAGAAATAAAATTACCTAAGGGACCGGCCTTTTCAGGATCACAATTGGCATATTTTTGGTAAAATCATTAAAATATATATTTTGAAAAAAGGTCCTTAAAAATAAAACTGTGCATAGGTTTATTATTTCATAACTCTAAAATATATGTTTTGATTATTGTTAAATAGAAAACATGATTTTAAAAAAACTGTTCATTAATCTGTATTATTTAAATCGCAAAAGATGGTTTCTTTGGATATCGGTAAGTATTATGGATCGAGATCGGTATTTAGAAATTGCAGTCACATGCGTGGATAATGCTAACTACAAGATATATGCCTTCAAAACAAAACCTCTATTCAAACTTTATTCAAACTTCTTTTTTACTGGTTTTAAAGACTGTTCTTATAATGAAACAACTTCTCTTCAGCGCATGATTTTAATTCTAAAAACATTTTTTGTGGAAAATAAATCTATGCTCGTTGCTAAGCGAATAGGATAAAGATGATATATGTCAAATTATTTCCCCTTGTGTTTTTATCTCCCTTATGCACTGGAATATAGATCTCGGTCAGGAATTTAATTTGGATGTTTATAGACTTTCGGGAATTAATGTTCAAAGAATGGGATTAAATTCAACCTTATAATGGATTGATGTTTATGCAGGACAAAAATAAGCGGTCCATATTTTCAAAACGAGTATGCAATCGACACAACCCAGTCATGTTATTTCGCTGATTAATACCACGGTAGGCCTAATTGATTGCAGTTGTCATGATTTTTGATATATTTGTTTTGAATCAATTTCTATGTCAGCTTGACATTTTTGTTTTGAAATACACCTTTTAACGTTAGGTCTTAATTAGATCGGGTACGGATAAGACGTAATAACGCGTGAATTACGTCAGACGTTGTTTTGTGACGTATGGACAATTACCTTAAGTTATTTTCATCATCAAACAATATGGACCCAGGCAAATTGCCTGAGGAATTGCAGGGTCTTACAATTATTGAGCAACAACTAATAAGTAGACTCTCTCCTTGCATCAATGTGCATATGCTAAGTCATGGAGGAGTTGCATCATCAGGTCATTGTGTTACCTTTCCCCAAGAAATTAATGAGCCTGCTAAGATTTTCCCTAGACTCCCTCAAGAAATACAGATTATTAAAGTTAAAAAGCAAGGCAAAAATGATACATGCAGAGAATTTAGAGTCCGTCGGTTGAAAGTAGAACAAGCTTTAAAATGGCTCAAAATTAACAATCCTGCTTATGTTGACATAATCATAAGTTCTGACAGATTATTACATCTTCCAGAGGATGGAGAACTTTCAGATATAACCACTTTACAGTTCAAAGAAAATACCCCCCACAACAATGACAAAGGTCCATCATCTGAACAAATTGACATTGGTATATCTGAAGGTTATTCACACTCAGGTGCACAACTACCTGATTCAAATGTACATGTGAAGGAAAATGTTGAAAAAATTGTACAAGAGATTTCGGGGGAAAATCATGGGGAAGTTTCTATAAACAAACGGGGAACAATATCTATTCCTTGGCCAACAAGAGGCAACATTCCTGTGTCTGAATTCACAACCCAACATTTTTTTACTCTTGCATTCCCTGCCCTCTTTCCCCATGGCTCTGGTGACTTTTACATTAACAGACCAATTTCTTTCTCATCTATGAGTGAATGGGCCGAACACTTGTTATGGTACGATGATAACAGATTTGCGAAACACCCTTACTTTAAATTCGTTGTTCATAACATGATCATGCGCAAAAGTGCCCTAGAAAGAAGTACGTACATAATTAAACAAAAACTTGGGGACAACCATTTCACAGTTGCTGACTTAAAAAAACTTATTGAAAATGGGGACAAATCAGTAAGTCAAAAATTTCTCTATTTTGGTGGAAATTTGAGAGGTACAACACAATACTGGGGTCAAAGGGCAAAAGAATTACGATCATTGGTACAATTCAAAATAAATGAAGGCAAGGGTTTACCTTCTTTTTTCACAACAGGAAGTTGTGCAGAATTTCACTTCAAACCTCTCAAAAGATTACTTTCTATGTATATTTCTCAAACAACAGGCTCATCAGTAGATCTGAATGATAAAAATATTCTTTTAAAACTCTCCAAGAAAACACACACATTGTTGGTCAATACTTCGACCTAAGAACACAATCATACTTTAAAAATGTCATGGGTCCTGTTTTTGGTGTTGATTCCTATTGGTACAGACAAGAATTCGCTAAATCCAGAGGCATGGTTCATTGGCACGGTCTTTGTTGGAGGTCTGATAGAGAACCTCATGATCTGCTGCACCAAGCCATCACAGCTGGTCTTTCTGAAGAAGAATGTGCCGATAAACTGTCCCTCTGGGCTAGTGAGAATTTTGGTCTTACTGCTAATCATCCTGCTGGCAAGGATGAAACTGGTTGTCCAAACAAAAATTTGTGGCCTCCTCCAGAAGGTACTGCTCCCCCACCTCCAGAAGAAGATAACCCCCTTTTCAAACTTTTAATGAATGTCAGTCATTCTCAAGAATCTCTATTAGAGGATCATTTACTTTTGACAAATAGATTTAATTTACACCGTTGTTCTGACTATTGTTTGAAATCTTCAAAATCTAATCCTTCAAAGAAAAATTGTAGAATGGAATTTCCTAAGCAGTTACGTTCTTCTCCTGCAATAGTTAAGGACAAAAATGGTTCTTTACGCCTTGAAATGGAGAGAGATCATCCTGTACTTGTGCAGCACTCCAAATTTCATACACAAGGCTGGAGAGCTAATGGGGATATTTCTTTGATCCTTTCTAAAAGTGATCCTTCAAATCCATCTGTGGATGAAATACTTGCCACTGAAAAATACATTACAGGGTATGTCTGCAAAGGTAATCAACCCACTGGGGCTCTCTCTGATCTGTTCTCTGACATGGTGAATAATTCTGATGAGTCTTCAGGTGAAACATCAAAATCACTCTGTACAAAGTTTCTCATGAACACTGTAAAGAGAGATATTTCTTCTGTGGAGGCCTCTTTTGAGCTGTCTTCCATTCCTCTGTTCCGCTCAAGTCACTTGTTTCAATCAGTAAGTTTAACAGGTTGTAGAGTACTCCAGCAATCTGGAATCAACAAAATAACAAAAAGTACTATCATTGACAAATATCTTTCTAGACATGAAAATGACCATTCTTCTCTCTATCAATTTATTTCCAAAAATGGAAGAGTTCCTGTAATAAATGGCCCAATTCAAGCTTCCTGGCCATTACAAGGAAATTATTGCAAGACAACTCTTTTATTACATTTTCCAAATTGGAGATGTCTTTCAGATGTAAAAAATGATGCCACATCTTGGACAGAAATCTTTTAATCATTTTTAGAATCGGATAATTGTCCTAATTTTGTAAAAGCTGACATTGAGCGGGCTAAAGAGAAAGAAAAAGAACCTGATGATCTTTCACAGGAACATGAAGTCCTAAATAGCGATGTTCCTCAACCAGAGTGGATGGAAGCTCTTCGACCCAATCCAAATTATGACAACAGTTCTTTAAACTTTACTTTTGATGATGGAGGCCCTGATCATGATTGGAGTGAAACATCACACATATATCCTGTTGATCTGGGGAAAGACTGGTAGGACAACATCACAAGTGCTGAAAATGAAAATGAAAGTCTGAAAATACCCCCCGTTGACTTAGACAAAATGAACGAAGATCAGTCATTAGCTTTTAACATTGTTATGAAAACCCTTGTCGATTTTTCTAATAAATCTGAAAATTACAAGCCCCTTCGAATGATCATCTCTGGTTCCGCTGGCTCTGGCAAATCTTTCCTTATTAAGTGTCTTGTCAAATCAATTCGTTCACTTTTCAATTCAAATAAATCAGTTCAAGTGTTGTGTCCCACAGGAAATAGTGCAAATTTAATTTCAGGCGTTACTCTTCATAGCTTTCTAAAAATACCTACCCACAACAGAGGGGGAGAAATGAAAACACCAGATGGGTCCATAGGAGAGGTCCTCCAGGCCAACTGCACTGGGGTTCATGCCATCCTTGTTGATGAACGCTCTTTAATAGGGTCAACTACACTTGGATGGATGGACTTCCACTGCAGATGTGGCACTGGCTTTGCAGACCAATCTTGGGGTGGTATTCCTGTGGTGGTATTTTTTGGAGATGATGTTCAGCTTCCACCAGTTTTAGATGCTCCTGTTTACAATACAAAGTCATTGTCTCCAGCTTCAATGCATGGTGTTTTAGTTTGGCAGGAATTTAATACTGCTGTTGTCTTAAAAAATGTCATTCGTCAAGGGGAGCACGAAAAAGAGTTAAGAGACGTTCTTTCATGTCTTAGGGAATACAAAGCAAGTCCTTGTCAAGCTCAGTGGTTGCAACAGTTTCAATGGAACAACTTAAAACTGACACATGGTGCAGAATTGTTAGAAAGAATGTTGCTATCAGGACTCTTTGTATTCCCAACTCATGATGAAGAATGGGGTCATAATAGATCCAAATTATTAGATTTAAATAAAAAATTTCCTGTGGCGAAAATTGCTTCCGTTTCAAAAGGTCCACATTCCAAAACAGGTCAAAGTGAAAATGCTGGAGGTCTTCTTGACACAGTGTATATATGTAAAAAATCTAAGGTTATGATTTCAGTCAATTTATGTGTAAAGTTTGGTCTCTATAATGGTGCAATTGGCATTGTTGAGGATATCATTTACTGTAATGACAAAAGACCCCCTTCACTGCCTGATGTTGTCATGGTAGAAGTACCTAATTACAGTGGACCCCCCTTCATCCCTGAAAAACCAAAAGTAGTTCCAATATTTCCAGTAGAAAGAAAAATAGATTGCAGGTGTCATTTTTGTAGGCGTAAGCAGATTCCGTTAAGACTTGGGTGGGCAACAACAATTCACCGGTGTCAAGGAATGACCATTGGGGAGGGGGAAGTTAATAGATATATTGTCATTCATCCAGGAACAAAGGCTTTTGAATCGAGAAACCCTGGAGCTCTTTTTGTAGCGATCTCTCGGGCCAAATCCACAGGAAAAAATAATTCTGACCCCGACTTTGCATGGCATCCCTCCTTCTTGGCAAATGCAGACAGGATATGCCACAAAGTAAAAACACCAACAACAGCTTCTAGAGAGAAAGAAATTCATAGAATTGAGACAATAGCTAGCCAGACTTACAATACTTTCAAACATTTAA
Organism: Magallana hongkongensis; assembly: GCA_015776775.1. NCBI lineage: Eukaryota > Metazoa > Mollusca > Bivalvia > Ostreida > Ostreidae > Magallana > Magallana hongkongensis. The sequence goes on along the minus strand of VIAA01000019.1, from coordinate 15,345 downwards.
TGCAAGATATCAATTTGACAAATTAAAAGCATAATCTCAATTCGAACATATCAGAAGAATAGCTATGGATAAATATTTTCTTTGCTTCAGCTTTTTCTTCATGGTCAAATAGTCTTTACAGAGAACGGTGGGAGACATACTGGTCTCTAACTGTTTGTTGTACATTTTTTGCAGTTGTTCATACTTTGACAAGTAACTATATCTTTATTGCTTAACTTACCAGTTTTCCAGAATTAAACATCTTCAATTCTTTTTGTATGCTACAATGAAATTAATATGGTTGAAGTTTCTTTTCACAAACTGCTTTAAACTAGCAGTAACAATGTCTTAGAAGCGGTAGTACTCTACAACCTGTTTCTGGTTCAACTGATGTAGAACAGCTATATATTGCAATTTTTCATAGAGTTTTAGTGATTGTGACATAATATTGAGAGTTTGATGTTTGTTACTATTACTCATTTAGGTAAGCCAAATATCTTTGCAATGTGAAATGGGTTGTCGTCCGTGATAAGAGTTTCACGTTCAAAGCTTGTTTTTACTTCATTTACCTGTTCTTCATCCTGAAATCTAGAGCGTCAGTTCAGATTCTTCTTCATTTTCTGCAATGAGATTTTTCTTCTTTTCATCATTTGAATCAATAAATATGGATGTGATTTTAGTATTTGTTGACTCTACATTCTCCTGTTCCTACATAATCAAATCCGAGCCTGTTGTTTTTGAAATCCAATCAATAATTCACATCTGAACTTCTTGTACATTCATCATAGAGACTAGTGACTAATTATGTATATAAGAAAGTTTTAAAGAGTATTATGCCCACTGTTGCTACATTTACTTCAAGACGGACTTTCTCTGCATGTATAAACGGTTGCTGATAAATGTACTTATGAGAATATTTTCATTCACATTTCTCTTGGCAAAATTTAAGCATCATATATATTTCTTTATGAACGGTGGGAGACATACCAGTCTCTAACTGTTCACCTTCCAACTACTTCCATAACCTTCTAACTATTCCTAATGTCCATTTTAAATTCAAATCTGCAAATGAAAAGAACAGTTTCATTCTAAAGGTTTGCACTTTGCTAATTGTAAAGTCATGTGAATCTTCAAATTATTTAGATATATTTAAGACTTGACATCATTTGAGTTTACCAAGTTATAACAAAAGATTACTACTATCTAAATTTATTAGGTAAAATAAGTATAGCAGAGGTGTTAAATGCCAAAATTGTAATCCTTACTGTAGATAATGAACATCATCATAGCCAGTGACTCAAGGGGTAGAGGATTCCCATCATACATTCATCGTTTTCAACCTTTCCCATCACACTGGCAAGTTTCCCTTATATGCATACCAGGTGCTCCAATTGAAAGACTAACACATGAAGTGGAGTTGCATAAGAAAAACTTGCCAGAAAAATCCCAATCCCACATAGTCTTCATGGCAGGAATCTGCAATTTCACAAAGAAAATTAAACATCAATTTGGTTCAGAGGTTTTGTATAATTCTAGTCCACAGAAAATTCAATCTCTTACTCAAATCATTCAAAAATCTTTCCATACCCTTCAAAGTTCTAACTGTTCTGTGAAATTTTCAACCATCGCCCCTGTTTCATTATGCAAATTCACAGATTTTCAAATTAGAAGACATCTACTACAGAGAAGCAATTACTCTCTTGAGGAATCTAACTTTCAGCAAAATTGCCTCGAGTCTGATATCAGGGAGGTCAACCTCTCAATCTGCAAATTAAATTTAGAAAATAATGTTAGCAATATAAGGCTAGACAAGGACATCTCCAAAATTTCATGCAAAAAAAGGGGTAAAAATGGGAAAAACAAAAAAAAACAAGTCAAGTTTGTATATGACAATTTTTATGATAGAATTCATCCATGCAGCGATCTTGCCGAGAAATGGTATTTTAAAATATGTTCCTCAATAAAGTATGATCTTGAAAATTATGAAATAAATGATTTATCTTTGGATTCCGAGGAAGAGATGGAGAAGGAAGTAGATGATACTTGGGACTTTAAGAGAAAGTAGATTCTATATATGAATTGTACTTTCCCTCAGTCAATTTTCTCTCATTTACTCTTAACTGAATCCTCCTTACTGCAATGTTGTTTGGGGTTTTTTTTTACTTTTGTATAACACTGCTAGTTGCATTTGTGTATCAGTATTGAAGATTGTCTCAAATATTTATGCAGCATATTTGTAGGATTTTTAACAAATCTGTGAAAGAACTGCAATTGAAATCAATAGAAGGGAGAATATTCAAGATGTATTAATTGACACATTATCACTTTCCACTTAGAAAAAATTTACAGGAATGAAATTTTTTTAATCGGAGACTTTTGCTGGGGAATCTATACATCCTTTCTCTACTTGGAAGTCACTCAGAATCATCAATACCTCACACAAACTTTCAATGTAATCATCTGCATACTTTTGTATTGCTTGAATTGCAAAATTTACATAGACTTTCTATTAACCAGACATTTTAGAGGGGGCATCATACTATGAAATGAACATCATTTGAACCACGTGGTATTTAGAAATATAGAAAAATTTAACAAAATGTGCTGCATAAATATCTTGGAACAGAGTATTACTATAGTTTGAGAGCTGTTGGACTCTCAAGTGTTCAGATTACAAAGGTACCTTATTTTGAAGAGTAAGAGTTCCAAAGCAAAGGATATTTTCTTAAATTTTACGGTTTAAATTGGTTATATCATCATGCAGTTTATGAAAGACTGCCTCATAATTCAACTTTCTTTCGGTTTTCACACTTATCCATTGTAAATAATTCCTTGTTTAATCTGAATAATAGTGACCATTTTTCAAATTAAATTTCTTACAGATGTAAAATGGTGGGAGACATGCCAGTCTCTAACTGTGAACATCTGTTTAATATTTAATTTTGGGGATTGAAGATGTCCTTGTCTTGTCTTCCTTTACCATTTAAAAACATGAGTTCTAAACATATCCTCTTGATAAAACCATTAGATATTTTACTATAGTTAAATAAAAATTTCATACCATAGCATGAATTTAAAACATTACATAAGTCTGTTACTCTATATTTATCACCTGTATAATTTTGATGGCAACCCGCTCGTGATGCTATAACATTAACATTGAGGATGAAGCGTATTAACCCTGTCAATATGGAAAATGGGTGAGTCCATTATTTGCATTTTCAATCTAATTAACAACTGTATACTAACTCATTGTTTTGCATGTCTACTGTAGTAGTAAAATAACCGTAATTTCCTAAAAAGCTGTACAGCACATCCCTGTTATAGCTCCTTTGGTGTGACATCCGACCCTGTGTTTTCTTTGATAGAAAACATGTGCTTGGTGTCTACCTTCTATGAACCTCGGTCGTTACACATTCGTATATAAACAAGCGACCAAGGTGTGCCGAGTATATTCATCACGTGTTTCGCGCTAAATCTAACAAAGCTATAATATTGCTTAGTTTCGTACAGAGCGACAATTTCTCCATGCGCGGATCAAGGAAATTTTTCCAAGGGGCGGGGCTAGACATTATTTCCTTTAAAATTTACAAACTCATGCGCGGATCTAGAGGGGGGGTGGGGGGGGGGGGGTCCCGACCCCCCCTGGAAAATGAAAATTTATTAAATTTACATAGTAAACACAGGGCGAAAAACCATCTTTAAGCAAGTCCTTAAAGGTGGCTTAAAGGTGACTTAAAGGAGCTTAAAGGCTATACAACCTTTAAGCCGCCTTTAAGTCACCTTTAAGCAAGTGCTTATAGGTCCTTAATGTCCAAACATCTTTAAGCTACCTTTAAGCCACCTTTAAGCCACCTTTAAGCATCTTTAAGTGGCATTTACGCTCTCTTTACGCTGCCTTTACACTGTCTTTAAGTGGCCTTTAAGTCAATATTGATCAAGCTGAACAATAAAAACATATATTAAATGCAAAAGCTCTTTTATAGAGATGGGAGGGGGTCATCCGAGTGATAATATAATTTCCAAGGAAGGGGGGGGGGTGTTCCAGGCGGTTTTAATCGTTGCTCCATTAAACACAGATCGCTATCATCAGCACCGCTCTGATGGACACAGATTGCCGTTATAAAATTCTTTATAATTTTTGGGGGGTTTCAAAATTATTGTAGGTATGAGCGCAGTCTCTGTATCTTAATATGTGCGTAAAACTAATTAAAGTATGTTTGTTTCCTATTATAAATTAATCGGTGAAAAAAATCTCTCTCTCTCTCTCTCTCTCTCTCTCTCTCTCTCTCAGTTCATCCGGTTATTGAACAAAATAAAGATAATGAACCAAAAATGCATGATTTAATTTGTTAATTGGTTTAAGGTTTATATTTTTTTTTCAATTTTCATTATTTCTAACTCTAGATCTGCTAGATACATGTTAAAGATGAAAAGACTCTCAACTGCCTTTGTTATATCGGGCAGGATATTACTGCTTTGTTTGTCTAGACATAGTTTTGTTCGTTTGTGTATATCTAATTAGAGTCTATTGTTTGTCCAACTTAAGAAAACCCCTGGAACTAACACAGAATATACAAGATATACACAGCAGTTGTGTCGTGTGCCCAGGTGCATGTTTGTGTATATCTAATTAAAGTCTATTGTTTGTCCAACTTTAGAAAACCCCTGGAACTAACACAGAATATACAAGATATACACAACAGGCGTGTCGTGTGCCCAGGTGCACGTCAGGGTTTCTAAAGGCGTTGAATCTTAGTATGTACGAGTATACGATAAGTCTAGTGAATAAAAGTTAATTTACATTTGTAATTCATTTTCAAAGTATTATTTCCTAGCTCTGGGTTTCAAAGATGTTACGTCTACAAATTAACGATACATGTATGTAAGAGTAAAATCTTGAGGCTAATTAATTAATGTACCGGTGATCATAAATAGGGATTGATTATTTAAATATATGTATAAGGGTAAATATATCAAATATACCCGGCCTGGCACATCTTACAATTGTATGTACAAGTCATTTGCAATTGCCACATGCAGTAAATACGTCACCGGTAATTGGTAATTTTGTTTGTTATAGAATTGATAGTTTAAAAATCATGTACATGTACATACAATTACATGTTAATATTTAAACATATTGGAACGGCGCCGCGATCATGAAAACCGGGAAATTGCGGGAAATTGAACAAATACCCCAATAGTATCAATGCATTTAATAAAAGAAATGATTTCATTTTCTTTCTTACATTTTTATTTTATTTAATTTATAAATTAGATATAATTGATTGTTACAAACTGAATGGTTTGTCAAAATCTTTTCAAGTAAACACATTCAATACAGTGATTCAATATCCACTGATACATAGGATATAAAAACGCTCATATAAATGTAAGTTGCCGTGGCGCAGAGGATGTGTGGTGATGCTAGTAAGCTAAGGGTCCCGGGTTCAATTCTCGCCGTGGCCGGTTTTTTTTTGTGTTTTTTTTTTCATTTTTCTTTCTAGAACAAAAACCGTTTTAATACCTTTTCTTTCATAAAGTTAATACATTTTGTTGGAAATTAAGCACAATATTAAATTAATTTTTTTTTAATGGCTTAAAGGTGGCTTAAAGGTAGCTTAAAGGTGGCTTAAAGGTGGCTTAAAGAAGTTTGGACATTAAGGACCTATAAGTTGTCCTTAAAGGTGGCTTAAAGGTGGCTTAAAGATGGTCTTTAAGCTGCCTTTAAGCCATCTTTACGCTTTCTTTAAGCCACCTTTAAGCAATACTTATAGCTTAAAGGTAGCTTAAAGGTGGCTTAAAGATCGTCTTTAAGCTACCTTTAAACACCTTTAAGCTATCTTTAAGGAGGACTTAAAGATGGTCATTCATCCTGTGAAAATTATCGCGAAAATATGCCTCGGACCCCCCCTGGCAAACACAATTATCCTTCGGACCCCCCCCCCCCCCCCCTGGAAAAATTTTCTGGATCCGCGCATGAAACTTATCATTATCCAGTTGTATGAAAGTTGTATATTTAATTGAGAGGATTGTACCTCTTCTACGATCGAATTTCATTTTTATGGTTAGGATCACACACACTGATAAACATGATTAACCAGCTGGTTTACCTTGTTTACTATCAGCCCTACTTGACTATACATGTACGTTGCTGCGCTCGCCCCAACGGTCGCACCGTAAAACATATTAGTTTATGTGATAAAATAATAATTCCTTGTTTTTATCTTCATACGTAATATTTAAATCGTCTGATGCTATTGATATTATAGTTCTTAGTTTTTTACTAATTTTGTATATTTATGAACATAATGCAGTCAACATATTTATTATTATGGTGGGCTGATTTATTTCCCACTTTAAACCACTGCATTTAAGTTGTTTATAAAAACTAATCAATACATTCCTTATCAGTAACATACTTTAGTATAGACAGTCACCGCTTAATTCAATAAAAAAATCAAGTAGGCGTTCTGCTTTAAATTTGCACACGGGTAACACGAAGGGACAAATACCCATGTTCTTATCTATCAGTCGGGGTTCGTTTATTCAGTGGCGACTATTTTGAATGTATAGGTAGTATAGATTTATCAAAAAAGGTGATTTCCTCACGCATTATGTCTAATGCTCTGGATAATTAAAATCGTGTTATTAACGCAAGGTAACTGTTTACATTTTTCTCATATGATTTTAAAAGAATTGTCTCTACTTACAATAAACCGATACTTGTACTTTCGGTTTGAATTTTAACACGCACAATAAATATTTAATTGACTTTTTTTGATTTGTAGAAAGGTAAAGTTAGTATCTACAACTTATCGTACATCTGTTAAGTTTCGTGATTTTTAATAAAAACTATACCACTTAAATGTAATTTGCACGTGCAAGATACATATTCAAAATTAAACGGTTTTCCAAAGGAAAAATCCGGTTATTGAAAAGGCGGGCGGGCGTGCGGCTGCCAAAAGGGTACCCTTGTACGGATAACTCCTCCTACAGTTTTCAAGATAGGAAACAGTTAATTTGCTGATCAGTTGGGCATTTATTAGAAGTGTGCATATTACTATATTTGGATTTTTATATCTGATAATTTATTTTAAAAAATGGTAAACTGTTGCTTACTTAGTCATTTTTTTGGCAAAATAATGCAAATAGTATACCCTAATTGTACGAATAACACCTCCTACAGTTTTCAAGATGGGAAGTTGTTTTTTGCAGAGCTATTGGACAGATATCAGCGTTGTGCATATAGCAAGGTTTTTGAATTATAATAATTTATGAAAAAAAGTACTAGTTGTTGAACTTAGTCATTGTTGACAAATCATTTCATATAGGGTATCCTTACTGTACGGATAAATCCTCAAACAGTTTTTAAAATAGGAAGATTTTCTTTTGCAGATCAATTGGAAATACATCAGAAATATGCAAATTGCGATGGTTTTGATTTCTGGTGATTTATCTGAAAGATATAAGCTGTTAAACTAAGTTATTTTTGGGAAGATTATCGCATAAAGAGTACCCCATTTCTCTTGATAGGTAGTGTTCAATAATTCATGATTGACAAAATATATAATATAGATACTGTTCACACAAAAGAAAACCCGATTTGCTGGCCAATTGAAAGTTTTTCTTTTATATAAACCTGTAGGAAGATAAAGTTAGTATCTACAATTATTCGCTCATTTGTTTAGTTTAGAAATCATTACTAGGATTTTTATCATGCAATATGTTATAAGTCATGGTAAAATTATCTTTCGATTTTTCATTGAACCTATTTCTAATACACATTTTCGTATGCAACGTGCCATATTAAAAGTTCTATTTGATATTATTTTTTTAAACTTATGATCCCCAGTTAATTGGTATCATCAAATTTGTTGTTTTAATTGCGTAGTTCTGGATTAAGGCATGCTTCATTAAGTTAACAATTCCTATATTAGTTTAAATAGATAACTTCTCATAATTTTGATTCATCGTATGTAGCGATTTGACAATTTTGATTTGATTTTAAGTTTTGATTTAATGAGACAAATCGTCTATCGTGTTTCCTTATCAATCAAAATCATGGCAATTGTATGTATGCTATTAACTGTGCAAGCATAATTCTTGAATTTCAGTTGCGTCCATCCACGGTCTATTCCCTGAGGGTGTCTTTGATGGAGGTTTCTGTCATCTTCAAGATGTAGAACTAGATTGGAATGTTGCATGCAGGTCATATCTTAATGTCTCTGTTACATTTTCCGTAGTAGCAAGAGAAAATGAAAGCAATGAGAACAAACTATCAAGTTGCAGAAGGCCAAGTAATCAAGCATGGAAGTGTGTTCCGAGTGAATTAATGTCAGCAACATATGATTCAGTCAACGATACCTTGAAGATTAAATTCACCTTTAACAATTCCATATATGGTGGACAGCTGTTGAGAAGCAAAACATCGTGCAATGGAAACTCGAAGATTGAACATTTTCTTCTGAAAGCATGCCGTATGTTCATTTAATTCAATACGTATTTACGATGTAGGATGAATTTTGTCATTTAAATTGCAGAATTAGTGTTTGTTTGTTATCATTTACAACCTTATAAAATGACCATAGCTAGGTTGTGGATCGTATCACAGATCCTGTTAAAAGTACTTTGTAGGAAATGAAATGATTACCAACTTATTACCTCGATTAACATAGTGTTAATAAATATTTACTCAAGTCCTAATGTCAAATGATAAAAAGGCCTAGAAATTCGACAGAAACTATTGTAATAACATCTTATTATATATATGCAGTGTATGGTTCATTATAAACTTTTCCTTGTTTTGTGGTCAAAAAGATAAAGTGATCTGATAGAAAGGACAAAATGAATCATTATTTACAAATAATTATTAAGATATGACAATATAAAAAGGTCAAATATCTCTATACTATGGGAACCGACCAGATTCATGCAGTAAAAACTGCCTCATGTGATATCATCTGATGATTGTCTTCTTTAATTCTACACTTTCGAATAACTTTTTGGCTAAAAAGTTTTAAAAGAAACGCTTTTTTTTTATTTTTAGCTTTTTAAAGGGGGGTTTGAATAGATAAATCTATTTTAAGTGTATAGATCCACATGTCTCCTTTAATAAAATTTAGAAATACTAAAAATGTACTTAACAGACGTTAGATCAATGCTGGTCCAGTATCATTGTATCAACGTTGGTGGAAATTGTACAACTAACTTTGACACTCAAGTTAAATTTGTTCTACTTCAAATTGGTACATTGTTGGCCGATGGTTCGGCAAACACCAATCTTACATCAAAGTCTTGCTTTATGGGTATACCAAATGAAAAATATAGTTTAACTTCCATAATACAATATTAAACCGAACAGTTGCTAACAGTTGTATAAATATAAGTACAAGTAATCAGGAATCATTTTTAGAATATTATAAGGTGATAATTATAGTTGGTTCTGAGTTTGGTTGAGTTGTGATCAAATCTATCAAAAACCATCCTGGTTTTATAAGTCCCCCAGGGCTCGACATTAACGCTTGTCCGCTTGTCCGGCACCAGTTAAAAAAAATATGCGGACAAGTGAATATTGCTGGCCACTTGTCCGACTGGACAAGTGCATTTTTTATATTAAGAAGTCTCCAACATTTAAAAAAGAAAAGAAAGTTTTGTGATAAGTTTATCCGCAGTCTCGTTATAAGTTTATCGATTAGTTATTTTGAATTTCGATCCCGACATCAAATTGCAATGCAATTGAGTTACTCTTGATCGGGATTGAAGTTTACTAATTTCAAACAACTGTCAAGGTGTGGATCTTAGTTCTTACAAAGTACCAAACACATATGTTAAGAAAAAGAAAGGAAGAAAAGGTAGCAAAGATAAAGGATTATGGAAAGAAATGTAACTTATTTTAGGTTTCATTCATCATTGATAGACTATGATGACTTTCCATGTTTAGTTTAAAAAACAGCTGAGAAATCAATATAACAGTTACATGTATTTTTAAACCTGATACTAAATTTAAGATGTCTTGTAATTTGCCATGACAAAGCTACAGCTGACAAATCATGTTTAATGTTATATAGAACAAATACATGTAGGCCTACATAATTATAGGAAAGACACTTTAAATTTCCATTTAAAAAGTCAGGTTATTAATTATAGCTAGAGTATTAATCAATAAATGATTTTATTTTAGTAATAGAGTACTGTAGTTTTCAAGTTGACAATATTTGATCTTTAATATTGAAAATTTTTCGGACAAGTGAAGTTGAAGTTCGGACAAGTAAATGTTTTGGTCACTTGTCCGAATGGACAAGTAGGAAAAAAAGTTAATGTAGAGCCCTGTCCCCTACAGGTTTTCACCGGAGGGGACTATAGCTTTCCTCTGCGTCCGTCAGTCCGTCTGTCCGTCCGTCCGTCCGTCTGTCTCTCCCACTTCAGTTTTCCACACTTTTTTTTCTTTATGCGTTTGAGGAATAATATGAATTTTGCTGAACAGCTTCAAAATGTCAAACTACAGATCAAGTTTACACTTTTGTAGCGTCTGGTTGATATGTTTTCGAGAAAATCAATTTTTTTTAATATTCCGATATTTTAATGTTCGGGTTCGATATTCTGCATAACACAATTTTCACAAACAGGTAGGGGACGTGTATTGCTTATGCAGTACTCTCAGAATGCTTGTTGAATATAATTCATTCATTTTAAGACCATAAAACATTTTCGACTAAAACAGAGCTTGATTATCACTCCAAATCATTTCAACTTATATTAACATTTTAAGGAATTGAAAGAATTGATTTACACATTTTCACGATCTGGTTTTTTTTCTTCGTTTCGACAAATTAACTAGTTAAGAGTCTAGCATATGCAAATCCTATTTGTATACCAGACCAAAGTTAGATATTTGACGATTAATCATTTCAAATGATGGCATTTTCCATTCCTTTTTGGTTTTATTTCGTTTGTATTTGTTGACTTGTTTGTTTTTGTTTTGTTTTATTCAATGTCACTCTTCCTTCTTTTTTTTTAGTTTCAGGATTTTCTGCAAATTCAACGCTATACAACGACGATGTCGTCATTATATATTGTCAACATACTTCATTTAACTCTTCTGTCTCTCCAATGAGGATAAAATTAAAGGATAAAGACGAAGAATATGGATATTGTTTTCCAAATTCAAATCCATGCCACGATCACAGATGTAATAGTATGTCAGTTACATGATTCATACATTAGATGTTAGTAGTAAAATACGGAATCGCGCGGGTTTTTTTTTTTAAATTGAGGTGTGAACATAATAGCCATTCTATGCTAAGAAAGAAATAATTCATTATCAATTTGTGTATGCTTTATCTATAAACCTAGTATTAATTATTAATTTGACAGAAATACCAAATGGAGCAAAATGCACTTTACCATATACATATTGGAATATGTATCAGTGTATATTGGATGGTGCATTTTATAACATTAGTGAACCAACAATACCAGGAATTACACAGACGTCCTCAGAGAGCTCAAGTGAACCGCAAACTACGGCGACGACGCCAGTGAAAGGCTCCTTAGCGACAACGAGTATCACGGCATCTAAAGAAACCTTACCAACTTCGAGCGATCACGATATCACAAGGACTACTCAGTATAGCTCAACATCAAAAAGTCCAATAGTGTCTTCAGATGAAATGGCATCGTCACAGGAAAACGCAGAGAGTGCAACATCATCGTCATCATCATCATATATCGATGCAACATCAAAAAATCCAAATAACGGTAATATGAGTTTTCAGGAGGTGATATTTAGACAGCACTTTGAGTTCTTTTTACAAAAAATTCAATGTTTGACAAGGTTTGTTTGGGTGCTGAATGCAAATCATCAAAATTAGAGAAACACATATTTATAATATGAATAACAGTATACCTGAATCAGAAGGAAAAAAATGATCACAATGTCAGAAAAAAGAAATAATGATTTTACGAATACTATACAATTAAACATGCATCGAATTTGAATTTGAAAATGGAGCTTCCTTTTTGCAAATAATATATTTATCAGTCTCGGCTTTCACTTTTTTCTTTAAGATCTTTAATTTTTATTTATATGACTGATATTTTATTATTTTAGAAACCAGTGGCAAACAGACACCATTACGGAAGTCAAGGACGGTCTATATTATTGCTGCACTTTGCCTTCTACAAATATATATATACAACTACATTTTCTCTTGAAGTCAGTGTAAAGAAAACCCTACAAATACTTTTGGTTCGTTTTTTCACCTAACGAGACATGGGTATTTTCTTTCATTTCGTGTGGTTATTATTTCAATTTAAAAAAAACTTATGATGCTGTAGAATAACTCGTGAATAACCGTTTAATGTTCATAGAAAATTTGTCATTAAAATGACTCATTTATCGATCTTTACTTTAATTTTCGTCTGCTTTATGCCCAATTTTTTAAATGTAATTTAATGATGTTAAAAAAATTATACGTTTTTTTTATGATGACAGCATGTTATGTTAAAACAAGTTTAATAAGAGAAATGCTGTCAATGTTACAGCGAACATGGGTTTTGTTTTGTGTAAGCAGTATCCATTATTTCTTTTGTAAACCTGAATTGATAAACATTACCTATACAAAAAAATGTGGTTCTCTATATGCAATACTTTTGCTAAAAATAAATGTTCAAAAGCTAGTATTTTCTAAAATAAATAATCAGACGATCACACCTTGAATATAAGCAGAAGAGCCATATCCTCTCTTTAAGACTGTAGAAGGAGTTATTCCACAATAGAGTACAATATACGCCTACTCTATATGCAATATTTCGTCAAAAATGACTAATCTTAAACGCTATTGTTACTCTTATAAATCATTAGAAATTAAATTAATAGCAATATGCCTATATTTAATCTATGTGCAATTGATCTGTAAAAGAACAACTTCCTATCTTGAAAAATGTAGGAGGGGTTATACGTTCAATAAGGTCCCCTTAGCTAATTGTCCGCCTGTCCGCCGCCATTTTCACAATTTCAATAACCGGATAGATCTTTTAGGAGGAAACTCGGTTCATAAAATGATAAGTAACACAACGATTTGCTATGATTCAGTGTTTATATTGGGTATACAAGGAGCGATCTTTACAGGCGGTAAGAAGAAAAACGCATTGCGTCAAACGGATAACAAGAAGTAACCCCGAGTGAACCTAAAGCAGACGCTAAACAAATGTAACTCAAACTATATATATATATATATATATATATATATATATATATATATATATATATATATATGAGTAGTTCTTTCGGTAGACTTTTTGTCGAATTTTAATTCATAACTCATTGTTTTATAGTAAGAAACTCAGAGTAAATCAGTCAACTAAATAGTGATAAGTTTTAATACGCAGTTTTGTACAAAAATTATAATATCTAATGTTATTTTGAATTACTTTTTATTTATTTCTTTCACGTTGTATATGTTGCGTCTTTTTTCCTGGGTTGTATTTTCTTCCTTTATGACCGTTTACGTTATCACATTTTTCACCGTTATCTTAATCACCCTTCATGTGATCGCTGTTGACGCCATCACATTTTGTCCACGAACTTGTTTTTGTAATTTCCACCAACTTTATTGATTTCCTTCTTCACTAAAATAAAAGAGAAATAGTCATCATTAAAAATACATTTCTTTGCAAATTAGAATAATTAGTCATGCTGTCTATACATTTGAACAATAAAACATTTGATGACAACCAGGTGTTTATTTTGTTGTGGGAGGTTTTTTCCAAGAAAAATATGTTACACTTTAAAAAACAAATTGATGTGATTTATGAAGAACATCAACGGCATATAATATAATGAAAATTATAAAAGTTCGACGACAAGTAATACAACCCAACATTTCAAAATCAGTGTTTGGCGTTGTAACCTGACGCTGTGCCATTCAGGGCTAAAGTCTATTGGACGAGGCAGACAACAAGAATTACGATGATCAGCTCAATGATGATGTTCGTCAGATGATCAAATTAAAACCTATTAGACAAAAGATAAGGTGGTATATAGGGATTGGCTTCATTTGCATATTTTTTTATGAAGAAATAAATGCATAACACAGCTAGAAATGAGATTAACGGTGAAACTAAGTGATGGAATGTCAACAGTGTGAAGACGATAACAAACCTGAGAAAACCATGTGTGGATGTGATTTTTTACGACATAAAAAAAATGTCATGTATCACCAACGGGAGAATGCTTATGCAAATCTTTTTTTGTTCAGAATAAAAACATGGTGAAATAATTTCCTTTTTGTCATTCACATTTTTCCCGTTTTTATCTGAATTAAAATGCCAATCTAAGAATGATATTGTTTGTATCTGTGCAACTTTTAAACTTAACGAAAGTGAAAATTGTGACAACTTAGGGGGATACATTATGGAAGAGTATTAACAAAACAACAATTTAGACAACCATTCCTCTTGCAAATTTATTTATATATGTCATTGTTGAAAAATTGGCGTTATTAAACATGGATTAGTGTTTAGTCTAATTAACATCAATCATAACTGTCGGTGGTTATATAATTCTTAACTAAGGAAACCAGGTCACACTTATTGCGGTTACACATACATTCCATTGCCGCTAGATAGCGTACTACCATTATGATGTAATTTTTAGAGAGAGAGAGAGAGAGAGAGAGAGAGAGAGAGAGAGAGAATTGTGCATGTAAATATTTTTGGGACATATCCAGTAGGGTTAATTATAAGTTGGCTTTTTTATCAATATAAGTTATGACATTTCATGTTTTGACTTCGTTTGGTTTTTTTCAGACAGCTGCACGATAGTTGAAATAAGACTAATGACTGGCTGTGATTTCATTGGAAATTAAAAAAAATGTATTAAAACATTCAGACATTAAAACAAATATTTATGAACTTTTCGTTGCAATATCATACTGTTCAATTATAGCGACATAACGTGTATATACACTTTTAAGATATACTTGCTTGTTGATATCCAGACAATTCCGTTTTCATTTTTTCAAAAACGTACTAGATTTTATCATTAATAAAACCAAGGGTTTTTTGCGTCGACATACAACATGTGTATGTGTATTGTGTTGTGCAATTCTCGGGTCAGTAATTCTACATACGAAATACACACGAACCTCTTAAAATTAAAAAGCGAAAGGGTGGATGCAGCGTGCTACCTTTTTTTTTTTTTTTTTTTTTTTTTTACAGATTCTTGATCTTAATGAAGCTACACTAATCCCTAGTTCTGGAATGATTTAGACTTTATTTTTTTAAATAATTCCTTGAACACTTCCGTCTTCATCTTTACGAAATTAATACTGAATTTCTTGTGAATAAGTACTTCAAAAT